>JBAIAC010000059.1:19612500-20862500 GCA_037349315.1 Chelydra serpentina | reverse complement strand
TGGAGCTACACTGACACTCAGAGCCTTAGACGGAAGTTACTGGCAACACAACGCGGTCGCAGCCCAGATGACACTATGGATGACACGCTGCGTGCTTGTGAACACGGCGTAAAACAGCCTAACGGCAGCGCCTGCTCACACTATCTGACTTTGGACAATATTCGTGTGGACCACCGAAAAAGTCACCATGGACCACCAGTTGAGAACCAAAGCAAAGAACAATTGAAAAGTTTTCCTCCAGAGATCAGTAAAAGTACAAGTCATGAAACACAGAAGAGAAAAGATCTTATAACTGGAAAACATGTTATTTAGATCCTTCACTTAATCCATTAGTCTTTCCTTCAAAGATTTGGTACCAAAAGAGTTACAACAACACTTGAATTAACCAAAAGCGCTTACAGAATATTGAAAAGCTAGGAGCAAAATTCTTTATGCAACACCAAAAAAAAAAAAAAATCCTGCTGTTTCCTTTCACCTTCTTCTTGATGAATTATAGTTGGCAGAAGATCAGCTCAGTATATTCCAACAAAGCAAAGCAATGGGCTTTTCAAGGTCAGACAGCTTGAGGAAAGAAGGAAATTGATTTTATCTTTGGAAGGGGGCACTCAGGAAAGCAGGAGGAAAATGTGTCACAAACCTCCAAATCTGTTGAAAAGATCACCTGGTATTTAAGTAAATGTCAGTGGGCTGCTCCTGCTGCTACCACCAACAATACTGGCCATTCAGCAGTCATGTGCTAATTCACATGGCAGGCTGTGCTCAATGGAAAGCTGGCTCATTGTCTCTGGAGGTTATAGCTGTGTTTGACACTGATTTATATACAAGCAGCAGAGGCAACCTTTTCATAATGACTGTTGTTATCACAGATGAGCACTGAGCAGCGAGTGAGGATTGCTTTTCTGATAGCCGATCGTAAGTCTCCCCCTCCCCCGCCTCCAAGTGTCAGTTTATATGTAAGAGACAATTATGGAAATAGGGCCAGGACAGCGGAGTGGCTCTGTGACTCAGGATATTACAGCAGTTCTGTGGTGCCCATTTTAGGACATACTCAGGCAACAGTTACCAGGTACTGCATCAGGCATCAGGGAACAGGAATGTGGGTGCATGGGCACGTCCCATACGGGAATTAAATCCTAGCCCATTGAAGTCAATGAGTCTTTTTCCATTGACTTCCAACGAGCCAAGATTTTTCCGCTTGTGATTAACTTCTTAGTATCTCTCTCTTCCACTCCCGAACCCCCTTCCACCTTCTCTGTGAACTAACTAGCACTTGAGAACACAAATGTTCCCAGTGTTACAGAGGATCCAAGTTTACGGTACTGCTGCAAGCACTGTGTGCAGCAAAGTCTGAGTCACCTGGTCCTCTGTTTCCTTTGTCACCAGGAGGTAGAAATGCTATATTTCAATCCGTTTCAGTGGCTCTGCAGTGTGGAATGATGATTTGAGTAGGAAAGAACCATTCTAGCTTTCCTATGAGTTAGTTACTCAGGCCTCTCTTTTTCCTTCTTTAGGTAAATGCTATGCTGTTGTCTTTCAAAAGGCTGCTTAAGTTTAGAAGTCAAATCCAGTATTTCACAGCCAGCTAAGTGAAATGCTATTGTTACGAGACTCTCGTTTTGGTGTGTATGGTTCCATCGGCGAGGCGAGAAGTGTTTTATCACCATTGCAAGTATTCAGTACTTGTGGGAGCAGCACTGTGGCCAATTCAGGTCAGCAATGACTTTGCAAAGGAGCCCAAATTACTATCTTTAGTCTGGTTGTGTCTGATCTTAATCTAGCACCATGCTCTACTTGTTGGAAGCTGCAATCTGCTGAAAAGCTGTTTGAACTCTGGCTGCTAAAGGAAAAAAAACCCACAGCGTAAGTTTCGATTCATACCTTTTATTTAGGGACTATAGAGGCAAAAAAACCTTTTTTTTCCAATGGCGGTATGTTCCTACTGTATGTCATGGGTTTGCAGTGATTATAGGCTTTTCTCTGGACTCTGTGTGGGTTGTTTTTCCCAACCGTACTCTCACTGCTCCTTTTACTACCTACTTTATGCGTTGCAAGGGAAGGTTCATGCCTTCAGCTCTCCCAAGGGCCAAAGATCTGCTCCCAGTATTGGAGGGTTTTATCTATTCCCTCTGCACACACTCATTGTTTTTTGAATTTTCATTTGCAGTGTGGATACATTGTTTTGGCCTTATACTGCCGGAAACTAGCTGTATTTAGCTACTGCTAGATCTGGGGAAACGGGGAACATGGCGCACTTGCTCCCACTCTTTGGGTCTGTGGCCATATAGATCCATGCTCTGGGCCAGATTCTGTGTTCTGCACTGGCCCCTGTGCACTGCTGCAGCACATAGCCAGGGGAACCAGCTCCTGAGGTGTACCCCCAAGGTGGGAAGTTTCCCTGTGTAGTATAGAGCTGCTAGAATGACTGTGTGGCTCCTGAGGCTGATCTTACCTGCACCAGAGGCCACACCCACTCTCCATTTGGTCAGAGCTGCAAAGTTTAAAGAACTTACCCCCACCCCTTTCGTTCCTCTGAACAAGGCTCAGGCTTTGCTAAAACAGCTGACGTCCCTGAAGCAGTGATCAGCTAGCAAAGAGGAAAGCAGACATCTTAAACTGTTTGAATCTAGCTGTACAGTGGGCAGGCGAGAATTAGAAATGTATAAAGGATAGTCTGTACTGAGGCCAATTAACAGGTGCCATTTTAAAATTAGCTGCAAAAAAGCTGTAAAAAGTGAAGAGAGGAATCAAGTCTCGATGGGAGTAGGGAGACTTTGGAGGGCTGAACAATTATCTATCTATACCCAAGATTTTTTTTCAGGTGTTTAGTAATTTTGGCTGCTTCACTTTTTAGGTGTCCAACTTGACATACGTTCGAGAGGCCTGATTTTTCAAAGCGTAGGTGCTTACTACTTTCTGAAAATCAGGCCTCTTTAAGGTACCTGTAGTTGGGCATCCAAAATCACCCATCACTTTTGAAAATCTTGGTTGAGGTTCTTATATGATACCCATCACTCTTGCATCTGAGCACAATCTTTCTTCCATTCCATCTGGCAAGAGTAAACTGCTTGAGGGAAGATTTATTGGAGTCAGGATGAATCTCAAGGAGGCTTCTAAACAAAAACATCTTAATGGATCCCCTTTTGTGGGTCAGTGATCAACAGCCACGGTAGTAAGCCTTCAGCACTCCCCATAGAGAGAGAGAGAGTGTGTAGGGGAAGTTCAGAAGAAAAATGCAGTCATGGTAATTAATATATTGGTTTTGGATCACTTTACTTGTGAGTTTCTTGAATTCTCATAAACTAATGGTGCATTCAGTGCTTGAGGAGTTACTTGTCCTTCATTCCAAGCAGAATAAAAGAATAAAGTAAGATGATTCCATTTTACAAAACAGATTTATAAAAGTAGGTAGCAAGCGGGGAACCAGAGGTGAATTATACTCAAAATGTAGACAATTGATTGTCTTCCCACCCACCAGAAAATCCAAGTACTAGAGCAGGAGATTCCTGTCCAGTTTATGCCCTTTCCCAAAATAATGGATGTACTTAGGTTGTATATTGGCAAAATTGGAAGGGTGGAGAGCTTAACTGCACTGATTGCACTCACTGTCCTGGCTCATGTGCCAAGGAGCATGGAAGGGCAGATGTAGAGTTGTCCCTATTTCTAATGAACCTACTTTCTACCACTCAAAGGGCTCACAAATTTAAATGTATAGCTCCAGAAACAGGCGGGGAGTGGGGTTCCCTTTTACTTACTTACACATACATACACACACACACACACACACACACACACACAGTCTAGGCTAGAGGTTCATATGGTGTGAGGCTGTCATCTCACAAGTGGTATGGGTGAGACAACTACAAAGTGAAGTAGAGTGGTTACAGCACCACTATTGCTCATGACTTGAGAATTACTTTCCCTAGCCCAGGCGTGGCCAGCCTGAGCCTGCGAAGGAGCCAGAATTTACCAATGTACATTGCCAAAGTGCCACAATAATACATCAGCAGCCCCCCCATCAGCTCCCAGCGCCTCCCACCCACCGGCAGCCTCACCAATCAGCACCTTCCCCTCCCTCCCCGCACCTCCCGATCAGCTGTTTTGTGGCGTGCAGGAGGTAGGGGGAGGAGTGAGGGCACTGCAGACTCAGGGGAAGGGGTGGAGTGGGGGCAGGGCCTGTGGCAGAGCCAGGGGTTGAGCAGTGAGCCCCCCCCCCGGCACATTGGAAAGTTGGCGCCTGTAGCTCCAGCCCCGGAGTCGGTGCCTATACAAGGAGCCGCATATTAACTTCTGAAGAGCCGCATGTGGCTCCGGAGCCACAGGTTGGCCACTCCTGCCTTAGCCTATAAAAGAGGCCAGAAAGTTGTGGTGGGGAGAGGGGAAACAAAACAAATCCCTCCAAAGCCTGTCTGGATTCCCTCGAAGTGCTGAACACGGGAGGAGACCCATTAAAAGGAGGGGTTTGGAGTTTTAATTCATGATGAATGGATGGATGGTGAGGAACCCAGGATTGATCTTTTTAAATTTTGTATGTGTAAAAGCTATTTAATGTAAGACACATTTAGAGTATTTAAACGTGGAACTTCATTGGGTTTACGGCAATAGACCAATGGCTAGACTGAGTCTAGCCCGGGGCAGGTATGGTCAATCAGTCATAATGCCTTCTCTGTTCCCCTCTTATTCTGCAGAGGCAAGTTACTGCCACCCATTAAAGAATGCAGCTCACTTCCCCCTCCTACGTGGCCAGCTGCTCTAGCCAGTGAATAGTGGAGTGGGGCTCAAACATAGGTTCCATCCACTTGCTTGCAGTCGGGAGTTCCCAGAGAGCAGGGGTTGCCTCCCCACATCATACCTGAACCCTGCATCTGGGTCTGCTGAGGAAACGGGGTGGAGCTTAGTGGAGTCAGACTAGGGTAAGAGCTACCCTATGCTGGGAACGAAGATTCCAGTGTTCTTATTTTTTCATGATTAAAAAAAATAGTGACAGCTAGAAATGATTGTTCAAAATGCTAAATGCAGCGGTTGTTACATTAATGTCCCTACATCAGTAGGAACGTGGACCGACAGCACAAGTAATTTTGTGCGATTAAAAACCAGCTCCCAGTGAGAGGAGTGATTCTTTACTTATTCCCCATTAGGCCTGAGTGGATATGCTCATGAATCCCGTAACCTTGGCAGCAAGAGATCCTCTACTCCGCAGGAAAATGAATTACATGAGCATTGAAATTCATGCATGGTGAATATTGCAATTAATTTTGTTAAAGTCTCTCTTTATATATTTAGTTTGGGACAAGGAGGGAGGGGGAAGATTATCACCAGTTATGAGTCTGAAACCACAAATCTTGCACAGCCTTTGCTTTGAGATAAAAATGAACCTATAACGGAATCCCAAAAGCCTTTGTGTATTTTGTATATTCCAACAAGGAGAATTGATGAAGGCAGCAATATAAAGTACTGTTAATATCACAATCCCCATGTTAAAACGATTTAGCGTGGAGGAAAACATTAATAGCATTGTACAATGCTGAAAACTCTATAACGGTATTTATTAGAAGAATTAATGGTTGTGAGTGGAAGCCCCCACTGCTGTTATAAAGTTGAGCAAGTACTTCAGTTGTCCTAACACTACTTTAAAATAAAGGCAGACCCTGAACTTTCCATAAATCAGTTTTGCCCTTTTATTTGCACGTACTAACCTTTTATTTGCATGTACTAATTAGGTAACCACATTTGCAGATGAAAAATTAGATGCACCGCTATGTGTGTTTGTGTGTGCAAACGCTATCGTTTATGGGCACAACAGGTGTGGGGGAATTTTTAATCAGCAGAACCATTAAGCTCCCAGCTGTAAATTTAGCCCCAAGCAATCTAAACATATTTTCTTTGCCTTTAATTTAGATCTAATAAAGAAGATGTGTGTTTATTTAAAATGCTTTGCATGGCAGCTTATTACAAAAACTATAAACTGACTCAAAGTGAACAGAGCAATTGCTTTAAAACAGACCCAGCCTTTTCCATAAGTAGTTTAGGACCTGATCCTTCAGTGAACTCTGCTCAGGTGGACTCAAACACAGCCCTACTGAAGTCAGTGGGGTTCTCTGTGGGCGCAGGGATTCACCCATGCAGAGCACATTCGTTTTGTTTTCTAGCCCGTCTCTTCTTTCTTTTTCAATTTGCTCCAAGAGTTCATAGTTTTCACTCTTCTGATTCCTCGTGTGATACTAGCATGGGGGGAAGCTGTGGCGCCTTTTCAACTTTCCAGTTCCCTAACCCTTCTTGTGGCCAGTTGAAATGAATTTTGCTGCTATCAGATGTGCAGAGATTGGTTTTGCCTACACACTCAGTGGTGTTAACCTGGTCTCCATTACCATCCCCAGCTATCACAGGGAAGAGGAGGAGCAGACATCTGCCTGACTAATATACAAATTTCCTGGTCAACCATTCCTTTCTTTGACAACATGGTTCTGAAAACTACCTTACCTAGTTTCGCCTTCAGGGTTACTGGTTATCTATAAAGTATGTTATTTATCATACTCTATCAAAACATATGACCAGTACAGACAACAATTGATGGCGAAAGTGAGTAGCTATATTTTAAATAAGGAGTGGAAGAGTAGAGTGTCTGGCTAGCTGAATTTTTATTTAAAAAATCCTGCTTACCTAGCTACCTATGGATAAGAGTAGCACAAGGGAGGTTATGGAAATATTTGAAAGAGACTTTCTTCCTTGTGGTAGATGCATACAGGCTGTGAATGCATGCACTGGAGTCTCTCAGAAGGCACCTGCATTACATCATTTGGAGGTTGTATGCCTGGGAGACTTTGAGCTAGCAATACAATAGTTTAAAATATATACAACCCCCCTCTTCTGCCCCATGTCCCCTGCCAGATCCGCAGATCTCCAGTTGAGTGGAGTTTGTTCTTCAATATTCTGAGGAGATGGGTTGACGTGATCTGTTGACTTTACTATTCTATTTCACTTGCTTCTGGAATTTTATTTACTCCCGTCTCTAGGAGAGGAAGGAATTTCACCTTACTCCCTCCAAAAATGGGTCTGATTCAGCATCTCAATCAGAAAATATTATTTTTTGAGTTCTGCTTGTTCCTCTGGGCCTGGATTTTAGAAGGCAGTTCAGTAGCTGTTTACAAGCTCTCCTTAGTATGACAATCAAAAGAGCTAAGACTTCCTCTGCCTGATTCTCCCTGCAAAGATCTTGTATGGAAGGTGGGAAAGTTTCCCCCACCCTTATCTCTTCTTATCTTGTTTCATCATGAGTCACACTCCATTAGCGCCCTAATGTTTCTATCAATAAATGATGGATTTGCCAATGGTGATTTAAGTTTAAAATTACTTGCAAAAACTTAATGAAGCCTGCAAATCATGAATTAGATTTCAAAGAAATTGCCTCTGACAGTTAAAAACTACAGGGCCAAAGTAATTTCAAGGGTAGCATTTTCCTCATCCATAAATTATGTATTGCAAGAACTCTCTCCCCTTTGCTTTGTGTGCTGGAATGGGTAACCTATTCTTCCAGGAAGGTCCAGCTTGGATGCAATAACTGGTTTTGAGTGACAGACTCACATTTTAACTGAGGTTTCCAGTTGGTTTGACTGAGGCAAAAGAAGTTTAACAACTTGCCTAGGCCAGTGACTTAGCCAGGACACTGTAGCATTCCCAGTCTTGTGCTCCAGTCTCTAGACTGCTTAATATGGCCAATATTGCTCACCAACAGAAGTTGCTCCAATAAAAGATATGACCTCACCCATCTTGTCTCTCTAATATCCTGGGACCAACATGGCTTCAACAACAATACATACAACATTGCCCCACACTCAAGAATTATGGAATAAGCCAGTTGTATCTTCACAAAAGAGGTTTAAGGGTTCTTAATAGGTTTAAATGGTCACTTTCATAAGTGTGTATGGATAGGGGAGAGCGGGAGTCTCTAGACTGTTTAGCAACTCCGTGAAGAAGAAAACCCCTTTCCTCAAAAGTGCCTTTGGTTTGACACGTTTGTTGCTGCTTGGGGTGTATTTATTTAAATAGCTTTGTACAAAATAATGAAAAATGTCTATCCCAAAATCTGGGCTTCCCTGGCAGCTAATTAAGATTTGAATCTGATTAGTTTATTGTTGTTGTTGGCGTCCGTTAGTCTCGAGAGACGATGGATATGCGCCCATGGGGAATATTTAGTTGATGGCTGTGCAGCGTCTGTTGTGGCTATAGAGCCCCACACGAGAGTGGCAGTCTCGATTGCATTTGCTGCATTTGAAGGCGGTGTCAGCTGTGGGTTGGAGCCGCTGCTTCCTTTTTCGTTGAACCCGCTTTTCCTCGGCAAGCTGCCGCAGCTTGTCTTCACCAGTTTTCAATCCAGTGGTCAGAGCGTGTCTCCATCTGCATCTGTCCTGGGCGAGCTCTTCCCAGCTGTTGATGTCGAT
Organism: Chelydra serpentina; assembly: GCA_037349315.1. Lineage (NCBI taxonomy): Eukaryota > Metazoa > Chordata > Testudines > Chelydridae > Chelydra > Chelydra serpentina. The sequence goes on along the minus strand of JBAIAC010000059.1, from coordinate 20,854,065 downwards.
TTGAACAGTCTTCAGGTCCCTCTTACAGACATCCTTGAAGCGAAGGTGGGGCCATCCTGTAGCTCTGTTTCCCTTCCTCGCTTCAAGGATTAGTTTATAGATCCAGCAATTTCACCTCAATCCCGATTGCAGGAATAAACAAAGCAAGCAAATAACCATCAGCACCACATCTATTCTCGCTGGTCTTCTGTCGCCCCAAAGGCCTGGACTTTCCGGAGATATGACAGTGATGGACCTTCAGGGCATACTGCAAAGCCAACAGATGAAGCAAGGAAGGGAGGAAGCTCTCATAGCAAAGGGTTCCCACTGATTGTAACCGCAGCAGTATTGCACAGGAAAGAAGTGATCTTCTAGGTGCATGAGTCATAAGCCATTTACGGCACTATAGGTTACACCCAAACACCTTAAACTATGCCATGAACCCAACAGACAGTCATTGCAGTTCCTGGAGAACTGGTGCCAACTGTTCACGGTGATGCACAACGCTGGCTGCTGCATTTTGCACAGGCTTTGGTTTCTAGATGGAATTAAGGTAAAGCCCCATATGCAGTGCATTGCATTAGTATAATCTCAGGGTGGACAAAGCATTGATGCCAATAGCAAGGTACTATTCCTAAAGAAAGTTGCAACCTGCTGGCCAAATTAATAGATTTTAAGGCCAGAAGGGACTGTTATGATCATCTAGTGTGGCCTACATAGCATAGGCCATAGAATGTCAACCAGTAATTTTTTCATCAACTCCATAACTTCTGGTTGATCTGTAGCATATCTTTTTTTTTTTAAAAAAAATACCAAAACTTCCAGTCTTGATTTAAAGACAAGTGACAGACTCCACCCCATTCCTATGTAAATTTTTCCAATGATTATTTACCTTCACTTAAAATTTTGCACATTATTTCTGCTTTCAACCATTGAATCTCCTTATGCCTTTTTTCTTTTAAAGAGCCTTCCATGATCATAAATCTCTTCCCCATGAAGGTACATGCAGACTGTGATCAAGTCATCTCAACATTCTCTCAGATGAACTAAATAGATTAAGTCTCTTTATCTCTCACTATAAGGCATACTTTCCAGACCTAAAATCATTCTTGTAGCTCTTTTCTGTATCCTTTGCAATCTTTCTACATCCTTTTTGGAGTGTGGGCACCAGAACTGGACATGGTAATCCAGTAATGGTCTCACTAATGCCGTATACAAAGGTAATACCACCTTCCTACTCCTATTTGATATTCCCTTGCTTATACATCAAAGGATAGCATTCACCCTCTTAGCTACACATTGCTCTGGGAGCTCATGTTCAATTGGTTACCTACCAGGACCCCCAAGTCCTTTTCACAGCTTTCCTGCTTTCCAGGATTCAGTCCCACATTTTATAAGTGTGGCCACCACTCTTTGTTCCTAGATGTATGCTTTCGCATTTGGCTTTGATAAAACACATGTTGAGCAAGTGAGGCCATCTTACCAAGTGATCCAGGTGGCCTGTATAACTGGCACGTTCCCATAATTATTTACAATTCAACCAGTTTTTGTGTCATCTGCAAATTTTGCCAGCTATGATTTTATATTTTCTTCATGAGTAGGGATGAAGTTACTGGATAGCATTGGGTAGAGCCCTCTAGAAACACCTCCATTGGATAATGATTCCTCACATACAATTACATTTTGTGGTCTGCAAGTTAACCAGTTTTTAATCCATTTAATATGGGCTGCATTGATTTTATTTAGTGTGATTTTTTTGATCAGACTGTCATATGGGAGTAAGTCAAATGCATTGCAGAAGTCTATTATGTCAACATAGCCTTTATCAACTAAACTTGTGATCCCACCAAAGTCAATATCACTTGTTTGACAAGTTCTAATTTCTAGTAAACTATGCGGATTGCCATTAATTTTGCCACCGTACCATAACTCTTAACTTATTGTGTCCCATATCAGTCTTTCCATGATGTTGCCCGAGATCAGTCAGGTAACCCTCCTATAGTTTCTCAGGTCACCCTGTTTTAAATATTCAAAGAATTTGGACCCTAGTCATCATCCATTGCCAAGAAAAGATAATCTACCAATGCAGCCGGCACAATACACCAATTGGTACTTGGAATGGCAGGAGTCAAAGCCCAGGTCTACACTGGGGGGGGGGGGGGGGGGGATTAACCTAAGATACGCAATTTCAGCTACGAGAATAGCATAGCTGAAGTCGATGTATCTTAGGTCGACTTACCTCGGTGTCCTCAGAGCGGTGAGTCGACCACTGCCACTCCCCCGTCGACTCCGCTTCCACCTCTCATGGCGGTGGAGTTCTGGAGTCGATGGGGAGAGCGCTCGGGGATCAATTTATTGCGTCTAAACTAGACGCGATAAATTGACCCCCGAGAGATCGATCGCTACCCGCTGATCCGGCGGGTAGTGTAGACCTGCCCAAACTGAGGCTACTAAATACTCAGCCACAAACTTTTCAGTAGTCTTAACTAAAAATGATGTATTAGATACAGAATGAAAATTAGTCAGATTATCAACATGAAGGACTTTTGAGTAGCAGTCATTTCTGAACTAGTAACCATGAGTATTCACACCAGGAACCTGATTCTAAAAGTTACACTGATCCACGTGGGGAACAGAAAGTGACTGAGCATAGACAATCAAAACTGCTCTAAATTGTGAGTACTGCATTCACTATTTCAAGGAGATAAGTGCGAACAAACTACAGATCAAAATTATTTACAGAAATTATTTGGCAAATCATTTCGAACAAGTGCATTGGAGACAGTTGTAAACTGATTGCAGACAATTTGTGAATTAAATAGAAAAGTGAAATTTACTGAATTAAGTGATTTTTACCACTTTTTTTTTTGCCAGCTCCAAATTGAGAATGGGGTTTAGATTCTTAAAAGGAGCCCTGAATTTCAATGGGAGTTGGGCACCTAACACTGTTAGACTCCTTTGAAAATCCCTGTGTGAATTTCTCTTAAACAGGTGTGCAAAATGTCCTTATTGCTAGTTTTGTTTTCAATTTTGCATATAGTCACGTTCCCTTTATTTTTGTTTTGTCTTGAATGACAGAGACATTCCTACAATCTTGTGAATTCTACATTATAATCCCGTCTTATTCTGGCTTCATTTCTCAACAGTTCATTTGGTGGGGAATTCTGTCTATCACCTGCATTAATAGAGAGGCTGTTTTCTCTGTGCAACAGTGGAGGGTAACACTCTTTTTTAACATGTTAAGGGGAAAAATGAAAGCAAGTAAATGCAAAACAAGTCTGGGGCAATCATGTGTAGTACAATCCATGGAGGCGTTCCCGCCACCCTTGTCATACATGATGGACCTGAGCTTTCGCTTCAGTCTCTCTCAGCCATGAGCGATGAGATATCTCACCACTTGTGACTGAGGCCATTTCTGAATAAACTTGATGATAATTGACAGTGTCTCAGCCTGCCTGGATTACCGTCAGGAGCCATTCGATGCAATTTCTTGGGTGCAGCACCTGAGCTGTCCCAGCAAGATGACACTGAATCCAAGTCTTCTGCTAGTGGCTATTCTTTGAAGTGATAGGGGCTCACTTTGCTATTGCTCTGTGCTGGTTGAGGTCATTTAGAACAGTGCTATGTGGGGGCAATATACTATCAGATTGAAAAGCTAGCATTTATGTTTGTGTATGCACGGATCATCTGATTCCCTCACAGCTTTACACTGAAGAGCCATTATGCCAGCCAGGAATTGCCATAGTGCGGCCGTGCTCCAGTCATGCACTCTCCTTGCATGCCAGTGTTGCAAGGGAGAGCAATATAGGGCTAGTGTAGCCAAGCTCTATGCCACCCAGAGTTTCCCCTACACTGGGAGAATCTTTGACTGTCTGGCCAGCAGGAGCAACACAAAAGTTGAGCTGAGTGGATAGTCCTGCAATCAGAATCGGGCTCAGTAATTCTCTCTACCTCGGTATCATTAGAATTACATGCCGTGCTTTTCTATTTCAGCAGAGAAATCCAAGAGATAGTCATTCCTATTTCTGTGCGATAGCAGATGTACCTCCTGTTTTGTTTTTTGTTTTTTCTATGCCAGGTTCTCATGGGATTTTCCAGATGGTTCCCATGAATTCCATGCTGTTGGTACTGCAGGTGATCACACAAACATCTATTTGCTTGTTAGACCTCAGGTGATTTGAGTCTCCATGGCAAGCATTAACACCATGGAACAGGCTAGATGAACTGGTGACATTCACAAGCTGACCCTATATGAGCTGTGACCTTCCAGCTCGCTGTGCAATTTCTAATGAATTTGCTGTTTGTTTGGTTAGTTTCCCACTACCGTTTCAGATTTGCAAGAATTAATTGTTTGGAAGCCTAGCAGACATCAAACGTTTGAGAGAGCGACAGTGGCCTGATTTCTGCCAGATAGGTTTTCTGTATTTCATTTATTGGTCCCTCCTCCTGGTTGTGTCACTAGCAATAGTGAGTTACTCGGCGGCATCAGAGAACAGCGTTAGAAGTTAGCATAGAATCACATAGAAATGTAGGACTGGACAGGGCCTCAGTAGGTCATCTAGTCCAGTTCCTGGAACTGAGATAGGACTAAGTATTATCTTCTAGACCATCCCTGACAGGTGTTTGTCTAATGTGTTCTTAAAAACCTCCAGTGACAGAGATTCCATAACCTCCCTAGGTTATTTGTTCCAGTGCTTAACTACCCTTACAGTTGGGAAGTTTTTCCTAATGTCTAACTTTATCTGCAGTTTAAGCCCATTTATCACCCTCCTCTTTATAACTATCTTTTACATACTTGAATATTGTTATCATGTCCCCCCCCCCCCCCCCCCAATCTTCTCTTCTCCGGACTAAACAATCCCAATTTTTTTCAGTCTTTCCTCATAGGTCATGTTTTCTAGACCTTTAATCATTTTTGTTGCTCTTCTCTGCACTTTCTCCAATTTGTCCACATCTTTTCCGAAGTGTGCTGCCGAGGATTGGACACAGTACTCCAGTTGAGGCTTTCCTGGAGCGGAGTAGCATGGAAGAATTACTTCTCATGTCTTGCTTACAATATTCCTGCTAATACATCTTTTTTTTGCAACACTATTACATTTTAGACTCATATTCAGTTTGTGATCCACTGTAACCTCCAGATCCTTTTCTGCAGTATTATTTCATGGGTAGTCATTTCCCATTTTGTATTTGTGCGATTGACTGTTCCTTCCTAAGTGTAGTACTTGGCATTTGTCCTTATTGAATTTCATCATATTTATTTCAGACCATTTCTCCAGTTTGTCCAGATCATTTTGAATTCTAATCCTGCCCACCAAAGCGCTTGCAGCCTCTCTCAGCTTGATATCATCCACAAGCTTTATAAGTGTGCTCTGTATGCCATTATCCAAATCATGTATGAAGATAGTGAATAGAACCAGACCCAGGACAGATCCCCATGGAACCCCACTTGATGTGCCCTTCCAGCTTGACTGGGAACCATTCAGAACTACTCTCTGAATATGATTTTCCAACCAGTTGTGCATTCATCTTATAGTAGGTTCATCTAGGCTATAGTTCCCTAATTTGTTTATAAGAAGGTCATGTGAGACAGGATTAAAAGCCACACTAAACTATAGATATATCACATTTTCTGCTTCCCCTCTATCCACAAGGCTTGTTATCCTGTCAGAGAAGGATATTAGGTTGATTTGACATGATTTGTTCTTGACAGTTCAGGTCAGTTCCTATTCTTTCACCCTCCTTCCATTGGCCTGGGTCTGACCTCTGTTGCCTTGTGACTAAGAGGAGCCTGAGGTTAACGTCACGACAGCCATGTATGAAAGCGGCAGGCAATGTTTCCCCATGCCAGCACACTAAGGGCTTGTCTTCACTACCCGCCGGATCGGCGGGTAGCAATCGATCTATCGGGGATCGATTTTTCGCGTCTCATTAAGACGCGCTTAATCGATCCCCGATCGCACTCCCCGTCGGCTCCGGAAAACCACGTCATCGAGCGGCGCAAGCGGAGTCGACGGGGGAGCTGCAGCGATCGACTCGCCGCCGTCTTCATGGTCAGGTAAGCCGATTACGATACGCCGATTTCAGCTACGTTATTCACGTAGCTGAATCTGCGTATCGTAGATCGACCCCCCTTCCCTAGTGTAGCCCTGGGCTAAGTTTCTGTCATCTGAAAAGCCTGACAGAGACTGGTAAGAGGCAGCTTAAGAGCTAGTGCTTTAAGAAATGGGATACACATGGCTGGGCAGCCCAAAGAATTCGGAGCAGTTGATGGCTATGATGTAAGACAGAGTGTATCTTTTTTGCCATCATTAGGGTTAACCTGGCAAATGTCTGGCGATGCACTGACTGTGCATGGTCCCTAAAGTCCTCCCTGTAAGTTTTAAGAATTTTTTTAAATCGTGGGAGAGAAAAACTGGTAGATCAGAGGTCCCCAAACTGTAGTCTGCGCCCCCCTAGGGAGGTATGGAGGAACATCAGGGGAGGGAGGAGCGGGCAGGGAGAGCTGCCCAGCCCCTCCCTGTCTCCATCTCTGCTTTGGTCCCATCCCCCAGTTGAGTCCCCAGCTCCCATCCCCAGCCTCAGTGCTGCTCCACTCCTGGCATTGCCCCCAGCCTCGGCCACGGCTCCATTTCCAGACCAGGGCCGAGGTTGGGGGTGGGGGCCCAGCTGCCGGCTCTCACTGCAGCCTGGCAGCAGCTCTGCTCCCACCCCCTCCCAAGCTTCAGTCCCTGGCCGTGGCTCTGCTCCCACTCCCAGCTGCGGCCCCAGCCTCAGCCCCACTTTGAGGGGGTCTGGAGGGCACGGACGGGGTAAGGGTAGGGTTGCCAGGTGTCCAGTTTTCGACCGGAATGCCCGGTCGAAAAGGGACCCCGGTGGCTCCAGACAGCACTGCTGACTGGGCTGTTAAAAGTCCGGTTGGCGGCCTTGGAGAAGGGGCGGGGCAAGGGTGTTCGTAGTTTTATGCGAGTAGAAAGTTGGCAACCCTAGGTAAGGGGGGGTGCTCAACACTCAAAAGTTTGGGGACTGCTGTGGTAGACTGTAGTGGTGACTCTTAGGAAATGGAACTAGTAGACTTCATCCCCCATCAGAAGCATTTTCTCAATACGTGAAAGTGACATTTCTAGCCCTGTACAGTCCCTCAAGATTAGGTCTGTTCCAAGACACATATCCTCATCAGGGAACAAGGCTAGACGTGCTCCCTCCTGTCAGAAGACATTCTTAAGGCTGAATTAAAATAAATAAAAAATTATGGTGGGGGGGCTAGCTTAGGGGACTGCTAATAGGATATGGAATCTTCCACTGTAGGCTTGTATTCACTAGAGTATTGTTTTACCAATAGCTTGAGGCATTTAGCACAGTTGTATAGCCTAGTCTGGACACTCCCCCAAACATTTGTGCCAAACTAACATTACTTTAGTTTGCTATGTGGGGTAAATCACATCTCCTCAGACTAACCTTTACAAACGTGACAGGTAATTGGCAGTCAGTTAACTCAAAGTAAAATCTCTGGTGTAGACATACCCTTTGAGGGCACTGATTCAAATGCAGCCAAGGTTCAGAACTGATTGAAAGTGACTGCCATCTCAAGGTGATGTGGTAGCCTCTCTGACTTGATTTGCCGGTCTCAGTCTGTTTCATAATGAACTAGGCTGACCATATTTCCGTGAGCCAAAAACGGGACATTGGGATGGCAAAAACGGGACGGGGAGACAAGGGGCAGCCGCAACAAGCCGCCCCTTGTCTCCTGGCTCAGCAGCTCGGCGGGGAGACGAGGGGCAGACGCAACAAGCTGCCCCTCGTCTCCCCGCTCAGCAGCTCGGCGGGGAGACGAGGGGCAGACGCAACAAGCCAGCGTTCAGTTTTTTACAAAAAAATAAAAACTATATATAGTTTATTAAAAACGGGACAAAATTGACATTTATATTAAAACGACGGGACGGTCGGGAAATATGAAAAAAACGGTACTGTCCCGTTTAAAACGGTACGTATGGTCAGCCTATAATGAACAGGTGTCCAAATTCTATTGGACACCGCTTTGCACCCTTGTTGAGTCTCAATAAAGAGGCCATTGACTAAACTGGGTCACGAAGAACTTTCCCATTCATTCCTAGCTGTAGTCCCTCCAGGTCAGGGTGACAGCAATATAAATAAGCTGGTATTGCTGCTGGTGGGAGCTGTTTTTCTTTTGGCCAGGCAGAGGCTTTCAGGCTTTGGAGCTGTCAAGCTGGTGCCCTTTATAAACATAAAAACTCAATAAAAGAAAAAAAGTTTCAAATTGCAAAGTACGGTGTCATTTTTAAATCAATATATTCCTTCTTCCTGTGTAACAAAGTGGTTTGTTGACAGATGAGATTTATGACACCAGATTGTATCTTTGCCTCCCTTCTCTTTGGATGAGATCCAGAAACTCCATGAAATCTTTACACATTATGAAAACGAGCTCCAGCTTGTCGCTCTGCCGGAGCCCCTGAGAAGAGAGAGCTGAACGCCCTCCATGGCAAATGCTGACTTTGATATCTAAACACACGGGCTGCACTTTTCCGTTGACACTGTGATGCTATTACAAACAGACCTGGCACCTACCCTGTGTAATTCCAAAAGCAGCATCTGCCATTGTCAGGAGGCACCACTACTGTCTTCTGCTGCTGTCCTTGATGTTGTCTGGGATAGGAGCCAAACCTCTAGCCAACTCACAGTTGTGTATGGCAGCCATAAAATGCACATGTCACATTCTGGATTGCAGATTTTCCAGCAGAATCAGCTTGATATTTGAAAAGCTTGAGGAAAAAGCCAAAGTTTCTCTCTTTTTCTAAGTTTACTGCTGCTTCGCATGGTTTCTGTTGTTTGCACAGCAAATGCTGCTCTAGTGATAGGGAAATACAGCCTACATCATTTTTCTCTGCTGGAGGGGAAATTGCAATCTCTTTACACGTACTGTCCACATGGAGAAATTGCCACCTGTCCCAGTTTATTATCCATGAGCTATTGGGAAATGACTCCCTTCTCTTCTCCAGTCACCAACTACCATCTTCACCAGGGCAATCTCCAGGTGGGAAATGCAACCTTCCAGTTGAAAAAAAACAATTAAACAATGGAGATGGTGGAACGTTTGTTCCAGATATCGTTCATTATTTTATATATTCTTGTCATGGCCCCTATTATTCATCTGCTTGCTAAAGTCAACAATCCTAATCTTTTCAATCTTTTTTCATATGAATTTTTCTACGCCCTTGATTATGCCACTGCTCTCCTCTGAACTCTCTCAAGCTCTGCTATATCCTTTTTTAAATCCAGTGAGCAGTACTGTACATAGTATTCCAGATGAGGCAACACCATTGATTTATATAGAGGCATTTTAATATTTTTGGTATTATTTGCCATTCCATTACTTATGCATCCTAATGTCATTAGTTTTGACCACACCTGAACACTGAGCAAAGTTCTTCATCAAGTTGTCCACAAAAGATGCCTACATCCCCTTCTGGAGTTGACATAGTTTATTTAGAATCCTGTAAGACGTGTGAGCCATTTATCTTTTTCCTTCCTATGTGCATTACTTTGCATTTATCAACATTAAACTTAATTGGTCATCATGTTTCCCATTCACTTAATTTGGTTATGTCCCTCTGACGTGCCTCGCAGTCTTTTCTGGATTTGACTAACCTAAAACACTTTATCATTTGGAAATTGTACTACTTTATTGTTCATTCACCCCCACTTTCCAGATCATAATGATTATATTAAACATCACTGGATCAAATAGAGAACCTGGAGGCAGTCCGTCATTAACTTTTTTTCATGATGAAAATCAATCATTGATTCCTACTCTCTGTTTCCTGCCTCTTAGTCTGTTTTTGATCCATGACACTACTTTGCCTCTCAACCCAGGACTAGTTAGCTTCTTTAGTAGCTTCTTGTGAGGGACATTGTCAAAACAAAGAATTCTGAGAGAGTAGTCAGATACTATTTTCCTTTGCAGAAACTGTGCCTGTTAGACTCTATTGTATCATGATCTTCCAGGTGTTTTATTATTCTATTTTTAATTACCATTTCAACCTATTTGTCTTGTAAAGCTTGCTGGTCTGTAATTCTCCAGATAACCTCTAAAGTCTTTTTATTTAAATACAGATACAATATTTACTATCCTCCAAACCTCTGGTATAGCAGCTGTTTTTAATGAGAGAGTGCATATTTTTGCTAGCAGCTCAGCCACTTAATGTGTGAGGCCCTTCAGAGCTCTTGATGTGTACCACTGGGGCCTAGTGACTTACTGGTTTTTTTTAATTACCAATTTGTTCCAGCACTCTTTCTTCTGATACTTCAGTCTGCACATTAATTACCCCAGACCTGATGTGTACCAGTAATCTCCCTTCAAGATTCAATTCCTGGTTCTTCCACAGACTTCCCTGTGAGGAAAGTCACTTAATCTTTCTGTTCCTCAGTTCCCCATCTGTGAAATGGGGTAATACTTGTCTGTTGAGATTGTGAGCTTTTCAGGACAAGGACTGTCTTATTCTGTTTGTATAGCACCTAGTAAAATGGGGGCCTGATCTTGGTTGGGGCCTTTAGACATAAAACAATATTGCCATTAAAGGGGGAAAAAGTCAATACTTGTCAGCAGATGTCCTCCTAAATATAGGGGTAAATTGCAGTATTTCAGATACCACTGTAGTGGGCAAATTACCTTTTAGTGGTACTTATTGTAGGTTGGAATCACGCTCATTGCTACACACAGGACAATACCACGTTTATATTGTGCTTTTTGTACCATGCAAGTGATTTACAATATACATCATTCTTTACCACATCATCCTTTGCTACTAAGGCTATGCTGAGAGCCAAACAGGACAGATACTTAGTCAGTAGAGCTGACGTGTGGCTAGCTGGAGTGATGTCAGGGAGAGATTTCCACCTTTGAAGTTCCTAGCATAGAAAAGGTCTGTGCCCAGAGGCCTTACACTGATAAAAGCCATTTTCACTTGAATCAGAAAAAAAAACTAATGAGAAGATGATTGAACTGAAAAGAACCAAGTAGCTGAAGTGCCTTTTATATTAAAAAGGCTAACATGAAATCGAAAGGCATGGTTGTCAGCCGGGCTGTTGCTGGGCCAATATTTTTGTGCTCCAAAATAATTGCTGGTTCCGTCATTGTCACTTGGACAGAAGCACCTTCCTGTGCTTACCTAGCAGGTACCTAGATCCCTACCTGACAAACAGTTGAGGCCACAGAAAAGGAAGCCATTTTTTGAAAATCCATTACCCCAAAAGGTACAAACTGATACTAGTAAATATATTGGTTAATCCCAATAATGGCTTTAATGGCCTTTGAAAGATTTGCATGGTCCATACGCTCAGGACTTGTCTATATGGCAAGTTACTGCACAGCAAGCCATGGTGTGAATTTACTTACAGTGCACCAGCCTGCTACCAGGATCATCCCAGGTGGACACTGCTACCGAGCAGTGAAAGTCCCAGAGTTCGGCTGGATGTTCTAACTGGCTTCACACAGTAACTTGCCATGTAGATAAGCTGTTAGATACCACAGAAGGACCAGTCTGAAGCGATTCTATGCTGTCAGAACAACAGCTTACACTAACTATGTGCTTCAGGATTCACAGCTGTGCAATACACATTAGGATTCAGTTTGCAGTGGAAATGGGTCTGGAGATGCCAGGCAATGCATTAGACTCTGAAAAAGCCTCAGAACTGATTTACAATAAGACATTGGAACAGAGGATCCCAAAGAGGACCTCAGTTCCATCATTGTGTCTTAAATCAAACTGGATTCTATCTGCCATCAGCAGTAACCAAGAACAGGCTGGGACTGAAACAGCAGCATCACAGATTCTGAGCAGTGGCGTAGCCAGGTTTAGAGCACAGGGGGAGCGGAGCTAAAAAAAGGCACCGGGAGCAAAAAGCGTCAGGAGCAAAAAAAGGCGCCGGGAGCAAAAAAAAATATGCTTCGCTCTGGCTGCAGCGTAGGAGCAAAAGGCGTCAGAGCACAAAAAAGGCGCCGCTTCTGCTCAGCGGGGGAGTGGCCGCTCTGATTCTGGGTCCTTTCAAAAGGAATTGCATATTGGAGATGGTGAAAGCTTGACAAGTTAACTGAATATATGTACAATAGACTGCTGGATATAAGGGATAATGAGGCTAGGTGAGGTAAGGACAAACTCAAATGGTTATAGCAAACTACCCCTATTTTGCTCAAGTTGGAATCCTGAAAGTCCAAGAGATGAGAAACATTTTAATTGCTGTAGATACATATTTAAATTAAAATTGATTTTAAGTCTCCTACTGGTGGTAACTGGTTAAAAGAATCCCATTTTTGTAGATTTTAAGGCCAAAGTCTGATCTTCTGCCTAGAAGGCCATAGAATTTCACCCATTAATTCATGCATCAAGCCCAATACCTTGTGGTTGAACAGAGCATATCTTACATCAAAATTAGTTCAGAAATGTAGGCATCTGATTTTCAGTCTGTTTTGGGATGCAACCATGCATGAAAGTGTGTCCCTCATTTCTCTACAAAATAACTAGAATGGTGCATACCTATCAGGTAACTGTGGCAACTACCTAATTAAATGAATTTTCAAACACAGTTAACTGATTTTGTGTAATTGTGTATGTATGTGTTCTTAAATTGGTCATAGACTGGTCTTAAAAAATCTTATTTATATATTTGTAGTAAACATTCATAAATCTTCCATGAACAGTTATCCTTGGCTCACAGCTTACGAATTACAAACAACTCCACAGTTGCAGAGACTAGGAGAAAGGGATGGGGGAAAAGAGACAGGTAAATAAAATCAATTACACACGCAAGAGGCCAAAGGAGCAAATTAATTACAATTATATCAAGTCAAATATTTCTCCGGCATCCATTATCATGTTGATTGGGAAAAAAAATCTAATCTGCATGCTGGGTGAATTCTACACCTGGAAATATTTAAGGTCTATGAATTTATTGCAAAACTATGTATGGCCAGCTCCTCAGCTGATGTAAACTAGTATAGCTCTGCAGATGTAGCTCATGTTGTTCATTATGTAAACAAAGGGCTTCCTATGTAAAATTATTAAATCAGGTCAGGAAAACAGTTCTTGACAATTGCCAGTGCTGTACTGGGAGACTGCAACCTAGGGCCCAGTCAGTGTGGGAAAATCCTGTGATTCCACCCCAAGAGAGAGGTGACGGCTCAAGGCCTGAGGCAGTTGTGCTCAAAGAGACCAGGAGGGGATCATCTAATGACTGACAGTGTACTGTCTTTCAGACAGGATGGAAAACCAATTTAACAACCATTTGCAGTCATTAAATATCACGTGGGATTGTCTTCAAAGATAAGTGAGTTACCTCAGTGTCCTGGCTAATCTCCAGTGGGATTAATTACATTTTTACTTATATTCACTGTCCAGTTTCTGGTGGCAATGTTCTTTTCTTCTTCCTATCCAAAACTGAGATGCAGTTACAAAAAAATCACAGCTTATGCCAACAGAATTTATAGGACCAGGTTCCCAGCTGGTACAAATCTGACTTCAGTGGAGCTACTTGAATTTATTCCAATGAAGGATCTGCCTCATAATATCTGTGATAGCTCAAAGATGCTTCCACTCACATATATACGATTGTAAACCCTTTCCCCTTGAGAGCAACATCTCAAGCGTCATGGAAATTCCAAGCTCCACCAACAGTTACTATATGTTATTCCTGATGTAACTGCATTTCAGAGGCAGGTGAAGAGTTTGCAAATTGGTTTGTGGGACACATTGGGATCCTTGTGGATGAAAGAAGGTACAAAAATGAAAGCTGTTAAATGCTCCCCTCCCCCTTTGTTTTAATGAAGGAAGCCATTACAGCTCTTCACTGCACCTGATAGAAAACAGATATGGTCTTGGAGGGAGTGATGCAATTTTCAGTAATTGAAAATGAATAAACTAAGTGAGGATTGTTCAGACGTTTCCCATTATTGCAGTAAAACACGGCACTATAATGTGCTGTTGATGACACTGATTTGAAACAAGATACCGCAAGAATAACTTGTGTTCTCCTCATCTCACAACACAAGAATGAGTGGACAGTCAGTGAAACTGAAAGGTGCCATATTCAAAATTGAGAAAAAGGAAATACTTTTCCCACATAATATGTAATTAGACAGTGGAACCCATTGCCACAGGATGTCACTGAGCACGAGAATATTGCAATTTTATGAGGGATTGAATGTTTTAATGGATACTGGTATCCACTGTTGTTATAATTAATGCAAAAATAAAAGGGGGTGGAGTGGGGATGGAAGGAATATAGAATTTTGCCTTAATCCCTGAAACAATCTTTATTGGGGTCAAATATTTATGGGATGAGCAGAATACCTACATCTGCCTTCTGCAGGGTTTCTTGTACCTTCCTCTGAAACATCTGGTGGCCCATTAGGACCAAGGTTCTGATCTAGTCTGGCAGTTCTCGTGCTTGCTGCCTAGGATAAAAGGAGGCTAAAGCAGAACTACTTACAGTACTAGCTTTACTCTGTAGGGAGAGGCACAGAAATAAAATGCCATCTCATGTGCTTGAGATGCTCTGGGGCACAGTTGACCGAGTAAAGACTGTATCTAGAGTGTGGCGTCTCAGACTGCACTTGTCAGTGTGAACAGAGTAAAGCACAGTGAAATTTCCAGCACAAATAGGGCAAGTGTCTGAGGTAAACCTCTGATTCATAGCAAGAGGATGGAATAGATGAGTTTTGAGACCATAGGCCATATATCCGAGGTGGCTGAACAGTTGGCTTGTCAGGGTTTATAGAGTGTATTGGGGTAATGGTATCAAATGGCCCATAGTGCATATGAATTTGCTGATATATATGTGTGCTCCCAGGAAAATTACGTAAAGTACAGTTTATCAAAACCGTGTTAATGAAGGGCAAAGTTATTAGAGCTCTGTTGCCCAAATCTAAATAATTTCTAATATAAATATGTATAAACACTTAAAGAAAAGTAGCACTCTTGGATAAAGTCTGCCTGTAGTATTTGTGACAATGGTTATAAAGTATCTCTAAAATATTGATTTTAGTCTATACAACTCCCAGAACAGCTTAAAAACTCTAGCCACAATACAAAAAGCTCTCCAACCAAAATATATCAATCCTAGTTTACTTGTAATAAATTGAATCAAAATAGTCACTTGTGAAAACATGTTTGTCATAAACTCCTTTTGGCAGGTTTATGGTTTCTTCTCTGCAACACTCCTCTGTGGCAGGGAAGTATGATTATCCCCATTTTACAGATAGAGAATGGAGGTACAGAGAAATAGTGACTTTCCAAGAACAGACAGGAAGTCTGTAGCATAGCGAAGAGATTGTGGCTCAACAGATCCAAGTTAAACTAGCATCTCAGCCACCAGGCCATTCTTTTTCCTGCAAGTTTTCCCAGGATCATCTGTTCTCGCTTCCTCCTTTGCCCTGAACTTCAAAAAGCAAAGCCAAGGTGTTATAATAAATCTTCCTTGGTGTCTAAGGAATGTTGGGGGCTAATAGCATATCAGTGAACCTGTTAGAATTTAGGGAAGCATTAAGAAATCAGACGGTGCACGTTGTTCCAGCCAACATGATTCTAAACATGAAGGTACGACCATTGGGAAGTGTTATGGAATGAGCTAAAGTAAAGCAATTCACACAGCGAATACTCCTAAACAATCAACAAAAATTCTACTCAGTACTAGAGACATCTCAAATTTGGACAGAAACAACCACCTTCTGCCCCACAAATCCTACAAACCATACAATGGAAATGCAGCGTTAAAACCAATGCTACTAATAGGAGGTATATACCAAGTAAGCAATGGCTAGTGGCCCATAGCACATTCTCTCATTCCCCACATGGGATCAAATAGCTCCTAAGAGCCTGATCCAATTCAGTTAATGCAAAGCCTCCCGCTGACCTCACTGGGCTTTTTATCAGTCCCTACGTGATTTTCATTCTTTTGGCAGATGGGGTAAGGAGGGTTTCAACAGCCAGAATGTGCTGCAGTCCCCAACACAAAATAAGCTCCTCAGATTTTCATCCTTACAGCCAACCCAGGTGCTGGGTTAAGTCCTGCCAAATTTAAGGGGAGACTTACCAATCAGTACAATCAATCGCATCTCTCCCTAGCAGGCAAAAGAGCTCCCATGAATGACCTTCTAGATTAGGGACTTTCTGTTTACATTCAGTGTCTCTCTCCGTGCTAGCTGTAAAGAATGATTATCAAGGCATGAAATTAAAAGTTTCACCCAGTGGGAAACAATTGGATATATTGTCGTTTCTTTACAGCCTCTCCTCCTTTGGGGGGGGGGGGGGGGGAAATGTGGCAGGGAAGCAATCACCAGAAAGGTCAGGAACATTTACTTACCAATATTGAAATGCTGCTGAGCAGCTTTGTCCAGTTTGATAATTGCTGTTTGGAATCACAGTAATTGGTGGGGGTTGGTGCAATATTTTGTTCACGACGCTGTAGGGAGCAGTGAGGCTTGAAATTAAAATTCTCTGTTCAGCTGCAGGTTAAAAAACCTGGGGAATGCTGACGGCAAGCTCCTTGGGGACTCTCTCTAAAAGCTTTTCCAGGGACTTTAGCACCGACTCACGTAATGACACGCAAGACAACATGGTGACTTAGGAACACCACATGCAGCCCCTGGTGGCCCTGCTGACACATGCAGTGGCAATAGACACCCCTCTCCCCTCCCAGAGAGGCAGGGACAGCAGTATGGGGGGTGGCAGCAGGCGTCCTCGCCTCCCAAGAGTAGCAGCAGAGGTCCTCCTCTCTTTGAGCAGCAGAGACTGCTCCCTCTCAGAGAGCCACTTGCTTCTTGCCCCAGCACTAGAGTATAGCAACTTGGGTGGGAGGGCAGGTAGGCAGGCTTGGTCCTCTGCTTTCTTATCCTGCCACAGAGTCCTCTGTGGGCATGGTATTGATGTAGCCTCCCAGAGCAATGGATCTTGGAGTGAACACCCCATGGAGAGGCATGGGGCAGTTCATCAAGCCATCATACAGCTCAACATATGGGATGACAGAATGTATGAGGGCCTGATGCAGTCATACCCCACATACATAACCAATGCCAGAATTGTGACCGCAAAGCACTAAAGCCCAGCTTTAAGGCTTCTAAATCACTTAGGCCTTGCAGTGCTGAGAAGAGCGGTGCTAAAATACCTTTAATCTGGGTCTAAGGGACTAATCTAAACCCCACTGAACTTCAGACTTTAAGGCTTGAATCAGACTTTAAGGCTCTTTAGTGCCATTATAACTACATTTTATCAACTCCCCACTACTGTAAAGACTGGGACTAGCTGATTGCTCTGCAAACAGATGCAGCATATTGGTTCACCCTCTTTAGTCCTTGGAGAGCTAGTGGTACCTTGTGTTACCTCATCTGCAGCAAGAAGTGGAGGTGGAAGGCTCTTCCATAGGGCATTCCCAGTCTCACACCTCATGCCATAGCAGGAGGTGGACACACTGCAGGGCTTCCTGGGAGAAAAGTCACATTGATTTCAGTGGGACAGGATCCAACCTTAGAGAAGGTCCTAATATGCCGCTCTAGCAAGTGGTTCTCTAACACTGTTTTAAAATAGATTTATCTGGTCCACACCAAACAGGCAAGCCATGTTTAACCCATGTTAGTAGAAACTGCACTGAAATCTGATATTATGGATGGGTAAGATTTCCCTGGATATGGAGCCAAAGCAAGTTATTGTAATTCACACTCTGACTTGCCATCAGTGAGAAATTGAAGTCTCCTATCCTTTGCCTGATGAATCCCAAAGAGAGGGAGTTTGTTTCTGTTCTAGTTCCAGGGCAATGGGAGAGTCAACCATCTTGTCCATTCCAGGTAAGGAAACGTCTGGTATTCCACACTGCTAAAAATAGGCATCTTATTTAAAATCTCTCAACAGGCAAGACAATATTTTATTATGCTTCCTTGCATCTAGTCATTAAATGGAGTCATGCATTATGAAAGACATGACCTGCCTAAAGATGAACACAGCAGATTCACGGTGCAGAGTGTTTGGTTTGTGTTAGGCATCTGTCCTGATTGGTAAAAACCCAGTAAGCTGGTAGCACAGAGACAAACAGACTGGCAGACGAGGTGGGAACATTTTCAGCAGGGTTGGATGATCTCTCTGCCATAGGCGCCGACTCCGTGGGTGCTCCGGGGCTAGAGCACCCACGGGGAAAAATTGGTGGGTGCAGAGCACCCACCGGCAGCTCCCCGCCATCCCCGGGGCCCGCGCCCAGCTCCCCGGCAGCCCTGGGACCCACGGCAAACTCACCTCAGCACCGGGAGACGTGGCGGGGCCCCGCCCCCAACAGTGGGCGACGTTGCGTTGGTGTCGGGGGCAGGGCCCCGCCACGTCACCCGGCGTCAGAGCCGGGGCCCGGCGTTGGGGGTGGGGCCCCGCCATGTCGGTTGGGGGCGGGGCCCCGCCCCTGACGCCGAGTGTCAGCCCCCACCGGCGCCACCGGAAGTTGGCGCCTATGCTCTCTGCTATTTGTTTTTGGTAAGTTCATTCCTGAACAGCCCAAACTGAAGGCATAACAAGAGGAATGTGTGAGAAATTCAGGGTTGTTTTGAGTACACTCTGAATTTTTTATTTAAGTAAGAGCCAATTAAATTAGATATCAAAGACATTTTAAACGGTTTCTGGTGTTCTAAAAATATTTTGATGAAGGAAAGAAACTGTGTATTAGCACAAAATGAGTGCCTTCTCGGGAATATCTACCGCCTACACTTTGAGTGGAATTGTGATTTCGTTACACAAAGCCCTTTGTCAAAGTCTATGAGAATCACATGACTAGACCCTCAAGCAGACTGTAAACATTTAGGGGGAAACATGACTTCAAACCCCAAGAGGCAGGCAATTCACAGAGAAGAATACAGTCCTCAAGCCAAGGTAGCATGTGCAGGGCCGACTCTACCTTTTTTGCCGCCCCAAGCGGCAAAGCAAAAAAACCCAAACAACTTGCCGCAGCAGTGCCACCGAAGCAAAGAAAATAAAAAAGCTGCCGCAGAAGAAAAGGCGGAGTGCTGCCCCAAGAACGGCCAGAGTGCCGCCCCTTCAGATTTGCCGCCCCAGGCACCTGCTTCCTTAGCTGGTGCCTAGAGCCGGCCCTGAGCATGTGGTCACAGGATTATTCATTGCATGGTTAGCAGTATTTGTTAAAAGAAACAGCTATCCAAAACATGCTCTGAGGTCAGAAGCTCCTTTTGCCCAAAGATCATGGCAACAAAATCCATGAATTAATGCAAGATGTTATTTATTAACAATGGGCCAGACTTGGCTCGAATCAGTGCAGCCATGCATGACACAGAGCCCTTGTTTCCCCGCCATGGCTTCTGCTGCAGGCACAACTGGCAAGGACAACAAGGGCTCTGTGCCTAGTATTCCTCTCTCCTGACACAGGTGGGCCACAATTTACATTCTCTTCTACAAATGTGGTTCTAGTCTGAAAAATAACTCTACAGGAAGAAGCAGCCTTCATCCTACTTTGTCTCCATGTCAAATTTGCCTGGACTCTGAGAGTCAAGTGGGTCCTTTACCTCATGCATCACCAGTACCAAGGGATTCTGCAGGTCAAAGCTATGCCCTCAAGGAGCAAAGATTAAACTCTCCTAGGCACTGCTCTGGCGAGGGACGTCCCTGTGGCTAGCAATGCATCCACTGGCTGCAGGAAATTGCACCATTAGAGGTACATCATTGGTATTGTTCTGAGATGGGTAAAAGACAGTTGTAGATCAGTGAATGGCCAACTGGCCAGAGCCACTATAAATTAACCCTAATGCATATTAAGCTGTGTGTCACTAACACTTGCTATTAGTTGCACCAATCTAATCAGCTTAGGGTGACCAGACAGCAAGTGTGAAAAATCGGGACGGGGGGTGGGGGGTAATAGGAGCCTATATAAGAAAAAGACCCCAAAATCGGGACTGTCCCTATAAAATCGGGACATCTGGTCACCCTAAATCAGCTGTGCATACAGAAGAAGAGAATGCTGATGTAGGTGTACTCAGCTAACAGCATTTGACCTACCACTTACCTAGAGTTGTCACCAATCTACAGAACTATAAGACAGTATCTCTGTTTTTTTGGACAGTGACAAGCAAAAGAAGAGTGAGACACACAGACACGAGATTATACAAAGTGCTTACTTCTCCAGTGAAAAGCAAACAGGCACGCTCCCCTCAATCCAACAGAGTGAAAATAATCAGTAGCACACAATTGGGGTAAATTGGTTGATGGGGGCTAATTTTTGGTGCAGTGCACAGGGATTTAGTCACATGATGCCCATTAACCTTAGTGGGCAGTGTGCTGTTAAATCCACCTATGGAGGTGGCTCTGTGATGTCAGGCAGATTCATACAGCTGTTTTTGTCTCCCGTCCAGGGAAAAGTGGTACTCTCTCAGAGATGTCTGTTCTTTTTTGCCGCTACAAGATGCACATTAGTGAATCTGTTACATGTAAAATGTTGAGCAGGAATGCATGGTTAAGCAATCTATTATGATAAAATGAGAGCATGTTAAAGCACACCTGAACTAACAAAATATTGCTTCTGATCTTTCAGGCACTTTATAAATGCTGACTAGCTTATTAAAAATTATTGATCTGAAACAGAGCATGAAGATTACATTAACTAGGGTGGTGTCTGAGTCCTGGTAAAACGGATTATCACGCTGTGTTGCTGTGTCAAATGGTTTGCGAATGCAGAATTGATTGAAGAAAAATAATCTTGACATTTTGTATCTTTCGAACAGCACATCATTTGCCTTTCAGGCAAACACCTTGCTCTCTCGTTTGACCTGGGCACCCTTGTTCCAGATTAGTGGAGATTTGAACTTTAGGATGCTATATTGGTCTCTTAATTGTGAAGATTAATCTTTAAAGCCTAAGACAATCAATTTCCTAAATATCCCTTCATTTTTCACTTCCAGCATAACAAAGTTGTTTGCCTAGATCTATTTCCCCACTCAGACTCTGCCTTTCCATTTTACTCCTCTACTATAGCCCTTCTCCTTTTCATTCCTCCCACTACTGTGAACTATACAGATGGAAAGTAGTTTGTCAAGACTTCATTCACCCCATCATCCCTGAAAGATACTAAATAAAGCACCAGTCCAAGCCACATGTTTCCATTCTGTCTGGTGGCTTCTCCTCCACATAACAGTGGTCTAGATAAATTAGAGGGAGGGAGGCAAAGAACATGAAACCCAAGTTTAATCTAATTCTGAAATGAGGGGTGAGGATCTCCTGCTCCTGCAGATTTATCATTCGTGTTCTGTAATTTACTAAATGAATCCCAAATTTACTGATAGTTCTCACCTTCAGAATTCTCCTGTAACTAGGGCACCAGCTATATGATCCTGCCTAAAATCACAAGCTTCTTACATGCTAAATATAGTGGAGTGCACAGAAGTCACAGCTCAGGATTGTCACATAATAAAAAGTGTTAACATGGCAATTACAATGTTGGTAATCAAATATGACTCTCTCCTACACAGCATTATAGTGGCCTTTTATCAGTGGCTCAAACTAACATAGTGCCTCTTGTGCAGCTAAGTTTGTGTTCATAGAATGAGAGGAGGAAGAGAGGGAAAAGAGATCCAAGTGTAGTCTCTGCGCACGGTGGAGATTTCCTGGAGAATGTCCTAGACTTTTGAGGCCCAATTCCACACTGCCTTGCAAGTTATGCAGTCATGTTATGGTTGCTTTATACAGATGTCAACGCTAACAAATCAAAATTCTCCCCTCACGCCTCTGGGAACATTTTAGATCCACTTTGCCTAGGTGCAAGTGACTACCCAACTTGCAAGACAGTGGAGAATCAGGCCCTCAGTGTGTGCTGGAGCTAGAAAACCCTTGCAGCCTATGGTAACTAAGAACTAGCTTCATTCAGTCCAGTCCCCCTCAACTGGAAGAATGACTGGGGCCAGAGGGGGAACCTCTAAAGGTCATGGATTGTACGCCCTTTGTCCTGTATTGACTATGACACTGTACATTCGCTGACACTGTGCAAATGCAGAGTGTTTGATATTTGCATTCGTGCTCTTGTTGAGAGTCTCAACAAGGAGGGTTGAGAGTGACTAACTAGAGGCTCTGACCGGCTGTTCCCCCTTCTCAGGTAGGATTAAAGCAGACTGGTGGGGCAGAGTATAACTGTGCACTACCTGTCCTATGGATAAACAGCCACCTTCAGCTGGAAGAACCATTAATCAGAACCTTTCACCTATACCACGTCAATATGAATGCATCTATTCAAGAGCACCTCCGCTTACCAAACTGTATCTCAGTCCCTCCCCTGAGTGTCCATTATAGAGCTATTTCCTACTCCTCACCACGATCCTGCATCCCTCTCTGTCAATTCCACAGCTGATATAAAGAAAAAGCTGGAGCATGGGAATATGATACAGGTGCTTGTGCTGACACCATAGGGAAGACACGACAGAGGCTCAGGAATATTTTTTCTATAGAGAACAAATAGGCAGCTAGAGAGAAAAATGTGTGTGTGTTAGAGCAGGGGGTCTCAAACATGCGGCCCATGGAGTTATTTGCTGCGGCCCACCAAGCTCCTTGTGCCCCCCCTTTCCCCCCCTCGGAGTTATTTCCTGCAGCCACCAAGCTCCCCTCCTCCGCCACCCCCCCTTCCCCCCCAGTGCGCCGCATCCCCGCTCCTCTGCCTACCTCCAGGTGCTTCCCGCTGCCAAACAGCTGTTTGGTGGCGCTTAGTGCTTTCCAGGAGGGAGGGGGAAGGAGCGGGGAGCCACTCACTCAGGGGAGGAGGTGGAGAAGAGGTGGGGCAGGGGGCGGGGATTTGGGGAAGGGGTTGGAATAGGGGCAGGGAGGGGGCGGAGTTGGGGTGGGGACTTTGGGGAAGGGGTTGGAATGGGGGTGGGGAAAGGGGTGGGGCCAGGGGCAGCGGAGGGGGGCTTTTGTACCTTTATATGAAAAGGTGTCAGTGATGTGGCGTCACTGTTGCGGCCCTCGGGCCAATGTACTAGTCCCCATGTGGCCCTCATGGTGATTTGAGTTTGAGATCCCTATGTTAGAGGGTGGATGTTATCAGTTCTAGACCTCCTCTGAAGAGTTTTGGAACTAGAACTAGTCCAGACCCACTTACCTTAGGGGTAGCTGAGAGAAAGGGAAGGACGATGGACCCTGTGGTGGGAAGGTTTGTGACAGAAGAAAGGATAGACCATCAAACTGACTGCCCTGTTAGGTATCCACTTTACAATTGTTATGGAGAGAGGCAGCCACCAGTTCTCTAAGCCACTCAGATACTGAGTAGCAGTAGGTGATTAATTCCCAGTGTGAAGCTTCCCCACCCACTTTCTATATCACTGTCACTCTGGCTTCCCAGGGGAGCTCATCTGAGAGGTGGCACTCTGAACATTTTACTTTTCCGTGCACTTATATGCAGTGTTATTTGTTCTGTTTTCAGATTGATAAGTATGCTCAGCAGGATCTGAAAAAAGGGCTTCATTTGTATGGGACAGATGGAAATATTGGCCTAACTAATGCATGGAGCATCATTCAAACAGATGTAAGTCTAAAGGTTTTTGTTTTGTTTTTCCTCTTAATTTATTTCTGGTCTCTTCTGGGATTAGACATTCATGTGCTACCAACAACACCGTGTCTCTCTTTATTTCTTGTCTGACCCTCCCCCCAAGCTAGACTTCGCCACACTCACAGACAGACCCACCCACCTGGTCACAATCCCCAGTGGAACCCCTCACCCACACAGTGCTAGTTTCTGTGCAGACTCCATTATGCCTTGTTTTGAGTGTGGCCCTTTAATGGACTCTTACAATTGTCTTACATGAAGAGCATGTTTGCATCAGTTCCAAGTTTAACCCAACGAATAATAGTACAGAGGAGCAGCACATGAAAGGTAATTCACTTCTGCTTCTCCAAGATGAACGAGGAAGGGTTTGCAGTAGGGTTGTCAAGCGATTAACAAAATTAAGCGTGATTAATCGTGCGATTAAACAATAATAGAATATCATTTATTTAAATATTTTGGATGTTTTCTACATTTTCAAATATATTGATTTCAGTTACAACACAGAATACAAAGTGTACAGTGCTCACTTTATATTTATTTTTTATTACAAATATTTGCACTGTAAAAAACAAAATAGTATATTTCAATTCACCTAATACAGGTACTGTAGTGCAATCTCTTTATAATGAAAGTTGAACTTACAAATGTAGAATTATGTACAAAAAATAACTGCATTCAAAAATAAAACATTGTAAAACTTTAGAACCTACAAGTCCACTCAGTCCTACTTCAGCCAATCGCTCAGACAAACAAGTTTGATTACAATTTGCAGGAGATAATGCTGCCCATGTCTTGTTTACAATGTCACCTGAAAGTGAGAACAGGCATTCACATGGCACTGTTGTAGCCGGCATCGCAAGATATTTATGTGCCAGATGCGCTAAAGATTCATATGTCCCTTCATGCTTCAACCACCATTCCAGAAGACATGCGTCCATGCTGATGTCTCTCTACTCAATAATGATCCAAAACAGAGCGGACCGATGCATGTTCATTTTCATCATCTGAGTCAGATGCCAACACCAAAAGGTTGATTTTCTTTTTTGATGGTTCGGGTTCTGTAGTTTCCCCATCGGAGTGTTGCTCTTTTAAGACATCTGAAAGCATTCTCCACACCTTGTCCGTCTCAGATTTTGGGAGGCAATTCAGATTCTTAAACCTTGGGTCGAATGTTGTATCTATCCTTAGAAATCTCACATTGGTACCTTCTTTGCGTTTTGTCAAATCTGCTGTGAAAGTGTTCTTAAAATGAACATGTGCTGGGTCAAGTATCAGAGGGGTAGCGGTGTTAGTCTGGATCTGTAGAAGCGACAAAGAGTCCTGTGGCACCTTATAGACAGATGTATTGGAGCATAAGCTTTTGTGGGTGAATACCCACTTCGTCGGATGCATGCACGATGAAGTGGGTATTCACCCATGAAAGCTTATGCTCCAATACGTCTGTTAGGGCTGGTCTACACTAACCCTCCCTGTCGAACTAAGATAACGTAGCTGAAGTCGAAGTCTCTTAGTTCGAACTTACCTGTGGTCCACACGCGGCGCGCAGGCTCCCCCATCGACAGCGCTTACTCCTCGCGGCAAGCTGGATTACCAGCGTCGACGGGGGAGCACTTCCTGGTTCGATTTATCGCGTCTAGACAAGACGCGATAAATCGAACCCAGAAGATCGATCCAACGCCTCCGATCCAGCCGGTAAGTGTAGACTAGCCCTTAGTCTATATGGTGCCACAGGACCCTTTGTCGCATGTGCTGGGTCATTATCCGAGACTGCTATAATATGAAATATATGGCAGAATGCAGGTAAAACAGAAGAGGAGACATACAATTCTCCCCCAAGGAGTTCAATCACAAATTTAATTAATGCATTATTTTTTTAACGAACATCATCAGCATGGAAGCATGTCCTCTGGAATAGTGGTCGAAGCATGAAGGTGCATACGAATGTTTAGCATATCTAGCACGTAAATACCTTGCAATGCCGGCTACAAAAGTGCCATGCGAACGCCTGTTCTCGCTTTCAGGTGACATTGTAAATAAGAAGGAAGCAGCATTATCTCCCGTAAATGTAAACAAACTTGTTTGTCTTAGCAACTGACTGAACAAGAAGTAGGACTGAGTAGACTTGTAGGCTCTAAAGTTTTACATAGTTTTGGTTTTTGAGTGCAGTTATGTAACAAAAAAAATGTCTACATTTGTAAATTGCACTTTCACGATAAAGAGATTGCACTATGGTACTTGTATTTTTCAATTCACCTCATACTATTTCTTTTGTTTATCATTTTTACAGTGCAAATATTTGTAATACAAAATAATAATATAAAGTGAGCACTGTATTCCTTGTATTGTGTTGTAATAGAAATCAGTATATTTGACAATGTAGAAAAACATGCAAAAATATTTAATAAATTTCAATTGGTATTCTATTGCTTAACAGTGTGATTAATAACGATTAATTTTTATAATCGCAGTTAATTTTTTGAGTTAATCGTGTGAATTAACTGCGATTAATCAACAGCCCTAGTTTGTAGTCATATTCCAGAGGGTGGGACCCCGTCTTTATTCTTACCTTCATTTCCCCTTTAGCAGCAACCTATGGCCATTACTTCATCATGGAAGGGCCCTGAGGCCATTTCTTCCAAAGTCACTCATTCCACAACTGGATCGTTGTACAAAAAAGGTAGCTCAATAGATGAGCACAGCCATTGTTCTGCCCTGCTTTTCTTCCCCACACTCTCATGTAGCTCTCCCCCAAATTGTCCTCCAGAGAAGCTGGCCAGGATATAGGTATGACTAGCCTCCCCTCCCCCATGTGGCTCCTCTACCTTATTTCAGCACTCTCTGAGTGGCCAAAGGGGAGCACCAACTCCAAGGATACTGCCTTTCCCGCACGATTATGTAAGCTATCCATACTGACAGATGGGCTATCACATTTTTTTGCTTTTGCTAGCCAACCAGACTACCCTGTGACAAATCATCCTCTTCACCCATCACTTCCCTTGGTGGAATCTGGTTGAAATCTTGAATTATGCCTTTTGTTTGGGTTTCAGTCTAGACTCTTAGATGTTTCGCCCTATACAACACAAGTCATAACATATGGTACTCTGTTCAGGAAGGACCTAGGAGTAGAATAATTAAGGATCATTGGCAGGGCCCAAAACTGGGATACCAGAGGATGCTACAGGTTAGAGTTAAAGTGTGTTGTCAATGTTGCATAGGGACCAAGTTCTAGACACCAGAGGATGATACAAATTAGGATCAAGGTGCATTGACACAGCATCTCAGGAGTGGGATAGTAGAGAGTGCTATGGATTGGCCTTGGCTGAACCGTGTGTGAAAAAGGGTAGAACAACTCCAGCAAACATTCTCTCTTTTAGCCAGTGCTTTATAGCTCTGGCTTTTATGAGCACTAGAACTCTCATCCACATTCTGTGAAGGAAAGGTAGAAGAGAGAAAAATCAAAGTGGAGTATGTGCAATTTCTAAAAGTTTGCTGCCTGCAGTCACAGTACCTAGATCATTAATATCTATATTACTAAATGTCATATACAATTTCAAGTTGGAATGTTGTGGAACTTTGCAGCCACTCATCTTTAAAAAAATACAATAGAGCAGGTTTCATTACCGTAACCATTTCATTTGCTGTTCATTTTTCCTGGTGGTAGCAGCACATATGGAAAATAAATATCATTTCACTCTATTGCTGAGAATCAAATGTTTGGTTACAAACAGTTCACTGACTTGTGATTGGGGGAAAAAAACTACCAAGAAACAACAGATATGGAAAAAATAGACATTTATTTTCTTGCCAGTGTGATTTTTCCCTGACTATGTCTTTAGTTTTCTCCTTCCTGATGCCAAGAATTGAATGTGGGAAGGTCATCCTGTTACAGCTACAAAGGGTTCAGTGCTACATGTCTGCTATCATTTCACTTTGAGACTCTATAATGACCAAATAAAGACTCGGTATGAAATGCTCATAAGGTAAATTTATCTTCAGTTGACAGCAACGTTCAGTAGGCAGACTAGACTGTATGAAATATAGTAGAACCTCAGAGTTATGAACACCAAAGTTATGAACTGACCAGCCAACCATACACCTCGTTTGGAACTGGCAGTACACAATCAGGCATCAGGAGTGACCGAAAGAAAGAGAGAAAAAAACAAACACGGTACAGTATTGTGTTAAACATAAACTACTTTAAAAAAAGGGGGAAAGCAGCATTTTTTTCTGCACAGTAAAGTTTCAAAGCTGTATTAAGTCAATGTTCAGTTGTAAACTTTTGAAAGAACAACCATAATGTCTTGTTCAGAGTTATGAAAGTTTCAGAGTTACGAACAACTTCCATTCCCGAGGTGTTTGTAACTCTGAGGTTCTCTGTATAAATTAAAAGTTTTAATATTTTTTATTTTGAGAGGTATTAGAATATTGGCTCTGCTTAATTAATCTAAAAATAATGAGTAAAATGTAAGGAAACCTTGCTGTGTTTTTCCCTGGCTAACAATAAACTTTTCTGGTAAAGGTTAAACTGGCTGCCATGATGTTTCAGGAAGTGTTGGGTGTCAAGGCTAAGAGAATGAGTCCTGTTTCATAGTGTTATGCAGGGAACCAAGCACTCAAGATTTCCGGGTTGTTATGTGATCTTTGGGAGCCCATAATCTGCGCCTCTACTTCCCCATCTAAAATAGGTGTTTTGAGGCTTAATACTATGTCCAGTTCTGTGGTTCACTCTTTAAAAAATATGTTGATAAATTGGAGAGAGTTCAGAAAAGAGCTACAAGGATGTTAGAAGCCTGGAAAACCTGTTTTACAATGAGAGACTAAAGAAGCTCAATCGAGTTAGCTGAACAAAGAGATGGTTAAGAAGTAACTTGTCTTTAAGAGTCTACATGGGGAGAAGGTTTCTGAAAGTAGAGGACTCTTAAATCTACCAGACAAAGGTAAATACTGAGATGCAATGACTGGCAACTGTAGCTAGACAAATCAGACTAGTAGTAATTTTTAACAGTGAAGGTAATTAACAATGGGAACAACTTACCTAGGGAAATGGTTTAGTCTCCATCATGAAGTCTTTAAAACAAGACCGGATGTTTTTCTAAAAGGTCTGTTCTAGCTTAATTAGTAGGGATGGGCTTGATGCAGGAATCACTGGGTGAAATTCTATGGCCTGTGTTATGCAGGGGATCAGATTAGGAGATCATAATGGTTCCTTCTGACCTTAAGATCTACTAGTGTTTGGAGAGTCTGGAGATCTTCACGTGAAAGGTTTATTAGTTATTATAGTTAGGGAAAGAGCACACAAGATAATAGGAAAATTCAGTCTTGCACAGCAAGACACAACAGTGTTAAATCTCTCACTTGCTAGCATGGTAGTGGTGAGATTGTGTGTGTGCTATAGTTTTTAAATGTGCACAAGTCTCAGTGCTGGGCAGTAGGGCGGACAATAAAGAGCTCTCCCAGAGCAGTTTTTAGCACTCTGTCTAATTGCTTCTCATGCTTATCCTCCACAAATACTTAGCAACAGGCTGTTGCAGTGATGCAGCAACAGCAAATCCCAATATAGTTAATTATGTAAAGTACATTGAAGATTAATAGCGTTGTAGAAGTGCCAGGCTTTTGTTTGTTTGGTTTGTTTTTTCATTCAAGAATAATTATTGCCTTACTTTCCTAATCAGTAGAGTGCAATCACCTACGGGGGAATTAGGAGTATATAGGGGACTATTGGAGGAGAGATCCTGGCTCCGGCAGTATGTTTGTAGTCCTGTTCCTTAGTGGTTATTGACAGACAAGCCAGCAGAGCTAATCATAGTGCCATACGGGAGACTGGTTCTCAGTACTCCTTTCTCTAGTGGACCCAGTAAAGATCAGTCATTGGTGGGGCAATGGGCCATGCACATACATAGATGGAGAACAGCATCCTCAGGGGGAAAAAAAACACATGAGCAATAGCAGGAGCCTTAATGGAGTTTATCTTCTATCCCTATTCTTTCCACCCCCCACAGTCCCCATCTTTGTGAAAACACCAATCTTAGCTTGTATAGAAGGATGGCCTTGTGGTTAAGGCTCTGGACTGGGGACCCTAGCAATTGTGGCTCTGCCACAGTTCATTTCTCCCTCCCTTTGTCTATTTAGGGATGGGATGGTCTCTTGGTAGGAGTTTGTACAGCACCCAGCACAATGGGACTCCCCAAACACAGTTTGGGCTTCTATATTATACTGTATAGCTCTATACTCTATATCATACTTCACATGGGGAAAAACAATTTAGCCAGAAACAGAATCACATCCAGCAGCTGGTGATCTGGAGTCCCTGACAGATCCCATATCGGAGAGGAATTTCATCAGGCAATGAAGATAGTATAGATGAAGTCACCACTGAACGGTGATTATTGTTTCTTTCTCAAGTGCAAAAATCATTAGCGCTCTTCACATAAATCATCAAGTTCTTTCTTCAGTGTAGGGAGGAAAAATCCTAGAAAACGAGGTGACATTTCTAAGCCAGATAGACAGTGATACTACTTGTGCCATGGTCACTTTGAGTACTTAACCTGTAATAAAGACACATTGTGTTTCAGGTGGGAAACCGAGGCAGCCCAGATGGATGAGTTAAATATACACATAAATGGGCTGATTTTAGATATTAACAAACACAGGATAGAGACCCCCCCTCCCCCAAAATGTGGACTTTATCGGGTTATATTTTTAACTTGAAAAAGAGAGCTAGTGCTAGTGAAAGGTGAGCTGCACAGCTTTGGAGCCTGAAGTACTTGGTTAATCCATCGGAAATGAGCAGCACTGGCAGCAGGAGTGCAAACAGCCACCTTAGGCTCTTTTCTCCACTGCCTTGCATCTTGTGTTAGTCACTTAAACACATGCACAAGGGGGTACAATTACACCATATCAGAATAGTGGCATTTTACATCCTCTATGAATGACAACACTGGGTGCCGAGCAATGGCCAATCCCTCCCATCCCACTTCTAGGGTGAGATGTTAGGTCATTTACTCTGTTATTCAATCCTTGACTGGTCTGTTCACATTGCCAATAAAGAGATCAGCTTTGGCAATGCCTCTTGTGATGTAGAGACACATCCACTGGCAACAGGACAGAGAACATACATCTGGAATCTACCTGGATTGCAGGAAGGCATTTGATACAGTTCAACATGGGACATTATTTCAGTTAAATTGGAAAAGATGGGGATTAATATGAGAACTGAAAGGTGAGTAAGGAACTGGTTAGAGAGGAAACTATAATGGGTCATACTGAAAGGTGAACTGTCAGGCTGGAGGAAGGTTACTAGTGGAGTTCCACGGGGATCAGTCTTGGGACCTCTCTTATTTAACATTTGTATTAATGACCTTGGCACAAAAAGTAAAATTTGTGGCTGGAACAAAGTTGGAGGTATTGCCGATACGGAGGAGGACTGGAATATCATACAAGATGATCTGGATGATATTGAAAATCAGAGTAATAGAAATGGGATGAAATTCAAAAGTGCAAGTTCATGCATGCATTTAGGGACTAACAACAAGAATTTTTGCTATAAGCTGGGGACTTATAAATTGGAAGTGACAGAGGAGGAGAAAGACCTAGGTGTATGGATTGATCACAGGAAGACTATGAGATCCCAATGTGATGCAGATGTGGAAAAGGCTAATGCAATTCTAGGATGCATCAGGCAAAGTATTTCCAGTAGAGACAGGAAAGTGTTAGTACCATTCTGAAAGACACTGGTGAGACCTCACCGAAAATACTGTGTGCAGTTCTGGTCTCCCATGTTTAAGAAGGATGAATTCAAGCTGAAACAGGTACAGAGAAGGGATCCTAGGATGATCGGAGGAATGGAAAATTGCCCTATGAGAGGAGAATCAAAAAGCTTGGCTTGTTTAGCTTAACCAAAAGAAGGCTGAGGGAGATGTGATTGCTCTCTATAAATAAATCAGAGGGATGAACACCAGGGAAGGAGAGGAGTTAAGTTAAGCACCAATGTAGACATAAGAACAAATGGATATTAACTTACCATCAACAAAGTTAGGCTTGAACTTAGACAAAGGTTTCTAAGCATCCGAGGAGTGCAGCTCTGGAACAGCCTTCCCAGGGGAGCAGTGGGGGGCAAAAAGGCTAATTGGCTTCAAGACTGAGCTTGATAAGTTTATGGAGGGGATGGTATGATGAGACTGCCTACGATGACATGTAGCTGATCTGTGAGTGCTATTAGCAAATATCTCCAATGGCCGGTAACGGGACACTAGATTGGGGGGGCTCTGAGTTACTACAGAGACATCTTTCTCAGGTGCCTGGCTGGTGGGTCTTGCCCACATGTTCAGGGTCTAACTGATCACCAAATTTGGGGTAAAGAAGGAATTTTCCCTCAGGTCAGACTGGCAGAGACCCTGGGGGGTTTCATCTTCTTCTGCAGTACAGGTCACTTGTAGGTTTAAACTAGCATAAATGGTGGATTCTCTGTAACTTGAAGTCTTTAAATCATGATTTGAGGACTGCAGGAACTCAGCCAGAGGTTATGGGTCTATTACAGGAGTGGGTAGGTGAGGTTCCGTGGCCTGAAAAGTGCAGGAGGACTTACATATTAGGACTTGGTGTACTACATAGATGTATATAGTTATTTGAATAAACATGACTTAAATCCCACTAATTTAGGACTCAAGTCTGAGTTGAGGTCAGTGGAGTTTCAGGTGCAAAACCATCAGGCGATGAGAACTGAGCATTAATTTTTAAAATATAGTTTTCTACCCAACATCTTTGCGATCAAGATCTGAGGACTTTTGTTTGACCACCTTGTAAATAATTAGGTAAAGTACTTGAGAAATATGTGGAAAAAAGCAGGAGGAACCAAGTTCTGCTCAGTTGTACTTGTATAAATCGAAAGTAATACCATTCATTTCAATTTACACCAGTGTAACTCAGACATAATTTGAGTCTATGTATTTTTTCCCCCCGTGTGATTGAGCCTGGTTTAGATTCAAAACCAACTTCTGGATCCTGCCAAGGCAATCTGGAGCATCTAGCAAACATCATGATTTAATAAGTAATGCTACCATTGTGTCATTATCGAAGCTATGAAGCATCACTATTGCCAAACAGTCCCACTGTCTCCGCCATAATAACAGAGTATGCTGTTGCATAAGTTCTGCTGAGACTGGGTCCCAGTGTCTCGGCTTTTTCACTTATATTCATAAGGCCGTATCCCAACCTGGATGACTTCAATGAGTATTCAGCACAGAGACCACAAGCAGAATATAGCTAGCATAAAGGATCTTTTAAAATTTGCCTTAACTATTAGTGGAGCGAGTAAAACAGACAGCCCCAGGCAATAAATACACAAGCCAGAGTGTAACCCTTTCTTGTGCGCAGCTTTAAGTATGAACCCTAGATATCCCATGCTAGGGTAGCAATTGCTTGTTAACACAGAAGCAAAGCTATCCGGGAGCAGCGTTGCATCCCATAAACACAGCACAGAAGCTTCAGTGCTTTTTAATGCTGGTGGGTTGGCAAAGCTCTCTCCAACAACACACCCTCCACATATACTATTGGTCAGCCTCACTCTCTGGAGTTGCAGGCTGCTGATTAAACATTTGGGAACCTTCCTCCAGCGTACCAGATGGGTAATCAATACGGGGTGTGTGATTGGTGTCTCTTTAACAAAGGAGAAAAATAAAGTGTTGTGACATTTTGGGAGATAGAGCCTCCCACATGAAGAAAATCTGTTTGGTTTTTTGTTGTTGTTGTTAAGCAAAACAAAGTAACAGCAGAAAACATCAATATTCCTACAGATGCTCATCACCAGGGACTTAGTGAATAGCTGACTAGAAGCTAGTTTTGCTTGGTTTCTTTTCTAACCCTATATTCTGTCAAACTATTGGACTACATTTTCTAAAAGTGACAAGTGACATTGGTGCCCAACGTGAGACCCCTAAAGGGGCCTGTTATCCAGAGGGAGGGTGCTTAGCGCTTTCTGAAAATTATCTCTTTTACGATATATCAAGCTGGGCAACCAAAAATTAGAGCACTAAAAATCATTAGTCACTTCTGAAAATGTAGGTGTATTGTTTCCCTCTCTATGATAAAGTCACGGAAATTAGGGGCAGAATAAACCAATCAGCCCATCTTGTCTAGCCCTGTTACTGGGGAAATGAAGGAGACAATACAGGACTTTAAATGCGAACTGCAAAGAATGACGTGAGTTTGTGCCTGTAGCTTACCTTTCCACTATCAAGTGTCACGGCCTCAATTGCTCCTTGCTGGTTAGGTGCCTGCCAAGGCAAACACTTTACCCCTTCTAGGGTAAAAGAAAATCCAAATAAACAATGGCTCCAAGCAGTCCTCTGCAGACTTTTTCTCTCAAGGGTCTGAGCTACCCCTTCAGCATCCCAATACAGGGGAGCTTCCACTCACCCCTCTATCAGAACCTCTAGCTGTGGGCTACAAAACAGTGGTTGCACTCAAAGTTCATATAATACACTTTCTGTTTTCCATTGTCCCATAACCTCTTCCTTTATTCTGCTGGTCCCTTAGCTTCCTTCCTGGGACATGGCTATTTCTGGTTCTCTAGCTTACCACAAACAACCTTTCCTTATGTTTCAACAACCCTTTATTACGAGCCCCCATGCTCACTTTGTACCAAAATCTACACAACTTACCTTTCTTTAAAATTCTGAACCTTTCTGACAACCTGTCTCTTAGGGCTCCAACTAGGTCCCTTTGCAGATTCCTCCTCAGCCCTTTCCAAGCCTTTTTCCCCTGAGTAGATCCAGAGCTTCTGCCCCTCCTATTTCCCCAACAGATCAACCAACAATAGGTAGAACTTGTTTATGATTTGGTGGAAAAACCACAAAGCTTCTCCCGCCCCCGCCATTTAAAAAAAATCAGGTATGTGAAGACTTGCCTTTATCTTTTGAGGGAGGATTCCTTGAAAAGAGACATTATTAAGGGCCCAAGAGCAAACTATCCAGCTGCGTAGGAAAGATAGGAAACTATGGCAAGAGACTACCCTGACTTAACCAGGAGATCTTTAATGATCTAAAACTCAAAAAATAGTCTACAAAAAGTGGAAACTCAGTCAAATTACAAAGGATGAATATAAACAAATAACACAAGTATGTAGGGACAAAATTAGAAAAGCCAAGGCACAAAACTAGCTAGGGACATAAAAGGAAACAAGAAAACATTCTACAAATACATTAGAAGCACGAGGAAGACCAAGGACACAGTAGGCCCATTACTCAGACAATAACAGAAAATGTGGAAATGGCAGAGGAGCTTAATGACTTCTTTGTTTCGGTTTTCACCAAGAAGGTTGGCGGCGACTGGACATCTAAAATACTGAATGCCAGTGAAAATGAGGTAGGATCAGAGTCTAAAATAGGGAAAGAGCAAGTCAAAAATTAATGAGACAAGTTAGATGTCTTCAAGTCACTAGGGCCTGATGAAATGCATCCTAGAATACTCAAGGAGCTGACTGAGAAGATATCTGAGCCATTAGCAATTGTCTTTGAAAAGTCATGGAAGACAGGAGACATTCCAGAAGACTGGAAAAGGGCAAATATAGTGCCCATCTATAAAAAGGGAAATAAGGACAACCCGTGGAATTACAGACCAGTCAGCTTAGCTTCTGTACCCAGGAAGATAATGGAGCAAATAATTAAGCAATCAATTTGCAAACACCTAGAAGATAGTAAGGTGATAAAAACAGTCAGCATGGATTTGTCAAGAACAAATCATGTCAAACCAACCTGATAGCTTTCTTTGACAGGGTAACAAGCCTTGTGGATAGGGGGGAAGTGGTAGATGTGGTATATCTTGACTTTAGTAAGGCTTTTAATATTGTGCCGCATGACCTTCTCATAAACAAACTAGGGAAATACAACCTAGATGGAGCTACTATAAGGTGGGCGCATAACTGGTTGGAAAATCATTCCCAGAGAGTAGTTATTAGTGGTTCACAGTCATGCTGGAAGGGCATAATGAGTGGGGTCCCGCAGGGATCGGTTCTGGGTCCAGTTTTGTTCAATATCTTCGTCAATGATTTAGATAATGGCATAGAGAGTACACTTATAAAGTTTGTGGACGATACCAAGCTGGGAGGGGTTGCAAGTGCTTTGGAGGATAGGATTAAAATTCAAAATGATCTGGACAAACTGGAGAAATGGTCTGAAGTAAATAGGATGAAATTCAGTAAGGACAAATCCAAAATACCCCACTTAGGAAGGAGCAATCAGTTGCACACATGCAAAATGGGAAATGACTGCCTAGGAAGGAGTACTGCGGAAAGGGATCTGGTGGTCATAATGGATCACAAGCTAAATATGAGTCCACAGTGTAACGCTGTTGCAAAAAAAGCAAACAGAATTCTGGGATGTATTAGCAGGAGTATTGTAAGCAAGACACGAGAAGTAATTCTTCCGCTCTACTCCGCGCTGATTAGGCCTCAACTGGACTATTGTGTCCAGTTCTGGGCACCACATTTCAGGAAAGATGTGGACAAATTGGAGAAAGTTCAGAGAAGAGCAACAAAAATTAGTAAAGGTCTAGAAAACATGACCTATTAGGGAAGATTGAAAACATTGGGTTTATTTAGTCTGGAGAAGAGATGACTAAGAGGGGACAAGATAACATTTTTCAAGTACATAAAAGGTTGCTACAAGGAGGAGGGAGAAAAATTGTTGTTCTTAACCTCTGAGGATAGGACAAGAAGCAATGGGCTTAAATTGCAGCAAAGGCAGTTTAGGTTGGACATTAGGAACAATTTCCTAACTGTGGTGGAATCTCCATCATTGGGGATTTTTAAGAGCTGGTTGGACAAACACCTGTCAGGAATGGTCTAGCTAATACTTAGTCCTGCCTTGAGTGCAGGGGACTGGACTAGATGACCTCTCGAGTTCCCTTCCAGTTCTATGATTCTATGAAAAACAGAGAGCTAGAATGGGTGTTTTCTAAGTCTTCAATTGGAAAAATCAACTTGGAGGCTTTTGAATTTTTAACAGAGTTTTTCACGCTCAAATATTTGTCAAATGCTGAGTCAAATAGTTAAAATAATAGTTTTGGACAGTCTGACTAGAAATCTCTTCCCCACTCAATTGCTCATTTCAGTCTCTTGTAGTATCATAATCCAGCTAGTTCTCCAGTCATTCAAGAGTCCACCATCAAAAACAGAACAGACACGCCCTCAGATTTTGAATGTAAAAACAAGCAGTGAAAGAACAATGTTAAAGGGAAAGACAAAAATGAATATCGTAAAATAGCAAAAGGAAACAGACATTTTTCCTTGCAGGTCACTCTTCTTTTTTAATTTAAATATATTTTAAAAGGCTGTTTTCTGATCTCACAAGTCAAAAAAGTGCATGCTAATGACTGATTTACAGCACCAGGCAAAGATCAAAGAATTGTGTGGGGGGCAGGGGGAATACTCTCCCAGCAAATGTTTCTGAGTTTTGTGGGGGAAAATGTGTTATGTGAGAGCACAGCGAAACGTTTCTATTGAACACTGGTTTCAGTGTGAGGTGCTGGGTACTGTGCAACTCTAATGGCTAGAATGGCAGAGCCAATCCCTGCACATCTGTGGCAGTGTGCCAATAAGCCCTAATACTATTTGTGACGGGTTGGATCACAGAAACCCTCTTGGGATTGCCAACTGATGTGCCAAGACTACTTCTGCCCCTGCTTTCCTGCCCTGGCAGCTTGGAACTTCAGTGCCCTGCCTGGTTTGAGCCAGACTTGCTAGCCTGCTGCAAACCCAGACCCAGGTCTGAACCACGTCCCCTAACAGCTGTAGGCTTAATTGAAAGCAGTTTAAGAAGTGTTCCTGTCTTTAACACTCAGATGCCCAACTCCCAATGGGGTCCAAACCCCAAATAAATCTGTTTTACCCTGTATAAAGCTTATACAGGGTAAACTCATAGATTGTTCGCCCTCTATAACACTGATAGAGAGATA
Source organism: Chelydra serpentina (assembly GCA_037349315.1). Taxonomy (NCBI): domain Eukaryota; kingdom Metazoa; phylum Chordata; order Testudines; family Chelydridae; genus Chelydra; species Chelydra serpentina. Next base: position 20,816,562 of record JBAIAC010000059.1, on the reverse strand, counting down.
TGCACAGCTGTTTGCCCCTCCTCCCCCCAGGTACTAATACATACTCTGGGTTAATTAATTAATAAGTAAAAAGTGATTTTTTTAAATGTAGAAAGTAGGATTTAAGTGGTTCCAAGTAGTAACAGAAAGAACAAAGTGAATTACCAAGCAAAATAAAATACGCAAGCCTATGCCTAATACAGTAAGAAGACTGAATACAGATAAAATCTCACCCTCAGAGATGTTCCAATAAGCTTCCTTTTACAGACTAGTCTCATTCTAGTCTGGGCCCAGCAATCACTCACCCCCCATCGTAGTCACTGTCCTTTGTTCCAGTTATCCTTGGGGCTGGAGAGGCTATCTCTTGAGCCAGCTTAAGACAAAATGGAGGGGTCTCCCAGGGGTTTAAATAGACTTTATCTTGTGGGTGGATATCCCCTCCCTCCCCCTGTGTAGAATTCCAGCTACAAGATGGAGTTTTGGAATCACATGGGCAAGTCACATGTGCATGCATGACTCAGAACTTACAGGTAGCAACCATGGTTCACATGCTATCTTGAACATGCTCATGTAGACTTCTTTTGTGGATTGGAGCCTTCCAAGAGCCATTGTCTGTTAAGTGCTTCTTGATTGGGCACTTAACTTGCACATTCCTTTCTCAAGAAGCTGACCAAATGCTTTACTAAGGCTACTTAGAAATCAAGCAAGTACACAGCTAATATTCATAACTTCAAACACAAAAATGATACATGCATACAAATAGGAATAGATTCAGTAGATCATAACCTTTACAGAGATATGTTACATGGCATATGTAGCATAAAACATAGTCCAGTTATTTCATATATACATTTATACGCTTATTTCCATAAACCCATATGGGGTGCAATGTCACACTATTGTTATAAAGAAGAGTCTCCTTTAGCTCCCATCAAAGCAGCAGTTTTGTCATTGCTTGCAACAATGCGGGAGGCCTTACAAACAGCAGCAATTGTCCATACAGATTTCAAAAGATATGAAATCAACTTTAAAAATAAAACCTTGAGAGGGCATCATGGCTGTAAAGTAATTAGCTGATGTTTTTACAGAGTTTTGAAAATGTAACATTCCTGCTCATGATTGGTGGGAACTAATGTTTGTATATCCATGCAAGGTATTTTTATTCATCGGCACTCAAGCTCCAAAACAAGTAGAGTCCACACTTATAAGAGTAGCACAGGAGGTGATGGATGGAAGATAAATGCCAGTGAGCCTTAGCCCAGTTCATGTGACATGGGTGGTATTGAACCCAGCGCCCAGAGGAGAAAGGTGACTATAGAGCCAATCTCATGGATGAGCTATGTACATGTTCTGTATTTTCCTTCCCATTACTGAAATGTAATGAAGCTTTCTCTTCAGCATCAGTTTATTTACTCTGAGTGATTGCTTCAGTGATGTCTCAAATTTGTGCTCATGATGTCATTTAGTGTCATCAAACTACGATGTTACTGAATTGTGCCAAAAGAGGGGGAGGAAGGGAAAAAAGCTTTAACTGAGGAACAGAGACTTTGGCCAGGTCTACACTACCCCCCCCTGTCGAACTAAGGTACGCAACTTCAGCTACGTGAATAACGTAGCTGAAGTCGAAGTACCTTAGTTCGAATGAAAAAGCACTTACCCGGGGTCCACACGCGGCGCGCAGGCTCCCTCGTCGACTCTGCCTACTCCGTTCGTCGAGCTGGATTACCAGCGTCGACGACGGAGCACTTCCTGGTTCGATTTATCGTGTCTTGACAAGACGCGATAAATCAAACCCAGAACATCGATCGCGCGCCTCCGACCGGACGCGTAAGTATAGACCTACCCTTTGAGAGTCAATCATTAGTAATGAACAACAGAGACGGACGTTTACCCCAGCATGGTGGTGACTCTAATCATGAGACTGTCTGCTACAGTGTTCAATACAAAACACAATCCCTTCACCACTTGATGGGTGGCAGACACATCTCAAGGTCATGACCCCTGGCAGCAAGGGGTAAAACACCACGTTAGTGGCTCTCAGGCAGATTAATTCGTTTAGGCAAAGTGGGAATAATCCTGATCCATGGTTGTGGTTCCTGTGTCTCAACTCCTTCACTGTTTTGGCACTACAAATGTTTGGTTTTGCTTAGTGGTTCTCCCATCCAAGCTGCTCATGGGACAACACTCTTAAAGAGCATGGGAGACTTGCAAGGGAAGGGGGGAAAGAAAACTATAGCTGCTTTACCTGAGCAAAGCGGGGAGACAGGAGTTTATTTCTTTACTGTCTAACGGGCCCTCCCCTCCCCATTAGCCTAATCCCAATACATAGAGTGAGGCAGTAGGAATAAGAGAATGTTTGTGCCCTGCAAGAGATGTGGAAGATTCTTCTATTTCCTCAAAATAAGTAAAAATGCAGCATTATGTAATGAATGACGTCTTTTGCCCATAAACCCCGGCGCACACTCACAATGTCATTATTGCTTTTTCCTCCTCCAGTTCAGATGCTGTGGGGTCTCGAACTACACCGACTGGTTTGAAGTGTACAATACTACCCGGGTGCCAGACTCGTGCTGCTTGGAATTCAATGAGAATTGTGGACTCTACTCCCCGGGGACCTGGTGGAAAGCGGTGTGTATTCCTCTCAGTCAGCTGCAAGGACAGTTACCTAAGCCTCGTTTTAATTCAGTCGATATAAGGGAGGTATGGGGGATGGCCACCAACAGGTCTACAGGAGGCAAAGGTGGCATGGAGCCATTAAAACTTGATCATCATAAAATGGTCTCATAGAGCTGCCAAGGGCCCTTATTTCACCTTGTACCATGCAGTGAAGCCAGTACCTTGAATAGTTTTCTGGAGGGCTGAGGCTTCTTCCCTCCCAAGAGACAGCACTGAGGTCTGGAAGTCACATGCATCTCTCCAGACACATGGCTACTGCTGACAACGATCTCATTGTTATGCTTATAAGCAGCACACGGAATCCTTTAAAAAGGGGTTAAGGCAATACGCCACGTTTATTGAGAATACAATTCAAGCATTAAAATCAGCATATGCAGCGCCGATGTTGATGTAGAACGAACCCCAAATCCCATGGCAATACACCCTTCTTTTCTAGTAATAAGTTCCCATACAAGTCTCTGGACCTTGCTGTGTCACACCGGAGCTGTCAGTCACGAGGTATTCACGGTTGCTCTTAATTAGCATTATTTTGAGTTGTTACTGGGAAGAGCCGCAGCTGTTTCTTATCTGTCCCTTTAGCTCAACTCCTTATCTCGTCCTTGGGGTGCATGGCTTTGCTTTAGGGTCGTCAAGCTGCCATCCGGGTGATTGATAATAAATTGCCATCTGGCCCAGTTGTCCTTTCTCAGCTAATTACCATACATTCTTCACTCACACCAAACAGTAAATAAGGCAATTACAGCCATAAAACTTCTATCCTTCTAAGAACAAATGTTAACACAACCAGCAAAAAATAAACTCAAAACATTTTCTTCTTACTAATCCAAAGCTAGCAAAATGGAGTACAAGGCAAAATAAGCAAAATGGAGAACAATTTTACTTGAGACAATTTCTTCCCATTAGGCTTTTGGCCTACATCATGAGCAGAGGAGCACTGACTGACTAGGAAGGAGACAGTGCCTTTCAGTTTAGTGTTGCATCCGTAGGGGTGGAACAGGATGCAGCCAAACATATCCCCTCATGATTATCAGAGGCCCTGATGTGGAATGTAGTAGCAACAGGTTGGAGTGGCACGGCCATTCACCAGGCTCTAGAGCTGTGTAACCCTGCAGAGTTCAGTTCCTGACAGGGAGCTTGATCCAAGTCCCACTGAAGCCTTTCTACTGACTTCAGTGGTCTTTGAATCAGGCCCAGCATTTGTGAGCTCAATGCTGGAATTTATTCTCAGAGATCAGAAACGAATAAACCCCTGCAGTTTGCTTTTATCAGACTCAAGCCTCCAGAGGTAAGCCCCGTTCCCAAATCCTCACCCAGCTCTTCCCTGAGCCGGTAGCCAGACACCCTACCCATCTCCTACATGAGTCCTGGGACCCTCCTTTTATATGCTAGATAGCTGTAGGGAAGGTCTTGGGGCAAGGGCAGCTACTGAGGTGGAATAAGGGAGTTTTGCTGCTTTCCAAGTGAAGCAAAAAATAAATTCTATTGTCAGCCTGATTTCAATGAAACTTCACAAGCATGGGCTGAAATTTCTAAACAGAGGCTGGACTCCAACCAAAGCTGGTTTGGTTCTAATCAGCACGTCTCCCAGCTCTACTGTACAGCCTCCAGTTACCTTTATATAACACTTTGGATAAAGAAACAAACAGCTTTTCTTGTTCTTGAATATGGGGATGAGAGCTGGCAAGCAGGGCCAAACCCCTAGTTACTGCTGTAGATTAATACCTTTTTCCTTATACGTATTGTGAAAGCAACACAGACTAGATGTTTAACAACTACACAGTCCGTCGGCTGGGACTGGCACGAAGGAAGCAAACCAGCCACTTCAGTGAATGTGCGTAAGGCCTGAGCACTCTCCCATTTGTAAGACAGCTGCACACTCTAAATCCCTTTCTGTGCCATGTGAATGGCCATCTGGGGGCTTGGTGGAGAGCATGCCACACAGTGATTGAGGAGGCTAAAGGGAATACAGGCAACAGGGGAATGCTTTCGTAGGAAGCACTTGCTGTGGAGAACTCAGGCAGAGTTCATGAGCTCCACTGGTCAAGCATCTCCTCTTGAAAAGCCAGCCCCGATAATATACAATTTCATCAGCTGCAGCCCTCTTCTCGAGGTGGAGTTTTCAAAAACACTTAATGCAATGGGGGTTGTGCTCCTAAGTAACTTTCAATGTGACTTATGTTCACCAGTTACTTAGGCAATATTGAAAATCCCACCCAGGCCTGACTCTCAGGAGCCTGCAATCCTGCTCCTGGAGGTCCACAAATTCCTGGGGGGGGTTGCTTAGTGACAACCTATGGCAGCAGGCTAGGGGACGGGGGATGTTTTATATCAGGCTAAGGAGGAAAGGGAGCTTCATGACCATTTATGTGAGCTTGGGGGGGTGGTTGCCACTGTTCTGAAGCTCCCCACATAATTTATGCCATGCTGCATAGCAAGAGAGGCTGTGACCATGCGTGAGGAGCAGGAAAAATAGATAGGAACGGTTCTTTCAAACCCTTCCCCAAACCAACATTTTCAGCCTTGGGAAATATTCTAATGGCAGGGAAAAGGTCTATGAAGAATTAAATATTTGTGGCCTCAGACTTTTAAAAATTAATTGTCCAATTTTAAACTATAATGTGCCTGAAAAACAACTCAATTTTAATACAGGCTATTCCCAGCATCCTCTCAATAGTCACATGGAACTGCACTGCATGTTTGACCTCTTAAGGCAGGGATACATCTTACTATGGTGCAGCCAGCGCTCTTAAAGGGCTGGGCCAGTAACATCAGAACATGGTCTTCACTGCAGAGGATGTGAGGGAGATTCCCAACCTGAGTCATTCATTTTAGGTGACAGATCTGAGGAACTGTCCCGGATTGAGGTGTCAGTAAAGGAAGTATGGGAACAAATGGATAAATTAAACAGCAATGAGTCACCAGCACCAGATAGTATTCACCCAAGAGTTCTGAAGGAGTTCAAATATGAAATTGCAGAACTAAATGTGGTATGTAACCTACGGTTAAATCAGCATCTATATCAGATGACTGGAGGATAGCTAATGTAAAGCTGATTTTTAAAAAGGGTTGCAGAAGCGATCCTGGCAATTACAGGCTGGTAAGCCTAACTTCAGTACCAGGCAAGCTGGTTGAAAGTATACTAAAGAACAGAATTATCAGAAGCGACAAAGGGTCCTGTGGCACCTTATGGACTAACAGAGGTATTGAAGCATAAGCTTTCGTGGGTCAATACCCACTTCTTCGGATGCAAGCATCCGAAGAAGTGGGTATTGACCCACGAAAGCTTATGCTTCAATACCTCTGTTAGTCTATAAGGTGCCACAGAACCCTTTGTCGCTTCTGCAGATCCAGACTAACACGGCTACCCCTCTGATACTTGAGAATTATCAGACACATTGATGAACACAATATGCTGGGGAAGAATCAACGCAGCTTTTGTAAAGGGAAATCATTCCTCACCAATCTGTTAGAATTCTTTGAGGGGGTCAGCAAGCTTGTGGACAAGGGTGATCTGGTTGATATAGTGCACTTCGACTTTCAGAAAGCCTTTGACAAAGTCCCACACGAAAGGCTCGTAAGCAAAATAAGAAGTAGTCATGGGATAAGAGGGAAGGTCCTCTTGTGGATCAGTAACTGGTTAAACAAAGGCTAGGATTACGATAATAAGATGGAAAATATAATGCCCTTATATAAAGCCATGGTATGCCCACACCTTGAATATTGCTTACAGTTCTGGTCGCCCATCTCAAAAAAGGCATATTAGACTGGTAATGAAAATGATGAATAGTATGGAACAGCTTCCATATGAGGAGAGATTAAAAAAGCTGGGACTGTTCATCGTAGAAAAGAGATGACTAAGGGGGGAGATGATTGATAGAGGTCTATACAATCATGAATTGTGTGGAGAAAGTGAACCGGGAAGTGTTATTTATGCCTTCACACAACACAAGAACCAATGAAATTAATAGGCAGCAGGTTTTAAATTAACATAAGGAAGTACTTCCCACAACACACAGTCAACCTGCGGAACTCCTTGCCAGGGGGTGTTGTGCAGGCCAAAAGCATAACTTGGTTAAAAAAAGAATTAGATAGGTTCATGGAGGATAGGTCCATCAATGGCTATGAGCTCAGGTGGTCAGCGATGCAACGCCATGTTCCTAAACCCCTGTTTGCCAGAAGCTAGGACTGGACAATGAGATGGATAACTGCCCTGTTCTTTTTATTCCCTCTGAAGTGTCTGGCATCGGCCACTGTCAGAATGGGCTAGATGGACCATTGGTCTGACCCAGTCTGGCCATTTGTATGTTATGTTCTTAGGTGTGCCCCATGCCTAGTAATTAAACTGGGATGAAAATAATCGAGGAACTTCTGTAACGCAAACCTAAGTTATGCAGAATGGTATAGGGCGGATACATATTGTAAAGCAGGAGGCACAACACAACAGCTCTTACTAGCGACTCTGTTTTCTTTAGGGTACATTATTTCAACCTTTTCACGTATTTCCATGTTCCAGGAAAACAGTAACATTGATTTCAAAATGCTGATACTTAGCTCTTACAGGGCAAACAAGCATGCCAGAAATCAGCACCTGCTCACTTTTAGTACGGGACTTGTATCTCTTAGAGCAGCAGCACCTCATGCCCACTGCCCACCCCATATGGCCTTTTAGATGCACATCCTTCTGGGTCATTAAAAATCAATGTCACAATGGAAAGTCTCAAGCCAGGAAGTCATTGTGTTAGTTACAATGCTGAAATGACAATTCTGGCTACCTAGCAGCTCAGTTTGACCTGTCTCATTCCTATATGTGCCTTCATGTTCCTAGTGGCCGAGAGACTTATGCTTGTGTCTAATATAATACACTCTCTTTTCTAGCCTTGTTATGAGACAGTGAAAATATGGCTCCAGGAAAACCTGCTAGCAGTGGGGATCTTTGCCCTGTGCACAGCTTTGGTTCAGGTAGGCTCTTATTTCAATTTCTTATTGCCTGAGTGATTGCAGTTGGATTACAAATTATGGAAACAAACTGGTTTCTACGTTATTTCTTCCCAGCCTCTTTTTAACAATTTCCAAAATATTCTATTAAATCTTCCTTGGATTTTTAATGTAATCAAAATCACTGTAATCACTGTCATCGATCGGTCTATCAGCCTTCACAGAGAAAGCGCCGATCACAACACGTCAGACGTGTTGTTCTAGCCAGTCCTCCAACTACCCACTGGCCAGGCTGTCAGTAGCACCGGACACCCGATTGACATAGCGCACAGCAGCCTAGAACTCCTGAGCGATCCGCCAACCGCAACCTCCCAAGCAGGTGGGATTACAGGCACGCGCCACCACACCAGGCGGAAACTGTAATAATAAAAATTACATACAGTATATGTTACCAGGAATATCTACACACACCCAGTTTCCTTTGTTTAATGCCCTAAATTATTAGGATATGATTGATTGATTTACTTTTTGTCACTCAACATGGCCAGCAAAACCAGACAGGTCGGTTTCATCTTCCGGTTCTCCTGCCTTAGCATATGACTGGGTTTAGCTTGCAAAACCAGCAGGGGAATGTTTATATTAAATTTGAACAAAGCACTTAAACGACAGCCTCAATCCTGCATACATAATCATATACTTGATTTCCTTTATGTGAGTATTCCCATTATCTTCAATAGCATTATGCACATGAATAAAGCCAGGCATGTATTTATTTCTTTACAGGCGCAGGGCCTATATTTGTACTTCAAGCATGGCTATGACCAGAAACATGGCTAAAAATCAACAGCATGCTGATGCGCTATGTATAGGTTATGCCGATGCTGCAGTCAGAGGTATGACTGCAGCACGTGTAGACATACCCAGTCTGGCTTTAATCCAGCTAACAGGATTCAGTGTGAGCTGTCCACACCTGTCCAGGACCATGGATACTTACTTTGGCCGGCTAGCCCACCCTAAAATCAGTGCTGCTGTGGCTTCACTGCCTTTGGTAGTCACACTAGCTCGATTAAAACTAGACTGGGTACGTCTCTATACACTGCTGTCATACCTCTGACTGCAGCATAAACATACGCTTATTTTCTAGCAGTGACTTTCATATCTCATTCATACTTGGCAGACAAGTTGGAAGTATGATTACTCTACACTAACTGTGCAGTAACTCTTAATTAAAATGTGGTTTGACGCTCTGCATGCCTCCAGCAATAAAGAATCAGAACTGGCTCATGACTTTGCTGCTGAGGCATTAGGCAGAATTGCATACCCCTGCCTCTTCCATAGTCGTCTACTGGCGCTGCAGTTTATGGCCCCGCTTTGGTAAAGCACATAGTTGAGTTGGGAACTATAATAATGAGAAACTTACTTTCTTCTCAAACAGAGGTGAGGGAAGATGCTTAGGGAATGGATATGTGCAGTGAAATAGTGTAGCAAACAGAGCCTGAGCCTCCCTATGTGGTCTATAAGCACACTGTAGAGCACTTTTTGGCCTGAGGGCCGCATAGGGTTTCAGAAATTGTATGGAGGGCCAGTCAGGGGAGGGGGTTGTGGCCCCCTGCTGGCACTCCTGCCCCATCCAACCCCCCGTTCCATGACGGGCCCCCTGGGCACCCCTGCCCCTGACTGCCGCCCGCCGTCCCATCCAATCCCCCCTCTCCTTCCTGACTGCCCCCATTCAACCCCCCTGTTCCCCGCCCTCTGACCACCCTGACCCCTATCCACACCCCTGCCCCCTAACCACCACCCCGAACTCCCCTGCCCTCTATCCAACCCCCCCTGCTCCGTACCCCCCGTATCGTGCTTCCTGGAGCACCGGTGGCTGGCGGCGCTACAGCCGTGCTGCCCGGCTGGAGCCGGGCCACGCCGCCGCCACCGTGCAGCACAGAGCACCGGATCAAGCCGGGCTCGGCAGCTGCGCTGCACCGCTGCCCCAGGAGCTCCCAGCCCCGCCGCCCAGAGCATTGCACCGGCGGTGCAGCGTGCCGAGGCTGCAGGGGGGAGGGGGAATAGCAAGGGAGGGGCTGGACATAGCTTCCTGGGGCAGGAGGGGCCCGCGGGCCGTAGTTTGCCCTCCCCTGCTTTAGAGGGTGGCTGTTGGGTACACACACCACATTTAGGGAGTCTTTAAAAGATGTATTAGTTACACTGTTGATAAGATCATGTCATCCATCCCCAATAGACAGTGTTTATATGTAGAGCATTTAATATCATATTGTATACATCTGACCGATTGTAATGACTTGTTTCCATTAGGAAAACAATTTTAGACAATTTAAAAAATGTTTACTGGAGGTTGTAGTGAAAATTATGAAATGCACAGAAAAGACTTCAAACCTCAAAAGCTTTTGGCTAGCACTTTTGAAGTGCAAGGAAATGCACTTGTGCAAGAAAGTCATACACAAGTAACCCCTTAAAAAAAAAAAGAACATGTACCTAGTGTAGTAAGAGAATCGTCTCAGGGCTGGTCCACACTAACCCCGCCGTTTGAACTAAGGGCTGGTCTACACTAGCCCCGAAGTTCAAAGTAAGATACGCGACTTCAGCTATGTAAATAACCTAGCTGAAGTCGAAGTATCTTATTTCGAACTTCAAAGTACTCACCCCTGGTTCACACCGCGGCGCGCAGGCTCCCCCGTCGACTCTGCCTGCTCCGTTCGTGGAGCAGGATTACCAGCGTCAACGGGGGAGCACTTCCTGGTTCGATTTATCGCGTCTAGACAAGACGCGATAAAATCGAACCCAGAAGATCGATCCGACGCGTCCGACAGAGCTGGTAAGTGTAGACTAGCCCGAAGATATGCGACTTCAGCTACGTGAATAGTGTAGCTGAAGTCGAAGTATCTTAGTTCGAACTGAAACACACTTACCTCGGGTCCACGTGGCGCAGGCAGGCTCCCCCGTCGACTCCGCGTACTCCTCTCGGCGAGCAGGAGTTCCGGTGTCGACGGGGAGCGGCTCTGGGATCGATTTATCGTGTCTAGACAAGACGCGATAAATCGATCCCAGAAGATCGATTGCTTACCGCTGAACCCGGAGGTCAATATAGACGTACCCTTAGTTGGTGCATGCAAAGGGCCTCAATAAACAAATGTGCAAATTAACCCACCCTATTGGAGACTGCCACATGCAGACATCCTCTGACACGCTCATTTGCTTTGAGTCAGGAAAAGGTCAGTGTTCTAATGAATAAAGCAGCTGCTTTAACAGCCAACAGAATTCCACTCCGTGGTATAAAAAGCCAGAGCAAAGTCTGGAAGTTAGAGATCAAGAGCCATTTATTTAACCTACAAATGTCTGTGTCTGTGCTCAGATAAAACTACCAATATTATTGCTCAAAGTTAGTTTAAAAAATAATCCTTGTAGGGAATTGCCATTTAACCAGACTATCACTTGATTTTAAAATGGCCAAACTAATCATTTCAAAGAATATATATATATATATATATATGTAAAAAGAACTGCTACATGATAAACATTTAACCCTGAAGAAGTGATTACAACTGAGCTTTGGCAGAAATAACAGCAGGTACACTTAGTTCTTTTATCTAAGTATTTTACAAATGAGGGTAAGTCTCATGATTGCCATTTTACATATATGAAAAGAGATGAGCCCCCACCTCCTCAGAGGTATGTAGGCACCTAATGCCCCTTGAATTCAGTGGAAGTGTAGGCACCTAAATACCTTTGAGGATATGCAACAGAAACCATTTCTCCTAACTCTCAATGTAGGGCCACAGCCTCTTGATTAATCTCAAGGCTTTGCTCAGGCCTGTTGGGAGCAGGTGTTGATGGAGCCTGCTTATTTTTTTTGTGGAGATGGGCCCTAATGATTGTCAGCACTCTTCCCTCTGTGAACGTGTTCATGAAATCACATTGCTTTTGAAAATGGGAAGAACAGCGCTATCCTTAAGTTTGAGACAAAAACATTGTCTCCCATAGTGATGGATACTGTGACAAATACAGACCCACGGCCGTCTGGGAGGGTCGCTACTGTAAAGTAAAATATCTTTCAGCAACTGACGCCTCATTATTTCCCAGCAAATAAGGGCCGCTTTTACACCTGGCACCAGAACTGAGAACAGGGCCATTGTCTGTCCATGGCCTCCTGCTGGCACCCATGAATGCAAAGCAAGAGTGGTGTAGAGTGAAGCAGAGCAGAACAGGAGCCTGCGATCACATAATTAAAGACTATATCATAAGACATATGCATATAGGGGCAAAGTCATGTTGCACAAGTAACCATAATTCTGGCATTTCCTAACTTTTGAGTGTTTGACTTTGCAACCTCAATAAGGTGGATCTAACCCTTTTTTGTAATGCTGATGTCTGTCAATTTAATTTTTGTTTTGTTTCTTTAGATTCTTGGACTGACCTTTGCAATGACCATGTATTGCCAGGTAGTCAAGGCAGACACCTACTGTGCATAAAAACCGTCTCAAGCCTCTATGTTTCTCCTCAAAAGGACATAGGAGAAAGCTCCTTCATGTTCATTCATCTGATCTTTTTTCTATGTAAGATAAACTGTGTATAATCCTGTATCTCTGAAGATTTTGTAAATCACCCTAGTTTATTGAGGGAGGAAAAAAGGGATGGAAAAAAAAAAGCCAAGGAAAGATCAGTACGTGGATTGGCATAAGCAGGAGGAGGAAGCGGTCTTTAAAAAAAAGAATGCTCCAATATGACAGAAGAAAACAGTTCCCTTTGCATGGACTGTGGCAAGACTGAAGATGCTGCTTAAGAAGAGCTGGTCTGCAAACCAGTGCTAGCATAGTCTGCAGACACTGAAAAGAGCTCCAGGAATCCGGAAAGGTTTCCTTCCAGAATATATCATGGGCTGGTGTGGGGGTGGGGAGGAGGAGTGGAAAGTTAAATATCCTTCAGTATTGAAAAAAGGAGGCATGGAATAGCTAATATTGATGGAACTGTCATTTTACTACAGTTTGTCTTTGTACGCAGCTAGTGTCCCAGCAAGCCTCCAAACTGTCTCCAGAAGATTTTTGCAGCCAGGAGTGGGTCAACTTCAGAAGTGTTTTTAGTCTCGTGTGCGCTGAAGTCAGGTGCTAATCAAGATCTGAGCAATGAGATCTGCCTGGTAAGGGAAAAAAGTCTTAGTGGCCATTGTGTCACTTATTAATTTGCAATGGTATAAAACCAATAAGGGGTGTGTGCGTGTATGATATGTTCATAGACACTTACCATTCTGAAGGGAGGTGACATAACCCTGCATCTCCCCTCAGAAGATGGAAGCTTTCTACCCCATTTCACATTCCAAGTGCACAAATACTCAAAGGGAAATAATGGAGTATTATTTCTTGTAGAAGACACTATCACTATTACCTCTGGGGAAACAAGTAATTACTTTCAGCTGTATCTTCATTTCTGTAAACAACTTGTGAGTGGGCTTTCTCTGTCACTCTCCTAGGGTTTTATTTTTTCCATTCCTGTTTCAAATCAGTCCGCCAGCAACTATCACTCATTTCTGCACTTAAAGAGCTGTCAGCTGTTCCCTCACTGAATGTCATTAATTTTCCCTGGGATAGTATCAGCTGCAGATGATATGGTTTGCCTTGTCAAGGAAACATGTGTTACACAGTGCTTAGCTTAAGACTTGAGATGTTTTCCTGCTTAGAAAGGCTAAACTACTTATTTACATCATCCATGGAAAATGGTTCCCAGTGATCTCAGTGGGAACTGGAGTCAACTTTCAACATTTCTTTTCCCCCACTTGTGCAGGCTTGCTCAGTAGCAACACCTGGCCCTGCTGGAATTTGAAAAACAAGGATGTCACAACTCCTCATTGCAGGAAAACAAATTTCCGTGTGTGTTCCCCCATTATCATAATCGAAGAGAATGTGTGAATTGTGCTTTGAGGGAATTTTCATTGAATTGCAAGAAAACTTTTCATCCAGCAAACTTCTAAACTGAGGGTAGGCTCAATACAGGATACAGTATTGTGCAATGTAGACATACAGCCTTGAGTGACTGTGTCTGCTGGGCCATGCTCCATCTCGATCCTGGTAGCCAAGTCATGGGCAGTATGTATTAGAGAAAGGTGGCTACAATCTATGGCGTTTTATAGATGTTCTGTACCTTACCCTTCTGCCATTACATAAGAAATGAGAAAACTGTGATTTAAATGAACCCTTATTTAACTCTATCGAATCCTGAGTTGGTGGTATAAGTTATCAGGTTTGGCAAAGTTTTCAGAGAGCTGCAGCATCATGAACAGGGTTGCTGTGGTTGGAAGGAGGGGGCCTAACTGGACCTAGTGAGAAGAACTATCCGTCCAGGCAAGAGTTGTGGTAATGACGTAGAGGGGTGTGGAACCTGCCCAAAGCAACACCGTGCTGCTCTGAAGTAAGGCTCTGCAGCAACTCTGAGCAGTGGCAATCACAGTTGCTCGCCTTCTCCTCCTCTGACTTCCAAAGCCAAGTGTATGTAGTTTGGTTTAGGCATGTTGATTCCAAGCTACCACATAGCCAAGGTGGGTGAAGTAATATCTTTTGTTGGCCCAATAAAAGATTTACCTCCCCCACCTTGTCTCTCTAAAGAACATATGTATTCATCCTTGAGTTACTACAGCTGGAGCAGAGTATCCAGACTCTTAACGGTTCTTGCTGTAGTGTGGTTCACACACATGTGAGGAATAGGTTTCCTTACCACCTTTCTAGTGGGCACTGACATCTATCAACATTAATGGGCGTTTCACAAATGCAGACAACAAGATGATGAGGCCTTAAAGTCCAGCACCAATAAAGAGCTCCTAGGTATGTGTCACAAATCAGGTCTTTGTGTGAAGTTACCTGGCACCATGCAGAAAATCTTCCACATGTGAGCAGGACAGACTAATTCTGTTCTTAAAGCAGTTTTTGTTTGGTGTGTTCCTCTATTCCTGCCTCCCCCTTCCCCACTTACTTCAAAGTTGAATTGTACCATTAGCATAAGTTCTTGCCCTGGCTCATTAGAACTGCTCTACTCACGGGCATTCCTGCTGACAGCTCTGGGTTCCATCTCTGAGGAGCAGAATAATGGAGTGAGGAATGCATTAACAAGACATTGATTTAAAAACGATAAGTGGGACTGCTACAAATAGACTTGTCTGTCATTAAAAATTATCATGCAGGCAGCAGTCCCAATGGCTCAGCTGAAAACAATGCACCATCCAGTGGCAGAACTGGATTGGAGGTTCCCTCAGAGGCGCTACAAAATGGTGTCAAGGGTAGGGAGTACAATCCATTCCTCACATGAATCCCCTAGTTCACATGCAGAGCTCAGTGGAGACTGCAAGATTTTGGCCAAGTCCAGCGAAGGAATGCAGGGAGAAAAGGTAAAATGACTGACGACTAGAACACGCCTTCTGATTGTGCTTAATCATTTGCCACAGTGTGTGCTGCTTTACAATTATGTAAATTGTCTCTCTGGTTTTTAGCCTTTTAGGAGATAAGGTGTGAGCATCTCTTTGTAAACCAAAGTAACTGGGGGTGTGTAAAGCCGGAAAGGCATTAACAGCAATGCAACATGACTTTGTTATTTGTCTAATCTGGATCTCCAGCATGGTGCCAGTGCAGATATTGGTGAACTGGAGTCTGCATTCTATGTTATTGACTCTTTTCACATGGGCCACCAGACAGATGGTACAGAGCTTACAATCTGACTTCAAACCATTGCCCCATATTGCAATCCACTTAAGCACCTCAGATTTTTTTTAAATGAGATATTCTGAGTAAGAGAACTGGGTGGGTGGTGCATCTGTAAAACCACCACACCTTGTAAAAGACATTGCCTTAGTACACATTTAACTTTAGACTGGTTCATTACAATCACCATGTAAGTACACAAGGCACATGTTAAAAGGCTCTATGGCTCCGGAGCAGCACAAAAGTCATTCCAATTGCTCTCCTAAATCAATGTTTTTATGACTTAAGGGTGGGTTGTTTTTTTTAAATAAAAAGGAGGACTTTTTAAATGTAAAACAGAACCAAAGCCAGAGAATCCAGAGTTAAGGTTTAGACTATGCCCCTAATTAAGAGTCAGGCCCTTTTGGATTGATTTCACTGTACGCGGCCCAAGTTTGGTCCTATTGAAGTTAGTGGGACCAGGATTTGGCTTTAAGTTTCTGTCTGCCATACTTTTAGCTTTGCTGGCCTGTATCATGACTATTAAATATATTTATAATAAGGTTTTATTTTCCTGTAGCTGTCCAGAGCAGCCATCTTTTATTGCCTATTCAATAGGATTACTTAACTCTACATTCTGTAGAACAGACTCAATAAAATTCACTCCAGTTTCTGCTCTATAACCACCTGCCAAAAAAACCAACAACTCGACATGGTATTTCTTGATTCCCTTTGGACCTAGTAGTAATGGATAATAGTGAACTGCACAGATGTTGTATAAAAACATTAATCTGGCATCAGTAAATGTGGTTGCTACCCAAAAGCCTCTCAAAAACAAATGAAAGATTGTGCAATTGCATATCTCAGGGGTTGTGACCCCCCCGGCCAACCCTTCCAGCATTGCTAAATGTGAGAGTGGTCCCAGCTCGATGGGAGGGGGCTACCAGCATGAGGCATACCTGATACCCTCACAGCTAGTCTATAAACATGGCGTGAGAAAGTGGGGGCATTGCTGATCTTTAAACTAGTACTTTAGTTCACAAGGGTATTTTATACACTGTATATTAGATTGTTCATGGAAATGATATTGCCATGGAAAATTCTGTTTGGAGTTACATTGTGAGTTACATTGTGGGGGGAGGGATAGCTCAGTGGTTTGAGCATTGGCCTGCTAAACCCAGGGTTGTGAGTTCAATCCTTGAGGGGGCCATTTAGGGATCTGGGGCAAAAATTGGGGATTGGTCCTGCTTTGAGCAGGGGGTTGGACTAGATGACCTCCTAAGGTCCCTTCCAACTCTGAGATTCTATGATTCAGTTTGAATATCATCTTGGACAGTATATCCCATTGGACAGTTATTGGTTACTTGGATTTTGTCATTGCAACAGAAGGAATGATACAGAAATTTTGTGCACCATATAGAGGACAACAACATTTAAAATATACATTTTATTTTTTAAAAGTTATTAAATATTCTTTAAAGTTTACAGCTGAATGTCTTGTGTTCTTTATAATGTACATACATATGTTGTAATATATACAGTGTGTGTATGCTTACAGACAGATGTGTATATATGTACACATGCACTAGAAACTGCATAGCATGCTTCCATTGTCTTATCTCCCATAGCCTGCCTTTAATTTTAATCTAATCATTTTTTCCATAAACAGATTGCCAATTCCTCCAGGAAAGTGAACGCCAATTTTCTTTGTTTAGGAGCAGATTATTTTATAGATTTCACAAACCAGTATCCCTTTAAAAATATGGTAATTGATTTCTCTCAGTGTACTTGGTTATAGCCGCACTAATCATGGATACAAAATCATTTTTTTCTGCTTGATTTTGAAATTTAGTTGAACATGATTGTGATAATCAATTTTGAAACAAAAGGGATTCTCTTTTTTTTTTTTGAGACAGCAGGAGGCTTTCAATAAAGGTAATATTGGGCTATATGTTAAAATGAAACCTAGGAATTGCCATGGCAAATCAAAAGAGAGGTCCATCTTGTTGGATATCCTGCCTGAGCCCATGTCTACACTATGAATGCTTTGCCAATATAGGAATACTGGTATACTATACTGATAAAGCACTCCTAGCAAGGACAACAATACTTTTCATTTTTATTCCAACCCCGCCCCCCGCAAAACAAGCTATACCAGTAAAAGCAGAGTTTTATCAGTGTAAGTGCTTTTGCACTAGTGGCTTTTGGCAGCACAGCCATGTCAATCGTCTATCACACCGCTTCACCCTCAATCCCTGACTGACACAGCTGTGCTGGCAGAAATCTGCAGTGTAGACATTGGCAGGGAGTGGATACAGAAAACTGTTTCAGAGGAAGGTGCAAGAAACCTCATAATGGAGAAGCCTGTCATCATGGGACATTTCTAAGTGGAGCACAGGATCTGGTCCAAGAGGTGAATATAGCTGGACCGCTTGGTAATAGTGACCACAATATAATTAAATTTAACATCCCTGTGGCGGGGAAATAGCAGCCCAACACTGTAGCATTTAATTTCAGAAAGGCGACTACACAAAAATGAGGGGGTTAGTTGAACAGAAATTAAAAGGTACAGTGCCAAAAGTGAAATCCCTGCAAGCTGCATGGAAACTTTTTAAAGAGACCATAATAGTGGCTCAACTTAAATATATACCCCAAATTAAAAAATATAGTAAGAGAACCAAAAAAGTGCCACTGTGGCAAAACAAAGTAAAAGAAGCAGTGAGAGACAAAAAGGCATTCTTTAAAAAGTGGAAGTTAAATCCTAGTGAGGGAAATAGAAAGGAGCATAAATTCTGGCAAATGATGTGTAAAAATATAAAGGGCAAAAAAGAATTTGAAGAACAGCTAGCCAAAGACTCAAAAAAGTAATAACATTTTTTTAAGTACATCAGAAGCAGGAAGCTTGCTAAACAACCAGTAGGGCCACAGGATGATTGAGAAGCTAAAGGAGCACTCAAGGACGATAAGGCCATTGTGGAGAAACTAAATGAATTATTTGCATCAGTCTTCACAGCGGAGAATGTGAGGGAGATTCCCAAATCTGAGCCGTTCTTTTTAGGTGACAAATCTGAGGACCTGTCCCAGAGTGAGGTGTCATTAGAGGTGGTTTTGGAACAAATTGATAGACTAAACAATAAGAAGTCACTAGGACCAGATGGCATTCACCCAAGAGTTCTGAAGGAACTCAAATGTGAAATTTCAGAACTACGAACTGTAGTTTGTAAACTATCATTTAAATCAGCTTCTGTACCAAATGACAGGAGGATAGCTAATGACAGGCCAATTTTTAACAAGGGCTCCAGAGGTGATCCCAGCAATTACAGGTCGGTAAGCCTGACTTCAGTACTGGGCAAACTGGTTGAAACTATAGTAAAGAACAAAATTGTCAGACACATAGATGAACATAATTTTTTGGGGAAGAGTCAACATTGTTTTTGTAAAGGGAAATCATGCCTCACCAATCTACTGGAATTCTTCAAGGGGCTCAACAAGCATGTGGAGAATGGGGATCCCATGGAGATAGTGTACTTAGATTTTCAGAAAGCCTTTGACAAGGTCCCTCACTAAAGGCTCTTAAGCAAAGTAAGCTGTCATGGGATAAGCGGAAAGGTCCTCTCATGGATTAGTAACTGGTTAAAAGATAGGAAACAAAGGGTATACAATGGTCAGTTTTCAGAATGGAGAGAGGTAAATAGTAGTGTTCCCCAGGGTTCTGTACTGGGCCCAGTCCTATTCAACATATTCATAAATGATCTGGAAAAGGGTGAACAGTGAGGTGGAAAAATTTGCAGATGATACAAAACTACTCAAGATAGTTAAGTCCCAAGCAGACTGCGAAGAGCTGCAAAAGGATCTCACAAAACTGGGTGACTGGGCAACAAAATGGCAGCTGAAATTCAGTGTTGATAAATGCAAAGTAATGGACATTGGAAAACATAATCTCAACTATACGTATAAAATGATGGGGTCTAAATTAGCTGTTACAACTCAAGAAAGAGATCTTGGAGTCAGTTCTCTGAACATCCACTCAATGTTCATCAGCAGTCAAAAAAGTGAGCAGAATGTTGGGAACCGTTAAGAGAGGGATAGATAATAGGACAAAAAATATCATACTGCCACTATATAAATCCATGGTACGCCAACATCTTGAATACTGCGGGCAGATGTGGTCACCCCATCTCAAAAAAGATATATTGGAATTGGAAAAGGTTCAGAAAAGGGCAACAAAAATGATTAGGGGTATGGAACAGCTTCCATATGAGGAGAGACTAATAAGACTAGGACTTTTCAGCTTGGAAAAGAGATGGCTAAGGGGGGATATGATCGAGGACTATAAAATCATGACTGGTGTGAAGAAAGTAAATAAGGAAGTGTTATTTACTCCTCATAACACAAGAATGAGGGGTCACCAAATTAAATTAATAGGCAGCAGGTTTAAAACAAACAAAAGGAAGTATTTTTTCCACACAACGCACAGTCAACCTGTGTAGCTCCTTGCCAGAGGATGCTGTGAAGGCCAAGACTAAAACAGGGTTCAAAAAGGAACTAGATAAGTTCATGGAGGATAGGTCCATCAATGGCTATTGGCCAGGATGGGCAGGGATGGTGTCCCTAGCCTCTGTTTGCGACAGGGGATGGATCACTTGATGATTACCTGTTTTGTTCATTCCCTCTGGGACACCTGGCATTGACCACTGTCAGAGGACAGGATATTGGGCTAGATGGACCTTTGGTCTGATCCAGTATGGCCATTCTTATGTTCTTAACCTTGTAATGGAGACGCCTGTCCTCATGGGACATTTCTTCCATCATTCAGTAGCTAGTTTGTGCCCTGAAGTGTGAAGGTTTACATCCCTTAAATTTTTCTTCATCCTATCTGACATACCACTTGACAATCTCATTAGCCATGTCAACTTCTAATTCTGTTCTGAATCTTATGAAGCATTGTTTTACAGATCAAATATGTGTCATATTAAAATACCTCCTCATGTGGGTTTTAAACTTGTGGCCTTCCCATTTCACTGACTGTCCCCTTAGTTCTATTCTTTAGAAACTTTATTGTATTGAATTCCATAGAAATTTAAAAACCTAGCATAACTCGCTCATCTCTGCAGCCTAATTTGTCTTCCCCCTAATTGTTTATACCCAGGCAATAGAGTATCCTGTTGATTTGGGATGGGGTTTTTACCATGTTTCAAAATGCCTGTTATGTCAAGTTTCTCTTTCCCTGCCAGACATTCTAGTTAACCAATTTTGGTTTTTAAATTTCACATCATGATACTGAAATGTTACTATTGTCTCAACCCTTCTACAGTTCACATGTAATTTCTGTCCTATCCTTTACCACCAGACACAGTTACCTTCATAGGCGCCGACTTTCGTCGGCGCTGGTGGGAGCTCACACCCCCAGCCCCCCCAACTCCACCCCTGACCCCGCCTGTTCCCCAAATCCCTGCCCCTTCCCCCGGCTTGCAAGCCGGCGGGGGTGGGGAGGGGAGGGAGAAGCAGCAGAGCACCCACCGGGTGCGGCAGCGCCCCACCAGCCCCGCCCCTGTGCCCGGCTCACCTCCTCCTTGGCTTCCCCAGGCAGGCGCCGCAGCAGCCAGAGGCCCTGCGCTTTCCCCCGCGGATCAGCTAGAGCCGGCGCGAGGAGCCTGCGTGAGCAGCGAAAAAGTCACTCAGCCTCTGGCTGCCGTGGCGCCTGCCTCGGGAAGCCGAGGAGGAGGTAAGCCGGGCGTGGGGAGCTGCCGGTGGGTGCTCAGCACCCACCAATTTTTCCCCGTGGGTGCTCCAGCCCCGGAGCACCCACGGAGTCGGCGCCTATGGTTACCTTTGCGCTGTCGACACCTCTACTCGAGGTCTTTGTCAAATGGTAGTGACCTCCCCCCGCCCATTTGGGTTAATTCACTTGGGCTTGAGATCAGTAAGTCAACTGACTGAGATTTTACCAGGTCTCATCTTTCCTGAACACTACACTCAACTCAAGTTTATGGGTAGCTTAAAAACTTGAGCTCAGTAGTTAGATTCCAAAAGAGGAAACAAAAAAAAACAAACCTACTTAACTACCCAGTTTGGGAATCCATATTTTACAAGTGTAGAAAAGGACAGAAGAGTGCATGGTTACAAATCAAAACCTTCCATATTCTTTTGTTACTGATTTTTCAAATTACTCTCTCTCAGTTTACCAAGTTAGAACAAGCTAGCATGCCATCTGAAAAATCAAGATCTGAGAAACTCTGCTTTATACCTCACCACCATTAGTAAAATCTATGGAACTCAAACCTACTGACAATATTTTTGAGGTAGAATAGTTTGTACTTCTGTGGCCTGCCAGTGCTGAGAGATGATATTAGGGTAAATTTTTGCAACAGGCCACAATTCAGCCTTTAAAACTGCACCCAAAATTTGGGGACTGACAAACTGCAAGTAGATTTGGGTTCCATAGTTTTTACTAGTGGTGCTGACATGGAAAAAATCAGGTAATTACACATTACATTGCAAATGCAATTTGAGAGGGTGGCTGCATGTATTTGCCATTCTTACACCATCACTTTTCTGCCTATGGCCATGCTCCTTACTATATAAATACTTCCCCATATAACTAACACCGGTTATTCTATTCAGTAGAAAATCTTACTTTTGCTTTCATAGAAGAAGAGCTTGGTTTACCGTTCCTCTAGTAGTTGGCAGGCTGTTAATAGGATTACATCCACCAACACCTAAATCAGTATCAGCCAGCTAACTACATAGGTCACCTTACAGCTATCAATCCCCTACAGTGTATGCTCTTTTAATGTGGAAATGCTTTATCAGTTAATATGGTTTCTCCATCAACCCATGGGTAAAACTGCTCTCTTCAGAAATTGTTGGTCTATAAGTGGTTATGCCCAACCTCTTTTGTTAACACAGAGGTGTTTAAATAGAGGCTTTCCTGTATTTGTGACTAAAGGAATGAGAGGAACAATACGTTCTCATGGAACTGTGAGTATGTGACTTTATTCAATGACAGCCAACAAAAAATATAACTATGTATATAATTATATATATGATACAAAATTAGTTTTTGTACAAGGTACAACATAAAAAAGAGAATGTTAAAATGTATTGTTGTTGCTGTATTTATTTTACCATACTGGCAGTGATACAAGTTTTAGGTGTAAAAGCACTCATTCTGGACATACTAATGACTACCACTGAAATAAATGGATTTCAGGAACTGGCTTGTTGAGAGTCTATTCAGATGCACCTCATCTTGCTTTTCTAAAAATATGCTCGACTATGGCGCTTATGCACATAGCTGTTTCAACACTGCCTCCTGCCCCAATGCTGTTTACACTTGCCTTCACAACAGACAAGCATCTAGATTACAAAGGGCTCAGACATGCCAGATACCGAGTGCCCTCAGTAGCCACTGATATGAACATGTAAATTACTGTATATGCACCAAGTATTATTTACTAGAAGAATTATGAAGAGTTGGGTTGCCTTTCTCCAGAGGCTAACAGTGTAGGGATCATCTCGTCACCTGATTAGCCAGGAACCTTACCCACGGCAAGTGCATCGTATACATATGCAGTTAATTTGCTATGAAGTTAAATCATAGTTCAGACAATTAACACCTGTGATACAGAATATCTGAAAAACATCACATATCAGAATTGTTCCGATAGGGTCTTATTTCAAATGCACACGTGCACTTTTGAGGTTAGTGGAATAGGGCGTTCCTTGTTTTTATCTGATGTGATGGATCTAGGGTTTGAATATGGCAGCACAACTTACTGAGGTAGGTGGAGTCTGTAAGGAAAGCAGTTTTTAGCCTGCTTTCAGTTGTCAAGCCATTGATTCTCCCCAGGGGATTTAACCCCATTTCCAGACTCAGTTAAGGTAGAGTAGCCACAAGTACTCAAGGAAAAGAGACAAGGGGGAAAAACAGCTCTTCGGTGCTGTCAAGATTTCCAGTACTTTCTTGAAAACTCTCCGCTTATACTATGTGCATGCCGCACAGGTGGGTTTACGATAACACAAGCCACAAAGAGCTTTTCTATATCCCTTGAGAAACCACCCATTTTTCACGCATGGCCACCATTCTTGCAACCAATTCAATTTTAAAGTCAAGTTGGCACTAGCCGAGTTAGGAGAGCACTCACTATGGGTGAACATTTGAACATGTTTGGGGAGGAGTTGTGGACGCATAGCTCTTTGAACTATGAGGACAACTGCAACATCTGGACACGTCAAAAGCAAACAGCTAAGCTAGAAAGAGAAACATTGAAATTTTTCACAGCAGCCATAGGTAGGAAAGGCTGTTAGCCTCCATGTGAACAGCTGAATTATGCTGCTTTGAGAAGAGAGAGAGAGAGAGAGAGAGAGAGAATAAATCAAAACCTTGCGATAGATCAGACTTTGGGAAACTCGAGCCCACATCTAAGTAAAGCCCAGTCTATGTGGGAATTGTACATTTGTAAATACAAATAGATGAGAGAGTGCATATGCTGCATTGCTATCCTGTACATTATCCCCCCCCACTCTCCCCTAAATTAAATATCAGAATAGTAGCACAGTCTGCAGTCATGAAAACTTGCTAATTGGTACTACCTCAAACCCTGAGGCTTTAAATCCCACTTTGGGATAGGTCATATGAGTTCAGGCTCTTTCCTGTTACATATTTGGCAACTAACTCCCTAGCTGTGCTCCAAATCTCATTACCTCAATACAACACTCCCTTCATCTCTGAAATGTCATTTTAGATAAGTGCTCACTTGGATACAGAACCTTTCCCACCTGGAAAACTGGCATTTATTTAAAGCTATGTACAAATCAGTCTCCCTTCTCACAGGAAGATTGAATCTACATACATACATTTACTTTTTTCAGAAATATAATGGTCAAATGCACTTGCCTGGTATGGATAACAAAGAATTCCAGTTTGTCCACAAATCCTGTTGCTTTGAATCTATCTATCACAGAAAGTGAGGAAAGGAAGAAAAAGGAAAGAATCACAGGAATGGAAGATATAGATGAGGGTGCAAAGACAGGGTGAAGGCAAATGGAGAGAAGTAAGGAGGATAATACTTAGCAATTAGAGAGCACTTTTCCTCTTTGGGGTGTGTAGGAAAAGGGTAGTACTCTGTTAAATAGTTTGTGAATCCTCTAGTGGCTGGCACCATGTTCTACATTTTAGAAGCTGCCAGAACCCCACCAGAGCAGCAGTATGGATGTAGCTAGGCCTTGTATGTTTGCATTTATCTAGTAAACACAGTTATCTGGGACCCAACTGTGCCGGTGTAGTTTTTCAGATTTTGCCGTGTGGAGTCAGAACAAACAATTCATCTTCAGAACACACCTGTGAAGAAGGCAGGCCAGTAAATAAGTATATTCCCATTTTGCAGATGCGGAAAACTGAGGCAGTGATTTGAGCTAAGGCCTGAGAAGGACTCTGTGTCAGAGCTACAATGACAACTCAGAAATCCCTAGGTTCCGGGTCCTGTGCTAGTCCCACACTCTCTTTCTCTCTCCCCCTCTCAAGAAGGAAAAGGGAAGTGAGGAATTGGACAAAGGAGGAAAGATGAAGTGGATAAAAAGGAAGGCATAGTGGGCAGGGAAGTACACTGACATGAGGAAGTGTGGATGAGAGAGGAGAGAGTAAGTTGTGATGTGAAGAGAAGAAAGGGGGCAGCTGAGAAGGAAAGTGGCATAATGACTGGATAAGTAAAGGAAGTGGTAGATAAGGGAGTGAGGATAGCAGAGTGAGTTTAGGTGACTGAGTGGAGAGGGAAAGAAGCAAGATTTGACACCTTGGGCAGATCTGTGCTGAAGAGTGAAAATGGAGAGAGAGATGGGGTGGGTGCATGAGGGAAGGTTGCAGTCAGGAGATGATGGAAGCCAACGGTGTAATTGGGGGGATGGAAATGTGAGAGGGTTAACTTGCAAAAGGGTGAAGGAGAAACCCAATTCTCAACACTGCTCCCACACCCCCCCCCACACACACACCATTTTTTTCAAGTTTTCAGTAAATTCAGAGATGGTGATTCTCTCAGGTTTAACACAGACGTGCTCCCCCCAATCTGTACAACACTTAGCACTGTGGTACCAGAACTTCTATTATTTAGATCCACACAATGTCAAGGGTAGTGATGTACTCTGGAAGGTGCCCTGGTTTTCTAGAACTGCAGCCTATGGCAACTAATCCCTTAGACACAGCCAGCATCTCACAATGGGGAAACACACAACTTGCCTGCAGCAGCAGCTGCAGAATGCGACAGGCAATGTCTGGAGAAAGGCACGCAGTCTCAAACAATGTCTAGGATGTAAAGACTCTGCATTACAATATTGCTCATTTGTTCTTCCCTGCACTCTGCTTTCATCCTGTTCCCACAGCTCTCCTGCCCCCACTCTAACCTGAGAGCGAAATCCCCGGTTACTCCTCTTCCTAGACAGCTCAAGCTCATGGCTGTTTAAGAACACCAGATATCAGAGATGATGGAAATGGTTACCAAAGAGTGAGGGGAACAAGGCGTTTCCTCCTCTTAGTGTTTACAAACTTTTAGTACTTCCCCAGCCAGACACAGCATTCACAGCCAATGGAATGTGACCCAGAGAACAATGGACGGACTTGTGTGTAAGTTAAGTGTGAGGGGAAAACTACGGGGTTCCAAGACATTAAAAAAAAATTCAGTGCACCACAGACTCAGACTTTAAGGTCAGTAGGGACCATGTTATCATCTACTCTGACCTCCTATATCGCAGGTCACAGAACCTCACCGACCCAGTCCTGTAATAGACCCATAACCTCTGGCTGAGTTACTGACGTCCTCATGGTTTAAATACTTCAAGTTACAGAGAATTCATCATTTTCACTACTTTAAACCTGCAAGTGACCCGTGCCCCATGCTTCAGAAGAAGGTGAAAAAAACCCAGGGTCTCGGCCAATCTGTCCCAGGGGAAAATTACTTACCTGACATACATATGGTGATCAGTTAGACCCTGAGAATGTTGGCAAGACCCACCAGGCAAATACCTGGGCAAGAATTCTCTATAGTAACTCACAACCCTCCCCATCTAGTGTCCCGTGAGGCAATGTGTCACCAGTTCACAGATATACATGGAGCACAGGTGTCCTATAGGCTAAAAAGGTTGATCACCATGAACATAAATGCTATTACAGAGCACCTAAGAATGTTTGGTCAATGTAATCTATTGACTAGTTGAAAGACCCAGAGCCATGTTTACAAGAAGAGCTATTGCTGTATGCAAACTAGAATACTGGATGATATTCTCATTGTTATTGCTGATGGTGCAAGGTTATTTCATTTTCATTTAGTGAGCTCTCCCTTAAAATATAAGTTTCCCTATGTGCTTAAGAGCACATTAATGGCGAACTGAAAAGTTAAATTGAAAATAGAGATAATCCCCATCAATACGTGCACAATTCCCCAGTAACTCAGCTATCAGAGGCACTCTGCATAGTGGTAAATTGTCTTTTAAAAATATTAATTGATCTCCTCCTGTGAAATATTGTGGTTTTCTGGTTCACTTGATAGCATCTCAGAATGCAGTATATTGTGACCACATCAATACCATGGGTAGGTAGGGCTGGTATTATTGATGTCAGAGGATATAGCAATTCTGGAATGTTTCAGTGAATCAGAAAGTGCCAGAGGATCTTACAGAGCAGAGTGGGGGTGAATAGTTTTTAAAAGGCAAGTTAAAATTCATCTTCATGCTGAACGGCCCCCACAGATGGGTTATTGGGGCCATACATCTCTAGGCTTTACTCAATTATTATTTTATCTTTGCATTCACCTTTAATATCTCCATGCAGCAACGTTTGTTTATTTTAAAGTGTCAGCAAGTTCTCTGTTCAGGTAGGAGAGTTGCTCATCTCCACCCTACAACTCCCCTGGGTCTCCATAAAATTGATCCAGGGTCAACACTAATATGAAGACAGACCTCGTAGGGTGAAGGTCTGAATAAATAGACATGCCCAGGAGGAATCCAAGCACCAGTACAAAAGCTGTCCCAAAGAAACCACACCATCAGGTAAGGTTGTACAGAAGTTTCAGTTATGTTTTAAATGCAGTTTTTGAAGCAGAGAAGAAGTTGATTCCCCAGGAGAATTGCAGAGCTACAATACCTAAGCATATTTAAAGATTATCATTTGGGGATTTAAATCCAATTTTATGTTTGTATTAATCCACTGAGCTGCCAGCCCAATCGCAAATTGCCACTGCTCGCTCTCTTTCTCTCTCTAACAATAGAGAGCTTATTAAATATTAA
Source organism: Chelydra serpentina (assembly GCA_037349315.1). Classification (NCBI taxonomy): domain Eukaryota; kingdom Metazoa; phylum Chordata; order Testudines; family Chelydridae; genus Chelydra; species Chelydra serpentina. The sequence goes on along the minus strand of JBAIAC010000059.1, from coordinate 20,789,026 downwards.
GGTTTTAATCATAAGTACTTGGGTATGACTGAAAAAAATCCAAAAAAGTGCACAGAAGAAACATTTTCTAAGTACCAAAAAAATTTCTTCCAAGGAAAGATTAGATAAAGGCAAACGTCCCTGGACTAGTAGGAAGGCTATATAATAAATCCATTTATTTTAAAAGAAGCCGCTATGTTTCTTTAGGTCACATCCTCCCCGGTCTAGACACAGACTGCCCAGTGTCCTGCTTCTGAAGGACAAAAACACATATTCCTCCCTACCTTGAAATGCCAACTTTGCAACTGGAAAGAGGTTCACTGTAGTCTTGGATTCACACTGCACTAACAATTCTGATGGGAGCTGTTGAACAGGGAAATTGAGAGAGAGATCAATGCCTGGCATGAAGTACAAGGCACATCAGCAGGTCTGATGCTTGATCAACCCTTCCCCTTATTGTACAGTGCTAGAGATCACCAGAGATATTCTACAGTTCAAAAGTAAAGAGAAACAAAAATACATATCTTAGATTTTTTTTATCACAAATCTGGCCCATTGGTGAGTCTTTTTTCCACCTAACAAAACAAACAAACCACTCCACCCCAAGTAGCTATATCCATTATTTTTCATTCTGTTTTTCTAGCTAGTTAATTTCAGATGTACCATAATGCTGAACTAACGTCGGAAACAACACCAGAATGAAATGTTTTAGCTGCTCTTATTGTTACCTGTTGTTGACATTTGATCCAACAATAAACAACAATGGGCCAGATGGCCACATAGCTTCAAGGACAAGACCCCTTTTCTTAGGATATGTCTACACTAGAAATGCTGCAGCAGCACAGCCATGGTGCACTACTGCAGATATTTACTACAGCAACAGAAGTGGTTCTTCCATTACGCTAGTAAATCCACCTCTCAGAGGAAGTAGCTAGTTCAGCAGAAAAATTCTTTCATCATCCTAGCAGTGTTTACACCAGGGTTTAGGTCGGCTAAACTACATGGCATAGCACATGAAAATTTTTCACAGCCCTGAGCAATGGAGTTAAGCCGATCTAACTTTGTAGTGTAGACCGTGCCTGAATTTCCTTGAAATAGTTCTGTGAAAAGGGGGTGGAGTTTATGCCACACAGATCCTGCAAGTCTGGCTGGCCCCCGAGATCAACTGATCTCCTGAAATCCACACAACAGGCCTTGTGACTCCAAATGACCTCCCATGCTTACACCATTCTCAATATGAGCTGCGCGCACTCCTCACTGTTCCTGAACTCCTCAGTTCTACTACTTTCCTTGCTCTCCCCCCACCCAGAGGTGAAAGTAAGCCAGTACACCCTGGTACGGAATACCGGCAAGAGCCGGTGCGCCATACTGGGACTGGCTTTCCCAGGCAGCAATTTAAAGGGCCTGGGGCTCCCAACAGCTGGGCTGCCAGAGCCCCACTGCCAGAACCCTGGGGTAGGCGGCAGCTGGGACCCCCGGGGCTCCAGCAGCGATTTAAAGGGCCCAGTGCTCCGCTGCAGTAGCAGTGGCTGGGAGCCCCGGGCCCTTTAAATCGCCACCAGAGCCCTGCTGCCGGATCCCTAGGAGAGCGGCACTGGGGCTCCAGTGGGGATTTAAAGGGCCGGGGCTCCAGCCACCGCTATGGGCCTGGTGCCCTTTAAATCACCGCTGGAGCCCCACCACCACTACCCCAGGGCTCCGACAGCAGGGCTCTGGTGGCGATTTAAAGGGCCGGGGCAGTAGCGTCTGCCAGACCCCCGGGCCCTTTAAATCACTGCCGGAGCCCTAGGGTAGCGGCGGTGGGGCTCCAGCGACGATTTAAAGGGTCGGGGCTCCAGCCGTAGCTACCGCCCGGGGGTAGCAGCAGCAGCCCCCAGGGCTCCCTCAGTGATTTAAAGGGCTCGGGGCTCCGCTGCGGTAGCTTTATACAGGGTAAAACGGATTTATTAAGGGTTTGAACCTCCTTGGAGTTGAGCAGCTGGGTGTCAAAGGCAAGAGCGCTTCCAGGGGCCTTACAGTGGTGAGTGGACTTGGTTCGGACCTGGGTCTGTGTTTGCAGCAGATCAGTGGAATCTGACTCAAAACAGACAGGATTCGGGAGTCCCAAGCTGGAAAAGGCCTGGAAGCAGGGGCAGAAGCAGCCTTGGCACACCAGGTGGCAGCACCAATCAGGTCTCTGTGGCCCCAACCCGTCACACACACCTAAACTGGAATTTTCCCTACTAGCACCTAGACTTGTGTAGGCCATCAGAGTAATGGCCAGCTGCCCACCCTTCAACCAGCAGGCAATATTTGGGGGTCACACAGCTTTAAATGAAACAAACAGATGGTTGGGTTTTGTCCGTACACCGTCAAACTAGGGGTTAACTAGACCTAATGTATCACCGTCTTAGTACAGAGGGAAAACATGGTGAGAGCAATACTTTAAAAGGAACAAGAAGCTCTGCAGAGCTACTGGCATTAGCACTATTGGGAGCCCCAGTGTAGAACTGGCCACCAGCCATGCTTTTAGGCACCTGCTTGGAGAAGGGTTAGAGGACACAGTGTCTAACTGTGTTGGCAGCCAGGCTGCTCTGTAGCTAACACAGGTGAAGCTGAACTGCTTTTGCAACAGAGACACATTTTTCCAAAAATTCCCTAGCATAGGCAGGTCCTACAATGCAAAGGTACAGTGGAGACATGGTTGTTTGGTGGTTTGATTTTGGGATGAACCTCAACTTTAGCAGACCTGTGTCATGTATGTGTCTGGTGAATACCCATTGGTACAGAGTAAACAGTGGTAATTAATTATTCATATAAGACTAACATAATTAACATTTTATAAAAATCAAGTTAAACTACATGTACTCAAGTTGCTAGGAAAATAAGGATGTGCTGAGGACTAGAAAATATCTAGGGCTTCCAAAAAAAGATGCACGGTGCATTGGAAGGGTCTCAGGATCCTACAAGCATTTTTTTCACTGTAAGATATACCCCTTGTTAACAAGGGTTAGAGCAACATCATCACTATATATCATTATATGCAAACCCACACACTCACTGCTTACATGCAAAACTCAACGTTAAGTATAGAAACACTACCAACTCCTCCATAACACACACGTATATGGGGTGTGTGCATTTTATTTAAGGTTTTCATTTACAAGAGTGATAGCACCTCAAAGATAAACTACCGAAGATATTCTGGGATTGTATTCAAGCACAGCTCCCCAAGGAGAAGAGGAGAGTACACCTACTCTAAACTTACCTGGAAGTCATGGATCTCCACCTTCTTTCTAGTTTCCACCTGTACAATGTTCTTAGGAGTGAAAAGTCACCTGGTTAAAACTAACGAATGACGAAAGGTCAACTGCAGGGCTTGCAGGTCAGTTTCTGAAAAAAATAGAGGTTTGATTCTAAAATGCTTCTTCTAATTAGGTTGCTTATGGTGTTCTGCATCGCCACTGAACAATATCAGATGCTTATACTGTAGAACTGACATTTTGCAAAGGAAATGCAAGACTGGGGGAGGGAAGCAGGGAACAGAGAATTTAAATATAGTAGCTTACTAGTTGCTGTGAATATCTAGTGCTGCTATCTCCAGCCATTCTACTCAGAGTTTTAAAACATTTTAGTATGCAATTGGTCATCCCATTATCCCACTCTGTTGGCAGTTCCAATCATTCTGGGTGACAACCCTTCATTGCCACCAGAGAGGCAATACAAATTTAAGTGCCTGCCGTCTGCACTGCAGAATACTGATTGCTAAGTTCAAGGTTTGCTGGGTTTTTTTTTTGGTTCTGAGATTTAGAAGGGAATTCTTTCAAACTCAGACACTGACTGCCAAAATTCCCCCAAAGGAGTGATGCAACAATGATAGCCAACATACCCTAAAAAGCAAAGGAAAACAATAAAAAAAGCATTACTCAGAAAGCAGCAGAATCAACAAAAACTTGTTATTGCTATGTCATTTTATAATGGGGACCTACTCTGAAAAGAGTACGGAAAAATGGCACTTCCTTAGACAGCAGATCTGCTGTCTGTCTATTCCAAAACATGTCTTTATTTATTGGGGAAAAAATTACATTTTTACTACTTTTTATTCCTGAAGGCACTGCAAAGCTAATACGACTATGGGAGAGTGAGCTGGATTCTATTTTGGCTTGAGATTCATCAACAGAACTACTACTAACCTCCAGTTGCATGGCCAAATTTTCCTTGGGTTATGTCTGTTCAAACCCACTGAAGACAATGGGGCTCCAGAGATGTCACAGAGGGCAAAATAGGACCCGCAGGATCCTGTAGTGGTGATGAAGCAAAAGCACCAAAGCACCCAGTTCAGCTCTCAATTTCAAACATCGCTTATCTATGAACGGAGTAAATCTGATCAGAAAGTGAGACACACGCAGCCATGGAACCCCACCATAATGCCATTCATAGTCATTCTTCCCCTCCCCGTCCACTATCATATTTAACTTTATGTGAAGAGGATGAGACATGTAGGATTTACCATGCAGGACCAAACCTATGGGTTGATCAGCTCCAGCACCTTCCATCTTGGGGTGGCCAATAATGCAGGCTTTCCAAGGATGATGGAAAACACATCAACAACATTTAGACATTGGAAACATTTTCTCAGTGTAATATGGGTGGTAGGGTATTTCTTCCCTCCTCCTGGCAACCATCAGCGAAAGGCCTAGAACCTGAGCCTCAATTATCCTTACTTTATGGTTTACAATAGGACAATCAACTGACCAATCTTCATGATAGGTCAGTTACTCAGCCCTTTTCAAAATCTAGCAACCGTCTTTGACTCTATGACCTCCTGTGGCAGTTAATTCCTCACCCTGATTGCATGCTGTGCAAATAGCTATTTCCAGTCATACGTTCTAAATTTGTTTGCCATCACTTCCATCGAGCGAGCTTCTTTTATTCTATAATGTAGAAGGGAGGGACTACTCAGTTGTTACTATATAATTCAGAATTTAAGTATGTTGATTTCGCTCTGTGTTCTCATGCCAAAATATATACGGATGCACATTTCATCACAAGGAGATTAGTTTTCAAGTGAATGATTTTAAGAAGATCATCACAACGTCAACACAGCTCAAAAAGGACCAGACATGGGACTGGACATCAGGAGACCTGGCTTCTATTCCTGATTCTGATACTGACCTGCTGCATGACCTTGGAAAAGTCACTTCATATCGGTCTGCACCATCCCCTTCATCATGTCTCTTTAGACTGTAAGTTGTTTGGGGCAGGGCCTCTCTCATTATATGTTTACACAATGCTTAACACAATGGGTCCACACCCTCAGTTGGGCAGTTTAGGTGTTATTGCAATACTGCTATTACTCCTACTAATGGTGAGCACCCATATCCCTTTTTGCAAATAAAAAAAACACATTTCACATATATATGATGAAATAGTTTAATATTGTAAGCATTTGAAACTCCAGTTACATATTGGTTTGCATAGCTGGGCAGGGACTGAGTATGTAGAACATTCACCTTGTGACCAGCAAGATTCACTCAATGGTAACTTTATTTTCTACTAAAAAGTTTCACGTGAAATAATCAGAATATTCTTTTTATTTCTGACAAATCTATTGGCCAGAAGCACCACCTCGTCCTGTTCCTTGGTGCCTGGAAAAGAGAGGTTCAAAAATGCAGGAGAAAACAGTTGGGAATTTAAAGGATTTATCTTTCTCACCACAGAAGTCATATCTCAAACCAAACACCAAAGAGGAAGTTGAGAGGACAGCATCAAGGGTGGTGAAAATAAGATGTGATGCTGCCTCACTCAGTGAAAGTGACACTTGGTGTTTTGAAGAGGTCATTCCAGTAGTAAAAAGAGATACCATAAAGGAAGAGAGAAAGTACTTCACATTAAGGATTCTACCGCTCTTGAAGTCTCAGCTTCTACAGTGGGTGAGCCACCAGCAACGGAACAATCAATACACATGTACCTGCATAGTGCATCCTCTGGGTACCATCTGTTCTGAAGAGCTAGCAAAGGAGTGAAATGGACAGAGTATCTGCCCTAACTTCTTACAGGTTTCTGTCTTAGGCCAGCATACAACAACAAAGCTGTAAGAGGCTGTATTTGCATTAGTCAAGTTAATACCTTCAACATAGCATGAGCCAGCAACAGTGCAGCTGCAGTAATACTAATATATTAGTGTAGACAGGACTTGGGCATTATTACTGCAGTATCATGAAAATCTACGCAGAGCCAGGAGTTCTATCTACACCAGCATTTGCACTATTGCTACTTCAATATAGCAATCCTTGGTGATAGCTGTTGTAATCGAGGTACTAATTTTTCTAGTGTATACAAGGTGAGGGAGTGCATTTACTGATGCATACCTCTTGAAGTAGTTGCACACATGTATTCCATTCAGGTGTGCGCACATCCAATGCACTGAAACTAGAGAACTTTGCTTAGCAGTGACCATCCGGGAGGCGCTCAGTTCCAAACCCCCCACTTAGTTCCTTCTCAACACTTGTGGCTTGAGTCGGAGCGTAGTGTGTGGTGTTCACCTCATGTTCATTATCACAGTGTTTCCGTGGCGTTTTTCCCTTTAAAAAGTTCACTTAGTAGTACTTTAAGTGTTAGTTTAGTGTAGTGTAGTTATTAGAGGGTAGGCCAGGGTAATGCCTTCTCCGGGTTTCAAACATTGTCCATTGTGTGGGGTTGCTATACCAACTAGTGACCACCCACACTCAATGTTTATCATGCCTTAGTGCAGGGGTCTCCAAACTTTAGGAGACGAGGGCCACATTAGATTTTTGAAGGGGCTTCGCAGGCCGGCTTTAGGGAGTGCGGGCACAATTTCGATGGGGCCCTGCCGCCGAAATACCACTGAGGCAGCAGCAGCGTTTGAGCTGCCGCCAAAGTGCCGCCAAGGCAGCGGCAGCAATTGGTTGGGGGGCCGGACAAATTGAAGCCGCGGGTCGGATCTGGCCCTCGGGCCGTAGTTTGGAGACACCTGCCTTAGTGAAAGGACACACTAAGGAAAGGTGCTCTATTTGCAAGTTGTTTATGAAGAGAACACAGGTGGTAAGGGACTTGTGTTTAAGTAGCCCCTTATGGAGCAGGCCATGAGGCCTGCGTTGGGTGCTGGGGACCTCTGAAGATCATCAGACCCTCCAGAGAGTACCTGAGAAAGTATGGACTGGGCTGTACGTCTACACTAAGATTCTTCGCCTAAGAGGAAGAGAGATCATTCCCCTTCCTATGGTCCCCCGAGGAAGAGAGAACCCATAAACCAGACTGGGCTGCCCCAGAGCATGGAAAGAGTCCTCCTCCATGTCTAGGAGGGTGCAGACTGGCATTGAGTCTTCCTGTATGCAGGACAGAACCAGGCCATTAACCCACTTGCTGGTACTGAAGCCTGATCAATAAGACTCCGTACTGTTGACTCTGGTAAAGCCCTAGGGGCATCTGTTGAGTCCAGTACCGATGACAGCGATGTTGGAAACAACAGTCTCCACACTATCGATATACCAGGCAGCAGCGGACTAGTCAAGCCTTTCTATTCCATTCATTCAAGAGCACTGGACTGTGGTGGCTTTGTCTGTGACCTCACTGATGCCCCTCCTACCACTGACAATTACCAGTGTCGACACCATCATCTACACCACCTCATACTCAAGGCCCTTGGTTTCAGTTGGCTTCCTGTTCAGTACTGAGGGGACTGCCGGCGCAGATACTGACAACAATTCTGTACTGACAACAATTCTGGCACAGGGGTCTGGTATCAACTTCATCTTCAGCACCAATGCCCACTTCAGTACTGTAAGTACGTCTGATGCCTTCAACTGTTCCATCAGCGGTGCTGATGAGGCCAACATGTTGGGGGGAGGGATAGCGCAGTGGTTTGAGCATTGGTCTGCTAAACCCAGGGTTGTGAGTTCAATCCTTGAGGGGGCCATTTAGGGATTTGGGGCAAAAATTGGGGATTGGTCCTGCTTTGAGCAGGGGGTTGGACTAGATGACCTCCTAAGGTCCCTTCCAACCCTGATATTCTATGATTCTATGACTGTGGATGATTCAGGCCATTTGTTAATTCCACCTGGTACGGCTCCTCTTCTACCACCAAACTACTTGGAAGAATCTTCAGGATAGAGTGCAAAGATGTCTCCCTCTCCCTTCACCTTCCTGGTACTGTTTTTGGAGCTAGTTGAGGCCACCTGGAGATCAACCATCACTACCAGGATTGGTACTGCTCCCACAGTAGGGACAAAGATTCCTGACTCAGCTCCTACTGGTCACCAGTGCTGTACCTCTACCCACAACAACTTCCTTGAAATCCCTGCGAGGCTCCTTGGTCACTGAGGTCCCCATTGTCTGCTCATTCCAGAGTTAGATCATCGGTTCTTCTGGTAGTCCCTGCATCTGAGTCACCTGAGCCACCTGGGGTGGGGGAGGGGCTTCCTCTGACCTGGTGCAACCCGTACCCTTGATGAGGTCAGATATATTACCACAAGAGGCTCCACTTCCCCCTTCTTCCTCTTCACCAGATGCTGCTGCGGTGCCTGAGTCTTCATTTCCAGTACTGGAGGATTTTAAATCGTATCATGGCCTCCTGAGATGAATGGCATTGTTAATGGGTATTCAAGCTGAATTTGTTCTGGAGAACACCTATAAATTAGTGGACATTCTTCAATCCTCAGCTTCCAAGAGTCTTCCCCCCCCCACAATAAATGGAGCAATACTGGAGCTTGCAAAATCTCTGTGGGATACCCCAGAGTCTAGAACACCCACAGCTAAGTGTACTCACAAGAGATATTGTGTCCCCATGCTGAGTTTCTAGTTTTTTCCTCTCACATCCACTGCTCAATTCCCTGGTTGTGACAGCAGCAAATGAGTGTATACAGCAGGGGAGGTATAAATCTACACTTAAGGACAAGGAGTCTAAAAGGTTATATTTGATGGGGAGAAAAATTTATTCAACTTCCTCACTACAAATGAGCAGAAAGTCATTGAACAAAACTGTAAACCCTGCATATGATGGAAACAACTGCAAGCCACAGGGTGCTGCCTCACCCCCAGTACCTCTAGTTCCAGCACTCCTGGTATCATTAGGTGGGTAAGACTGCAAAATGTTGAATAGCTCCAGGTGGCCAGTAGAGAACTTTTTCTTTTAATAAGGGGTCAGATGCCTCTATTCCAAATCCCTTAAATATAGATTCCCTGCTAAGGAATGCAAGAGAAATTTACACATGTATCTTTCCATAGTTATTAGAAACCCTAGAAAGTACACACATGTATTTCAATCATAATAGCCATTTGACATTTTGTGATCACAAAAACACTGCTCTGTTATGGAAATACACAACTGTTAGCAGTAAAATGTTGTTTATGTGCATTAATACACTCTAGCACACCCCATCTAATAACTCGTACACATGCAATAATTTCCTCTGACATCAAGTATACACATCAGACCTTTCCTCTTTCATACTTGCAACAAGTATAAGGATGCTATTTTAACCATGTAACATACCTCTCATATCCTAACATTGTCTCCCTCCACCTCCTCCTCAGTTGCAATATACATTTTCCTCTCATTTTATGGGTATAATGAATCTATGCTTTCATTAAAACACTTGAAGCATGTGCATAAGTGGAAGTGAGACAGTCTGTTAAAATTTACTGAACATTCTCTCTTTGTATCACAAGCTGCAACCCCTGGATCTAAAACGAATAATACTAAGGGTATAATTCCATCCTTGGGGTTTTAAAATTGTTAATAAACTTCTTAAATTGTGCTCTCAAGGTATGAGATTAGTCAATCTCCTCTGTGGAGCTGCAGCCTTGTATTCCTCTACAATCTCTGAATTGTTTTAAATGCAGTAAGAAGGAATTAAATGGAATTTGAAACCCTGGCACATTGCTTGAAAATGAAAGTCCATAAAAAACAATTCCAAACCAATAGCAAAAGTCATTTAATTCCAATAAAAAGTTTTGAGTTAAAAAGTGAAAGCAGCATGAAAAGGACCGATATAATAGATGACCATTTAGTGTTATTTTAAAGAGGTAATTGAATAAAATGCTTTGTGACATTAACTTAAGCTAATGATACCAGCAGGTTACTTAGTTCTTTGAAGAAAAAAAAAAAAGGTCTTTGCTCTTGGGCTGTATCTATACTAGAACTGCAACTGCAATTGCAACCTCCTAGAGAACCCATTGCGCACAATGTGTCCAAACAAAAGAGCGTGCAGTGGGGCACAGGAGTGGACACCGCTTAGGTGTTTCCATTTGCCGGCCTTGTCTACATTGACTTTTCTGAAAATCTCCAGCTGGTGAATCTCGTGTTCTGGTGCTAGCACTAGTGCACACTGGCCAGGGCGCCGTAACCTCTGCAGAGTCCAACCCTGCTCACAGCAGGTCCTGATAACAGTATCGTCCCACCACCAGTGTCTGGTCTACAGTAGTGCTCCCACCATCGCTACAGAAATGGCTGGAAATATGCAGAAAAATGTCAATGTAGATGCAGCTGCTCTGAGCAAGGCTAACCTGGAGTACTGTGTCCAGTTCTGGGCAAATTGGAGAAAGTCCAGAGGAGAGCAACAAAAATGATTAAAGGTCTAGAAAAACATGACCAGTGAGGAAAGATTGAAAAAATTGGGTTTGTTTAGTCTGGAGAAGAGAAGACTGATAGGGGACATGATAACAGTTTTCAGGTACATAAAAGGTTGTTACAAGAAGGAGGGAGAGAAATTGTTCTTGTTACCCGCTGAGGATAGGACAAGAAGTAATAGGCTTAAACTGCAAGGGAGATTCAAGTTGGACATTAAGAAAAACTTTCTGTCAGGATAGTTAAGCACTGGAATAAATTGCCTAGGGTGGTTGTGGAAGCTCCATCATTGGAGGTTTTTAAGAGCAGGTTAAGCACACACCTGTCAGGGATGGTCTAGATCAGTGTTTCTCAAATTGGGGTCCGCGAGGGTATTCCAGGGGCTCCGCCAGCCCCATTGACCAACTCCTCGTCCGTCCTCCCAGTGGTTCCTGTATGCCAGGAAACAGCTGTTCAGCGGCATGCAGGAGACGCTGGGAGGGAGGGGGAGGTGCGAGGAGGGAGCGCATTCGAGGGAGGGGGCGGAATCATGTCCAGGGCCGCCGACCCTGCTGATCAACTCCTCCCCCTACCTCCTAGTGCCTCCTTCACGCCACAGAACAGCTGTTCCCCAGTGTGCAGGAGACGCTAGGAGGGAGGGAGAGGAGCAGGGATGGGACGTGCTCAGGGGGAGGGGGCGGAAAGAGGTGGCGAAGAGGAGGGGTAGGGGGCAGGAAGAGGTGGGGCAAGAGTGGAGCTTTGGGGGAAAGGGTGGAGTGGGGGCAGGGCATGGGGCTGAGTGGGAGGCTTGGGGGTCTGCAAACATTTTAAAATCAGGTTTATTCCACCTATCACATTTAAGAAGATCTGTTTGATTCACTATGAAAATATTGCACATATTTTTCTATTAAAGACATAGTTTATTTTTGGTTTTACTTGTACCCAAGTATATATTAAAATATATCATGAAAAAGCAAGGGATATGATTGGCAAAGACTGACACATCACAATTTATTGGTTTGAACATAACACTTACCTTCTGTACATATTTTTGTAAAGTAACTTTTTGTAATAAAGTTATAGTCATAATAACTCATTCAAGTGCCTATTTATAGCACTAAGGTTTAGGTTAAGTAGGTGTGATTGAATATTTGATTTATTCCATTGTTACTTTTTGCATAAATGTGTTAACTGAATGCTGCTGCTTTTTTTCTATTGAAGAAACAATTGAGATACAGGCGATAGCTGTTCCAACACCGCATATCTTGAAATGCTGGTAGACTACAACCCACTGAGAGACAGATGCACATTTACATAAATGTTTCTGCCGATAGGTTACACAAGGCCCAATTTTGGCTTTGGTGGCAATAATCTTTGCTTCACAAAAGGTATCAGAAATTGTTGAAGAACTTTTATGTCGATGACTCAATGAAATAATTGAACTTGGGGTAGTCCAAAAATTGACTCTATAAAAAGAGAGACTATAAAATATTTAGGCTGCAATCAGTTTCTTAAGCTGCAGAAGTGGAACCCAGCCATATTGCGCTGCTCTTTGTTTGACTGAAGGCAAAAACAATTGCACTGTATACTAATCAGAATTGTAATCTCTATAACGACAAGGCACTCCCCAAAGCCCTAAGGAAATAACCAGAAGATATTGTAGTTAACCTTCCAATGAACAGTCATTATAGATAGGTTAAAAAAAAAAAAAAGGAAAAAAAAAAAAAAGGCTGACAGCCCATAATACAAACTGCAAAAACTATTCTGTATCATCCGCACCCTAAAGAAAGCTGATGACATTTCATTAAGTCTTGTTTACATTTGAAGAGTGGTTTGAAGTGATTTTCTCCTCCCATCAGCCTTCACTTCACATTGTCCCCTTTCCACCCTCCCAACTTTCTTACCTAGAAGAATTTAAAATCAGTTTTTTTCTATCCTGGAAGAAATATCAATAGGGCTTTTGATTAGTTGCATTGACCATTAGCACTATTAATTTGAGACCTATGCATAACATCACCAAAAAGGAGCAATAAAATAGGGCTTTAAAGATGTAGCCCCGATGAAGCGATGCCTCATCGTGGCACAGGCTACAATATTGATTTTTTACAAAACACCGTCAAAGCTGGTTCGCCAACACAGAGGTTCTATACAGGTTCCAGTTTTCAACACTGGTACACTTGACACAAGGGACATGTTTCCTTCAGTAATAGGAGATGCTATTGTCCCAGGAATAAGGCCAAACTGATTCTCCTGATACATGACTATGTTTTGGGTTTTGCCTTGTTAAGGCACCTGGTCATACACAGGGCTGAGAAAAGTAGCTTTGCTTATTATCCAAAGTATGTTTGAAATGTTAATTGAATATAAAATGTTCACTCCATATCCAGAACTGACTGCAGCAGAACCAACTGCTACCTCTCTTCTCCTAATCCAAATCCAAGTAAGAGCATTGGGGTCGGGGAGGAAAAGTCAGTTATAAACAAACTTTGCTACCAGAATTTTCCCCAGGCCTCTTGATGAATTCTGATTCAAAGTTTCCCTTTGTAAGAGAGATTTAGTGTGACTAATACAGTCATGCATTCTCCTTCAAATTAAAGCTGTACTGCTGCACATGATCTGAAGTCAATAATAATATTATATTCACAATGCCAGAAACCTGTTCATGGTTTTGACTAAAAGTTTAGTCTTCCAACATATTCAGCTACAAGACCCCTACTGTTTTATTAATTATATCTTAGAAAAGTGAGTCAATGGAAGGGCCTGTTGAAAGAAACACTTTTCTACTTCACCTTGTGGCGCAACTGATGTTACTTATTTTAATGGGAACAAAGGATTTCTAAATTGGGTCAACCACTGATTCTATAGGTCCAATATCCCATCCCTGACCCCACAAAGCATACGTAGCCAATACATGCTTTCAAGAAAGAAGAGCCTTCTATGCCCCCACAAAGCATATTGTGTTAATTCTATACATGTGGAGGAGGAAATCCCGCAGCCGCACTATGAGTCAGTTTAGTTGTTTCCTTTAAAATAAAAAAAACCCATTCATTTAGCTATGCTGCATGGGGGTATATTTTAGTACTGAAGAGACATTCGTATAAATGAAAGATCATACCTTTGCCTCCATCTTCTGGTGTATTATTTATAAAGCACCAAAAATGTGCAAGGCACCTTAAGAGATAAAAGGCAACATCTGTGGCCTGAAGCACTTACACTGTGAATGCTTCTAACTACAAAGTGCACTTCTCTTCTGGTGTTTATTTTTCAAGATATAAGCGGGGTTAGTTTGATCTCTCTGTCACAGAGAGGCGTTCATGCCATCTGCAAGGAAGGGGAGGACAGTTCATGCAAACATGCAGCTCAGCTGGAAGACAGATGTGACACTTGAGCTTCACAGCAAACAATCAAGGGATATAAAAGAAGGCAATGAAAAGAATGTGGGAAGAAAAAAAACAGACATTGACCACGGCCACGAGTGGAGCTGAAATATTGTTTACTTCCCCATCCTCCAATTTTGAAAGTTCTAGCTAACTAGCCTAAAAATATCCATGCATCTCACAATACAACCTGTTACAATTTTTATTTATCATTTGAGTGCTGAAATCAAATAGCTTTGTAATCCCATTGAAAGGAGAAAAAGAGTGGAATTAAATTCATTTGCTATTCTAGATCCCATTGCCGATGTTACTTTAAATTGCTTTTGACTGAACCAGAAAGTTCAGGTTAACTGAACAAGAGGATTCACAAAGCAAATTACCTCGGTACTAATGGCAAGGAAGAAAGATCCCTGATTAGTAAACCCTGTTGGATACTTTACAGTGTGAAGAGTTGAGAGATGCCAGAACTAAATCAGAGAGGTGAAAAATCAATAGGGTTTTAATCAGTGGTGGATTACAGTGGGATTTATTTGCTTGAAACCAGCAGGAGTAGATAAATCCCCCACTCAGATTAATTACTAGCAAGGGAGGTGAGGGGGAAGTAGAGCAGTTATCTTAGTAAGAACTATGAATGGCAAGAAGAACATCAGTGGACCTATAGGACTACTGCTTAGATCTCTACAGACGATCAATATCACGGGTCTACAATTTTTGAGAAGTGGTCTGCTTCAGAAATAAAATGTGCTATTTAGTATGTATTTTGCTGTGCTGAATTCAAATATGACAATTAAAACAACTGATTGGCTACTGTTTCTAAGATATTTAAGTTTTTACATTTTATGTCTATGTATATTGTGTAGATAGTAGAGTTTTAATCATAAATTGTAAACCTAGGTCTTTTCATGTGTTTATGCTTGCTTTACATGATACTATTTCACCTGTCCTGTTTATGTAACACTTTAAAAATCAGCAAAGAGGTTATAAATAAAATTTATTATGAAACAAAAGGCAAAAAACTATTATGTACATAGTTTAGTCCTATTCAGTGTCTACTCGGCGCTTCTTGGCTTGTCTCTTGTATTCATTAAATGGAGCATCTCTTGTCACTGTCCAGCAATAGTCTGCAAGCATTGATGGGCTCCATTTGCCCTGATAACGTTTCTCCATTGTTGCAATGTCCTGGTGCAATCGCTCGCCATCCTCGTCGCTCACTGCTCCACAGTTCGGTGGAAAAAAATCGAGATGAGAGTGCAAAAAATGTATCTTTAGTGACATGTTGCAACCAAGGCTTTTGTATGCCCTGAGGAGGTTTTCCACCAACAACCTGTAGTTGTCTGCCTTCTTGTTTCTGAGAAAATGTATTGCCACTAACTGGAAGGCTTTCCATGCCTTTTTTTTCCTTGCCACGCAGTGCATGGTCAAATGCATCATCTCGAAGAAGTTCACGAATCTGAGGACCAACAAAGACATCTTCCTTTATCTTAGCTTCACTTAACCTTGGAAATTTTCCACGGAGGTACTTGAAAGCTGCTTGTGTTTTGTCAATGGCCTTGACAAAGTTCTTCATCAGACCCAGCTTGATGTGTAAGGGTGGTAACAAAATCTTCCTTGATTCAACAAGTGGTGGATGCTGAACACTTTTCCTCCCAGACTCCAATGACTGTTGGAGTGGCCAATCTTTCTTGATGTAGTGGGAATCTCTTGCACGACTATCCCATTCGTAGAGAAAACAGCAGTACTTTGTGTATCCAGTCTGCAGACCAAGCAAGAGAGCAACAACCTTCAAATAGCCACAAAGCTGCCACTGATGTTGGTCATAGTTTATGCACCTCAAAAGTTGTTTCATGTTGTCATAGGTTTCCTTCATATGGACTGCATGAACAACTGGAATTGATGGCAAAACATTGCCATTATGCAGTCAAACAGCTTTAAGACTCGTCTTCGATGAATCAATGAACAGTCTCCACTCATCTGGATCATGAAGGATGTTGAGGGCTGCCATCACACCATCGATGTTGTTGCAGGCTACAAGATCACCTTCCATGAAGAAGAATGGGACAAGATCCTTTTGACGGTCACGGAACATGGAAACCCTAACATCACCTGCCAGGAGATTCCACTGCTGTAGTCTGGAGCCCAAAAGCTCTGCCTTACTCTTGGGTAGTTCCAAATCCCTGACAAGGTCATTCAGTTCACCTTGTGTTATGAGGTGTGGTTCAGAGGAGGAGGATGGTAGAAAATGTGGGTCCTGTGACATTGAAGGTTCAGGACCAGAAGTTTCATCCTCTTCCTCGTCTGACTCAAGTGAGAATGATTCTGGTGCATCAGGAACCGGCAGTCCTTCTCCGTGAGGTACTGGGCGTATAGCTGATGGAATGTTTGGATAATGCACAGTCCACTTTTTCTTCTTTGACACACCTTTCCCAACTGGAGGCACCATGCAGAAGTAACAATTGCTGGTATGATCTGTTGGCTCTCTCCAAAGCATTGGCACTGCAAAAGGCATAGATTTCCTTTTCCTGTTCAACCACTGGGGAAGATTTGTTGCACAAGTGTTGCAGCATATGTGTGGGGCCCACCTCTTGTCCTGATCTCCAATTTTGCAGCCAAAAGAAAGGTGATAGGCTCTCTTAACCATAGTGGTTATACTGCACTTTTGTGATGCAAAAGTCACTTCACCACAAACATAGCAGAAGTTATCTGCACTGTTCACACAAGTACGAGGCATCTCTGCTCACTTTTGCTAAACAGAAATGTGTCCCTTTGCAAAATCAAACACTCACAAATAAGAGAGCATGACACTGTATGATTTCTAGAGCTGATATAGGGCAATTTGTTCAGCAGAGTGATGTAAGCTTCATTATGATTGCATCACCCATGACTTCTAGGAATAACATGATGCAATTCATATCATGTATGACGCAATACCAGCTTCAGATTGCATCATTCATTGTTTTGCCTAAAAACTGTCCAAACCCAGTCATAGATTTATTCATAGATCCCGTCAAAGATGTATTTTTGTCATTTCTGGTTTAAATTGAGATTCCCTTCCCTTTATAACTCACTTATCCTCCGCCATTCCCAAGTCAAGGGTCGTATATACTGACCCAACAGCATGTCTTGAAAACTAGAGCCAATCAACAATTTTAAGCATCATTTTCGTTCTCAGTGACCCAGAATTAGTAAAGTTTGACTACATTTATTTCAGAAGCATTTTGGCTGTAGAGCAGTGTATCCCCCCTTCAAATTCCCAGCACTCCCTTTTTAGCTTCCTACAAGGCATCTCATTTTAGTGCATGTTTTATTAAATATACAGGACTCGTGAAACTTGTAAGTGTGAATCACTATCTTGGAAGGGTTTTTTTTTTTAAATAAAAAAGATACATTTTTATGCCTTTTAAGCTGAAGGTTAGGTGGTCAAGTATTATAGCAAAAGCAGTGACAATGAACTGACAGATCACATTTTGAGATGTCCCCTCTGCAGGCTTCCCAAAGCACAAATAAGTTGGATTAACGATTCACAGCATTATTTTGAAAGGGGTTGAGAACCCACTGAAGTCAATGGGAAACAGAGGTGCATCTTTGAAAATCAGGCCATCAGTGCTTAGTCATTTAATTTTATTCATTTCCCAAGTGCATTTTTAAGTCCTTTGGTGGTAGAAGTTAGGATCTCCTCAAATTAAGCACTAATGCAAAATACGCTACTACAAAGGTAAGCAGGTTAAGGATAAGACAGCAGTCAGACAACTCCTATGGTGAACAACACGTAACTTTAGAACCAAGTCCGGAATAAAAAATTACCATGGTTTTGAGCTACTTAAGGGATTTGCTAAATACAAAAAACAAACAGAACAAAGTGCTGTTAGCCAGTGTTTGATTCTCTGCCAGCCTGACAAAAATATATTAATTTTTTCCCCTTACAGTTTTATGCCTACCTTACCATTACACAAACACCAATACCTGTTTACAAATGAGTTCTTGTACAAAATCTGAGACATTAAATTTGCTATGCACAAACCAGACTGGTAGGTTCATTCACTTACTTCTGTGATTACCAATGATAGATGAGACATCTGCATCTTAAACATGGGTCAGAAGGATTAAACTGTCTGTGTTATTTCCTTCTAGGAGATAGTCCATGAAAACTATGAGAAGTCTAGTGTTCTCTTGATGGTGGTCAATTTTAATGACCGTATAAAGCAAAGGTTAGAGGCACAACTTTTGCTTCAGTGCGTTTTCTCAAATACAACCATGTGTTGCAATCTGTACAGTAATTCAGAGCAGGTTCTTTATTGGGAAAAAGGCAAATTCCATACAGATTTCATATAAATTACAAAAAACATTTTTAAAGATCATCTCTCCACAAATACCTCATTTAATTGAATGTGCAGTCTCCGTGAAGCAAATGAAGTCTCTCCAATTAGTCTGCCATTTTAAAGCAGATCATAAAAATAATCCAAGCCTTGTCCCAGCTCCCAGATGGCTATTCCAGTCCCCAATTCCTTTGCAAGTTCTAAGCGCAACTGGATGGACTAAGAAAAGGATAGAGAAGGTAATCAGTTTTTGCTGAATATAAACATTAGAAACTGCATGCAGCCCTCTCTTTGTAGTATTAGACACAATGCAGAACAAGATTTTTTAAGTATTTTTTTCTTGGACCAGATGCCTGGATTCTATAGTTTTACGTATTCCCTGGTCAATAAGTGCAGAGCCAGTATAGTCCCACCAGTTAGGGCATTTTTCAGTGCATCAACCTAGCATATACTGACTAACTGGACATAGAGAACAGCCTTGAAGTAAACAATATTCTGAACTACGCACTGAAGTATTTTTATTTGGGCTATCACTTACACAATGTACTGCAATGCACACTTCGAAAACTGTCACCAGAAATTTCAACTCTCCCAGAAGTCTTAAGTCAATTAACACAACTTGTCACGTAGCAAATATTCTGTGTTTACAGAATGTCATCTCCTACCCAAGGCCATTCTTTTAATCTTTCAGGGCAAACTCACACAGAAAATTACATCTTAAAGGGATACTGTCAGGCTAGTATTTAAGAAAAAAACAAAAACAAAACCCCCCAAACCCAAACCAAACAAAAACAACAACAAAAAAAGATTCCTTATCTGTGTTATAACCACAACTTTAGATTATTACAAATGAAAGAATTTTAACAATTTTATGTTTGGCATTTCTCTCAGCCTGGACAAATCAAGATAGTATTTTTCTAGTCCACTTCCAGATTCTCTTGCACTAGTGCAATGCTGCAAAGTTTGAACTGCAAACACTACAGGGAAGTGTTTAAAACTTGTTCTCATTGGAATTGGAAAAATCATGAATATATCTGTTTGTCTTGGGGTTTGTGGCTGTTTTTTACAAAATCTGAATCAGTCCAAATTTGAGCAGACAAGATACCTATAACTACCCAATTAAGATGAAGATGAAGAAACTGGGTTGTGAGGGGGAAGCTAAAAGACAATTTGGTGTCACTAGCCGATTTAATTGCTTGTATATGAGTGATCTTTCAGCTTTGCTTCAGTGTAGAAATCTCTCTAAACCTTTCAGTACAGCCTGTTAAGAATGGAAGGAAAATTCTATTTACGTGTGTATAAATACACCAATTGCCACAGTGCAGCATCTACTATTCAGAGATGAAAGAATACTTGAAAGAATTCTCCAAAAAAATTAGAGGAATTATGTTCAAAACCCAGATGGAGTCTGCCAATAGTGTGATAAAAGTATTCTGCAAGACCAAGGAGAATGTAGCAGGACGACTTTCAGTGCAATCTGTCTTTGCTAAGGTGTAGCTACCCTGGGGTTTTCAGCACTTCCCCATGTAGGGTGACCAGACAGCAAATGTGAAAAATCGGGAAGGGGTGGGGGGTAATAGGAACCTATATAAGAAAAAGACCCAAAAATCGGGACTGTCCCTATAAAATCGGGACATCTGGTCACCCTATCCCCATGTGGCTCCATCAGTACTAGCAAGAAAAGAATTTATGAAAGTATATTAAGCTTAGAAAAGAGAGTGCCAAATTGTAAATCACTAAACCATTATGAATCCATCAGAAGCCCACATTATGTAAGTGGGAGAGAAATGTTACTTCCAGCTTCATGAGCACCTTTCCCACCATTGGCCCTAATGTAGACAGGATGTAAAAGAATTCTCCATAAAAATTAGAGGAATTATGTTCAAAACCCAGATGGAGTCTGCCAATAGTGCGATAAAAGTATTCTGCAAGACCAAGGAGAATGTAGCAGGATGACTTTCAGTGCAATCTGTCTTTATTAAGGTGCAGCTACCCTGGGGTTTTCAGCACTTCCCCATGTGGCTCCACCAGTACTAGCAAGAAAAGAATTTAACACAGTGATGAACACTTTTACATCCTGTCTACATTAGGGCCAATGGTGGGAAAGGTGCTCATGAAGCTGAAAGTAACATTCCTCTCCCACGTACCAATATAGACTTAGTGCACAGCAAGCTGGGGTGTAAATCTAAAGCACACTAGTCTGCCACGTGCACTAACTGGCGGTGTGTGGAGCCCGATGCTGTGCACTAAAAGCTCACTAGTGCACTTTGACCTACATTTCTCTCTGTTTAAAACAGCAGTAGAGGTCAAGGCACTCTGGGGAACTTTTAGTGCGTAGCAGCAGGTCCACAATAGTGGCTCAGTGTGCGGCAGGCTAGTGGACTGTAGATTTACACTCAGCTTGCTGGGCACTAACTCTCCACATGAAGAAGCCCTAAGTTGACGTGGGAGAATCTAGCGACAGGGTGGCCTCTTGTACAAAAACAAAGGATTCCCTCAAAAATGCAAGGAGGCAAAGCAGTACCCACCATCTTCCCTCTTTTTCTCTTATCCCCTTCTCATCTGAAGAAGGGACATAGACGTACCTTTAATGTTGGGTAGAAGACGACATGCTTTCCTCCTTTACTTCTGCAAAGCACAAGAAGAAAATAGTCACTCATCTTTTTGACATTGGGGTGGGTAGATTTTGTGAGGTTTTTCAGCTGACAGAGGTTAAAGTAAGTTTCTTTTTTTTTTCAGAAAAGATTTGAGAAACCTGAGTTTTTGCTGTGAATTCTATTGGTGCTAAAAATGAGAGAACACAGTATTATTGGCACCCAAGAGTTAAGATGAAAATAGAAAGCCAGTCCGAGGAAGGGTGCTTTGTATAATGATTTGCAGAAATAACCTTTGATTCTTTGTTACACAAACGATCTTCGGGATATGTGCACTGTTTAAAGATTTATGATGTGATACAGTATTTCAGTGTCTTTGCAAGGTTGGTCTCTTCTTAGGCTATGTCTACACTACAGCCAGGATCGACGCTCTGAGATCGATCCACCGGCGGTTGATTTAGCCAGTCTAGTGAAGACCCATCAAATCGACAGCAGGTCGCTCTCTAGTCGACGCCTGTACTCTAGCCCCAAAAAGAAGAGTAAGGTAAGTCGATGGGAGAGTTTCTCCTGTTGATCCCCCGCGGTGTAGACCCTGCGGTAACTCGACCTAAGGTACGTTGACTGGAGTTTGTAGTGTAGGTCGACTTACCACGGTAGTGTAGACATAGCCTTAGCAACTGAAGACATGCAATATATTCCCAGGTGACATACTTCACTAGTGAAGCATATTTTCTGCTCTGGATCATATTAACATTCACCCTCGCTAAACCTCTGTAAAGTAGAAGTGGGGATGGGAAGATGCTAATCCTTTCCCGTAGTGTGGCTAAACCAGTGCAGACAGGATGATCCTCACAGTTGTCAATCAGGCAGGTGGCAGCACGTCAGGAAGAGAAGGATTTTCAGGCCCAGTGTACTCTCTGAGTCTCTCTTCCAAAAGGCTCATAGATAAGAATGTTCAAAGAACAGGTCCCAAAGTTAGGTTATGTAGTGTTGACTATATTTCCCTTCACCCAAGTTTGATTTGCCAGGGGCTGCCTTGGAAGGGTGGCGGTACTCAGTTAAATAATGCCATCGAGCCAACCGTTCAAATACAGGATCTCAGATTTGCCTTTTGAGAGCAAGCCTCCATCTTCAGGCACCAAAACTACCTCAAAAGAAAGGACTTCTATACAAACACTTAGTTAGAGGCATGATGGGGTGTTGTTATATCTCATGCTAGCCTGCTGCAGACTAACCTCCCGTGTGAAAACCCCGCCCCCCAGTTTCTTAATACACTTCGATATAGATCTCTTTTAAATGGGACTAGATCAAAGCACATTAATGACCTGCTACTACCCATCAACAGGGTCCACACAGAGCAGATTCACACCCCAACATGCCACAAGCTACTTTTCATGTAGACAAACCCTCAGTCTTCAGTTGGACTTCGCACGGAGAAGTTGTAAACACGGATCATTGTTTACTGACTTTTATGCAATACAAAGAAAAATGTAACTGTTTGACATATACAAAGTAATTTCAAAACAGCATACCAAAGAATTCAAAATAAGATGATAGATCAGAGGCCTTCTCTTACAGAGTTACAGAATTTTAATTTTTTTAAAATAGTCATTTAACAGTTAAATATCGTTAAACCTCCTGCATGGCGCAGTTTTCGGAAAAAGTATAACAAATAAAGGCAGAAGATTATGTATTTATTTGAGCAACACAAATCCATATACATATTTATTAATTTATCTCGTATCAAAATTCCTCAAGAGGGAACAATTTTATAAGCTTCTTTAAATAAAGTAAAAAAAAATCCTTAACACTCCAGTATGGTTGCATAGTTGCAGAGAGGCCGGGACAGGGCATGGATGATAGTGGGGAAGAGGTGCTGAAGAATGGATTAAGTTCTGGTAAGGGGTGTATGTAGTCAGAAACCAAGCAAGGAAATACATAAGGAAGGCTACTGAGCCAGGGGAGCAATACCTGAGAGCTGAATTAGCTGAAGAATCTCAACAGATCTGTTAGCGTCTCCTTGAGCAGCTGATTTGAGTTATGAAAAATATGGGGAATAATTTCTCACAGTTATATGCAAATTTGAAAAGTATCCTAAGTCTAAGAATGTGAGAGAAGTTTGTGGCAACCCTGGTGATTTTGCAAAAAAAATTTGAAACTGACAGGGCCACATTTAAAAAAAGGGAGTATTTTAAAAATGTTTCACCCAAGAGGTTTCACAGGGGAAAAAAAATCAATTGTTCACTGAAGAATTATGATGCTTTTTTAATGCAAGGACAATGCATCACAAAATTTACTTCATTCATTTATTTCGATTAGTGCATCTTATATAAATTATAATATATTAGAAAATATATGGATAGAATTTTATAAAAGTAATGACATTTTGGTTATATAATCTTGCAAAAAGAGAGGATACACATGCAACTGATGGTCTATTACAAGGTTAACGAATCGGGGTTTAGCAAGATTTTGCTATTATTCCTTTTATCTGTTTAAAACGGGTTTTCTTCTAGTATCAAGCACTTATTTATTCTTTTATTATGACAAAGGACAATAGCCTTATTTGTCCTCTACAACTTTTGTTATTTTGTATACCTCTTGATGCTCTTTTTAAGGCAGTTGTCCTGGTCTTTTTAGTCTCTCCAAGTCCCTTTATGGCTCCTAATTTGTATTGCTCTCCGCTGGGCCCAGTCTATTTCTGCTACGTCCGAGTCTGCTGTTTGACAGATCTTAACACTAAGGCTGAATCTGCCAGGCCCTGTTATTCCTAAAGGTGTTGCTCAAATATAGATAGACAGACAGATAGACAGACAGATAGACAGAACTTAGGTAGGGATGCTCTGCATACCCAAAATACTTCTGAAGATCTGATCCACCAGACTTAAGTGCTAAAGTTTGTTTTAGCTATGTTTGTTACTTCATTCACCCTTCCCTGGGTTATTTCTCTTCCCTGAAATACTCTTTTATGTTCCTATTCACGGCTGCCATAGCTGACAAACTGCAGACTCTCAGTATTTTTTTACTGTCACATATTATAGAAGTAGTAATTCAGTGTTTATGGGACTCAGGCCCAAGAATATTCCCGGAGCAGTAAGTAAATGACTGCCACTCACTTTTTGTATTCCAAATAGTGTTCAGCTATTTGTTCATCCCAAACAATTTTTGGTTTGTTTTCCTTCAGGGTTTCAATGTACCTATAAATTAAAACCACAGGAATAAAATTAGTTTTATAATTATTCTAGAGAAAAGTTTAAACCATTAAAAGAATGTTAAAGCTACTTATCCATCCAAGTGGCATATGTATAGAGCAGGTTGAATATTTATTAATAGTGTAACCAACAACATACTTCGTCAACAGTCTAATATATCCTTTGCAAATCAGTTTTTTTCCCCAGCCCATTCAACCAGCTAAACAGATAGCCAAATATGCAATTGTTTTTAGCAACTGATGAATTTACTCATATATGTATTTTCATTATCCAACTATTATAGCATACCTACTCTGGTACTTGAGCACATTTGAGGTCTGTTTCTAGGACACTGACACCAGGGATTTGAACCACATTCTCCCCAGCTGGCAGTACATAATATTTACCTATAGGCCACTACATCAGCAAAAAGATTTAAGACTGCTACACTCTGTAGAAAGCCATTTCCTTAAATGTAGATTAGTTCTTTTCAAAATGAGCTGCTTGTGTGTGTACAGTCTTTCCTCTTAGCACAGAGCACCATGGAAGACATCTTTCACTTTTTGTTTTGTTCGATTCACTTGTTTGGGGACCATCCTTCAGAGAAATGACACACTTGCCATCTGTCACTGTTGGTGTCCTTCCAAGACAGGCAGAACCTAATCATGTCAAAATCTGAATGTGGAGTCCAAATCAAACCTTCACTTTCAGGAAGGATTTATTTTATTCAAAAAGGAAGGATGGTCCAGCAGTTTGGGGGTTAACCTGGCCCTTCGGAAACGCACATTAAACTCTCTATTCTTCCACAGACTTCCTTCCTATGTAACCTTGGGCAAGTCACTCAGTCTCTCTGTGTCTCAGCTCCCCATCTGTAAAATGGGGATAATAGCATTCCCTATCTCACAAGGATGTTGTTAGGTTAATGCATTAAAAACTGTGAGACATTCAGATACTATGGTCATGGGAGCTATATAATTATAATAGATACATTTTTCCTCCTGCCTCTTTTCAGCATGAATCTTCTTTGCCCGGAAGGCAGAACATAACTTTTTAAATATATTTTCTGACTGGACACTGGAGTTGTTACTGACTGATAGTTCATCCCATTTCCAAAAGGCACTGCCTTCTTTCGACCGACACTCACATATCTGAAACCAAATCCCCACTTGCCAGTGCATCACCTTACAGAGGTCCCTGCAGATTAATGAGTAGGCAACAAGAGAACAGAAAGGTGATGTTAATAAAGACTACTCTTATCCTGAATTTCTATTTCTGCAAGGTTGATTAAAACCATCTCTTCCATAACATAGGACTCATTATAGCAGAAATTTCTCTGCTCTGAACAACATTTACAGGGAAAAAAATTGTATTTAAAAATAAAAAGATTTAAAGTCTAAGTTTACATCACCCAAGTTCAAGATGGTATAACTGATTTCCATCAACCATTATCCTGACCTGTTAGTCCTGAAATCCCATCAGACTGTACATTTCAAAGAAGAAAATGGTTCTTATTTCTGAACTTGATAAAGATTTATTCTCCCCTTTCTTCAAATATTATTCTAAATGCAATTACAGCATTCACTATCACACAGAATATTTCCACCTCTCTGCTGTGGTTTTGCTCAATTGTACATTGGTACATAGCCGGTCTATGATTCAAATGGCATTTTTACGAGAGAAAGGAATTTAGTTTTATCTGGAAAATTTCATGTTAAAGTGATCTCAAAGTGCTCCACAACATGACTTAGAGTGTGCTAGTTCAGTAACTGTCAGCAAACATACTGTAGTAGCTATTGTAAGGTCAGCAAGGGCTGATTTATACAGTCGTCTTGAACATTTAGTTTTTCACTGACAGGTAACATAGGACTAAGATCCTTGTTCATTTTTTGAAAAGTGTCATAGAATCTTGAACTTCCATTTGGATCATCATTAAACATTGGCAGCAGAGAGCTAATTTTCATATTTAAATTCAAGGACAGCACTTAGCACCTTGCTCCATTTCAGAACTGCAGCATCAATAGTTATAACAGCACAAGTTCTGGTGTAGGACTTGGGCTTATGAGGATAAGGCCCAGAGATAAGTGCTACCAGCTAAGCCATGCTGATACACATGGGTCTTCTTTTGTACATGTGAAGTTACAATAACAAATTCTAATTTCTTTGCTAAAAATTTCAACAGCATTAAAGAGTGGTAAACACGTATGATTTTTTTAAAAAATCAAAAATGTAACATATAGCACCCTTCACAGCCTACTGTGTGTGTGTGTGAGAGAGAGAGAGAGTGAGAGTGAGAGAGAGAATGCATATTAGGGCTGTCAACTAATCGCATAACTCAAAAAATTAATAGTTTCTCCTGCTGTTTTATCCGCATTCTGCCATAGATTTCACGTTATAGCAGTCTCGGATGATGACCCAGCACATGTTGTTCATTTTAAGAACACTTCCACTGCAGATTTGACAAAACGCAAAAAAGGTACCAATGTGAGATTTCTAAAGATAGCTACAGCACTGGACCCAAGGTTTAAGAATCTGAAGTGCCTTCCAAAATCTGAGAGGGACGAGGTGTGGAGCATGCTCTCAGAAGTCTTTAAAGAGCAACACTCCAATGCGGAAACTACAGAACCTGAACCACCAAAAGAGAAAATCAGCCTTCTGTTGGTGGCATCTGACTCAGATGATGAAAATGAACATGCGTCGGTCCGCTCTGCTTTGGATTGTTGTCGAGCAGAACCTGTCATCAGCATGGACGCATGTCCTCTGGATTGGTGGTTGAAGCATGAAGGGACATATGAATCTTTACCACCTCTGGCACATGAACATCTTGTGACGCCAGCTACAACAGTGCCATGAGAACACCTGTTCTCACTTCCAGGTGACATTTTAAACAAGAAGTTGGCAGCATTATCTCCTATAAATGTAAACAAACTTGTTTGTCTGAGCGATTGGCTGAACAAGAAGTAGGACTGAGTGGACTTGCAAGCTCTAAAATGTTACATTGTTTTATTTTTGAATGCTGGTTTTTTTGTACATAATTCTACATTTGTAAGTTCAACTTTCATGATCAAGAGATTACACTACAGTACTTGTATTAGGTGAACTGAAAAATACTGTTTCTTTTTTTTTTACAGTGCAAATATTTGCAATCAAAAATAAATACAAAGTGAGCACTGTACACTTTGTATTCTGTGTTGTAACTGAAATCAATATATTTGAAAATGTAGAGAACATCCAAAAATATTTAAATAAATGGCATTCTATTATTAACAGTACGATTAATCATGATTAATTTTTTTAATTGCTTAACAGCTCGTGTGTGTGTGTGTGTATGTGTATGTGTGTGTGTGTATACATACACACACATATATCTACACAAGCTATATCGTTAGTTATATAACCAAAATAAGTTATATAACCAAAATAACCAACTATAATTATTTTTTTACAGTTGCTCATTAATGTGCTGCATTTACCACATGCTGTGCAGACCTGCACTGAACATAGTACTCCCGGGCTTCTCTGGGATGCTTATCGCCACAGTATGCAAGAGCTTCACAAAAAGTAATGAATTTATCTTCACAACAACAGTAAGGTAAGTGGCATTATTCCCATTTTAGAGACAGGGAAACAGGTCACAAAGATTAAGGCCAAAATTGTCAAAACTGTCCACTAGTTGTGGGTGGCCAAACTTGAGAAACACAGGACCTGGTTTTTCACAGTGTTTATCAAGTACAATAGAAATGCCATGTTCAAAGCACAGCCATGATGACTTTCAGTTGCAGTTGTGAGTGCCCAGCACTTCCATAAGTCAGACTTCAGAGGTCTCAAGCCGGCCATCCAGAAAATGAGATCATCTGTGAAAAGTTTGGTTTAAATGACTTGCGCAGCACCAGACAGAAACTCTGACACACAGACAAGGATATAATCCAATTCTCCAAGACAGATTTCAGCTGCCCTTACCCACAGACCATTTCTCTCTTCCTGCAGTGCCCTGCCTCATCTGCTACTCCACTTGTGCAACAAATGCGGCAGAGATTTGGGGGGAGGAAGGGTTGTTTTGTTTTTGTTTTGATTTTTTTAACAGACAACAGCCTCACTCACTATATAAACCCAATTCATTCCCAGAGCCCAGTCCATCCTGTATACTGAATGAGGCGTGGGACCTGGAAAAACATATACGTGATCTGAAATTAAAGACCATCATGATTCACACACACGGGTGACAGCTTTTTAGTATATGGTTTTCAAAGTTAAAAAAACTGAAAAAGCAAAATTCCATGATATGGAATCATATTGATCCAATATGGGTCAGCAGCAGAGTTGGAACCCTGAGATCCGCAGCATATACCTATCTACCACTTGAGCCTAACTGAGTAAATGGTAAAGGATAACAGCCTACTATTGCTACCTAGAACTGCCACTAGAAGGAGGATGAGAAAATTTGCCAATAGGTTTATCGACTGTTTTGTAGCCGGCAGCAGAATCCTGGATTCTGTTCCAGGTTCTGGAGGGGAGTGTTCTCTAGTGGGTAGAAACATTTCTGCCTATCCCTTAGAATGCCTCTCCCCACAACCTGCAGCCTTCTATCCTTGTCCCACCTGTTCCTTTCCACACCCTCACCTCTAGCCTGACCCCTCTCTGTTCCCTATCCCCCCAGCATGCTCCCCTTTTGCTATCCCCTCTCTAACCTGCGTGAGTTACAGTGCCTGGCACCACAGCAGCCCCTGGAAACCATAGGAAAATTACAAAGTCCCATTCAGCTGCTGCAACCCTGATCTGAAGTATGCCCAGCGCAGACTAGGCAGCCAGAACGTGGAGGGCAGCCTCTAACAAAGCTCTACGGAACATGTGCAAATGAAAACTGTGGGTGGATTTTCATGGAGATAACAAAACACATCTGACCCCTTCATGAGCACCTTGCAAATTTCAAGTGCCTGCTCCAAGGCATGCAGCTGCCAAAGTGTCTTCTCAGTTATACATTTAACCTTAGCAAAACAGTGTATTTTCCCCTAAGCCTCGTTCTCTGAAAGGGCTGAACTGTTAAAAGATCAGCTTACGGCAGGCGCCTGGAATGGAAAATTTCAGCCTGAGCAATTAAAAGTTTTATGAAGTTACAAACTACTCAAAACACATTCATATAATGGAGTGTTGGGCAACTCTGACTACAAGCGTTGCTGCCAGCTTCACCTATAATATGAGCGACTCAAAATGCACAGTGCACGATCTATAAATTACGGTCAGGCATATATGCCAAAAATGAGGTGGTCAAATAGTGCAGTTGCAGACACAATCCATTATTCTTACATACCGTTGACATTGCTTTGTTACAGAGCATTATGGCAGGGTCATGTTGAAATATCGTTCCCTCAGCATCGCTTTCTATGGACTAAATGAGAAGCCAAAGGCTTACCCATGATCGAGCACCTTCAAGTCAGTCCTGTCAAAGCTGCAAACCTATGAACAATACCAATATGGCTAGGCCCACACACTAGTGTGCTTTGCAGCACATTCAACTATCAAATACAGGGTCCAGGGGAAAGATTCCCAGGATTTATGGCAGTTGCTGGTGTGTGAAAAATAGCGTGGCACTGGAATACCTTAGGAGGAAAAAAACTGGTGATCTATATCTCCCAAAAGAAGATATTTATCTTGAAGTATAACATTTTTACCCTGGAATACAAATATATTTAAAAAAATTCTAGTACCATATTTTTGGTAAAGAACATACATGGGGAAAATGTATAGCTTCATTTAATTTTGAAACCAGGGTTTTTATTTTATGTATCTATTTATTTGTTTATTTTTGTAATGTTTCTAGTTCTTGGGAAACATTTCTAAAGGCCCCTAAGTGACTAAGGCTAGGTCTACACTAACCCGCCCTGTCGAACTAAGATATGCAACTTCAGCTACGTTAATAACGTAGCTGAAATCGAAGTACCTTAGTTCGAACTTACCTGTGGTCCAGACGCGGCGCGCAGGCTCCCCCGTCGACTCCGCCTACTCCGCTCGTCGAGCTGGATTACCAGCGTCGACGGCGGAGCACTTCCTGGTTCGATTTATCGCGTCTAGACAAGACGTGATAAATCGAACCCAGAACATCAATCCCGCGCCTCCGACGCAAGAGGTAAGTATAGACGTACCCTAAGCATGTAAAGGCTCCCAAATGCCTACGTCACTTTTTAATAAAGTCACTCCCCAGTTTTTTCATTTTCTTCTGCTTAATCTTTAGAGAAAGAGAAAATAACACTGAACATATTTCCCATGTCTCTCCTCTTTTCTCCTTTGAGTCCTCTTCTGAAGTCTTTGTGCACTGGGAATTATGGATGCATCAGGAGGTCAAAATAAGACCCTTTGTCATCTTTTTAGTCAATACAACTACTTGACTAATACTTATCCTCCACTCCAGTTATAGAAATTGACAGACCTAAGACTATCCCCTTTTCTACTGCTCTGGCAAAGAATGCTGTGCTGAGGCAGGCTCTGTACAACACCAAAGTGATCTGGAAAAAAGTATGTAAAATCTACAATAAGCTACTGAAAACAAAAAGTGCAGCAGTAGCAGCAAGTATGTGCCTAATTACCTATGTAATCAGACAAGCAAATAAGAAAACCAAATTACAGGTTCATCCCCTACTAAAATGAAATATGCACAGACACATTAAGAGTATCCACATGTAGCATTTTATTTTAAACTGGCTGAAGCAATACCAAGCCCCTCCTATGGTTATAAAACCTGTACATATCAGCAATTATATTTGTTAGAACACATATGCCTCTCAACATGCCAGACAACTGTACCTACGTATGGTTCAACTTGTAGAAGATAAATTTCAGATTGCAATAATCCACACTATCTGTATTGCCTCTTCATGCCACATAATTAAGACACAGTTTGTTGCATTAGTTCTTTAAATTGAAAAGTCTAGATACATGATGCCAAATAAAATGTACAAAATACCTTCCAAAGAATGTTCAGTTCAACAAAAGACCTTTTTCGGTGAGGGTATTATACCATGGGCTGGTAATACATAGAGTTGCCAGGGGTCTGGTTTTCGACCAGAATGCCCAGTCGGAAAGGGATCCTGGCAGCTCCGGTCAAAAGTCCAGTCGGTGATGCAGCATGGCTAAGGCAGGCTCCCTGCCTCCCCTGGCTCTGCGCTGCTCCCGGAAGCACCCGGCATGTCCCTGCGGCCCCTAGGCAGTGTGACAATCAGGGAAGGTTCGTGCGCTGTCCCTGCCCCCAGTGCCAGCTCCACAGCTCCCACTGACCGGGAACTGCGACCAATGGGAGCTGCGGGGGCAGTGCTTGCAGACGCAGGCAGCACGCAGAGCTCCCAGGCCCCTCCGCCGAGGGGCCACAGGGACACGCTGGGCACTTCCAGGAGCAGCGCGAAGCCAGGGCAGGCAAGGAGCTTAGCCCAGCTGCACCGAGACTGGGAGCTGCCTGAGGTAAGCGCCGCCTGGCTGGAGCCCCCACCTCGATCCCCCCTCCCTCAGGTTGGAACTCCCTCCTGCACCCCAACTCCCTCCCAGAGCCCACACCCCAACCCCCACCCCAGCCCTGAGCCCCTTCCCACACTGCAAACCCCTCCCCCTGCCCTGCCCCCCCTCACGCACTCTAACTTCCTCCCACAGCCTGCACCCCTGTCCCAGCCTGGAGCCGCCTCCCAGAGCCTGCAGTCCGCACCCCCTCTCACACCTCAACCCCATGCCCCAGCCCTGAGCCCCCTCCTGTACCACAAACCCCTCACCCCTGGCCCCAGCCCAGAGCCTGCACCTTCAGCTGGAGCCTGCACCCTCTTCCACACCCCACCCCAGCCCTGATCCCCCTTCCGCACTCCAAACCTCTCGGCCCCAGCCCAGAGCCCCCTCCTGCACCTCAAACCCCTCATCCCCAGCCCCACCCCAGACCCCGCACCCCCAGCCAGAGCCCTCACCCCCTCCCGCACCCCAACTCCCTGCCCCAGCCCGGAGCCCCCTCCTGCACCTCAAACCCCTCATCCCCAGCCCCACCCCAGACCCCGCACCCCCAGCCAGAGCCCTCACCCCCTCCCGCACCCCAACTCCCTGCCCCAGCCCGGAGCCCCCTTCTGCAGCCTGAACCCCTCATTTCTGGCTCCACCCCAGAGCCTGCATCCCCAATCCCCTACCCCAGCCCAGTGAACGTGAGTGAGGGCAGGGGAGAGTGAGGGATGGCGGGAGATGGGGATGGAGTGAGTGAGGGGTGGGGCCTCCGAGAAGGGGCGGGGCAGTGGTGCTTGGTTTTGTGCAATTAGAATGTTGGCAATCCTAGTAACACATTCTATTTAATGTTGAATTTCGATGTCCACTATAACTTCCTCCTTTTTTAATTGATCGTAACTTTCTCAGATCAATCCCTTTCTGGGTGAAAATTTCATTGCTTGACCTCAGCATGGGGATGGTTTTTGTTGGTTCATTTTTTAAAACAAGATTGAGCAAAATAGATTCTACTGTGAAGAAAAAGGATACAGCCTTCCTAAAGTGTGTTATAACATAAGGTGATGGGAGGAGCTATACAAAGAAAGAAAGGTAGAGGCTACAAGGGATAATGGCAAATGTTTGATGGCTGTACCACATTTGTGAAATTGTTGTCAAAGATGAGTCTTGCACCTGAGTCTTCCATTTTACAGTCACCACTAAAATGAATGGCACCTCACAAAGAAACAAAGCAAAGAAGTGTGCCCAACAGTATAAAGAACTGAAACTGCAGAGATCAAACAAAATATGGGGAACAACATGAACAAACTGCCCCATACTAGGAAATTAAGTCCTACACTCAAAGGAATCTTTCACTTAACACACTCATGATAGCCCTTCTACAGCTCTGAATGCAAATGCATGTGATCAGTTTTTTTCTTGCAATCACATACTTTTCAACTTTTGGCTTATGAGTACAAGTGCCTGCAAAGGAGAAGTTTCTACTCTGCAGATGCAGTAGCAGGCTACAGTCAGCACTTTGCCCTGCTTTGTTCCAGTTTCTGAAGGTAGGTGTCATAAATATAAAGGGAAGGGGGAGAGGGTCGGATGCAGTGCTATAAAATCCTCTTACCAGTAAAGGGTTTAGAAATGCAGGTAGCCAGACTGGCACCTGACCTGGCTGGCATCTGACCAATAAGGGGACAAGATACTTTCAAATCTTGGGAGGGGGGAAGGTGTGTGTGGCTCTTTGTCTGAGTCAGAGTGATCTTGGGAGACAAGAAGGACCTGCAGAAAATCAATCTCCTCAACCAGTCATCTTCTCACCAAACCTCACTTTTCTAAAATAAGTTTAGTCAGCATAGCGAGTAGGTTTCTGTTGTTTTGCTTGGTGAGCTTTCCCTGTGTTAGAGGGAGGGGTTATTCCTGTTTTTGCTGTAACTTTAAGGTTTTGTCCAGAGGGGGAATCCCTCTGAGTTTGGAAATTGAGTACCCAGTAAAATAGTTACCATCCTGAAGGGGTGGGTTTTTAGATCACTGTGTAACCAACTGGTTAGGAGATTATTCTCAAGCTTCCCAGGAAAGGGGGTGTACGGGCTTGAGAGGGTATTTTGTGGGGGAAGGGGAACTTCAAGTGGTTCCTTTCCCGGATTCCTGTTTAAAACACTTGATGGTGGCAGTGAGAGAAGCATTTCTCAGGGTGCAGGGAATTTTGTACCTTGGGGGTTTTAACCTAAGCTGGTAGAAACAAGCTTAGGAGCTCTTCATGCGGGTCCCCACGTCTTTACCCTAGAGTTCAAAGTGGGGACGGAACCCTGACAGTAGGTATTTAGAAAAGCGAACAAAACAAAAACAGGTTTAAAGTAATGAGGTAACTACACTTAGCTCGGTCTCAGAAGTTACAAAGATCCTCAAGAAATTTTGGAAGAAAACATCTGCAAAATTACTGAATATATTCATAGCTATTAAACTCCGCTATGAGACATTCAGGACTGTTGATTCGCAATCTCTTTAACTGTAACATGTGAAAATAAAATACAAAAGTGAATTGGTTAAAGAAAAACTATACCAAGAATGTTACGTCTCCTTCACTGGACCGTGCCCCCCCCCCGCCCCAATGCAACCAGCTTGTACAATTACAAGTACAGAAGGCTTGTAACTCATCACATTTTAAATATTAGTCTTTAAATATAGTATTTCATAGCATCCCTCAAAGCAACCAAGAGCCCTGCTTTATGAAATAATAATGAATAATAATAATAATAAAAAACATTTAGGTGATTTTTAATGCAGAAATCCAGTGCAGCTGTGATTGTTAGATGCATTTCCCCTCCAGTTTCTCAATATAAAGCTTCCTATACTCAAATATGTCACTATTAGGATGCCAAACTATAAATTATTAACTTTTAAAGAAGGCAAAGTTGTATCCCACTGTACCACTTTCTTATGCATTGCAGAATCTAGAATTTATTTCCCCAGCTTTTTAAAGCTGGATATAAAACAAAGATAGAACATCCAATAAAAAGGATGACAAGCACAGAATGTCTTGGGAAAGAAATGGCACAATAATAAAACTGTAAGTGAAACATCAAATCAACTTTTACTCCAAAGATTGCGGGGCCAGATTCTGCAGCCCTTATTTAGCTTGTATAGTACCTTACTCAAAAAATATTCCTATTAAAATCAACGGGATTACTAGTGAGGTAAGACCATATGCAACCTGAATAGGACTTGCAGAATTCAGCCCTATTCATACACAACAGTTTGCACATGGGGTACGTACACAACACTTATCTCAGAGGCACACTTTTCATTCCCGTGTATGGTCCTGGATATGGCTGGTGAAGTATTCACAAAGTGGTCTGAAAACAATCTATATAAAGCAGCCTCTTCCTAGATTAATCTTGTCTCTGTTGTTGTCTGCTTCTTTATTAGGTCAGTTTTTAACAGGCAATTATAGCATTTTGAAGATTTCCAACAGGGTGGCTTCACTGTTAGTGTGTGTTTGTTTTAGTGGCTTTATAAAATCATGTCATTGATTTTCCCACAATACTTCACCACTAACTTGATGGATAAGGCTTTTTTAACACAGCCCTACTTACTGTCAACCTGTCTCCCTGCTCTAGAGATGAAGGTATTGAGTGTTTTACCCGTAGCGATGTTGCAGTAGCTGAATAACTCACCAGTCCACTAGCAGGGGTACCAAACATTCCTTCCTACTACTCTGCACTTAAAAAGCACCTTGTTTAGAGTTCTAAATATACTTTAGAAGCACTAATATTTTAAGGCACACAACTCCAATGAACCAGGTTGGTATCCCATTTTGTAGAACGTTAAAGAGATAGGGGCCGAGGTCAAGATTTTCCAAAGGGCCATCTGATTTGGGGTGCGCCTTGAGAAGTTTCAGGATGGAGACCCAAAATGGAAGTCCCAAAGTTAGTGGACATATGAAAGTTTGGGCCTGGGACTTGCCCAAGATCATATAGCCCATCAGCAGGACTCAGGAATGGAAATCAGGTGTCCTAGCTTATAGTTCTTTACCCACATAATTATTTGAGAGTGTTTTCTAGTGACAATTATTTGTCTTGCTTTAAGCTGTTGAAAGTTATAGAAATTTTAGACTATAACTTACTTTTCAATATGATCTATTCTTAATTAGTGGGGAGTCAGTCCCAAAACTATTTTTAGAACTGTTCAAGGCTGCGACACCAAACAAAAGTAGGTGCACAAATGTGTCATTGTTCTGATAATCTGAACAAGGTTTGAAAGCTAAACCAATACCAGAGCTGGATGAAAATCAGAATTTCTGCCCCACATGCAGGGTCGTATTAACTCTCCTGTGGGCCAAGGGCTATTAGATTTTGTGGGGTCCCTGGGGGGCTGGAGTGGGGGAGTGGGCTCAGAGCTGGGGCAGGGGATTGAGGTGCAGGAGGGAGTGCAGAGTCCAGCTGGGGGGTGAGGCCAGAGATGGGACAGGGGGCTGGGGTGCAGCAGGGGCTCAGGGCTGGGACAGGGGGTTGGGGTGTAGGAGGGAGTGCAGGCTGCAGGCTCCGGCCAGGAGACGCTTACCTCGGGCGGCTCCTGGTTGGCAGTGCAGCAGGGGTAAGGCAGGATCCCTGCCTGCCCTGGCTCCATGCTGTTCTGCTCTCCGAAGTGGCTGGCATGTCCAGCCCCTACGCAGAGGGGCCAGACTGCTCTGTGCGGTGCACGCTTCCTGTGCCTGCAGGTGCCACCCCCGCAGCTCCCATTGGCCACGGTACCTGGCCAATGGGAGCGGCGGAGCCAGGGCTGGGGCAGAACGCAGAGATTCCCTGAACGCCCCTCGCCTAGGGGCCGCAGGGGCACATCGGTGCTCCAGTGCTCACGGCTCCAGCCCTGGGGTGGATGACGAAGCTTGGGGACCGGTGTAGCAGTGGGCCACATCTTTCCCACTGGCCCCCCCTTAGCCCGAGGCCATGGGCTAAATCCTCTAAAGCCCCTGCATTAATCCGGCCCTGCGCACATGAAATTCCGATATTTTGACAATTGTGTTCACCCCAGATCTAAACAACAAGGAGAAATACCAAAATGTTCACAGAACAGTAGATGAGAAAAATTCCAATTTGGAAGTGTTGAAACGAAATATGTTGGAACAACGATACAACACTGAAAGGATTCAAACAAATCAGAATGTTTAGCTTTGGCTTGGTTATACACTGAACTACATTGGCCTCATGCCTCCAGTCTCCTATGTAGGCCAGGCTCCAGGGCCAGATTAAATATCCCATAATGCACCAGGTACATGGGACTCTCGTGATGCAATGGGGAAGTTAAGCCAGTGTACGTGGGGGTGGGGGGCGCAGTACATCATGGGAGATGTAGTTTAGCCAGGGAACCCTGTCCATAAAAGAGAAAAGGGGCATGAGGCACCAGGAGTACAACTTCCATGAAGCACGAAAACAGCTCAGGCGGATGCAGTTCCATGTCAAATGGACCCAAAATGAAATGCTACCAGTCAAGTCAACAAACCAAAATGTTTAGATTTGAGTGGACATGCACCGAAACTTAGTTCAGATTTTCCTCATCAGAAAAATCAAAAAAATTGGGACAAAAATCAAAATGTCAATGTTGCAGCAACTACCTCTGCCACAGAAAAAATCCTTGACAAAAAGTTCCTGACCATTCTAATACAACCCACATAGCTTTTCCTTTACAAAACAGGGAGAAAAATGCTGCTTTTAGTCATGAGTCAAAGAAACTGGAATCATGCACAAAGTCAGGCACAACAGAACAATGAAATGTGTCAAAATGCATATGTTTAAGATTTTTAACTAATGTGACAGCTGTGTTAAAGAAAATATGAAAACCTGCTCTACAAACACGAGATCTTTATATCTAAGCTGGGATATGTTTCCCAACCAATACAGCTATGATGGATTGATACACAGGCTCACTTGCCTGTTTGTTATACTTAATGGAACGCGGCTGTTAGTTCAGCCGTTCATTTTTACTTTGTGAGGATACAGATTTCAATTTGTTCATTCACTGTTTTCCATTTTTCAAGTCATTTATCTGCAGCAACAAAATCTGAACCATGTTCTTTAGCGCCAGTGCAGATTACGTGTGACAATGCCTGTTAATTAAGGGATTTTGTTGTTGTTGTTGTCATCTGCAACATCTCTGTGTGGTTTACTGGTAAGAGTTTCTGCTCTTCTAACCATAACCTAAAACTGAACTATCTTCTTCCACCTAAAACATCAGGCATCTTCCTCTTATATTTGCTCAGCTGACCATGAATTTTTCTCTTCAGTTTATCCAATCTAACACTTGACAGGTCACTATTTACAGTGGGTTTGGTTTTGACAGCTTGGGCTGCCTTAACAAAATAAGCCATTTGCCTTTAAAAGCATAGTGTATGGTCTAGACTGCAATGTCTGCTGCAAGCAAAGAGGGCACCTTCCTGTCAGACAGCAGACAAGTTAATGGTAGGGTAATTTACTTCACCCATATAAAATCAGGATTCAAGGAATCCCACAAAACCAAGCAAGCACCTGAGAACTGAGTGCAATAAACCCTGCACAGTGAGTTGAGAGCACAAGTCTCTTTACCTACATTTTTAAAATGTTTACATGGGCTACTGAGCCAGACTCTAGCTCCTTTGCTGACAGAAAAATAATCCACAAGTGGAGAAATTTTTTGTTTGTAATCATTGAGCATCTAATTCAATCCAAGGTGTCCAAAATACACCTTTAATTGTTATCAACTACAGTTACACATAAAATTGTATTCTAGGATTTTGAAAAAATAAGATACACTTCCATAGTCTCAACTGGTTATTCTAACAAAACCACTTCTTTGTTAATCCATTGTAGGATACAGATCAGTTCAGAACATTGTTTCTTGAACCGTGAAAGTGGCTGTTTTCAAGAGATGGGGCAAATATATGAAGGAATTTCAATTTTTTTGCTAGATCACTTTCCCTGAGAAATAAACAAAATAAGAACTTTCTGTTGCACTCTCTCAACATTCAAGTGATGATTTTGTTTTTCCCCTCAAGTTTTAAGCTGAAATTAATCATCAGAGAGAGGGGGGAAAAAAACAAATGTAAAGCATTCCAAAATGAACCATTTAACAATTTTAAAAAATCAATCTGAAGCAAATCCTCCCAGGTATTCCCTACTTTATAATTAAAATGTTTTAATTAGCAGTCATGACTGTCTTTTTTGTTCATTAAGGCTATGTCTACACCAGGGGTGGCCAACCTGAGCCTGAGAAGGAGCCAGAATTTAACAACGTCCTTTGCCAAAGAGCCACAGCAATACATCAGCAGCTCCCCCACCACGCTCCCAGCACCTCCGACCCACCAGCAGCCCCGCCGATCAGCACCTCCCCCTCCCTCTCCGCACCTCCCGATCAGATGTTTCCTGGTGTGCAGGAGGCTCGGGGGGAGGAGTGAGGGCACCGCAGGCTCAGGGGAGGGGTCAGGAAGGCGTGGAGTGGGGGCAGGGCCTGCGGCAGAGCCAGGGGCTGAGCAGTGAGCACCCCCGGGCACACTGGAAAGTTGGCGCCTGTAGCTCCAGCCCCGGAGTCGATGCCTGTACAAGGAGCCGCATAGTAACTTCTGAAGAGCCACATGTGGCTCCGGAGCCACAAGTTGGCCACCCCTGGTCTACACTGAACTTTCATTGGTAACGTTTTTTGTCGGTCAGGGGAGTGAAACAAACACCCCCCCCCCCCCCCCGACCGACAAAAGTCTTATCGACGAAAAGCGCCGGTGTGGACAGTGCTTTGTCGACGGAAGATGCTCTCCCGCCAACATAGCTACTGCCCCTTGTTAGGGGTGGTTTTATTTTGTTAGCAGCAAAGCTCTCTCCTGCTGACAATGAGCGGATACACTGCGTACCTTACAACAGCAGTGTAGCGGCACAGCTATGCTGCTGTAAGGTGCGCAGTGTAGACATAGCCTAAGAAAAATTTGAGAAGCCTTGATTTTAGCACATCTATACTGTACTATATGTGAAAGTTAATTAGTAGTTGTCTAGCAGCTCAAATTGTATGATGATTCTTTTTTTCAGATTTATAAAATCCACCACCAAACATACTAGGCACAGATATTAACAATAATATAGAACTGACAACAAACTTACAGCAACACATTTCCTTAAAAATGACCTTTGTCCCAATTGCTAAAAACCACTGCTATCTGACATCAGCTAGACCAGAGGACTACTAAGAACACCAGCTATCAACCTAAGCAGATACTACTGGTAGGTTGATACTCTTCCCCCCCATTTGTTGAGTCACCTGCTTATATATTTTCTAAATCCTACATTCTAAGTTCTCTGGTGCATGGAATGTCTATTTCTTTGGAAAGTACCTAGTACAATGGAGCCATATTGCACCGCCACAATATAGATAGTATTATTAAGTTCCACTCAACGTATTGCTGTCTCCTTACTCTACATACTCTTTCCCCTTTCCCTGAAAAACCCTGGAGACTAGATAGGCCTTATAGTTTCTCCTGAAAGTGAAGAGACTCTGACTCTGTCAAGTGAAGATGGGAAATATTTTCCAGGCGCCTCTTGTTTAAACCGGGGGTTGTCTACTTGTACACTGCCACAATGCAATAACTGCTACAACGTCACAAGAGAGGACACAAGCCCATTTAGGCAAAAGAAATTCACAAGCTAGGTACACTTTTTTTCTGAAGGACTATAGGTATCCTGGTAACCACATGCTTACTGAGGCAACCAAAATATTACACAGATAACAATGGCGCAAAGCTACAAGTATTGTCATCACTAGGAAAGAGTAGAATGTCCTTTCTTCTGTAGAAACTTCACCGACAAAAATACTATGACCTATTGTAATTTGTAAAAAAAGAATGAAGTCTCTTTTGTCAAGAAAGTCCCTAACCTTCACACAAGATGTCAATTTTTAAACAGAATGTAGACTGTTCGGATAAGGCTATAGGTTAAGAAAGGATTGTGATTATTTTTTATTCTTTTCTACCTCTTTCCTTCCCTCGCTTTCCTTGCTAGAGTCTTCTAAATTCACATACCTTTTATCTGCATCCTCCCCTCCACCCACGCAGGATGACAGAACCTGGTCAGGTCATGAAATCCAGGACTTGTGTGGAAGGAGAGAAGAAAGGGGAGAATACTGAAGTCTGGGGTCAAACTGACCCCGTCAGGAAAGCCTCATTATTTACCCCTTTATAGGAGCTTACTTCCATTATACAGATCACTGCACCTCACCACAGATATCCTGTAGTCAGGATCAGCTCAAACTATCAATTCCATTTCTGAATCACCATGCCAGAACCTAGCTCTGTGAATCAATGCAAAGCCAGAACTTATTCCACGGGCAATCAAAGCACTCCCAGCTCCTTCCAGCCGGGACAGCAATACCTCCACAAGCCTGGGGTCAGGACTGGCTCAAGACCAAGGTTTTCAACACGAAATATGTATTTCTTCTGGAGACTAGGAACAGAAGATCAAAGATTAAATAATTGATGTCAAATAATAAATAATAAATCTTATCTTCAAAATTAAACATTCATAATGCATAAGTTACTCTTGTTACAAACGTCAACTAAATGGAAGAAAAGAAGCAGAGTGAAAGAAATAAAATCTGAAATGACTAAAATTTGCTTCCAAGTTTCTCCTGTAGCAAGTCTGATTGTGTAGGAGGGAGATAATTTGAAATGGTTTGTTACTACATACATTGACACTGCTAACCCAGCAGGGTACACTTTTACCTGAAAGTCATAGCATCTAGTGCATAACTGTAGCTGACTGCCCAGAACTGTCTTTCATGAAAGACAAAGAGAGTCCTGACAAATTGTTAAAGACGCTAGATCAACTTGCAGTAGCATACATGTTTGTCCTAGTGTTCCAGCAAATTCAGATTCAAGGAATTACAGTACATTAGGAAGAAGACATGCTCTTGTAGACTGAGGTTCAGAAAGCTCATGTTCCATTCCCAGAGCAGCCACTTTCAAAGTCACTTAGGCACTTACTGATTTCCAATGAGACATAAGCAGTTATACAAATTTTAGCCTGATTATATTATGCTGCTATATCTAAAATTTATCCTAATAAAAGTTATAACTATGAGTTAAATAAAAATTTGTTTCTCTCCAAGCCTGGATCAGATCTCAATATACACTGTATGCAGGTACTATATAAGGAATATCTGGGGTTAGAAACTAAACAAAATTTAGATCCAACGTTAAATATCTGTGGCATAAATCCAGTCATACATTTAAAAAGCTGGCAGAACTATGCTATTTTCATCACATCAGGTTAGTTGTTTGCCTTCAGATTCTTAAAAAAGAAATCAGTATTTCTCTTCTCCCTCAAGCCATGCAAATTGGGGTTAAATTTATTAAGGTGGTATCACACCAGGCTCTTGACTTTGTCTCATATTGGATTTGAACCGTCACCAGAGAGAATTTTGGAGGTCTTAATGCAGTGTGTAGTAGACAGTTTGTGATTGTGATCACAGCTAGGCATTAAAAACAGGATAGAAAAATATTCCAGACTGACCTATTTTAAGGTTCTGAATTCTTCTGAGCTTCTTTTCATTTTTAAAAGCCATTGTACTTTGTTTCCAAACCTGAGTTAAAGGGCAGAAACTTCCTCTAATGGCTGTGCAGTCATCATCCTTGATAAGTCTTCTACTTATTTCTTGCATTTCAATCTCTGATCTTATCTCATTTTAAAATCTTAGCCAGTTTGCCCTTTGCTATTGTTACCAGCTGGGTCTGATGTGATTGAAAATTAGTGCAGGAGTACCTGTGTATTAGATACACTTGAGCTTACGCTGACTCAGTAACTCTCCTAAGGGCCTCACGCATATTGAACAGAATGGGTGACAAAAACAGATCTCTGTGGTATCTCAGATATGATCTCTTGGGGAAAAAGACTCATTGTCCCAAACCACCCTTTGGGACCTCCCAGAAAAGTCTGGCAGAACTAATGAAGAGCAGCTTTGTTAACTTACAGACCACAAACATACCAATAAACCTCATGATCAACTGCATCAAAGGCATTCAACAGATTTAATAAACAAAAGTCAGACAACACCTTTTCCTCATCCACTGTTAAGACAGAAACCAGCACAAGCAATTCAGTTTCTCCCAAGCCGAGATCTTGGCCCTCACTGACCTGGATTTTAGGAGGCTAAGGAGTCGAAGATATGGCTAGAGTTGACATGCCACATCCCTTCTCAAGAAGAGATCTGATACAGGTCAACAGTTGACAAGACTGTCAGAGTAAAATGATGGTTTAAGCAAGTGCCACATAAAAGATACAAAGATAGCAGACACCATGCCTTTTCCCCCTGCACTTCTGAAGAAGTTTACGCTCTCCATCAATAATGATGTACTTTCATTATGGCCTTCATCAGTCATGTAAGGACACTAATACAACTCACAAAGCCTCTCTTAAGCCCGCCCTCCCCCCCCCCCCCCCGAATTTCTAAGCAAGACAGGTCGAACACACGGATATCTTGCATGGAGACCTGCAGGCTCTGTTCCATTTCCAGAGTTGGAGAAGTCAATCCAGATCAAAGCCATTATCTGAAAAGTAGCTTGAAAATGTAAATGAGAAACTCAACTGACTGAAGGTAGCACAGATTTGCAAAGCTGACAGCCACCTGGAACCTGCAGCTGTGCGAGATACTATAGGGAAGGCAAAGTAATATTTCTTCTCCTCCCACATAGCCTCAGTGTAAGACTTGAAAAATTCTGTATTATGCAAACATATTCCCTCTGGCACTTCTGTGACCAGCACTCTAGCTATCACCACTCTTGCTTCATCCATCATGAATCCCTCTGGGGGCAAAGCCAGTTGAGAAGTTAGTGGAGGATAAAAGAAGTTGCTATACAATCCCGCCACGCCATCAAAGTGATCTGATTGCTGAATAATCTTTCCTCAGCACCATCTGCAATCTCAGTTTCCTTCCACCTCTTGAGGGGAGGCCATTAAACAAGATCCATCTTGCCTCTGCAACTATGGTGTGCCCTGTCCTCAAATTGCAGGAAGCAATGGCCTATCTACAACCAGGATGTAACTTTCACTTT
Source organism: Chelydra serpentina (assembly GCA_037349315.1). Taxonomy (NCBI): domain Eukaryota; kingdom Metazoa; phylum Chordata; order Testudines; family Chelydridae; genus Chelydra; species Chelydra serpentina. The sequence continues at coordinate 20,745,525 of JBAIAC010000059.1, read as the reverse complement.
CCCCACCTGCAATCTCATTTCAAATACTAGATATCAAGGGCGACCAACTGTGTGAGTCAAGTCAAAAGCTATCCAAGACAATCCCATGATCAACATGGCAACAACAAAACCCTGAAATACTGATAGTATTTCCTGCCCCAGGGATACTGCTGATGTTTCACTGTATCTGACCCCAACCAATCAGAGTTTTCATTGCTGCTATGCTAAATAAAAGCAAGATAGAAACATTCAATTAGTTCCACTTTAACTAGTTAGGAAAATTATGCTTGCAAAGGAATACTGGCTTTCAACACTTCCTTATGCCTGTGTGTACTTATTAAAAACACTTGACTCAAATAAGAATTTTAATTCCCCACTCTGTATGTAACAGTAAACATTAAATAATCATGTAATCATCACTAACAAAATATTCACTTAAAGAGTCTGAGAAATGATACAATTACTAATATCTCAGCTGTTAGATTAATGTGTTACTTTAGTTGGAAGGTAAATGTCACCCTTGATCTCCTAAAGCTCATGCATTTAAAGAGTATTTACAGGTTAGGTTCCTAAATGAAAGCATGTAGTGATGGAATTATAGTGGCGATCAAAAGAACCCGATCTTGCTACTAAATCTGGCACTGGACTGCCAAACGTTCCTGATCACAACAGAGCTACCAGGTAATATACGTATGGTATGTAATAGTTAGCAGGACTCATTTGTTTGTTTAAATTTGCAGTTTAAAAAAGGGGAATGTCAGTCAGATGTAAATAGGAGAAACTTCTGTACCCTACATAGAAAGATCATCATACTTCATAGCTCAAGCATGGATTCACAAAGCAGAATAATGTTTCAACTAAGGATTACAAAGCAGACTAATTTTTTTTCCAATCTCACCCCCTAGCTTTTAACTTCACAGTTAAGAAACCAAATATGTATTTCAATTACCAACCTCCTCCCTCACACGGAAGCCTCTTAGCACTCTACACATTATTTAACTCAAAACTATTATCTTATTGATCAAACTGAAAAACCTGAGTTATAAACAAACTCCACAGGCTCCTCGCAACTCTTATTCAGATAAGACATCAACAGACCCTACATATCAAATACATTCTGTAAAAAAGGGTTTTTTAAAAATATCAACTAGTTTGTATGAATCTTTAATAAGCGTGCTATTTTATCGTTCCTGATATAGCAAGTTGTTTACCTTTATATTAAAGAAATCACAGATTCAATCCCTGACTTGCCCTGCCTTGAGATGATCCTAATTAGGAAAGGTAGCTATGCTAAAATGAAAACCTGTGATTGGTCAGTATACTCAGTGGGCGTCTCCAACATATTATGAGGCTGTAAAACTGTATATACTGTTCCATCCTCCAGGATTGAGTGAAATGGAAAACCAACCCCACTTCTGCTGCTTTTTCAGTTTGTTTTTCTCACAATGTTTGAAACTACATTTCTCGCTTCACAGTGGGCCAGATTTTGACCTCAGTTAAATGGAGCTGTTCTGGATTTATACTAGAATAACTAATATCAGACTCTGGGTCTTTGGTTTTGAAAAGACAGAATGATGACAAGTCTAGGTAAATGAATGTTAATGACTCATAAATAATGCAATTCTCATAGGATTGGCGCCTTGAGATGCAATTTAGAACAATCTGGAAGGGTTGTAATTCCTCCTCTTTTGGCATGATTTGAATTACAGAGAAGATATGAAGTAATAAAATTATATTAATAGCAAAATATATTTTCAGCCAATGAGAGTGGGAATGTGTGCCTTTTTAAAACTTCCTTCACTGTGGCAGAAAATGTTACTACTTCAGAACATGGATTTTACATGTCTTTACATTTGATTGTAATTAACAAATATGCATTTGGTGGTAATTGGTATTAAAGAAAAATTTAAAAATTTTTCACAAAAAAACAGCTGTACACATTCTCTTTAACTGCTATGATGCACACAAACACATTTCTGTATTTTTTGTTTATTTAAAATTTACTTCAGATGTAATTAAAGTCAAAAATATGGGAACAGGCAGGAAGTAACTGACTATTTCATTCATTTGAAAGAGCTTCCAAAACAATATTTCCATGTACACCAAAATGACAGCCATCTGAAGCCCAAATTAAGGACAAATTACTGCAACATTTCAATCACTTTTCTGAAATCACCAGTACTTTTAAATGTCCACTTCAACACAAAATGCTATTTTTCTCCTTTTAGCTATGTATAATTATTTCATTATCTTTACTGAAAGCAGCACTAACTGCCTTATTAACTCCAATCTACAGCTCTTGATCAAACATGTGTGAAGTTACTTGTATGCAAAGAATCTTCAGTTCTCATTTGAAGTTGTTGCTTTATTTAGAAGGATAGGAGGGGACTTTTATATTTTTAGGATATTTGGGATCTTTCTCCATCTTAAAATTTTGTTAGCCTCTGGGAAATTTGACAGAGTATTTCCCTCTTTCCACTGTTTAATGCCAGAAGATTTTCTCTCTCCTAAAAATAGATTAACCAGGAGAGAATCTGTCTGAGAATGTACATATACATATTTACCCTAATTATACTGGGAATAATAAAACTATAGTACATATATGCACCTAAAGTTGTTCAGTAAGTAAATGCTTGGAGCTGCAACATCTCATTTACAATATTGACTGTGGCTTTATGTCTTATACCATTCACCAAGGTGAGGAAAAATCACCTAGAAAATTGTTTAAGACAAGGCAAAAGAAAAAAAAACTTTTGCAAAATATTATTCTAAACTAAGAGTAATAAACTTGGAGACGTGCTCTACAGAAATCCAATCTAAAAAGCTGTATGAAAAATACAAATGCAAATACAAATACAAAGGCTCTCTAGACAAACCAGGCACTAAGATTTAAAGGAACAGAGGACTGAAATATGGCACATTTTATTATGGAGTGACCGCACAATGTCCTCTTCACTTTCTATAAATACACCAGTGAGTTGTATATCTTATTGCTTCATTATAAACCACTGCATATGGAGACAAAACCTATACATTTGAATGTAACAAAGGTTTTCCAGCTTTCAAATTAAAAAACTGTGTATTAAGATTTTTGTTGTGCACTTCAGCAGTATTGGAAAGATTGCACTGTACTACCGACATTGTACTTGTACTGTGAATAACTTCCGTCTTCTGATTAGCACCTTTCTTGAGCAGTACATTCAATGATGGAGCTAGAAGAAAATGAATTGTCCAGAGATATGAAAGATTACATTAGAGCAGATCATTTGGGTCTTACAAACTCTAGTTCTCTTTCCCTTTCTTCTCATGCTCATTTTTTTCCTCTACGTCTTCCTCAAACTACCAGTTCCCATCATTAGTCCTCCACATCTCTCTGTTGTGTTGAATATCTGTTTCTGGAAACAGCATGAGTGCCATGATAGGATTAGAAAACCGTCTTTAAGCAGTATTAACATGCCTGTTGTAGTGAGGACACCTGGAAGGGCCTGAGAGAATCACAGTAGCCATGGTATATACCATCCCAAACCTTACTTTCACCTATGCAAGTTCTGATGTAAGAAAAATGGACAATTTTTCATGTATTTGGTTATAGCTGAGTGCAAGAAAATGCATGGAGACAAGTGTGCAACAACACCTTTAATTATCTCAAAGCATAAGACTATCTGCCATAGAAATTTCCAAAATGCTAAAGGCTTTTTCTTTCCTGATTACTTCAACATCCCCTCAACTAGATGCTCTGTTTTCATGACTCTCCTTCTGGACATGGGGGCTGTTGAAACTCCCTCTGGAGCTCATCAAGGGAGCTCTGAGCAGTAGCTTGCCAGTGCCTCCTGAGAGCAACAAGACTTTCAGCCCACCAAGGGATTGAGTATAATGGCTCTGCAGTGCTCTATCCCCTACTGGCCCAGGAAACAAGTGTAGTAAGATGAGGCCCTGAAACATAAACCCTTGTATCAGAGTTCCAGTATGAGGTCTGAGGCCTGAACTAAAGTAATGGTTAAGACTTTGCTAACATAAAGCAAAGTTAAGCTGTGAGCCAGAGGCAGGCCCTGCTCACAAAAGCTGGCAAGAAAAGGGCCAATGTTGCAAAAGTACACAAACCTAAAAGGTACCAGAACACTTGTACATTCCACCCAGATAACAAGGAACAGGCTGGCCCATCCTAAAGACAGGGGCAAAAGGGGTAATATGATGGATAGAGTTGTTTTGTTCAAACCAACATGTACAAGGTGGAAGGTGGCACGTTACTGCGTAGAGGGGTTGTACCTTGTTACGTAGAAGGGTTGCACCTCAATCAGTCGGAGTGATGTGTAACTTGTTTGTACCTGTGTATAAGAATTCACTCCCGAGGAGTTGTCTTTGTCCGGCCTAGAGGGCAGTGGAAAGTCCCGCCACTGACTGAGCTGTGTCCATTGTCAGGGAGCACAAATCTGAAGTATGCCTGGTAAAGTCTATCAGGAACTATCACTGTGCTTCGTTTGAACAATAAACCTGGCTTGGGTGCCTTCATACCTTATCAGAGTCTGTGGTCTTTGGGGGTTCTCTCGGGGTCTGCTGTGCCAGCTATCTGTGCAGAGCCGGGGCAGCACACAGAGGGAACACATGCACACAGCCGACTGATATCAACATTGAACAGAGCAGAGCATCACACCGGTAACTGTCTGACAACAGGAAGGGCCTGATCTTGCAATTACAATTAATCCCATGTGTGGCAACACAACATGCTTCCTTTATGCAACCAGGAGAAGTTCCTAACACTTTGAGATGAAATGCAGAGCTAAAATTAAAACAGGCAAAGTTTTCAAAAATGCCTTAAATGAGCCTCTAAATTTGCATATACATTTTTTCGCTTCCAAAATATGATTACGCATATGAAATTAGAGCTGGGTCACTTGAATTTAAGCACTGAATTTGGATGCTAAAAGTTGCAGGTACAGTTTTTAAAGCATCTTTCAATATTAGCCTGTACGGTCATCTGCTACATGTTAGATTTCTATTCTCTTTTTCACCAGAGAACTAAGATTTTTCTCAAAGGATCAAAGAAGTTATTTTCAGGTATTACTGTCTAACTGCAAAAAAAGGGATTCCAATGAACTAAGCCTGGCAAGGTACTAAACAAGTTCACCATCATATAAAAATCAACTTGTGTAATTAGAACAGAAGAGGGGCTAGGGGCAAGTAAAGCTCTACTTTTCATTACAAACTGCTGTTTCAAAGCCATATGGCAGGGGTACCACCTGGGAATTCTCTCTGCCCATGATGACTAATTGCCACAGGTCCTGCTACAATTATATCTACAGAGACAAGGTAAGAATGACCTTAAGTGGGGAAAGCACAAAAGAGGACGATATTGTAGCTAGATGTTGAAGAGAAACAGATGGGGCTGTCAGCTATAAAAATATCAGCTTCCCAACCTTAAAAGTAAGAATCGGAACAATTTAAGGAAAACACTGCTTGGTATGGCTTGAAAATTCATATTACAATAATTAAAGGATTGACTGCCCTATCCGCCAGGGTTAGTAGCTTGTCTCCAAGGCTGTGGGTATCGTTGTTTGTTGTTTGTTTTGTAATTGTGTGTATGCATAAGGAGATGGGTTATAATTTGTTCCCCTTTCATTCTCCCTTGTAGCTACTGTGTCAGCAATGTAATCCCTGGTATCACTTAAACACAGGCATTCTACAATAGTGGCACAATATTGCTATTGCTACTGGAAGCTGTAAGATTTTGATTCATTTCTGCAGCATAGCGTAGCTCTAAGTAAGGGACTATCACTGTTAGATGACAGATTCTGTACTTATCACCAAAGAGTCCTTCACATGAGTCAAATCCAAAAGTCACAAAGAGAAACAAAAACTACATCTTCAAAACATTCCAGAAACTAATATTACTGGCATCACAAGGAGCCACTGGTACCTGCAGTAGGAGACTGAATTGGTTCCTCAAGGTGTGATTTCAAGTCAGTAACTGCCAACACTGGCTGCTGCTGCTGTTTCCGTCAGCCAGCTCTTTTCAAAGCCATTAGATTGACAGGTAATGAGGTGAATTTTCAGGATTGCTCATTTTGACTGAGTGCTTGTGAAATTTTGATATAGGAGAAGAAACCAAGAGAATAAAGTGATGGTGGTGACATATGATCAGCAGCTAGAGACTGGAGAAACATACTAGAAGGAGCACAACAGATTTTATAAAGGTGTTTATCTAGGTAGTTGCCAGTCTGAGAAAAGGGAGATGATTTCTGTCCCTGGACTACTTGGGTAAGTAACAGAAAGTGAAACACATTGCTACTTGGTTTGGGTTACAGGGAAAGAAGAGGGTTTTTTGATTGAAATCAGACAATCTACTTATTGGTCTTATTCATTTTCTTGACATGAAACAGATTTCAATTACAATTGGGGTCCTGACCCTTTTTGTTTGGTCTGCTGACAGAAAAGCTGCATTGTAACTATAATAGGAAAGTCTCTAATTATCTGCCTCATTTGCAATCAAATACAATTAAGTAGAACTAATTATTTGCTGTGTAATAGCTAAAGTGTGGAAGAGGGTAACCAATCTCAATAATAATCTAATTAATAGACCTGATTGGCATGCATTGTACCTGCAAGAATATAACAGAACCTCGCATACTCATAACTGGATCTGACTGGACACCCAGTTTTTAAACTGGAAGGTAAAACCCTCATTTGTCACTACTATTAAGTTATTCTAAGCATGTCTCCAAATGAGAACACAATGGGAAGTTCTCGGCTCAGGATAACCTCCCCAAAGAATTCACACTCTTCAGATAATCACACAGTATTTCACACCTCCAAAGGGTTTTACAAACATTAACTAATTTGGAGAGGGATGAGCAAGTAATAAGATTAAAATAAAATAGCCATTTGGAAGAAGTTACTCACCTTGTGCAGTAATGATAGTCTTCGAGATGTGTCCCCCTATGGGTGACTCCATTGTAGTTGCGCTTGCATCGCTGTGCTGCTGATTGGAGAAGTTCGGTAGCAATGTCTGTTGGACCCGCACATCTCTCCTCGTGCCCCACCACGAGGCCAGCCAGCACTCGCGGGCTAACCCCCCTCTACCTCCTTCTCTACCGCAGTCATTGGCAGGAGCTTGGAAATAGAAGGGAGGAGGGTGGATTGGGAAGCGCCCATAGGGACACATGTCGAAGAACCATCGTTACTGCACAAGGTGACTAAGTTCTTCTTCGAGTAGTGTCCCTATGGGTGCTCTATTGTAGGTGACTCCCGAGCAGTACCCACCACTGGAGGGCTGGGACTTTGGAGTTGGGTTGGTTACAGATGACACCATCTTCGGCTCCACAGTGCTATCAGAGGCAGTGTCCCCCGTGATAACATAATGTTCTGCAAAGCGGAGGACTGACGCCCGTGTCACCGCTCTACAGATTTCTGTGATAGGGCCATTCCTGAAAAGGTGAGGGATGAGATCGACCGACCTTGTGGAGTGTGAACAAATAGTATCTGGAGGGGCCCTATTGTGAACTTGTCAACACTGTCTACTGCAGTTCGAGACCCGCTTGGAGAGTCTCTGGGCTGATATTGCTGAGCCCTTGGATCTTTCTGCAAGGGGGAGGAAAAGCCTTGGGGACTTCCTGAAAACCTTCATCCTACCCAGATAGAAGGCAAGGGCTCTCCTGACATCTAGTGTGTGAAATATAGGCTAGATACCTGTACTGGTAATGGTCTTGTCCTAGAGTAAATCCATGAAATTGTCTGTGAGTCAGTAGGACTAAAATATGAAAGTAGGCGTCCTGCTTTGAGCAGGGGGTTGGACTAGACGACCTCCTAAGGTCCCTTCCAACCCTGATATTCTATGATTCTATGAAGGTTGAGGGCTGAAAACCAGTCTCCCTGTTACAGCATTGGAATGATCGTTGCCAAAGTTACCATCTTGAATTTTTGAGCTTTGACAAACTTGTTGAGAGCTCTGAGGTCTATATGGGTCTCTAACCTCCCTTCCTCTTGGGTATTAGGAAATAGAAAGCCCTATAGATGTTGACGTACTGATTCTAAGGCTCCTAACTGGAGAATACTATCTACCTCTTGTTGTAGTAAACGCTCGTGAGAAGAGGGACGGGGAAGGTTGTTGTGGAGGGGACAGAGAGGTCAAATGGATTGATTATCCACTATGAACAATCTCTCGGACCCATCAATCCAATGTTGTGTGTTCCCAGGTGCTGCAGAATGCTGTCAAAAGGTAGCCAAAGGGGTGGACAGCAGTGGTTGGCTATAGCAGTTGGGAAGGAGTGGTCTATCAACCCCTCAACCAACATGTAAAAACTGGTTTTAGTACGTAGACGTCTGGGATGAGGAAGGTTGTGGGCCAGATGGTTTACGCCTCCAAAATTTATTCTTTTTCCTCTGTGGCTTGTAGTAGCGCTGAGCCAGATAGTGAAAGGTGTGTGGTTTGTGCTGGGGCTGTGGACTAAACTTCCTCTTTTATCCTGGCATAGAGATGCCCAGCAAATGGAGAGTGGCTTGAGGATCCTTCAGGATGTGAAGCAAGCCATCAGTCTTTTCTGCAAACAGGGCCGGCTCCGGGCAGCATCGAGAATGGGGCGGCAGTCCGAGTCCCGCAGCAGCAATTCGGCGGCAGGTCCACTCTTCCTGCTGCCAAATTGCCGCCGCGGGACCTGGACTGCTGCCCCATTCTCGCTTCCTGTGGTGGCAATGGGGTGGCACGTCCACCGCTCTTCCCTTGCCGCCGCGGACTGGGACTGCCTGCATCGGGGGCAGGGCCCGGCCCTGACGCAAGCAGACGTAGTGGGGCTCAGCCCCTGACACAAGCAGACGTAGCGGGGTCCTGCCCCTGACGCAAGCAGGCATTGCGGGTGGGGCCCCGCTACGTCTGCCTGCCTTGGGGGCGGGGCCGCGGCAACTGCTTGGGGTGGCAAAATTGTGAGAGCCACCCCTGTCCGCAAAGAGTTTAGTGCCTTCAAAGGGAAGGTTTTTGATGGTAAACTGTACCTCCTGGAAGCCCGAGAGATGGAGCCATGATGCATGTTGCATCACCACTGCCATGGAGATGGGACTGACTGCATCAAGAGCAGATTGTAGCATTGTTTTTGCTACTAAAAGTCCCTCCTAAATAATGACCTTGAATTGGTCGCAATGTGACTCAGGCAGCTGCTCAATAAAATCATTCAGTTTTGAATAATTTATGTAGTCGTATTTCGACATTGGGGTAGTTGGAAATTCAAAACTGAAGTGTGGCTGAAGAGTATGCCTTCTCCTGAAAAGGTCCAAACACTTCCAATTCCTGTCATAGGGAGCAGACCTCATCTGGTGTTGACGGCCATGGGAATTAACAGTGTTCACCATGATGGAGTTGGGTGGAGGGTGGGAGAAGAGGAATTCAGTCTCTCACACTGAGACATAATATTTTTTGTCTCCCTGCTTGAAGGTAGGTGCTGCCAGTGCTGTAGTCTTGCCAGGTCCAGAATGTCCTCATTAATGGGTAGGGCAATCTTTGAGGACGAGGATGAATGGAGCATGTCTAGACAATGATAATGGGTATCCTTGACTTCCTCTAGTGCTATTCAGAGAGTGTTTGCCACTTTCTTCACTAGGTCCTGGATGAGGTGAAAGTCATCTGCCAGAGACAGCAGGGGAGTCATAAAGGCCTCATCTTGGGGAGGAGAATATGGTCCTTGGTCACTTCTTTCTCAATGATTTCTTCTGGAGGTTCTGAAGCTCTGGAAACCACAGCCGAATGGGTGTAGCCAAGGGTTCTTGGATGGGGCTAGAAGCTCAAGAGGCATGGTGGCGATATACAGCCCAAGGGTCCCAGTATGGCAACTGAGGTGGTGGTGGCATAGAGGTCGGTGATGGTGCCCATGGGTGGGAATACCAAGATGGTGGTGGTTGGGCCAACTGAGGGTATACTCGTGGACCCTGTTGATATTGGGCATCGTAAGGAGCCTGGGAGGAGTACTGCAATGCCAACTCTTCAAGTTTTCTATCTGAGCCCTCACTAGACAGCAGGGGAGCATGACAGGGCAGCGGGAAAGACTCCTGTGCCAGTCAAAGACTCGGTGCGGAGGTTCTGGCACTGAGAAGAGGAGACTCCAGTATGTCCAATACATGGAGGTCCTTGGAGTGTCGGAATTCTGGCGGTACCAACCAACTCGATGCCATTGGTGGTACCAGGCGGGATGGAGATCTTGTACGTACCAGTCATTCTGATGCCAACTGAGGCATCAATCACGGTACCGATATAGGATCACATATTTTTTTTAGACGAGTGCTTACTCCTGGTCCTTGTCCCTTGGTGCTGTTGACTCTGTGCCACTGGGTCCATGGGCTTGCCAACGGTACCTGCTGCTAAGGACTTCCATGAGCCATGGGTACTGGTCTGAGAAGGTCTCGGTGCTGATGGTACCTAGGATACCCAGCATGCTGGAGAGCATTTGCGGCTACCTCAGGGATCACTGTGGGGACTTCCTGCTCTCTTTTTTGATGATTTGTGAGATGGGTCAGCGGCTTGTTTCTTCGACCCACAGTCTTTAGATGTTGACAATTGTGGGGAAGACCCACGTCTGCCAGGTGACTCGTGGCGCAGGTCCTGAAAGGGTCGGAGAGCCACCTCCATGAAGACAACCTTCTGTCTGAACTCTTTGTCCTTACAAGACCGAGTCTGAGTTGCTGGTAGACACCACACTTTTGTTGAATATGGTCTTCCCCGAGGCAGCGAATGCACCAGGAGTGCTTGTCTGTGTAAGAGAGGAACTTCTTGAAGCCCAGTGAACCAAGCATACCCTATCGGGGGAAGGGTCCCCAGCAAAGAAAAAAAAAGTGGGGAAAAATAAACTTTTTTTTTTCAGGGAGAAAAGATAAGAAAACAGGAAAAACTACCACTAGAACTACAATTAAGAACTAGGAGGCTAACTAGCTATAGAGATGCAAATAGAAAATAATGGTGGTTCCTGGCCAATGGGAGCTGCAGAGCCAGCACTCGGGGCGGAGGCAGCACGCAGACCTGCCTGTCACGCCTCCATCTAGAAGCAGCAGGGACAGTTTGCCACTTGTAGGGAACTGCCCGAGGTGAGCATCCCCCGGATCCGGCACCCTGAAACCCGTCCTGCTCCCCAACCCCCTGCCCCGAGCCCCCTCCAGCACCCAAACTCCCTCTCAGAGCCCACACCCTATGCCCCCTTCCATGCCCCAACCTCCAGCCCCACACCCAAACTCCCTCCCTACCTCTTAGTTAACGGGAATTTTTCACTTACTGGCACCCCCCCATTCTCACAATATGTTGGATATAAAGTCTTTTACTGTATTAGGGAATCATCTTATGGCAAGAGGTCTTGCAACATTAAGAGCATTTTGCTATGACTTATACCTTCAGCAAATTAAATTTTTACAATTTGAAGTCACCAAGATTATGTTTTTTCCATCATCAAAAAAATGTTAGCCATGAACAGTTCGTGGAAAACTCAGAAGACTGACAAGATTTGCCAGACATTGAAACCCTATCCAGAAAAGAAACAAAGTTCTTTGTCTCCAAGAGCAGACAGACAATTCTTAAATTCCATACTACAGGACACAGTAGCTGTTTCATATCAGCATAACAGCAATAAAGACATAACTTCAAATATATGGTCATTCAAGTAAAAAGCTAAATAGGAAGCTTAAGTGGTATCTTTAAGTTTGTTTTTATTAAGAAGCTAGATTTAGCCTTTTTAAAAGTTTCAGCACAAGCAATTCAAAATTTATGCCAACCATTGGAACTTTTTGATGTACTGTCCTGTGTTAACTTCAACCTCAAGTAAAGCACAGAGAAAAAAACAAAAACAAACAAACAAAAAAAAAAAAGAACAAAACCCCCCTAGTATGATAAATGACTACATCTTGGCTCATTTCTTAGGTTCTTCCATACTTGGCATTCATAGCTGATAAATATTTTTGGTTATGATTCTACAAAACACTTAAAATATGTACAACTTGGCTAAGTGAAGAAAGCATTTGGAAAAGAGTATGACTTTTTGGTAAGCTGGTGACAGAATCCATTTTGTAACTTTCCAAAGATGCGAAAGGAGCACCAGTTTGTCAGCAACGCAGTTACAAATATACTGTTAGAAAAATGAAAGGTGATACAAAGCCACTCCATAGGACTAAAGAGATTGCATGGACCCCAAACTAGCAATGGTGTATTAAATGGGCAACAGGGTCTTCCCATTAATTTCAAGTTTCAGACAGGTGTCTCTGGGAATTTCTGGACAAAGCTGCCTTTTTGTCTCTGAACAAAGTACATTTTCATTCTGTGATCAAAGCATGTTTGAATTTTTGTTTAATATATTCACAAATGTTAAGCAATTCCATACATTGAAATCCATATTACTGTGTTATGTTTTATCTGCAGAAAACACCGAGAAGATGCATGAAATTTGAAACATTAACTTAAAATCTAAGAGTTATTTTTTAAGAGTACTTAGTGTTCTCACTTGAGATTTTTCAAGAGAACAGGCTACAGTAGCTATTGTATGTAATAGCAAGATAATACTACCTTCTTAGCCTGTTCCTGCACTAATCTAAAAGAAGTGGAGATGGGGAAAAAATGATCTCGGCATTGATCGCTTACAAAATGGGCAAAATGCTCAGAGAAGCATGTGATTAGGAAAAGGCACGGATCAGGAGAAAAACCAGCCTGGAAGCATATTCAAAATAGAGGGAACAGAAAAAGAAAAGAAAGAAAAAAAGATGGGCCCACAGAAGCATACTCTTATGTTCAGTATGAAGGCAGAACACAGAAGGATGAGAAAATGACATACAAATAATTCTGGTTGGAAATTTTTCACAGAGCTGTAATCACCAATAATACATCAGAGGTTCACGATTTTCACATTTGTCTATAAAAGGACACATTACTAATGGACTTGTCTCTTCGAACGTTTCTCATGGAGGAGAAAAGGATTGTGCAGTCCTAGTTCTGATCTGATTTTTAAAGCTACTGTCAAAACAAGACATTAAATTAGAGACTGATGTCACTTCAAAAGTTACACCTTACGAGCAAGAGCCTGGAAGAATGTGGCACTGCTCATGGTATGACTGACTGGCCCTCTTGATGTTGAAAGAAGCAAGTTCTCAAGTATGCAAGTGATCTTTCTGAATGGCCCAGCACTGACACATGAACCTGCAGTATTACAACTGTATCTGGAAGTAGTTAATATGACAGCTCCCATTAGCACAAGCAAACTCAGAATAATTTAACTCCAGCATCTTTTGAACTTAACTAATTGGTTGCTTAAGTAACATTGCCTTCAATATATATTTTAAATGTAAATCACTGTAGGTGATAAGTACTCATAATGTTCAGGACTATGTATCCCAGAGCATGATCAAGTGTAATGAACCTTACTGCTGATTTATCACACTAGGTGACCAAGTCAGAAAAAGTCAGTCATTAGAAATGATTTCCCACTTACTACAAAATGCAAAGGCTTCACGAGAGGAGAAAATAGCGTGAAATGCTTGATCTTACTGATACTGAAACATCAGTTTATTAATTCAGGATTGTTCAACAAAATTCTCAGATTTCAGAAGTGTGAACAAATCATTTGACTAGCTACTACTCCAGCTCTGCTAGGCCAGGTGGAAGCTTAGCTTTTGACATTCTCAAAGCACTTCACAAGGATTATCCAGTTAACCTTTTGAACATCCTATTTTCCAAATGGAGAAAGAGGCAGCGAGATTAGGTGACTCTCAAGGTCAGCAGTATACATTCCACTCCCCCTCAAAGTCATCACTGAGTCAGGGGTTGGGACAAGTACAAAAAAGTGGTTCAAGTGTGATTGACAATCAGTGATTGTGTACTTCTAGCTTCTTCTAGTAAACAGGGTTTGTTTAAATACATTTTCATTGTTGCAATGGTATTAAAAATAATTGGTGGGCAAAGGGGTCTTACATATTTAATCCATTTCCATTTGACAAACTGGGATGTTTTCCCTGAAAAAAGCTACAAACAGTACAACTTTTGATTACTTCCCGAGTCATACACCAGTATTACAGAGAAAGTATTATCTTTGTAGATAAGATTGTAGATTTCAATTAAAAAAACTATTTGTTTCCTTCCATCAAAATGAAATGGCTTAAGTTTTACAAGTACATTCTATCAGGGAAATTTCAAATATTTGGGGTTAATTATTTGAGGCATATGGGAGATATGAAATAGATTTTTTTTAAAAGGACTGTTCACTTTTTAAAAAGCTCCTTAACTTTTATTTGCTGTCCTTTCTCAAAAACGCACTTAACATACCAATCTTAAAATGTATTATTTTCTGCTAGCCTCAGAGTAGCGCCTTAACTTGTTTTGGTAAGTGTGCTAATTAATTTTTAACAGCATAATCAACTGTACTCCAAAATGTTGCTGTAAGTCAGGGGTGGGCAAACTTTTTGGCCTGAGGGCCACATCGGGGTTGCAAAACTGTATGGAGGACCGGGTACGGAAGGCTGTGCCTCCCCAAACAGCCTGGCCCCCACCCCCTATCCAACCCCTCCCACTTCCCACCCCCTTCAGAACCCCCAACCATTCCAACCCCCTCTGCTCCTTGTTCCTGACCACCCCCTCCCAGGACCCCCTACCCCTAACTGCCCCCCCGCCAGGATCCCACCCTCATCTAACCATCCCTGTCCCCTGACTGCCCCAACGCCTATCCACACCCCCGCCCCCGACAGTCCCCCCAGGACTCCCACGTCTATCCAACTCCCCCAGTTCCCAGTCCCCTGACCGCCCCCTGGGACCCACTTCCCCTTATCCAACCCCCCTGCTCCTACACTCAGAGCAGCAGGACTGGAATCCGCGCCGCCCGGCCAGAGCGAGCCGCACTGCCCACATGACAGCATGGCTGCGCGGGAGGGGGAATAGCGGGGGAGGGGCCGGGGGCTAGCCTCCCCGGTTGGGAGCTCAAGGGCTGGGCAGGACCATCCTGAGGGCCAGATGAGGAGGGGAGTGAGATAACTCAGCCCCTAAAGGCAGCCCAATCCAGTCCAATAGTATAAGAGGTAATAAGGTCCCAGTGTAAACTTTCCAGATCATACTCTTGCCTGAAGGCTGCAGCCCTTTGTATTGTTGTCCCTCTGCCAGCAACAAGATGCACCTTGGCGCAGCAATTCGGCCCTCCGGTTGCAGCTCTGAGGCTGCCTGCTCTTCAGACTTTTTCTGCAGACAGTTCACAGGCTACAGCCTCTTGCCTATTTCTAACTGTTAACACACAGCCTCTGGCTCCCTCTGGGCCTCTCCGACCTCAGGTTGCACTTTCCTGTAATATGGAGATTATGGCGCATTCTGGATGCTGAACTGGAGGTTAACAGCGCCTAGTAAGAAGTCAACAACAGGTTCATGACAGTAAGTTACCAGAACTTTTAACAAGCCCTCATAATTTGTAATGTCCACAGATATACTGCACAGAGTTTGAGAAGTCTAGAGGCCAGACTTTCTTAATTTAACTGTAGGTGGCCAAACTACAATGTTAGAGACACCTTCAGATGATTGCTCCAAAACCTTGAACTACCAACAATACAGAAACACCTGAATAACACATCTGTACACGAGCCCCCATTCAACATCTTCATTACAAACTGTAGTGACTGCCTCTGCCTCAAATCACTGCATGTCAAGGTTAAAACTTCAAGAAAAATACTTAGGAAATTCACATACAGAAAACTAAGTTAAAAGAGAACTAGGGATGCAAATGCTATGAAAAACACGCTTTTACAACGTCGTTATAAACGTGTTTTTGATTGTTAGAAAATTTTAAGTTAAAAGATTTAGGAAAAAACATTTAAGTCTGGGAGTCAGAGTTTGATTTCCTCAGAAAATGTTAACCCTTCCCTCCTCCACTTTCTTTTTCAGATATGCCCACCATAACTCTCCAACATACTTGATGTCCACATACTTCAACAACATCCCATGCTGAACATACTGATGCTGAACCTATGCTTTCATTATATAAAGAGCCACTTGCCTATGGTCTTAGATTACACAGTATTAGGTGTTATATGAGCGGCTACTCACCAGATCCTCCTCCAACTCATCCTCCTTTATAAGCTGACTACACTAACAGCTTGTATTTTACATTCCATACACAGTGTGTCCGCACCAAACTTGATTTAACTACTAATCCACTATAAATCACAATGCCAAGCCTAACCTCTCTATAATTGTTACAAGGACCACTTGAATCATCATCAATCTCCTGATGTGAACCTATACTGAATGAGCACATACAGGAACTCCACCCGAATACCAAATGATGGCCTACAGATCAGAGGGTATCATTCTCCAAAACAAACTGGACGGGTCAGACTTATCTGTATCACAGAGAAGTTGGAGGGGAAAATCAGATTTTGAAAAGTAACCCTAGTTGTGTGTGTAACAGATGGCATACACTGTGGCGGGGGCACAGCAACAAGTTTGAGATTATTTGCAGAGCCTTGTTTTTGAGTTTCTAGACTTTCAAGTTTTGTTTTTTTGAAAGCTTTTACCTACATTTATAACTGTAAAGGACATTTCCCAACAGAGTACAATAATTTTAGACTTTGTGTAGTTCAGAATCTTCGTACGGAACTCATGAGCAAGAAAAAGTGTTAACTTACAAAGCTGAATAAAGAGACTTGCATTTCATTACTTATCTACAGACTCCATCCAGGAAAAAAAAATTCTATAGCAGTAACAAGTCCTGACTTAGATCAAACAAAAACTAGGCAGGTTCTGTGTAACCTGAGACATCATAATGTGTGTTTCAACTTTCTGACTCACCCCCCCTGTAATATTCTAATAGGTTCTGAACACAATAAATTGATGACAGAAAAGATATAGCTTTTCTTCTTCAGAAGGCAAATATCAAAGAGAAAAGACTTTGTTTGTAGTGAAGGGAACAAGGGAGTTTGTGAATGAAAGTGGTCTTGCACCCATGAAAAGGAAATTTAGTTTCTATTGCAGCAGCCAAGGACGCAGGCAAGGGCTGTAACACACTTGGGACCATATTCTGATATGACTGCATCTCCCAATGACTTCAGTGGGAGTGTTATCCCCTTGTTCAAGGGTATAATTCGGCCTAAATGATTAGATATCAACTTCACTATGCAAATAGACCCCAGTTGAGTAAGGGACTTGAGTACAAGCTGAATGCTTAATTATTTTGTTGAACTGATGCCTTAAATGTGTATCCACAACATGAATCTTATATAATCATCCAATCACATCCAAAAGGCAGGTGTGTATTTTGGGTCTTCCACAAAAGAATGAAGAGCACTGCACAACCACTGCAATCATCACAGAGGCCCACTTCTGTACCTTTCCTTTTCCCACTGCTTATTTTAAGCAAACTAAAGGAAGTTCTGAGTTCCACAATCCTAGTTATAATTTTACAGCACTTTGTAAAGATGTTAGCAAAGCTCTGGTGAGCAGAGGAAAATCTGCCTTAAGCCAAAACAGTTGTAAGTCTTCTAGTTCTAAAAATATTTTCATAGAATATCAGGGTTGGAAGGGACCTTAGGAGGTCATCTAGTCCAACCCCCTGCTCAAAGCAGGACCAATCCCCATTTTTTTTCCTCCCCAGATCACTAAATGGCCCCCTCAAGGATTGAACTCACAACCCTGGGTTTAGCAGGCCAATGGTCAAACCACTGAGCTATCCCTCCCCCCGGACCCCCCATGACCTATTAAGGTCAAATAACCTTGTGCTTGAAATTCCTGATCTCTTATGTTGAATTTCAAAAATTACTATTCTTATTGTGTAAAAAAAAAAAAAAAAGTTTGGAAGAACTTTAAAAGAGCATTAGGAGATAAGCGTGTGCTAGGAAATACTGCACTGCTACTGTGATAGAATTATTTTGGGTAGGTAGTATGTCTAACTCATCTTGAAGAAATGTATACCCTAAAAAACAACAGTGCATAGATAGCATCATTATATTTTTAATAATCCAGGAGGGATTACTAGCCTGCAATCAAGCAGAGAAGGAGATCAGAGAGTGATTAGAGAGGAGGAGAGGGAGATCAGGGAAGGATAAAACAGAGAGATTTAAAATTATAACAATGTTACAGACATAAGGATAAATTAAAGGAAGATGAACTGGTTAAAGCGTTTTAAGGATTGACAAGAGAGATTAGGAATGTTGAGAAATAGAAAATAATTAAAATGCTAATGACTAAAGTTATCACTAAAGTAAAAATATTGCTAAGGAACAATTTCTGTCTCCAAATACATTTTAAAGGTATAAAAACAACACGACTTCTCTCTCTTTTGGGTGGGTTTGTCAAAGTGAGATTTGTAAAAATCTACTTCCTTGTCACACTGGCTGAGATTTGTGAGGACAGGAGGAGTGAAATAGCTTTGTCATTATTCTCATTATAAGAGTGGATAAACAGGTTGTGTGCTTGGGCTGGTAGAAGTTTATGATGATTTTACAAGGAATGCATGTTGAGAGCACATATCACTAGTCAGGCATGAGCTAGTGTTTACAGCAGGAGTCAGCATCAAGACTCTGAAGTTGTATTGCTGGTCACTGACTCCCTTTGTGACCTTAGACAAGTCACTTGCACTACACCTGGGTTCCCCCATTTGTAAAATGGTGATAATTCTGAGCCACATTTGTAAAGAACTTTGGGATTTATATAAAGTATTATGCAAGCTTCCTAATATAACCTTGCATAATCTTCATATTTCTAACCTTTTATTCAAATTTATTTTGTGCAGAAACTGCAATTTTACCATGTAGGGAAACTCTATCAAGGGTTTGGTAGTGATTAAAATCAGATTTTATCCCACACTTCCAGAAGTGTAAAACAAAATAACTTCATGCTCCTTGCAGTTTGCAAATATCATGCTTCTATTTGTTAAAAAAATAGTTTGTTACCTACAAAATATTTGCAGTTGAGAATTTTTTGAAAAGAATATTCTACAGTATTAAGTATATTCCTTAGTTTATTACTATATATGTCTTTGTATCCATAATGCCTTGGTATCTTGTCATGTTATCAGTTACCTCCTTGAAATTCAAGACAAAATTCAAATGTAAAACAAGATGTTGGATAGAGCACTAAAGTCAAGACACACAGCCTAATGAATGCCAATATCACCAGCTCTCTTCAGAAAGCATTAAAGGAACTGACAGTAAGAAGAGGAATTTGGACATCTTGGGGGACTTTAAGTTTTGCCTTTCTTATTAAGGATATATTAAAACATTTAACTATTTGAACTCAAACTGAGCCAGCTATTGAGCCACAACAATTATTTTTGCATTTTTTCAAACTTATTAAATTAAAGTTATAATAAAATGTTAACATACAGCATCATACAGGACGTATTACTTATTCAGAATAAGGTTAATATTCAAAGAACTCAGCTAAAGATCACATGTGGCTTGCTGGCTGGGAAGCTGTCCTCCTCTGAGTATGCTAAAAAGGATGACCAAATTTCCAAATACCTATCCCTCTTTTTGTAGTTTATTTTGTGTAGGTACTTGGTGTGAAAGCTTTTCCATTAGAAGGACAGACCATATTTAACTATACCACAATTCTATAGTAGAAGTCACATTTTCCCAATAATATGCAATACAAAGCCTCGCCACTAATAATGAAAAGGATATTAATGTGTTATTCTGTTTAAAATGTAGATCCTTTACTGGAGCCAGTGGTGCTGCCGCACCCGCCTGTCTTGAAGAAGTAACACCAAATACATGATTTCCATCATCAGCACCCCTGTGACATTCTGTACCTTGGGGGAGCACCCTGTAACCCACATATTCTTCATTTATATATAATTGTGATCTCGCATATAAAACAGGCCATGTGAGGTATCAGGGGAAAGGTTATGATCTGCTGAAAGTCATTTTTCTATCCATATGTGTATGTCATTAATGCATATGAAGTTATGAGAATTGTGTTGTATGTTGTCACTAAAACATGCTGTAAGTTGGGGAATCACCAGATATCAGCTCCCCAGAGACAACAGCAAGGAAAGTAACCAACGCCCAGACGTGGTGTCAAACAACCCATCAACAGCCATTGCCCAGCAAGAGAGCTACACTTCAGTGACTCACCTGCATGAGGCCACACCATGGGAATTGCTCAATCTTTCCTGGAGACTGAGGCCTTGTCTACACCAGCAAGTTTCTGCACAGTAAAGCAGCTTTCTGTGTTGTAACTCCCGAGGGGTACACACTGCCAAGCCATTTAGTGTGCAGAAACTGCGCAGTTGCAGCGCTGTAAAAAAAACCACCCCGATGAGAGGCGTAGAGCTTTCTGCGCCTGGGGTACAGCACCGCGCTGCCAGTGTAGACACCCTGGTCGATTACAGCAATTGTGATTGGCCTCTGGGAGGTGTCCCACAATGCCTGTTCTCGCCCCTCTGATCATCGGTTTGAACTCTACTGCCCTGCCCTCAGGTGACCAACCATGAGCCCCACCCCTTAAATTCCTTGGGAATTTTGAAAGTCCCCCTCCTGTTTGCTCGGTGACGTGTGCAGTGATCTCAGCGCATCTTTCCGCCTGCTCCACGCACCAGGCGACCCCTTGCTTGGAGCGATGCTGAGCGGCTGGACCTCATCAGCATTTGGGGAGAGGAGGCTGTCCAGTCCCAGCTGCGCTCCAGCCATAGGAATTATGATACCTACGGACAGATATCACAATGCATGACAGAAAGGGGCCATGACTGGGACACACTGCAGTGCAGGGTCAAAGTGAAGGAGCTGCAGAATGCCTACCACAAGGTGTGGGAGGCAAACCATCACTCCGGTGCTGCGCCCACGAACTGCCGGTTCTACAAAGAGCTGGATGTGATACTTGGTGGCAACCTCACCTCCACTGCGAACAGCTGGACGTGGATACTTCGGTGGCTCGTGTGCAAGTCGAGAGTGGACCGAGCCAGGAGGAGGAAATCTTGGATGAGGATGTGGAGGGGGACCCAGAGGCAGAGCACAACTCGGAGGTCAGAGATGCATGCAGCCAGGAGATCTTCTCTACCTTGGAGGAGTCTATCCAGTCACAGCTGTTGGAGCTTAACGCTGCAGTCTTGGAGAAGACCCTCCCTTGATTCCCTGCTCACCCTTAGTAGTGAGATATCTTCCATAATGAGCACAGCCTATGGAAAATGTGGGGACAGGAATGATTATGACACGCCCCCGCCCCCCACACACACACACAGTGCTGGCTCTCCCCAAAAGCCACGTGCCCAGTGTACAGTATGGTCCTGGAACACTGATTTCCCCTGCCCCTGTGGTTACTCACCATTTTGGGGGTCTTGTGGCTCATGTGCGCTTGCCTGGGGTCAGCCAGTTAGTGATAGGTATGTGAATAGTGGCTGTGTTTTAAATTACTGAATCAATGGTCTCTGTGTTGCAAACAATACTGATTCTGTAAAATGTTGCATTTTGGCTTCACAGATGTGACCTTGGGAGCCCAGCCTCCCTTTTTGTTGTCGCTGGCTGAACGGCTGCGCAGAATTAGAAAGCGGCCAAGAAGAACTAAGGAGGACTTAGTTCTTGGGTTACAGTGGACTTGGGTTACAGTGGACGAAAAGCTGAATATGAGTCAACAGTGTGCCCTTGTTGCCAAGAAGGCTAACGGCATTTTGGGCTGTATAAGTAGGGGCATTTCCAGCAGATCGAGGGACGTGATTATTCCCCTCTATTCGGCACTGGTGAGGCCTCATTTGGAGTACTGTGTCCAGTTTTGGGCCCCACACTACAAAAAGGATGTGGATAAATTGGAAAGAGTCCAACGGAGGGCAACAAAAATGATTAGGGGGCTGGAGCACATGACTTATGAGGAGAGGCTGAGGGAACTGAGATTGTTTAGCCTGCAGAAGAGAAGAGTGAGGGGGGATTTGATAGCTGCTTTCAACTACCTAAAAGGGGGTTCCAAAGAGGATGGATCTAGACTGTTCTCAGTGGTAGAAGATGACAGAACAAGGAGTAATGGTCTCAAGTTGCAGAGGGGGAGGTTTAGGTTGGATATTAGGAAAAACTTTTTCACTAGTAGGGTGGTGAAGCACTGGAATGGGTTACCTAGGGAGGTGGTGGAATCTCCTTCCTTAGAGGTTAAGGTCAGGCTTGACAAAGCCCTGGCTGGGATGATCTAGTTGGGGTTGGTCCTGCTTTGAGCAGGGGGTTGGACTAGATGACCTCCTGAGGTCCCTTCCAACCCTGAGATTCTATGATTCTATGATTCTATGACTTTCTGCATGATGTTATGATGCAGTCTGCGGCCAAAAAACAAGAATTGAAGGAGTAGTGGGACAGCAAGAAGAGGGACCAAAAGGAGAATGCAGCGTGCCAGAATGAAGCCATGGAGCGGCTCTTAAACGTTATGGAGCGCCAAGCGGACATACTCCAGGCACTAACACTGCAAACCAAGCAGCTCCACATCCGCCTTCCCCTGCAGCCACTATAGCAAATCTCTTTCCCATACGCGCCCCCCCAGACACCGCCAACACACTCTTATCAGCCTCCTGGCTCCAGTATGTATCTGCTGCATTCCACTCCTCCCGTCACAGTCCAGAACTGCGGACTCCCAGTACCCACTGCACTCAACACCCGTCTCTCTGCAGTTTAGCCCTGCTGAAGTACAGTATTCGCTGCACTGTACTCCAAAGGAGAAGGTTGGCTATGATCCCTGGACATACACAAATCTTTAACTGTCCCTGGACCCCACCTCCTCCTGGGACAAATATTAGTGGCTTTCAGCTTCAAATTGCTGCCTCACGGCATCCCTGATCCGTATGGCCCCACGCTGCATCCCTCTAATAGCCCTCGTCTCTGGCTGTTCAAATTCAGCCTCCAGGCGCTGAGCCTCAGCAGTCCAGCCCTGAGTGAAGCTTTCACCCTTCCCTTCACAAATATTATGGAGCGTACAGCACATGGCTATAAGCTTACGAATATTGTCATCCGACAGGTCCAGCCTCCCATCTAGGCAGCGCCAGCGGGCCTTTAAACGGCCAAAAGCACACTCAACAGTCATTCTGCACTTGCTCAGCCTATTGTTGAACCACTGCTTGCTGCTGTCAAGGTGCCCCTTGTATGGCTTCATAAGCCACGGCATTAAGGGGTAGGCAGGGTCTCCCAGGATCACAATGGGAATTTCGACTTCCCCTACGGTGATCTTCTGGTCCGGGAAAAAAGTCTCTGCTTGCAGCTTCCTGAACAGGAAAATGTGCCAAAAGATGTGTGCGCCATGCACCTTTCCAGACCAGCCTGCGTTAATATCCGTGAAATGCCCACTGTGATCCACAAGTGCCTGGAGAAGCATTGAGAAATACCCCTTCCAATTAATGTACTCGGTGGTAAGGTGGTCTGGTGCCAGAATTGGAATATGTGCGCCATCTATCAACACTGCGTAGTTAGGGAAGCCCATTTGTGCAAAACCATCCACAATGTCATGCATGTTGCCCAGAGTCACGGTTTTTCGGAGCAGGATACGATTAATGGTCCTGCACACTTCTGTCAACACGAGTCTAATGGTCGACTTTCACACTCTAAACTGGTTAGCGACCGATCGGTAGCAGTCTGTAGTAGCCAACTTCCACACTTATTGAAGCCACGTGCTTCTCCAGTGGCAGGGCAGCTCTCATTCTCGTGTCCTTGAGCCGCAGGGCTGGGGCAAGCTCATCACACAGTCCCATGAATGTGGCTTTCCTCATGCGAAAATTCTGCAGCCACTGCTTGTCATCCCAGACATGCATGCCAATGTGATCCCACCGCTCAGTGCTTGTTTCCCAAGCCCAATAGCCGCGTTCCCCTGTGGTCAGCACCTCCGTGAATGCCACAAGCAATTTCATGTCATAGCTACTATGCATAGCGAGATCAATGTCGCACTCCTCTTGCCTTTGTAGTTTAAGGAATAACTCCACTGCCACTCGTTACGTGTTAGGGACAGCGAGCTGCATATAGGTCAACAGTGCGGGATCCATTCCTGCATCCTGAAGAGGCAGGGCGTGCAGTACACAAACCGTTGAAAGATGGTGCCAAATGCGGACGGAAGCACAGGGATTGCTTGGATTCGAAGCAATGCATCACAGGTCACTGGGACAGGACCCAGGATGCCCTGCAACCTCCTCCACCTTCCCACAACTCTTAGCGGCAGAAGAGGAAGGGATGCTCTGTGGGATAGCTGCCCAGAGTGCATCGCTTTGAATACCGCTGCAAGTGCCACAAGTGTGAACACGCTCTTAAGCAGGCAGCTGACAGTGTGAACACACAACAGCGGTTTCCCTTCAGCACTCTCTGAGCAGCGCTGTAACTCCCAGCGCTGTAACTTTGCCAGTGTAGACATACCCTCAGTCAGCAATGCCCACCAGACATGCCTGGACTTGTGTTCTACAAGCACATGGACTAAAGGTATAAAACAAAACACAGGGGGCCCACACTTGGCCTTTCTCCTGCCCCCACCTACACTGTAAGTAACAAGGACACTGAGACGACTTAAGACTCCAACAGAGGAGCCTGTTGCTTGTCACTAGCAAGGCATTGTGAGACAGAGCCCAGGCTGAGAGAGTTAAGGCCAAGGTTTCAAGGGTACTATGAACTGCAATATCCAGTGGGGTGAGAAAAACTGCTTAATCTAGATGTTGCCCAGTCTAACAGGGTTAAGAGTTTAGACTGTCTGCTTATATTTTCTTATCTTTTGGTAACAAACTCTGACTTTTTGCCTATCATTTAACACCACTTAAAACCTATCTTTTGTAGTCAATGAATTTGTTTTACTGTTTATCTTTACCAGTTAGTTTGTATGAAGTGTGTGGCAAAATTGCTCAGGTTTACAAAGGCTAACATATATCCACTTTCCATTGATGAAGTGGTGAGCTAATTAATAAATTTGCAATGCCCATCTTGAGCAGTGCAAGACGGTATATTCCTGAGGTGCAGTGCTTGGAGCTGGGGGGATTTAGCTGGTGCCTTTCCCTGTGTGATTCATGAGTGGCTCTGGGAGCATTCATGCAATCTAGCTGGCTGTGGGGCTCCACATGCGACTGTGCTGAGTGATAACAGTGCCTGGAGGGGCTTGCTGCTTGTCACTAGCAAGGCATTGTGAGACAGAGCCCAGGAGGATGTGGATTGGTGTCTGCAAGTTCTATTGTCTGTTAAGTGTTTCTTGACTGGGCACTTAACCTGCACATTCCTTTCTCAAGAAATACAACCAATATTCATAACTTCAACTACAACAATGATACATGCATATAAACGGGAGGAATAAATTCAGTAGGTCATAACTTTCACAGAGATATGTTACATGGCACATGTAGCATAAAGCATAGTCCAGTTACATCATGTATACATTTATAAGCATCTCCCCATACAGTTTTATGGGGTACACCATCACAGCCCCCACCCCCCCCCCCACTATAAAAACTGTTCAAGCACCCCTGACTGGAGCATTAAGTAAGAAGGTCAGAGGATTTCTAGGAAGCTAGCATTTTATTATAGAGATGAATACCTTTAATAATTTCCTCCCTAAACTGTTTAATCCCCAGACCTATCTACCACATGTACAAGTATGTTCCCACTTCTCCGTAACTCTTACAACAGTGCACCTCCCTCATAGCAAAAATACAGTGAATTTTAAGTGGAGTCAAATGCCATCAATACTGGTAATTTATAAAAAAAATATTATGAGCAACATAAATTTAAGATGTATATCCCCTTTTCCATATCACAGTAATTATTTTTAGGTTTACATTTTAAATGCAGAATCTCTCAATACAACTGAAAACAAAATCAGCATAGACTTGTTGTCTCTCAACTCTTCTTTGTGTACTAATCTGGATTTGATGTTTTCGAAGGCATTATTATATACTTGTAAAATGCCAGAGAAATTTACAAATGAACTAAGGTGCTTGGTGCGCTAGTCGTGAATCTTCCCAGCTTGTTTTTGATTAGTCGTTAGAAATAAGTGGTTTGCAATGGCAAAACATGGAACCTCTCAAATGAACAAACAATAACCTTTCAGTTGCTGATCAAGTCATTCTAGTTGGAATCCTGCAATCTGGTTTAGCACCTCTTTTGGGATGCACAGTGAGTTTCATCCACTTTGATTTTTTTTTTTTAAATGAGCACTATCCATAGAGGGAAGTCAAATGCCCTGCACGTTCTCCAGATCAAGCAAGATAGAACTGGACGTCTAAAGTGAAGCTCCAGAATCTTAAAGTGGCCCAACAGATATTCATTAAACATTAAATGTCAAACTCCATTTCAATTCATTTACAGAACATTAAATACACCAAAGGAAAGACTGATGAGTGATATTAATGCACCGACTGCGTCAATGAGACATGTGGGCTAACTGAATGAAGTAATTTGTGGAACACTCATTAGCTTAGCTAGGTCAAATATAAAGGAGGAACTTGTAAGGAAAAAATATGTGGCCTGCTAAATCTGAGATGTCAGTTGGGATAATGGCTGAATTTAAATACGATTTCAGAGGGAGTGAGGAAATACTTGGGGAATAAATTGTTTCTAATGACTAAATTGTGTTTAATATTTACTTCTGCTTTGTGATACTTGAGAGCATGACAGTTGATCTATTTTAGCTATTTATACAACATAATATAAAGCATTCTTTGACATACCGATACACAATCCAGACTAGCGGGGGGCTGTGTCACCCCTGCCCTGCAACCTTGTGTGCTTTATGGTAGTAGCTCCCACCTCGGCCGCTCACAAACAGCCTTCTAGCATTCAAGCCGGACCCTGAATGTTGGTATGTAACTGGATCCTGCCAGCTACACCCTAGCAGTCACCAGCCTTGGTTATACTTCAGAGTGACCCCAACACACTCCCAGTCCAAGATCTTTCCCCAGAAATGTATGACCTCTACTGGACAGTACAAATATATTAAGCCTGTTATTTATTTAAGGGAATAATATGCCAGTTTATTATTTTAAACAGAGTACCCAGATTTAAACACACGGCATTAGATAAAACAAAACAAGTTTACTAACTACAAAAAGATAGATTTTAAATGAGTACAAGTAATGAGGCATAAAAGTCAGAAATAGTTGTAAGAAAAATAAAGATAAAATGTTACTAGTGCCTAACTCAACACTTCTATATTAGTTTCAAGCAAAGTTTCTCATCACAAGCTCCAGAAGACTACTGACCAAACTCTCAGGTCAGGACCCCTCCTACCGGAGTCCAATTTCTGTTTCCTTTTGTCTTCTCAGCTGTAGAAAATGAGGTGGTCAGAGGGGGGGGGGGTACCTTGGGGTATTTGTCCCTCCTTTTTATAGTTTCAGTCCCCCTCTTGAAAAACATTTCCAGTGGAGACCCAGGAGACAAAGTATTCCCTATTAATTTCTTTCACCTGTTTGAACTTCATTTGTTCCCCCTCCCTGCTTGATGACTCTGCTTACTGTTTAAATGCAAATCAAGACAAGCACACAGTCCTTTGTCTAGGACAGGGGTGGGCAAACTTTTTGGCTCGAGGGCCACATCAGGGTTGTGAACTCTATGGAGGGCCAGGTAGAGAAGGCTGTGCCTCCCCAAACAGCCTGGCCCTCCACCCCCTATCTGCCCCCTCCCACTTCCCACCCCCTAACTGCCCCCCTCATAACCCCCGACCCATCCAACCCCCACATATCCTTGTCCCCTGACTGCACCCTCCTGGGACCCCTTGCCCCTAACCACCCCCCAGGACCCCACCCCCTATCCAACCCCCCCTGCTCCCTGACTGCCCTGACCCCTATCCACACCCCCTCCCCCTGACAGGCCCCCCGGAACTCCCATGCTATCCAACTGCTCCCTGTCCCCAGACTGCCCCCCGGGACTCCCTGCCGCCAGCCATGCCATCGTGCTGCCCAGCAGGAGCGGCGGGCCAGAGCACTGGCGGGGCAGCGAGCTGAGGCTGTGGGGGAGGGGGTACAGCGGTAGAGGGACCAGGGGCTAGCCTCCCCGGTCAGGAGCTCAAGGGCTGGGCAGGGTTGTGAGCACATTGTTCCCTGTGCTTACAGGTTAAATCTACACACATACACTTTGTCCCTCTTGTCTATTTAGATTGAAAGTTCTTTGTGGGTATGGACTGCCTATTATTCAGATATATAACAATTAGCACAATGGCTGTAATACAAATAAAATAAATACACACACTCACCCAAACTGAAAACAGTGCCTTTAAATATGGTGTGAAACAGTGTTATTTGTTGGCCATACATACCCAAACACTTCAAAACGTCAAGAGAAATAGCTACTTAACCATTCCACATGAGTTCATTAGTTTTTCTACTGCTGCACAACTTGTAGTATTTGTGGAGGTACGTTTCCAATTATTCGCTTGAAGAAATCTTGTTCTTTTTAAAAGTTGTGCTAGGATGTGCAGCAGGAGAATGCTTATCTGAGACATCTCAGGAGGCAAAGATTTTCACTTTGAATGGGTCAGGCAAGTGGCACAAAGGTTAGCAAGGTTATAAAAAGAATGAACAGCAATCTTTTAACCTGAATCTAAGAAAACTCAGGACAAATGCTTTAGGAATTCACTGTTTCACAAAGCAACAAAATCATGGAGGCAAGAAAATTCTTGAAGGCAACTTCTAATTCCTTCACAACACTCCTTGAGTAGCCAATGTCACTGGAGGCCATCCAAAACCACAGGACTGTCTTACTCTGATTACATCTTCCTCATCACCTGCAGCTCCTCTTTCACACTGAAGTGAGGTTGCTCTCATGAGGTTGTATTAAATTAACTTAATTAAGACCAGTTTTTTCTAAACTATCAGCAATCACCCCTGGCTTGTCCCTTCACTTATTTGTTTTGCATGGCATGCTTAAGCACATTCCTCCCTTACAGATGCTCTAACAGAATGGGAATTCTTCTCCGGGGTGGAATGTGAATGTTCTGCCCAGGTACAGCATAGAATCATAGAATCATAGAATATCAGGGTTGGAAGGGACCTTAGTAGGTCATCTAGTCCAACCCCCTGCTCAAAGCAGGACCAATCCCCAATTTTTGCCCCAGATCCCCAAATGGCCCCCTCAAGGATTGAACTCACAACCCTGGGTTTAGCAGGCCATCCTCAGAACAAGGAAGAAACCTAGAATATTTTCCCCTTGTTTCAGACTTCACTGAAGAAAATGGAGTAAGGAACCACTGCGGCCTGAAATCAGCCCAAGTGAGCTTCACATTAAGTGGCGGAGTGACCAACAGAGCGATTATTAACACTCTACTGTCGACTCCACAGCACTGAGTGGACCAATGTACAGTGATTTGAAAGACCTGCTCTGGGGCAAGAATCTGCAAAAGACTCACTAGTCAGTAACTCTCATTTTCGGCTGTCTCTGAAGGACTTCCTAGCATCAGGGGGGAGGGATAGCTCAGTGGTTTGAGCATTGGCCTCCTAAACCCAGAGTTGTGAGTTCAATCCTTGAGGGGGCCATTTGAGGATCTGGGGCAAAAAAAATTGGGGATTGGTCCCGCTTTGAGCAGGGGGTTGGACTAGATGATCTACTAAGGTCCCTTCCAACCCTGATATTCTATGATCAGCTGCAGAATCACTGGAAGCACTCATCCCATTTTTGTCCTGTTATCTTCAAGTCAGGTTTCTCTTCAAAGGTGACAATAAAAATGAAGTATCAATATCCTTGTCAACCTTATGTAGAACATCTTTTATTGACTGAATTAAGCTCACATCTCACACTTAATTGTGAGTATTAACAATTTTATATCTCCTTCGTAAAAAGTTTCCCAACATTTCAATTAGTTATTTTGAGATGGCTCTGATTACAAAATGCCACCTGCTCCTGGTTACTTGTCATGGGAGAGAGAGGCTGCAAGGCATCTTAGTCATTAGCTCTGAAAGTCTCAGAAACTCTACTATCGAATTTTATAGAGAATTAAATCCCTTCTATAGAAAAACAGCATAGGATGGCTCAAGAGACAGAAACAATAAACAAACCTAGTTTCTGTTTAACCCTATTTCATCCCTATTTATTTCTATAGAACAGCTCCATAAGAGTGATCCCTTGCCGTGAACAAAAAGGAGAGCCTCGCCTAAGAACTTCCCAAACTCAGTCTCTTATTCAGGGGGTGGGGAGGGAGGGAGGGAGAAAAATCACACACCAGGAAAGAACGCCTTGGGTCTCTTCTCTTGGGAGGAGCTGCTGTGAAAAGCTGCCTACTTGATTCTCTTCCTCAGAAAGAAGACCAATGGGAGGATTGGGCTTGGGAAGAGCTGGGCTTGATGAATCTGACTCTTCTTCTTTTTCCCTGGGTATGACGTAAAGAGCAGTCACAGGGCAAAAAAAGGCTGCTGCTTTTTCCCCACAGGTGGAAAGAGGGAATGTGAGAAGCCCTAATTTCTCTTTAGGAGAATCTGGCCACAGGAAGTCACTCCCATTCTTATAGTTTAGTAGGAAAATTAAGTGAAAAGGCCATCCCTCTGGTGATATGCAGGTGGAGTGACTGTGCATGGACAGAAAGACTGCCTTATGGGAGGCAGTAGCTCTTAGGAGCCGATGACGTACATTCTGCAGTTTGTGTGTATAATGGAAGGAGAAGCCTACATGAGGGAGGCAGGTGTCTTGCAAGGTGCATCTTCACTAGGAAAAAAAGGTGCCTTCTTACCTTGAGTTAAAATCCTAGTGAAGACAGTCACCAACACTCCCTTCATAAGGCTGTCCTAATAAAACAAACTTCTTTGACCCTCTCCCACTGTTTGCTTTCCCTTGTGAAGGCCACTTCTCTGCCATCCACTCTTCTGTGGTTTTCAAAAGAAGCAGATATTGTGCGGAGTGGGGAAAGGGGGACAAGGAAGTACAGTGCATTAGGGCAGTCTTATGAGGGGAGAGAGGACATTCCTATCTAAGGAACGAGCACATTTGAAAAGCATCTGAAGAGTGAACAAGTGGGAGACCACCACAAAATAAATTAGCAAGAACCTTACAGGGATAGTGTGGGTTCCTACTGTGATGGATGACAGCAGATAACTGGAGAGTAATGTATGCAATTGGCCTCTCCACCATGATCTCACTTTCTGGGAAACCAACCATCTTCTAGAACATAGCTCACCTTACATCATATGTTTTCCTTTTCTCAGCCTCTCCTTCAAATTCTATTCTAAGGCATTATTAGCAGTTATTACAATTTAGCAAGGAGTTCTGTTGGGAGAGTCAGAGTTGGGCTCTGACTGATAATGAAGAGACAGCAGTAAGTGTGAAGAAATGGTCACTTTCTTATAGACTGGCTTCCACCCCACCACGGGAATGATTCATGCTTCTTTAATTACAATGAGTGCTTTCCTTAATGGTAAAATCCACAAATAATGCTATTCTTATCGTTTTTGTATTTCAGACATTTATTCATCCACAAGCATGTTATTTGTAAATAGACTGAGTGAAAGTCAGCAACAGATTTTTCCTTTTAGCTAAAAAGTGAAAAAAATATTGAAAATACATAGTGTGATACAGCATGGCCAGAAGACAGCAGGAGAGTGATCTAGAATGAGAAGAAGCCTTATTCCCTGTAGATTAATTAAAAGCACCTGAAACCAATTAGAGCACCTGAAGCCAGTCACCTGATAAAATCCCCCTGCTTCAATCAGCCAGGGGATGAGTTGGAGCAGAGTGAGGAGGAGTTGGAGCAGTTTGGAGGAATTGAATCAGAGTGCTTTGGTGGTGGAGCAGAGAGCAGTTTGGAGGAGTGAAGCAGAGTGGATTGGTGGTGGAACAAAGATCAGTTTTGGGGAAAGCGAAGGAGAGTTTTGAGAAGTGCTCCGGCAAGCTAAGACGACCAAGATCCTAGGTAAAGGGACACCTGGCTTGTGCAGAGGGAAGGCAGGAAGCCCCACAAGCTGAAGGTCAGGAGAGGGAAGTAGCCCTGGGGAAAGAATCACTGGTACAAGTGGTTCACCTGCTATCATAGGGCCCCTGTGCTGGGACCCGGAGTAGAGGGCGGGCCTGGGTCCCTCCCTCTCCACTCCCCTTCCCTGGGATACTAGTAGGATAGCTGTTACCCCAGTTCAGGGGCAAGAAATGGCACCCTGAAACCTCCCCACAAGAAGAGAAAGTGCGGGACCCATCATAGTAGTGCCGGCAATTTGCCACAATAGGTTGCACTTTTTTTAGTATTTTTCCATCCAAATAGCTTAAAATGCTTTATGAACATTAATGAGTTAAGCCTGTGGAGTACGGCAGTATCAATATGCCCATATCATCCTATTCTAGAGAAGAGGAAATGGAAGCACAGAGAAATTATGTGACTTGAGTGAGTTCACACAGGAAACACATGACAAAGCCAGGAATAAAACAGAAGCCTCCTCACATTCCCAGTCCTATGCTTTAGCCATGAAATCTCAATTCTTATAAATCCATCTTAAGTTAAACACACGACATGCTGCATTTGTAGACAACTGGTGCACTCTGTCAATCAATATAATCAATTAAGAAATTAAGGTTATGAACAATGTTCATCAAATATTATGAGCTTTAATCCATTATGTGTTTCTGCTTCAGTTATCAATAATTAATGTGATTTTTTAAAAAAACTCATCATATCAAAAAAATTTCAGTAAAGTTAGAAAATATTTGGGAACAAGCAGTTGCCAATTGTAACTCCTAACAATACAAATTGAATTCTTCCAAGTCTGATATATAAATGGCACAGCAACACATCACCTGGCTGTAGGGCCCAATCCTGCAATACGCTGAGCACCTCTTCGCAGGGGCTAAATAATTACAGGTCTTATTAACCCCCCTGATGATTTTCAGGTTTTTAACATTCCAAAACCACCACACTTCATTTCAAAGCCCACTAACATTGGTAAGTGACCGTGTGATCACCAATCACATCATTTAAAAAACCCAAGTACTTAAAAGCAAGGAAAAGAACAGTTAAGGATATAATACATCTTGCTCTGCCCACATAAGTAATACACATTACTTTTATCAAATATAAAGAAATGTATATTTTATTGCTAAACCACTACAGCTTTTCTGTGGACTGGTGGCGGGTGGAGGAGGTGGGCTGGGTTTATGCATTATTTCTCAACTCAATGTTACTATGTTGTTGTAAAGACGACCGTAAACATTGACTGATATGTCCTATTTATCAACTGAGTTGAATTTTGGTAAAGTACTTGTTTCTTGAGAAACGTTTGGTATATGCTGTGACGGTGTCCCCAATGAAACTTTATGGGGAGATGCTTATAAATGTATATATGATGTAACTGGAATATGTTTTATGCTACATGTGCCATGTAACATATCTCTGTAAAAGTTATGATCTACTGAATCTATTCCTCCTGTTTGTATGGATGTATCATTGTTGTAGTTGAAGTTATGAATATTGATTTTATATTTGCTGGTTTTATACATAGCCTTTGTAAGAGCATGGGATCATGTCTTGAGAAAGGTATGTGCATGTAAAGAGATCAATCAAGAAACCCTTACACAGACAATAGGAGGTGCAGACCCCAATCCACATCTGAGCTTGGCCAGAAATGCAACTGGCTGGACTGGTTAGGGTGCATGGACATGTGACTTGCCCATGTGATCCCAAAACTCCAGGGTAACATGATGCTACACAGGGCGTGGGGAAAAGTGCCGGCACTACTATAAACCCTTGGAAGACCCCTCAATGTTGTCTTCAGCTGGCTAAAGAGAGAGCTCTCCACCCGCCAAGGACAGACCTGAAAGAGACTGGACAAAGGACAAAGACAATAGGGGGTGTGAGCGATTGCTGGACCCAGGCTATGAGT
The DNA here is from genome assembly GCA_037349315.1 of Chelydra serpentina. NCBI lineage: Eukaryota > Metazoa > Chordata > Testudines > Chelydridae > Chelydra > Chelydra serpentina. Next base: position 20,711,854 of record JBAIAC010000059.1, on the reverse strand, counting down.
TCTACAGCCTATAAAAGAAAGAGACCGGAACTGGTGAGGTTTTTATCTGTGTTGAGTTTGATTAGACCTAGACTTGCATGTTTTATTTTATTTTACTTAGTAATTCACTTTGTTCTGTCTGTAACTACTTGGAATCACTTAAATCCTACTTTCTGTACTTATTAAAATCACTTTTTACTTATTAAGTTACCTGGAGTACGTGTTAGTACCTGGAAGGGGGGCAAACAGCTATGCATATGTTTCTATCTTTGAAACAGAAGGCGAACTATTTATGAGTTTACCCTGTATAAGCTTTATACAGGGTAAAACGGATTTATTAAGGGTTTGAACCCCATTGGGAGTTGGGCACCTGGGTGTCAAATGCAAGGGCACTTCCTGAGCTGCTTCCAGGCAGGCCTACTGCTGTTAGGGGACGTGGTTCGGACCTGGGTCTGGGTTTGCAGCAGATCAGCGGTATCTGGCTCAAAACAGACAGGATTCTGGAGTCCCAAGCTGGAAAAGGCAGGAAAGCAGGGGCAGAAGTAGCCTTGGCACACCAGGTGGCAGCTCCAAGGGGGTTTCTGTGATACCAACCCGTCACATATGTAATGAACAGAAGAGAGTAGAACTACTGATTAGATATTTATCGGTGCTGTATTTAAGACATTAATTTGTCATTAAACATGAACATGTATAATTTGTTTCTTTCAAAATGGATGTGTGCCGTGTTTAGAATTCAAGATTACTGATAAAATAATAATTATTTTTATCAGAATTATGATGATCTTCCAGCAGCCGAACAGCAAGCAGAGACAAGCTACATTTTCTTATCTTTTGCAATTTTTCTATCTTATCCCCTTTGTGTGCATTTATCTAGTCTTAAAATAGGATCAAACCAACAGAAATTAAGAACCACCACCTAAAACCTCTTTCCTCCATGTTAAAAAGAACATTCAATGCCATTTAGGAGAGTCAAGCAAGTGTTTCTCCCTTTAGTAACTACATAAAGAGAGTTTGTTAAAATTAAAATTTACTTTCAGGTTTTAAAATGTTTGGACTTTTCTCCTTTATTAAAAGAGACAAAGTAAATGTTAAAAGAACTTCCTGGTTGATAGTGTAAAACAAGAGAGAAGTCCCTGGGAACAGAACTTCAAACACAAGTTACCATAAAGGTAACTACATTACAACATTCTAAAAACCTTATCTATTCCTTACAACAGCATGAACAAAGTCAGTATTAAAATGGTTGAAACTGTAAACTCTAGGAAGGTAAAACATACCTTCTACCTGGAGACTATATTTACCCTGGCCTTGTGGCTCGAAAAAAGCCACAAGTATCTACCACAAGAGTTGCATGAAAATCTGTTCACTCAAGCTTCAGAAATATGCATATGTCTTTTCTAAGTTGTAACCTGCTAACAGAAGACAACTTATTCTCAGTGTCTGATCCCGCTCAGGGGCGGCTCCAGGCACCAGCGCAGCAAGCGCGTACCTGGGGTGGCAAACTGCAGGGGGTGGCATGACGGTTGCCATGAGGGCGGCAGTCAGGCTGCGTTCGGCGGCGTTTCTGCGGGAGGTCCGCCAGTTCCGCGGCTTCGGCGGCACTTCAGTGCGGGACTGGCAGACCTCCCGCAGAAACGCTGCCGAATCCGCGGGACCAGCAGACCTCCCACAGAAACGCCGCCGAATCCGTGGGACCAGCAGACCTCCCGCAGAAAGGTCGCCAAATCCCCGGGACCGGCGGACCACCTGCAGGCGTGCTGCCGACTGCCGTGCTTGGGGCGGCAAAAATCTTAGAGCCGCCCCTGATCCCGCTCCCACTGAAATCCATGTAAAAATCCTACCCTGACACTATTTGGAGCAGGACTGGGACCACAAATTTCACTGAGATCAATGGGAGCAGGACTGGGTGCAAAATCTAGCCAAACAAGTCAATTTACCATAACTACAGCCTATTTTATTCAAAGATAGCTGCCACATGAATGTTCAAGGAGATTTAACTATATGGAAAGTGTAGAGGCACCGACAAGCCATTAATGAGCTAGAGGGAGACGGAAACAGATCAAAGTCAACCTTTCATATCTAATTTCTTTTTTGTTTTTAAACAAATAGACTATAACTGAGTTTGACAAACTCTTCCTAGAAACACCCTCCTTTTGCCTTCAGAGTAAGGGTGGCAATTTTCATGTTGCGCCAATTTCAATCCAAAGTTATAAGGGATATAAAACGGCCTTTATAACGTAAGCTGACTGGACCAAGCCCCTCCCTGTCTGTTCACATAGTATATTGCAGTTGTATTGTCGGTACGCATCTGAACCAACAAGCTCCTGACTCGAACGAGAAAAGCCCATCAAACATTGTGAATTCTTGGAGCTCAAGGACAACGATCTGTAACAACAGCTCTTGTTCTGTCCACAATACTTGGGCTCACAAAGTCCCGAAATGTGCACCCCAGGCTACCACTGAAGCATCAGTAACTATAGTCTTGGTCCGGTGGGATGAGCAAAAGGCACAACTCCACATACGTTGCTCTGATCTGGTAACCAATGTAGGAGACTCCGACAGCAAAACAACCAGGGTCAATGTCCAGAGGAGGATAATTCGGGCACTAAACTTCAACCGCCCTGGAAGAGTGAGGAGGCACAACCTTGCATGCCAGATTACATAAATGCATGAGGCCATGTGAACCAGCAGTGTAAACATACTCCGACTGTGATGGCACAACTGGTGGGTTGCCTGAAACTGTTGTTGAGGAAGAAAAGCCATTGAATTCAAAGAATCAAGTAGGGCCCCAATTAACTCAATTTTCTGTGTTGAACTGATGTGGACTTTCCCTTGTTCAGCATGAGTCCCAGACAACTGAAGAGACGTAGTATGAACTGGAAACGTTGGAGAACTTAGTCTTTGGCACTAGCCAATCACCCAATTATGGGAAAACATGAAACCCCTCCCTCTTCAAAAAGGCCACCACTATTACCACACATTTGGTGAATGCTGCCGAGAAACCAAAGGGGAGTACTGTGCATTGATAATGTTGGACTGTGACTACAAATCTGAAGAGGTTCCTGAGACTTGGCAATGCAGACACATGGAAGTAGGCACCCTGAAAATCGAGGGCAGCAAACCAGTTATTGCAGTCTAATGAGGGAAGGGTTGTCACTAGGGTGACCATGCAAAATCTCACGTATTTGATGTACCTGCTGAGATTTCAAAGATCAAATATCGGTCTTAGAACTCCTTTGGTGCTGGGGGATCAGAAAGCACCATGAGTAACCACCCCCCGCTCCCGATGTTGAAGGGACTATCAGACTCAATGGCCATTCCACCGATGGTACTAAATCTGACGGTATAGTACCAATATGTTCTCCCTGCAATACCAGAGAGATCCCAGTCAATGGCCCAGCTCTACCTTAGGTACCTGAGGAGTCCCAACAATGCTCTGAACTCTACTTGGAGGAAGAAAAAGAGAGTCTCTCTTTGACAGGGAATGGCTCCAGTTGGACTTATGGGTCCTTTTTCAGGAAAGGCAGATTGATCCCTCTTTCTTAGAGGAGAAGCATCAGAGTCCAAAAACCTATCAGAGACCTCTGCTGCCCCACTGGGGGGCCAGACAATCCATCGAAGGCCCTGGGGCAGAAGCAGGCTTCACAGCTTTCTCTATGAAATGCTGTTTGAGGTGCAGAACTCTGGCAAACTGCATTCTTTTCTTGAAAGAACAGCAGATACACCACCTTTCCTTAGCATGCCCCTCGCCAAGACACAAAAGGCCACATGTGTGTGGGATCACTATTTGAGATAGTCCCCCTACACAATGGACAGTGCTTAATGTCTGGTAAGCACATACCACTGGGTTTTGCATCAAACTAATAAAAATGAATGGGTACCAATTAATTACAAGAAAAAACAGAAAGAAGCTTGCTGTGATGCAGTAACCATTAGGTAAACCACACAAGGAGCGCCGACTCAGGCCACAAGTAGTGAGAAGGAACTAAGGGGGTTGTGTGACGGAGTAGAGAGCGAGATGGATCTGACCTGAGGGAAAGGCTGCATTGGAAATGTGAGACTTTACCTGAGGCTGTAACATGAGCCAGGACGGGGGTTGGGAGGTGACACCTTTGGCTGGGAGTTTGGGTTGGAAGCTGGCGAGAGAAGAGGGGAGAGAGGCAGACAGGGTCTGGCCTCCCTGCCCCGGTTGGAGCTGTGGGGCGAAATGCAGGGAGCCCCAGGCTGGGGTCTAAGCTCCCTGCCCCCCGGAAGGACCCGACTGAGGGGTCCTGGATGTACTGACAAGCTCTGGTTGGACTGTGTTCCTGGCATCTCTAATAAACCTTCTGTTCTACTGGCTGGCTGAGACTCCCAGTGAATCCGGGGAAGAGGGGTGCAGGGCCGGACTCCCCTATACTCCGTGACAACTGGTGGCAGAGGTGGGATGTTCTGCACCCCGTGAACGGCGCTTCCTGCAGTAAGTAACTGGGGAGCAGTAGAACGAAGGGGGGCTAACGAGGACCAGGCGTGCTGAAGGCTCACGGAGGAGCGGTTTCGGGGAGCGGAGGAGCTACGCTTAACCCCTGGGAGTGTGTGACCAGCGAGAAGGACTGTGCAATGATGGGGTCCCCCTGGGGACTGCAGTGAGCAGTCCCAGGGGCGGAGGAGCCTGCGGCTTGGCCCTGGGAGAGAGAAGGAATTTTGCAGTGACAGGGTTCCCCTGGGGGTGCCGTGAGTGGACCCAGGGGCGGAGGAGCTGTAGCTCGACCCTGGCAAAGAGGCGGTGACCTGGAGAAGGGCTGGCACACTTGGGGTTCTTCCTGGAAACCGTGGGGAGCTAAGAGCACACAGGCCTGCGAGTCCACAGCAAACTTGGGAGCAGTGAAGTGATGGCGTATCGCCTTCTCCTTAAGAGGAGCATTGTAACCCTGTGCAAAAAGGGAGGGATACCCATTGGAAAGCTCACTAAAGCCCAGTTAATCACGCGGCTGGAGGAAGATGACCATTCCAGGGAGCAGATTCCTGACCCCAATGGGGCTACAGCAGGACCTGGGAGCAGCTGGAGTGATAGCCTGGCATCCCCAAGAGTCTGGTCCCCAACCAGACGGGGGTCTTCACGATCGGGTTCCCCAGCAGGGGATCGGAGACGGATGGGACTGGAGCTGAGTCCGAGAGAGCAAGAGGACGGTGAGAGACAGCAAGAGCCCGAGAAAGACCTACAGAAGAAGCAGCAGCGTGAACTTGCGGTGGTGGAACTGAGAGGCATAGGGGACTGGCCAGGGGTAAGTGGGGACAGATCCCGGGGTGCCAGCTCCGCAGGGAACCTCGATCCTAAATTGCTGCCCCTGGTTAAGGAGGGTGGGGATGTGGAGGCCCACCTCACTGCCTTGGAGCAGGCTGGTGATTGGAACCAGGGAGACCCTGCGGAAAAGCCCCGGGATCTAACCCCCGTGCTGGGTCCCAAGGCCATAAACTCCACCAGCCAGAAGGGTGGGATGGTGGACGGATTTCCACTCCTGGCCCTGGACTCAAGCCCTATGGACCCCCAGTGGAAACGGAAGCTGATGGTCAATGGAGAGACATTCGGGGGGTGGCAAAACCCCGGGACAGAGAGAATTGTGGTCAGGCCCCGGGTGGTGCACCCCCACCAGCTGCTGGGGGGCTGTGTGACCTGGGTGAGGGTCCCAGGGACGGACCCATTCGCCCTGCCTATGGCCCAGATCCCTGTGCAGACCCAGGAGGGGTCGGGCTGGCTGGTGGTTGGGGGTCTCCAGGATATCAGCGGTGAGGTGCTGTTGGGGGGTGACTGTGTATCTTTGGGACAGGATCCAGGCCCTGTAACGGCCGAGGATTTGAATTTGAACTCAGGAAACCAATTGGCTAAGAGGGAAATGGTCAGTGAAAATGCAAATGACCTGGCTGGCAGGGGGGAGGAGCTTCCAGGCCCCGGTTACCTGCCTGCCTGTAACCAGACCCCTAGGGCGGGGTGGGTCAGAGAGATGCTCCCCACCCCCCTGCACAATGGAGAGGTGGCTCAGGCAGTCTCTGATGCTGTGACCAAAGCAGCGAGCTCGCTGCCTGGCCCCACAGGGACAGCCAAGGCAGCGCTGAGCACCGGGGGAGCAGAGACCCCAGCTGAGTGGGGGGACACACAGGCAGGGCAGGACGGCTGCCAACCAGGCTTGCCTGGTCCAGAGGTGCTGCCGGGAAGTGAGTCCACGGCAGGGAGGGAGCCACCAGGGACAGGGCTCAGTGGGGCGGTGACCCCAGGCCTGGCCAGTGAGCTGCAGAGGGATCCCGCCTTGGAGAAGCTAAGGGAACTTGCTGGCCACAGTGCTGCAAACCCCCTTGGGGAAGACTGCAGAGACAGATCCCTGTGGGAGAAGGGATTCCTGTGCCGGGAATGGGCTGCCCAAGGGGAAGTGGAACTGCGGGGAATCAGGAGGCAGCCGGTGGGGCACCCGAAGTATCATCACCGGCTATTGTACCTGGCCCAGGGTAAGGGAGAAGATCCCTGGAGGTCCCTGCCCATCAGGGAGGAACCTTTCCAGAAGGTGGCTATGAATAGGGTAGGGCCCCTAAGCAGGGCAACCTGGTCAGGGAAGAAATGCATCCTGGTGGTGATGGATTTCGCCACCCGCTACCCAGAGGGGGTGGCTCTCTCCTCCACCGGGGCAGACACCGAGGCAGACGCGCTGCTGACCATCTTCAGCAGGATGGGGGTCCCCAGCGAGGTCCTTACAGACCATGGATCCGAGGTCATGTCAGCCCTGCCCCGGGGCGTGTGGGAGAAAGGTGGGGTCTGGCCCACCTGGGCCTCTGCATATCACCCTCAGTCCAACGGGCTGGTGGAGAGAGTTCAGGGGGCCGTGAGGCTGATGTTGAAGACTTGCATCAATCAGCATCCACAGGACTGGGACAAGTACCTGCCCCACCGATGGCAAAGGGAAGTGCCCCAGGAATCACCAAGGGGCTTCCCTTTCAAGCTGTGGTATGGGAGGAGAGTAAGGGGACCCCTAGAACCGGTAAGGGACGATTGGGAGGAGAAGGGGGAAGACCCCCTGATGGATCTCTCCCCTGAGATGGGAGCCCATCCTTCCATCAGGTGTCCCCCATTCAGAGTAACTGGGAAAAGAGCCCAGAACCTGGAGAGAGAGGCCAAGGACAGGCTGGCTTTAGAGGTGAACCAGTCATTCAACAGCCCCGGGCTGGCCAAGGCGGAGGCGATCAGAGATTGGCCTGTTCCCCAGACCAAGAAACAGGGCCAGGCCTTTAGCGGGATGGCGGGGTCCCACCAGAGGTTTGTACCCCCCTTTAGCTCCCTAGCTGCCCCCATCACAGAGCTAGGTAAGAAGAGGAAGCCAGACGAGGCAGTCTGGACCGAGCAGGGCCAGAGGGCTCTCTGTGCGCTGAAGGAGGCTCTAATCCAGGGCCCTATAGATCGAGTAAACCCAGACGGGGCCAAGCCCTGTACAGAGTTCACCAAAGCCTCAGACACAGGGCTGGGCGTGGTGCTGATGCAGGCCTATGCGAAGCGGGGGAGACGCCCCATCGGGTATCTGAGCAAGGAGCTGCTGCCCTGGAGGCAGAACGGTCCGGCCATAGAGAGGGAATGCCTGGCCATGGGGCAGGCCCTTAAGAAGCAGCAGCCAGATCTATTTGGGTGGCGCTTTACAGTGTATATTCACCACTTCGCCCCGACGTGGCTGCATCCAGGAAAAGGGGCCGATGCCGAGCGGCTGGTGACACAGACACGTGGTCAGAGAGGGGACCAGATCAAGAGGGAGGCTCTTAACCAAGAGAGCCCGAACTACAGCCCTCCAGACTGGAGCGCTGGGAAAAGACCTGATCTCAGCTTGAACCCCAGGGGTTTTGGGATGGGAAAAGGGCACGGGCGGCATAAACCTTCCCACATGCGGCCTGCGGGTGCCATCCAGCCCACCCGACCTAAGGGAGCTCGTCGAACTGTAACGGCCTGGTGTGACCGGGTTTGAACTTCCCCAGGTCACTAGCTAAAGTGACCCCGCTCAGTTCAGTCTCGAAGGGGGGGGAGATGTGACGGAGTAGAGAGCGAGATGGATCTGACCTGAGGGAAAGGCTGCATTGGAAATGTGAGACTTTACCTGAGGCTGTAACATGAGCCAGGATGGGGGTTGGGAGGTGACACCTTTGGCTGGGAGTTTGGGTTGGAAGCTGGCGAGAGAAGAGGGGAGAGAGGCAGACAGGGTCTGGCCTCCCTGCCCCGGTTGGAGCTGTGGGGCGAAATGCAGGGAGCCCCAGGCTGGGGTCTAAGCTCCCTGCCCCCCGGAAGGACCCGACTGAGGGGTCCTGGATGTACTGACAAGCTCTGTTTGGATGTACTGACAAGCTCTGTGTTCCTGGCATCTCTAATAAACCTTCTGTTCTACTGGCTGGCTGAGACTCCCAGTGAATCCGGGGAAGAGGGGTGCAGGGCCGGACTCCCCTATACTCCGTGACAGGTTGCAGTGGTGCCACCCTTATACAGCCTCGGGAGATGCCAGGAGGCGGAACAGGGCACATGTGCCACCTCAACAGGTACTGCTATATAAAGCTCCCTGGCTCTGACATGCTGGGCGTATGCACACCTGAGTGGAGTACATATCTGAAACCACTTGAAGAACAGCAAGTCACTCAGGGTGTCAACATGTTAAACTCTATTGAGAGGATGAGCAGAAATGAGACAGGGTACTGTTATCCAGGAAGGCATTAAAGGGTGCCATCAACTAGTTGTTTGACCTGTAGACAATCGTATAAATGCTTGAAGTTGTGGCTCTGCTAATCAGATGGCAGGGGCTCTCATTTATCCTCCTGTTTTCCCTTTTGGGTTTTCAGTGTTCCACAAAATCAATAGGGTTTTGTTATCACATTACATACAAAGAAAAATGCTGTTGAGCATAATGCCTTTGCAAGCTCAATCAATGGTACACCCTCATGTGGAAAACGATGGGCAGGACTGGTCACCCTACCTCGAAGAGGGTACTGTAGAGTTGGAGGGGGTTCAGAGAATGGTGACAAAATTATTAGGGACATAGAAGTCTCATGTGAGAGAGACTGAAAAGACTGGAATGGGTTACTCTGAAAAGAGACATGATAAAAAGTATATAAATAATGAATGTTTTTTAAAGAATGTAGATAAGGAAGCGTCTGTTCTCCCTGTCTCAGAACACAAGAAAAAGGGGACCTGCAATGAAATTGAAAGGTGGCAAATTAAAAAATAAGACGGAAAAACATCTCCACACAACGTGTAATTAGACTGTAACTGTGCCACGGAGAAAGAGAACTTTGGGTATTTATATGAACAAAAATATCTAATCCCTCATTGAATCTTAGAGCTTCTCTAGACAGTGGGGTAATGCACTCTACAGGGGTGTTGATTTCTACAGCTCACTAATGTGCTGCACATTAATTGGTCTGTGCGGACCCTGCTGGTGCACACTAAAGGTTCCCTAGTACGCTTTAACATAATGTAGACATTGCTGATGTGCACTCAAGTTTCTCTAGTGTGCTTTAACATAATGCTGTTTGAAAAGATCTATGTTAAAGTGCACTAGGGAACCTTTAGTGCACACCTGCAGGGTCTATACAGACCAATTAATGTGCAACACGGTAGTGTGCTTTAGAAATCACTCCCCCCCACCACCACCACAGTGTGCATTACCTCTGCATATAGACTACCCTTACTGAGTTCTAACTGTGATGTGAAATGCAAGTGAAAATATTGATGAATTTTGGATTTTCCTCTGAAGTATCTGGTTCCAACCACCGTCAGAGTCAGGATACTGGACTAGATAACCAGAAGTCAGATCCAATAAGCCAATTTCTATGTTCTTATAAAGAAACAAACATTCATAGGATGCATGCTCTATCATAGAGCTAACATGGCCCATCTCCTTTGCAGTCCACAGCTTCTTTATGACTCATTCTTAAGTGCACATGCAATGGGAGCCTGTCTGAACACACTCAGTGCACTCACACTAGAGCAGGAAGAATTATGTCCAGAGGCAGACCCTTTAGTTAGTATGCCTGATATCTTCAAGAGTTAGCAATAGTAAGCAGGAGCTAATTAAGCTTCTTTAAATATACGATGTGTCTCAGTCTTGACCTGTAATAACAATTCCTACACTAAATCCTAGGTAAAGGGACACCTGGCTTGTGCAGAGGGAAGGCAGGAAGCCTGTGTCGGTTAAGGGGTATGATTTTTTGTGAAATTTCTAATATGACAAGAGCTGTACCAGCAAACCAGCAAGGCTCATTTTAGTTAAACTACACGTATTTATAGTCTGGAATAAACTTTTGTCAAGTGTCCAAACTAGCCTTTAATAAAGGAGTTTGAGATCAGAAAACTTGTTATGCTATGTAAAGACAGTATCTTGTTAGTATGCTGTACTGAAGTGAGATATGGCAGATAAAAAGAAGTCAGGCTAAGAAGCAATTACATATAGAGATCCTCATCTGCAGCATAACATGAAATTAACATCTTCTCAGACAGAGAAAGATGATTCAGTTATTGAATGTACAATTTTATATTATGGATTAAAGTTTCTAAAACTCTGCAGCTTTCAACTTGTGACTCAGGGGCTGGGACTTTTAAGATTGGTTTAATGCAGGCTTAATCACATGCAAGCCTTAAAGAGAGTGCTTTTCAAATGGATGGTTTTATCAGTTGCTGTAAATCAAATATTCCCTAACCTGCAGGAATGTATTAATATATGTGGAATAATGTCTCCCCTCTTTAAATTTGGAAGACAATCCAGTTACTCCCTCCTTACAAACAACAATGTTGTTAGTTAGAATTAATAAGTACTGGTTATGATTCAGCCTCCTAATACCAAGATTGATCCATGGGGTATTTTACAGCTTGTTAAAGTTTATTAGCCATCACAGATAATCAGTAAAAAATGTTTAACTGACTAATTACCACAGCTGTTGCTGTTAGAGGTGTTTAAGATCATTGCATTGCTCACAGTAACATCTACTCCTGAAAACCACTTACCTGACATTTATTTTATAGGAGAATTTTATTGTGTTTTTGTAATTGAATGTTGTATCTTAGCAGCTTTTACTTTTTTAACATGATTGTTGAGGAAGATTGCTTAGGCCAGGGCTTTAGCCACCTTTCCCTGGTAACTATTTAGAAAAGGGGAAAACTATAAATAAAATGCCTTTCAATATTGTTATGAGATGAATTAAACCTTATTATAACTAATGTGTGAAAATGCCCTTCATTTAAGATAACTAAGAGTTAGCTAAGGGGCCACACCTAAAACAAACTATAATGGAATTAGCCCAGAAACTAGCGCCATGTGGGTGGAGAGTTCTACTGAGTATTGTTCTGACCAGATGGGGGTGTACGTCTGTGGGTGGAAACCTCTAGGTTGGGATGCTGGAAGGGGACAGACAAGAAACAGAGAAACTGAGGCCATGGCTGCGTCTACACTGCCACTTTCAGCTTTAAAACTTTTGTCGTTCAGGGGTATGAAAAAACACACCCGAGCGACAAAAGTTTTAGTGCTGAAAAGTGCCAGTATAGATAGCGTGGCTCCCGGCAATAAAGCTACCACCGCTCGTTCGGCGTGGTGGTGTTTTTTATCTCTGGAAGAGCCCTCCTCCGGCGATAAAGTGTGTCTACATTGCCCATGTCGCCGTGCTGTAACATGGGTAGTGTAGACATACCCCATGTCTACACTACCACTTATGTTGGCAAAACGTATGTCACTCAGAGATGTGAAAAAATAACACCCCCTTAATGATGCAAGTTTCGTGGGCATAAGCACTTGTGTGCACAACGCTATGTTGGTGGGAGGACTGTCGCTGCTCGTTTAGGTGGTTTTATTACGTCGACAGGAGAGCTCTCTCCCTTTGGCATAGAGCAGCTACACGACCAATCTTAAAGCGGCACAGATGCATCAGTACAGGTGCACCACTAAGTTTGCTAGTATAGACCTGGCCCCCAGGGAGAGCAAGAAAGCCAAGAAGGAGCCTGTAAGCACCGTGCAACCTTGGCAGAAATCTAGAGACCTTCTGGATCTGGTGCTGGCTAAAGAGGCTTGGGACTGTAAGCAAAGAAGCTCTCTCATTTTTGGTTCCTCCTGTATTTGGAGAAGCGGAACTTTCTACATTCCTTGTAAACAAACAAGACTGCACCAAAGAAAATACCAGACTCCATCATCGATTTCTACTCCCCATTGGAACATCCACAGTGCCCCGAACTTTGTCTAGCCACTCAGGTTGTAAAGAGACTCCCCCCCGCACTGACCTAGCAGAGCTCTAGCTATGAGACCAGTGACTACGAATTACGGTACCACTGACTTGCTATGAAACTTCATCATTTGTTTTTTGAGTTTACACTATTTTATAGCTACTTAGCAACCTCACGTGATTAAAGAAAGTATTTGCGTCAGAAAATATTTAGCAAGCAAAAATTGAGCCATTAGGAAGACAAACAACGATTGCACTTCCCAACTGGTATTGGCTAAACATTTTCCTTTACTTACACAGTTAGGTTTATTTGAATGCAATTTCAGGGGATGAAATTGGCATCAGTGACTGGAGGAACAACTTTCAGTTTCTCCACTAACAGTTTATTGCAAACAGAATAGTTGCAATAGAAAAGAGCTTTAAAAAAAAAAAAAGAAATATCAAGAGTGTATTTTAGTTACTATAAACAGCCCTTATTGACCCCCTGTTGTAAGAAAAGTGAACTATTGTATCGTACCTTACGAGTCTATATGAGTTTATTGATTCTTCCAAAGTTCTGAGAAGCATCTTTTAAGAGCAGCCAAAAAAGTCAATACCACATTAGGAATGTCATACAGATTCAAGACTTTTTTATATTATAAACTGGCACAGAATTATGCTTGCTGAATGTCATATGTATTTCAAGGCTTCAAACCCAGAGCTACTTTACATACATTTTGATACGTAGTTCCTAAATCAACACCATTAATGACTAGAGCCAAGTGCTCTTCTGGGATAATGCTAGTGTCACAGAAAGAGGGAACTGTTTTCTGTGCATGAGCTTCACCCCATATGGAAGATGTCAGAGACTAAAGCTCTGCTCATGTATGTTTGTAATACAAGACAACCCCACTTGTCCTTGGTGGTTCAGCCAATTGGGCAGACACCAGCAATTGATGCATAGGCAGACAGCGTAACTCAGAGGTCAGTAGGAAAGATGGTCAAACATAGCACTCCTATTCAGAACAGCTGTTCGAGCGGAAGAGGCAAGGTGAACTGGACTAATGATTGCTCTGAGGAGGAAGTAGAGGGAGTTGGAGGTTTGAATGGGACAGCGAGGGCTAGGAAGGAGTATTGGGAAAAACAACGTAGAAAAAATCCCAACTGGCTCAGAGGGTGGAAGAACATCAGGGCTGAGTCACTGCTTTTTGGCAAAGTGAATGGACAAAGAAAACCTACATACATCAGCTACCGCCTCCACTCGGCATGCTGTCGCTCAATACTCTGACTTCTTCCTGAAATATACTGCGAGTCTGGCAGCCTGAAGAGATCTAGACAAGGTTCTACAGCACATTTCCTGCAAAGCTCTGAATGAAGAACACCAGCACACCAATCCATTTTCTCCATATCATGCCTATAAATTTCCCTCTGCCCTTACCAACATGGAAGGGGAAAGAAAGGGGAATTTCACACCTCTACAGTGGAAGCAACAAGGTGCAGCAACAGGTAAACCTCTCAAAATCCCCTCTGGATTTACTAGAGTGTAGTAGCTTTTTGCAAAGCAAAGGGTGTCAAAAGCAGTTAGCCAGCAGAACAAAAAAGGGGGTCCTACCTATTTCTTCACGTATATATATCTATAAGCAATTTTAAGAATAATATTAAAGGATATACACATTAAATAGTTGATAGAACACAAAGCATACTGGTTATTCAAAGAATAAAATGTGACTATTATATATAGCACAATCTTCTGACTTGGATTTGCAGTAATAATCTGATACTGATATGAAATGCAAGTATTACACAGTACTCTGAAATCCACTGACAAATTATCTTTAGTTGTTTAATGCACACAATGTGGTTATGACAATATTTTGCTCCCTTCATCTTCACTGGGTTTTGTACATTATGAGTGGAATAACTGTGCTTAGACAGTGATATGCTGGAAGATTGTGGCATCTGCTTGCTAATTATATACAAATTGTTGATGAGTGTTGAAAATGAATTAATGGATGATATATGCATGGCATTTATCTTAAGCTATTATAAGTCTGTATTCATGTGAATAATGAATGAAGCAACACAGGCTTTTGCCTGCAGTCCTACAGGATAATCATATTAAATCAGCATTTTAACAGTTTATTCTAGTAAGTTAAAATGTTTTCAAAACAAATGTGAGTTGTTATTAAACCAGCTCAGTTACAATACCTATTCACAATTCACAAATGTTTGTTATTGTAGAATGCATCTGCTAATAAATGCAACAATGCAAGACAATTAGAGTCCAGTATTTCTAATCCTTCAGAATTTTACTTTTTAAGCCTATTCATGTGGGAGAGGAGGAAGGAAGAAGAGAACAGCCCAGGAAGGCTGTGGAGATCACACATCTGACCAAAACACTGACTGTTACCTATAAGGTGCAGTAACACGAAAGCATTTTCAATTCTAAACCTCAACCACCACCATTTTATTTTTCTGCTATCACTTGCAAGAAACACCATCACTGGCAGACTATTAACTTCTTAAAAATACCCATGTAAATGTTTTTATTTTATCAATGTTCCCTATCATTCTACTTCTGAGGATAAGTACTGAGGGTTTTCTGGGAGTCCCAAGGCCGCTTTGATACAAAAGCTGCTTTTAACCAGGGGGCTTCAACAGACACATGTTGGAGAACTGCAGGCTCTTCAATGCTTCCTGCCTTACCTTCTTCTGTGAAGACTCTGTCTCAGATGGAGTGCTCAGCATCGCTGTCTGCAAGCACTACACCTTAAGTAAGCTGAGAGGCCATGTCTTGGCAGAGGCCTTTGCTTCTAAGGTGGCATGGCATGCTTTGATGAGGCAGCCCCACTAGCTTACACTGATACAGGCGGAGCCTACAGTAAGCTCCAGTGCTCAGCTCTCTTGGCTCACTCAGGTTTTTGTTTCGTGAGTTTGGCATGAGACTGGCTTGGAGATGTTTGAAGGGCAGATTTAAGGAATTTTCCATGGGGCAACTCAAGGAGGGCTTAGATGTGCTTGTGACGGTGTACCCCATAAGGCTTTATGGGGAGAGGCTTATAAATGTATACATGATGTAACTGGAATATGTTTTATGCTACATGTGCCATGTAACATATCTCTGTGAAAGTTATGACCTACTGAATCTATTCCTCCTGTTTGTATGGATGTATCATTGTTGTAGTTGGAGTTATGAATGTTGGTTTTATATTTGCTGGTTTTATACATAGCCTTTGTAAGAGCCTGGGATCATGTCTTGAGAAAGGTATGTACATGTAAAGAGACCAATCAAGAAACCCTTACACAGACAATAGGAGGTGCAAACCCCAATCCACATCTGGGCCTGGCCAGGAATGCAACTGGCTGGACTGGTTAGGGTGCATGGACATGTGACTTGCCCATGTGATCCCAAAACTCCAGGGTAACATGATGCTACACAGGGAGTGGGGGAAAGTCTATTTAAACCCTTGGAAGACCCCTCCATGTTGTCTTCAGCTGGCTAAAGAGAGAGGCTCTCCACCCCCCAAAGACATACCTGAAAAAGACTGAACAAAGGACAAAGACAATAGGAGGTGTGAGCAATTGCTGGACCCAGGCTATGAGTTCTACAGCCTGTAAAAGGAAGAACCTGGAGCTGGTGAGGTTTTTATATCTGTGTTAAGTTTGATTAGACATAGACGTGCATGTTTTATTTTATTTTACTTAGTAATTCACTTTGTTCTGTCTGTAACTACTTGGAATCACTTAAATCCTACTTTCTGTACTTATTAAAATCACTTTTTACTTATTAAGTTACCTGGAGTATGTGTTGGTACCTGGGGAGGGCAAACAGCTGTGCATATCTTTCTATCTTTGAAATAGAAGGCGAACTATTTCTGAGTTTACCCTGTATAAGCTTTATACAGGGTAAAACGGATTTATTAAGGGTTTGAAACTCATTGGGAGTTGGGCACCTGGGTGTCAAAGGCACGGGCACTTCCTGAGCTGCTTCCAGGCAGGCCTGCGGCTGTTAGGGGATGTAACTCGGACCTGGGTCTGTGTTTGCAGAAGATCAGCGGAATCTGGCTCAAAACAGACAGGATTCGGGAGTCCCAAGCTGGAAAAGGCAGGAAAGCAGGGGCAGAAGTAGCCTTGGCACACCAGGTGGCAACACCAAGGTGGTTTCTGTGATCCCAACCCGTCACAGTGCTCCCCATGTTTTCTTATTGCTCAGTGTAACCGTGCAAAGCACGTCTGGCACTGTTGGGTATTGTGGCTGGCTGAGAGGCCAATTCAGTGAAGGCATTTGTCCCTCATGGTTGTGATTTCACCATGCTAAAATGCCTGCAAGCCACTAAGCAACCTTCGTCCTTAGGTGTTGACATTTCCTTTGAAAAGGAAAGGAAAATGATAGAGGGACACCGGAGCACTACGCACACATACAGAGCACCTGAGCATGCACTGTGGAGTGAACACTGAAACTGCTGGCACTGAAACAAGTGTCAAATAATCAAAGTGCTAGAAAAAAAATTGGTGCCAACACAAGCAGTGAAACACTAAACCACAAACCCCACAAGTGATATGTCCCAGAAGCTGGAAGTGGATGACAGGGGATGGATCACTTGATGATTACCTGCTCTCTTCATTCCCTTTGAAGCACCTGGCATTGGCCACTGTCAGAAGACAAGATACTGGGCTAGATGGACCATTGATCTGACTCGGCATAAGTACATATGAACGGCCATACTAAGGGCTTGTCTTCACTACCCGCCGGATCGGCGGGTAGCAATCGATCTATCGGGGATCGATTTTTCGCGTCTCATTAAGACGCGCTTAATCGATCCCCGATCGCGCTCCCCGTCGGCTCCGGAAAACCACGTCATCGAGCGACGCAAGCGGAGTCGACGGGGGAGCTGCAGTGATCGACGCGCCGCCGTCTTCATGGTCAGGTAAGCCGATTACGATACGCCGATTTCAGCTACGCTATTCACGTAGCTGAATCTGCGTATCGTAGATCGACCCCCCTCCGTAGTGTAGCCCTGGGCTAAGGGTACATTCACACTACCCGCCCGATTCGGCGGGTAGCGATCGATGTTCTGGGATCGATTTATCGCGTCTCATGTAGACGCGATAAATCGATCCCAGAAGCGCTCCCCGTCGACTCCGCTTACTCCTCGCGCCGAGCTGGAGTTCCGGAGTCGACGGGGGAGTCTGCCTGCGCCATGTGGACCTGAGGTAAGTACTTTGTAATTCGATCTAAGATACTTCGACTTCAGCTACGCTATTCACGTAGCTGAAGTTGTGTATCTTAGATCGATCCCGCCCCCTAGTGTGGACCAGGCCTAAGATAGGCTCTGGTGTGCCAGATTACAGGTGCTGAGCTTGCAAAAGCAAGAAGTGTTGAAGTATCAAGGCAGGTGTTTATCTTCCTCTTCTACTTTGTTTTATAAGCTCTTTGAGGAAATGACTGGCTTTTCATTGGGACCTGTTAGTGCCACTGGAATACAAACAATAAACAAGTTCTGAAGTCCTGGAAAAATGTAACAAAGTGCTGGATGACTGAGGACATTTAAGTACCCAAGGCAAAAGCCACAAAACATTTACATTTTTGAATGGACATGACTATATAACAGGGCTGAATCTAGAAGATACCCAAATGCTTTGCAGGGACCTGGGGATAGAAGGGAAATAGTGACTGAGGAGGTGCAACCTGCAGAGAGCTCCTTTATCAACCATGGTCAAGAAGGATCTGACTGGAATGTTCCAAAGTAGTTAAACTTAGGTGGCGCAGCATGTTGGCCATTAGGATCCTGACTTGTATTCCATCCCACTACTAGTGCCATCACAGGACAAAAATCTGTCAAGAGTCTGGTGAGTTCCACTAGTCTCCTGTTTGAAAACTGAAATCCATACACTGGAATTCTGGCAGATGGTAATGGGAGGGAAACTATACAGTACAACTAGCTCTTATGGTATGTGCCAGAAACTTAGTTTTCTCAAACTTAGGGCTGGTCTACACTAAACCCCCCTGTTGAACTAAGATACGCAACTTCAGCTACGTTAATAACGTTAATAACGTAGCTGAAGTCGAAGTCTCTTAGTTCGAACTTACCTCTGGTCCACACGCGGCGCGCAGGCTCCCCCGTCGACTCCGCCTGCTCCGTTCGTGGAGCAGGATTACCAGCGTCGACGGGGGAGCACTTCCTGGTTCGATTTATCGCGTCTAGACAAGACGCGATAAATCGAACCCAGAAGATCGATTGGACTCCTCCGACGCGACGGGTGAGTATAGACGTACCCTTAGGTGGCGTTTAAAGTCGAATTTAATAGCATGTTTTATTAAATATGAAACTATGCAGATAAAATTTGTTTTTAAGTCCTATGAACCACAGCAGTCAACAAATCTCACAAAAAGCTTTGCTATTACAAAACTTTATAATTCCATCTGTTAACACCAGATGAACATAGAAGTGCTGGGCTTACACTACATTAATTAGCGCGTATCTCAATAGTACCTTGATAAAACCTCACACTTTGGTTGATTGTACAGACTATCTGCAAAGCACTCATTAGGTCCAGCTGGGCTGATTAAGAAACCCCAGATGAAGAGATGGCCTTTTGTATCACTGCAGGCTTTAAAAGGCGTCAGTTTTTCTCTGAGCAAAGATCCAACGCATTTGCAAGCCCGAAGAGATGCACAATGATAATAAAGCAAGATCTGCAATAACATGCACACCAGGCAATAAGGGACTTCTGTGATTATCTGAAAGACAACTCTTCACTTAAACATTATACAAGTGTGTCATAAGGACATAAGAATGGCAATAATGGGTCAAAACAATGGTCCCTCTAGCCCAGTATCCAGTGGCTGGTGCCAGATACTTCACAGGGAATTAACAGAACAGGGCAATTATCAAGTGATCCATTGCCTGTTGTCCAGTCCTAGCTTCTGGGAGTCAGAGGTTTAGGGACACCCAGTGCATGTGGTTGTGTCCCTAACCATCTTGGCTAATAGGCATTGATGGACCTATCCTCGATGAACTTATCTAATTCTTTTTTTAACCAAATTATACTTTTGGCCTTCACAACATCCTCTGCCAACCAGTTCCACAGGTTGACAGTGTGTTGTATCAAGAAATACTTCCTTATGGTTGTTTTAAACCTGCCCCCTATTAATTTCATTGGGGGATCGCTGGTTCTTGCATTGTGTGAAGGGGTAAACAAGACTTCCCAGTTGTATACAAAACAGTTCCATGATCAATCTTTTGTCAAGAACTCAGCTCATTACAAAATTATCTGATCAGCATTGTGAGATGGGCTTTTGTTTGCCTTCATCTAAAGAAAACCAAGGTGTACATTTGTTACTGTGAGATTCTAGCATAATTCACTACAAAAGATGCTTTGCATTTAAGCAAAAATGGCTCTGGAGGAAGTGTGCAATCTACTTCAGAAATATTTACAAACTGTTATCGCACTATAATTTTAAGGCCCTCTCCACCTCTTTTCATGTTTGCACAAACACTGCAGTAACGAGGAACATAAAAGCATTTCTGTAAAATTAAAGGCGCAGCATACTATCCATCATCCAACAGGAGTCTCTACTGCAGTGGAATCCTGTGCTTTAACCGGACTACTGAGATTCATTTGTTCTGTAAGAGTGCTGCAAAAGCAATCCTCGAGTTGCTATCAATAGCTCTGATTAAGAGGAGACTGATGAAGCAACGCCAAATTGCTATGTCATCTGGTGCTGCTGAAGTGCTGCTCTGCTGCCTGCAATTCAAAACCATGCTGAAACAAGAAGAGAGGAAAGATTTGAATTCATGGTGGACTGAAGTTATACTGCTCAGATCTGCTTGTTATACAGCAATGGGTTCTGATGATCTTTCCTATAAACCAACAGAGGACTGGAAACAGCAAATGAAAATTAGGTTTGCTGTTCTTTTATATTGAACAGCAAGTTTCACCTTACTTCCGTGACTAGTATGTTTACAAGACAATGGACAACCCTCAGATATCCACCCCAAACACATCGCCAAACTCATCCATCTCATCCTCACCATAACAATTTTACATTCAACCACATGTCCAAACCATAGGGAGAGACATGGGTACTAGCCATGGGTACTGACAGCCTCTTCATGGGCCACCTTAAAGAAGAATTTCTGGACAAATGCACCACAAAGTTAATGATATACCGAGATGCATCAATGATATTTTCATCCTCTGGGCAGACAACAAACTCCCTCATAGATTTTCACCACAATTTCAACAATCTTCACCCATCCATTAAACTCTTTTCCGGAACACTCCCAACACTAGCATCAACTTCCAGGACACCATAATCAGTTTCAGCAATGGAACACTACAGACAACCATACACAAGAAACACACCTCTCTACATAAATCCGGTACCACCCCAAACACACCAAGAAATCTGTTTTTTATGTCCAAACACTGCTGATACCACAGAATATGCTCAGAGCAGATAAACACCTTAACACACTTAAAATCACCTTCTCCAAAGAAGGATACTCCACCAGACAAGTAGATCACATCATGGAACAGGACATCCAAATACCTGGACAGAACCTGCTTCAATTCAGAAATAACCCCCTCCCCCCCCACTGCACATCCCTAGTTGTCACCTACCACCCCATACTAGAACCCCTATGGGGTATCATCAAACAACTACAACCCATACACAATGAGGACCCCAATCTGAAAAATCTTTCCTGAACTTCCACTTCTGGACTTTAAACCACCACCCAACCTCTCCAAGCTCACCATCAGAAGCAAGATCCCCACAGACCAGTCACATCAACTTAAAGTGGTACCAGACCATGCCAGAACAATGGATACAAAACCTGCAGACAGATCTCCTCTGCTACAATGATCAATACCTCACACAACACACCTTTCAAGATGCATGGATCCTACACAAGCCTATCAGAACATGTGTACTTCCTCCAAAGCATTAAATGCCCAAATAAATATGTGGGTGAAACCAGACAATCATTATACTCTCGAATGAACACACATAGGAAAACAATAAAAGACAAAAAGACCCTATCATCTGTGGCGAACACTTTTCATGAAGTGATCACTCTATACCTCACCTATCAGTCCTCATCCTCAAAGAAAACCAGCACAACACTTTCAGAAGACAAGTCTGAGATCTTAACTTCATAACTCTGCTAGACACTAAAAATCATGGACTGAACATACACACTGGATTTATAGCTTATTACAACAATCTGTAACCCACGAACACCCTCTTTTTGTCCTATGACTACTGCGGTGTTAATGGGCCACTCTACCCTGAATGGTCGCTTACAGCATGTGCTAACTATTTATGCTAACAGTCTGTTCCACCTTGCATTTAGCTGTGACACCCCAGACCTGAAGAACAGCTCTATGTGGCTCCAAAGCTTCTCTCTCCCCAACACAAGTTGGATAAAACATATCACCTCACCCACCTTTTCTCTCTATATCTGAAATGCATTTTCTGTGTAAAGTGAACACGCTGCGAGAACTTGCTTCCTAGAAGGAGGGTATGTATGTCTCCTTTACGTATTGTACTGTTTTGTCTTTAGACATCACATCTGGCTAAGTTTGGTTATTTGGTCTCCTGAACATTTTAAAGAATGAACTGTGAGTGCAGTCAAATAATTGGCTATACCTTTGAGGCAGTTGGTGCCATTGTTTATTACCACTAATATTTACCAACTCTATGCTTATATTTAAGATGCACTTAATTCCAAACTTTCCCAACTCATAATTTCACTAAAGACCAGTCTTGATGTACCGCAGGCTCCTCTTCAGCACCGATCCATTAGCTGGTCCTCGATGGGCAGAACATTGTTCTTTTAGTGCACTTTAATTAGCCATGCAAAATACATGTGTACACTGGAGGAGTAAAAGTGTTAGAAATGTAGAGATGTAGTGCAGGTGTGGTTTTTTACACAATATGAGGGAGAAAGATGGTGGGGAACCCCACTTCGTTTTCAGATGTTAAATGCATATCTGGTACATAATTTCCACAAATGAAAGTAATCTGAGTTGGTTACAATTCCCTGTGCAAGCATACAATTAATAAACAAGGAATAAACCTTGCCATGCAATTTGTGCTAGTGCTCACTCTAATTTCCCAGACAGCCACAGCCTCATTACCTCCAGATTTGTGCATCTCATTATGATGCTGACACTGGCATTTGTGTGATTAGTGCTGAAATTACAGATTCATCCTCATTTAGTGTGGTCTTTATTGCTGTTAATTAGGCAACGAAATGTGAAAACTGTTACGACATTTTAATTATCTGAATGCAATGAGATTTTTATCCAAAAAAAAAAAAAAAAGGAACCACTTCATGGAAACAGTTGCTGGTTCCAGTAGAAACAACTGATTAACAAAAGCCTGATGATTTGCTGTGCCATTACCGAATAGTTAAGATGACAATATTTTCACCCATCCTATCTGCACCTGCCAAGCTGTAGTTTTATTTTCTGTAAGTTAGCAGCCTAATTAAGTGAGGCATAATTAATTATTTTTTAAAAAAGGAAACTGGGCAATTAATTTGATGTGATACTTTGTGGCAAGTTTCACTGATATTATCAAAATTGCCATATCTGTAAACAGCTAAACGTTAATGTTGATACAATATCACTACAAAGAAGGGAATGTGGATCGGTGAATAGCTTTCATGTGAATTTACTTCCATGTTATTTATGAATTAATAGGAAAAGGAGAGGTTGATTACCTTGTTCAGTAACTGGAGCTTTTTGAGATGTGTCCACCTATGCTGCTCCATGTCAGGATGAGCATGCCCGGTGCACTCTGGGTCAGAGACACCCCAGGCTCTGGTATGAGGGCATATAGGGAAGGGCGGAGCTACCCCCACTCCAGTTCCTTCTCAGCCACAAAAGTCCAATGAGAGACTCCAAGGCAGAGGGTAAGGGAGGCAGGTAGTGGAGCACCCATAGGGACACGTCTAGAAGAACTCCAATTACTGTGCAAGGTAAGTAACCTCTCCTTCTTTGAGTAGCGTCCTTATGGGTGCTCCACATCAGGAGACTCTGGAGCAGTACCTCTACCAGAGAGACGGGTGCTGAGGAGGTGGATTAAATATAGACTGTACAACATCATTCCTGAAAGCCACACCAGCTTTGGAAGCAGTCACAAGAGTGTAATGGTAAAACATGTACTGAAGACCAGGCGGCTGCCCTGCAAATGTCTGTGATAGGTACGTTTCTCAGCAGGGCAGCAGACATAGATTGAACCTGACGGAGTGAGCAATAACTCTCGGAGGAGGGTGAACTCCTGAGGCTTTGTAGCAGATTAAGATGCAACCCATTATGACAGTCTGAATGGAAATTGCCTGTCTTTTCAGGCATTCTGCAATTGAGATAAAAAGTCTAGGTGAAGCCCTAAAGGACCTACTTCTGTCTAGGTAAAAGGCAAGGGTTCTTCTTACATCCACGGTATGAAGGCTCATTTTTTTATCTTGAAGAGTGAGGCTTGGGGTAAAATACTAGTAAGTGAATCTCTTGGATGAGGTGGAATTCTGAGGAAACTTTAGGAAGAAAGCAAGGGTGGCTACATGTGTTATCTTGACACGATAGAACTCCGTGCACAGTGGATCAGCCATCAAGGCTCCAAGCTCCCCTGCCCTCTTGGCCAAGGTAATGGCTATGAGGAATGAGGTTCTCTGAAACAGATGGAGGAGGGAACCAGTTTGCCACAGTTCCTCAGCGCATTGAGGACTATGTTGAGATCCCATGGTGGAGTTAGTTCTTTAAACTGGAGGGAGGAGGTTGAGGAAGTCTTAGAGAAATCTCATCATGGGTGAGTGAGTGAAGACTGAAAGTTCCTCAGTTGGGGAGTGAAGAGCTTTCTAGCAGCTAGAAGAACTTTAATTGAACTAATGGACAATCCTGTGGTTTTTAAATTGACTAAGTAATCAAGAATTTGTTTCAGATGAGACTCAAGAGGAAGTATACTTCGGTGAGTGCACCAAGTCTGGAATGTTTCCACTTCTGCCGGTAAGTTTTTCTCATTGTAGATTTTTTTGCTATGAAGCAGCACTCTTTGTAACTCTAGGGAGTGGTCTAGTTCTATACCAGAAAAGCCACCTATTAGCCACACCTTGGGGTGAAGTGCCAAGAGGTTTGGGTGGATGGTGGATCTTGACTCCTTAATGAGAAAATTCACTATCAGAAGAAGGTGGAGAGGCAGTCGTAGAAACATGCAAACCAGCTCTGCAAACCACACCAGTCTTTGTCACTACAGTGCTATGAGGATGGCTACTCTTTGTTCTTGTTTCAATTTGTTCAGAACTCTGAGCAGTGTGTGTGGGGGCGGGAAAGGAGAGGGGGCGAGGACAAGCATATAGAAGTATGCAAGACCAAAGAATGATTAGGGCATTGCCTATCAAGTTGCGGCCATGCCCTACCTTTGAGCTGAATCGTCTACACTTCGCAGTGGATGAAGTTGTGAAGAGATCTACCTGCGGATGGTCCCAGGTATGACATCTCTCATGGCATACCTCACTGTTCAGTTCCCACTTGTGGTCAATGCTGAAATGTCTGCTGAGGGAACCCACCACTATGCTCTGTAGTCCTGGTAGATAAACCGCTTCTGAGGTCTGTGTGTGGTGTGATATCCGCCAGTTGCATAATTTTTATTGATTTGGCACATAAGGACCAGAAACTTGCTCCTCCTTGCCGATTGATCTAATACATTAATGCTAGACAACCATGCAGTGTTCTGACTGAGGCATCCCTAATGTGTGGAAGGAAGTGCCAGCAAGAATAACAAAGGGCTCTGAGCTCTAGTACGTTGATAAGAAAAATTACCCCTTGAGGGAACCACTTGCCCTGAGCTGCAAGGTTTTGAAAGTATGCACCCCATCCTATCGTCGGCATCGCTAGTGATTATCCTTGCGGGAGGGGACTGTAAGAATAAAACTCCTGCACACAACTTCTGTAGAACATTCCACCAATTTAAAGAATCAAGAACCTTCCGGGGTATGGATAGACGCTTAGATGGGCTTTCTTTGTTGAGGCTTTCTTTGTTGATGGTTCTGAGACAGGCCTTAAAACACCATGAGTGTAATCTTGCCAAGGGTTTCACAAATGTGCAGCCTGCCATTAGGCCCAGAGGTTGTAGGCACCCCTTTGCTGTCGTTTACAAGCTCTGCTGTATTGTTGAGATGAGTGTGGACATAGTGTTGAATCTGCTCCATGTCAAGTATGCTCAGGCAGTAGAGAAGTCCAGAGTAGCTCCGATGAAGTCTATTTGTTGGATGGGTGTGAGAGTAGACTTTTTGGCACTGAGGCAGAGGCCCAGTGAATGGAACAGAGATAGGGCTTTGCCGTCTGTGCTTTGACAAATGACTGACCTTTCAGTGGCCAATCATTCAGGAAGGGAAAAATGATTATTCCCATCTGACGAACTTTGACAAAGAGCCTTGGAGCAGTAGGAATGCCAAAAGGTAGAATGCAATACTGGTAGTATCTGCTCACCACAAAACATAGGATGTCTGTGTGAAGGAGGCCTGTCTATATGGAAATAAACATCCGGGAGGTTGAGGGAGACAAACATAACTTCCTTTCTGCACCTGGAAGATTAAACAGCTAGGGGTGTCGTTCTGAACCACTGAGTGAGGAGAAAGGTGTTTGGTGTCCTGAGGTTCAGAATTGGTCTCCATCCAGTTTTACTTGGGGACCAGGAAATATCCGGAATAAAAGCCTTTTCCAACTAAGTCCGGAGGGACAGGTTCGATAGCTCCCAGTGTTAGGAGGGATTGTACCTGCCTCAAAAGACTCTTGTGAGAGGAGTCCCTGAAGAGGGAGGAAGGGAAATGAGGGGGCAGAAGAGAGCTGAATTGGATGGAGTAACCTGTAAGTGTCACTTCCAGGATCCATCTGTCTGAGATGAGGCGTTCTCAGGAAGGTAGGAAATGGGAATGATAGTCCCCAGAGGGCTGGAGGGGGGCGATATGTGCAGCATAAAATCTGAAGCAGGAGAGAGTTTGTGACCCTCAACCAGTTGTTGAGGTTGTTTTGAGGATGTGGTTGACTGGGAGGTTGCAATAGTAGACAGTCCTTTCTGAGAGAACGTAGAGAGCCTGGGCTTCTTCCTGTGAGGCTCAGCCATTCTCACGGACTCATAGTGGACAGGGTGAGACAGTTCAGCTGTCTGTGACCTACTGTACTTTCTCTTTCCCACAGACATATAGATGTCCAGAGATCATAGCACTGCCCAACAATCCTTAAGAAAGTGAAGGGACCAGCCCGTGGTATGGTTGAATAATTAGGGTCCCTCAAAGGGATTTTGCACCTCCCAAGGCAGACCAAAGGACTGCAGCCAAGAAGCTCTGTGAACAACTACTGCCATAACCATGGAGCGAGCAGCTGCATCAGCAGCACTTAGTGAGGCTCAAAGAGATGCCTTGGCAATTGCCTGGCCCTTCTGTTATGAGGGCTTGAAATTGCTCCCCTTGATCCTCTGGCAGGTGTTCAATAGAGGATGAAAATTTGGAATAGTTTGAAAAAATTTATTTTACTATCAGGGCTTGGTAATTGGCTACTCAACTGCAGCGTGACAGAGGATTAGCTTTCTCATCCCAGAAGGTCCAGTCTTTTTTGTTCTTTATTGGATGGAGTAGAGTGGAACCGATGTTGTCTGTTCCGTTCATTGACTGCCTCCCCAACCAGAGAGGTGGGTGTACGATGGAAAAAAATATTCTGATCCAAGAGTGGGATGTAGAACTTTTTGTCCACCCATTTCACATGTAAGTGGTATAATAGCTGGGGTGTGCCACACTGGAACATGCAGGGGCCAGGAGAGCATAATTGATGGACAAGGCAATTTTGTCCTGAGGAAAAGCATGAAGAATGTCCAACAAGGAGTGCTATATCTCCTCCAACAGGACATGTAGGGTCTCCGCTATATGCTTTGTAAGGTCTGGAAGGCTTTGAAATGGTCGATATAAGATGGCGGGGGAGACATGACAACCTCGTCTAGCGAGGAGGAGGATTTGTGGGAAGGTGATGTTCCTTCTTTCACAGGAGGCTCTGCTCTATGCAAGATCCTGCCATGAAGAAGAACCCAAGAGTGATGGTTATTGTCTTGATGTGCCCTCTTACGGATGGGACTCAGAACAATGGGTCACCAGGGGTTCCAAGAAGCCCCCTATGGTGGGAAATAAGGGAAAGAAGCAGGGCGCCGCTCTTGTCCTTGCCAGGGTTGGATGTATACCCTGCTAGGAGTTTCGTTGTCAGAGTGTACCCTGAGTGAAGGAGGTTGAAAAAGGGAACCCTGCATAGACACTTCCAAATCTGATGAGGCAAGTGGCATCAATACTGGTGGTTGAGTCAGTACCAGGACCCGGAAGAGGTCCTGTAATTGCATTGGTTCTGGAGGCTGTTGATATGACACCAGATGATGTCAAGTTGGTACCAGTCAGAAGGGTGTCGACGTATCCTCAAAGAGTTATGAGGACCGGACACTATGACAGAATCAGTGGGTTAGACATTGTTGAAGATGGCAGCAAAGAATAAGTAGGCTCCAGCAGGTGAGACGGTACTGGTGGACAGTAGGCACTGGAGCAAGACCATCTGTCCTGACTGCAGGAACAATGCCACGCTCAGCACCGATGATGATCTGAGTACGGTCTCTGGCACCTATCGGGTGATGACGATGGGGAGGATGGACCCCAACCTGGATCTCCAGTGACAATGGGGGAGCAAGTCCTAATGGGGTGAACAAATGACTGGACTCATCTGAAGCCTAACATAGGTGCCGCATCGGTGTTGAAGAGGAATAGGGAACTGGCATCAGCAGTACTGAGTGAGACATACTCCCACCCTGTACCGGACGAGGCACAGCATTGAAGCCAAGGACAGTACTGAGCTTGATGACGGGATCTGATGCCAGGCCAATGGTGGTGCCAAGGGGCACACCTGCGTTGAGGGGTCCTTCAGTACTGGGCATGGCATCAGCCTCTATTCCACTGCCTAGGATGTGGGTGACATGAGACATGGTGCCAACGAACCAGGCAGCTCTGCAACATGGCCAGAAGATGCCAAAGGCACAATGGAGGACTAAGCGCTAGAAACTACAGCACCAGAAAACTCCTGACCTCGTGGAGAGTCAGGGACTGAGAGGCAAAGCAGGTCTGAAGCTACCTGATATGTCACCAGCCTGGAGACAGTGGGCACTTGTGCAGACGTCATTGGTACTGGTCTCAACAGACGCCCCATGGCCGGAACTGAAGTTAATGGTACAGGTTTTCACAGATCTCAGCATGGTAACAGGGAGCAGACGGATCTGCTCCATCCCATTTGCCAGAAGGTACGGTGCTGGTCAGCACTCATAGAAAATGAGTCTCCATGAGCTTTGGAGTGGTCCCGATTAGTCTTATGGGACCTCTTCCATGCCACACCAGAGGAAGGAGGATTACTCCTCTTCCACTAGGGGGAAACAGCAGGGTCCAAACATGGAGCAGCATCACTTGCTGGTTCCAAAGGTGACCGCCGATCAGACAAGGGCCTTGGTGCTAAAGCAGGCCTAATGGCCTGCTCCAGAAAGTGCTGCTTCAGCTTTACGTCTCTTGCCACCCGAGTCCTCTTTTTGAGCAACTTACAGTTGGAGCACCATTCCTTAATGTGTCCCTCACCAATAGGCAACAAGCCCCTCCTGTGGGGAAGTTCAGAAGTTAAGGTCTCCAGAGCAATGTTAACTAAGATACGTTAATGTGTGAACATATATACTGAATCTATCCATCAGTATCCACAATATTATATATGCACAATATGACATTACAACCCCACTATATTATTGCTAATATAATGTTAGTAACTAAGCTATCTGCCATTTAAAATCCCTGTCTACCTTAATCCACGTGGACTAAGTAGCAGGAAAGTATCTATTCTATACCTGGAGAATATGGAAAGTTGAGGATTTTCAGGGAAATTTCATCAGTGTCTTGTTTGATGTGGATATAGTAATGGCAATCCTTTTCAGCACAGAATTAAATGGCTTACACTGAATGCTGAGTAGACAGGAAGACCTACTTCAATTTTAATTAAAAATAGAAAGTGATTGCTTGAATATTTGCTTTAAACTTACATTGAGCATTTCTAAAACTAAAAAATTACTAAAAATCCAATTTAAGAAAAAATTTCCTCTTACTCTTGATGTAAGAGGTGCAATTTCCCAGTATAGTCCTGATGTTTTAAAAAAGACAATTATCTTTTCCGTAAAGGGTGTTCTTCAAGATGTGTTGCTCATGTCCATTCCATATTAGGCGTGTGTGATCGCCACATGCACTGGTGCCGGAAGTTTTCCCTTAAGTGGTATCCGTAGGGGACTGGCTCTGGGGCCCCCTGGAGCGGCGCGCACATGCCGTGGTATAAAGGGGACCGCTGGCTCCCCGCACCCTCAGTTCCTTCTTGCCGGAAACTTCGACAGTGGGGAAGAAGGGTGGGTTATGGAATGACCATGAGCAACAAATCTCGAAGAACAGCAGTTATGGAAAAGGTAATTTCGTCTGTATTTTCTTCAAGTGCTTGCACATGTCCATTCCATGTTAGGTGACTCCCAAGCAGTGCCAATGGAGGTGGGGAAGAGTTCACAGACATGTAGATTGCAACACAGCTCTGCTGAACTCAGCGTCGTCTCAGGCTTGCTGAGTGATGGCGTAGTGAGCAGTGAATGTCCTGGATGGGCTTTCTGAGTGATGGCGTAGTGCACCGTGAACATGTGAATGTCCTGGATGGGAACGTGTGCCAGGAAGGCCGCCGAGGATGCCTGAGCTTTGGTCGAGTGGGCCCTCACAATCGGCGGTGGCAGGACCTGTGCCAGCTCATAACAGGTCCGGATGCAGAAAGTGATCCAGTTGGAAATCCTCTGTGATGACACCAGAAGGCCCTTCATCCTGTCCGCTGTCACAATGAAGAGCGGGGTCGACCTGCGGAAGGGCTTGGTATGCTCCAGGTAAAACGCCAGGGCATGCCTGACATCCAGGGTGTGCAGCCTCCTTTCCTCCCCAGTGGTGTGTGGCTTGGGACAAAACACCGGGAGGAAGATGTCCTTGTTAACATGGAAAGAAGACACCACCTTTGGCAGAAAGGCTGAATGGGGTCGCAGTTGAAATTTGTCCTTGTAGAACACCGTATATGGCAGCTCTGATGTCAGGGCTTTAAGTTCCGACACTCGTCTCGCGGATGTTATCAACACAAGGAAAGTGACCTTCCATTACAGGTAGGAGAGGGAGCAGGAGCCCATAGGCTCAAAGGGTGGGCCTGTAAGTCTAGAAAGAACCAAGTTAAGGTCCCACTGTGGAACAGGAACCCAGGCCAGTGTTAAGAGTTTCTCAAGGACTCTCAGGAATCAAGCCAACATATTGTATAAAAACACCATCTGACCTGGGATTGGTGGGTGAAAAGCAGAGATAGCCACAAGGTGTACTCTGATGGAAAAGAGGGCCAGCCCTGGTTCTTAAGGTGGAGCAGGTAATCTAAAATAGATTGTAAAGAGGAGCATGTTGGAGAGATGCTCTGCACAGACGCTCAGCGGGAGAACCTTGTCCATTTGGCCAGGTAGGTTGCTCTAGTGGAAAGGTTCCTGTTTTCCAAGAGGATTTGCTGGACCTCGTTAGAGCAGGCCCACTCCTCCAACTTCAACCACGCAGTATCCATGCCATGAGGTGGAGGGGGGCGGGGTTGGGGTGTAGGAGATACCCGTGATCCTGTGAGAGCAGATCCGGTTGGTCAGGAAGGGGCCAGAGAGCAGCCACCGATAAATCCATCAGCGTGCCGAACCAATGTTGGCGCAGCCATGCCGGGGCGACCATGATGACTTGGGCCTTGTCTCTCTTGACCGTTGACAGGACTCTGCTGATGAGCGGGATTGGTGGGAATGCGTACATCAGAGTCCCTGACCATGACAGGAGGAAGGCGTCAGAGAGGGAGTCTTTGCCCAGGCCTTGTAGGAAACAGAGGCAATGACATTTCCTGTTCTGTTGGCAAAAAAGTCCACTTGGGGAGATCCCCACCTCTGGAAGAGGGTCCGGCTACCTCCGGATGGAGCAACCACTCACGGTGAGAGGACAAGGATCTCCAGTTAGATCGCGTGGTCGATGCAGAAATCCTACAGTCAGAGGGCCTTTTGGCAGAGGGCCGATGAGCGTGCGCCCCCTTACCCGTTGATGTAAAACATCGAGGCCGTATTGTCCGTCAACACTCTCACCGCCTTGCCTGCCAGGTGTGGTAGAAAGACTCTGTAGGCCAAGCATACCTCTCTGAGCTCCTTGATGTTTATGTGCTACATCATCACCTCTGGGGACCACGTGACCTGGTTCTGGAGGCCGCCGAGATGCGCTCCCCAGCCGAGGTCCGTGGTGTCAGATATCAACTCGATCCAGTGACAAGGGCTGTCAAATGGAACTCCTTCCGGGACCGCCCTGGGGTCGGTCCACCATTGTAGCAAGGTAAGTATCATCAGTGGGATGGTAACTAGCTTTTCCAGGTGATCTCTGGACTGGGAATAGACCATCGCCAGCCACTGCTGTAAGGGCTGCATCCTAAGCCTGGCATGGTGGACGACATACATACATGCTACCATGTGTCCCAGCAGTCACAGGCAAACCCTGGCCGTGGTCGGGGGAATGCGGAGACTCCTGTGCTGAGGTTCCACCATCATTTTGAACTTTTCCTGCGGTAGAAACGCTCTGGTGCAGGTGGAGTCGAGGATTGCTCCGATGAACTCTAGCCTCTGCACCGGAACTAACGTCAACTTTTTGTCATTTACCAGCAGGCCCAGTGATCTGCACATGTCTTGCAGCACCACAACATCCCTCTGATCTTGGGACCTGAAGCAGCCTTTGACGAGGCTGGGTCAAAGGTATGGGTAGATCTGGATGCCCCGACGTCTGAGGTAAGCGGCTACTACTGACATGTACTTGGTGAATACCTAGGTGCTGTCGTGAGGCCGAATGCAAGGATCGTGAACTGATCGTGGTTGGGTCCCATCGTGAAACACAGGAAGTGGCTGTGACTTTGAAAGATGGCTATGTGGAAATATGCATCCTTCAAATCGAGGGCGGCATATCAGTGTCCAGGGGCCACACAGAAGGCAGAATGTTCCATCTCCAGAGACTTTGTGCTCACACTAAAGTGACTAACTTGCTTGGCTGATGACTGTGCACTCATAGCACATACCATTGAAGACACCAACTTCTAATTGACTGCTTTTCTAGATTGACAAAGTGATTTGGATTGTCTATCATCCTCAAGAAAAGCAAAGTGCTTTACCAGCCTGCTCCAGGAAAAAGTTATTTGCCCCCCAAAATCACAGTTAATGACACATTGCTTAATACAGTAGAAAAATGTTGTTATCTTGGCAGCACTTCATATAATAATGCCATGGTTGACTATGAAATCAAGCAGCACATTTCTAAAACCAGTTCTGTCTATGGTTGATTTTGTCACTGCCTGTGGTATGTGGTAGGCATTACATTCGCATTAAGATTAATATCTACTGTGCAATCTGTGCATATTGAGCACTCTTCTCTACATCTGTGAAACATGGACACTCTATAGCAGGCACTTGAAGCAGTCAGAGCATTTTCACATGCGCTGTCTGCATCTCATCTGTAACATCAAGTGAATGGACAGGATACCAACATCAAAGTCCTGGTCTGGTGCTGCATGACTAGCATTGAATCCTTAATCATACAGGTGTATCTTCATTGGGCTGGTCACCTCATACGTATGCATGATATGTAACTCCTCAACACCACATTTTATGGACTATTGAAAATGGGAGTATGTACACTGGGAAGCCAATAAAAACAAAATAAGGACACTCTCAGAGCTCACCTAAAAGCTGGACAAGTGGACCCGAACACATGAAAAGCTGCTGCTGCCGCCAACAGATCAGGATGGCAGCAGGACCTGTTGGTCTGTGGTTAGTGCCATTGAGAATAGCAGAACAGAAAATGCCAAAGAGAAGCGTGAGCAAAGAAAGCATGTCGTGGCAAAAACACGAAGCCAAGTCTGTCCAACGTGCAGACACATCTGCGGATCCCTCAAAATTTAGCAGATGGCAATGATCACTACATTGAATATACATCAATTGAATTGAATATTGATCAATTAAAGTGTTTGTTGATTTTTTTTTTCAGACACAAAATCTTGAGTTTACTACTAAAGGAAACATTTTTAAATATCTAGTGTACTTCTGTGAATAAATTACTTCTGTCTAAGCAGTCTCCAGTTAGCTGAAGTATATAACAGGTCTGTTTTTTAAGCTAATAAGAATACAGCAGATCAATAGCACAGCTATCATTCACACAACTGGATCAGCAGCCATCAAACAAAAATACATCTACATTAACCATTGATAAACTTGTAAAGAAATTATTGTGATAGAACCAATGGCTCTGGCCTTCAATAAATTCATCAGTATTGCAATGGTTATGCACAGAAGTCAAACCTATAAGAAGCTCAGATCTCTGGATAACAAACTTTTGGTTAACGAGAGTTCAGAAGAGCAACTGGTAACTTGAAGCACTTCAGAATATTGCTTAAGGAAGACACCTGCAGCTCTTCTTTATGGACTATTCAAAATCAACCACATGGTAAGATTTTTTTTCTCATTTAATATCCACAATCTGCTTTTTGTTTTAATATCCTTGAGCTTGCTAGATTGTGGTACTTACAATAATTTCAACACCAGAAGGGCAAATATCTACCTTA
This sequence comes from Chelydra serpentina, assembly GCA_037349315.1. Classification (NCBI taxonomy): domain Eukaryota; kingdom Metazoa; phylum Chordata; order Testudines; family Chelydridae; genus Chelydra; species Chelydra serpentina. The sequence goes on along the minus strand of JBAIAC010000059.1, from coordinate 20,677,951 downwards.
CTACTAAAACTGTAAAAATGAGCAAGACATGGAAAAACTAAATTGGCTATGGGTCAGACAGGATGCCTGGCTGTTGTGAGGCAATTAAAATAAAACAAATTAATAAAGGGTGACTGGATAGCTATGGAGATATACCCTATTAATTAAAATCCAAACCAGATCAGTAATGACCAGCAGATGTTGCGACAAAAGCTATTTGGTCATCTTCCAGTAGGTCACTTCAGTTTAGTAGTTTCTATCCAGATTCCACTGGATCTCACCCTTTGTCTTTTCTAATTAGATTACGATCTCTTCAGTGCAGAGACTGTCTTTTACTACACGTTTGTACATAATGCCCAGCACAAGAAAGTCCTGATCTTAATTAGGTTCTCTAGGCACTATCATAAATACAAAAATATAGTCAATGGAAGCTACCAAAAGAGATTATATCGGTCTTCTTTATTCCTTAGTACAGTTCAATTCACTCTGGTAAGAGAGCTACTGTCTCATCTATGCTTACAGATAATGGGGATGGCTTAAGAAAGGAGCTTCAATTTTCACTCTATGGGCCAGATCCTTGGTCTGTCTAAGCACTCAAGTCTAAACCACCTTTCCATTACCCTAATCCTGAAGCCTATTCACATTGAAACATAATTTAAAGCAGCACTCAAGACAGCTCTAACTTGCATCAGCAGTTAGTCGCCTAGTAACCCTTCTGTCAGATGGGGATCACAGGAGTACAATGCACTCTTGTCACTCTCCACTCTTGCCCCAACCCACACAGGACCAGAAGCAGGTGGCATAGACATAGCTATGTCAGCTTTATACTATTCAGTGATTCCACTGAATTTACATTATTCAGTGATTCCATCATTCAGGACAGCTTTCTGGTTGCATCAAGGTATCTGAGCAGCACAAAGCATCTGGAAGGTGAAGGAAAAGATTTGGCCTTGAATTATCCAGAGGTGATGATGAAAATTAGCAAGCATGTGTTGCCAACGGTGATATACAGGGCAATTCAAGTTGTCTGGAAGCCAGACAAATGAAAACAAAAGATGATATACTGCTGAACAGAAAGGCTTCAGCCAACCTTGCTTCACTTTCAGTGGGCCTCTGGACATAAAATAATGATGTGTAATGGAATCCTCAACTCCGAAGATGGTACAGCACAGTATAGTCGACTGCATGTAGGCAAAAGTTCCATTGTGTAAAGAGCCAAGACAGATGATACAGCCTTCCAGGTTCATTTTTGGGATCTGCTGCCCTTTTACGGAACTTTTTGCCAAGCTTCAAATATATCTGTGTTATTTAAAAGCTTTTGTACTAGAATCTCTACAAGATTGACTTACTTCATATGAAGAGGGAAAATACAATCATTTTTATTAAAAGCTATAGCAGCCCTTAAACAATGGTGGGGTTCTCTTCCACGCAGTGTCAAACACAGGAACAGAGTAGCCAAGAGGTGTTTATGCATGTATATGGTTAGAACTGGAGACTTTTGAGAGTCATGCAATCTCCATAAATAAAAAAGGCCTTTAACTTCAGCGATCCCAGATAACTTTACAAACTACATTACAGTACCACTGAAATGAAGTTTGGGGTAGAAGGCAATATAAGAGATCAGCTCACGGAATAATAAACCGCAGTGCAGAAAAAAAAAACATTTTTCATTAGTGACCCTGGGCCAAACTCCTGCTCCTAAAGAACCAAAGGATCTTCAATGTTACACAGACAGGATTTCCATTTTCAAGGTCTGGGGGGCAGCGTACTATACCCTGAAAATACTAGCAAGTTTACAGATACTGAACAAAGATACCAAGCTACACAAAAGTAGGAAACAATTAATGTAGTTTGGGAACACAGGATTTTTCTGTAACTTGATTAGTTTTTGACAATGTGTTATATTGTGAAAGATACCTATGGTGTTCAGTGGATAAGATCTTTAAAAATAGTCCGCATCACAGTTCCCTAGTCAGTACTACTCTTTCAATGTGGATATATAAAGGCACATGTGACAGATAATAACTGTCAATGAATGCAGTCCAAGACTCTCACATGTTAAAAGAGTACACTTAATTAAGAACCAACTTTACAAAGAAGGAACCAGCCTCCTTTGCAGATACTTCACCGAAAGCTTGCTTCTCAGTTTAAAACCCTAGTAAAAGATTTTGGCTTTAAAAAAAATAATAATCAAGAAGTCAAATCACACTAAACCGAAAATCCAGTGGGCAAAGGTTTTTCTAGGTTCTAAGTAGTAGAAGACATATCTCTGGCTAAACAACAAAGGACAGTTGACACAGTACTAATTTGGGACAAACGCAAGTCTATTTTTGCATACATCACATGATTTACCCAGTCTGAAGAGTCACAAAATATTCAATCCAAGCTTTAAGTATTCTGTCGAGAAACCTTCCCTAATGGTTTATAGGATCATATAGCAGAATCCCTTCAATATTAATATCTGCGTCCTCAAAATATTGCCTAAATTTACACTGAAACCTAAAGTGTCTATAGTGGGAATTATATACTAGAGAGAAACTCCTTCCTATGGGCATGATTCTGCAACTGCCACTTACCTCAGGTTCCTTAACACAAAAATAGGTATTGCCATACTGGAACAAACCAGCAGTCCAAGTCCAGTACTGAACTATATCTTTAAGGAGCCATGCTATTAACCTCTTTCTATTCTGTGAATTGATCATTTATTCCTATCAATTCCTTACTCATTTACTCTCTTCCAAAGAAATTCAGGAGGTAGAAAGGCACAACTTACTCTGGTTTGTCCCTCTATTATATTTCGATTTACTTGGAGACAGTGGAACTGCGCCATTTCTATTGAAAATATTTCTTAATACCCATCATTCTTTCTTATGTTTTCCCATCCAAAAAAATTATTCAACTGTTTTATTTTAATAAAGGGAAAAAGACTAGTGAGAAAAGTTGAGCACTAATAAACAACTCTACACAGAATAATAGTTGTGATGGAAAAGGGAATTAATGCAAACGTTATGTACCTTTAAAAAAAATAAGTTATGCAGCTCTAGAGGCTGTGCCAGAGAACTACTATCCCCTCTAGAGTTATGAAACAAGTTGCCCTGTGAAAGCCTATGGATTCTGCCAGAAATCTGGGCCTCCTGAAAAACTGAGTTTTTAAAGATGAGCACTCCTCTTCTATCCCACATTCCCTTGACTAACAGGGTGCAGAAGTCACTTTAAAGCATATTAATACATACATTTGTAATGTATAAACCACCCCTAGAAAAAGTGCTCAGTTCTGAAGAGGAGAGAGTGACAGAAAGGCACAAAGTTCTCTCCCTGATCTCAGAGCACGAGAAGCAATGGTCAGCCCATGATCCGGGTCTATGTTCAAGTTGCCAAACATATAACACTGGTCTACACTTTTTGAGAAGTCGTCTGCTTCGGAGATAAAATGTGCTATTTAGTATGTATTTTGATGTGCTGAATTCAAATATGACAATTAAAACAACTGATTGGCTACTGTTTCTAAGATATTTAAGTTTTTACATTTTATGTCTATGTATATTGTGTAGATAGTAGAGTTTTAATCATAAATTGTAAACCTAGGTCTTTTCATGTGTTTATGGTTGCTTTACATGATACTATTTCACCTGTCCTGTTTATGTAACACTTTAAAAATCAGCAAAGGGGTTATATAAATAACATTTATTATGAAACAAAAGGCAAAAAACTATTATGTACATAGTTTAGTCCTATTCAGTGTCTACTCGGCGCTTCTTGGCTTGTCTCTTGTATTCATTACATGGAGCATCTCTTGTCACTGTCCAGCAATAGTCTGCAAGCATTGATGGGCTCCATTTGCCCTGATAGCGTTTCTCCATTGTTGCAATGTCCTGGTGAAATCGCTCGCCGTGCTCGTCGCTCACTGCTCCGCAGTTCGGTGGAAAAAAATCTAGATGAGAGTGCAAAAAATGTATCTTTAGTGACATGTTGCAACCAAGGCTTTTGTATGCCTCGAGGAGGTTTTCCACCAACAACCTGTAGTTGTCTGCCTTGTTGTTTCCGAGAAAATTTATTGCCCCTAACTGGAAGGCTTTCCATGCCTTTTTTTCCTTGCCACGCAGTGCATGGTCAAATGCACTGATAGCATTTGGAAAAAAAGGCATGGAAAGCCTTCCAGTTACGGGCAATAAATTTTCTCGGAAACAACAAGGCAGACAACTACAGGCTGTTGGTGGAAAACCTCCTCGAGGCATACAAAAGCCTCGGTTGCAACATGACTAACCTAATTGCCTTCTATGATGAGATAACTGGCTCTGTGGATGAGGGGAAAGCAGTGTATGTGCTATTTCTTGACTTTAGCAAAGCTTTTGACACAGTCTCCCACAGTGTTCTTGCCAGCAAGTTAAAGAAGTATGGGCTGGATGAATGGACGGTAAGGTGGATAGAAAACTGGCTGGATGGTCGTGCTCAACGGGTAGTGATCAATGGCTCCATGTCTAGTTGGCAGCCGGTATCAAGTGGAGTGCCCCAAGGGTCGGTGCTGGGGCCGGTTTTGTTCAATATCTTCATCAACGACCTGGAGGATGGTGTGGACTGCACCCTTAGCAAGTTTGCAGATGACACTAAACTGCGAGGAGTGGTTGATACGCTGGAGGGTAGGGACAGGATACAGAGGGACCTAGACAAATTAGAGGATTGGGCCAAAAGAAATCTGATGAGATTCAACAAGGACAAGTGCAGAGTCCTGCACTTAGGACGGAAGAATCCCATGCACTGCTACAGACTAGGGACCGAATGGCTGGGCAGCAGTTCTGCAGAAAAGGACCTAGGGGTTACAGTGGACGAAAAGCTGAATATGAGTCAACAGTGTGCCCTTGTTGCCAAGAAGGCTAACGGCATTTTGGGCTGTATAAGTAGGGGCATTTCCAGCAGATCGAGGGACGTGATTATTCCCCTCTATTCGGCACTGGTGAGGCCTCATTTGGAGTACTCTGTCCAGTTTTGGGCCCCACACTACAAGAAGGATGTGGATAAATTGGAAAGAGTCCAACGGAGGGCAACAAAAATGATTAGGGGGCTGGAGCACATGACTTATGAGGAGAGGCTGAGGGAACTGGCATTGTTTAGCCTGCAGAAGAGAAGAGTGAGGGGGGATTTGATAGCTGCTTTCAACTACCTAAAAGGAGGTTCCAAAGAGGATAGATCTAGACTGTTCTCAGTGGTAGACGATGACAGAACAAGGAGTAATGGTCTCAAGTTGCAGAGGGGGAGGTTTAGGTTGGATATTTGGAAAAACTTTTTCACTAGTAGGGTGGTGAAGCACTGGAATGGGTTACCTAGGGAGGTGGTGGAATCTCCTTCCTTAGAGGTTTTTAAGGTCAGGCTTGACAAAGCCCTGGCTGGGATGATCTAGTTGGGGTTGGTCCTGCTTTGAGCAGGGGGTTGGACTACATGACCTCCTGAGGTCCCTTCCAACCCTGAGATTCTATGATTCTATGCATCATCTTGAAGAAATTCACGAATCTGAGGACCAACAAAGACACCTTCCTTTATCTTAGCTTCACTTAACCTTGGAAATTTTCCACGGAGGTACTTGAAAGCTGCTTGTGTTTTGTCAATGGCCTTGACAAAGTTCTTCATCAGACCCAGCTTGATGTGTAAGGGTGGTAACAAAATCTTCCTTGATTCAACAAGTGGTGGATGCTGAACACTTTTCCTCCCAGGCTCCAATGACTGTCGGAGTGGCCAATCTTTCTTGATGTAGTGGGAATCTCTTGCACGACTATCCCATTCGCAGAGAAAACAGCAGTACTTTGTGTATCCAGTCTGCAGACCAAGCAAGAGAGCAACAACCTTCAAATCGCCACAAAGCTGCCACTGATGTTGGTCATAGTTTATGCACCTCAAAAGTTGTTTCATGTTCTCATAGGTTTCCTTCATATGGACTGCATGACCAACTGGAATTGATGGCAAAACATTGCCATTATGCAGTCAAACAGCTTTAAGACTCGTCTTCGATGAATCAATGAACAGTCTCCACTCATCTGTATCGTGAACGATGTTGAGGGCTGCCATCACACCATCGATGTTGTTGAAGGCTACAAGATCACCTTCCATGAAGAAGAATGGGACAAGATCCTTTTGACAGTCACGGAACATGGAAACCCTAACATCACCTGCCAGGAGATTCCACTGCTGTAGTCTGGAGCCCAAAAGCTCTGCCTTACTCTTGGGTAGTTCCAAATCCCTGACAAGGTCATTCAGTTCACCTTGTGTTATGAGTGGTGGTTCAGAGGAGGAGGATGGGAGAAAATGTGGGTCCTGTGACATTGATGGTTCAGGACCAGAAGTTTCATCCTCTTCCTCTTCCTCATCTGACTCAAGTGAGAATGATTCTGGTGCATCAGGAACCGGCAGTCCTTCTCTGTGGGGTACTGGGCGTATAGCTGATGGAATGTTTGGATAATGCACAGTCCACTTTTTCTTCTTTGACACACCTTTCCCAACTGGAGGCACCATGCAGAAGTAACAATTGCTGGTATGATCTGTTGGCTCTCTCCAAATCACTGGCACTGCAAAAGGTATAGATTTCCTTTTCCTGTTCAACCACTGGCGAAGATTTGTTGCACAAGTGTTGCAGCATATGTGTGGGGCCCACCTCTTGTCCTGATCTCCAATTTTGCAGCCAAAAGAAAGGTGATAGGCTTTCTTAACCATAGTGGTTATACTGCGCTTTTGTGATGCAAAAGTCACTTCACCACAAACATAGCAGAAGTTATCTGCACTGTTCACACAAGTACGAGGCATCTCTGCTCACTTTTGCTAAACAGAAATGTGTCCCTTTGCAAAATCAAACACTGACAAATAAGAGAGCACGACACTGTATGATTTCTAGAGCTGATATAGGGCAATTTGTGTATCCAGTCTGCAGACCAAGCAAGAGAGCAGAGTGATGGAAGCTTCGTTATGATTGCATCATCCATGACTTCTAGGAATAACATGATGCAATTCATATCATGTATGATGCAATACCAGCTTCAGATTGCATCATTCATTGTTTTGCCTAAAAAGCAAGTACTGTCCAAACCCAGTCATAGATTTATTCATAGATCCAGTCAAAGATGTATTTTAGTCATTTCTGGTTTAAATTGAGATCCCTTCCCTTTATAACTCACTTATCCTCCGCCATTCCCAAGTCAAGGGTCGTATATACTGACCCAACAGCATGTCTTGAAAACTAGAGCCAATCAACAATTTTAAGCATCATTTTCGTTCTCAGTGACCCAGAATTAGTAAAGTTTGACTACATTTATTTCAGAAGCATTTTGGCTGTAGAGCAGTGTAATGGGTACTATTTCTCCATAAACATAATATGATGCACATGGTACAGTTTGTTCACACAGAGCAACTCAAATGACAACTTTCACTGAAATAATTTAAAAGTGGATTTTCAATGCTTTAATAAAAAGGCAATATAATCTCAAATTGTTTGGAAAAATCACCTACTTGAACTTTAGGTTAAGCCTTCTTCCCTTGTGTGTGCAAGCTATGGCTTCTGCACTAGGTAAAAAGATGAAAGTGATCACTAGAAGGGAAAAAACAGAGCTCTGAATGTGAGCCATGCTGGAAAGAGTGTGATAAATGTCTTTCTCCTCTTTAAGACTGAACATTTTTCTTTACAGCTACAGTAATCAAACTGCAATTTAATTTCATACATTGAAGCACTAATCCATAAGAAAGTTAATAGCCTGAGAAGCCTAGTTTTCCTATGGTAATGATCCATTTTGAAAGGACTGTTTCTTTCTACAAAAACACACATTGATCGAATAGTTTTGGCTTTGACATTATTGTCTAAACTCAGCATGGACCGCAACAAAGGAAGAGACTATACTACAAAAACTGGGTATCTGAAAAAAATAAACGAACGATGGATTTAGAGGAGAAAGTTTTCAAGAGAGTTCAAAACCTAGTAAAACAAGGCAAAAACAGGGCTGTAGCCATGGTAGTGCAGCTAACCTAGGAACAGAACCTGGCCACCTCCAGGCACTAATGCACCCCTACAATACAGTAACTTTTAGTGATATTGTTTGATTTTTGCTGGGGAAAAAGATAGTTTATAAAAAGATAGAAAAGGCGAAGTATCTTTAAATTGGCATTTTAAAATCACCTGACTCTGCCTTGGAGAGCAGCAACTAGAAAATTTAAAGTATCCTACATTTCTTCACTGAGTTACAAAGACAACTTTTTACATTTTTTTCTCCCTGTTTACTGGAAATGTTAGAAACACTTCTTCACATGCGAAAAACTCAGAGTAGCAGAACGGCATCTCAAGAGTAGTGATTAGAAACTTGCTAGAAGCAAAAATCACCTTAGTACCTTTATTCAATTGTTCCTCCCCAGATGTGTTTTTACTTAATACATTATAGATTCCAAGACAAATCACATACATTGTGTTTACAAGTACACACACAGCTGAAGACTAATTAAATGCATCAACAACACAGCTATACAGCAATAGCTTCAAGGAATCTCATTTCAAAGATGTACTCAGGATCACAAATCCCAGGGATCTGAACAATGTCTTCAAGACTGAACAGTTACATTTAACTTTTCAATGAAGGACATGAAACATGTATGGGGTAATGAATAATATCTATTTTTTAGGGAGTATTTGTTTTCTAAAGATGAATTCTCACTCAGGAAATCTCATGAACTACTCTTTCAAAATAGCGACAAAGGGTCCTGTGGAACCTTATAGACTAACAGAGGTATTGGAGCATAAGCTTTCATGGGTGAATACCCACTTCGTCAGATGCAAGCAGTGGAAATGTCCAGGGGCAGATATAAATATGCAGGGAAGAGTCAGGCTAGAGATAACGAGGTTAGTTCAGTCAGGGAGGGTGAGGCCCTCTTCTAGCAGTTGAGGTGTGAACACCAAGGGAGGAGAAACTGCTTTTGTATAAATAAAAATGCTAATTTTTTAAATCATAAGTTGCAAAACAGAAATGATAAATATGGTTTTTTAAACCGGAAAGTGCAAGCAGAAACTTTGCTATTTTACAAACACATTAGTTCAATAAAACAAGTTTTGAATTCTAGTTCTCTTTTAATACAGTTTTCCATATCTCAGATTAAAACAGCGAAAACATCCATATTTCATTTTGGTTTAAGGTTCATTTCACTTTAATGTTCTCATGCACCATACTAAAAGTGTGTTGAAAACACTATAATGTGGTATTTCGTTAAGATTATTTCCACTAGAATTATATAAAAACAATCATGGAAGCCATTATTAATTATTTTAGGTTTCAAAGATGATTTTTGAAAAACCTACCTCTTGGGCCAAGTATAGCCTAACTCCATCCTTTAAGTTGCCTCATTTTCCCGTATTATTGTGATTATTCTTAGAGCACTTTAACTGAGCTTTAACATCTAACACCAGACTAGTGTGTGGCAGCAAACTACCTCATCTCCCAAAATAAGCTTATACCAGTTGGATCCCTTTTAGACGATGCCAGCAATCACTAGCCTAATTTGTTAGCAGCATTCTCTCTAGGCTGGGATGTGAAGTGCACTCAAGTCCCAATTACACAACTTGGCTACGGAATGGTATCTTTCTGTTAATGACCTATATGGATTGCATACAGTAGGATACTCTGATCTGAATATGTTGTGTAATTAGATTTTTGTAACACTAGCAAAATAATGGATTAGTGTATTAATACACAATACATCGGCATTGAAAGAATTATGCTGATTGTATTTCCATTAAATATTCTTTATGCCTAAATTTTACCCCACACAGTGGTACAAATTTATCTATTGAAAATCAGTTTATTTTCTACAGGATTGTCAACTGATCCACTTTTGAAGAGCAACATTATGGGGGTATCTATCTTTTCACCCCACTCCGTCAAATATTTGTCACCTGCATTTGGAGGGTGAGCAGGACCCTTTTTTTCTGGAATGCAAATAGGACCCCAGGATAGACTAATGGAGAAAAAAGATGGCAACAGAAATGGAGAAGAGATGAAACCAAGCAGGGCTGATGAGGCAGGGGATGGAGGAGGCGAAGAAGAGAAACTTCTGAAAGTAAATATACGTGAAGTGAGAAAATTTAAAGAAAACTTGGAAAAGCTTTGGAGAAAAAACACATTTTAAGAGGATGAATTATTGTAGCAAAGTTATCCTGAGGAATGACATTGCAAAACATTTCATTAAGATATTCTGTAAACGGAAACATGAGGAAAGGAAGCGAAAATAAAGGAAGAAAAGCCAAGGGAAACATGGTTTTGACTCTGACTTAATAGTCGTTTGTTGATTTTGTGCCAGAAAATTGAGAATTCCCAGCTTTTGACAGTCAGGGGATTGAGAGCTCCCCTCTACAGTAAGCATCGTCTTCCCTATGTTGTAATCCGTTGTAGCTTACTGTCATATTTTGCAGAATCCATGCTTCTTCCCTCCCATTGGACTTTACTGGAAAGTCCGATTCATATGAACAGCATGCGACATCCCAAGATTATGAGTTTCAACATAATACCAAGCAACCCTCCTTTCCTGCATTATATTTCCACAAAGTAAATAAAAAACAGAGTTGACAAGATCCTACCAGCTCCTTTTGGTTGTTTAAATAATTGAGGTATAAATCAACCTTTGTTCAATATATATTATTGTTTCTACCTATCCTGCAGTAGTAACAAAGTACCCTGGTAAGGGGGAGGGAGGCTGATAATGGTAACTATGAGCAGCATATGGATTTACTGCAGCTCCTGTAAGCAGCCCTGTAAACTTTGTGGACATTTTATTTTACACTTCTAGCCCTGATACTCAATGGATCATAACCGTTATGTCATGCCTCTTCTGACAACCATATAATAGGGTTATTTCTCTTCGTGCTTGGTTATTACTCTTCTTTAGTGGAAAGACACCACTACACACAAAGCTGTACAAGGATATTATGCTTCTTCTACAATATAGGCCAGTTTGTGGATTTAAGTCACTTGGTGCACCATGGAAAGAGCTTGAGTAGAACCTACACAACTGGGGAAGCTCCTGGATGAATTCTGGCTAATTGCTTTCTCAGCCAGAACACCTATGGGTGGGAGAGGGAGCTTCTCAGATGGAGGCCAATGGAATGGGAGTGACACCACCCTTTATGCCTTGACTCCTCATGCCAAAAGGGCTAGTCGCAATCTGGATCTATACCTGCAGTTAAACATCTCTCTAAATATTTACTTATGCTTCGGTGAGTTAGTATAGATATTGAAAATACTTCTATAAAATCTAACCCCATTTATTAAAATGCCTTCACTAGTGTGTGGAGATATCTTCTACATTAGTAGTGTGCTATCCGCACAATTGTGTTTTGCAGAATACTGTACTGAAAAATATTTTATTTTCTTACTGTAGGTACTTGTACTCCCATTTACAATAAAAACTCTTTTATTCAGCATATCTAGATTAATACAATTATGTTTACCTCAAACGAAGAAAAATACATCAAGTGAGTTACCCTATCAATGTAGGAGCACTGGGCCAAATGAAGAAGCTGCTATTAACTTTTGGAAGAATAAAAGCTAACACTTCCATGTTAACAGGTCTTTTAGGATTTCTAATAGCCTGACTCTAGCCTACTATGCGACTGTAGGACTGACATGTTTCTAATGAGAGGTTAATTAAACTAATCTCTCATACCACGGTGAAACACAAGATCGGCATTTAGGGAGCCTTCTCTGATAACATCTGGCTGCATTCCAGTTTACTTTCCTTATTTATGAACAAATTTCCATCAGGTGTTCCATTTCTTATTGCAAACGTGAAGTGATTAGGGAAAAAAGGTCTTGGTAGTAGCAAAGAAGAGACAGTCAACAGTCAAAACTGCAGGAAAAGGCCAAATTAAAATTAAAATTCATTAACCTTAGCATCTGTCAAGCTGACAGATTGCAAAATAAAAAATGACTCAAACACAGAGCACTGCGAGATGAATACCACTGTTTCCCTACTATGCAGCAAATTATCTTGTGAATCAATTGTCCTCATTGCTCGAAAAAGGGACATTGTGGATGCCAGCAACACCTGACAAAGTGGTCTGATGCTAATGCAATCCAGCTGGGTACTATTCCTCACTAAAGCTCTCTCCATCAAGCTGTATTTGGTACATGAAGAAAACACACTTTCCCTAGTCCCTCTCCTATTTTCTTCCCATAGAGATTCAGTCGTTTCAACACAGTTATTTATGTAGAACAGAGACAAGAATCAGTCTTGCAGTCGTATGAGGCAGAGATCTTGTGGAACAAACCATGGCCAGAAGTTGGAGGACTACATGATTTTGATGGAATCTAGAGGGTAAAATTGCTAGAAATTTTTAAATAGTAAGTATTGAAAGGTATTAGGGGCAGAGAGTCCTTTTGTTTTATAATTTATAACAGCACCTAGCACAATATAGTCCTGGTCCCAAGCTATATAGAAGTTAGAGGCTTCTAAGCACTACCACAATAAAATAATAATCACTAGAAAGTTTGGTTGAAGAGAAGGTAGGTCCTATTGCTTTCTCCATGAAACTCACTCCCAACCCACTTCCTTTCTCACTATCTTTGTGACTGATTTTTCTTCAACACCTTCAAACGCTTCCTTTTCCTCCCTCCATCCAGTATAGCGCCTTCCCTTTTCCTACATCCCACATGCGGTTTCTTTTATCTGGTTCCTCACTACATTCTCCCCTCTTCGGGTTCCCTTCCCTCCTGGCATCAGACTGCGTCCCTGATCGGAAATCCATATTTACATAGCTTCCACACAACAGCACCACTGCTGCACAGCATTCTTCCAACCTGTTGTCAGAGTGGACAGGGCAGTGCCCGGAGCAGGGTACACCCCATCAGCACTTTTCCCATGTACTTCAGTCAGCAGAATGTCAGACACTCTGCAGAAACACTTCCAGTAGTGCGGGAGATCAATAAGCTGCACTCCACCAACATTAGCCACTGAAATCAGTGGATGCTAATCCCTGCAATGTAATAGAGAAGGAAACCTTTCATAACCCTGGCTCATGTCAGTCACCTAAACTAGGAAATAACCAGTGTTTTACCAGCATTGTGTGTTGCATCTTTAATTCACACCACTAGACAACCTAACCGCAGAACTATCTTGGACGATCTGCCATAAGTAATAATTCACATGACCAACCAAGTATTAACCCTTCTTTGGACACCAGTGCCCCATTCGGACACTAGCATTGCCCTCCTGCCAAGCAGCAACACATATGCAAGGTCTTGCATGGTAGCTTTCCAGTGCAGGAGAAGTCACTGATGCAGAGCATGGGTATATTCTGAGTGTACCTTGTCTTATATACACATACAAAGCAGTCCTGGAACTGAAGTGATCAAATAGCATGCAGGCAATCCCTCTTTTAGGGAATCTGAGCCAAACACCAATGCCTAGTTCCCAGGGAGCAACTGTGCCTCAACAACTGAGACTAATCAGATACCAAGGTAGAGAGCAAGGTATCCTGGTGCTCACACCACTTTCATTCTAAAGACCACTGTTTACACAGAACCTTGCCAAACAAACCACCACAGCATGTCTTCCCAAGACTGAACAGTTGTTCTCATCCTAAGAAGAGGTTGGAATATGAATAGCACCACCAGTGGCACCGGCCATAACAATACTATAGAGTAAATCATGAACAGACGTGGTTCTAGGATGCATGATTGAAGTAAAAAAATAAATTACTTCTATCCCAGCTGAACACTGAATGAAATCCTATAATGTAATATGGTGCTCTGAGGGATCTCTTATTTGGTTGTTCCTTTCTTATGTTTTAATGCTTTAAAACAAATAAAATGGTCATTATTTGAGAGAAAGAAATATGTATGGCTTTTACAATGATCATATCAATCTCGCAAACAAGATTACACCCCAGACAGAGAAAGAGAGCCAAGCGTTGTCTTAGGGTTCTGTATATTGTCCATCACCAGAGTATCTAATCACTTGCATTCAGGATGCCATGGAGATTAACAAGTTCACAGAAAGAGCAAGCAAAAGCCAAACTAATATATAGTTCAAAACTAAATTCATTACCACAGGTTAGGCTATCTGAGACAGACTGCTACAATAAGATAGTTCTTAAAACAAAAAACAAACTTATGAGCAGCACCACACAGAACGTGAGATACAGACAAAGAACAAATATTTTATTAAGTCTAGAATAGTAATAGTGACCTTCAGTCCAGGTATTTCCTTGCAGTTAATGACCAGTTGGCAGACTTGAGGCCCCGTGGACCATTACTGCTTAAGTATGAGTATTAAACATTGATTTATACAAATCAATCACATATGGTCATTTATCTGTCCTAGGAAGCTGAATGACTTTGTATAAATTAGTGATATGGCATATAGACTCTGCTCAGCATTGAATTAGTAGTGTGATTCTTAAATTGGCTCATTTGAGGGGCTTGTTTGGCTCATGTTTGGCTCAAAATTTGAGCTTTTAAATTTGGCAAGGCTTGGTGGGCCCAGGGGCTCTCTGGTTGCTTTTGACATGAAATAGAGCAAGAGCATACACATGGATCAAAAATAAATAAATAAATAAATCTTCCTGATAACAACACTATCAAAACCGGGTCTCAATGAAACAGAGATTATTTCATTTCATTAAAAATGTTCCAACCAGCTCTAAGCAAGTCGAAGAATATTATCTTCCTCAAGGTAACCTTAAAATAATGTAGCTCAATGCAAAGAATCAAGCCAATATTTCCCCAGTATGAAGATTTATACTATTATAAGTGTATTATATTTAAGGATAAGATTTTGCCATAGTTATTTTTAGTAAAAGTCACGGACAAGTCATGGGCAATAAATAAAAATTCACGGAAGCCGTAACCTGCCTGTGACTTTTACTAAAAATAATGAGGGACAGAGGGCTGGGGAGGCGAGAAGGAATGACAGGTGGAGCCCCCCACCGGAGGCGGGGACTAACAGCCCCAGTCCCACCATCATGGGGGGTGGGCACAGCTCCAGAACCGGCTGAAGCCATGCGGGGGTGGCATACAGCCCCGGCCCCAACCAAGAGGGGTGGGCAGGGGCGCACAGCTCTGGATCCAGAACCCGCTGTGGCCACGAGGGAAGGGGGAGTGAACAGCAGTGGCTCAAGCCCCAGCCCAAGTCGCCGGGGCGCACGGCCCTAATCCAAACTACGGGTGTACAGCCCTGGCTCCAGCCCCGGACAAAGCCACGGGGTGGGGGAACACAGCCCTGGCTCCAGCCACAGCTGCTGGGGTGCACAATCCCAGCTCCGGCCGCAGCTGTGGCAGGGGTGCACAGCCTTGGCTCTGACTCTGTGACTTCCATGACTAAATCATATCCTTCATTACATTATATATGCAGAGTGACCTCATCTTTTTTTATAAAAGGCAGAGCAGGATAAGAATTCATACCTAATGGCTTACATTCTGACTTCAAGGGGGTTGCCAGGGTGCAATTAAGGGCAGAATTATGATTTGGATTTATGAGTCTAAATAAGTGAAGAAGGTAACAAATATAAATTTAAGTCTTTTTAAAAAGATTTTTCACACATTTGGGCACCAAAGAAAAAACAGAACAGCTTTTAAGCTACAAATAATTAATGTTGATAGATGTGGTGTGTAGAAGTAGTCAATATCCAATAACAATTTGTCAAGCAAGCAGTTTGATATTATTGTCAATAACTGGTAAGAAGTTGCATCAGTGAAAGCCACTAGAACTTTTAAACACTTGATTTTTTTTTTAAACTTGTGCTAACAAAACTGGGGAGAGAGGAAATCACATGCTACAGCCTTTTAAGCTTTAAAGTATAGAATCTTAATATGTGGAAGTCATAGAACTGATTAAAAATACATCGCTCAGATCTGAAAGCTTAGATTTCAATTTCAAGTTTATCAACTTGAATAGGAAAGTTCTTAAACACCCTTTATTTTCCAATCAAAATCTGAACACTTCAGGTCTGAAAATCAAGGGTTTAGTACACAGCCACAGACAATTGTTAGACTTCTGCAAGCTACATATGCGTTAGTTACACAACGTGGGTGTATAATGTATAAAATATAAATTACAAGACAGAAACGATCATTCCTCACAGCAGTAACGAATTAGTCAAACATCACTAGGAAATGAAAGCAATGTCATTCTTTCATAAGTCATTTAGAGTACCATAGTCCTACAAGTCTCTAAATAGAAGGATTAAGGGTGAAGTCTAGCCTTTAGAGTTATGAGAAGAATTTTACTATGGTGCCTCCAGGTTTTCAGTCAATACGAAGCTTATCTTCGCACAATACCACCAGGGTGTCTGAATTAAGTTTATATCGATCTAGATAACTGGTTTGGAAGATATGAATGATGCAAATTAGATTGAAGCACATAGGAGAAAAATGTAAGGTGAATGAAAATGTAGAAAAATAGTCCTAGAAATAGTTGAACTACTGGTATATGGGAAGAGGCCAAGATGGGAGTAAAAAAGTATTGGGTACAGAAGATATTATGGTTCAAGCACTTCCTTGTGTTTTGTTTCTTCCAAAGGACTAATATCCATGTTAAAATCAGAAGTTTTCCCTCCTGGTTCAAGATTTAGAATATTTTGCTAACCATGCTGCAGCCTATTAATTCATACTTTCTAAACGTCTTAGTAAGTTAGTCCCAAATGTAATGATATTCCTGTTAAACATTAATGCACAACAATTTCTCCCAAAGATAAATTCAACTGAATCTCATTTCTCAGTGACAGATGTATAAGCTTAGAATCTGGGGCCTCACGCAGCATTCTGAATAAATTTAAGTATTTGAATTGCAAAATCTTAATGGAGGAACCAAGTTAATTGTCTGAAGAGTGGTTACCATGCTTTTGATGCTAATAAGCAGCCTATTTTGGGGCTAGTCACAATAACTTGGCAATGTGTCTTTAGAACATATTGGTATGCAGATAAAGATTCTCTCTCATTAAATACTCTAATTTTCATATGTGCAGGCTTAATACTCATAACATCCTTAGTTTGATGGGGTTTATCCAATTTAAATTAAGATAATTTTCAACAAGTCTTCACTAAATGGAAAAAAAACTTAGCAGGAATTTCTATCCTCTTAGAAAATTGTATTTCATAACCATCAAATAATCCTTTTAGAAAGAAAAGTCACCTATACCTATAAGGGTCACTCCTCCCCAATACACAGTAAAAGAAAATAGTGATGTGGGGTTTAAGCATGGTGAGATCGAATCAGAACTGACTTTCTCAACTCTAATTCAAGAAGTCAACCTAGCTTTCCTTTGGTCTCAGCTTTACTTTCGTATTACTAATGCCTTCTGCAGAAAGCAAAAGATTTGAACTTCTATATAGGGCATTTAAAAAACCTAATTAGAGTTATTCAACGTTATCGCAGACAAAGGACTCAATGCAAGATTATTCCCTACAGAAGATTCCTGACAGTGGGACAGACTGGATAATCAAATTCTAATAGACCTTGTTCCACAATCTAATAGTTTTATAATGTAATTCCAACATCCAAAAAGCCAGCATTCTGACTAGTGTGCTAGTGGGTCCTTTTCACTCAGATGAATATCGGTACAGACTGGGTTGTTTTTTTTAAAAGGCACTGTTAGATTATTTAAAAAGCAGCAAGACTATAACAGAGAAGCAGGAATCACTTGATTTTCCTTCCAACAAGCATTAATACTAGCACTGCATATGATGGAGCAAAAAATAAAATCAAAGATTGGAGATAAATATTTTTCTCTCATTTATAATGATGATTAGGCAGATACTTAACATTCCAATATCTTTATCCACCAGATGATCATTTGCTTGGGTCTAGTCAACAGCTGTGAGAAATAAAGGACAATTATGATAAGCGTTATCATTTAAGTTATGTTCACTGATAAATCTACATGGCTTCATAAAATAGCCTGCATTGCTTTTAAGCAGAGTTTTAATATTGCCTATAATAGTTACTTTAGTCACTGCTCGACCTTTTATGTGGGTGAATCACTTTTGATCAGGCAGCACACCAACAGAAGCTGAAAGAAGTGCTGTGTAAGGTGTCCTTTCCCTCAGAAGGCAGAATGAATTAGTGTTAGCCATTGAAAGATACAGTTTAAGTCTGGGCTCACTTAGCATGAAATAGGGAGAGTTTTGAGGTCATCCTTGGAAGAGCAGTTTACCCACCCCAGTTTCCATTCAGGATGTGCTTGCACATTTAGGATGGCATTTATCCTTACCAGTAATACACAAATAAAAGTATATCGTTCTTATTTTCAGCAGAACACTTCTGCTAACCAAGACACTCAGGTCCAATAGTCTCCATATGCAAGTCCACAGTAACCAGGTGAGTTTTATCGTCCTTTTGATCATCACATTAATATAAAGTCATTTTTTTCTTATGGTTTTTGTGTGTGCAAAATCTGGATCCTCTCATGTGTACAGTCAAGCACACAGTTATTTCTCCATGCAAGACTGAAATCTATACAATAAAAATTTAAAGAACCTTTTCAAAAAAGTACATGGTTGCATATGTACTTAGATATTAAATCTATATACAAAGAATCACAATACTGGAGTTGCACAGATACATGAAGCTCCAAAACAATGAAATATATTAGTGCACACTGATGTACCAAACCCAAACACAAGGAGCTCCAACATCTGACATGAAAAAATTTCATATTACTGTTCTCCTTGGGGTATTTCAAAACATAACAGTTAATGTAAATTCCAAGCTGTACAGTTTCAGTATGGAAAACAAAACAAAAAGAAACCAAAAACAACCCCCCCCCCACTACCTTGCTACCCTACAGGTTCATCTTAACACTCAATGGCCATGGTCATCTAAGTGTGAAGTTAATGTGGCTTTGTTCTGTAAGCAGTATCCAACCCTTGATAATGCTGGCCTGGGAAACAAAAATCCCAGTCAAATTTAGGATCAGGTAAGGGGTACACTACAGGCCCTTTGACCCAGCATCCCACCAGGAGCCTTATGCCACAATCTGCAGTAACCCTAGAGGACAAAAGAAAACAAAACAATTTTTATAACTGTCTCCAGAAAAAAGCAACATTATACACTGGACCACAGCAGAGATTCACACTTATAAGGTATAAGTAGAAGAAAAACAAATAAGACAAAAATACCATGAATAAACCCCACAAAAAAGATTACTTATCTGTACAGTATCCGTGTGGTCCCTATCTGTATTCCTCTCACGGTGCGCATGAACTTTATACGCCTGAGACCAGAAGATTTTCAGTGGTCCGCGCTAGCGCTCTGAAATGAGGGCATAAGTGGCAGCATGGACCAACTGCCTCTCTAGTTTTTTCTACTGTGAACAGCCCTAGGATAAGTTCTGAAGTGGAAGGGTAGGAGGTGAGGAGTGAAATACAGATAGGAACCACACATCTTGAAAAACTTCAGTTACTGTACAGGTAAGTAACCTTTCTTTTTAATTTGAGTGATGGTCCCTTTGCGTATTGCACTTGAGGTGACTGACAAGCAGTATTCATTGAGGAAAAGTGGGTACGGAATCTTGCTCTACCTCTGACTGGAGGAATGCTCTGCCTACGGATTCATCATGTGCTGTATAAGCTTGTACCAGAACATAATGTTTGGCAAAGATGTGAACAGAGCTCTACAGGTCTCCAGAAGAGGGACATCTCACAGTGAAGCTATCATTGCAGCCTGGATCTGGTTGAGTAAGCCCTCAAACCTTGCAGGGTAGGGATTCACAGTTACTTTGTAACAAAGCCCGATGCAAGCCAAAATCCATTTGGAAAGTCTGTGAAAGCAGATTGCGTCCCCTCTGTCACCAGATCTATAGTTTGGATATAGATTATAACTGGTTGCTTAACACAGAATAGCCCGACAGGGTTCAGCCAGATCAGCAGCATTAGAATTGTCATTAGAGTGAGAATCTCAATGAGCAGATGAGAACCACTTAAAATTTAGGAATAATTTTTGAATCATCAATAATTTTATTAGCACAGCACACAGAACCACAAACATAGCACAGCAAATGAGTTAGAAATAATACACAACATACAACACATGTATTATTTACCACCATCCCTTGCAGGGAAACCCAAAGTGTCAGTCATTATCCTCATCATCATCACTGGTGTCTCCCACAGCACACAGGCCAGGTAACATCTTTTATAATGCGTTATGCTGACACCCCTGGTTTCTTATACATATTCATGAGGTTTTCAGCCCCTTTTTCCTTATCTGAACTTCCACACCCCAGTTTTGCTGAAGTCCCCCATTTCCTATAGGCTAATTAACCATTTAAATCAAACTCATTAGCATTTATGTCAATTGGTTGCCATATAATAATGCGTGGTGTGGAGAAACTAAATAAAGAAGTGTTATTTACACTTCATTACACAAGAACTAGAAGTCACCAAATGAAATTAATAGGCAGCAGGTTTAAAACATACAAAAGGAAATATTTCTTCACACAACGCACAGTTAACCTGTGGAACTCCTTGCTAAAGGATATTGTGAAGGCCACGTCTATAACAGGGTTCAAAAAAGAACTAGATAAATTCATAGAGGATAGGTTCATGAATGGCTATTAGCTAGGATGGACATGGATGGTGTCCCTAGCCTCTGTTTGCCAGAAGATGAGACTGGGTGACAGGGGATGGATCACTTGATGAAGCAACTGGCATTGGCCACTGTCGGAAGACAGGATACTGGGCTAGATGGACCTTTGGTCTGACTCAGTATGGCCATTCTTATGTTCTTATAGGAATATTACAATCAAACCTTGTGAGTTTCAGTTATACATATTGCCTAAAAATATACTAAACTGTAACCTGTGTTTGTGGTTTCTTATATAACACTAGTTGACTAATTTCTAATACTTGCATACGTTGCACTTTACCTTGTGACTTAAGGTCACTTGCCTGTCATCTAATCATGTCAAGTCCAATCCTTAGTTATGCTAAGCCATCCTTACTTTATATGCTTTGGGATTGTTGATTCACTACTTGCATTACAGCATTACTCAATAACTTTCTTTTCATGTACATATATGCATGCAAGGCTACACCCCTCATTCATTCCCAGGCAAAGGAGATAAATCAGTTAGGAGATTTCCTAAAGGGTTTTGCTCTCTGCAGGTAGAAGGCCAAGGCTCGACATACATCCAGAGTGTAGTTGTTTGTTCTATCTGGTAACATGCGACTTCAGAATGTAACAAGCAAGTGAATAACATGATTTAGAGGAAATTACGAGGTTACTTGGGAATGAATTTGGAAGTAAACTCTGGGAAAACTTGGTCTTTCTGGGAGACTATATAAGGTGGATCAGTCATAAGAGCTCCCACCTCCCCTACCCTTTTGGCTGAGGTGATGGCCACCAGAAAGGCAATCTTCAAAGGTAGATAAAGAAATACAAGGCTAAAGGTTAGAACGGAGCCTCCATTACTGCCAATAGGACATAGGTTGAGATCCATGTTGGGTTAGGTTTCAGTATCAAAGGAGAGGCTCTCAGAAGTCCATTTAGAAACCACACTGTAATAGGCACGGGCACATGGTGAAAGGCACTAATAGCTGCCAAGTGGACCTGCAAGGAGCTGAGAGATAGTTCTGACATTTTTAGAAAGAGGAAACAGTCCAGAATAGTAGGGCTCTTGGCTCCCTCTGGGGGTATCTGGCAATGCTGGATCTTTTCCATTTTACCGTGTAGCATTTCCTCATGGAATCTCTTTCACTATTGCTCAGGATGGATTATATCACTTCCAAGCATGATTTTC
This sequence comes from Chelydra serpentina, assembly GCA_037349315.1. Lineage (NCBI taxonomy): Eukaryota > Metazoa > Chordata > Testudines > Chelydridae > Chelydra > Chelydra serpentina. The sequence goes on along the minus strand of JBAIAC010000059.1, from coordinate 20,656,224 downwards.
TAGGTCCATTGCTCATACAAATACCATGCTGTTAGATGGAGGGATGCTGGATTGGGGTGTTTCATCTTGCCTCTGTCCTGAGTCAATAAGCCTGGGAAGAGCTGAATATGGATACATAGGGACGTTTTGAGAATGCTTGGGAACCAGAACTGCCTGCGCCACCTGGGAGCAATCAAGATCACAGATGCTCCATTCTTTCATCTTCCTCAGAACTTGAGGCAGGAGGTATATGGTCTGTGACTGGAATGTAAAAACATCACACCAGTGCATGGCTTATATGTAGTTCAAATGAAAGCAATAATGTCATCATAGTACGTTTAAATGTAGACAACGGAGGCAAGAACTTGGCCTTTATACCAGTTTCTCCCAAGCTAACTAGAAAACATACAATTTTTTTGACTAGGGCTATTCTGAGACTAAGCACAGTTCAGTAAACAACTGGTGTAACTGTACCTACCTCAGTACCATATTAACTATTTACATTCTTGTGACAGATCCCAGTTAAATATAGCACATAACTGAAGAATCCATTCTCAGTAGATTTAATAAAGGACCAAATAGCTGTATGAGCCAATCAACAGTTACTGACTACTGTACTTTTCAGCAGCTGTTTAGAATGCAAATCCCTGCATTTTGGATACTAACTATTCTTTAGCTTAACCATGCAAATTCCTGTATACCGATTTGCTACCACCATCAACAAAATTTACCACAACTTCATCTGAGGGTTCAAACATGTTTTACAAATAGATTTGGCTTCAATACCTTGAGAGAAAGGCAAGTATCTCCTTTTCATAAAAAAGCGGGGAAAGACAGGCTAAATAATATGTCCCACTAAATAATATGTCCAAGGGCACACAGAAGAGCTACGACTCCAAGGCAGCTGTCTCTGGTTCCCACTTTAACCACTAGGCCAAAGGAAAAAAGTCTCAATATTTTAACAATTATGTATCACTATACAACAATTTCATTGTGCTTCCTGTTAATGCAGTAGTAGATTATCTTGAGCTAATATACCTCACTCTTCAGCATTAAAGTTTGCTTAGATATGTTTATCAGCTTGGTTATCTTGGATGAAGGAATCACTTTCAAATTATACACCAAGAGATATTTAATTACATCTAACCTAAAAATTTTGTTTTTAAATTGACTATAAAGGCAAAAGGACGAGTATCAGAACCTCATGTCTCTAGTGCAATACATGTATCTATGGCAAATCATGCAACCCAATGTCTTTGAAACATAGTGGTCACTCACAGTTTAAGTTATGTTATCCTTCTAAAAATATATTCTACATAATAACTGCACAAGTAAACCCTACAACGCTATGATCTTTAAAGTGAATATATAGCAATTAAGAGTCAAATCAGGCATCTGACCTGATTGAACTCTGGAAATAAAGAACTGTATTTAAAAGACTTCATTCTCCTGAAATTAACAATTAGGAGTTTTAAAATCTATGTTCATTGCTCTATTTAAATGCTCATTAAATGTAAATTCTATTTTCCTGAACATTTTATTTGGAAATCTAATACCGCTGAATTATTAGAGTAATGGAAGAAATCTATGTCAGTGACAAACTATAATGGATTTCTTACATTAATTACCACTTTGCTTTTTAGATAAAAACTTCTGATGAGTTGGCTTGCATTGTCACCTGGACCATCAGTGCAACATACCTTGAAAAGATTTTGGCTGTTGCATTTATTCATTTATTTACAGTGAGTAGATTTCCTTGATGTTAGATTCAAAAACAAAAATGAACTTGCTCTAACATTAATCTGCTTAATTTTAATCAAATTAAACCAAAGTAATTTATCTGCTATGCATTGAATACACCAATGTGCATACCAGTGACAATGCTTGTCTCATCAGTATCCTTCATCATCCAATCACGGTATGATGAAAAGCGGCTGCCCCGGCGGTCTGCTAGTGCATTCTGTAGATCTTGGAGCTGAATTGCCATGAGACATATTTGATGCCAAATGCTCCAGTTCCACAGACGAACCAGTTCCACAGACGAACCACTTCTTGATAGAAAGGGGAAGACCAAACTCACCTCTGCCTGTTGATATAAAACATGCCTGTCATACTGTCAGTCATAACTTGAATGATCAGTATTTGGATCATTGGTAGGAAGTACAGGATCTGTGAACCACTCTGAGCTCTAAAAGGTTTATATATAGATAAGTCTCCTCTTTGGTCCACACACCTTGTGCTTGAGGATAGCCCATAAGTGCTCCCCATTCCAGAAGAGACAGAATGTCCATCGGTCATTAAAGTTCTGATTGGGAGAGATGGAAAAAAGGGAACTCTCAGGCTGGAGTCCTTCCACTAATTTAAAGACGTGAGACCATTGTGAAGGATTTGAAGAGGCATGTCCAAATGGTGTCTGCTCAGTGCATATGCTGATTTTAACCAGCTCTGTATGCAAAGTAAGTGTATTCTGGAATGCTGCTAGATGACCACGCAGGAGGCCATGTGCCCAAATAGACTTGGACAAGACCTTATTTTTCAGTATTAGGAAGTAACTGGAGTAAAAACATTTCCCTCTGTATTGTAAGGGAATCTTCTCTATAGATCAGAGACAAAAAAGTGAGGCCACCTCCTGATGTAACAGTCTCTTATGAAAGGGGTCGCTGAAAAGGAATAGGGAAGGGGCTGTCGGTAGGCGTAATATGGAACTTTAGAAAAGATCCAACTGAAATTATCTCTAGGGCCCACCAGTCTGTTATTGGGTTCCATGTGTGACGGTGTTCCCCATAAAACTTTATGGGGAGATGCTTATAAATGTATATATGTAACTAGAATATGTTTTATGCTACATGTGCCATGTAACATATCTCTGTGAAAGTTATGACCTACTGAATTTATTCCTCCTGTTTGTATGCATGTATCATTGTTGTAGTTGAAGTTATGAATATCGGTTGTATTTCTTGAGAAAGGAATGTGCAGGTTAAGTGCCCAATCAAGAAGCACTTAACAGACAATAGAACTTGCAGTCACCAATCCACATCTGAACTTTGCCAGGAATGTGGCTGGTCTGGAACTGAGTTGTGCAGGGACAGGTGACTGGTCCATGTGACCCCAACTCCATTTGGTAACTGGATGCTACACAGGGAGAGGGAGGGGTGTCCACCCAGAGGAGAAAATCTATTTAAACCCCGAGGAAACCCCTCCATTTTGTCTTCAGCTGGCTAAAGGAAGAAGCTCTCCACCCCCCAAGGAGACCTGAAAGAGACTGAACAAAGGACAAAGACATTAGGGGGGTGAGTGATTGCTGGACCCAGGCTAGAAGGAAGATAGCCTGTTTACTGGACCTAGTGAGGGGTTTATCTGTACACAGGGTGATTAGACATAGAACTGCGTGTTCTATTTTATTTTATTCAGTAATTCACTTTGTTCTGTCTGTCATTACTTGACATCACTTAAATCCTACTTGCTGTACTTATTAAAATCACTTTTTACTTATTAAGTTTCCTGGAGTACGAGTTGTTACCTGTGGGAAGGCAAACAGCTGTGCATATCTTTCTATCTTTGAAATAGAAGGCGAACTATTTATGAGTTTACCCTGTATAAGATTTATACAGGGTAAAACGGATTTATTAAGGGTTTGAACCTCCTTGGAGTTGAGCAGCTGGGTGTCAAAGGCAAGAGCGCTTCCAGGGGCCTTACAGTGGTGAGTGGACTTGGTTCGGACCTGGGTCTGTGTTTGCAGCAGATCAGTGGAATCTGGCTCAAAACAGACAGGATCTGGGAGTCCCAAGCTGGAAAAGGCCTGGAAGCAGGGGCAGAAGTAGCCTTGGCACACCAGGTGGCAGCACCAAGCAGGTCTCTGTGGCCCCAACCCGTCACACCATGACTCCTTGAAAAATTAAAAGCAATTCCCTAATGAGGGGAAGGAAGAGTACGGAGCCAGAAGACTGACTACAGAGTGACTCTCTGCCAACCCATCAAAATTATTGTTTTCATGTAGATGCACAAAGGGATGAAGTCATAGCGGGGGCAAGTGGTCTTCCCCGCACCACCAATTTTTTTTATTTTTTTTTTAAAAGGATTTCTCTTTCGCGGAGGCTCGCTGGTGGAAAAAGATACTATGTGATGGTCTCTACCCAGCATAAGAGTGTGGTCTCCCCTGTTTTTCTTAGGGGCTGGTGTATAAACTCCAAAAGAGTGAAACATGGCCTAGTAGTCCTTTAACAAGTTAAGGGGCTTGTGGGTTTTTGCACAAAAAGATCCAGGCCCTGAACAGTAAGGTTCAGTCCCTGAAAGGTCAATTGCACCTCTCTTGGGATGCCAGAACCTTGGAGCCAGCATGCCAGCCTCATAACAATGAATACTGCCATGGACCAGGATGCAGTATCGGCAGCATCCTGAGCTGCCTACATGGATGTCTTGGGAATTAACTGCCCTTCTGAAATCAGAGATTTAAACTCCTCTCTGTTCGCCTGTGAGTTTGTCAAAGTCTGAATATGTACTGTAATTTTAAAAGGTCAAATCAGACCAATGATGCCTTATAATTTGCAGTCTAAAACCACTGGCTGGCAAACAAACAACTCTTACATCTCAATAAACAGTCACTTTGGTTCCTTCTCTCTCTGTCATTCTTGGCTGCTGTTGACAGTTCCTTTCACTGGTCACTACAGCCACTAGTGAGCCCTGTACTGGCTGAGTGTATAGCTACAACATCCCAGTGGATACACCAGGTACCTCTTACCTGCTTATTTAGAGCCAGAAATTACTGTCTCTGATGTTTGCCATGGATGCCAAGCACTATTTAAAAGCTAAATTGATGGGAAGTACCAGGTGCCCAGGCACGAAGACATGGAGAATGTCCAACAGCTTACATGAGGTTTCTTGTCCTTCTCCGCCAGTATCTCAAGGGAATTGACTGAGAAGATCTTGAAATCTTGCGATCTTTTCTAGTCATCTGGGTGAGACGTTGTAGATGGGACATTCAGAGACAAAAATGTTATTGCAACTGGCATTGTCTGATCCTCATGCTAATGTTGCTCCTCCTTAGATAGTTCTTCAGCGGGTTCAGATTCATGGGCTGAAAGTGGAGACACACCAGGTTCTTGGAAAGGTACAGGAGAGGAGGTTCTTATGCTAGGAGGGGGTGCAGGAGTGTGATATCTCAAGGGGTAAAGACCACAGGGGTTACAATAGGTCCACAATGGAACACTGTAAGGAAAAGGGCCTGGGAGCTAAGGAGAAGGGTACCAAAGCATATGCCCACTTCTATATCCCCTAACAGACATCTATGAAGCCCTTGACTTTCTCTCCGAATCAGAAGGTTCAAACAAGAGCACCCTTGTAGAATATGCAGATGATCTCTCCCCACTGTGCTGGGAATGTGAAGGTGAAAAAGAGCATCCCACATCTAAGGGAGGGGGAGGAGCAGTCAAAGCCATAGTGCTAGGTTGTGTTGTAAGTCTAGATATAACTGGCACTAGGGAAGCACCCAGTGCCTCAGACGTAGAGGGGATTGCTACCATGGTGGGGGTATTGAACCCTGTGAATAGCAGTGGAGATTTTGGCTCATTTTACACCTGAAGATCCCTCAATACTGCATACTTCTTCAGTACCAAGAGGGACGAAGCCATAAATCTCAGTGTGGGAACAGAAAGCATTAAGGGTTTATGGTGTCATGTGTCCAGTACCAACACATTAAGTGGAGATGTAGGCAGTACCAGCCAGGCCAGTACTGACAGAGCTGATACAAAAAGAGCCAGCACAGAAGTGCTCAGTGCCAAGGGACAACCTCATGCCTGGTACTAGAGGCAAATAACTATGGACCTTGCGACAGTGTCCGAATCCCAGTACTGTGCAGCCTCAGAGCTCCCGCAGCACCCAGCTCAGGCTGTGGAATCTCCTTCAGTTAGGAACAGTGAAGTGATTTGGGTTTCTTAACTGGGAATTCAAAGTGGGGATCAGCCTCTGCTCTTCCCTGAGGAAAATGCTCCCTCTTCTCTGGTCACCTGGCTTTTTCAGTCCTACCCGAGTCCAAAGCTGGAATGGTCTTTGAAGATAGAGCTTGGGAGCCAGTGGAGATGGAACTCAGAGGGGCACTTCTCCACTGAGGTGGCACTTGTCCAGTGGAACTGCCTTGCATTGATCAAAGACTGGCCATATGGAGTGCCTAACAAAAATGTTTTAAGGCATACCCTCGCCCTTCAAAGTCCTTTTGGAAACTACTTCTGCACTGAGCATTTGTCAGGGATACGAGTGTCCCCAAGACAAAAAAGGCACCTGGTGCATCCAATGTTAATAGGTATCACTGCCTCACAGGAGGGACAAAACATAAAAGCCTGGTGACTTACGCTGGGCCATTCCTAAGTCCCTGTATGGGGAAGAACTTCCCAATCAGAAAAGAAAATAGAATAAGGAAGGTAAAACTTCCAAAACTATCACAAAGTTTCCAAGAGGCAGACTATCTTTTCTACACGTAACTAACACTAATGCATACAATAATATACAAAGGGCGTGTGAAAATAAGTTGCGCCAAGTCATGGACACCACCGGCGTTAGGCAATGAGAAGGAACTGAATGGCGGTCGAGCTTGAACCACACTTTATGCCATCAATGCATAAGGACACTTAGGGCTCATGTACGGCCTCAATGGACACAGCTGGCCGAAAGATTCCATTCTTGAGTACATGGGCCACATGTGCGCAAAGAGTGGAACATATATGGACATGCACTCAAAGAAGACCTGAAATGTTTATACTGAACTAGCTGAAGCACAAATGTTTCATTGCAGCCACACACTAGTTATGCTAGATCACATTAAGGAGGTCTGCACAGTTTTGCCCTGCACCCATATCAGTACTCTGTATTCCAAATCGACTGCAATCTTCTTTGAGATTCCTGGGATAGATCCTGGAAACAGTGCATTGTGGGAAAATTTCAAGATGCATGAGATACCTTTACGAGCCCAGAGGAATTGAAGGATGGCGGTCAAGTTGCCACATTCCCCTGGGAAAGTCCCATAATTCCCCAGAGGCTGATGGCAATTCTAAGCTGATTTTGCAATATGGAGGTCAAGAAGAATATACAATTTGGTTAGTGGGAGCCGTTGGTTCTCAGCATCTGTGAAAGTGATCTACTTCTATTTACTTTAGAAGAACAGATTTTAAATATTTAGAACCATGGAGACTTTTTCTCCATATTGTAAAACTTAAAAGTAGGTCATATTTTGATCTCTAGAAACAGGATCATTTTATTTTAAAAAACCACTTCAGTACTGTGCAATTAAATAGATCATGTGTAGAATGAATTCAGCTCTAGATAAATATAAATGGATTATGGTTTAACAGAAGCTTTAAGTTCTGGTTACACTGCAAAACTGGATCATGTATCAATTAGCATATGCTAGGACAAAACACTGTGTTCTTATTACAAGACTTTTACAGCACTTAGTCTGACAATACTATTATACCTCAGCTCACAACTATGTAAAATCCCATTATAATTACCTTCAAAATGAATATTACAAAATAGAATTACCATTCTTGACTGTTAAGGTTGATCTTAAGAAAGGGAAACATTCTAAACCTTCACACTTTACAATTACATTAAATGGGACATGCAACTTGGAACCTACTTAAATTACAGGTAGTTAAAGATAATACATCTGTTCCTGACTCCCCCTGCCAGTATCTGATTTTACAGACAATTTTCTTCTCCCCTACAAAAAGTGCATCCCCCACCTCCCCATTGCTCTGTGAAAGACCACCACAGTCTTTCAGTTCCCCTGAATATACAGGGGGGAAATGAAACGATACACAAAGTGCTGTCAAATCCACAAAATAAATATGGTGAAAGAGAAAAGTGTAACAAATACTAATTAAAGTCACCATATTTTCAAAATCAAAACCAGGACCCTATGTGTCAACATTCTTCAGGATCTCACTTTCTCTCTTATACGCACACACGCACACAGAGAGAGAGAGAGAGAGAGAGAGAGAGTCAAGTGCTCTACATTCTGGCTCCTTTCTTTGATGGGCTCTACCTGTGTCAGGAAAATCACTCCTGCAGTCTTGGAGTAGGTCAGAGAAAAGCAGTGCTCAATGTCCCTCCATTTCTCTTCTCTCTATGGTCCCAACCACCACAAACAGGATGGAGTTGGAGTGCTAGGTCTTCATCCCCTCCCTCCCCACACCTCTACTAGGTGGCTGGAGCAAGATTAATCAGCCTGGATGATCTCATGAGACCCATCTTGCAATACTGCTGCCTGATGAGTTATAATAAGCCTTGACCTTGGCCAATGGTTGTTGTGAAACACACACTTGCTATGTGATGAGTTTAACAAACTTTTCAGTGCCAACTCATGCAATTTTATAGCAAATCTCATGATTTGGAATTTGTTTTTTTAAGGTTAACTCCCGAAGTTTTTTCCTTATCTAAAATTGCCATCATCTCCCATTTCTGTCAACAAGACTGAAGCTACAAACTGCCCTTAGCCAAGATTCTCCTGTAGGAAAATGGCAAAGAGTCTGCCCCATCTAAAGATGGTGTCCCCTTAGTCACACAGTGAACCAGGCAGGGAAAGGAGAATGTGGAGGAGCAGGGAATGAGACAGCAGGGAGGGAGAATGGATTAGGAAGCGTGACAGAAAACCCAGGAGTCAGGGGAACTTGAGGAGACATTTTGATTGTGATTAATTAATTAAATGACTGACGTAATTCATTTTAGTTCTTCCAGGACATATGTAAATCTGGGACTGTGCCAGTAAAGCTAGGACATACGGTTTCTGATTTAAGATAAAAGCTTAGATGTCATGTTACTTGTAACAGAAGGTAAATAACTCAGACCCAAGTGTGATTTTTTTTGTTTGTCAGATATAAGTGCTCTGAAACTTGGTATTACCTACATTCACGCTAGCTCTGGAGACATCCATAACCCAACTTAGCACAATTATACAGCCTCTTTTTTATCTTTAACTAAAGGATGCCAATGGTCTCATAATGGATACAAACTAAAAGTTAGCCATAAGAAAGAGCATATTGTACTAACAGGAACAAAATCTAAACCTTTGAATAAGCTAAAACATAAAGCTCTTAAGTGCACTCCTGGAGGAAAGGATTATACAGTACCTACTTTGTCAATTTAAGGACCATAGGTCAAATGACTTGCTCAAGTTCACAAAGAAAAAATCAATAGTAGACAGGAAAGCAACCTAGGAGTCTTAAATCCCAGTTTCCCTCTCTAACCACTAGTCACCTTTTGTACCTTTCAAAAATAAGAACTACCGCAAAAACCATTACATACTGTATACACTTGATTTTATAGCAACTTCTTCAAAAGAATGATGGATCAAATCAGACAGGATCTTGTCTGTGAAATTTTAAACGAGCTATCCTCACTCCTGCTCTGTAGGTGGTATGTGATCTTTGATCTTACATTCAAGTTTGCTTTGTAGTAGGTGGGGTTTTTCGCCCTCACTGATACTGCAGTTAATTACTTGGCATATTGACTGGAAATATAGATTTAACAAGAAGGTCTCAAAAGTCTGGGTAACAAGGAAGAAAAATCTTTAAATGTTCATGTTCACCTCAGTGTCCACGTTGGTTGTAGTCAGTGGTGAAAGATAGGGGCTTTAATACAACAACTCAGGAAAAACGTGTTCTGTGTAATGAGGGAAGGCTGCCTGAAGCCACAGCTTCAAAACCTTAATGCCGAAAGTTAGAATCATGAATCCATATTTAGACACCTAAACAGAAGTAGGTCTATTGAGATTGCTTAGTATTTCTGAAAGTCAGAACATGTAGGTGTCTAAATATGGATTTAGGAACATAACTTTAGGCACTCAAGTTTGAAAACTGTGGTCTCAAATGATAATAGACAAGTACACCTATCCCATAAGCAGACATCTCCTTCAGGATATTTGAAACTGTGATTGAAGTGTTCAAACAAAAGGGGCTTGTATTGTGGGCTTGGGGGACTCATTTTTAACATACACTAAGCAGTGGTGTCCAATAAAAATTCAATGATAGCCACACTGCTAGCCACACTTGTGGTTTTGAATTTTTCTTATTAGCTACATTATAAAAAAGCCACATGCATTAGCCAGAATTCAGTAGCCTATTAGCCACATGTGGCTAGTGGCAAACATATTGGACACTGCTGCACTAAAGCATTCATAGAATCATAGAATATCAGGATTGGAAGGGACCTTAAGAAGTCATCTAGTCCAACCCCCTGCTCAAAGCAGAACCAATCCCCAATTTTTGCCCCAGATCCCTAAGTGGCCCCCTCAAGGATTGAACTCACAACCCTGGGTTTAGCAGGCCAATGCTCAAACCACTGACCTATTCCTCCCCCCTCCCATTGGGCGATGGCAATTCCAACAGAAGACTCTGCTTGCTGATTTGTTTTTAATACTGTACATAAGCAAAGAAAGATGGCTACCAAAAAGTAAAGACTGCAAAATGATTAAATTGACAGAAAACTGGTGGCAAGAGATCCATCACAGTGAAACTTTTGTAGAATGGCAACAGCCCTCAAGGCCCAGCCATCTAAGGTCAGTACTACAGCCTACTGTCCTTTTCGTTTCTATTGCTGTTTATTTTTAATCAACTGCTTTAAATTATAATCACATGAATGATAAGGTTTCGTGACTGTGCGCTCCCACCATACACAGGGACCTAACAAATTACAAACAAATATTCCTTGCTCAATACATAGAAACGAGCAATTTAACAAAGTGTAATTCAAATAAAAATTGAGCATATTTTGTCATCCATTGGTTAGTATAAAATACAATATCTTGGGCCACATTTTTTACATTTTCTATTTTTTCCTTTAAGAACCACTATACATTTAGAAGTTGCAGATTTATTTTTCTAAATAGATCTGACAGGAATAAATATTTCTGCACATTTGAAGTTAAACATCCCTAGTTCAATTTTTCTATCAAAGGCTACCGGAGAATACAGTAAGGCTGTGAAAAATAAAATTAGATTTCAGTTGACAGAATAGCTATGTACAACTGAATGACATTTTAAAATAGATTGATTCTAAAGGATGCTATTAAACGGCTGTAATACATTTTCTGAACTATGAATGATGAAAATGAAGTTCTCCTATTAGGAATTTAATGTGAAGATAAGAGTAACTGGATTAAGCTCTACTGTGTTTATATCAATTTTTTTTAATTAATTGTTTACCCATGTTTTAAATCATCAACTCATTTATATTGACAGATCTGGCACTTTCTCATTACTAATGGAAGGTGTCTAAAATGAAAGCACCAGTGGTAAAGTACCAAAATATTTGTATGTGATCATGGATACTAGAGCAATCATGCATGCAGAAGCAGACTGAAGTATTCAAAGACATTCAAAGCAGCAGATAAGCAAATGCTAATATCCAAGACAGACTGAACAATGATCTCACTTTAAACAGCTAAGCAGGAACTGGGATGACTATGGAGATTGTGACCTGGGTTAGTCAAGCCAACTAGAGCAGGGATCTCAAACTCAAATTACCATGAGAACTAGCAAATTGGCCGGAGGGCCGCATCACTGAAACCTTTACATACAATGATACAAAAGTATAGTCAAAAATGAAAAAAAATGAAGAGTAATATAGTATTCTATTAAAAGTCAATGTAGTAACTTTTTAAAAACTGTAATGCAAAGAGGGGTTTTAATAAAATATAAACACTCAGTAATGTTTGGAGCTTGGCTGCCAGTGGAGTCGGAGCCTATGGCAGGCCGCAGGAAATAACTCCGCGCGGGCCGCATGTTTGAGACCCCTGAACTAGAGTGATCTGCAAAGAGCTTTGGAAGAGAGAATATTAAAAAGGTAGAAAAACAGAGTAACATGTACTAAATACTCCCAACCAACAGTATTTCCATTCTGTTGAAACCTAAAACATCTAAAGATATCAGCAGAGGGAGGGAAGCATTACTTCAGTGCACCCTCTAAATTCAGTGTACAGAAAACGAAACAAAAGACATCTTTAAACCATCTAACAGACCCCCAATATCTGACCAAGGTGAATCTTTAAGGTGATCACAAAGCTCCACAAAAATCAGCATATAGACCATAGCCTGCACTGTTGGTGTGTGTATATTACTGAAAAAGAGAGGGCAGTAAGCACATTATCTGAGGCCTGCTTTGCAATTCTGTCATAGTAATTTAGATTGACTCAATCTGGAGAGAACCATTGCCGTGGGTGGCGAATTAAAATGAGCAGCTAGATCAGATTATGTGAGACAGAATAGTCCACCAGCAAACAGAGATGTGTATAGCGATAGTATATCTAAGCCAAATATTTTCGTGCCTGCCCCAGGATAATAAAAGCCTTTTCAGTCCTCCAAAAGTTAGCAAAGACATTTTTCTTTTGCTTCTAGCAAATAAGGGGGATTTCTTAAAAAAAAAAAAAGACCATGGTATTTAAGTGCAGAACAACCTACTGGAGAGTTCTTCTGAAGAAGTTCCTTGACCTGTACTCACAGCCTTTCCCATCCCTTAAATCCAAGTCTTCGTGTGTATGTGTGTGTATTTTAAGTTTATCTGCCTCCTGTCCACATCATAATATTACTGACTTGTATCTTCCTCCTCCCTATTTCAGGTTGGATCCTGGAGCAAGATGCTACTTGTTGGGGAAGAATTTACTGTGCATTATGAAATGTGACCCTGCTCCTCTGCTGTACAAGTTGATATTATTTGAGAATTCCACCAAAGACTAGTTACAGATAGTTACTTGGGAAGATACAGGAGCTTCATTCAAAATACTTTAGCTCCCCATTAGGCGACATCCCTGACTGTGTACTGTTAGGTTCACAATAAGTGGACACTATGACAGTCTGTACCCTTGTGTTCATCCTTTTTACAAAACTATGGTAAATCTTGTACAAAGTATGCCTTCTGAGTATCATTTGAAAACACAATTTGCTGATCATTACTGTCCTGGTAAAATGTGTGTGGCAATAGTGTATGTAGAGTTATAAGATTCTACTATATGACATTGCTGAGACATGCACCAAGTTTAGAAAAGCAGACACAGACCAGTTCCTCAGAGACAAAAGACAAACTGATGCCTCGGCCAGGTGTCAACACAATCAAATGGACTATCATCTGATTAAGTGGCCATTCTTCAGCAGGAAGAAGAGTGTAAGCAAGAAATTTACATCTTGGCAATGGAACAGCTTGAGGGTTCCCATGTAAACAGACTGACTATTGCCTGAAACCCAGCGGGCGAGGATTCTCAAAGAGGAGAAAAATGATATAAAAATGAAGAACACAGGACACAAATCACCTCTCTCCTCTCCTCTCTACTCGTGGCATCAACAATATTTGAAAGACAAACGAAGCATCACTGAACTGGAGCAGTGGTCATGGTTGACGAAATCCAGCCAGACTGCTTTAAGCATGTGGTGAGAGAAAACTTTTGCTTTGAATTCACTTAGTTTGATAGGTTAGGTATGAGTTTGCATTTTACCTTTTATTTCTTTGTAACCAATTCTGACTTTTCTGCCTCATTACTTGCAATCACTTAATATTTATCTTTCTGTAGTTAATAAACTTGTTTTATCTAAGCCAGTGTATTTGGACTGAAGTGTTTGGGAACCTCCGTTTGGGATAACAGGGTTTGTGCATATCATTTTCTATTAATGAAATGCTGGATTTTCTATGAGCTTGTATTGTACAGAAGAAAAGAGCAGGACTGTAGAAGACGCACATTTCTGGGGACAGGTCTGGGATTGGGAATTTGTGGGTGTCACTCTGCAATATAATTCAGGAGTGGCTGGCTAGAAGCACTCCTATAACTCAGCTGGGAGTAATTTACATGCTAGAGGCTGTGTTAAACAAGGCCAGGAGTGGTTGCTCTCACAGCGAAGTCATGTAAAAGGCACCCCAGATTGGAGAATTGAGGGGACAATTATTCATCAGTCCAGATTATACCCTGGGGAATGTCACAGACAATGACTTGAGTTTGCAATAATATCTCAAATAATTTTAATTAAAGCCATTTTGTGGCTGAGCAAAAAGGAAGTTAGTCGAATTTTCCATTATTTAAATAAGATTGTGAAAACCATATGTAACTGCACAATTACTATGTTACAACCATGCAACAAAGCTAGTTCTCAATATTCTGCTTATGGATTTCCATGGAGAAGATTTTAATGCTAAAGACTGGAGGAAAACCTGTTAACAGGTCAAGAGGTTTCAGGTCTGTGTTGAAATAGGTCAGTGAGGTTCTGTGAGCAAGCCTGAGATGTCAGTGCCTATAATGCAATTGTTTAGATTTTTGTCTCGAATAAAAACAGTGGTCGCATTTGGGTCATACTTTGCTAGCATGTTAGCTATGTGTGACCTAAACTCTGTTATTTTTCTGTCGAGAAAAAACCCTTAAAATTTCAGTCTCCAGTGTGGTCAGACTGATGTTCATGATTACATTCACTCAGAAAAATTAAAATAGTGGCTAATAATTTCAAACAGGAGCCTAACTTCAGACTCCTAATTCCATATTTAGGCATCTAAGGGTGGGCTTTTCAAAAGCAACAAGTTATTTATCAGCTTTTAGGCAGTTTTGAAACTCCCACCTTTAAGAACATCCTAAAGTTAGTCACCCATTTTCAAAAAAATTAGCCAGTGCCCTTTCACCCATTAGTGAAACCTTTCAAGCCAAACACCCTGGTCTAAGGGGCTTGTTTTGCCACTACAGAAACAATTTAGAGTCCCATGTTAGTAATGTGCACCTTTCCTTTTCCCAATTTCAAATATTTTATTTTCCATTGTTAGGCACTATATGAAGTAATAAAAAACCAAGAATAAATATATATCAAACTTAAAGAACAAATTTAGCTCTTGAATATTAAATAGTGACCTTTGAGTTTAAGGGCCCATTAACTACAACAATGAGTATTTCTTACGTGTGTACAAAAAAACCATACAGGACATTTCCTCTTTATCTGGCTGACATTGGGTTAAGACAACAACAAAAAAATACATTTTTAAGTGAAAGCCAGATAGGTTTAATTTATTCATTTTCTCATTAAAGAGAGAACTGACTGAGAGCATTGATCTATTGAGTAATACACACAGAATTTGTGCAGCCTTCCCCGAACAGTTGCCAATATATCTCAATCCAGATATTTAAAACGAAATACAAGCTGGCATCCTGTTTGTTGTAAAGTGTCAAAAGCATAAAATCTACTGAAGACAGAGCATCTTACTTCTGTCTGTGTGATCCACATACTTGCATTTCACCAATTAATGATATAAATACAGAAAAAAGTGGGGTGAACTCCTAGCTCTTGATTTTGCTTTATGGTACTTTGTGTACTTGAGGATTTATTGGAGCCAGGCCAGAATCATCCAGAAATTGGGTGTCATGGGGAGTAGGAATGCTCATTAGCTGTTTGAAGCTACTTTGGTGATTTCCATTGTGGGCAAGCAGCCTGCTAGGACATACTCAGAATCATTCTCTGAGACCGGAACCAATGGGAACTGAAGGGCAGGGGAAGAAGTTTATAATTATGAGGAGTGGGAGCCAAGAGTGGAAAATTCAGCAGTGGAGCAGCTCCAGGATCAGAAGTGTTTTTTGTAAGGACTGTGTTCAAGGGACTTTGACAGTTTTGTTGGACTTAGATTGCAGACTCCCTCACCCCACAGGAGGTGGAGAAGAGGACTAAAATTGCTGCAGGCTGTGCAAACTAAATACTGTAATTGCTGACACTCAAGGGGAGCCTGCTGGGCTAGCACTTATTTTCCAGTCTTTAAAAGGAGCTTGCATGCCCTCTACAGGGTTTGGACACCATTTCACAGAAACAGAGAAGGGCAGAAACTCCCTCCCGAAAAGTCCCCTTGGGAACTGTGTGTATTTGCGAATGCATAATTATATTTCTCATTTGAACTTATGATAGTAACAAGTACTAAAACATGGGAGGGGAGGACCCTGAAAGTGTTACCTTTAAGAGCTGTTGCTGACAATATTCACAATTGTTTCAAGTGTTCAGCACAGCGCCACCATCTTTTCTACTCTTGTTGCACCCAAACATGGTAAACAAATCCTAGTTTTTTAAATGATGGGATTCCCAGGTTGTGCTAACAATTTCTACACAAGCAAAAGCCAGACAAAAAATAACACAAGGAGAAAGTCCCCCACTCCTTTTGCTCTTATTTTTCATTCTGGCATTGGCCCATCTGCAGTTGCTGACCAGAAAAGCATTCTTGCTCTTGAAATGCCCAATTTCCACCACCCCCCCCTCTCCCCCAACAGTACGGTGGTTGAAATGTAGACAAAGATCCGTTGGGGATATAACCAAGATAACTAAACATAAAATAAAAATCTGGTGTAGCACATAAATTAACCCATGTCTTCTGTGGAGAAAGTCTAGCACATTAATCCATGCTAATCTATTTAAAATTTCAGTATTGCAGCCTGACAGTACTGCAGAGCAAGCACACAAAACATGCAGTGAAAAGGTCACACATTGAAAATCAGATATCCTGTTGAAGCAATGACATTATAAATGAGCTAGAGGAAATTATAATCCCATCAGAATTCATAAAAGGTACTGATTCATTCAAGCTTGAAAAAGGGGTGATGTTTGGCATTCTGACGTAGGTGTAAATGTAGAGTGAAAGTCTATATGCAAATATCAGCATTTAGTACATAGCACTTGAATAGAAATTCTAGCACTTTATTTTCAATAAACAAAGAAACAAAAAATAAGTCTGGCATATTCCATCTATTTATGTGCCACTTAACATGTTTCATGGGCGAGAAGTAAAAATTCGCCCTGAACTTACAACTCCAGCCAACAAAGAGTTAATGGCAAAGTAATAATGAACTGTAAAAGAAAACATTCTCTTTCTGATTTGAAGTCCATTCAAGATTTCCAGTTTAGACATCCATCACCAACTCCACAGACTTAGAAGTAAGGGAAGCTTGCAGAGTTACATTCCTATAAAAACTGTTCTGTGAAGAGCTGCTTTATCACAACTTTTGAATAGAGATTGATAATTAGACCTCTACACAAGGTTACTAAATGACTACACCAAAAAAAAAAATGTGTTCAGGCTATGCAATGATATTCAGAGACCAGATTTCAAGTTCATGGTCTATTTCTGCTTTACCTATCCCCTTTTGCAGACAGATTCCCACTTCCACTCCACCAACGATAGCTCATTTGGAAATTTTCCGACATGCATTGTGTAAGAAGCAGAATAGGGAAAGTACATGTAAGGAGCTCCCTATAAAAACAGAAAGCCCACATAATTCTCCTTTAAATATCTCCTTCAAATCCATCTATGCTGTCATGCCTACAAGGCACTTCACAATGACTAGACAGTGAGTGTGGTGTGACCACTGCCACCTTGTGCTCCCTCCTCCCTACATCTGTTATATTCACCTGTTGTCTAGTTTTAAACTTATATTGTAAACTTTGAGCAGGAACTGCCTTATGTTTACACAGTGCCTAGAACACTGGAGCCCTAACCTCTAGGTGCTAACACAATAATACATGTATGGAGGTCACTATACATTAAGTAATTAAAATGGCTTTGAATCTTTTACATTTTGGCTTTTCCAACTTCTTAAATGATTTTTTGAGAATGATTTTATAGAATGATTCCCTAACCCCAACAAATAAATGAAGCTTAAAACCAGCAATACTCGTCTCTCTAAAAATGATACACTGGTAAAAATCCATATTATGACAAACTACATTTTCTGTCTCTGGGATCCGCTGGTCCAGAGAATTGTTCTAGTTCAAAAGAAACTACTCCTCATACACTCACACTTAAGCCGTGGCTTTTACAACTACTGAATGGAAGCACATTGTCACCTAGATTTCTTAATTCATAACTCTGGAGAGCTATTTAATTGGCAACTTCTAGTAAGGAATATGGATAAGTCTTGAAAGTAGAAGGCAGCTTGGGTGAAAGTGATCATGAAATCATAGAGTTCACAATTCTAAGGAAGGGTAGAAGGGAGTACAGCAAAATAGAGACAATGGATTTCAGGAAAGTGGATTCTGGTAAGCTCAGAGAGCTGATAGGTAAGGTCCCATGGGAATCAAGACTGAGGGGAAAAACAACTGAGGAGAGCTGGCAGTATTTCAAAGGGACACTATTAAGGGCCCAAAAGCAAACTATTCCGCTCGGTAGGAAAGATAGAAAATGTGGCAAAAGACCACCTTGGCTTAACCATGAGATCTTGCAAGATCTAAAAAATAAAAAGGAGTCATATAAAAAATGGAAACTAGGATAAATTACAAAGGATGAATATAGGCAAACAACACAGGAATGCAGGGGCAAGATTAGAAAGGCAAAGGCACAAAATGAGTTCAAACTAGCTACAGGAATAAAGGGAAACAAGAAAACTTTTTATTAATACATTAGAAGCAAGAGGAAGACCAAGGACAGGGTAGGCCCACTACTCAGTGAGGAGGGAGAAACAGTAACAGGAAACTTGGAAATGGCAGAGATGCGTAATGACTTCTTTGTTTCGGTCTTCACCGAGAAGTCTGAAGGAATGCCTAACATAGTGAATGCTAATGGGAAGGGGGAAGGTTTAGAAGATAAAATAAAAAAAGACCAAGTTAAAAATCACTTAGATAAGTTAGATGCCTGCAAGTCACCAGGAGCTGATGAAATGCATCCTAGAATACTCAAGGAGCTAATAGAGGAGGTATCTGAGCCTCTAGCTATTATCTTTGGTAAATCATGGGAGACAGAAGAGATTCCAGAAGACTGGAAAAGGGCAAATATAGTGCCCAGCTATAAAAAGGGAAATAAAAACAACCCAGGAAACTACAGACCAGTTAGTTTAACTTCTGTGCCAGGGAAAATAATGGAGCAAGTAATTAAGGAAATCATCTGCAAACACTTGGAAGGTGGTAAGGTGATAGGGACTAGCCAGCATGGATTTGTAAAGAACAAATCATGTCAAACCAATCTGATAGTTTTCTTTGATAGGATAACAAGTCTTGTGGATAAGGGAGAAGCGGTGGTTGTGGTATACCTAGACTTTAGTAAAGCATTTGATACGGTCTCGCATGATATTCTTATCAATAAACTAGGGAAATACAACTTAGATGGGGCTACTATAAGGTGGGTGCACAACTGGCTGGATAACCGTTCTCAGAGAGTAGTTATAAATGGTTCCCAATCCTGCTGGAAAGGTATATCGAGTGGGGTTCCGCAAGGGTCTGTTTTGGGACCGGCTCTGTTCAATATCTTCATCAACGACTTGGATATTGGCATAGAAAGTATGCTTAATAAGTTTGCAGATGATACCAAACTGGGAGGGATTGCAACTGCTTTGGAGGATAGGGTCATAATTCAAAATGATCTGGACAAATTGGAGAAATGGTCAGAGGTAAACAGGATGAAGTTTAATAAGGACAAATGCAAAGTGCTCCACTTAGGTAGGAACAATCTGTTTCACACATACAGAATGGGAGGAGACTGTCTAGGAAGGAGTATGGCAGAAAGGGATCGAGGGGTTATAGTGGACCACAAGCTAAATACGAATCAACAATGTGATGCTGTTGCAAAAAAAGCAAACATGATTCTGGGCTGCATTAACAGGTGTGTTGTGAGCAAGACATGAGAAGTCATTCTTCCGCTCTACTCTATGCTGGTTAGGCCTCAACTGGAGTATTGTGTCCAGTTCTGGGCACCGCATTTCAAGAAAGATGTGGAGAAATTGGAGTGGGTCCAGAGAAGAGCAACAAGAATGATTAAGGGTCTAGAGAACATGACCTATGAAGGAAGGCTGAAGGAATTGGGTTTGTTTAGTTTGGAAAAAAGAAGACTGAGAGGGGACATGATAGCGGTCTTCAGGTATCTAAAAGGGTGTCATAAGGAGGAGGGAGAAAACTTGTTCATCTTAGCATCTGAGGATAGAACAAGAAGCAATGGGCTTAAACGGCAGCAAGGGAGGTTTAGGTTGGACATTAGGAAAAAGTTCTGGTCAGGGTGGTTAAACACTGGAATAAACTGCCCAGGGAGGTTATGGAATCTCCATCTCTGGAGATATTTAAGAGTAGGTTAGATAAATGTCTATCAGGGATGGTCTAGACAGTATTTGGTCCTGCCATGAGGGCAGGGGGCTGGACTCGATGACCTCTCGAGGTCCCTTCCAGCCCTAGAATCTATGAATCTATGAATGTCAGAAGTCTGCTTCTGCATAACGTCTATGTTAAGTATGTAGTTGCCTATCACCTTGGTATCCAAGTGTCAAAAGATAAATTGCAGACACGTGCGATAATAAATTTATCATGAACCTTTGACTGCTTCACCAGCCCTACGTCCACTAATCCACATTCCCAAGCATTCTGCAGGGTTAATGAAACCAGATCTTGATCTCTAAACAATTTCAAACAACTTCACCCCAATTTTAGTGAAAGACACTACAGAAGAAAACAAACTAAACTATCTGGAACCTCCTCCTTGCACCATAAGGAAAAAGAAGATTAGTAGGCTAGAATATTAAGAACATTAAACAATCTTTCACGTTTATCAAATAGCAAAGTACATGAGAAATTTCACATAGACTGGTTCATTTTTAACTAAGTGGAGATCAAGGGTATGCCCAAACCAGGCTTATAACAGCAAGCTAGAACCTTAAACTATGGAGGAACTCTACTCTCTGTAATGGTTGCTACACAAAGAATACATACGATAAAGATTTTAACAGCATGAGTTAGGGAGGATCATTATCACAAGCTTGGTACATTAATGACCTCCTTTGGGATATATATCTAAAGGATTCATCTACATGTACTCAACTCATGCATGATAAAATCAAGGACCAATCCCATAGGTTCTTATTCCCCACAGCAATCATAGCTCTCCCAACGCAATCAGTATTCTTTCTGTGTAACTAGTCATTTTCTCAATCCTTTCCCCTGCCTTATTACTATAAACTGCTGAATTTGGTGAAATTTTACTCATAACCACACTAATTAGAGCTAATTAAAAGCAGTGTAAGGAAATGCAGAGTGACAGCTTCATTGACTTTACTTTTTAATCCCCAAAGTTCCAAGTGACCATCACATTAAGCTCTTAAAGTAGAAACCATAGAAATAAAAAGTTATTGGGACTCCCAGACAGTAGTTACTGACAACACTGTTTTTGTTGAAGCATGAAAACAGTAACTTTGTAAAAAAAAAAAAAAAAAGACTGACGTCTTCAGTAACAAGTCTAATACTAGCAGTCACATACTGTTTGAAAAACTCCTTCAGTGAAAATTACTGGATGTTCAGTCATATGGAGAAGTTTTAAGTTTTTGTCAGCCAAGTTCAGTTTCACATAGAAATGAGAAATACCACAGCTGGGATGACAAAAGTCAAGTTTTACTTGAACATGGAATGGATACATAGCAACTGGCAAAAAACATGTAACTGAATTTAAGATAGAGCACTAGTGATGTGCATCTGACACTGTGTGGATATACATGCACACTATTCAATTACTGACTCAAAGTGTAACCGTTTTAGTACTGGAGCATATTTTCAGAAAGGCAGCCAAAATTTCAGAATATCCTGTAGTCAAACATAAAATGTATCAGGTATAGTTAGGAGACAGAGGTGAAATATAAGTATTAATTAGGTCCTGTGTTACAACATTACAGGGGAAACCATTGATGACCATTGGAAGCTGGTGTGAAATGTTGGAGACTTCCTTAAGGTAGCCACCTGCTACTATGGTTATAATGTGATGTCAATATTAATAAGTAAAAGGAACTAATGAGTTTGACTCTCAAAAATGGGGCACCCAAAAGTAGTGGGGTGTAGAAGTTCAAATAAGGAAAGGGGTTAAAACCTTTATAAATATGTGGAAACCCCAGTGCATGTCAGCCTAACACATTATAAAAGCTGCGTCCTGGCCTGTGTGCTTTGGGTGGGGGAAACGCCAGGGTGACGACCATTGGTGGTGAGGATGAGGACGAGGACTAACACTTTGGGTTTTTCCACAAAGCATGGTGTGAGTAATGAAAATATTATGCATTCTGTATTGGTCTCTCTCTCCTTTACCAGACTTCAGTGTGTGGATTGTTTAGTTGGTTAAAAGTAATTACAGAAAGACCAATATGTAGTCTCTGTTGTGCACCGTAGGGTCCCCCGTCTATCAGTAACCTCTCTTTTATAATTGATCTTGGGGTTGAACTCTCACAGATTTCAGTCAGTGTAAACCCTCACCTTGAGTCGGGTAATTAAAGTAACCTATAACTACAGATCAGGCTATACTCCCCTTGCTGTTTCACGTATAGTCATAAAAAGACTGTTGTATCCCTTTCTTATTTGCATTATAGTAGTGCCTACAGGCTGCAAGGCAGGCAGGGTTCCCCACTGTCCTTGCATGAGGAATATGAGGAGGTGTTCTTTCAAATCACAACTAAAAATGGTAGAGGCATAGGGGCCCAACTGAACTTCAGTAAGTTCATTTGATGGTGGAGTCTGAAATGGAGTAGGAGCACTGGGAGAAAGTCTTGGCTATAGGGACTTTCTGAGAAGATGAGAACCCCTGAAAGGAAGGCTATGCCTGAAGGAGTAAACTTGAGTGAACTTCCTCATCTGGTAACTAAGAGAAAAGGACTATGACTACAATGCAGGGGGAGGAGGAGGATTCTGGTAGAGAGGGTCCTTATAGGTCTATTCTTCAGTTGCATTAAGGATATTCTCATTGAAGAATGATATCCTCATAGGGAAGGTCTTCCAGTCTGGGCTTTGGCTCCAGAACTGAGAAGTAAACGCTCATTAGATTACAACAGAAGTTGACACGAATCTGTCCGCATTGCATCAAAAATATTCTGTTTGAATAGATTGAGAATGCCCAAGATGTCTTGATCCAGCTCAAGAAAAAAGACTGCAGTAGCATAAGCCCCCGCACAATAAGAAATTCATTTTCTGGAGCTTACTGGAAATACCACATCCATGGCAATGAGGAACAATACAGCTAAGTCCTTGGCACTGATCCTGTGGTCAATCTGACTACAAGGGGAGGATAGAGCTCACCAGGAGGGTCTGGGTGTATGGGGTCCAGATGCTGGGGAGTGGGACTCAGTGGGATGGTGATCCAGGTGCAGCTGGTTGAGGCTTGGTGGGGTGGGGATCTGTGTGTGTGTGTGGGGGGGAGGCTTGGCGGGAGGATCTGGGTATGAGGGGGTCTGGATGCACGGTGATTGGGTGGATGGGGGAGCAGCTCCCTGTACAGTGATCCCTCTCCCTGCAGCTGAGGAGCAATGGGTTCAGGAAGCTGGGCGGGGGAAGAGTTTTCAGAGATTCCTGCAGGTGGGGGAGAAATCTGTGGGTGGATCTGACCCAGCCCCAGATGCTGTGCAGGGGAAGAGGAAGTCCCGTCCTCCCCAGCCCAGCTGGGACTAGCAGCTGAGCCCCGAGCAGGGTACGAGCCACCAGCTGGGTCTTCCTCAGTCCTGCCCCCTGCCCCACAGTGATTTACTTCTCTGCCAGCTCTCCTGGGCACCAGAAACATACTATTGGGGAGGGTCACATGACTGTTCGTGGCTTCCCTTTACTTCCCCATCAGAAAGTCACTTTTCTGCAGGGAAGCAAAGAATTCTGTGGGGGACATGAATTCTGTGCATGCGCAGTGGCACAGAATTCCCTCCGGAGTAAAAAGGTTAAGGACAGAAATTCATTAACCTTGCACTCTTACTGTACCTTTTTTTAAAAGATGAAGCATGTCAAGATTGAAAGTTATCAGTAAAAACTTAATCAAGTACCTGCTATGTGACTAGTAGTACCAACAAGCTGTTTGTACAAATCAAAAACTGTTAATGTTGTGGAACATTTGCACTTCCATTCCTTCAGTGTCTGTAGCTATACTTTCCATTAGTAGTTTCTGTATGTATTACTTCAAGACTTGTTCACAGCTTTATGATTCCAAACCTGTTTCTTGATGGATTTTGCAAGTTCTTCCATCAGGAAGGAGACAATTACACATAATTTGTTGGTGTAATTGATACTACTGTCATGAAATTTAACATCTGCATCATAGTTCTTGGCCTAAAAAAGGCCTGCATGTATGAATATTTAAATTGTTCTGCAGAATTTGGATGACTTTTTAAAAATGCATAAGGAATGCAAAACCATAAGGAAACACCAGAGGCAAAAGTTATCCAAATACATTCCTTTAATTTGATTGCTAAACAATGTCATCTTGGTAAAGGAGATGCTTTACAAAGAAGCGCACAGACTATCTCAATACACAACCAGGAATGACAGATGCGTCTTTACTGTTTCACTGAAGAAAACACTGAATTGTGCTTTGTCAGGCAAATGTAAAAATTTGGGGTTTACACGTCAGAATTTGCCTCAGAAAACTTTAAAGAAGGCCTTATTATCAAATGAAGTAGTATTTAGTTGTCTTGCTAAAAAAAAAAAAAAAAAAACAAGTACGATAATTATATTTGAATTACAAAGAAAATTTCCCCCTTTTAAATCTACTCTGCTGATATTTGAACTAGTTAGAAAAGCCCTATAAAAAAAGAGGTAGAACATTAGAGCTAATCTCTGTCAAATCTGAAGTTACATATGGCCTCTGCAGACACTTAGAATAAATGGTGAAGTGTCAGTGAGGGCTGACAGATCACTACATCCTACTTCATTTATTTTAATTGCCCCTAATTGATACTAGGGTAAAAATCAAAGTCAAGCCATAGTGGTGAAAAGGCTGAGGCTTCATTGCCAAGCTGAGATGGAGAACAAAGCTTGAGGGCTTTTTTGCTTTATTTGAACTGTTACACAGAAAACCATTTTACTCTGCAATTTCTTTCCAATAGGTAGCGGGGCAGAGGGGGTGGGTTCTGTGATATTTTGAGAACATCCACTGCACTGTTATACCAGTGACAACAAATGCCTTCCACGAAAAACAATCTCAATATTAAATGGAAAAAATGCATGCAGTGTAAGCAATTACTGAAGATAATTTAGCTCCATTCCATACTACAAAAGCCTACACATCCCTTCTTCTCAGATGTGGTTTTTCCTGCTTAACTTTAGGCACATGCATAGCCCCACTGACATCAATAAGATTACTCAAATGCTTGCTGGAGTAAGGCCTATTGGATCTTGCCTTAGTGATCGTTGCTGTGTCCTGTTACTTTTAGACAAGTAAATTCAATCTCCATTTAGCTGTGAACATTCACAACTTCTGTCAGACTGTAAGTCATCCTAGAACTATTGCATTGAGTTAAAGTGCAGTTAAGATAAGTGGAGGAAAGGAGTAGACCTTACCAAGATTCAAAATGTAGAAGAATATGCACCCTGACAGGCGAGATTATGCTACAGAACTGGAAGCCAAGCCAGATATCAGGGGTTTTGCATCCATGCTACTGGAAAGCCTTCTAGGAAGAGCAGAGTTTGCTGATAGAGCCACTGATGCAGGTATATCTTTAAAACTACTGGCAGCTACTACTGGTGTCTGTGTTGTGCACATAAATACTCAACATAAATCACTCAACATTCTAACACACAAGTTTCTGCTTCAAGACATCATTGCTCCAATACATTTCTGAATTGCCCCTAATTGATACTAGGGTAAAAATCAAAGTCAAGCCATAGTGGTGAAAAGGCTGAGGCTTCATTGCCAAGCTGAGATGGAGAACAAAGCTTGAGGGCTTTTTTGCTTTATTTGAACTGTTACACGGAAAACCATTTTACTCTGCAGTTAAAGAGTAACTCACACACTTAAGAGATCTGTAATTCGCCACCTAAAGTTATTGCACCGTCAAAAATCTTGAAACAGATCAGAAAGTGAAATTGGCTTAAAAACCCTCAAAAAGAAAAAAAAAGATGAGTATTAGCTTGCAAATTCATGCTGAAATTCAAATGGTCTGAGGAAAAGACTTCCTCCTTGATTGCCAAGGAAATATTCAGTTTTCCCCTAATTCCCACCCCCCACGCAAAATATTCCACACCCTCTAGCTCTATTCCCCTATTGGAACTCTGTAGTCCCAGCCTCTCAAGCCCCTCCTAACCTTTCTTTTCATGCGTTTCCCCTTCCTGGGGCTTCTCATGCATTTTCCTTCCCCGCATCCCACTCAATCACCATAGCAGGCCATGTTTAAGGCCTTGTCTACAATACACAGACTTTGCTGACTTACCTATACTGGCATACTAGATACAGCTTATGCCTACAGAGGGAATTTTCTGATGGCATCATACCACTTTCCCAAACAATATTAGCACAACATTCTTCTGGTGACATAGTTGCATCTACACTGGGGCTTTTGCTAGCATAGCTATGTCACCTAGGAGAGTTGTTTTTTCACACCTCTGACAGCTATGCCGACAAAACTTTGTTATGTAGACCCAGACAAAATTAGAAGGCTCCTTGTTCTATAAGCCATCAGAGAGGAGGGAGAACTCTAAGTAGGTACGGGGAACACAAGTAACCTATGGTTAGAAGAGGGAAGAGCACTCAACTTTTTCTCCCAGGCTCAGGTTTACAATATCATCTCCACACCACTGAAGGTCCTTGCTCACCCATTAAGTTTAATAGTAGAAGCGAGATGAATTAGGTGAAGCTGGATTACGGCAGCAGTCACTGGCCCATAATGAGTTCAAAAAGAGTGAGCTGTTTGTGTATATGCACAAAGTACCTTCACTGCACAAAATCTATAACTGACTAATTCATTCCAACAGTGGAATAATGAATTATCTTAGTACCCAAATGCTGATCACAATCTGGGTCAAGCCTGAGAATTAAGTTCTGACTATTCTGGGCTGCTCTTTTTTGCTCTCATTTATTACTGCCTTAGTTCAGATACTGATCTGGTATGCTAGCCAGCTCCAGTACCAGGATTGTTGCTGAGACTGCATATCCCTTGCCTGATTTTAGAAGTAGGGACCATATCAGTTAGAGGAAGGAAAATAACCCCTAAAAGATAAAGATAACATCACATACTTTTTTTTTTATTTTGAATAGCATGTAGTTCTACCCCTTTACATCCTGAGCAAGTGTGGAAATTCAATTTCCCTGAACAGATTAATGTTAAACTTTAAGACATGCATATTCGAAAATCAGTTTATTAACGTTAGAAAAACTGAGTTGCTTTCTTTTAAAGCCTTAAAAGAAAATCCTGTATGTTCAAAAAGCACCCAGTATACATCAAACAGCATCCCTCCTTTAAGGAAATACAAATGATCTCATTAGTGTCAGTTTACTAGTAAAGAGAACAGGCAATTAGAGTCTGGTGCTATTCAATCCCGTTCTGTTCTACTGTATCCTACGATAAACAAGTCCTGCCTTACAATAGCTGTATCCAGAAACACATATGGCATTAGTTTATTTTTAAACAGATCATCTTCCCCCCATCATCAGACATACTAATCAACAACAGGTCTTGTCTACTGAATCAAAATCAATGGGGAAATAGATTAGACAGTGACATTTACCAAAACAAAGGAAGTGCCAGTTTTAGGGGTGAGATGGAAGAGGGAGACAGCAGCTGAAAATCTGCTCTGCACAGCTCACTGTATAACCCGCTCTATGATGCTCTGAACCCCCTCTAGTTGTGACTGGGCCAGAGAGGTTGATGAGCATAATACAACCTTAGCTAACAAAGGCAAGTATTTTAGGTCAAAGAGCAGAGGAACTCGTGTTTTTAGAACCAGAGGTCCCGGGTTCAATTCCAGCCTCAGACAACCCCCCATGGGCACGGTGTAACAAGAGCATTTGGCCAGTACGACTCCTTCCTCAAGGGCTAATCCTGCAGGATACCAAGTGCTTCCTGGAGGCACTTAACACACCCATCTCCAATTGATTTCAACTGGGGGCTGAAGGTGCTAAGTGTAAACCTGGTTTGACATAAGTAAGGCACATGGCATGAACTGACCCTTAAATTGTATCTTTTCAGAGCCACACATGGTGTGGGAAGAGGCAGCAGGAACCAATCAATTAACTACACTGGGATCAAGATAGCAGCAATGTTAAGCTTACTGTATCCCCTTGAGCCACCCAAAACTACCACCAGCAAATCTCAACCAGCACTCCCTACAGCTCCAACCTCCAAAATCCAGCAGCATTCACTCAGTTACACACTCACTCACCAGCAGTAACCCACCTCCTCTAGCACCTTTTCCCCTAGACAGCCCAGCATTATCAAATATCCTTTAGCAGCACAAATGCAGCACATCCATTAACCAAAACCATCCTGTACTAGCAAATAATTCTGTTTATTGCCATGAGTACAACCAAAAAATTCTGTATTGCCACAAAGAATTGAAGACTGCATTTATCACAATACTAAAAAAAGTCAAGTGGCTGAATCTTTCAAAAAGAATTTACAGTTAATTTCATGACAAGTTAAAACAGTGGCTGCTTATAAATTACACTATTTTACCTTCTAGCAATACACACATAATAGCTCAAAAACCACTACCTAATCCTAAAGTGAATAACAGATAGATGTACCATGGAAGCCTCACATAACAGAACATCTCAGTGGGAAAGAACTTGTATGCAATACATTCCTTGCAGTACAGATCCTTACAACTGAATTATTTAAGCAGTTTTTTCAGTGCCTATTGTTTCTGACCCTTTATAACATGGTACTGTTTTCTAGCCACACCACCGAATTTATGTCTGAATCAACAAACGATTTAGGAAGTAAGAGTTCAATATTCTATTGTTGAAGAGGATGGGTCTTCAATGGTTGGAGACAATGCTCAGCCTTAAAGGGAGGGAATTAGGCTAACAATAAATTTGTAATAATATCCCCTCTCCTAATTACACAAAGCTGAATTAAATATAAGCAAATCATGAAGGCATTAGGACAGACCAGGGGTTTTCAAACTTCATTGCACCGTGACCCCCTTCTGACAACAAAAATTACTACACGACCCCGCGGGGGGGGGGGGGGGGGGGACTGAAGTCTGAGTCCAGCTGAGCCCCACCGCCCAATTCCAAAGCTTGGTGGGACCAAAACTGAAGCCCAAGGGCTTTTGCTCCAGGCAGGGGGTCTGTAACCTGAGCCCCGCCACCGAGGCTTTGGCCCCAGGCAGTGGGGCTTGGGCTTTGGCCTTGGCACCAGCAAATCTAATGATAGCCCTGGCGACCCCATTAAAATGGGGTCTCGACCCACTTTGGGGTCCCGACCCACAGTTTGAGAACCACTGGGACAGACTATACTGGCGGTGGGGGGGACGACACAGAAGGAGTGGCAGCCCTGAATGACAAGATGGGTTAAGTGTCTAAGGTCCTTATTGTAGTAGATTTACTGTCTTTGAAAAACTTCTTGACATATGACCTGGAAGTGTAAGAGCCTCCTTAGTATAAGTTCCAGGCTCTCTTCTGTAAGACAAAATCATGTCTCTTAAGAGTCTGCCTAAACCCCCTTAAATCAGCCCTAATAAGGATGCAGCAGCTCACCCGTCCCATAACCATCCCCCTCAGCAGTTCATGGAAGCTTTCATTTTAATCAGTCTTGCTGACATGAAATTCAGAGAAAACCACTTCTAAAATGTCACTTTTTATTACCTGCTATTTACAGAATAGCAGTAGAATTTTTATACATCTTTATACAGCTTGGGAGGCATCTTATTTTTGTCTTTGAATAGCACAATGCAATGTCAAATCAGTTTCTCCTAAGTTTCAACAAGCAATTTATGTCAATCTACTCAAATGCGTAAAAATGACCGTAAAAGCCCTATTTGGATTCTTTCTTTGAAGTTAAGCACACACATTATCTCATGGCAGTGGAGTTATTCATTTATCTATTTTAAATTTGGAACAAATTCATTTATCTACATTTGGAACAAAAACAACCCTTGGAGCAGAGTACATCCAGTAATTGTATTGATAATATTTACAGCCAGGTAAAACATTCAGAGTGCTTCCTCCTGTCACAACTGAGGGTAACTCCACATGAATTCCCCCTCTATGGTCCCTTGAGGGCACCCACTCTAGGTTCCTGGCTCCTGAGCCGTCACCTCTCTTGGATAGAGTCCCGCTGCTGATGGGGTTTTTCTAGGCTGCACGGTTCCCTGCCTACACAGTGATATCTCAACCAATCTGGATTGTCTAAACAGGCCAGAGTCTGGCCTTTGCTTTCTCTTCAAAGGCTATAAACATTGTAATTGCCAGTGGCTAGAAGTTACCACACAGGTCTTTCTAAGCAAGCACATTTATTCTTAAGATGAAAGCATTCCAGAGAAAACATATTAAAAACAATAAAAAGCTACACACATGTGAATAAGATGACCAGAGATCATCCCACAACTCCAGAAAGGGTCACTCCTTCAAACCACACAAAGGGATTTTTTGTAGTTTCAAGTTCATAACAATCAAGTTTGCACAACCATTAATAGTTCAATCTTTCTTTCATATAGACTCATAGACTTTAAAGTGAGAAGGGACCATTATGATCATCTAGTCTGACCTCCTGCACAATGCAGGCCACAGAATCTCACCCACCCACTCCTGGAATAATCCTCTCACCTATGTCTCAGCTACTGAAGTCCTCAAATCATGGTTTAAAGACTTCAAGACGCAGAGAATCCTCCAGCAAGTGATCCGTGCCCCATGCTGCAGAGGAAGGCGAAAAACCTCCAGGGCCTCTGCCAATCTACCCTGGAGGAAAATTCCTTCCTGACCCCAAATATGGTGATCACCTGAACCCTGAGCATGTGGGCAAGACTCACCAGCCAGACACCCAGAACAAAGTTCTCTGTAGTAACTTCTAATATCCCACCATTGGGCCTATTTACCACTGATAGTCAAAGGTCAATTAATTGCCAAGATCATGTTATCCCATCAAACCAGCCTTCCAAGGGAAGCAGTGGGGGCAAAAGACCTATCTGGCTTCAAGATTAAGCTAGATAAGTTTATGGAGGGGATGTTTTGATGGGATATAGCTTGGGCCTTTGATCCTGGCCTCATGTAACAGGTGATAATGGTCTGCTCCTCCAGGCAAAGCTTCAAGAGGCTCTGGTTTTGCATAACTCGGGGAGAGGAATTGCATTCACTTCTTCCTAGGTATTCCCCCCCCCGGGAAATCCACTTCACACGCATTGTCCCACAAGACCATTCTTATCTGACACATTGTTCAATATAGTTCCTTGATCATCCAGGCCCACAATACTATATAGCCTTTCCATTTACTACAAGGGACTCCAAAGATACTTAAATTTAATTCAATAAAGTTTTTCAAGAATATTGCAGGAAATTGGCATATCTATCACACTTTCCCTTTAACTGTATTGTACAAATTAATGGTTCAACATACACACAGTATATTAAGTTTAACTGGGACATGCTAAATCAGGACCACTGATTTACTTAAAACTCTCCCAGGGAACAGAGTTTCTGTTTATTACTCAATTAGTGGGTTCAAATCCTGGTCCCAACGCCATCACAACTATACTTATATTATGGTAGTACCCAAAATGCACTAGGAATTGTACCGACAAAGGAAAATGGTCCTGTCCCAGATACCTCACCATCTAGGAAAAACAAGTTGGCAGAGAAAGGGGATACAGACAAGCAAAGTGATAAGGATAATGTTTGGCACAAGTAGGTTTTTATATCTATATAAATGTATGTTTATAGAAATTGTAGATTTCTCTACGGAATAAAAAGTAAATGTACTCATCTGCTCTAAGCATCCTTGATATCCTTTAAAATAGTTATCCAGACATCTTCATTACATTAGCAATTTCATCTGAGCCCGAAGCAGCCAAAAGATATAGAAAGCTAAAAATACTACTCCACACCCTCAATTCTCCTCAAAAAGGAGAGAGGAAATATTAACTTTAGAGCATGCTGAAGAGATCAGCAAATTTGGATTATTTAGGGCTGCAGCAACTTTTAAAGTTGAGAGCCTTCAATCCCCATTGCCCCCTTCACAAAAGGCGTTCCAGGTCAAGCACCTCAGCTGTGGCAGTACAGTACGAGAGAGGCTGTTTGACGTATGTCAGTCCCAGGCCATCCAGGTCTTTACAGGTCAATATCACCATCTTTAAGTCTATCCAGACACCGGAACCACTGCAGATCATGGAGTAGTGGGGCAATACACTCACAGTATGATTCTCCACTTAAGGAGAACGATGTGTTTTGAGCCAGCTTCAGTTTACAGATGGATTTAAAGACAAAGCCTCATGAAAAGGGCACTGCAGTAATTTTTTATATCTAAATTTAAAAATATTCCCAACCACCCCATGACATCCCAGTTAAGGAAAATTCTACTGTATTTTCCAAAAACTCTGGAGAGTAATGCCTAGTATCCATAGATTCCAATGCCAGAAGGAACCATAGTGATCATCTAGTCTAACCTCCTGTATAACACAAGCCATTGGAATTGTACCTCTAATTAATGCACAAGCCAACATTACATTAATATAAATAGAGTGGGTGACACTGTTTGCACATCATGGACTTTAATGACCCAACTTCAAATGTATTCTAGTTCACAGGAAACAATGAGTTCTAGTTCACAAGCAACTGGCCTCGATCTTGTCTATATAATAAAACCAACACATACTTCACAGATATTATCCACCAAGGAACAGAGTAGCATCGGTGAACTGGCAGAACCACGCAAAGTAAGCCAAGAAAAAGGAGCAAGTGAAACGTAAGATGAAAGTTCAGAGGGCTAAGAAAGCTTTTGAAAAGCAAATAGCCAAAGGAAAAATAAATATATGGGAAACAGGACTTAGCCTGTCAAAGAATAAATGGGCCTCCTGGTCTATCAGAGATCTAAGGGAAGCAATAAAAGGTAAGGATATTGCAGATTTTTCTGCATTCAGAATGTATTAAAGAGCTACTCACCCCAGATCTACTCTTTTCAAGTAAGGATGAAGTACTGTCAGATTGAGCTATCAATAGATGAAGTGCTGGAACAATTGGGTAATTAGATCAGCAAGTCACCAAGACCAGATGGTTAAGTTCTGACAGGATTTTAATATAGTGGCACATTGTAATGACTGCATCTTTGCAGTTCAGAACTTCATGCTTGAGGACTGGGGCGCAGCAAATACTGTACCTCTAAAAAATAGATTACATTACAGATCCACACGTCTTATTTCAGAAACTGGACAAAAATTGTTTGAGACAAAAAGGAGAAGCCAACAAGGCTTCTGTGAAGCAAAATCATTCTGGTACTTGGTTGATTTAAGTATCAGGGATGTCCTATTACTTGTGAGATGGACTCATTAAAACAGCAAAAAAATATATGTACAGCGCTGCACTGAGATATGAACACATACTTATTGCAAAATGTAAGCAGTATTATGAGTAGTTTCTAGCATAATAACTCCAAATGACAGATAGCATTGTGCTGTAAGAGAAAAATGTTTTCATTTCATTTAATTATAATAAAATATATACACACATTACTTTTTATGATGGATATAAAGGGAAAAGGATATTATACAGAGATACTGTATGTCTATTCAGACAAGTTATGACTGAGTACTTGCACCCTCAGATTACATTCTACAATAAAAGCCATTGGCTAGATATTTTATTCAAATAGAAATGCTACAGAAAATAATTTTGTGATCTTCCTGATTAGAAAATATTCAGTGCATGAAGACTGCCTACGCTTACAGCCTCACTCCATCCACTGCTCACTACAGTGTCATCAACCATCCCTACCATGGAGGAAAACACAAGGCCACCAAAGGTTTCAACACTTCTGCACATTTTATAAAGTTAAATATCTAGATGCAACAAAATCCTTAACTGCATACTATATTTAAAAATCAAAGAACTTGCACACAGACTCATTGCCTATGAAAGGCTTAAGACATATTCCAACTGTATCCACTTACCATTTAAACAAACAAACAAAAAAAAAGGATCAGACTCGTCCCCATACAACTCGCAGGCAAAGGCCTGTGTAAGTATGTGCCCTTGCAATATGCCCGGGGCAATATTGGGCTCTGGGAGACATTGAAGACACCAAGTATCAGAGGGGTAGCCGTGTTAGTCTGGATCTGCAGAAGCGACAAAGGGTCCTGTGGCACCTTATAGACTAACAGAGGTATTGAAGCATAAGCTTTCGTGGGTCAATACCCACTTCTTCGGATGCAAGCAGTGGAAATGTCCAGAGGCAGACACCTACTCTGCACCTACATGGGAGGATTATTAACACAAGCACTTCATGTTATTCTGTAGGAGTTGACAAGCTGAAGAGCCTGTCTCCCAAGCAGCCAGGACTCAAGTCAGAGTACTGCTTGACCACTTTACAGGTCAAACCAAACACTTGGGACTGTACCCAGAAACAAACTGTAAGCCAGGGCAGACTCAGGAGCAAAGGCATGGTTTACTGTGAAAAGAGATCATAAGCATACCATACACCATTTTACACTAGGTAAAGTTACAGAGTTGCCTTCAGATGTAGCCAGGCCCAAGGGACCACACAGCAGAAGGCAGACACTGAAGTGAGAGGGCACAAAAGGGTAATCC
Organism: Chelydra serpentina; assembly: GCA_037349315.1. NCBI lineage: Eukaryota > Metazoa > Chordata > Testudines > Chelydridae > Chelydra > Chelydra serpentina. The sequence continues at coordinate 20,621,823 of JBAIAC010000059.1, read as the reverse complement.
AGTCACACAGTTTAAGCACACCAAAGGGGGCAGCAGAAATAAAAATTACCAGAGAGGCAGAAAAGACCTAAAGTGGGCAGAGCCTTAATGTCTGAGGCAGAACAAGAGGGGAATTTTATTCTTGGTGGGTTGGGGGAGGATAATTAAATGAAAATAGTCACTGGTGACATTTGTATATACTGCTGAGATGGGATGTACAAACCCCACGCTGGAGAACAAGGGGCTTAGGAGCAGCTCTGGGCCGAGGCAGCCCCGCCCAGCCGTACCTATAAAGCCTGTATAAGTTGGAGGCAGAGCTTAAAAGGGAAAGCGGAGCAGCTCAGAAGGAGGCAAGCAGGAGAAGGGAACAGATCTCTGCTCTTGGGAAATAACAGCCCATGAGCTCTTGTTGCCTGAGACCTGACCACACTTGGTCCTGCCCAAGCCAGCAAAGGGAAGGCTGGTGACTGTTTAGGAAAATCAGAAACTTTATTTTCAGTTCAGTTCTTTAATTTAACCTGCAGGGAAATAAAAAAGGGGAAACTCAGGTGGGAAGTGATGCAAAGATGCAGATATTTAGCACCCTATGGTACAGAACTTGGATCACCCTGGATTGGAGCCTGATGGGGAGGGTAGGCCTGGGCTCCCCTAACACCACTTGAAGGTGGGACAACAATAGGAGTCTACTGCTTGGTGGAGACAGCTGGGGAAAACCCTGAATGCAGAGGGACCAGACACCAAATCCTGGAGCTAAGGAGAAAGTCCCGACACCCTACTGGACACCAAAAGACTTCGCCGTTATTGTTTTTTTCTTTCTATATATTCAGAGAGGGGCGGAGTATAATGCGTGACTTGGCCGGAGGACTGAGCCACAAAAGAAGGGACTGATCCCATATGACAGAGTTGTAAAAGAAAGGGGGGCCACCAGCCTGACCACTAGGCACCACTCCTGGTGAGAGTCACCTTTCACAATAGCTTTTAAAACAAATTATACACCTGTGCCTAGAGCTCTGGATAGGTTCAGTTTAACAACAGAATAATAAAATTAGACAACAGGAAAGCCACTGAGGGGTTTGAAGAGATTGGTTGAGGGAGAACAGTCATTCACCTCAAAACCAAGGCAGAAAACATGAATGAACTTCTGCCAACCCCCTCCTTTTCCTTTCTACTGCTCACCACAGGCCCCTATACATCATTGAGATGACCTCCATTTTCTGCAGCAGAGCTGGAAGGAGAAGGAGCAAAGTAGCAAGCCCAAGCAGGAAGGCCCACTGTTGCTACCAGCCTCATCAAGATGGAATCCACATAAACTCCAAAGTGCCGATCCACACATGGCACCTCTTGGGAACAATTAAGTACCTAAGCCCTAAACTGAATAAAGCAGCTCAAAACGCAACAAGCAAATTTACTAACAAGCTTTTTTAATGATTTACAACCAAGATGCTAGATTTGAGCAAAAAATCCCTGAAAATCCATGTTCGGAAAAGATTAGAACCTGGTGACATTAAGGTCATAGTGTTCTTCACAACTCCCCAACTCAAATAAAAAATAAAGGGCAATCAATAATTTATGATACCACCTCGGTATTGAATTATGATATTCACAGATGAAGAATTGCCAAATGGTAAAAAAAAAAAAAAAAAAAAAAAAAAAGGGTTACATTCTGTTAGTTTAATGTTAATAGTTTATGATTATGTAGTTAATGAGTTTGGATAGGTCAGGATAGCACTTATTTCAAGGCTTTGGCTGAGTCTTTGGTTGACATTAGTGTTGTCTTGACAATTTCTCTCTTATGTAGGCGTGCTTAAATAATGCTCATAACTGACAGCATGATGATGTTTTGTTCATGGAATGTATTGTGTTGGAAGACACAGCTAAGAGGAAGTTAATCAGCATAATAAAATACACAAAACATAACACTAAAAAGTCCCTTTACGGGGGAAAAAGCAGGGATATGATATCTACACTATTTTCATGTTAGCAAAAGTTATGTAAACTGAAGTTTGCACATGCATATTGTATGTAAGTCACAATACTTAATGCTGAATGGAAGAAAGCTAATGAATGTGTAATATGAAAAGGTATAAGAAACCAAGTGAACACAGGCTCAGGTTGGAGAATACCTGACCATAGACAGACAACCAGGAGAGCTGTCCAGTACCTCAAAACTCGGTAGCTTGAGCTCCTCGTTGTTCTGTCTTATCTATTTATCATATATCAAATATATGATCAGAAACTATAGATGACAGCGATTCTGTTTGAAAATTTATAAATAATGGCCAAAACTGATTAAGTCTCAATTAGGTTGACTCATGCCTCACCTTGCACACTCCACAAGCAGTATCCCAGAACATTTTTTCTCATAAACTGAAGTTTATGTATCCTGTGATTCACTGTAACATAATAGTGTATTTATTCTATTCTCAGCACATTTTTCTAAATAATATTAATCTTATTGTCAGTAAATTTTCCTCCCCTGAAACGGTGCTCCAGTAATCAGATCTTAATGATTAAGTGTAATAACATTCTTAAGAGTATCTACAATATTTAAAAGACAATTTATACACTGACTCATTGTCAGTGAAAATCTTAAGACATACTCCAACTCTCCATCTATTTCCTTAAAAGAAAAAGGATCAGACTTATCTCGGTAGGCCTCAGGCAAAAGCCTGTATAAGTAGATGGCCTTAGCAAAGTGTCCTAAAGGTCAGTCTCTGGCTCTAGCAGAAAATCATGATGAACAAGTTTCATATCCAAGGGCATATTCCTTACCCCTTCTTTATCTGTAAACCACCAGTAGGGGATCTCTCCTCTGAAGTGCTGCAAGCAGTGAGGGTTCATGTATATGTAACAGATGCTGTGTACCAATTTCCCATATTGGCCTGCAGATCCAAGAAACCCCCAGGTCAACAAATACAGCACTCCCACTGGATGTGTGATTAATGTTTTTCAAAGACACACAAGTGTTGGATGATGGAGCTTCCTTTACAAACAGTTTTTACCAGTTAAATAGAAGATCATACCTACTCTAGAAGATCATCAGCCAGTGTACTTTTCAATAATAAATCCAGATTCAATTTCTAAGTGTGTATAGCTAAGATTCCAGAATTTAACTATGCATCCTCAAAATACAACTCTGGAAAAAAAATTAGCTTAAACCGTGAATCTGTTTTTTATTAAATAAAGCAGAAGCACCAATTACAAAGCTGCATACATGAACAGAAGCAATTGTTTAAAATGTAAAGCCTACTAAGTTAAAAAAAATTATCTAGACTGTTGTTTCCAATTATTTTTGCTAACTGAAATATGACAAAACTATGCACTGCCACTGACTTCAGTGGCAGAAGGACCATTCCCCTGAGTAATAACTACTTTCACGGCTTAGTATTCACTGCAAACTCCCTTACATCTCTAAATGTATTCTCTACTGGAAAAAGCTATAGTAATTTTCTATACCACTTAACTAGAAGGGTTTTTTTTTGCCACTAACTCAAAGACAGCATGATTGGGTCCCATTAAATATACTATAGAATACACTATAAAAGTAGATACTATATAGAAATACGGTATAGTTATTATTGGAAACTTCACTACAGACAGTGCAGTATCATAAAAGCCAGGAGACAGTATACCTATATTCCTAGGTTTCTATACATAAAGTATTGTAATGGAAACTATTTTAATTATATTATCTACTAGAGTAAATATACTAGTAAATACAGAAGTGCTTCAACACCGTAGTATTGTTTCTGCAAAACCAGTAGTGCACATTTTACTATAGCAATATGAGAGATTTACTGTAGACGAGGTGGGTGAGGTAATATCTTTTATTGGACTAACTTCTGGTGGGGAGAGAGACAAGCTTTCGAGCTACACAGAGCTCGTGTCATTTTGCTACCCACAGCAAAAATCCTTTAATATACAAGCTTCTGTTCTAGGTAACTGTTTCTTCTTCCCCATCCCTGTCATTCAGGCCCCCATTATTCAGCTAGATTCAGGAACAATTCATCACCTGCAATGAACTGCATCTACAATTTTGCACTATAACAAATTGCCAGGAAAAGGCACGTATAAAGGGCAGAAAAGGAAATTGTGGGAGCAATTCATGTGGGCAACAAATGTCTGCAAAAATGAAGGCTGAGACACAAAATCAGACCCTCAGCTTAGAAGTATTTGCCCAGCTAAGTTGTCCATTAAGCAGTAAAATACAAGCAATAATAATTATCCTGGGTGCATTGGTTAACTAACACATCTGGCCTACAGCTGAAAATGAGAATTGTACTTTGTGCTTCAGGTTCTTATACTTACACACAAAACTGCTGAACAAAGTTGATTTACCTGCCAAAAATCACTGGTATTTTGTTCCTTCTCTGGCTCAGCCAGCTATATCTATACTGTATTTTGGAAAGAAGACAAATGGCTAATTATGTGTTGGTATCACCCAAAATTGGAACAGCCATTTTCTTCTAAAAACCAAATTGGAATTCCAGGCTCTGTTTGGTAAAGTTGCCTTTATTTCTCTTTATCTGCTTATAGGTTTATTCCCAAGGCAACTTCTTGTACCTTTTTCTTTGAGACACCATTTACAAAAGCAACTGTATTGTGGCAGCATATTGTAGCTGTAAAATGAATACTGAAATCAGTTTAACCGATAATTTCAGAAGCTGAGAAAAGCAAAATGGGAAACAATACCTCAAAACATTTTAAAAGAATTTCTGGCTTCCAAAAGCACAAGCCAGTCCCTTTGCATACAAAGTCCCTACTCGATTTTCTATGGCTGACGAGAGAATTTCTTCAAGCTACAACTTAATTTAAAGCCTTGATCATTTTTTGCCACTGGCATTATGATTGCAAGTCAGTATTTCTAAACACTAATTATTAAACCTGTGAAAGACACCAACTTTAAATAAAAGTTCACCATCTGGAGACATTTTACCTGTTACCGAGGATAGGCTCTCCAGAGGCACCCAGTGCTGAATAGCCCATGCCGTAGAAATTCAGCCCCAGAAGAATTTTACTCCTCCATTTGGATTCAGGATCAAGCACCTGAACACAGGCCCGTACCCAGGGAAGAGGGGAGTTTGGGCCAGGCCTGTTGGGTCAGCAATGGAATAAACAGGGTGTTAGAAACAGGTAGTGTTTATTTTCAGATAGCAGCTTTGTATTCTTGAACTAATTATAACTTGATGAGCGAACTATGGCACATGAAAAATTACAAAGGCTAAATGGACAGCCGCTTGTTGTCTGAACTCTAGTTTGATGCACAAAGCACACAGCCTGCTTTTCAAATGACATTGTGATCCCTTTCTAGCACAAAAAGGCAAAGAAACATCTCACATAAGTCAGAAGAGAAGGCTTCCACCTAGCAGTTTTTCCACTTCACTGGGCCTGGGATAATGCCCACAAGAGAATTCAAAATCCTCAGTGCCTTGAATTGTTTTGTATACCATTCTGACCTTTACTGTTACATTGCAATATAACACACTGGACCTAGTCCTGTTCATTTTACACACAGAGTCAATAATTGGGGAGCAGGATTTAATCCATTGTTGCTTAACATTCCTTCCGTGTGGTAATGAATGCAGAATTATCTGGATGGGCAATGGCATCATAAGGAAAAGCCATGTTTGTAAAATGAACAATTGGAACACACAGACTGGCTGTCATCATGTGCACCAAGCACTCAGTAGCCTAACATAAGGAACAACATATTCCAGTCTTGTGAACATCAATGGCTTTCACCCTCTGATGACTGACTACCTCAAAGTGTTTTGGATATCTGTACAATTAAAAATAAAATCAAACTAGTAAGCATACTGTTCAGAAAATACTTTGCTAAAAATTATGAGTTGTTCATATTTAAAGGTAATGATGTAGTGTCAAAATGCATGCAGTGTCCTATAGTTCATATGTTAAGTCTGGGCATGGCAGAATTTGATTTTTTACAATAATTTCAACAGATACCAATGTTTATTTTTAAGCATTTTTTTTCTATTTTTATCCTTTTAAATTTCACAGTTGAAGGAAATTATAGGGAGTCAGACAATTATTTAATGATAGTAGATGTAGAAATTCAAAAATGTAAAGCTTTATAACCAGTAAAACACTAATTTTCAACATCATATGTCAAAATATACATAGTACATAGCCTTAAATCAAACTCTAATAAGTTCTCAAGGAGCATTTTTCTTACTATGTCTATCTGTAAATTTTGACCACCAATGGAAAACATATACATATACCAATTAAAAAAAAACAACTAATCCTCCTAAGCCTAGATAAGACCTATCCAAGGAAATTCAGAACAAACGATTAAAACCAGTTGAAAAAATCCTGTCTCAAGCTAAGGTACTACTATAAAATCACATTTCTTTTAACAATGAAAATGACTGGTGTTATTACAGACTCTAAAAGAAGTGATTCCTTGTGCAGAAAAAGCAGCTGCACTGCAGCAACAGCAAATTTAAGCAATTGTATGCACCAGTTAAAGAACTGACTCATAATGTCGCCATAAAACCGTTTAAAACCAAAGTTGCTGTTCCATCAACATTCCACCTCAAATTAAAATGATATCTTATAGCTGTTTGCTTTTGATACTAAGCTCAAGATCAAACAAATCTATTACACTTGTGCAATTGTTTAATGCAGTTAAGTTTTTAAGGCTTTGTTTATTCAGCTAATAATTTATCACTTGCTAAATTTTCTATCTTGAAAGTGTCTATACAGTTAATATATATAGAAGATAATGATGCAACATTATACATTTTAAGAAAACACTCTTAGGAGTATTGTGTTCCATTGCCAGCTATGAGTAAATGACCGTCGGAGACCCTAAGCAAAAACTGCTGGAGTCACTTTGACAAGCTTCCCATTTTGTCACTATTTTTCATCTGATGGTGTAGCCATAAGAAACCGGCTGCATATGCGGCTGGGACTGGAACATGTTTCAGCAAAGAGAATTTAAAAGAAATATGTTCAAATCTCAGTTTTCATTCCCAGCTTCTTTTAAAAAAAAAAATTCTAGGGCTCTAGGAGCGGATTGTTGAGAATGAGTGGTGGAAACTGAGAAAGAGGAGTAGTAGAGGCAGGATGTGGGAAGATGTTGGAGTGAGGGAGATATATAAACTCTGTTCCAAAAATAAAGACAAGCTTCTTTTAAACATTTGTTTGGAAAAACAAGCACCAAACACAAACCTGTGTAGAGGTTATCAAAATGCTAATATATTAGATATGACAAAGTCCCTTAGGATTAGTACAAGTGAATCATAGAATATCAGGGTTGGAAGGGACCTTAGGAGGTCATCTAGATCAAACCCCCTGCTCAAAGCAGGAACAATCTCCCAATTTTTGCCCCAGATCCCTAAATGGCCCCCTCAAGGATTGAACTCACAACCCTGGGTTTAGCAGCCAATGCTCAAACCACTGAGCTATCCCTCCCCCAATGGTATGATGAACGGTATGATATTCCTAATGGCAGGGAGATTTTACTAATTCACCTCAATACTGACCTTGGGAAACCAAATTTCAGCTATGTACTGTAAATTCAGCAGTTGCTTCAGAAGCATATTTTTATCAGGAACTTGAATTTGAAGTCAACCACGGCCAGTGGGAATGAAAGTATTTAGTATAGCATTTAAAAAACAGCTTCTAAATTGCTAGAGTCTACTCTAAGACCAAATTAGGCAAGTACAAACATCAGTTGTGCGCAATACCACTTTTCCATAGAATGAAAGTACACTTGTATATTCATCCCATCATGGGTTTTGAAACTGCAACAACTAGGGTCTTAAAGCAAAGCAAAGATCATCTTACACAGAAGAAACTAATGTCCAGTTACTAGCAAATAAATTCTTGAGCTGAGGTTCGAAACCCTTTAAGAGATCTGGACATCCAATTTCCATTAAAGTTAATGAGAATAAAGTAGCCTAATCTTAGACATCTTTGAAAGTCTCAGCCTTCATCCATAATCATGACTGCTAACTCAAAAGCCTTATATGGTGTAGTTAGAACAAACTATCCACTCTTCTTGTGATCAGCCAAGGCTGTAGTTTTCACAGCTACATAACTGACAAATAATTTCTGGTTATCTGTGCCCAGACATGTAGCCTTACCGCTGTGGTGTTGAATAGTCGTATGTCATGAGACTGAAGCTGTCCATTACTGGGGCCAGTTGATCAAATTCTTTCTTTGTGAACATTCCCAGCTGGTTGGTCCTTTCAACAAACAAAAAAGACAACGTATTACATACTTTGGATTGCGCACTCCCATAGATTAGAAGAATTAAATTTAATTCAGTTTTATCACATAGCACAAAACTTTCATTTTGGGATTGCAGTAAGACACCTCAGTGACATTCTTAAAATGAATCCTTAAGACAAGATATTGAGTACTACTGCACTGCCTATGGGAAACTGCCAAAGAACTGGCCATTCATAACATACTTTTAAAGATATATTTGCAACATAAGTACATCAATCAATATAAAAACTATGTTCTAATCAAATTTCTTCATATAATATTGGACTGAACCAATTCACTAACAGTCTTTGACAAGCCAAGCAATTGTTTTAAAGATGCTATTTTCATTTAAAATGCTAAGCTATTTTGAAAAAAAAAACAGATTTATAAATAATTAAATGAATTGAGCTGTTCCTACAAAAACGTGAAACCAATAACTTCTTGAGAAAATACCCTCCCCTCATATTCATATCATAGGAAGTGGCAAAAGTAGTTTACATTGCACTAAGGTAACTATTTTTTCAATATACTAAGCCCACTTTGCTTCTTTTTAATAACGGCTAACACAACCACAAAGTCCCAAATAATGGAATTACAACAACACTGGGTGCTTTCATCAATAGATGGGGGTATGTACATTTGTTTTGAGGTTGAACATAAGTGCTGCACTAAAAGCAATAAGGATTACTTTAACTCTGAGAAGGTATTGCAATTACTGAATTCTAAGATTTAATTTACTGAGGTCAAGCAGTTTGACACAATTTAGCAAGATGTATAGTTTAGAGATCCAAGACTGTTTTTCCTGTGAGAGCTAGTATTTTTGTAGAAGCCTATATAAGAAGATGAATGAATTCCCTTAATAAATTTAGCCATTTTCCTCCAACAACTGACTTTAAGCAATGACCCATGATCCTATATGAAGGAGGATGGGAATCTAAAATATGGAGTATGTGGCAAAGGGAAAAAATGAACAAAGAGGAGAGGTTTCTTTCCTGGAAGATTAGTGAAACCTGGAATTCAGGTTAAATTGAGTAAATAAGGATCTGGGAGAGCTGGGGAAGAGAGAGAGAGAAAAGGAGAAACAGTTCACGCCATCCTAAATCAGAGCTAAACATAGAGAGGAATTCTGCAAAGGACAATGTGTGTGGGTTGCTACAAACTCCATTTTACTTAACGGAAAAGAGCAAAGTTATGTACAGGAGACCCCCGCTAGACCACGTGCCACTATAGCGCGAATTCAGTATTAGCACGGGGGCGCACATGGATGCCAAAATAAATTGTGTACATAGGGATCCATGGTAACGCGCTTCTCCCACCCACCACGCGTTAACGTGGTACCGCGCATGGCTCCCAAACCCCGTGTTCTAGCAGGGGTGTGGTGTATTTGCAAGTATGTGTGGTGCTATTCTCTGCATCACCCACAGACAAAATGTAGTGAACGTAATTCCCATGAAAGGAATTAGAGGGAAAGTATTTCTGAGTTCACAATTTTTCCTGACCAATAGCTATATAGGAACACAGTTATTAGGTCTAAAATTTTACTACTATCCTTTATCTAAAATGCTACAAATAAAACTAACTCCTGCTCCATCACTCTGGGAAAAAGTTAATGGAGTAGAAATTAAGAAGTGATGTGGAACAGTCATTTTCCACGTGCATGTTGACATACGTGGACTGAGTATGAATGATATTCGCAAGTCAGGTCACTTATTCTGACAAAGCACATATTAGAAGCAGATTATTATTTACTTCCAGTATAGATAAACGTGTTGGTAACTGTTTTGTTTTGATATATGTTATGGAAGCCTCATGTTCGAAAAACCAATAATTTAATTGCCACATCAAGGAGTCCTTCTCCCCAAGGCTTCAAGCACAAATTAAAAACCGAATCGCCTCTTCTGGGACCCATGTGTGAGCCTCAGTCTTCTCAACCGTAATCTGCCTGGCATTTTATTGCAAATTTAAATCACAAACTTTCTACAAGAATAAATCAAATGAAGAGTGTCTTTGTTACAATGTCATGATAACCTGAATGCCTCTAGGCAAAACAGTTTCCCTTCCTCAACCCCAGCAAAATGCATTTTCTGTAAATTGATTCTGATTATTTCTGGGGGGAAGCATAAGCGGTAATGATTGCAAGCATTAGATTTTTATGGTATGTTGTATTGCTTGGTAGATTAAGCAGGGTAATACTTTAATGAAACTCAGCGATGCAACTTGTCCACCCCGCCTTTTTCAGATGAACTGTCAACGAATGGGGGAAAGGCATGCAAAACACTGTCATCTTCTCACACAGAGAGGCTTGTAACTGAACTGTTTCAAATAAGTGTAACCCTCCGCATGCTGGGAGTGGCGCTCTGTTCCCCTCTAGCGGTGGCTAGGCAGCTAAAAATTGATGAGGTTGCTACAGCCTTGGCTAAGAACGGTGTCTTTTAGCTCATGCAGTAGCAGCTCATGCATTTAGCTCCAGAGATCCCAAGTTTGATCCCCACAGCCAACACCCCTGTGTGAGGCAGCGTTATTAAGAAAGGACGATTGGCCAGGAACAAAGGCCTACAGAAACATGCTCCATCGACAGAGGGTGTAAACATCGATCGCTTTCAATTCAACAGCAGTCAATCAATTCTGCACAAACAATTTGTGAAAACCCTCAGCTGGAGGGTTGGAGTCAGGGCCGGTGCAAGGAAGTTTCGTGCCCTAGGGCGCGAAACTTCCTTGCACCAGCCCTGCGCCGCCCCCTGCAGCTAACACCCCCCCCCCCGTGGCGGCTCCCCCGTCCCGGACGCCCGCAGCAGCCTCCCCCGCCCGCGGCACCCTCCCCCAGCTCAGCCACAGCTGCCCCCGCCCCCCGGCTCAGCCGCGGAGCCCGGAGGGTGGCAGGCAGCCGCAGCCAGCCACAGCCAGCCGCCCCCCCAGCTCCAGGCTCATCCGCGGAGCCGGAAGGGCAGCAGGCAGCCGCGGCCAGCCGCCCCCCCAGCTCCCTGCTGCCCCCCCACCGGCAGGCAGCCATGGCCAGCCACTCCCGGCTCAGCCGCGGAGCCGGGAGGGTGCAAGGCAGCCGCGGTGAGCTGCCCCCCGGCTCCCGGCACCCTAGGCGACTGCCTAGGGTCGCCTAGTGGGCGTGCCGGCCCTGGTTGCGGGGGGGGTCATTTTGACCAATGCAAGGCCTTTCTGAAATGTTCTCAGTAAAAGAATTGATACTTGAGGATAGAAACTCAGACTCACAGACTTTAAGGCCAGAAGGGACCATTATGATAATCTAGTCTGTCCTCCTGCATATCGCAGACTACAGATCTTCGCCCACCCACTCCTATAATAGACCCCCTAACCTCTGGATGAGTTACTGAAGTCCTCAAATCATGATTTAAAGACTACAAGTTAAAGAGAATCTACCATTTAGACTAGTTTAAACCAGCAAGTGACCCATGCCCTGTGCTGCAGAGGAAGGTGAAAAACTCACAGGGTTTGGGCCAATATGACCTAGAGGAAACTTCCTTCCCAACACCAAATATGACAATCAGTTAGACCTCGAGCATGTGGGCAAGACCCAACTAGGAAAGAATTATCTGTAGTAACTCAGAACCCTCCACATCTAGTGTCTCATCACCAGCCATTGGAGATATTTGCTGCTAGCAGTCACAGATTGGCTACATGCCATTGTAGGCAGTCTTATCATACCATCCTTTCCATAAACTTATCAAGCTCTGTCTTGAAGCCAGTTAGGTTTTTTGCCCCCACGGCTTCCCTGAGAAGGCTGTTCCAGAACTTCACTCGTCTGATGCCTAGAAACCTTTGCCTAATTTGAAGCCTAAACTTGTTAATGGCCAGTTTATAACCATTTGTTCTTGTGTCCACATTGGCACTTACCTTAAATAACTCCTCTCCTTCCCTGGTATTTATTCCTCTGATGTATTTATAGAGAGCAATCATCTCTCCCCTCAGCCTTCTTCTGGTTAGGCTACACAAGCTCTTTGTGCTGCTAACGTGCCTTTCTGCTGAGGATGTCAAATCACTTCAAAGTTTAAATTAATCCTAAACTCCACTCCAAGGCAGATATTTCCCCTATTATACAGCTGAGGAAATTATATACAGAGGGCCAAGAGACTTGCCTGATGATACATAGCAAGGCCATGAGAATCAAGGGACTTGCAATCCTACGTTTTAGCCAAAAGCTTGTCTTTTATCTAGGCTTTGAATATTAAGTATGTATTAGAGTCAATGCAGTTGCAGTGACCCCATCACCATTTATCAGAAATATGTAATGTGCATACTGGAGGCAGCTCGTCATTAAATTCTCAGTTGACTGAAGGTGATTTGATCTGTTCACAGAAGTGCAACTATTAAGGGGGAGAAGTTAGCTGTGCAAGCACACAATATAAAAAATCAGAATATTTAACAGAACAATATCTCAAGAAGTTCTTTGTGTGGAATTAACTTTGCCCTCTGAACTGCTGCATTTGCATTAGCTCTGAGCTTACCTCAACACAATTAAAAAAGGTGACTGTGAAATTTGGGGCCTAAACAAATATGCTTTTCTTTAAAAAAAGTGTGAAATGAAGCACTGAATGTGAGAGAAATGTGATCTTCCATAAGGAAGATAAAAATAGAAATCAGTTCTTAATGTGTGCAAACATACTGTAATTATGCAATATCCTCTATAAATGACATAATTCAGTATCAAGAGAAAGTACGTATAAAAGAAGGGAGTGGGGGAGTGTTCCTTGACATATTAGGCCATGTCAAATCCTTTTACTCCATTCTGAAAAACAGGCATGACACATATTTGCATCTGGGTTTTTCTCCCCTCCCCCCCACCCACCCAAGCAAATGAGGCTCAGTTTCCTTAATATTCTACTCAGACACATTCAGGGAGTCCCACTTGATTCTTTAAGTAATCAACTGTTCAATGCAATTATCTCTAAAACCTATTCGACACCAACAAATTCCAGGCATCCAGTTTTGGAAACAGCCATCCAATCTAGATTTAATTTGAATGTACATGCAGTGCCAAAGGTATTCCGTGAGTGGAAGTTCATTGCAGAAAATTTTCCTTTGATATTTAGCCTATCATTATTTGCTTATTCATTTCATCCCACTCCTAGCTGTATTACTTTTTATTATGCTAAGTAATTCCTTTAACTTGCTATGGTTTACACATTTCAATATATAGGCTTACATCCCCACTTGGTCATTGCTCAGACAAACTATAGATTCAGGGTAAAATAGATATTTCCCTTCAGTCCCTTTGGCCATACTTCTTGTTCCTAGAAACTCCCTCCAATTTGTCAGTATTTTTCTGATGAGTCCAGAACTAAGCATAGAATTCCATGTGCGATCACATAACAACCCTACAGAAAGAAATCACCTATTTCTTATAATATATCTGCATATGCAGTCCAAAACTGCATGGCCCATTTTTGCTATTCTGCTGTCCATGTTACTTCTAAAACTAAATATGATTCTGAAATGCAGTAAAGTCTTTGGCATTACTGATTTCCATGTTTCTCTTTCCCATTAAATAGCTTATTTTCCAGTGGTGTTATCAAATACTCTTCATTTATTGTCATCTGCAAAATAACATGCTCTTTTCACTGGAGACATATCTGATGTTTAACAGCTGTCTTAAATGACACTTGCATTACTCCAATTCCTACTTCTACCAACTTGTTATTCTGCCATTTATCAGAACTTTGTCTATGGCACTTTTTTGTTCACAGGTCAGCATTTATATCAAAGCCTGTATGAACTGAGTACCAAGTTTTGAGGTACAGGCGAGTCTCATTTTACGCGGGGGTTCCGTTCCACGGTTAGTGCGTAAAGCGAAAACCGCGTATAGTGAAACACTCATTGAGTTGAATGGCAGACGGAATCGCCCGCACTACCGATGAAGTTTTTAAATTGTTATTTTTCTTTTTTTTCTGGTTTTGCCGACCGCGCAAAGCTGAATTCATCCATGTTAACTGCGCCTAAGATGCGACTCGCCTGTACTGTCAATAGTTCTTTTAAAATCATATTACAATGCATCTACCACTCATTCACTAATAGTTACATTTCTATCAAAATCAAGTTTGTTTAGAGTTATTCTTTAATCTCATGATGCTTCTTGCTCATGGTTCTATTAACCTCCACAAAATTTGCAATTTGTTCCTTTACTAGGAAAAGGAGGCTAGACTTACGAAATGGCTATTGCCAGGATTACCTGTTCAAAGTTCCCTTTGATATTTGTTTTTCTCCCATCTTCTGGTCCCTCTCCAGTTTTGTGTGTCACTTCAGAAGTAATGACAGTGGTACAGTACATTTGCTACAGCAATTTCTTCAGTATCCTAGGATGCATATCATCTGAACTTTTGAAACGGTTTATGTTCAGATATTGCAAAAAAAAAAAAAAAACCACCCCAACCATCTGGGCTTTATTGGCAAGAATTTGTACAAGGTTCTCACTTCAAGACCACCTATAACATTTCTTGTTGAAAAATAGAAAAAATATTTGAGCATATCAGCCATTCAATCCACTTTCCTTTATTTTTAAATGGACCTACTTTTTCTCCATTTGTCGTCTCATTATACTTACTCCGCAAATGAGGTGAGGTAAATACAAAGCTTCCTATAACTCATTTGGCTTTTTTCTGCAAACTTATTCTTGTTTGGTTACCTCATCTCTTTTCCATTTACACTACAGGGCTTTTTCTCTATCCTCCAGTCTTTGAACCAGGGCCAGTGCAAGGAAGTTTCGCGCCCTAGGCGAAACTTCCTTGCGCTGTCCCCCCAGCCAGCTCCCCCACCCACAGGAGCTCAGCCTTCCCCCCCCGCCATGGGGGGCTCAGCCCTCCCCACAACCGGCGGGCCACAGGAGATGAGCGGGGAGCTGAGGGGCGGCTCAGGGGGGCAGCAAGGCGGCTCCCCACTCAGGCGCTGAGCGGGGGGGCAGGGGAGCGGGCCACCGCGGCGAGCCGCCCCTTGTCTCTCCGCTCAGCAGCTCAGCCGCTGAGCGGGGAGGCAGCGGGCAGCCACCCACCGCCCCCCAAATCTTGGCGCCCTAGCCGACCGCCTAGGGTCGCCTAGTGGGCACGCTGGCCCTGCTTTGAACACTCCTTCATGAAAGAGACTGTTGGCTCCTTATTCACTGTATGCTTCTATTTCAGAAGTCATCTAGTCAGTAGTGGCTTAATTATCATATCTTGTATAATTCCCCAATTTCTCCCCACAAGAGTAATTTGCAAAGCTTATCCCCACACCAGATCTTCCTTACTGGATTTCATATTTCCGCAAAATTAGGTTCCCTGAAATTTAACACCTTTGTACTATTGAATTTTGTGATCTCAATGCACAGAATTCAATTTGCTCATGCTCAGTGGTTTCAAGATCCCTTTTAATTCTTACATTCAATCTGTTCTCCTTTATTGGTAGGAAGTAGAGGCTGGCTTCTTTCATTGGAATTTCTACCTTTTGGATCACACAAATGCAGACATGGCTAATGCCAGCCAAATACACAAATAAGATATACTGGTGGCTCAGACATTTTATTTCCTAGAAAGAATCCTGGTGGCGGCAGTCATTTTGCTAAATGTAGCTGCAACAATAAGCAGAAGTGTCAAATTCTGGCTCACCAAGTCAAGGGCAGGATAACAGCTCCCTGAAGCGCTTGTCGCCTACTAAAGCAACATTTTAAAATAGAAGTAATCTGTGCTTGTGATAGCATTGGATGTAGCAGCCAGGTCAATGCAATGGCCTTGACAAGACTCTGCAGTAAAGAGCCATGAATGATAATTACTGACATAGTCCTTGCGGTCAGGAAAGCACATGGACATGCTGAGTCAGGGTGCATAAAGGGAAGACTTTCAAAGAAATAAAAGCAAACAATACACAGTGAGTGTTGAGTTCAATTATCAGAGGGGTGGCCGTGTTAGTCTGGATCTGTAGAAGCGACAAAGGGTCCTGTGGCACCTTATAGACTAACAGAGGTATTGAGGTATTACATCCGAAGAAGTGGGTATTCACCCACGAAAGCTTATGCTTCAATACCTCTGTTAGTCTATAAGGTGCCACAGGACCCTTTGTCGCTTCTTGAGTTCAATGTAGGTTGGTGGGGACTTTAAAGAAGCGCAGCAGCATCTCCGGCTCTCCTTGACAGTCCTAAGGGGTGCAAGGCCAACACTAAGGCTAAAGGCACCCTCCCTTTTGGGCCATGCAGTTCTTTAACTTAGATGGGCACAAGAACGGAGATTGGTGTTCGTTCCTACAGGTGAGGGTGGAAGGGGAAAGGCTTGTGTTATACCTTCCTGCATACATGTGCACAGGCCAGATAAAGTCTCTCCCTCAGCATACACATTAATGCACATAACATGTCAAGGCTCCAATAGAGCCCTGCTTTATTCAGTGAGGGCCTCAGAAAACATGCATGCTTAATATTCAACTAAGTTGTCATGCATTTTGTGATACAGCCTCCCTTTGCTCATATCTTTGGTAAGTGCTGAAAACCATACAAGAATTCAGAGATTGATTCTGGGGTTGGAAATCTTACTGCATGCAAGTCAAAGCTAAATTTTCACTGGAATACTCAAAAGGTTTCAATGAGGACTATTTTGCCATGCCATATTAAAACTGCCTGCCTCCAGCCTACAGGCACGGAGCATTGCAAAAAGAAAATTGTTGCTCTTTTGAGAAGTTGTTTTGGAGATTTGCAGCAAGTCATTTTGTTGCTGGAGAAATCAATGATCCTGAGTCTAGAGTAGTGTATATTACTTACACTTATTTACACCTCTGCATACATGAGTATTGCTCATCTTAAACAGCTGTCAGCCAATTTGCGCACAGAGACAATTCCCGAAGGCCAGCTCAGTCATCACAGCTCAGCTATAGCTCCCTCCATTGCGGTCCCCTCCAGCTCTCTAACCACCCCAGAACACTCTCTTCACTATTACACTAGCAATTCTGGAACACTGTTGTCCTCCCTTTCCCAAGCCTCTGTGTTTGATACCTGCAAGACCTCTTCCTATGCTTCTGCTAGCGCCATTTTTATTTTTTACACACGGATATATTCCCCCCACCCACCAATACAAAACCTTGTTTTTGTCAAATTGCCTGATTGCCAAACCATTTTTGCTCACGCAACATAAAAGCCTACCTTCCGTAAGAGAGAGCATGTCTGCAAGAGTTCATCCCAAGAGTGAGCAACTGAAAATGGGGAATTCTAATGGAAACACAAAAACCGATCCTTCCAGATCTAATGAGCAGGGACTTATCATGGGTATATACAAA
This sequence comes from Chelydra serpentina, assembly GCA_037349315.1. Taxonomy (NCBI): domain Eukaryota; kingdom Metazoa; phylum Chordata; order Testudines; family Chelydridae; genus Chelydra; species Chelydra serpentina. Next base: position 20,604,348 of record JBAIAC010000059.1, on the reverse strand, counting down.
CCCCACATCTGTAAGGAAAAGGTTAAGCAGCTGTTCTGGAGCCAGATAGCCCCAACCACCACACCTGCAAAGCATGCATGACTTGGAGGAGGAGGAGGAGCTCAGAAGGAGAACAGGCCAGCTCAGTAGGGCAGCAGACAATAGAGGTGAACTGACCTACATTCTGAGTTCCTAGAAAGGAGCACTGCAGGTGCTCCTGCTGCTTGAGGCCTGGCTGTGTAGCGACGTTGACAAACCCAAAGGGAAGAGATCTGTGATTCTCAGGAAGTCTGAGACTATCATGGATTCCAGTTATTTACAGTCTTTATCTATTATGAAAAGAGGGAACTGGTAGGAAGTGATCCAGAGAGGCAGCAGTACTCTCTGGGGTGCAGGAAGTAGCTGCTTACCACTGGGCCCTGGATCAGAACCCACTGAAGGGGTGGGCCCAGGTTCCCTCACCAAACCCTAGGAACACCAAAGGCAGAAGTCTAACCGTGATATGGGAAATCTAAATAGAGAAGGCCCTGAGGACAGAAGAGTCAAGATCCCTAGACCCTGACCCATATGCCCCTCACTTTAACTAGAGGGCTACCCATTGCTGGACTATTTCTATACCCTGAAAGGGATAGACATCAATGCGTGACCTGGCCAGATGGTTGAGCCAGAGAAGGGGAAGACCACCGCAGAACCAGACTAGCTGTCAACATGGGGGTGCCAGCAAGGAAAAGAACCTGCCACATCATTGCGATAACTGGGACTACAAATTTACCTTAATAGTGAGCTCAACTGTTTAAAAAAAAAAGAAAAAAAGAAGAAAAAAGGACTTGAACAAATTAAAAAGTCGTAAGACATCACATAATTTATAATAAATGTTGACGGGAAAAGGTATGAAAGCGATTAAAAGACTGAATTAGTCCAAACAAAAAGGCCTACTGATATAACTCAAGAACTATGTTAAGATCACACCAGGTAAACTGTCTTCTGGGACCCTGGGTGTTCATCATCTTGATCCTGAGAGATGTCCAGACGAGACCAGGCCAGATCAGATAGAGGGTCCCAGATGACTTCGCCACCAGCTTAATCCCAACCACCACCTGAGATTAAATGGACTTTAACAATAACTGCTCCAGATCATCCCAACTAATTTCTTCTCTTTTCCCCAAAAGGGCATTTATTACCATCTTTGATGCCACCCAAGAGACGATCACACAAGGGGTTATTTCCTTATAAAACTCTCTCCTTCTAATGGAGAAAGGGAATAAGGGATGCAGTTAAAATGAAAGCCCTAAGACTTTACATTTCAAATGATTGAACTATCTTTTCTTCTTTTCTTTATCTTCAATAAAAGGTTAAAAGGATTTTTAATGGTGTCTTTGCCATGATACTAAGCAGACTGAGGTCTCGGTATACCAAATCCCAAACCTTCTTTAACATTGTTTAATGTTGGACATTAAACATTACTGGGTTATGTTAACACCTTTGGCCCGTCTATTCCATCTAAATTAATACAGCCCCTCCCCGTCCTTGGGCAGCACCTGTGGTGAATGAATGATCTTCACAGAATTGCTTGAAAATCCCATGGCAATTATTTGGTTGGATAGTATAGCTCAGTATATCATCTCACTAACTGGATAGTTTGCACAAGCTAACAGTATTAGCTGAACATTGAGTCAGACCCAGAGCCACAGGAGAATCTGTACACGTAGGTCACAAAAGTGCCTAAAAGAGGGAGAGAACCATGATATCAGGAAATTGATATCTGAAAACACAGAGGCAAACCTCATATAGTTTCAGAGCCAATTGCCAATAAATAAAAGAAACACAAGTGCTATATTGTCTGAGTCTAGGAACATGCACAGCCTTTTTTTTTTTCCTTCTTCCTATAATATGAAAAAAAAGATTTTGACATGCATATATTTTACTGCCTGAAATGTTAACTTAGCAATTTACTCAATGATAAAAAAACCCCACTGCAACTAACCATGTATATTAAAAGAGTAATACCAACAATAAGGAATGTTTAAATCTTGCATTTCGATAGATATCTATACCAAGCACCCTTTGTATTATAAACTCTCTTCCTTTTCTCTAGAACAGTTTAAAATGCACAACAGTCACTACCTGAAAACTGAGCTTTGCACAGTCTGCAGCCTGGATGTAAACTAGTTATTTATTCTGAGATGCTTTTAATGTTTAACATATCTATCACTGGGGCCGTCTTTTTGTTCTGTGTTTATACAGCACCTAGCACAATGGGGTCCTGGTCCATGGACGCAATATAGTAATACAAATAATTAAATCTGTCTGTATAAACTAGGAATTTACTGTTTGCATAGTCTGTGTCACCAATTGACTTAGGCTGGTGTCAGGTCTGTAGTAATACTTACATTAACTGTATTTCCAACCCCAAGCTTTCAAAAATCAGGATAGAAGTGGGCAAAAGAGGGAATTACTTACCACACACAATAACTGCTTTGTACCATTGCCTCCAGAGAACCATTCAGTGGGCATTGTGTGTCCACCAAGCACACAGTTACAGAACCTAACAGTTTCAGAAAGGCTTTGTTCTTTCTAAATAGTAGCCGACAGCTATGTTTGTATACATAGCATGACCTCCCCAAGATAGTTATAGGATTTGATAAGAAAACAGGCAGAGAAACTGACTTCAGATGCAAGTCAGACGCTTTGGATGAAGTGCAAAAAATGCCTTGTTTTTCTGAAAGAGTATAAGGTGGACTAGCTGTCAGAGCCTTTACATCTAAGACCCTGCTGGACAAGGTAATTGCTACCATGAAAGAGAACAGCAAAAGGTGGAACAGAGGAAAATTCCAGGGGCACTTCTGTAAGTTTGGTGAGCATCAATTGCTTTCCCCTGCCCACCAGCATCACCGTCTTCCTTGGGTAAATCTTCAACCAGTCATTCCTTATCCATGAGCTGATCTCATCCAGGCACTGGAATATCCTGGTAATATGTGGTAAGTCGAGCTGTGTCATCTGTGTATTGCTGGCACGTCAGTTCATGTTGTCTCATAATTTCACCCAGTGGTTACAGGTAGATGCTGAATATGACAGAAGAGAGAACTGATCCTTGTTGTACTCCACAAGGTCTAGTTGTGGATGTGTAGCTTCCCTATCCTCGCTACTCTTTGAGCACATTCCCTCCAGGAAGAAGTCATACCCATTTTAGCACATTACCCAGGACCCTTGACACCTCTCTCAGGTGAGAGAGCAGTATCTCATCGTCAATGATGTTGAATGCCTGTAGAGAGTTCCAGGAGGATGAAAATGGATGTCTGCTCTCTATCCATCAACAGCAGGAAATCATGCACTAGTGCCTCTAAAGCCATCTCAGTTCCATATCCTGACGTGAATCCAGAGAGTGCAGGGTCTAGAATACTAGCTTCAGTTAGATGAGCTTGAAATGGTCCTTTGAGTAGCTTCTCTATGAGCTTGCTCAGGAATGGACAAGCTTAACTCATGCCCTTGCCAACCTCATATATTGTTCCCCCTGCATTATGTTTGGAGCAACCTAAAACTGATCAGCTTACACTGGAAAAAAAATTCAAGTTACTTATGCAGTTTTAAGGCCTTTTAAATTTTTAAGTGTAAAAACCACATTCCAAAAATCAATCAACTTTTGAGTAACAGTAAGAGGGTCAGGGACTGACCAGGAAAATGCTCCTTAAAAAGACAACATCTTAAAAGTGTGTACTTTAAATTACGTACATACACATGTATGGAAATTGCTCACACAAAGTACAATACTAGAAGCATGGAAAAAGTACTTGGCCTACAGGCATTGGTTATTTTGTCCTATAGTTAGTAGCAAACATATTATGGAAGCACCCAGAGGCCACAAATTGGAATTGGGGTCCCAATATGCTAAACAAATTATGAACAGATTGTAAACCCTCCAAGGAAGGCATTATCTCTACTCTAAGACAACAGTAGCTTGACATACAGATGAAGGGAAAGCCATACAAGTAAAGGGAGAGATTTCTCTGAGGTTCACACCAACAGACATCATACAGGCTGAGCCATAGTTCAAAGTGAATGGTGGTTTAAATTCAGAAGCAGAAAAGTTTAAGTGTCTACCCTGTAGTTTCAATACCTTCAGCTGCTTTAGCCATAGCTGAAGTTACTCCAGAACAGGAGACTAACATTCAGATTTCTTCAGAGATCCAAAGTGCTATTTACCAGTTGTTCACTGAGAATGCAGTATCAACACTTACTGTCACAACTAACATACATCCTACTACGTATGCCCAATTTTCTCCGCTTGCTGTGGATTAGCATTCTAGGTCTTTTTAAATTATTCAAGTATTTTTAATTTTTTGAAGGCAAGAACCTCTTGACTGACTTCTTGGAATAGAAGAGTGCGCCAGTTTAGAAAACTAACAAGCCAGTTGGGAATGTCAAATGCAAGAGTCGCAGATTCATAAAGTAAGAGTGTTGTCAGAGGACAGTTCACAAGGCAAAAGTGCTTCAGATCACTGGGGAATCCTAACTGCTGACTAGCTGACAAGTAAAGACTTACTGCATTTTGATCTGGAAACAAAATAGTACTTACGTACCAAATGAAATTTATGCGGATCAGCGAGGGCTGGCATTTTTCCTTGATACATATCCCCCCTCCATCCCAGCTGTTGCTTTTGCAGTACTTGCTCTCCAAACAGAAACGAGCACATGATCTGCTCCTGCTGTGCAGTAGTCAACACACGATTCCAGAAGCCAAAATCATTACCTGTGGCCCATCTGGTCTAAACCAGAAACAGAAGTCAAGAAGTAGGGAGTTTGCCAACAATGTCATGTCCTGAATAAAAAGTATGTAAATGTTAGTCAGCAGACATCAAGGACTGAATGGGCCTGGAGCTGTCATCTTTTTTCCACAGGAGAGTAATCCGGGTCAGGGTTGAGCATGTAGGCAGGGCATCTTGGACTGCCACTTCCAATGCTGATATTTTGTGGATAATTTGAAATGTTGTACCCAGGGCTGGTCAACCAGCTTAAAAAGCTTCATATATGATCACAAATCAAGGGGACAGGGATAGCTCCGTGGTTTGAGCATTGGCCTGCTAAACCCAAGGACTGAAACCACAACCTTGAGGGGGGCATTTAGGGATCTCGGGCAAAAATCTGTCAGGGACGGTACTTGGTCCTGCTGTGAAGCCAGAGCACTGGACTCAATGACCTTTCAAGATCTCTTCCAGTTCTATGAGATAAGTATATCTCCATATATTTATAAGGGCATGGCTACTGGAGGAAAAGTTTCTTTCCCTACTCCTTACTGTATTGCCTAACCCATTTTAAGGGCCCAGCTCTCTTCAACTCCTTTGCCTCCATCCCTTTTGATAAGTGAATTAAGCAAAATTACACAGAATGAACATCTGCTCCTCTTCCATTAGTTTCTCTAATTTCCAAACTATTCCAACACCCTTGATGCCAGGGCTCAATGCCCAGGCAAGCCATACTCCAAAAGCAAAGCTTTACACAGGGTGAGAGCTTGTATCTCAAAGCATATGAATCTGATCTGCAAACGCTAATATGCCAAATGTAGGATTTACTCCTCCTTACAAAGATTAATGTCATCGTCGTCGTCCCCCCCCCTTTTTTTTTTGCATAACTGTCCGGTATCATACCAAAAGGTATCTATTTCCCCTACAGCAGTTGGTTCAGAATCAGGAGCCCTGCAAAAGTTAGGCTTGAGAAAGCATACATTTCAGATATTGGTCTGTACCAGGTCAACAGACCCACAGATTTGCTCACTGTCTTAATAAAAGGCATTGATAACTTATTTTAATAGAAATTCAAAGCTGTGTCAACATTTACACCAGCTTCAGTATTTGAAAGTGCAGCCTGATGATAGTTACATTAATTTTAAACAGCAAGGCATAGTCTTTGAAAGCCATTTATCTCCAAGAATAGATTTGTTTCTGAGCTCCTCTAAAGAATCTATACAAAATACATTGAACCTCCGGTGTCTGCAGTCATTCCCATGCCGCAATGAGTTGGCAGCTCAACAAACAGCAGCAAACAAGGGCAGCCACTGGTCTGAGCAGCATGCAAGAGAAACACAGATTCAAGTTAGTGCCTTTGTTCAGACATCCACATTAACAGTAGCTATTAGAATAAGGTTATCCAGAACAAGTCTGATCGGCAGGGCTACAATTTAACTTTTTATATAGAGGAAAAAACCTAATGAGGATGATGGGAGTGTTTATAAGTCAGTGTTTGACTCTGTGTTATTACCGTTCCTTTAAAAGGTTATTAAACATTTGCCAATGACAGTTACTCAGAAGCAATTACCAGAATCATAAGCTATCCATTTTGCAACTCACCTCAAATGACCCTCACTTCTGCGACTAATAAAAATAAAATTTAAAAATGAGACTTAAATGTGAAATGATACGAACACAAGAATGGAACAAGTAACCTCATCACCCTATTTTATTTAGGTCTCGTCTTTCCCAGACTCATCCCTTATCTGTCATCTCTCCCTATGCTTACTGGAATAAGCACTTCAACACAGAGCAGATTTTAGCTGTGTGCACACCTCTGGTGCTATATATTAATACACATTAAGCTATTTCTGCATCAGTGATGATAGCTATAAAGTCAAATGTATCTATACTCATAATTCAGAAGATCACAATATTACTGTTATACAAGTGTAGAATGCTGCCCAAATATTTGACAGTTGCCACCTGCTTAATGTCCCATTCAGACAGGTTAATACTGAACTGACTGTAATCCGGAGCTGGAGGCTTCCTGATGGCAATGTCCAGGACTTAGTTTTATCTGGACTAGTATCCAGACCAATTGGCGCTACCTCATCCACAACCAGATCAGCCATCAGCTGCAGGGATTCACCAAACTGAGCCAACAAGTCAACGTCATCAGTGTGTTCAAGATCTCAAAGCTCTACACCACCGAGAGCTGCATGCTCAAGCTTATCCATCAACCAATCAATGGAGATATTGAACAACAATGGTGACAGAACACAGTCTTGCCAAACTTCCATGGAAACAGGAAACCATGATGTGTATCTGCCACTGACTCAAACCCAGCTTTCTGTTCCATTATGGAGCTCTTCTGCCAATAACCACTATCTTCCTAAGGACACTGAGTCACCTCATTAAGCTCTCACAAACATGTTCCATGCACTGAAACAAAGACCAAATGAAAATCTATAAAATATGCTGTGCCCATTTATTAAACTCAATCATTTTCTTAAAAAAAGTAGCCTCAAGGTAAAGATCTTTGTGGAACAACCAGGTATTAAGCTGCACTGAATACCCAGACCTTTGCCAGGAAGTGCATTGTTGATTGCAATATTAACACAGAAGCGAAGACTTTCCCTGGGATCGGCAACAGTGTAATACCCTTATAGTTATATATTCGGCCTATCACCAATTTTGAACAGAGGCAGAATAAACACCCACCTTCCAGTCACCGGGGCTGATATTTGTGTGCTAGATATCTGGAACAGCATATGCAGCCATGGTGCAACAATATTCAAACCTGTCTTCAGCATCTCAGGGGTAATGTTACAAACCCCTAGTATCATCCCAGTCTTAAACTTATGGACTGCAATCTAGACCTCTTCATGGTTGAAGGAAGGTAGCTCTACTGGAGCTTCCTATTCCTCTTCAAATAGAAGGGCTGTGGGTGGTGGACAATTGCGGAGTATCTTGAAATGATCTTTCCAATGATGCAACTGATCCTGAAGATTCTTGCTGTTGCTGACATCCAGATTCTTTACTGGACAAGCTGGGGCCACCTTCGCCCACAACCACCACAAAGTTGAATAGTGGGTATGGAGATTACACCTGGCAGCATACTGGTCTAAACTGACTGCCAGAGTCAACCACCAGGATTCCCTATCTTTTTTACACAATGACTTGATGATGTCCCAAACTCTAATCCATTCAGCCTTTGCTTTTGCATTCAACAAACAATTCAAAGACTCAAACGGTAGCCTCATTTTTAAACTTTGCTCTAACTGCAGTGAGCATCTCCTTGCTGATCCATGGTTGATGTTTGAAGGGCTGAGGCCCCAACACTGACAACAGTCAGCACGGTTGATCTGAAAATGCCATTCTTCATCAGATGACAGAGGGAGAGCGCCTTCAGTCTCTAATGCTTCGATATCCTTCAACAGCTCAGAACAGAAAGCTATCTGGTTGAATTAAACAAATTTCAGCCCATTAACTGATTGTCTTTCAAGTCAGAGGCACGCTTTTGTCAGCAGAAACTGATATCCAATGTCAAATTCAGCAGCTCTACAAACTTATACAACCATGACCATTGACCAATGTGATTATTAATGAGGGCATGATGAATAAACGTCCTAGCGAAACCATCTGGGGTTTGCCAGGTCTGCTTGTGAATCTTTAGGTGACAGAAGTGAGAGTCAGTGATCACGTCACTGAGAGCCACAAATTCCAGCAGTCACTGCCCATCCCTGTTCTCTTGCCCGACACCAAACTTCTCGAGCATAGATTTGACTTTGTGTCATTATCTTTTCCTATTAGCACATTAAAGTTTCCCTGAATCATTAGGACATCTCTTCTTGTAGCTTCATCGATTGACTGGAGCTGCTGGTAAAAGTCATCTGTGGCCACATCATTGGCGTTAATGTGACCACACACTGCAAGGATGGTAAGATGCTTGCAGATGGCAATCAGCCAGTGATAGGTTTCTCATTAATCACCTGCCAACCCCGCAATGCCCACCCAGGCACTGGGTGAAAGTACAATGGCTATCCCTTGCTAAGGCAATCTGTTGGGACAGCCTGAGGGGGAAAAAAAAATCTGTGGTCATCAACTTTCTTTTCACGGCTACCTAGCCAGTACACTTCAGATAAAGCACAAATAGCAACCAGGGCCGGCTCTAGCTTTTTTGCCTCCCCAAGCACCAAGCCTCCGAAGCAAAAAAAAATAAAAATAAAATAATAATAATAATATGCTGGCCGGAGCTGCAGAAGCAAAAAAAGAGGCCCTTGAAATGTGCCGTCCCAGGAATAGCCGGAATGCTGCCCCTTCAGATGTGCTACCCCAAGCCCATGCTTCCTTTGCTGGTGCCGGCCCTGATAGCAACGTTCAGACTTTTAAACTGCTTGACAGGGAAGACAGCTGCAGTTCTTTCAGACAATGTTCAAATGCTCCAGGTACCATTTTATATATGATGCACGATACCTGAATGGCCCCTTTACAAGCTTTCTTTGGTCATTTTCACTTCAGGAGCAGAGAAACTCTTGACTGTTTGTTAGTTAACTATGGGTCTTGAACCCTGGTCCACAGGGTTCTAAGGAGCCAGTAAGTTCTAACTTGCCACCCAGTGACCTGCTAATAGTTGTTAGAACTGGAAGCTAAACTCTGACAGAGGTCTTAAGTCCTGAGATCTGAATGGCAGAATTGGGAAGGAGGGATGTCCCTATTTGTATTTAAACCAAGCATAGGAACAGAAAGTTGTCCATGCAGTTAGGTTCCCCCTGCTTAGGACTGCTTCACTTGTGCTACCTCCTCCTAGTGCCTGACTCTGATCTCCTGGTATCTGACCCAGCCTGGCTCCTGCTCCAACCACTAGGTCAGACCATTCATGTCCTGCTCATGACATTGTTTCAGGTACCAGGACAACTGACAGCAGTGTTGCAGGTGATCGGCTTCAGTATTAAACATCCTCACGATGTGAACGTACTGACCATGAAGGGCTCTCCACATCCTTGAGACCCCCACTTTTCTACGATACCTACAAGAAGCTGAACAACTAGTCTACAGAGTGAGGGACAGCATGGTATAGTTGATTAAGTGGAAATAAAGTGGGGAAAATGTATATAATTTTCACAATTTGATGTCATCCTTCTTCACTTTTTATCTATTGCTTATCTTCGTGGATCATTGCCAGCCCAAACAGCTTGTCTTCCTGTGTTATGGGAAACACAAAGCATAGCCAGCACACTCCATGTATATGCTACCTGTAGTTTATGCATGCTAATGATTTTAGCATTACTTCCCATATGTAATTTCATATTTCAAATAAGAGGGCAATCAGAAAGAAAGTCTGCCACCAGAAAAGGTCAGGACAGTGTCTCAGCAGTTATTACTGCTTTAACAAAATTAGTTTAACATACCCCAGTCTGTCACAAGCACAATGACCTTTTGCAGCTTTCAAAATCAAACATTGGTAAAGCAGCACCATGTTTAATAGATACTGCTCTGTAAGTACAATTGTTCTCTCATATGTTTGTGCTGTTGTATTTAACAAAATCTGCTGCTTCAAAATCCCTTTTGAAATAAGTTTCTGATTTCCTGCTGTTTCAATACCTCATGTTATTTACTTATGCAAGTTGCAAAGGTTTAAATTTGCCTCTCAGTGATCTGGCAATAATAAAAACCTGAAGTATTGGTGTCCTTGTTTCAGAATGTACAGAGACCTTAGAATATACCTATTTTATAATGTAATTGAGTTTGTTGGCCTTATTATACCATAAAGATTACCATATTGTTTCCTTATTTGTTCTGTTTTGAAATTATAAACATGCACAGCAAGCTGTAAACAAAACGTTCTACCTCCTAGGATAGGGACCACACAAGAACACCTGTTTGTTTGCAGGAAGTTACAGGAAGGTATTTACATTTGTGGCAAAAACATTGCAACAACTTTGAAAAAAGAAGAGTTTGATCTCTTGTAAAATAAAACTCAAGATACTTTAATAATTGTGATCACCTTTTAGGAGTATCAAATATCCGATTCCTCTTATATATGCAAACACTTGTTATAGGTAAGGTTCTTTGAACTGAGCAATTGGTATTGATTTTGATTTAAGGAAAAGTAGGAGAGCATTTACCAGAGTGGAGGGAGAGACTCAAACATTTTTTAAAAACTGTATATGCAGAAGAATTTTAGGGCTTGTGTGTTCCCCATAATTAATACCCCAAAGAGAAATTTGGATAGCCCAGAACTAATGCAACTTGGAAAGCACGAACCTGCAATCATTAGTAAAAGTCAATAAATTAGTAAGTGTTGCTTCTAAGTGGAAAAAAGACAAACTTCATAATGTTACCTAAACTGAAAAGGGAACAGCATTGACAAAAGGGGAATGAGGTGTTTTACCATTTTCAATGTAAAACAAAAAACTAAATGTATTATTGTATCAATAACAATGTAAGGCACTTTTTTTTTTAATTGCTGCTAGTGCCAGTTTTATCCCAACATTCCCAGAAGGATGTAAACTACCTTCTAAAGATAAATTAACAATCTTTTGAAGTTTAGCGGAGGAGGCAACATATGTTCACTGAAAGTATATCAAAAGGTTCTTTTGAAATCATGTATTTATTTTGCCATCTCACTGTCAACCATACCTCAATTAATTAGACTCAATTGCTCCTGGGCATAAAGGCTGTTTAAGTTCTGGGTGAAAACATCATGTAGCTCTTAGGCAATATGCTCATAATGAATGGAGATGAGCCATTCACTGAGTTTTAAAATACCATGCAATTTTTATGACAACTTTAGACGTTATTGTGCTCACACCACACAACATTTAAATTATGGGCCCAATCCTCCAAAAGTTGAGTAAATGCATAGCACCTTGCGGCACGGCCCTTGTGTAAACACAGTAAAATCGTTTTTCTTTTCTCATAAGTGAATACCTGCAAACAAAGTGATAGGACTAGTTGCACTGAAAAGAACTCACTGTCAGAAGAGCAAGTTCTGAGCATTAGCTGGGAATACAGGCCATCCAGTATGATATTGTGTGTTTGGGTCTCTTTATAAATTTGACTCAGCTTAATACTTTGCTTTATTGTCAGGGTGGATAAAAATTGATTTTTTTCCTGACAAAAATTTAAAAAAAATGTTTTTATTTCAATCTGATTTTTTATTTCGTTATTTAAATAATGAATGTTTCTTTTTAAAAATAAGCCTGTTTAAAATGAATTCTGAATTTAATACAAAATATGTCCAAGACCTAAACTTATTTAGAATATCTTTAAACATTTAAATACAAAATAAATATGATAAAATCCATGAACCTCTATCAAAACATTGAGTTAAAGGATGTTTTTCTATATAAAAAATAATCGGGGGGAAAAAAATCTAACTTTTGAGATCCAGCATTATAAATATGGCACAATAGATCGTGTACTTTATTAAGGGTTTGTTTTAATATAAATCAGTGTAATGTGCTGTTTTGTGTGATTAAGTTCCAGTTACTATACTAATACAGCTTGACACAAATCATGAGCAAAAGGTTAATTATCTAAAAAATAAGCAATAGACCATTCACTATTTTCTAACATACTATAAATGTACAATTTAATTAATACATTGAAAACATTAAGATTAAATTGCTTAAATAACTGCATAGAGTTATAGTGTAGCCTCCCAAATAACAAAAAGATGTACCAAATCTAGTGTAAAGGCTCTATTTAGCTGTAAAGCAACATGCTTTAATTGTTATGTCAACCAACAAGAAGGCACCTTTCTTTAGAAAATAATTGAAGTACAAATAGAAAGGTTGACTAAAATCCATTATTTAAACTGAAGCCTTTTGCTTAGTGATTTAAATCAATACACCCTATTTACTGTACTTTGACATCATCTTAGACTTGAACAGCAATTAGTGACTCAGGGTATATCTACGCTGCAATTAAAAACTCATGCCTGGCTCGTGCTAGTTGACTCAGACTCACCGGGGTTGGGCTAAAGGGCTGTTTAATTGCAGTGTGGATGTTTAAGCTTGGGCTCAAGCCCAGGCTCTGGGACCCTCCCCTCTCATGGGGTCCCAGAGTTAAGGCTTCAGACCAAGCATCTTCACCTCAATTAAACAGCCCCTTAGTCCAAGGGGCAAGCTTGAGTCAGCTGGCACAGGCCAGCTGCAAGTGCCTAACTGCAGTGTAGACATACCCTAAAGGGCTGAGTCTACTGAAATGGTTGGCACCTAAACGTTCACGGACATAAATGGAAGTCGGAGTACTTCAGAACTCATGCAACTTTATTCCCACCCCATTGTGACGAAAAGTCTTTTGAGACTAATATTTGGCCAAGGGATTTCACCTACCCCTTGCTCAGTTTGATTTAACAAACCGGCAATGGCTTGATTCCAATAACATTCTATATGTTGCTTTATGTTCAGAGAGAATTTCACCTAGACCACCCTACAACTATTAGCGCCACTTTTCCATCTGGCTTGAACGTGCATCAACAAGCTTGAGAAATGTACCTGACACCTTAGCCCAAGGACTAAGCCTACTAGTCCAACTGCTATGCCCCTTTAAGTAAAGTACCTTCCTACTGCATTCCTTTTAAGCACACCATGCTCAAATTTCTATTTAATATAAGTTAATAACCTCCCCTGCATTTGATTTTGTACCCTTTCTGGCATGAATGTTTCCTGTGGCAGATCTTGGTGTATCAGTATCTTCTTTTCAGGTCCTTATTTCTCTACACTGTGTTCCACCTCCTACTTTCCACTACTCCCCACCAGCACTGTTCCCTCTAAGCTGTGCGCGTGTGCGCGCGCACACAGATCTTAAACCCTACGCACACAGCGAAACACTGTGCGCACAAAAATTTGCACAGAAGCACAAACAAGTTGCACAGAAGAATTTTTTTTGCGCACACGGCCTGTCAAAAATTTGCACAGAAGACATTTTTTTGTGCACACAGCCTGTCAAAAATTAGAGGGAACATTGCCCACCAACCTTAGTACCATACTCCATTTCCTGAGTAGCATGTCACCCTCATCCCTTCCTACGGTTCTCAACAGCAGCAGTGAAGATTAATGAAATTCTGGTCACTTTCCACTCTGCTACAGCTTTGGACAGAAAATGCACAGGCACTTGAGCTGTGCAAGATGACCTTGTGAATAGAAAGGCTCTTTGCAGCCAGAACAGAAAATAAACTGAAGGGCTAGAAACTTAATTTTAAAAAATAATGAAAGCTTAGATTTAGCAATTAGGGACGTTCTCAACCTCCAGGAGAATGGATGTTTCAAGCCTTATGCAACCCACCTCAACCATCTGCAGCTATGGATACACAAAATATTGCATGCAAGGAGTATACATTAAGTTCAAATATTTGAGGGGGAGAACGGTGTTTTTGGTTCTTCTGACTTTCGAATAAAGCCAGCAGCATTGTTGCTGTACATTTCACGAAACTAATAAAAGGCTAACAATCAGATAAGGATTGTTTGCTGAGACAGCAGCAGCTTTAATGTGCTTCTTTCCAAGTGTGGGATATAAAAAGGTAAAGATGAAAGACACATGCTTAATTACAAGTTTAACTGTGCTTGTTCTGCTAGCAAGTAACAAATGTGGGCAATTCTATTCCTTAGTAGATAAATATTCCAAAAATGCTATAAGGGAGTAGGAGGACTGATATCAGGGTGTACTAAAGGTGTGGTACTGTGAAGAATGTGAAGATTTATTTGCTGTGGCAACTAATATGTGAAAATGCAAGTATGAAAAGAGATACCCCAATACAAACTAGTGAGTACAATTAAGACTTGCCATTTCAAGCAAGTTAGTAAGTGAGAAGTTTTAACAAGACTAGATACTGTCCAACTCTAGTACTGTGACTCTGGGTACACCTAAAGGATAACTGGAAATTATTATATGCAGTTTAAATGCCAATTCCATTGTTCAAGGTCTATGTTGCATGGTACTATGGAACCAGCAGTGCTATCAGGACACCTTCTAAGCTATGGAACTAGAACGAGCAATTAATATGTACATTAAATTAAGCTACTTTAATGGCCAAAGGTTTTCATAGTAGACTTCCTGATCAAACTCTTGCACACATCCAGAATCATATCTTCAAGAGAAAGATCCAATGATCTAAGCAGTCAATGAAGCAGAAGACACAAGAGCATCATCATTAACCCAATAAAGGATGACTGGTGTCTGTCCTTGATGTGAAATCCAGGTTACATCCAGAACTCTCCAGACTTACAGCAACAGTTACAGGAAACAAGACAAGATACAATTCATTACAGCTAGGAAATCAGACTTCCCTGTAGCCAAAGACATCTGAGCTACCAGGCTTCAGTAGGCATAGACTTTCCATGTCTTATCTCCAGGAGAAACCAATCTCTCACTGTGTTCAACTTCTCCCAGTAGAGAATGTCTGTTTGTACTGTGGTAGCACCTACGAGCCCCAGACATGGATGGGGACCCTGTTGTACACAGATGATTCCTGACCCAAAGAGCAAGTAAAAGGTAAGAGAGACAACAGATGGATACAACAGACAGACAGAACATAAGGAAACAAGAGAATGTGGGTCAGCAAGATAGGCAGCATCACCAGCTGCCTAACCATTATCAAGTTTTTTGTAGGTATCACAGCAATGGCAAGTTTCATGGAGGGATCTGAAGGAGGACAGTGAGATGGTTTTACAGATTCATTGGAGCACAGGGACTGGAACCTGGGTCTCCCACCTCCCAGCTGAGTGCCCTAACCCACTGGGCCATACACTCATTCTAACAGTCTCTCTCTCTGGCCCAATGAGCATAGTATTTATATACAGAACAACAGCTTCAACAGGAGAAACAGACTTGCTCCAAAGTAGCCCACTGCCCAGTGGTTAGAGCACCCAAGTTCAAATCCCTTCTCCGCATCAAGCACAAGGGGGAATTGAACTCAGGTCCCCCACATCCTGGGTGAGTGCCCTAACCACTAGACTAAAAGTTATAAGAAGGATGGCACCACTAGCTCTTCCTTCCACATCTCCCACTCCTTTGTGGGTTTAGATGTGTTCAAAGCATATCTACCACATCAGTCCCCATAGGCAACATAGGTGGGGGAATGCCTAGTATGAGAATCCCACTGGGGCTTAGATGCAAGTTAAATGGTGAGCTGCTGGGGAGCAGCAGCAGGACTTCTGTGGCTATGTGCATGCCCACCCACCCACCAAAAGTTAGTCTCTTAGGGACTTTAACAGAGGAAACTTGGGCATCTAGGGACTTTGGGCACTTACAGCGTAGGTAGCAGCTGAGCAAGAGTTCTGTGAATGACAGTGTCACCTAAATGTTGGACTTAGGCACCGACAGTGGCAGTTCAGCATTTAAGTGATTCCTGTCCAAAAGGTGCTTGCTTGTCTTATCTCAAACTTTTTCTCCTTATTGTTTCTACTCCAGTGGAAGAGCCATTCTTATCAGGACACTTCCTCATTTCAGCACAACTCTATTTTCTGCTGGGAAGAGATCCAAGGTATCTCATCTGCTCAAACAACAATTTTTACCATGCTCCCTCAGCTCTATGGTCCCAAATACAAGAGTGGTAGGAAATATACACCCTTAGATGTACAGTCAACATCTGAAGGATCATACAGGCACCCCTTCTCAGGAGGCTATGTGTTTGGCTAGTTCACTGTTAATCCATGGATATTGTGCTTGGATAAATTTCACCGCTTGCAGAGAAGTCTTAAGTGGAGTCAGACAAACAAAAAAATGTTAACCCAGTAATATATCTGGATTGGGTTTTTGGATATAAAGGTGATAAATTCTTTAATGGGACTAATTTTGTGTCTTGGGTCTGGAGTGGCTGATCTTTTGTAGCACCAAACACAGGGTACCTGTATTTTTATCTAAGTTAAAGTGGAAATCCATGAAATAAATAGTTCAATTGGTGCCTTTCAATAAAGCAACCTTCATGAACCCAAAAGATATTAAAGTTTCAACTCTTGCTGTGGCTGCATTCAAGATCACACAATGTGTCTCTTCTATATTCTTAAAGTAACAGACACCAAACATGAGCGGCCCATAATTTGCTTTAAGTGAGAAGTAGCCCCCAGATTTTAATTTATTAAAGACAACAGTTACTGAGAAATTTAATAGATACTATATTAAGGCTCATAGAGGGTGTATTCATTTACAAGGAGTGTTTGTATATTCATTTGTAAGCACTCATGCAAATGCTAAGCACATGCCAGCAAAGAGCTGCAACACAAACAAGGTGTGATACAAAACAAAATCATTCTGGCTTTTATGGATTAGGAATACAAGGAGAATTAGATGTACCTGTCATGAAATTCAGTGTTTGTTAAAGTGTTTAAGTTTGTAAAAAATGGTTGCCTGTGTCCATTTCAGTTTAATCTCCTACCAGAAACAAGATTAGCTCCATGCTTTCATGCCTCATCATGGCACACCAAATGAGGGGTCATCATTCAACTAGTAAAGAACATACATTTTTGAAGTTAGTAACTAACAAAATGAGTCTAAGCCGGGGTGGCCAACCTGAGCCTGAGAAGGCGCCAGAATTTACCAATGAACATTGACAAAGAGCCACAGTAATATGTCAGCAGCCCCCCATCTGCTAGCCCCATCCAGTCCCCACCACCTCCCGCTCACTGGCAGCCCCGCCAATCAGCGCCTCCCCCTCCCTCCCCACGCCTCTTGCCCGCCACAATCAGCTGTTTTGCAGTGCGCAGGAAGCTCTAGTGGGGAGGGGGAAGGAGTGAGGGCACGGCAGGCTCAGGGGAAGGGGTGGCAGAGCAGGGGGTTGAGCAGTGAGCACCCCACATCACATTGGAAAGTTGGCACCTGTAGCTCCAGCCTCGGCGTCAGCGCCTATGCAAGGAGCCGCATATTAACCTCTGAAGAGCCGCATGCGGCTCCGGAGCCACAGGTTGGCCACTTCTGCTCTAAGCCAACAATACAGAAGTTCAGTTTCTCTTTTCTAAAAAGAAAAGTTACAGAGTGTTATTCCAGCAAGATGATCAGGAAGTCAACATTTTCAGCTGCTGGAGAAAAACGTAGGCTACAATGAAGATTATGAAAATAATGTTAAATGCCATTAGAATGTAAGATGCACTCTCTTCAATAGCCTAGTAAAAAGGCACATTAGAACAGAGAAGAGGAGAAGTGATGAATCACAGTAAAACAGTATCAGGTTTTATCATCTCTCTGCTCTAAGAACTATACAGGAATGGCTGGTGAGATATTTCCAATCTCCCTTAAAGTCCTTTGTCTTATAATGCATATGTAAAGGAGAAAAATCCCCTGCCACCACTTCTTACTACTTTTTAAAATGGAATATCAAGAATACTTACCCTCAGCATACTACAAATGGGTTGGGAAATCAAGTTTTAAGGCATTAGACTGTTTCAAAGGTAGAAAGTGCTTTTATGCTTTCAACTTTTTTTCATCGAATAAGAAATCATCCACACTAAGGAGCAGAGGTAAAAATCATGTCTGGGACATAATCGCACCTAGCTGAGAATGGATGGGGAGCAGAAAGATAATTTGAAATTCTGTGCTTAACACACAGATATGGCAAACTGCTCAGAGCAAAGAAACCAGAGAATATTTGCCAGAGACGTGATTCCAGACAGAACATGTAAATTTGCATCAGGTTATAAATTTAGTAGTATGGGTTTTTTCAAAGTCTTAAACCCATTTTGGAAAGGTTCGACTCAGCCATTTTAATTTGCTTGGGCCGGAACTAATCCTGTAAGTTCTCAGCCTAGAAGCATATTTCAGAACTTCATTCTAATAACCTCAGACATTTTTTAATTAAATACAGGGCTATGAAAGCTAAACTTCTTTCAGCTTGCAGCTTACTTGAAACTTTTGCAGAAAGCCTCACTAATCAAGGGATAGAAAAGTATCATTTTAATCATTTAGATATCAATTGAGCCTTAGCATTAGGCCTTGCATAAAAGGTGGTGCCTAGCTGCAGAAGGAACTCTGGGAAGGAATTGAGACAATGCTCTCCTTGATCCTGGGTAGGGAGATAAGTTACTGCAGCCCTCTACAGGCTAGAACCTACTTTCTCCATCCATGTTGACTCAACTTTTCTAGCCTGCTGGCTCACAGTCGGGCTCTAAATGTATGCCATCAGGTTTAAGTTATTTACTTTAAATGTTAAGTGTTTTTATTGCTTGCAGAGAAGTACTAGTACAGCCTTAATTTCATAGCAAATGAGTAGGCACACTTCATATAGCTGCTAACATTTACCAATCCTTCTTGAGAACCCTGATAAATCTAGGTCTCTGGCAACATCCTTATTTGTCCCTCTGATTGTTTCCCTGATGTAAAGGTCAAGAACATCTGTTTTTAAATTAAATATTACTCTGATAAATTAGTTGCCAGTAGCCTAGCACTTTAACTATTTCAAGGCTTGCTGGAGGGGGGAATTTACTCCCAGTCTACTGTATCTAGCTTTTTTGGGGGGAAAACACTTGTGGAGAACTCCTAAGTCAATAGAACTTGATGTGTACTTCCATTATTCTGACCCATAATCCTGAATCCCATAAAGGCAAATGAAAACATACTGTTTGAAGATTTCTGTTTTACGCTAGTAAGCACGTTATTGAGACACAGGTAATAGAGAATATTTTTGTATAGCATGACTTGATCCTTGGCTTAAGTAGTTTCATGCACCTCCAGTATTCTTGTGCTATATTTCTTACAAAATAATGAAGTGTAAAACCCCACAAATCTTTACTTGTGTTACTAATACCTCCTTGGATTTTTGAAAATGAAGTTATTTTGCAAAAATCTATTTTACTTTAGACCATTGTAACAGTTTATGCTCAATACAGATAAGCCTCCAAACTTTTGGAGGCTTAAAGAGGAAACTCTTTTTGAGATTCAGCAGTTCTACCAGGCTCTCTTCTATAACTGGAAATTCTTGATTAAAATAAAGTTACCATCTTTAATAGTTTCATCAACGTGCTATGGTATAGAAAGTATAAAAGCTGACATTTAATAGTGATCTTCCTTAAAAAGATGAGCTCCCTTGGCTATGCCAGAATATACGTTTAGAAGTTTTACTTGTTCAGGTCCCATAATCCATTTTAATATTCCATAAAAGCTTCCAGATGAAAGGAAGGGAACCTATTACCTGTTACTCATCAACCAGGCACCCTCCCTGCATCCTTAAGACTCATGTTACAAAAGAAAGGCAGTTCAATGTGTAGGGCATAATTTGCTCAGTGCATATTCTGACATATTATAGGAAAATGAAGGGCATGATGCTATTAGATTATAAAGTCAGTGACCCAACAAATGGCACTATTTTAATAGTGTATATGGGGAGGTTCTGTTTTAGGAGACAATAAAAGTCACATTAAAGTGATCACAGATTAAGTTATTTACCGCTATGCTTAACAGAAATAACAGCTTTTAATGCCCTCAGTGTCCAGGAAACCAGTCCACAGCACTATTCTACCACATACCTAATGTCTATTATAAATTACAAACGCATCCCTGCTTCCTGACATAGTGGAATGAACTACAGGGCAGACTAATTTATTAAGTTGTCTTCAAAACTGAACTCTCCCTTATAGATTAAGGAGCAGATGTTAAAAGACAAAAGCAATACACCCAAAATTCCAGGACAATATACAAGGGTGCATTTTTAGTCTGCTTTCTCTAGCAGCATGTAGACTGCATATAGGGATGTCATATTTCTGAATGACTACTGGGCCAACAGAACCCTTAAACTGAGCAGCAGCAGCACCATGTGCTGAGAGTGCATGGGAGCAGCCAGAGCATCTGCAAGGATGTGTGGGCAAAGGCAAATGGGGCTGCTTCCCACAGACCCTGCACATGCCCCTGGTAGTCCAATGCCTCCTTCTGGGTGGCACCATACAGCAAAGGAACAAAACTAGGCTCCTCTCCCATAATACCCACATTTGGCCCACTGCCTGAATCCCTAGGGCAGTGTTTCCCAAACTTGGGACGCCGCTTGTTCAGGGAAAGCCCCTGGCACGCCCAGCCAGTTTGTTTACCTGCCGCGTCCGCAGGTTCGGCCGATCGCGGCTCCCACTGGCCGCGGTTTGCTGTGCCCGGCCAATGGGGGCTGCGGGAAGTGGCGGCCAGTACGTCCCTCGGCCCGCACGTCCCTCGGCCCGCACCGCTTCCCACAGCCCCCATTGGCCGGGCACAGCAAACGGCGGCCAGTGGGAGCCGCGATTGGCCAAACCTATGGACACGGCAGGTAAACAAACCGGCCGGGCGTGCCAGGGCTTTCCCTGAACAAGCTGCATCCCAAGTTTGGGAAACACTGCCCTAGGGCATCACGTGGGCCAGAGCTCCCCAGCTTCCAGGGAGTGGGGAGGGTGTAGAGAGCTGGGAAAGACTGGGCTCCCCCTCCAGAACACAGCAGTCTATTGCCCCCCCTACCCAAAGGGATAACAATCTTCTGCTGCCAGCTAATGTAGCCAGTCCCGCAGCTCAAATGGTAGCAGTCTGTCCTGCAAGGTTCAAACCATGCTGATCATACAAACTGGGGTGCTGTTCCTTTAATATTTGTATATAATTTCCTAATCTCTTAAAGGGGGGGGAATTAATATTATTAAGATTACAAACCAAGCTCTGAAAAATTAGGAAATGCCAAACTGACTGTTACCTGTGCAGCTTTAGCTCTGCCTCCTTGTGCCTATGCATTGAACTCCTTTGTTCAGCGCACATGATGGAAGCACAAGAGGAGAGGGTAGAATTGAGGTTGCATGCGCAACTGTGAATGTGTTGGGGATTTTTAAGTTTTCAAATGCTTAATTTACAATGTGAATACCTCTCACATAGAGCTTTTCCTCAGTGGATTGGTAGTCATTTTACAGATAGTATTAATAGTATTTTTGCTACCTAAATAATATTTTAATGTAGTTTTCGATAGATATATACATTTTATTTAAAGTTAGTAATGGCGTCCAAGTATATGCATTCAGCATATATTAGTAGGTTAAGTCTTAGACCAGCAGTTATCAAACTGTGGGTCGGGACCCCAAAGTGAGTCGCGACCCCGTTTTAATGGGATCGCCGGGGCTGTCATTAGACTTGGTGGGGCCCGGTGCTGAAACCCGAGCCCTACCGCTGGGGCCCAAGCCCCAATGCCTGGGGCTGAAATCGAAAGGCTTCAGCCCTGGTTGGTGGGGCTCGGGCTACCGACCCCCCGCCCAGGGCTAAAGCCCTTGGGCTTTGGCCCTCTCACCCAGGGCAGCGGGGCTCAGGTGGGCTCAAGCTTCAGTCCCCCATCCTGGAATCATGTAGTAATTTTTGTTGTTGGAAGGGGCTCACAGAGCAATGAAGTTTGAGAACACCTGTCTTAGACCCACAGTTAAACCTGGGAAACAAGATATGTGCACATTGCAGCACAGAGTTGCCAAGAGCAACAACGAAGGATAAGATTCATACACTATTGAGAAAAGAGTGAAAACTACAGCTTCTGGATGAAACTTCTGGATGAAAAGACTGGCCACACCAGTCAACACAACTCAGATACTACATTCCAGAAAGACACTAAGGGAAGCAAACCCGTGACAAAGCAAAGAGGGGAAGTTAGCTATTGACAATACCTTCTGAGGAGAAACAAGTATTTTAGACTGAGCTGTGGAGAGAAAAATATAGTACACAAATGCCTCTGTACACGTTGTAAGAGGCAGTCACTTCATGAGAGGGTTGGATGTCATAAAGGGACTTTGAGCAGCCAGAAGTGATTTTGGCTCTCTCAAGTACAGGGCAACAGGGACTAGAAGACAGACTCAGATATGCTGTAATAACAATGTTTGTAATCTGAAATTCTTGGACGAAGCAAGCCAAGTTTTAGCATTCTCCCTAGACTGAGCCTGGTTTATTGTGTTATATAAAGCCTTAAGGTAATTTGAATTGTATTGATTTATAGGACTAATAACCGAGTCATTCCCATGGGAAGAAAAACAAATCTCTGACACTAATGAGAAACTGAGGGCAGGGAGGAAGTGAGGGGAGAAGACAAGTTGATGGTCAAAGGCACGGGACCAGATTGGGTAGTGTTACTAGAATGACTGCAATCAAACTGGTGCACAGAAAGCCCAAAGACTGCAGCAGAAATTAGGAGACAGGAAGGTAAAAAAATTTTCTGGAGGCGATCTTCCTAAATGTTACCTCATTGGTGTTGTGACAGCAAAAACTCAAATTAAGTCTCCCGAATCTCAAACTGATAAGTACATCAACCAACCAAGAGTAGATTGCTTAGAGCTAGCCTCATTTTTGCCTTGATAAATACCAAATTAAGCTAGCCCCACACAAGACGTGTGTCCAGAAACATCTCTACCCATTTCATCTTTTCTAGTATTTAAATTGCTTCCCAACATACAGAACAGCCAAGTCAGTGACATTATTACAAGGAAGCAGATGTTACGTCTTTCCCTAAGGAAAAATAGATGGAAGCTTTGTTTAGAAAAAACTGACATGAGGAGGGGAGAAGAGGAGAGAGAATCTGTTGCTGTACCTAGGAAAAGAAGAGTTGCTTCTAACAGCCTCCCTCCAACCCTCTTGATGAAAGACATCCAAATAGTACAAGTGAAAGTTACTTTTAAGTTATGCCTTGCTGTTTAGGGGAATATGTTGTGGGTTAATAGTAATGCTAATACAATATCACAACCTTGTCATCCACTCGTTTAGGATTGCCATCACCAACTCCACGTGGGCGGACACCAATGATACTGCCAAGAATGACCTTGAGTGAGTCACTACAGACTATGTGGCTCTGGGAAGAAGGATAAAGGAGTTTGAGGCGCAAGTTGTGTTCTTGTCTGATCTCCCTGTTGAAGGAAAAGGCCAGGTAGGGACCATTGAATTGTGGAAGTAAATGCGTGGTTATGCAGGTGGTGTTGGAGAGAGGGCTTTGGATTCTTCGACCATGGGATTTTGTTCCAGGAAGAAGGATTGCTAGGAAGAGATTGGATCCACCTAACGAAGAGAGGGAAGAGCATCTTCGCAGGCAGGCTTGCTAACCTAGTGAGGAGGGCTTTAAACTAGGTTCAATGGGGGATGGAGACCTAAGCCCTGAGATAAGTGGGGAAGTGGGACTCTGGGAGGAAACACAAGGAGGAGGGTGCAACAGGGGAGGCCTCCTGATTCATACTGAGAAAGAAGGACAATCGGCCAGTTATCTTAGGTGCCTGTACACGAATGCAAGAAACTCAGGAAACAAGAAGGAAGAATTGGAAGTCCTGGAACAGTCAAGGAACTATGATGTGATTGGAATAACAGAGACTTGGTGGGGTAACTCTTATGACTGGAGCACTGTCATGGATGGGTATAAACTGATCAGGAAAGACAGGCAGGGGAGAAAAGTGGAAGAGTTGCATTATATGTAAGAGAGCAGTATGATTGCTCAGAGCTCCAGTATGAAACTGGAGAAAAGCCTGTTGATAGTGTTTGGGTTAAGATTAGAGGTGAAAACAACAAGGGTGATGTTGTGGTGAGCGTCTGCTATAGAACACCAGACCAGGAAGATGAGGTAAACAAGGCTTTCTTTGGACAACTAACAGAAGTTTCCAGATCACAGGCCTTGGTTCTCATAGGGGACTTCAATCACCCTAACATCTGCTGGGAAAGCAATACAGCAGTGCACAGATAATCCAGGAAGTTTTTGAAAAGTGTTGGGGACAACCTCCTGGTACAAGTGCTGGAGGAACCAACTAGGGGCTGTGCTCTTCTTGACCTTCTGCTCACAAACAGGGAAGAACTGGTAGGAGAAGTAGAAGTGGGTGGCACCCTAGGCAGCAGTGATCATGAGATGGTCGAGTTCAGGATCCTGACAAAAGGAAGAAAAGAGAGCAGCAGAATACGGACCTTGGACTTCAGAAAATCAGATTTTGATTCCCTCAGGGAACTGATGGGCAGGATCCGCTGGGAGGTTAATATGAGGGGGAAAGGAGTCCAAGAGAGCTGGCTGTATTTTAAAGAAGCCTTATTGAGGGCAAAGGAACAAACCATCCCGATGTGCAGAAAGAATAGCAAATATGGCAGGCAACCAGCTTGGCTTAACAGAGAAATCTTCGGTGAGGTTAAACAAAAAAAGGAAGCTTACAAGTAGTGGAAACTTGGACAGATGACTAGGGAGGAGTATAAAAATATTGCTCGAGCATGCAGGGGTGTAATAAGGAAGGCCAAAGGACAACTGGAGTTGCAGCTAGCAAGGGATGTGAAAGGTAACACAAAGGGTTTCTACAGGTATGTTAGCAACAAGAAGGTAGCCAGGGAAAGCATAGGACCCTTACTAAATGGGGGAGGCAACCTAGTGACAGATGATGTGGAAAAAGCTGAAGTACTCAATGCTTTTTTTGCCTGGGTCTTCACAGACCAGGTCTATCTTTTATATTATGATATGAAGATATGCTTATCTCATAGAACTGGAAGGACCTTGAAAGGTCATCGAGTCCAGTCCCCTGCCTTCACTAGCAGGACCAAGTACTGTCACCTGACAGATTTTTTTTCCCCCAGATCCCTAAATGGCCCCCTCAAGGATTCAACTCACAACCCTGGATTTAGTAGGCCAATGCTCAAACCACTGAGCTATCCCTCCCAGACTGCTGCACTGGGCAGCACAGTATGAGGAGGAGGTGAGCAGCCCTCAGGGGTGAAAGAACACGATAAAGACTATTTAGAAAAGTTGGACATGCACAAGTCCATGGGGCCAGATGCAATGCAGCCAAGGGTGCTGAGGGAGCTGGCTGATGTGATTGCAGAGCCATTGACCGTTATCTTTGAAAACTCATGGTGATCGGAGGAGATCCCGGATGATTGGAAAAAGGTAAATATAGTGCCGATCTTAAAAAAAGGGAAGAAGGAGAATCCGGGGAACTATAGACCAGTCAGCCTCAACTCAGTCCCCGGAAAAATCATGGAGCAGGTGTCCTCAACGACTCTATTTTGAAGCACTTGGAGGAGAGGAAGCTGATCAGGAACAGTCAACATGGATTCACCAAGGGCAAGTCATGCCTGACCAACCTGATTGCCTTCTAGGATGAGATAACTGACTCTGCAGATATGGGGAAAGCAGAGGACATGATATACCTTGACTTTAGCAAGGCTTTTCATACTGTCTCCCACAGTATTCTTGCCAGCAAGTTTTAAAAGTATGGATTGGATGAATGGACTACAAGGTGGATGGAAAGCTGGCTAGATTGTCAGGCTCAATGGGTAGTGATCAACGGCTCGATGTCTAGTTGGTGGCCGATATCAAACGGAGTGCCCCAGGGGTCGGTTCTGGGGCCGGTTTTGTTCAACAACCTCATTAATGATCTAGATGATGGGATGAATTGCACCCTCAGCAAGTTTGCGGATGATACTAAGCTATGGGAGAGGTAAATACCCTGGAGGGTAGGGATAGGGTCCAGAGTGACCTAGACAAATTGGAGAATTGGGCCAAAATAAATCTAATGAGGTTCAACAAGAACAAATGCAGAGTCCTGCACTTGGGATGGAAGAATCCCATGCACTGCTATAGGCTGGGGACTGACTGGCTAAGTGGCAGTTCTGCAGAAAAGGACCTGGGGATTACAGCGGACGAGAAGCTGGATATGAGTCAGTGTGCAAGAAGGCTAACGCCATATTGGGCTGCATTAGTAGGAGCATTGCCAGCAGATCGAGGGAAGTGATTATTCCCCTCTATTCGGCACTGGTGAGGCCACACCTGGAATATTGATTCCAGTTTTGTCCCCCTCTCCCCACTACAGGAAGGATGTGGACAAATTGGAGAGAGTCCAGCAGAGGGCAACAAAAATTAGGGGGCTGGGGCACATAACTTATAAGGCGAGGCAGAGGAAACTGGGCTTATTTAGTCTGCAGAAAAGAAGAGTGAGGGGGATAGCAGCCTTCAACTACCTGAAGAGGGGTTTCAAACAGGATGGAGCTAGGCTGTTCTCAGTGGTGGCAGATGACAGAACAAGGAGCAATGGTCTCAAGTTGCAGTGAGAGAGGTCTAGGTTGGATATTAGGAAAAACTATTTCACGAGGAGGGTGGTGAAGCACTGGAATGGGTTACCTAGGGAGGTGGTGGAATCTCCATCCTTAGAGGTTTTTAACTTGACAAAGCCCTGGTTGGGATGATTTAGTTGGGGTTGGTCCTGCTTTGAGCAGGGGGTTGGACTAGATGACCTCCTGAGGTCTCTTCCAACTCTAATCTTCAATTATTCTATGAACTTCCTTCATGTGGTAGCACATCACAGAGAACTCAAAACCGGAATACAATGCTCCAGCCTCAAATCTTCAGCAGTTTGACTCTTCATTCAGAAGGAGGTTTTGTATTGCTTTCAGATGGTCTACAAAATTGCTTCACACCTTTCTTATGGAAAGGTACCCTCTTTCCTGCCCTCAAACACTTCTATTCTCAATATTTTCCTGCCCTCCTCCTCAAGTATCAAAATTCTGTCTTTCCACAAGAAATAATACAGTGATTCTCAAACTTTTGTACCGGTGACCCCTTTCACATAACAAGCCACTGAGTGTGACCCCACCCCATTACTAATTAAAAACACTTTTAAAAATATTTAACACCATTATAAATGCTGGAGGCAAAGCGAGGTTTGGGGTGGTGGCTGACAGCTAGCGACCCCCCATGTAAGAACCTCATGACCCCGAGGGGTCCCAACCCCCAGTTTGAGAACCCCTGAAATAACAGATCCTTCTACCAGGCCACTCTATTGGGTGATGCTTGTAAGTCCTTTAGCCTACAGTTCAAGCCTTGGTTTTTCACATCCCACCTCTACATGGGATATAACAAAATATAAAATTCACTCCCAATTCTCAATTTCTTCATGCTCAGTAATTTCTTGGAATGCAGATTATGTACCCCCTAATTTATGATATAAGAGAGATACTTCTAACAGTGCCAGTTGTACTG
Organism: Chelydra serpentina; assembly: GCA_037349315.1. Classification (NCBI taxonomy): domain Eukaryota; kingdom Metazoa; phylum Chordata; order Testudines; family Chelydridae; genus Chelydra; species Chelydra serpentina. The sequence goes on along the minus strand of JBAIAC010000059.1, from coordinate 20,576,748 downwards.
TAATGATTTGCCTGTAGAAGATGTAGTTGTCCAGAATGTTGTGATAATTTTGGGCAACAGTAGAAAGAAAACCTTTTGTTAAATACAAACCTGTTCAGGTAAGTAGTGGGGTGGGGGGGAAAAAAACCAAAGCTAACCTATGAGATTTTCTACCAAAAAAACTGAACAGGAAGTGTATCTTTTTTGAGTTAATACACAATAAAATAGTATATCGAATCAAGAAAATGTTTCCTATGCACAGCAAACAGAAAGATGACTATACCAAAAGGAAGAAGGAAGATAATGGAAATGGAGATTACTTGTCTGTAACTTGAAGTTCTTCAAGATGTGTAGTCCCTAATCTGCATTCCACTACCTACTCTTCTTCCCCTCTGCTTCACATCATGACTGGATTCTCAACAGAGAAGGAACTGGAGAGACAGTTGGTCCACATCTCCCCTTATACCCTCTATGCAGAGTACTAGGGGAACCACAGCAAAAGCACAGACCAACTGACACTACTTGCAAGATTTTTTCCGGTCTCAGGCACATGGTGTGCATGCATACCCAACATGTGGACTATAGGTAAGGACTAAGCATCTTGAGGAACTTCTAGTTACAGACAAGTAAATGCTATTTCTTCTTCAAGTACTGGTCCCTATGTGCATTCCACACATGACTAACAAGCAGTACTCAAAGGGGGAGTAGGGAATGCAAGGATGTAGATGATACAGACGCTTCTAACACTGTAAATCCGAAGGCTGAGCCAGCAGAAGCAGCTTGGGCCAATGCACAATGATATGCAAAAACATGGATGGAACTCCAGGTTGCAGTCTTACAAATGTCCAGCATAGGCATTTGTCAGAGAGATGAAGATAAACTGTGAGGATAGCTCTGCACCATGGATGATTCCAACTCAGGCCAGGCAGTAGTAAAAAAGGAAATGGAGAAGCAGGTCAGTCCACACCACCCCTTATGCGCTCGGTACTGAGCATGAGGGGAACCAGGCATATGATGTGCATGTATACCCACATATGGAATACACACAGGGACCGGCACTCGAAGAACTCAGATGTGTTTTATTTCCTTGCTAGGACAGCATAAACTTACATGCTCTAAGCTGTGAAATGGAAAGCAACAGATTTTGGGGTTTTTTTGCTGCCTCAAAATAGATTTAAAAGTTGGGAGACAGACAGTAAGCAGACTAACCCTCTAGTTGATCAAGTAAATACCAGAGGAAAATCAGACACTCAATCTTAAATGGCAGAGGTGTCACCCAAAGTAGTACAGATTGAAGGAGAAGTCAGGATATAGAAAAAGTAATATTTGTTACAATATAAAATCAACCAAAAACACATGTACATGAACTTAAGGATGTTACTACATCTATAATTAAAAGACAATGGTTTGCCCCTTTTGGCATGCATGGAATGCCAAACAGCATGCAGTTAAACGAAAACATGAAAAATGCATTCGTCCATGGTAAGCAGAAAATGTGAATGAGAAAACGAGCCAAGTTGGTAGCAGGAAAGCAGAACATTCCTGGAGCTTTTGCTATCTTCACTGAAGAAAAGGAGTGAGCAATGTATGGGTGGGTAAGATGGATACAGAGGGTGAATTAAGAAAACTTCATGATCCCCATTGCTCAATACCAAAAAAATCCAATTTAGTTCATATTGCCTGTCTCATCATGGTTGATTTACTACCTTGGTAAGTGGAATCACGGAATAAATTCACTCGCTAAGCGTCTCAGAATCCAAGTAAATATTTCGTTACCACTTTGAAGGCCCAGGTTCTCATCCCTCGTTGCATTTGCCATCTACAAGCTGCCTTTTCTGATGTCCTTTAAAATGTTTTGATAACATCTTGCCTATCCCTAAAAAAAGTTTTTCATTCTCTAGCAGCTGTTTTTCTCATTGCAAAGAGGAAACATTGGGGACAAGAGAGATATCTAAACGTATACAAAATATATGCTAGTCTAGTCAATAGATTAGATTTGGTTTGTTTGCAGATAAACAAGAATTATTGCTCAAGTTCAAAACCTCACATTTTGTATTCATGTATCTTGAAAAATAAGGACGAAAACCAAAAACAAATACATCATGTTCAACTTACTCAGTCTGATATCTTTAATATCATGAGGCATAATCAACAAGGAAATATTTAACTAAATCCCTTTGATTTACAATTACACACACTTTCCTGAAACTATGGTAGTAAAATTTTAAGTCTAACCTTCTACATCCCTTCTGTCTCAACCTCCCGTCCCATATTTGAGGTCTCTTTCCTAGGTCCATTTCATTCTATTTCCTCAGCACATATTTCCAATAAAAAGAGAACCTGAATATGATGCTTTATTTCGAATCTCCAATCTGTAGCTTTTGTATATCTTTTTTTGCTCCTGTACCTTCAAAGGGCTTGCCTACACTGCAAAGTTGCACCACTAACTATTAAAGAGATACAATCACCCTAGCGTGGGTAGTTATTTTGGCATGAAAGATGCTTCATGCCCAGGAGTGACGCCAGCTTTTTTGCTGCCCTAGGCGACGCCTGCGGGAGAAGCTGCCGCCGAAATGCCGCCGAGGATCCCGGCGGCTGAAGATAAACCGTCGCCGCCGAAATGCCGCTGAGGGACCTGAAATGCCGCCCCCCAAATCCTGGTGCCCTAGTGGTAGCGACGGCCCTGCTCATGCCAGCACAGCTATTTCCACTCAGGAATAACTATACCAACATAAGCCTTCTTCCTGGTATAACTGCATCCACATTAGGGCTTTTACTGGCATAGTTATTTCAGTAAAATAATCACACTACTAACCTAAAATTATACTGATAAAATACAAGTTTAGATCAGCCCCCACCCACTTCACCCCCCAAAAACCCGCACTGTTCACCTTTTACTAAACCCAGGAATGGTCAGCTCAGATGCTATATTAGGTTTTGAAAGCGATCTTGATTTATACTTAGCTTTACAGTTTGGGTGAATGGTGCACAACGACAAATGGTGGATTGGCCAAGGTCCCACATGATTTACTGTCCTATTGGATCAGAACCTAGGATATTCCTAGCTCCCAATCCTTTGCTTTAGCTACTGTACTCATACAACCTATGCATACATTTCTAAAATGAAGCAACATTTAGCAACACTGAGAAGATTTGTTGAAAAATATGCTGGAAGTCTCCTACTGCTCATCTGCCCTGGCAGGCATATACATGATACTTACAACACAGCAATCACGAATCCCAGCATGTCTCTTAAAATATTACATACAATCTCAATTCTGTCATCCCAAGGGAGTGTCATGGCACAACTCATTTACTTTTTAGATCACAACATACAATCTTAGTGCTGGCTAGTTTAGTTAGATGTATGAACATCTTCCAGTTCAGAGTTACAGGAAATTCATGCAATAGCAGCATATCTGGAAGACAGACAAATTCTGACTCTCTTAATCTGGGCACTGCCACCAAATAGCACTTGTCATTGGAGGGTTATTCCTTCCAATGGTTGGAGATTTAACAGGCAGGCATGGGCTCGCCTTGCGCCTCCTATTGGCAAGAGTTGTTTGCGCCTTTTTAATACATGCATCTAGCTATCACGAGAGCAATAAGTAAAATAAAAGAATGTTTCACCTTCTGCTAAAAGCCTAATAAAGTAGCTGTGCCGCCTCGGTGTCAACACCTGAGCCACAGTGCTAGAAATGCTGGCCATAGGGTAGCAGAATGTCATGGCACAAGATGTGTAGGACAGATTCCCAAGCGCTTTTCATTTCTGTTGGGAATCATTGTTCCTAGGGAGTTGTTATAGCCTCTTCTTATGTGCAAGTTCAAGCTTCATACTTTGTGTCTGGCCAAATTTCCCCTTCCAAATTTTCACCTATATATTTTATTCCCAATAGCAGCTTTTATTTCCTCATTTCACTTTGGATCTCATTCATGACCTTTGAATACACGAGTTGTCAACTCAGCATAATGACGGGACATATTTACCAAGTCTGTTAGTCTGGCAATGCTACCAGGGTATCTGAGCAAGGCTAAAAGCAGAGGTTTCAAAGGATGGTTTAAAGTAGGCTTCAGCTACTATCCTACCCTTGTCTAGTTTGAGTTCTTTGCATAAAGTTTAATTTAGGAGGTTAAAAAGGGAATCAAATTTGGTGCCTTTCCATATCATACACTGGATCTCATATAGTAATATATTTTTATTGTATCAATGCTTTGCATTTTTTAGACTGGATTTTTTCCTAAACCATCCTGTATTTTTAGCTCTTAAAAGTGTTCCTTTTAAGATAGCATTTGCTGCTAGACTGCTTTGATCTTAATGCATACAAAAAGGAGTATAATAGCAAAACCTTAAATAAACTACTTACATTTAAGTATGGTCTCCCTTTAAAATTTAATCAGGATAGAACACAAAAGGAACAATATTTCAGTCCCTGGGGGCCCAAATTCAAGAGAGGCATATTTGAGAAACATCTCTGTGTCTGCTTATCAGTCTTATAGCAGCTACTGAACTCTAAACTGTTATTTGATTTTTATGGTATTTATTTCTATGACTTTTGCTATATTTTTGATTAACAGTCTACAGTGATGCCAACAAATAAACTATACAAGATCCACTAAAGCACATTTATAGAACGTTAGAACCCAAACTGATTTTCAAGACACAATACATTTGAAAACATGAGATATTTAATATGCCAATGAAAAGCAGTTTTTAGTAGATGCCCAGTTATCCTGTAAATCTAAATTTGCAAGAATTTCCAGTATATGGAATTAAAATAAGACAGGAACAGAGAGTTTAAGGATTCTGCCTATGGAAGTCATTCCATCCAACACATCCTTTAAGATTTAAAAGTACATTTGGACTCTGCACATTTTAGGGCATTTCCATTATTTGTGCTATAAAACCTTATGGATGCATATTAGGCTGCTTACTCCATTTCAGCAAGAAATCAAAATGTCCTGTGTAAAATTTATTTTTTTTAGTTAATACAGCAGCAAGACATGTAATAATGTGAAGACAAATTAGTTATTTAAATAACAGCACTGATCTAACAGCATCTGAGTTGAATGGCTATTTCTGTAAGCAAGCGCCGTTTCTGAATAAATCCCGGGGGGAGCCAAGTGGAGAAAAATGAGACCAGATACAAAATGCAGATTATATAGAGTGATCTGCAATCCTTTTAGATTCTTTTACATACCTCTGAAAATGTTGGGTGTATTTCAGAAAATAAATATTTCACTACCTTTATTTCTGTTAACCAATACATATATGTTAGACATAGTATTACTATAAGTATTGGGAGTTCACGTTAACTGAATGTATTATACCCTCCCCACAATTCTGTTCACCCATTTCAAGTATCCCATAACACTTTCCCTTACCAAACGTAAGCTTTGGCTTAAGTAAATAGGAAAACTGTCAGGATCAGGACACATGCGTGTTTTACCATAGCAACAGGTAGAGAATTACTCTCACAGGCCAGTACTGGAATGTCTCAAAGGAAAAGGGACAAGATATATAAATTGTGCTACTTGGTACAAACCCAGGAGGTGCCTTCATGCCCCTTGGTACTTGGAATGCCTGTTTTCAGAACAAAGAGATATGAGGTATGCCATGGTACCAGAAAAACAAGGTAGAAAGCCGATTGGTTAAATCTTGTTTCAGATGATGCATGCACACAAGACCTTTTTATTTGTAAACAGGATGGGTATAAAAAGCATAGCTTTGGGAGTGCAACTTTGGGAGCACACCTTCTTTGTAAGGTGAATTTAACAGCACTGCACAAGATGGCTTCCTGGAAACTGGTATTATACTGAGCCTATCTTCTTCTCCTATACTATTGACAACTTTGAGCAATAAACTCAATTAATGTTATTGGGTTTTGAATATATTTCTTAATGAAACAAAGTGTGGTCAAGCAGTTGACTATGCAATTTATCAGCATTACTGAGTAAGGCCACTTAGACAGGTAGTTACTGTTCCCCATATTTTGTGGACAAAAAGGTTGCATAAGGTTTCTTCAGGTAGAGCACTGGGTTCTATTCCCAACTCTAAAATGTCAGACCCAAGTCCCATCCACTTAGCCGCACTGGTTTTGGATTAGCAAATCTATTGGCCATCTTGTCAGTATCCACTGCTTCAGCCACCAGATGGCTCTCTTCTCTCAGGGCCAAGAATAGACTCCAGGAAGCCCTATCTCCAAAATCCTAGTTATCTTTGCTGTCTAACAAAGTCCTCAAAGTCACTTCTGGCAAAGTCAGAAATAGAACCCAGATGCCTTATACAGCAAAACACACTCTTACTCACTTTACATATTTGCCATGTTACCTCAATGAATATGCTACTTGGCTATGCTGTCTATATAGCAGAGATACTCATATTCACCTCTACAAAGTACCAAGATGTATCATTTGCCTGGCAAGTAGTTGCACATGGTGAGATCTATAGAGAAGGGGAATCCCATTTGTTATTTCTTTGCTAACCAAATTATCTCTGCATTCTGGTATTTCTGATGTATCTTCATGCTCCTTTGTTTTGCTCCCATGGATATTTTTTTATTTTAAAGGAGAAAATATTTCCTTTTGTTATATAAAATACATTTTAAAACAGTTTAAGTATTTATGACAGTGGATGACAAACCTGCTCTTGCACTTTTAGTGCAGTGTGCTGTTATTCTAGATGTTCTACAGAAAGACCTAGGGCATTGGAAGATACTAATCAATAGCTATTTTTCAGTTGCTCAAGAAGTGAGACTCTTTTGCATTCAGTACTTAAGGGCATGTTTATAGTTAGAGAAGAACTAAACAAGTTAAATGGTTGGCTCTCATGTTCAAAGGACAAAGCTATCTTGGTCTCAAAAGGTCTTTCTACAATTAGTGAATATTGTATCCTGCAAATCCAACTTTCAGTCTAAGAAAAATAAGACAACAGATTCATACCGTGTGAGCTGCAGAAAATATACCAGTTCCAAAACAGGCAGTTTTCTTCGACAGAACAGAGGTCAGAGTTTGAGACGCTTCAGTAAAACTAAAGCATGTTCCTGATCTGTGTAGCAGCTGTTAGTCATCTCTACGTTATTTGACCATATTACAGTTCCAAATAAAACAATGATATCAATGTTGGGATCCTTTAATATCCGACATATAATACCAGCCAATCAAATTTAAAGGTAACACTTCAAACTGATAGAAGGAAACACTTTACACAATGCATAATTAGCTTAAGGAATAACTCACTGCCACAAGGGATCATTGAGACCAAGAAAATCACAGGACTCAAAAGGCACTTAGAGTTTACTTTACTGCCCACCAAGCGCGTCCTCATGGCTAGGGTTGCCCCTGTGGCTGTCGTGCCTCTATTTCCCTTCATCCAGCCCCATTTAAGAACTCTCAGTCTCCAGCGACCTACCAAGCTCAATTCTTTAATTCCACCAGTTCTCCTCAGGCTGGCAACAGAGTCAAATACCAAACTCAAAAGTCCAAAACAGTTTTTGAGTTCATCTTCCCTTCTTTAACTTCTGCTCACAGGAGTTATCTGGCTATGGCTCTGCAGGATCCAAATGTGCTCCTCAGAGCGGCTCCTTCCACCAGCCCCAGCTCCAGAGAGTCTCCTGAGCATCCTGCCAGGTTTTCAGCCTCTGGCTGTCTCAGCTACTCTCTCAACCATACACCCGCCGCCACCCTTTCTCCCCTACACAGCTTCCTGCTGCCTTTTATATTAATAACCTGATTCCCCTCAGGTGGGGCGCTCACCTTATAATCAGAGCTGGCTTAGCACCAGGCTCTCCAGCCCATAGGCAAGCCAGCTTATTACTGACATTTTATATGTACAGCCACAGTATATATTTTAGCTTATTAAAGATATAGGAACCCTCGTTCTTCTAGGCACAAGCCACCACTAATTGGAGAAGGATTTAAGTAACTTCCTGTGGATAGGTCTGATGGGGTATACCTGTCCCACACTGGACAGGAAGGGGTTAACCCCATACTGTGAGCAAGCCTGCTGGGTAGGCTCCTACTGGAACCACAGTATAAACGGGAGCAATCCTGCTCAATCTGGGCTGACCGCTGAGGAGAGAGGATGTACGCTGCAAGCTCCTGCACCCAGGAGCTGTCGGCACCCCAGACCACAGAGGCCAGGCACACCGAGACCCAGGAGGAAAGCTGACTGCCCACGGAAGCCCCCCAGGGGAAGGAGTCTCCAGGAACTTTGCTGGTCAGCTACCCCAGAGAAGCACAGGACCTGCAGACTATGGCGCAGGTAGGCAGGGTAGAAAGTGGCCCAAGGGAACCAGACATTGGTCTGGTAGTGGAATCATGAACCGGGTCAGCATGTTTTGGACAGATCCCTGCTGACCCAGTAGTGAATACACTTGCAACTGACAGGGCCCTGGGCTGGCACCTGGTGGAGTAGGGAGAGCCTGGATCATCCTGCCCAAGCTGCCAATCCACTCCTGGGTGGCGGCCCACCCTCTTTGCCTGGCTGCCAGGCCACACTGCTGCCCTGCATGAGACGGCAGCCCCTAATGACTCCGGCCACCAGACCACACTGCACAGCAGGGCAGTTTGACTGCCCAAGAAGAATGTCAGACACCGGGTCTGCAATGGGAGTGTGCCACAGAGACCCAGAGAAAGGAACAATGATCAGTCACTACCTATACCCAGGGGTTTAAAACACATGGGATTCAGTGGTTGGATCCAATCACAACATACTGGTGTGTCCATCCAGAGTGTGGGACTGGACCCAGTTCAGATAACTACTAAAAAGGAATAGGAATCTTATTGCTTTAATGATTCTCTACTCTCTGTTTACTACACAAAGGAGTGAATGCATTTTGCTATAATCCATAGTTGGCAGCAATTACTTAAGATCTTTAAAAGCATGCATTAGCCTAATGAGAAGCATTTTTGTAGAGAAATGATTGATAATCCATTGCAGAAAAACGCTACAAAAATGTTAGAGTAAATGAAAATGCTTAATCTGTAACAGACAACTATTAGCCACAGAAGAAAACTGCCTTAAAAAATGAACTATCGAATGGGATGAAATTCAGCTCACAGGAACAGCAGTAAACTTCTTCTCCGTATGAAAGATCAGAAGGAAGCTGCAGTCAAAAGTGAAGACCTTTTCTGTTGTTTCTCTTCATTTAACCAGAACTGCTGGAGCGCAAAACATTTTTAACATTATGTTTCAACACCTCTCTGAGGTAAGGACATACTATTCCGATTTTAGAGGTGCGAATAGGCAGGCTGACAAAAGGTAGGACTTGCCTAATATAATAAAGAAAGTAAATGGCAGAATCAGAAATAGAATCATCAGGACCTATCTTCTCAACATATATTCTTGAAAAGATTTTTCATTTCCTGCACTGTGAGGGGCTGAGGGAAGCGGCACGGGCCGGGCCACCTCTTCCCGCAGCCCCCATTGGCCTGGAACGGCGAACCGCAGCCAGTGGGAGCTGCGATCGGCCGAACCTGCGGACGCTGCAGTTAAACAAACCATCCCGGCCCGCTATCAACTTTCCCTGACGGGCCACATGCCAAAGGTTGCTGATCCCTGCTTTAGCATACGAAACTTTTCAGTCCACTGGCTCATCACTGAATTTTTACAGCAAGTAGCATTTAACTTTTGCCAGGACATTTTTAGGCAGAGCTGCCTTTGTTTCTCCCACCACAATAGCAGATCTTCCCACACCACTCTGTAAGGACCTCTTCAGGGATCATTGCTGAGAAGAACTCAGAAGCATGACCCCAGGTGACAGCCAGAACTCTAAAAAAAAGTTCCCTTCTCTGGCCTCATGATTAATACATCCTCATGGCTCATGACTGCCTAGAGCAAGTTTCGCAGTCTTTACTACACCTGAAAGTGTACTGTTAAAAATTAATAAAGGAGTAGTGATTGTGAACCTGTTTATTTTAAATAGCCCAAGGGAAGAAGTACAAAGCTGAAGTACTTATCTTCTGTCCTACCTGCCCACCCCACACCTAACACTGTTTCTCTGTTTTTATCAGTGACTTCAGCTGCAGTATCCTTAAACGATGTCCCTTTGACACCAGCTGACAGCCTAAGCATGATAAGAAGGAAAAGGAAACTAACAGAGAAGACATATTCTCCAAATTGGTGCAAAGTGCTGAGTCTGGAGCAAGTGAGACTGGTGAACGGAGGAAGCATATGCTGGAGGGGATAAAGACAGTCCGAGAGGTGCACCAAGACATGCTGCAGCTGTTGAAACAGACTCAGCTGCTAGAGCACATTATGGATCAAAGCACCCAAAGACCAACTCCACAGCAGCTACTACACAGCAAGGAGAACCAATCCTCCTAGCTCAGGGCAAACACCCCTCTCCTCAAAACTCCAGTCCCCCCGGCAGCGTTATCCTTTTCATTTAGCCCCACTGGACAATAATGAGAACTGCTCAGGCTACACCAACTGCAACTTGTCAGTCATGCAGCTGAATGTGGACAGTACCTTGCACTTACTTTCTTGTAAGCAGCACTTAAAAATCTATGTTGTGAAAACCCAGATTTCCTGTGTCTTACAATATGGAGATGTGGATCCCCCAAAAGCAACAGTTCCCCCCCCCAAATATTTTTTTTGATAAACCAGCTAAATTACTGTCTGGGTACTGCAAGATGTAGCTTAAAGCTTCCCTTACCAGCACAGAACTAACTAGCCTCATCTCAGGCTACTCAAAAGCAACAGACGGCCTGTTCACCTCATCCCTCCACTCTGGCAATAACATTCTCTCCCTTGGCCATGAGATATTATACAATACACAGCATGCAGCAACAAAAGGAATATTTTCCTTGCCTCCATCTAACCTTGTCATGAGACATCTCTACATCCCCTTCAATCTTCCAAAGGCACGCTCCACAGCCATCCTGGACTTGCTCAGACAATAGTCAAATCTTTCCTTGCTTCTGTCCTAGTGTTTGGGGTATGACTTCATGAGCCAGAGACGCAATAGGCTGGAGCCCTTGAGAATCTCCATCAGTATTGCAACCTCATTAATGTCAACAGGCTAGTCCAGGAAAATTGCCCCGCTTTCAGCTTATCACAAGTTCCGGCATTTCTAAAGGTGCAAGCATAACGGACTTTTCTTAACCACCACTAATGTTAGTAAATGGTCAATGGTGATCCACCAATGTTTATGTAACTATGGAGAAGTACTTCTTTTGGTTTATGTACTCAGAGACAAGGTGGGAGTGAGGATACAGAGTGGGGTTACGGATCCTGTCTGTCTATCACCCCACCACAGATAAGATTTCATTAAATCCATCTATTATTTTTTGCACATTACCTGAGTGCCAATCTTTGTTTAATTGCCTTGCACACCTGAATGATGACTGCCCTGAATACCAAACTGATTGCCCGCAATCTAGGTTTGCAAGCTTCCAGATAGCGCTCACCAGCACTCACCACCCATTTCGTCACCGTCAGAGCAAACTTTATCCTAGTGTCTGTGCGCTGCTGACCTTGTCACACAACTCCAAGTTATGTGGCCTCTCTCATCTGAAAATCCCAGAATCGCTGCTGGTTGACCCATTCAATCTGATCCCACCACTCAGTGCTCTTTGTATGGGTCTCAAACCACTGCTCCACTAACTGCAGCTGGTCAGCTTCTCCGGTGATTTTTGTGGCATCCACGTTTTTGGCAGTGAGATGGAAAAACAGCACAAAACACAGTCGATTATAGGAGGGAACAGAGGGATTTGTAGGAATTTGTCCCCAAGTTCCTGTAATTCCCTAGAGAAGTGATGGTATCAACAGCAGCAGCCCCAAAATACTCATCAAAAAACATCCACAAGGTAGTGCACCAGAGCGGGGGTGGTGGGGGAGTAGGAAAGAAACAGGTGTCTATCCACAGTGACAAACACATTTTGCCAATACCTCCTGATGCTGTGAGGACACACTGCACTGGCAGAGGCAGACAAATGTTAATGCACTCTACCAAAATACCTATGTTGGCAGCAGTATGCAAGTGGAATTTTGGAGTGCACATAAGGGGTGAGGTCTCAATTTGAACTGGTGACTGTGTGGTATAAAGGCTCAATCTCATTACCAATGCCAAGAACCACCTAGTACCCAACTTTCATCAGTTTTAGGCATTTACATTCAGATAAATAATTAATGACTAAGTATATCTAAAATCCAGCATGCCTAGCAGTGAAATTTAATCATATGAGATACATAAATACTTCTGTTATATAGGCTGCCCATAGGGACAGATAGAATCAGTAAAGTTAGTGGCATTTCATATACGCTGTCAGTGTCAAATCCTGAGCATAAAGTGGTTTAATTCTGTGCAAAATGTCAGTCTTGCAGAGATCAGACCTTCCTTCTATCATTCGTTATAGTCAAAAGTGGCATTACATGCTTTTTGGCCAAGTCGCCAGCTGGACAAAACCACCCCAGCACACAATGCTTTCAAACTCTTCACTGCCGTGCAAAGGGTATGCATATCCTGACCCTACCCAGCACTGCCCCAGAGATTCACAAGGACTGAGCCAGATCTGGGTACTTCATGCCACAATGGCTGGTGTGATACCATCAACTGTGGTCAGTCTGGCTGGCACCACGGTCCCCAGCATACTGTGTGTGTGTGTGATGTACTTAAAGGTTACAGCTTTTGTGGACATTGGTTTAAGAGGGTTTGAGGTTCATGAAAATAAGGGCTTGTCTATACTACCCGCCGAATCGGCGGGTAGCGATCGATCTTTCGGGGATCGATTTTTCGCATCTAGTGTAGACGCGAATAAATCGATCCCCGGTCGCTCTGCCGTCGACTCCGGAAATCCATCCCAGTAAGAGGCGGAAGCGGAGTCAATGGGGGAGCGGCAGCAGTCGACCCTGCGGCTTCCTCAAGGCGCGGTAAGTCGATCGAGGTACGTGGACTTCAGCTACGTTATTCATATAGCTGAAGTTGCGTACCTTATAGGGTGACAAGATAGCAAGTATGGAAAATATCGGGACAGGGGGTGGGGGTAATAGGTGCCTACATAAGAAATAGCCCCAAAAATCAGGACTGTCCCTATAAAATCGGGACATCTGGTCACCCTAGTACCTTACATCAACCCCCCTCTCCTCCCAGTGTAGACCAGGCCTAAGAAAGGAGCCCAATTTCCTTCCAGATCTGCTGAAAGTTACATTCTGGTTTACACCATGGTGACTGGCTTCTACTTTTGAATGAGTAACATTTTAGGAAGTAGAGAACCTCCCTATAACATTTATTGAAAGATAGAAGCAGACAAAAATTTTTACTACAGCTGAATCAGAAGTTCCTGTAAAACGGATGAACTGGTATTGTGTGTTCTTTTCAAGTCAACTTTCTGTCTCACAGCTATTAGTGCCACTAAGGCCAACTCCTTACTTTGCCTGACTGTATATATAGCAAGACCATGCTGTGTCTATTGCTAGTACTAGATGCATTTCACTTGCATGTGAAAGTCAAACCAAAATAAAGCTCAGTTACCATAATTTTCACACCTTCCTCTAGCCCCGTCTCTTAAACACCATTTACTACATTTTGAAAGTGTGCCAGAAGCCTTAAAGACTCTCACACACTATCCCACTCTTGGTGATGAGTCACAAAGGTTCACAAATGTGTCTGCTTTGTTTTTCCAGGCAGTTCTGCCCTGATATTTTGGACTGATGCACAGTATGAGGCCTTAATCCAAGCTATTTTGAAAAAAAATATATGAATGAGGTTAGTGTCTATGAATACACAGAGAGTGATGTGCAAAACCACATGATCACAGGCATTGTACTAAAGTACGTTCCTGCTCCTGCAAGCCACACTTTGTTTTGAGAAAGCTGTTCTCTGTATTGTTGATGAGAGAACAAAGTAGAATTTCTCATCTGGAATCTCCCCCATCAATGCAGTACTCACCCTGGTGTGACAGCAGGTGGGATGACCAGTATTAGCTTAAGTTGTGCTTCATGGAGAGCTTCCGAGAGGTGAGTAAGCAAATGAATCAGCTCCCTGTAATACAAACACATTGTTAGACTACAGGCAATAGACGTGGCATGATATTTGCATGAGTAATTTAGAAAGTAAAACTAGAGGTAAAGACATGTCACAGGCAGTGCATCCTATCTGGAAGTTTTGTAGCAGGTGAAACATTCTAGGCAGATTTGTCAAGGCATGACCTCTTCCAGCATCACTAAGTATACAACACTGCTGGATAATACTGATAATAGGTTATCATAGCGGAGCTAAAATTTTGCCATTTTTAATTTTAGCTTTAATTTAAATCTTTCCATTTTCACATAGACTCATAGAACTCGAAGGGACCTCGAGAGGTCATCTAGTCTAGTCCCCTGCACTCAAGGCAGGACTAAGTATTATCTAGACCATCCCTGACAGGTGTTTGTCCAACCTGCTCTTAAAAATCCCCAATGATGGAGATTCCACAACCTCCCCATGCAATTTATTCCAGTGCTTAAACACTCTGACCATTAGGAAATTTTTCCTAATGTCCTATCCTTGGAGGTTAAGAAGAACAATTTTTCTCCCTCCTCCATGTAACAACCTTTTATGTACCTGAAAACTGTTATGTCCCCTCTCAGTCATCTCTTCTCCAGACTAAAAAAACCCAATTTTGTCAATCTTCCCTCATAGGTCATGTTTTCTAGACCTTTAATCATTTTTGTTGCTCTTCTCTGGACTTTCTCCAATTTGTCCACATCTTTCCTGAAATGTGATGCCCAGAACTGGACACAATACTCCAGTTGAGGCCTAATCAGCGCGGAGTAGAGTGGAAGAATTACTTCTTGTGTCTTGCTTACAATACTCCTGCTAATGTGTGAAGCACTCCTGGTGATGACGTGCACCACCAACCCAAGGAGGGTAGTATAGTCATGCAACACTGCAGTAATTACTACAGTGGCTGTAAGTCAACCTAATATAGGTCGACCTGAGTTTCTAGTTTAGACACACCCTTAAAGATCCTCTTTTAGAAAGCTACCATCAGTAATATAGTGAAGAGAAATCATATATAGAAGCAGAACTGTTGTTTTGCAGATACATTTATTTTATTCTTCAGTTCCCTCATGAAATACTGAGTGCAAGGATCAACTGGCTATACAGGCAGTGTCAAAGAATCTTCAAATATTTAAGTTATGCTGTAATTTTCTCACTGTTAGGTGAAGTTGATGATTTATCAGTAAACTACATAGAGATAAGATGTAGAAATTAAGTTTAATGACTTTTAGCAGCTCAAGCGGAGTCCTTTATTACTTTCACAAATTAAATACTGTCCCTCTGTGCGCGTTCCTTAAGTCATCTGATTCATCAGAACAAAGTCAACTTCCCTATTTAGCCATAGGCAAGGTGGAAGAAGACAGATGAGCTGACTAGGGAATTTAAAGTCTCTGTAGTTACACTGCAAACCTACAGTGAACAAGTCAGAGCAAAGAGCAAATTCCCAACCATAATACTATCTAAGAACACAGACTTCAAGCAACTGTGGTGCAGATTTTTGTTTGAGAGCCAAATGGTTATTGCCAGAATCAAACCTAAATTGCGCTGGTGCAAGAGGCACCGTGATGGTGCCTGTTTACTCATTTTGCTTACATTGAACAAGAAAAAGATCCCTATGATTTGAAGGTACACGAGTGGGAGGCAGGTCATTTAGCAACGGCCATCCCAAACTGTTCATTCCACTTTCTAGGTTACAGTAGAACTGAAATCCCAGACACAGACTCATTTTGTGAGCAGTAATCCACTCCAGCTGTGTGATGGGAGGGGAGAAGGAGTCCGTCTCCTCCTCCTCCCCCGCCCCCCTGTACCTGATTATTCACCCAGAGATTTTTCTTAAATCACTCACCTTCTCTACAATTAAGATTTTCCACTAGGGGGTAGATTGGCTACTGTTGCACAGTTATATACAGGAAGAAAATCTGAGCACTTTTTCAGACAGCATGACTAAAACTGCCTCTGGAGTTTGCCAATAACTCTGCAATCTCAGTTTTGGCAAAAGTGGCAAACAGGAGATTCCTACTTTACTCCCAAAAGCCTAGCACACTGCTTCCGCAGCATCCCCACCCCTCTGGAGTTTACTTGAGACCTGGTTGCCTCTGGGCAAAACACTGCACTGAAATACCACTGAACCATTCCACTTGTCACTATCTTACATATATTCCCTCTCCCATCCAGAGGGAAACACTAGATTGCAAAACGAAAATAAGAAAGAAAAACTTGTAGAGACTAACAAATTCATTATTACTAGATTGCAAGTAATCATGAGCGTCAATTTTCTTCATTTGCCATATTTACCATCTCCATTCTCATTCTGGAAGAGTAAGAACTGCCTTTCCCATCCTTAAGTGTATCTATTCCACATTTTGAGCACCACTATCCAGTCAAACAAGTCATTGATTTAAGTACAGAATAAGAGAATCCCTACCCCAAGCTGTAGCCACCCTTTCCATAAAAAGGAATACAAGAGTGACAGTACCACCACATCTTCACACACAAGTCAGAAGCTCCTGCCTTTTATATTCCTACCAACCAAAACATTTCAATCCCCTGTACCTGCCTCATCTCCCCCAAATACTTGTTAAGACAATTGGACTTTGCAGCATAGCAGGGAGGTTGAATCTGGCCAGTTTTGAACCAAATGGTGGAGTAGGAGAGATGAGGTATGATGCAAGCAAATGCAAAAGCCAAAGGGTGCCCTCCTAGGACATGGAAGAATGGATCCATCAGGTAAAGAAGTCCCAGATCATTTACTGCTTTATAGGGATAAATCAGCACCTTGTCCACCACCTAAATCCTGGAGTTATGTGCTTTTAGTTTCCACTTCCAAATGGATGTAGAGGTGTAACCCCTTGTAGTGTGCCTTGCAGTAAAATCCAGTCTTTAAATGGGAAAGGCACAAAGCACCATGCTTAGGTCTGGATCTGTGACGAGAGGTCACAGCCTCCTGGCCCAATACATGGAAAAAAGTGGTCTAAACCACTGCTGTTATTTGGTAGTCAGCATCTGAAACACTAACCAGAACCCTGAGTTATCAATTTAAATTACAAGTGCTGGCAAAATACCATCCATCAAGGTTTCCCCCCCTCGCCATATAATCCCCAGCAAAAACTACATTAAGATGGATTTGTAGCAGTAATTTAAGGGCCAACATTTCAGAGATGTTGTAATGCTTTATTTAGGGAGAATTACAAGCCCTAGAAATTCAGAATTAAGGTTACACTAAAACAAATCTAAATATGTTAAGTTAAGAAAGGTAGTTAAGGCACCCAAAATAATCTTAACTCTGTCCTGGAGTGACAACTTGCGGTGATTATGATTAAGGCATTTTTATTTGCCAGTGCAGAGTAGAAGAAACTGATTTTTAAAGTCCTGTTAGTTTTTCATAGAGCCATGAATTCTAAGGCCAGAATGGAACAACTGTGATTATCCAGTCTGACCTCCGGTAGAGCACAGGGCATAGCACATCCACAAAATAATTCCTAGAGCATCTTTTAGAAAATCTTGATTAAAAATTATTATTAGGGTCTTCATGTTCAAAGTTTTACCTGAACATTGATCCCCTCAACATCCTTGACAGATTTACCTGTTAGTCACTTTTTGGAGAAGATTTATGGCACAGTTGTGTTCCTTGCACCCATGCACACGCAGCCACCCACCCTTTCCACATTACAGATCACCAACAAAAGGCAGGATTGGAATTCAGGGCTTCTTGAATTCTTATGTCCCAACCCTATTTGGCCTCTCTATATAAAAAAGCTGAGTAGTGCCACTGCAGATTTCCTCAGAATGTCAGATCATCTCAGGGACCCAAGTGACTTGGCTTGTTAGAGCTTCACTGCACACATCAAAATTCCATATTTGGCTTATGGCGAGTCAGGGAGGAAAGTAACAGCAAAAGAGTTGCAGCTTCATGTGCAAAAAAACAGGATTTGCAAATTGGCCCACTAACCTGTCAAACCATCTCTCCAGCCCATGAGAGCTTTATGCTGAATAAGACAGGATTAATGATTAACGCTTAAAGACTTCATTTAGGCACACTCCAATTTGTCAACCAAGATAGATGATTTAAAATCAAGTGTGCACTCCCATCTTCCCCAAACAGCAATAGCTGAATGTCCATTTACAGCATGCTATAAATTAAAACTTTACTGTGTCCCAATAGTGCTCTTTAGTGTCTTAAAACAATAGTTTCCATATTACCACTGACAATTTTGAAAGAAAAACTACTCTCTCACATTTTAAAAGTTATAATGAGGTAAAGCATGGTGGGAACAGAATCAGTCTTTATGCAAAGACTTTATTAAATATTTATGATATATTTCACCATTGTCAAATTTAACTTCAGAGATGCTTCTAAAGCATTGGCAGTTTTAAGAATCTATCTTGAACCAATTAAAATCTATAATTTCCCTACTCTTCCAAGGCTTCCATTATCCCTGGCATAATGAAGGTCTATTTTCTAAACATCCACAGTTTCAAACTCTCCATTTGCCCCCTATAAAATTTAAGTATCTGTTCACACACTTTGGCATCTGAGATTTTTCTTTATTACTTCAGTTCATAATGACACTGACCTTGGAATACACAGTTGGTGTTAATGCACAGTATTTGCCCTTCAGCATATTTGAAGTCTACCATGGGGCATGTTATCAGAAGCCCGTTACATCCTCCTCTATACTTATGTGACCCTTTGAAACTCAGCAAGTTTCTAACTTTAGCCTTTCTATAAGGTTGGTAAATCAGTACTCCCTGAAATTAATGACCTGTCCAGGAAATTGAACAGAATAAAGCTGTCTACTTAAATAAGAAATTGTCCTTTCATGACACTTTATTCTCTAGTTAATACCAGGAAACTGGAGTGAGTTACGGCAAATCTCTGATTAATAATTATTCTTCCAAGGATTAACCTGAAGAATGGAGCTGCCAGCACAGGTTTTTGTTGCTTTACTCCCACCAACAATTAATAAGATGCCTGAAGGTCATCTTCTGCAGGAAGCCAAGCTCCTGCAGCACATTGTAAGAAAAGTATCTTTTCCAGGCAACATCCGTGTGCTGGTGGTGCCACCTATCAGTAAATGCCTGCCTGAATGAGAGGAACAAACTACACATGTGGAATCTCCAAGTCTAGTATGACACTGAGTGGTATATTCAGGCCTCTACAACAAACTAATCCAGGACCTTTGGAGGAAAGAACAGAATAAAAATGTAGTGAATTTTTAGGTATCAGATTAGTCAAAGAGAATCTGTCCAGCAAGCAACCAACTGCCTGAGGAGACACAGGGAAAAGAGTGCCACTCTGCCCTCTTAGGTTTCAGAGTCTTTAATAGTCTTAACCTTGTTACATTTTTCAAGGTAAATGCTACAGGGTGAGAAGCTTGTGGCATTTTATTCTTCAATAGCAAAAGTTCCTTGGCAGGCTTGTTGAGTGATATAAAGAAAGATTCCAATTAGGAGTCACTCTTGATGGAAAGCAGTTACCTTGTCAAAGAACTAGGTTTTCCTCCACATTCCCTACCTCACATGAAGCAAAAGAATCCAGTATTAGACCGAAGATCTGTCCATTGTACTGTGGAGTTCTGCAGAAAGGCTAAACGCAGAGTAAAAATATCGCACTCATTAACAGAAACTGGAGTTTACTTGCTGTGTAGGACTCTGAAAAGAAGAGGAGATTAGCAAGATTTCCCCCCTTCATCTTTAATTGCTTCTAGTGGTTCTCAGCACAAGGGTGCGAGTAGGCACCAAGTGGGTGCTGCAAGAGGCTAGCCTGTTAAAGAGCACAAGATAACTGAAGGGGGAAAAAATCCTTAGTTCACAAATCAGTAGCAGGTGGGCATGCTGTGGAAAGAATGCTGTTAACGTTAGATCATATGGTCATTTGCAGAAACACTGGTCTTGCAGGTAAAACTTGTACCCTTGAATTGAGGCAGTTTGCACACCAAATAGACAAATGCAGACTTGTACAATGTTTACTGCACACTCTACCTTTTTAGTCTGATTTTATTTAACTTAACTGCTTCAGTTAGAACAATGCTTTCTTTTCTATAGGAAAATAAAAGTGGCCCCTTTAAAGGCAGTTGACTTCAAGTTTTTCAGATAAAAAAAGGTTCAAAATGTACTAAAAAACATTATAGTCTTGGGATGCACAGGCAAAGAGTAAAAGTCACTAAGAGCTGAAGGAACGGATTTAAGATTATAATAGGCTAAACAGGGGCAGGACCTCTGAGCAAACAGCCACAGCTCCAGCCAACACTACAATATTGGCAACATTAACTTTTTGCTCTCCAAAATAAATTAAAGATAACCATGTCCGGTCCACTTTATAAGAGATAAACAGAAAACATGATTTAAGGGGAACTTGAGCAGTCAGAATTTCCATTCGTGCTGCCTTGTAGAGTGTGAGGCTACATTAACAACAATGTGTTAACCAGAGGTGAAAGTAAGCTGGTACAGCATACCGGCAAGAGCTGGTATACTGTGCCGGACTGGACCGACTTCCTCAGGCCAGCGATTTAAAGGGCCTGGGGCTACCGGCAGTGGCCGGAGCCCAGGGCCCTTTAAATTGCCACCAGAGCCCCACTGCCAGAGCCCCTGGGTGGTGGAGATGGCTCAGGTGGTGATTTAAAGGGCCCTTTAAATCACGGTCGGAGCCCCTGGCTTCCGCCGCTACCCCAGCCGGAGCCCAGGGATTTAAAGACCCTGCCTCTTCGGGTTGAGCGCCACCCCCACCCTGCTCAGGACTCCGGCGTACCAGTAAGTCCTTTAAGTTACTTTCACCCCTGGTGTTAACCCATGAGGGCTCAAGTTCATCATTTAGCAGTAAGGCATTCCCTGGGAAATATCCCACACTCTTCCACCCTTTGACTCCACCACCTCAATCAAGCTTCACAATCATCATTGCAGTGTACTGTATTAAACTGTTTAAAACGTATGCTGTGTGTGCATATATTATTTTTATATACACACTGTGTATATAGATATAAAAAAATTTCCCTGGAACCTAACTCCCCCTATTTACATTAATTCTTATGGGGAAATTGGATTCACTTAACATCATTTCGCTTAAAGTAGCATTTTTCAGGCGCATAACTATAACGTTAAGCAAGGAGTTACTGTACTGCAAAAAGCTACAAGCAAAAAAAAAAAAAAAAAAACTACAGCAAAAAGTTATAAGAATCTTTGCTAAATTGGGTAACTAGTTATGTATACAAACCTTACTGGTTGCATTTCCCACCATATTTTTATGATCTATTCTGAGAGAATTATTAAAAATGCTAAACGAATACTAGGTGGTTGAACAGGAGAGCTGGGAAGTCTACAAATATTGGAATGGTAGAAGCAGAAGGAAGGGAGTTTGGTGTGCTATGGGGTATAACTAGGAGTAATGGGATGGAAGGATGGAATTAAGAAAGAGAAAATTTCTGACAG
Source organism: Chelydra serpentina (assembly GCA_037349315.1). Taxonomy (NCBI): domain Eukaryota; kingdom Metazoa; phylum Chordata; order Testudines; family Chelydridae; genus Chelydra; species Chelydra serpentina. The sequence goes on along the minus strand of JBAIAC010000059.1, from coordinate 20,555,362 downwards.
CAAAGTCTATTAGGCTGTAGACTAGCATACCCAGGCAACCAACAAGCCATATCACTTAATGGATTTTAATTTGGAATTGACCAAAATACTACGAAGTGTACCGTATGGAATAATCCAGCATTGGGAGCAGTACTGAATGGTCTATGAGCTTTTTTCCATAATGCTATGATAGAATATTAAGAAATGTAAGACATTTCCACAGTCAATCAACTTCCTCCTTACAGCTAACATACTACAAGTTCACTGGAAGGATCAATCAGAAAAGCCAATTTTGTCATTTATCACATTAGTATTCAAGTGTGCATTTATTTAGGTTTAGAACTCTTGTGTTCTTAGTTACAGCTCCGCAACCCTGATCCCTTTTCAAAAAGCAGAATTTTACAAAACTTCAGCAGATCCTGTTGTCAGGTAACTGATGTGACATCTGTTACACATTTCTGCATTTGCTTTGACACACGTGCACAATTCCTGCTGGTCAGTTGTTGGCTGCTATAGCCCACAGGGAGTGGTGCTTAAAGTCAGCAGGCTAATTCACTTTTACAACATAAGCAGGTTCAGACTAGAGTATAAAAGTACAAATCCCATAAGGAAGCCAGATCTCCTTGCTGTCTTGCCATCTGATGGCTTAGGATAGTGGTTCTCAAGCTTTTTTACTGGTGACCCCTTTCACATAGCAAGCCTCTGAGTGCAACCTCCCCTTATAAATTAAAAGAACGTTTTTATATATTTAACACCATTATAAATGCTGGAGGCAAAGCAGTGTTTGGGGTGGAGGCTGACAGCTCATGACCCCACATGTAATAGCCTCATGATCCCCTGAGGGGTCCCAACCCCCCAGTTTGAGAACCCTTGGCTTAGGAAGTAATCTGATGGCAGAAGCTAGCTGTTCCTAGGAGCACCACTATAATGGTACAGATTCTTCAAGGTCAGATTCCAAAAAGCAGCCTACCCTACCCTCAGGGAAAGCGATGAATTGCTGGGAAATCTGTACTAAGTACTTAACAGAATTAATATAGATCCTGTATATAAAGCATACATAATTACTGTTCTGTCAAGGACCTACATCTCTACAGGACAGGGATTCATTCTTGTGCCAACATCCAACTTCAGTTCTCCCTATCTTCTGATGTTCTTTCACTTCTGAAATACAATTCCTTGAAAGTCAGCTGGTGTACAGTAGGAATTATGTTACAATACTGCCACTATGTGGACTAACCAACTAGTACATGGACAGCTCTAACCCTGTACTTTTCTGGTGAGCAGCAGCAGACAACTCACGCAAATTCATGACAAATTAACATAATTTTACCCAGATGCTTGAGGTAAAATTAGTGGACACTAAAGCAAGGCACTATGAACAAAAACCAATCCAAGAGCAGGCTTGCCTGAGCACTGTGTTAGCTTAATTCTGCAAGTTAGAAGGTTAGGGCGAAAATCACTGATATGGTTGCAAACTGCTGAAAGTCTGCCAGCCCCAAGAAAGGTGGAACAAAAGTCTATTGTCATTCACAATACCTGGGCAGAGTGACCTTAGATCTATTACTCCTGATCAATGGTGGCATTAAATACTGTGACTGGAGTTCCAGGGGTAAAATGAAGATATTGGCCCCACAACTTGGTGCCTCTCAATTGTGCCTGTGATCTTAAGGTGGAGAAGGGCGTGTCATCTCATGGCCAGAGTAAAACAGCTAAATTCTTATGGCTACTGTACACAGGCAAGGTTAATGAAAAAACACATGAAGTGGCCCCAGTAAAATGCAGTGGGGAACTGCATAATAAAGGCTACAAGTAGGGTTTTGAGTGGAAGTCTGACAAAGGTGAGCCAAGCTCAAATGCCTGGAAACTCCAACACCAGAACTGTAAAACACAAACCCACTAATTTGTGTACAATTAGAAACGTTTTATCTGACCTGTATTTTGGACCATTTCCACAGAGAAGGAGAACTGCAATCCATTGGATCTGCTCCCTCTAATAGCTTTGCCAAGGTCAGTGAGATCTATTTTAAGCCTCTTGATCAGCATGGCTAGCAAAAATGGGTAAGCATTAAAGATACGTAAAGGTGTGCTAAAAGTCAACTTCATGAATTTAAAAAAAAAACAAAAAACACCTCATAACAAGGCAGACAAATAGCTTCTGTTTCTACTATGAGGAGCTTCCACTGCTCTTGAAGTAATGAAATAGTACTTACTGTATCAATGTGGAGAAAGTTGATGCTGGAGTACAATGAAGGCAAATTACACTTACTCTAAGAATTAAACTCCATAAATCACCCAAAAATCTTACAGGAGTGTAGAGAAAGCAGGCCTCGTTTTGAAAGCATACCAAATAAAGTATACTCTCCCCCTGTAGTTTAGCAAACAACACCCCCGTAATGTTTAATCATGTGCTGTTGGCAATTTAGCCCTTTGAGTTCACGTTAACACATTTAAACTGGTCTGGAGTTGGTGTTAAAGCTACTCCATGAAATAATATAAAGTCAATCTTACTGTTTACACAACCATAAGAAATTAACTGGTAGATGAAACACCCGCTGTACTAAGTTATCAATGTATTACTGTCAAGGGTAAGACTATCCACTTTGTCCCTCAGGTGTTAGGAAACCCACCCCGTTTTAAATTAACACAATACCTGTGGGGCTGGTTCTCTGAATCAGCCCTTCCCTGTCAGGTAGCCCACCTAATAGTTAAATTCTCCTTTGTTACCACTTTAAAATCTAGAAAGTAATTAGTGCATGTTTCAAGTCAGTATTTCCCCTCACCACCACCAACCAGAACAGTCCAATTCAATCCAGATGAGATTAAACAGTGTATGTTTACTAAGGTAAAGTGAATCAGAAAACACAAAGTTTAAAACTTAGCTGCAACACTCTGCATCCTATTTAGAAGGACAGTGGAGCTCTATTGTCCTAGGGATAGATCTTGCAGTCCTTTATCAAGGCTCTCATCAACTTCAATAAGAGGATTGCCAAGTAAGCTGCTGCATTTGGTCTCTCAGCTCAAGAAAATCCAAATGTATCCCAAAAGGTTAACTACTACTTTTCTTTGAGGAACCTATGCATCCACATTTAAAATACAGAGTATTTTCATTTGCTTTGGGACATCCTTTTGAATTTGCTGTAGTAGTCAAGGTAATGCAGAGCTCCACAGTCTGTCGAAAAGGAGATTAAAGCCCCCTTGGGGCTGTCTCAATTAAGAAAAGCAGTTGACATTAGGTCAGGAATTCTGAACATGTTGGATAACCTCAACCTTCTTCCAACCTAAACAAACTAATTCAATGACTAAGAGTAGGGGCGGCGCTATGTTTTTTGCCGCCCCAAACACGGCAGTCAGGCGGCCTTTGGCGGCACACCTGTGGGCGGTCTGCTGGTCACGCGGATTCGGCGGCGTTTCTGCGGGTGCTCCGCCGGTCCCGCACCATTGGCAGACCCACTGCGAAATTGCCACCGAAGCCGCGGGACCGGCGGACCTCCCACAGAAATGCCATCGAAGGCTGCCTGACTGCCGCCCTCACAGCTACCATCACGCCGCCCCCCACAGCTTGCCGCCCCAGGCATGCACTTGCTGCACTGGTGCCTGGAGCCACCCCTGACTAAGAGTTTTAGTCCGCAGGAAGTTACCTTTCGCTAGCGATGCCCACACTGCGAGCCTCTCAGTAGTAACTCCAAAGTTAAGGCTGTATTGTGATTTAAAAGACTAAAATCCTGTTTCAGTGAAGTCAGTCTCCAAATTAGACACACAACAAATGTTGGAAGGAGAACTGAGTTTAAGCAATTTTGTAATAAAGATTTTGTAACTTAGCACAGGAAGCTTTTAGAAGTTCTTTTTGAAATCTTTGCCATCTCAGATTTTTTGGGGGGTTCGCCTTACAAATCATAGGACTGTAAGGGACCTCAAGAGGTCATCTAGTCCCCCTGCACTCATGGCAGGACTAAGGATTATCTAGACCATACCAGACAGGTGTTTGTCTAACCTGCTCTTAAAAATCGCCAATGATAGAGATTCCACAACCTCCCTAGGCAATTTATTCCAGTGCTTAACCACTCTGACAGTTAGGAAGTTGTTCCTACTGTCCAACTTAAACTGCCTTTGCTGCAATTTAAGCCTATTGCTTCTTGTCCTATCCTCAGAGGTTAAGAACAATTTTTCTCCCTCCTCCTTGTAACAATCTTTTATGTACCTGAAAACTGTTGTCATGTCCCCTCTCAGTCTTCTCTTCTCCAGACTAAACAAACCCAATTGTGTCAATCTTCCCTTATAGGTCATGTTTTCTAGACCTTTAATCATTTTTGTTGCTCTTCTCTGGACTTTCTCCAATTTGTCCACATCTTTCCTGAAATGTGATGCCCAGAACTGGACACAATACTCTAGTTGAGGCCTAATCAGCGCGGAGTAGAGTGGAAGAATTACTTCTCGTGTCTTGCTTACAATACTCCTGCTAATACATCCCAGAATGATGTTTGCTTTTTTTGCAACAGCGCTACACTGTTGACTCATATTTAGCTTGTGATCCACTATGACCCCCAGATCCCTTTCCACACCACTCCTTTCTAGGCAGTCATTTCCCATTTTGTAGGTGTGCAATGATTGTTCCTTCCTAAGTGGAGTACTTTGCATTTGTCCTTATTGAATTTCATCCTATTACTTCAGACCATTTCTCCAGATCATTTTGAATTATAATCCTATCCTCCAATGCACTTGCAACTCCTCCCAGCTTCATATTTCCAAGTTTTTCCCACTAACTTAGATCTGTTAATATGGTAGACAGACAAAACATGTACATGTTCGAGTTAATGTTGTACGGTGCAGTGTTTATCCATTTTTTGTGCACTGGGCTTTACTGTTGAACTGAAATAAAGTTTGAAAGGTTATTAGTGTGGTATGAAAGTCTCATAACAGTGGGTTAAGGCCTGAAGAATAGCAGTGTTGGGTGCAACTGATTTAAATGGCAGTGTCTTTGCTTTTCAAGGTTTCCATTCTGAGGAAACAATTGACCAACCTTAACTGAGTTCCCAAAGAATGGGTATATTCTCACTGCAATCAGGTGGTGACCCAAAACACTGGATACAAACACAGGCTGCTAGCCCATGCTGCAGCCTGTGCCATTACAGCTATACTGCTATTTTTAGCAAGCTATCTTAATCAAAGCTAGCACAGGTGTGTCTACATGTGCTGCAACCACGCCTCCTAATTGCTGTATAGACACTCCTGCATGGAAATTATAAGGCAAAGAGGAACCTTGAAGTTTACTGGCATTCAATCAGAAGAGCAACAAGTTGGTCAGGACTTGTGTACAAATAAAACATAACACTGACAGTGCAAATATAAAATACTAATCTATATGGATTAACAACAGTTTTTATACAATTTTTAAAAACGATGAGTTGGTTTTATACTGAAGAAGCCACTTTTTCAATCACTGCATCCTAAAGGCTCATACTTACGCTTGCTTTTGATTTCCCAGCTGACTCCACACTTCAACTACATATCCATCAAAATTTTCTTCCTAAAGTGAATTGGGAACAGTTCAATGCAAGTTAGAAAGCTTCAGCTGTCACACTGTTATACTAATACCATAGAGGTTAATACATTAATTGGTAACCAGTCTCTGTAAACATGTATTGTATTCCCCTCTCCACCCTCCCAGTCATATTAGTTTGTACATGTAGAGCAAAAGCGACAAAGAGTCCTGTGGCACCTTATAGACTAACAGACGCATAGGAGCATAAGCTTTCATGGGTGAATACCCACTTCTTCAGACGCAGAGTAACACGGCTACCCCTCTGACGTAGAGCAAAGAATATATTCACATGCTGCATACAAGGTATGCTGTGTGGAAATATGAAACTGATCACTAATGAAGCAGAAATTACTTTAGAAACATATGAAAGGCCAAACAATTCTCCTAAACTGTTATAAGGAAACCTCATTAATGGATAATTAACACCATAGAATAGTATCAAACCACTAGAGCAAATCTCAACATCACACTCTGCTAGCTACTTTAAATTTAGTCAAAGTATTTGGACATATAGAAATTATACATCTATATGTAAGTAACTGATGAGCTACTGCCAGCAGAGGTGCACATTCCAAACTTAGAAAAACTTGGTCTTGATCCGCCCTAATTTGTCAAAGATACTAATGATTTCAAATATACAGAATCCCACTATTACACATGTCCTCCATTTTTATAGTCAGAGTCAGATTGGGTCATAGAATCCATTTCTCTTCAAGCACAGAATTGTTCCCATTGCACATTTGTTACTTTTCCTACCCTGTTCCATCAGTAGACACTGAAGACAGCCCAAGTTTAACTCCTTTCTTAGTTTTCTTTTGGTGTTAGACTGTTGATTTTTAGTTTTCTGTTAGAGCATCCCTGTTTCTAGGGTTGCTCACTGTAAGACCCCTCTGTTCCCGATGCTAGAGCCCTCTACTTCAGAGAATTCATTAAATATCCCATGTTTGAGCCAACTGCCAGACCAGACAGGTCCTACTATTTGAGGCAGATCAGCTCTGCATCTTTTTGCAAAGTTCTAGATTAGAATTTAACATTCCGCTACTTTAATGTTTTGTCCAATCTAGTTGTAAGTAGCCTAAATCAACATTTCTACCACTTTCCAAGGGAGACTCTTCTACAACCTCTGGCTTTGTAGGTGTTACTGAAATCTTAAAAGCTCTTCAGATTCAGCTGAACTAGTGTTAACAGTATTAGGAAGGTTGGGTAGCCTCCCTACTTCCTACCAGCAGCTGACACCATTCAGCATGTCAGTTTAATCTCACCATGTGGTTGCTTTATTTGCCAAATTCAAAATTCTAACATGAAAATTGGGCAAGATAACCCTATGCTGGTAACTGATCATGGCCCTGTTACCTTCAGGAAATTTGAGTGATTTTTTTCCTTAATGATAGTTATTGTACTATTTCAAGAAAATTCTGACAGTTGCCATATCTATCCAGTTTACCATGAGGCTTCAAAAGTGAAGGTCTGTGTGGTGCAGCTGTTGTACCATTGTTATGCCGTTCTTAAGAGGTAAATAATTTCAGTACAAGTTTAGCCACTAAACTAGGGCTTACATTTTCAGAAATGACTAGTGATTCAAGGTGCCTTAATTTTTTGCCACCTAAACTGAGCTATTGTAAAGGGGCCTACTTTTCAGAAGGCAGTTTTTAAGCACTGTCTGAAGATCAAGTCCTGTTAGGATGTCCCAACTTAGCTGCCCAAAAATTAAGGCACCTGAAAATCACTGGTAATTTTTTTTTAAAAAGTTTAATCGCCCTCATACCCAATTAGTGAGGATTTAGAGACTCAGGAATTGATTAAAGGACACTCTGTGGTCAACTCTTCTCCCCATGTTGGTATTTTGACTATGGTCAAGTCATGTCTCAACCTGTTCTTGGCTAAAATAAAGAGAAAAGGCTATTTTAGTCTCACTGCAAGGCAGGTCTTCCAGACCTCAAATCAGAGCTTTCCAAACTGTGTGTCGCGACACGTTAGTGTGTCAGCGGCAGTGTGTAGGTGTGTCACGGGGCGGCAGGCGTGCTCTGCTCCCGGGCATGCTCTGCTCCCCGGCCGGGGCAGCGGGGCGGCAGGCGTTCCGCGCTCCCCTCCGGCCGGGGCAGCGGGGCGGCAGGCGTTCCGCGCTCCCCTCCGGCCGGGGCAGCGGGGCGGCAGGCGTTCCGCGCTCCCCTCCGGCCGGGGCAGCGGGGCGGCAGGCGTTCCGCGCTCCCCTCCGGCCGGGGCAGCGGGGCGGCAGGCGTTCCGCGCTCCCCCCCGGCATTTTGGCGGGGCGGCGTTGTTGGGTGGGGGGGTGTTTCCACCGGCATTGGGGGGGGTGGCACTTGGGGGGCGGAGTTGTTTTGTTTTTTTGCTTGGGGCGGCTGGCCCTGGGTACTGCGCATGCGCAGTATGTGTAATCCGGGCGGAATTGATTCCGCGTCACTTCCGGTGTGTCGCGAAATGATGCATGTCTAAAAAGTGTGTCACCAACATGAAAAGTTTGGAAAGCTCTGCCTCAAATCATTCTTGTAGCTCTCTTCTGAGTCCTTTCCCATGCGACGGGGGTGGGGGGTGGAGGGGTGTTGTTTTGAGGTTTATTTTTTGTTGCTTTTTGTTTTTAAAGAGTTTTGACATCACAACCTGACAAGAGGATTTATTCAGTGATGTTTCACTAATGCCACATGAGTAATATAATATCTCCTTACTTCCGCTTGATAGTCCCCTGGTTATACATCCAAGATTGCATTTGATCTTCACCACCACAGACACTGTCAGCTCATATTCAAGCTGGTTATCCACCATGATCCCCAAGTTCCTTTGAGTCACTGCTTTCCAAAACACACTACCCCATTCCTTCAAATGTGACATACATTCTTTGTTTACACAAATATAACCTTAAATAACGTTCTCTGAAATACAGCTGTGCCTAGCCTACCATCTGATCCATATCACTTTGTGGAACTGACCATTTACTGCTCCACCAATGTCTGTCATCAGCAGACTTTATCAGCAATGATTTTCTATTTTCTTCCACATCATTGTTTAAGATATTGAATAGCATTGGACCAAGAGCAGATATCTGTGGGGCCCTGCTAAGAACTCATTAGATAGGGATTCTCCATTTACAATTATTTTGAGATCAGTCGGCCAGATTATAATCCATTTACTATTTGCTGTATTGATTCCTAGTGCTAGTTTTTAACAGGATGTTGTACAATACTAATCAAACACCTTACAGAAGTAACTAGCATAACAGATCTTTGTCAACACTCTTTAATCTGAAAAACTGTCAGACAAATTTGACAAGATCCATTTTCCATAAAACACATTATTGGCATTAATTATTCTACCTTCCTTTAATTCTGTAAAGATTGTATTCTTTATAAAGGTATCCCATGATTTTGCCCAGGACTGATATCATAATAACTGGGTCATCCCACATAAGCTTTTTTCTAGGGCTGTCAAGCAATTAAAAAAAATTAATCGCACTGTTAAACAATAATAGAATACCATTTATATAAATATTTTTGGATGTTTTGCACATTTACAATTACAACACAGAATACAAAATGTACAGTGGTCACTTTATATTTATTATAATATTTGCACTGTAAAAGAGATAGTATTTTTTCAATTCACTGAGTACAAGTACTGTAGTGCAATCTCTTTATCATGAAAGTTGAACTTACAAGCGTAGAATTATGTACAAAAAATAACTGCATTCAAAAATAAAACAATGTAAAACTTTAGAGCCTACAAATACACTCAATCCTGCTTCTTGTTCAGCCAAAATTGCTCAAACAAATTTGTTTACATTTGCAAGAGATAATGCTGCCTGCTTCTTATTTACAAGGTCACCAGAAAGTGAGAACAGACATTCGCACTGCAGTGTTGTAGCCAGCATTGCAAGATATTTACGTGTCAGATGCGCTAAAGATTCATGTCCCTTCATGCTTCAACCACCATTCCAGAAGACGAGTCCATGCTGATGACGGGTTATGCTCAATAACTATCTAAAGCAGTGCATGACCAATAAACAGACCAATGCATGTTCATTTTCATCATCTGAGTCAAGTCATATACCACCAGCAGAAGGCTGATTTTCTTTTTTGGTGGTTCAGGTTCCATATTTCTGCATCGGAGTGATGCTCTTTTAAGGTTTCTGAAAGCATGCTCCACACCCCATCCCTCTCAGATTTTGGAAGGCACTTCAGATTCCTAAACCTTTGGTCGAGTGCTGTAGCTATCTTTAGAAATCTCATATTGGTACCTTCTTTACATTTTGTAAATCTGCAGTGAAAGTGTTCTTAAAACAAACAACATGCTAGGTGATCATCCAAGACTGCTATAACATGAAATATATGGCAGAATTTGGGTAAAACACAGAGCAGGAGACATACAATTCTCCCCCCCGAGGAGTTCAGTCACAAATTTAATTAACACATTTTTTTAACAAGCGTCATCATCATGGAAGCATGTCCTCTGGAATGGTGGTTAAAGCATGAAGGGGCATATGAATGTTTAGCATACCTAACACATAAATACCTTGCAATGCTGGCTACAAAAGTGCCATGCAAACGTCTGTTCTCACTTTCAGGTGACATTGTAAATAAGAAGCAGGCAGCATTATCTCCCATAAATGTAAAGAAACTTGTTTCTAGAAGTGATTGGCTGAACAAGAAGTAGGACTGAGTGGACTTGCAGGCTCTAAAGTTTTAGACTGTTTTGTTTTTGAGTGCAGTTATGTAACAGCAACAAAAATCTACATTTGTAAGTTGCACTTTCACCATAAAGAGATTGCACTACGATACTTGTATGATGTGAATTGAAAAATAATATTGCTTTTATCATTTTTACAGTGCAAATATTTGTAATACAAATATAAAGTGAGCACTGTACACTTTGTATTCTGTGTTGTAATTGAAATCGATATATTTGAAAATGAAGAAAAACATCATAGAACTCCTCTAGAACTGCTGCAGCATGCAAAGAGATTCACTGAACAGCTTGGAAAGTTCTTCAGCTCTTTTAGAACTCTTGGGTGCAAGTTGTCCAGTCCTGCAGATTGAAGATATTTAAATTTAGCAGTTACTGTTTGACATCCTACCTAATTACTGTTTGAATAGAAATTTCACTGTCATTATAAGATGTGATGGCATCGTCCAGCTATGGGGGATTGATAACAGATATCCCACTGGTTAACTCATTTGTATTAGCAATGGTTTTACCTTGGCTATTTGCACCATGCTCTTGGAAAGCTCCTCTATCTCATCCTCACTGCCAAAAACACTCTCAAAATCTTGGTAAGTCCAGCCATCAAACAAAATCCGAGGAACTGAGATGAAAAAACAAGTCAAACAAGTAATTATGAAAATTACAATTGCTCTGATTACACTGATATATTCACAGGAAAATCTCCCATATCTAAAGGTTTTGCTTCTCTACTTTCTAACCCCAGTTAGTATAGATAAGCAAATTGCTCATGCAATGTTGTCCTTTGTTTCAAAAGTGGGTCTTACTGAAGAACATTGACTCAAAGTAGATACTTCAAATGGAGAACTGAGTTATTAGTAGAGGCTGTAAAATCAATCTTAAAGGGATGCCAGCTTGAAAATAGTGTCTCCTTCTCGAAGTTTTATACCTATTATTGACACAATGCTTAAGATTACTATACTGGAAAGGTAAAGAATTTTACTTCTAAACTTTAGTTTGTTACGTTTGTGTGTTTGGCAGCACTGGGTCTAGTCAGTTTCACGGTTTTGATTATTTCTAGCACTCATAACAACATTCTTGCATTCCTTCTTTGGGGAAGCTCAGACACGCTCTTCCCCAAGCTTCATAAGACTGTTTACTAGCTCTGCCCCCATGTTACTAGAAGTGAAGACACAACAAGCAAGCAGGAAAGGGAGCTATTAGGAAGGCTGACATCCAAGGTGGAAAACTATTCTAATCACAGGAGCAGAAAGGCTTAGAATTGTTTTAGGTTAGTAAAGAGAATCAGGACACACTTAAAAAGAAAAGAATTCATATATTCATCTTCATCAGAAAGTTGTATTTTAAAAGACATATTTAAAAAGTTCAAGTTGAGGGTTCTTTTAATTTAAATGAACTTCATCCTTCTGCAATCTACTCTTTACATTTTGACATCTGCATAAAGCAAACATGCCAGTCACTGGCAGGATCATGGAGATGGTAAGGTGAGCTGTTTAGCATGTGTGTCTATATCAATGTTTTCCAATTTTTCTAAAACAGGAAGCTGTTATAGAGACCTCAGACATTCAGGTTAAGAAAAAAATGCAGTAGTCTTCTGCATCATCGTGCTAGACACTCTAGCTGGATGATCAGTTTGATTCTCTAACCAGAGCTTACGAATACTGTGGTCACAAGGCCAACCTCTCCCCCCAAGAACATGGCAATCAGCCCTGAAGGAATTCTCATCAAGAAGGGAGATGGCAGGAACACAGAGTCACAGAGTCTGAACCAAAAAAAAAAAAAGTGTGTGTGTGTGGGGGGGGAATTCTCAGGAGAAAAACCTCAGGGCACCAACAGCTCACAGAATCATAGAATCTCAGGGTTGGAAGGGACCTCAGGAGGTCATCTAGTTCAACCCCCTGCTCAAAGCAGGACCAACCCCAACTAGATCATCCCAGCCAGGGCTTTGTCAAGCCTGACCTTAAAAACCTCTAAGGAAGGAGATTCCACCACCTCCCTAGGTAACCCATTCCAGTGCTTCACCACCCTACTAGTGAAAACGTTTTTTCTAATATCCAACCTAAACCTCCCCCTCTGCAACTTGAGACCATTACTCCTTGTTCTGTCATCGTCTACCACTGAGAACAGTCTAGATCCATCCTCTTTGGAACCCCCTTTTAGGTAGTTGAAAGCAGCTATCAAATCCCCCCTCACTCTTCTCTTCTGCAGGCTAAACAATCCCAGTTCCCTCAGCCTCTCCTCATAAGTCATGTGCTCCAGCCCCCTAATCATTTTTGTTGCCCTCCGTTGGACTCTTTCCAATTTATCCACATCCTTCTTGTAGTGTGGGGCTCAAAACTGGACACAGTACTCCAAATGAGGCCTCACCAGTGCCGAATAGAGGGGAATAATCACATCCCTCGATCTGCTGGAAATGCCCCTACTTATACAGCCCAAAATGCCGTTAGCCTTCTTGGCAACAAGGGCACACTGTTGATTCATATTCAGCTTTTCGTCCACTGTAACCCCTAGGTCCTTTTCTGCAGAACTGCTGCCCAGCCATTCGGTCCCTAGTCTGTAGCAGTGCATGGGATTCTTCCGTCCTAAGTGCAGGACTCTGCACTTGTCCTTGTTGAACCTCATCAGATTTCTTTTGGCCCAATCCTCTAATTTGTCTAGGTCCCTCTGTATCCTGTCCCTACCCTCCAGCGTATCAACCACTCCTCCCAGTTTAGTGTCATCTGCAAACTTGCTAAGGGTGCAGTCCACACCATCCTCCAGATCGTTGATAAAGATATTGAACAAAACCGGCCCCAGCACCGACCCTTGGGGCACTCCACTTGATACCGGCTGCCAACTAGACATGGAGCCATTGATCACTACCCGTTGAGCACGACCATCCAGCCAGTTTTCTATCCACCTTACCATCCATTCATCCAGCCCATACTTCTTTAACTTGCTGGCAAGAACACTGTGGGAGACTGTATCAAAAGCTTTGCTAAAGTCAAGAAATAGCAAATCCACTGCTTTCCCCTCATCCACAGAGCCAGTTATCTCATCATAGAAGCCAATTAGGTTAGTCAGGCATGACTTGCCCTTGGTATCTCAATTACTGAGCTACCAATAATTAATCGACCCAAATAATACAAGATGCACTCTTTTATACCTTTTCTCCTCCAGTCTTTTCCCTTAAGAGCCTGTGCATGAGGACTATTTTGCTCTGCTAACATCTCCCATCCACATATTCCTGAAATAAAGGCTTCCTTGCCTGTGCCAATAACCACAAGCAAAAAACTACAAGAAACTTAAAATGCAGCCTCACCTATTTTGATGTTTTTAGAGTTTTTCTTGACATCTTTTATCCAATCTGTCAAACAATGAAACAGATGTTAAACTATGAGCATATCTAATATAAATATCTATAATGTCTCTTTCAAGAGACGTCTTCAAGTAAAGTATGTAGTTTCATTGCAATTCTCTTCCTCCTATAAGAGAAAGTGTTACTGGCTCACAGGTCATTCTATTATGGGTACAGCCTTACTTATATGTGGAGAATAAAGCTAGTTGCCCCATTCCACATGGAAACTAGTAGTTCAACATTTTTACCTTACCAAAGTTTCCCCTGCCTTTCACATGAAATGCAACAGTATTTGTTCTGGCTCATTTGTCATGACAACCAGATTGCAACATATTGAGGCTTTGATCTTTTTTTTCTTTGGAGGCTTCAGTCATTCTTTGGGATGAACAGGTTTAAATAAGATGGTATTTTTAGTGGCCTGTCCCATTTTCATAAGGATCATTTTATTGATTTATTATTTGGTCTGAACATGATCAGAATTAAAGCTTGTTCAGAATCGGTCCCCGGAGATGATAGTTCAATTGAGATAACTCTACATTTGCCAACACCCAAACCATTATGAAATTTTAATTTTAATAGCGTAAAGCCTGAAATGTAGCCTGACTGCAGTCATGTATCCCAAAATACTTTACAGAGTTAAATGAAGTTAATACAGATTCATTAAAAATGTTTATGTACATAACTATCTCTGCCTGTTCTTTGAAATGGGCCAGGTGAAAGGAGCCACTGAAATCTCCATTCTTCCACTACTCTTTGGGGGATAAATGGGTGGTTTTCTTTTAAAAAAATAGACAGACTTTTAATTATAAGAGTACAGTGACAAAGTAGACTCTTATCCTCAGAAAGGCCAGAGACAAATCCGTATTAGTATATTGGAAAGGCTAGTCATTCGTATCGTTCATTCAGCCTATGGCAATACTGATTATATATTTTATATATACATCCACACACAACGAAAATAAAGAACCTTGGTCAGCATCATGTAGTCCCGTGAACTGGAACATCTCCTTTCCCTTTCTTTTCACCTGTAGCCAGACTGGGGAGATCAACGTAAATTTGTTTCCAAACATTTTAGCAATATCGTAGCCATGGTTGTTCCACTTGCAAAAAGGAAAAAGAAAAAAAAAAGACATTACAACAGGATCTACAGCAACCTTTACTACTTGCCAGATGACAATTTTTCTGTATCATCACAAGGAAAAGTGTTGGAAGGATCACTGCAGGTCAGTTTGTGGGCTTCTGAGGAAGTGTTTTGGCATGTGTGGAGAGCTTCATTACTTAGGGCTAGGCTACACTTACCCGCTGCGTCGGAGGCGTCGGATCGATCTTCTGGGTTCGATTTATCGCGTCTTGTCTAGACGCGATAAATCAAACCAGGAAGTGCTCCCCCGTGGACGCTTGTAATCCTACTCCGCGAACAGAGTAGGCGGAGTCAACGGGGGAGCCTGCGCGCCGCATGTGGACCCCCGGTAAGTACCTTTTCATTCGAACTAAGATACTTCGACTTCAGCTACGTTATTCACGTAGCTGAAGTTGCGTATCTTAGTTCGAATTGGGGGGTTAGTGTAGACCAGCCCTTAGTATTGACTACGGAATGCACACTAGAAATTTCCAGCAAAGGTAAATGCACAAGCCCATCTTAGCTACAGATTTTACTGAATTTAAGAGAGACTCCAGTGGGGAATGGGATGAATATGCAGTCCATTTTTTCCATGTCCAATGGAAATTAGGAACAGTGACATTTCACACACCTGCTTTCTCTTGTAAGAGATGGAAGAGCCAGACAGTCACAGGATATCCAAGTGGAGTCTGCTAGAAGGCCTAGCCTTCTTGTGATTATACTTTCCCTCCTTGATAAGTGATAACGCTTCCAACAGAGTATACAGCATTCAAAACACTTGCTGTAGTGAAGTATGAACAGAGTCTGCTGAACTTTGCCATATTCTAAAGGAAATTTCTAGAAAAGCTACAGGGAGACCTGGAGTTGTTTTGTTTTTAAACAAAACAAGTTCACTCCAGATACTTGAAACTGTTAAAAATGAAAATTCAGGAAGATCAGTATTGTATCTGAATATTTAAAATACCTTCTTCTTAGGGCATGTCTACACTTACATTATTTGTTTACACAGCCCTTTACTATTATCAAAACATATATTCATTATTCTAAAAGAGATCTAAGGAGATGCCTTGCATCTAGCGAGCTTGGAAATAAGAGTTATTTTGGTGTAAGCAGAAAATGTTTTGCTCTGTATTGAAAGTATTCAAGTTTCATTGTGTAGCTATCCATAGTACATATTCAGTCCCCATTGCCCTAGTATCTGAGCACATCACAATCTCATACTACCCCTGTGAGATAGGGAAGTACTATTTTCCCCCAGAGGAATTGGGACACAGAGAGACTATGCAACTTGCATGAAAGTCACACAGAAACTTGTAGTAGAACAGGGAAACAAACGCAGGTTCAAGTCCCTGACTAGTACCCAACTGATGAACCATCCTTCTTGGCTTGGGTGGCTATTTGACCAAGCATCCGAAGTAGCTATAATACTATAAGGAAACTGAAGGGATAGGTACAATATTGTACCTGGTCCTGGGCTGAATCTGTTACTGAGGCTGAAAGAATGGAGAAACCTGGCATCTTATTAGTCCGTTGTATATTCAGCAGAGACTCTGATTTTTATTTTATTACTTACAGGGGTGATATATCCCAGAACATCTCCCAAGAAGTGTCTCTCCTTCATTTTCTTGGCACAGTAACTTTTGTGTTCCAACACAATATCTTTTGCCTTTGGATCAGTGACTACCAGACCCCGGTCTTGTACAATTTTGTCTGAATGCCATATCTAAGGGGGAAAACAATTTTTAGAATTACTTTCAGTAACAGCATTTATACAATTAACTACTTTGAGTTAATGTACACTTTAATCACATCATTACACTTTTAGTGTTCCCCATAAATGATGCAATATAACTTAGTTAAAAGGAACAGGCTAGAGCTCAGAAATGCTGTATCAGCAATATTTAAAATCTTACTTTATACACACTTCACCTGCAAACAGAGAAAAGGAGAAAGCCAATTTACTATAGGAATAGAGTATGCCAATCTCCACACATGAGCAGCATGACATTCATTCAGAGGTTAAAAGGCAATTTTGCAATAAGTTCATAATGTACTCTTACACAGGGGTTCTCAAACTGGGGGTTGGGACCCCTCAGGGGGTCACGAGGTTATTACATGGAGGGTCGCACGCTGTCAGCCTCCACCCCAAACCCCGCTTTGCCTCCAGCATTTATAATGGTGTTAAATATATTTAAAAGTGTTTTTAATTTATTGGGGAGGGGGGTACTCAGAGGCTTGCTATGTGAAAGGGGTCACCAGCACAAAAGTTTTAGAACGACTGCTCTAACATGTTTTGCTTTTTGGAAGAAGACCCTGAGACACTTAACTCTTGGCAATTATAGTCAGACAAATCTAGGACACCATTATCAAGGTTTAAGTGCTGTTCTACAGTGAGAAGTGACTAAAGCAGTACTGTGGGGTTCATGTTTGTGTCTTATAATTTGTATACCCAATATGATAGAAAAACAAATCTTGTAACTGCCAGTTTTGCAAACCCAGCATGGACTCTGGGAGTCAAGCTAAGTTTCCTCTCACCAGTAATAAAGATTCTGCAGGGCAAATAAGACCCAGTTCTCTAAGTACAACCCCACTGTCTCCAAGTTTAGGTTTACACAGTCCCAACTGATTGGAAATTAGTACATTGCCAGTTTTGTGAGGAATCAGCACTTCGATTGCTTAACTGTGGTAAGTTTTGAATTTTGTCGTGTTCATAGGAGTAAAAGATAAGATTACAGACACACAGCAGATCAGCTGAATAAGGTGATGCATAGTCTCTTTTCAGAGTATAATTGTACTCGCAAGTATTACATCAAAATATAATTGCAAGAGTGAAAGTTCCCAGTCTGGTGTGTTGGTTAAACACTTTAAGGAGGCCATTACATTTAAGACATTTTGGATTGAACTTTCATTTTCATTTGGGTATTGAAGGTAGATACACTTCATACAGCTTTTACCACTAGCAAAGTGTCCACAACCATGAATGTACCAGAGGAATCAGGAGCAAGAATAAGGACCCGTCAGAGTTCTAGTAACCAAAAGCAGAGCACTAAGGCCTGACAAGGTGCATACTTAGTGGACATTTGTCAGCATTTATTGGTTGATGTTGTTGACTGGAAAAAAAAAGTCAAATCAACATCAAACTATTTTTAGCCATATTTGATTGAGTACAGAAATCTACCAAGAGTGGCTAGTCTCCTAAGGTGGTATGAGTACAGATATGGTGCCACTTCCTACTGTACCCAGTTTGCTTTGAGGTCAGAATAGATTTGGGAATCGGGGACTGTCTTTTCCGAGCAGTACCTAGCATATTTTGAACACTACTGTAAAACAAACTACCGGTTTGTTTTCTAAAGAATGCTTTTAATTTTGTGCACACCATTTTCAGCATTGCCCATCAGGCCCCTCTATCACACCCTATCACTCGGTTTTCCATGATTACTATTCAGCATTGCCCCTCTCTGCTGTCAGTAGGTCCATCCTGCCACACCACCACGCCCTGTTCACCCCCTACAATCACTTCCTTCACTCCTGCTCTCACACAGCAAGTGTCTTTAGCAGAAATCCTGGAACCACGCTGAGTTCCTCCACTACAAATTCATTCTCTCCTCCTTCACTTCTGCCCTCCTCCTAGATAAAACTATTTTATTTTCCCAACTTAAATTGTATCCTATGTCTTCAACCACAACCACTTTTGACTCACTCCTTAAATCTTCCCCTCCTCCTGCCTCCACTTCTCTCCCAGCTCAGGATCTTGAAATTTCTTCCAAGAGAAAATAGAAAAAATACAACGTGACCTTCTCCCTCCCCTCAGACCAGCTTACCTTCCCCTCTCCTACAACTCATCTCCTTCTCCTCTCACAGACACATACTTGTCTGGTCTGCTCTCTTCCTGTAGCCTCTCCATTTGCCCCGGTGAACCCATCCCATCTCCTGATCTCCCTTGCGCCCACTCTTCTCCTTAAATTCTCACTGTCCTCTGGCTTCTTCCCCTCATCAGACAAGAACGTTTTAGTCTCTCCCATCTTAAAAAACCAACCCTTGACCACTGCTTCTCCAGCCACCATGCTGTCTCCCTTCTGTCTCAAAGTTCACTGAACATATACAGAGTGCCTCTCCTCTAATTCCATCCTAGACCCTCTCCAATGCAGCTTCTGCCCCTTGCCTTCCACTTAAACCACTCTCAACTGCTTAGATGACCTCCTTCTAACCAAAGCTCTGAACCAATAGTCCATCCTCAACCTCCTTCTCCTGTCAGTTACCTTCAACAACATCAACCACATTCCTCTTCTTGAAATCTTACCCTTCCTTGGCTTCTGTAACTCGGTCCTTTCCTGGTTCTTCTCCTTCTCTCTCTTTCTAGTAACTCTTTCGCCATTTACTTTGGAGAATCCCTGTCATCCTCACCTTCAACTTTCTATGGGGATTCCAGAGGGCTCTGTCCTTGGTCCTTCTGTTTTCCCTCTGCACCTGATCACTGGGAAATCTTGTTTTTCATTCAATGTGCACACCCTTTCCCAGACTCTGCATGAGGACATTCACTAGTAGCAGCAATGCTAAAAGTGAAGCAGCAGAAGCATGTACAAGAAGTTATGGCAAGACTGAGGATGTCTAGTCCTGTTGCTCTTAAGCCTGCCCAAAGCACTGTTTTTAACATTAAAGGCAGCCAGAACCACCCTTGCTTTAAGCAATGAGTTCAGGATACTAAAAGGTGCTTTATCAGAAACTTGAAATTTTAGTTTAAAAGTTGTATTAAATAATGTTCTTTTAAGCAAGACAATTTACACTTTTCATGTTTTGCCATGTAGTGAACTTAACACTGTGTATGTAGTTATTCTTACAAGGTCAATATCAGCTAAACAGCTTGTCTTCCTTGGTAATGCTTTTAAAATTGTGACTTTTCAGTTAAAAAAAAAAGAAAACATGGTCCAGCTGTAGTTAAGACTATTCAGTGTCAGTATACTTTAGTTATCTTATCGGTTTCTTATTAAACCATTATAAATGAATGCCAGTAGAAAAAAACTCTTCAACATCTGCCAATATTCCTTGTTAACTCACTTTGAAGTACAAGTTGTCATGAACAGCTAGTTCTCATACCTTTTCCTCCAGTGTTTTTGAAGCCATTTTCTTTGCATCTGTCTTTGATAACGTAGCATCAACCAGCTGGTAAATCAAGGCCAAAGAAAGTGCAGTACAGAGAAATCTCATGGCAATTTCCACTATGCCAGTCAACTCTGCTTAAAAGAGACTAGAGTTTTGATTCTCTCTTCTGTGAATACAAGAATGCAACAGTTTAAGAGGAGTCAGGTTTTCATGTTTAAGACTTTGTATGACAAAGAGTTGACTTTATTTAGCAAATCATTCTGTCCACTAGACTTTCACACTGTCTTATGCGGAAAGTTTTGGTATAGTGGCACCTTCTAGCATAAGGTCAAGCAAATGGGACAACCCCGTTTACACACAGGTCAGCTCCACCAGGATTACTGTATCCTCCAATGGGCACACATCATTTAAATGTTCTCAAGATGCCACAACCAAAAAAGCCTTCCCTTCCCAATCCAATCACCACTGGTTGCACTTGTGCCCCCATCCCCATCCAATGCATTCAACTTTGCATCCTAACTTTAGGCCCCGCACACCTACTTCCAATCTACAATTCTGAGATTGTTTTGGATTGCATCCCTACCCTCCTTTTATAGTTCCAGCAAGGTCAGTCTTGAAAGCCCTCTCCCATTCCAGTCATCCCACTGTCTTCCAAGCTGCCCCCATGGACTGAATACCCTCTGAACCAAGCCCCCCAGAATACCCTCTGAACTAGGAGCCTCTTCCTTTTGTCATTTAAAACCCAAATCAATACCCAAAACACAAAGACTTTAATTTTAAAAATAAAAGTGATTTAAGAGATCAGCCTCCTTCAGGTCAACCTTTAGATTTAGACTCTCCAAGGCAGGACCTGTACTTTTTGGCTCATGTACAGCATTGATTACATGGCTGGCCCTTAACTATCATTGGCACAAAGAAAGTAAGCAGCAAGAGCCCATGAATTCAAGCAACAGACATCCTGTCTTCAGCATTAGAGAGAAAGAGAAATAATATCAAGATGAGGATATTAAATATGAATATTTTACAGTTTCTCATGTTCTAAGTTTCTTTGCTGCTCTGTAAAGTTTAACATAGCTAGCTCCTTCCATAAGATATGATTTTATTAGTCAGACTGTATTAAGGTTCTGTTTATCGCTAGTTTGAATAGAAGGTTTATAAAAAAGAGATAAAGCATTTACTAAAGACCGAGAGGTCAAAAGATTGCTTATAACCATAGCTCATCTATGCCACCTTCTAGTGATGTGCTTATAACCATCTAACCCACACTAC
Organism: Chelydra serpentina; assembly: GCA_037349315.1. Taxonomy (NCBI): domain Eukaryota; kingdom Metazoa; phylum Chordata; order Testudines; family Chelydridae; genus Chelydra; species Chelydra serpentina. Next base: position 20,534,326 of record JBAIAC010000059.1, on the reverse strand, counting down.
TCATGTCTATAACATGCTTATAAATTCCACTATTTTTATTTAATTATAAACCATTTATAAAATGAACCTTAATAGTGAGTCTGACCTCTCATTTGAATACATGAAATATTCTGCACTTGTTAGCCTGCTGTATTCACTCACATTCATACATGACTGTCACAGGAGCAAATACTTTTGAGCCAGTATTTTCAGAAGTGATTAGTAATTTTGGGTGTCAGTTATATGTCCAACTTGAGACTTTATACAGGAGGCCTCATTAGAAAACACTGATCATGCTCACCCTCTGACAGTCAAGCCCCTGAGCAGTCTCAAGCTTGGCATGCAGTTTGTGTTTCTTTTGGTTTTTTAAAGTCCCCACCTATGCCTTTCCTTGAATCATAAAAGCAGCCTATAAACTAGTTCTCCATAGAACCATAGAAGATTAGGGTTGGAAGAGACCTCAGGAGGTCATCTAGTCAAACCCCCTGCTCAAAGAAGGACCCACCCCAACTAAATCATCAACCAGCCATCCTGGATTGATGAAAATACTTTGGCTGCTCAGTAAGTTCTGATTATGAAAATAAATACATTTTGAAATGCATCTATACTAATCAGTTTCACAACTAGTTCTTAATAGGTCTTTTAGAAATAATGATGTAACCACAGACAAACAAATGCAGCTCTTATGCCATGAAATGCAGCCTTTCACAAGTGACATTCTGTGGCAGCATAGGCAGCCATCCAGTGACACGATATCATTTAATTCCAAGAATAAGCTAGAATCCCAGTACTGTTCTTTCCATGATTACGTACATGCCAGTTTAGGGACTAAACTATTGCTATTTTGAAGGCTGAAGACTACAAGCAACAGATTTACAAGAAAACAAATCTAGAACACCAAAAACACTAAGAAAAGCCTTTACAGTCACCAATGTTTATAAAATGGATATTAGGAAATTTTGATTGGAGGAAATGGGAGACACCCCCAAATAACTACTAGTTTCTTGGCAGAGAGTGTTGGACTTTGTTTGAAAGTCAAAACAGCATCCAACTTCTGTTTTAATCACTATTGTCAGTTTAGTTTTTTAGCCTTGCTACAAATAGTTATACAAGAGTGCTTCTGATTGGGGAAGCACTTTAACTTTGTAAAGGGTTGAGAAAAAATAAAACCCTGCTATGTTTACATAGATAATTTTTTATTTTGTCATGTTTCAAAAACAAAGCAAGTGTCTATGGTCCAGCCTGAGAGTGAAATGCTGCCTCCAGACCCCTACCATGGAATCCACCGCCCCATGTGTTTCTTGTAGCAGTAGAATATGGGGAAAACCTATCCAAATTCAGGTTTTGATTGCTGGTGAACTTAGCCTGCAAGTTTCAAGTCAACCAAGGGAGATACAGGTTTAACAAACAAATATGTGTGTGCATTTATTCTTAATATCTAAATTGTCACACTCAAGCTTCTTGCAAGTCAATGATGCAACACAGTAGCAAATTATGGGCACTTGGGGTTTAAAAAAAGAACTAGGTATATTTTCCAAGCTCAAGATGATGGGTTACCTGAAACAGAACTGTCCTATCCACAGACCACATAATATTGAATGTCAAGTTATTCTTTACACTCATAACAAATATAATCAAAAAGAGTCGGAGGAAAAGTTTTCTTTTATACAAGTTGGGCTGGTTTTCCTCTGTGTAATTCCCTTAAGTGGTTACTGAGGAAACCAAGCAGTCAAGGGACGAGAAGTAATATGATGACATTAATTTAATAAAAAACTGGTTCAGGGATGGAAGTATAAATGATGAGTTTTCAACATAAAAAAGAGGCTAACAGCAGGATACCACAGGGATTCATATTAGGAACACAGTGCTTAATTATGGTAAAGCAGTAACTGTTCTACAGTCCAATTAAACTGACTTTCATAAAACAGATCCCACAAAAATCAGCTTCTTCATACGTTATGCCCCAAAATTCACATTTTAATCACAAGGTAGATTTTGTACTGGTTTGAACGGTTTTTTTAAATGGCATTTAATAAAAATCTCTACTATTCACTTTGAAGACTAACTTTTATTGGCTCACACCTCCAAGACTGCTATGCTATGCCATGCCTCAGGTTTGTTTTGTTGACCTTGTTGAGAAGTGTGTTTTAGTATTTCAGGATTAGAAGCATATTAGATGTTAATAGGGTGCAGATTCCTCCACACAAAAGGTAGGCATGGAAGTTGTTAAGAGGCTTGAAAACAGTACTCAATAAGTAATGAAATGCTGGGGGCATTTGAGATCTAACACCCCTTAGGCCTTTCCCTATATTCAAAGTTGCTCCGGCTTAACTAAATCAGTTCAAAACACCTTTAGTAAAAATGATGCAAAACTAGACGCTAATTTGAGTTTCAGTAAATCAGTATAAACCAGGTTTAAGTTGAATTAAGAGTGTCTACACAGGGTTTTGCACTGTTTTAACTAATTTGGTTTATTACACTTATTTTGAAGAAGTGCAACTCTGGAAATAAATGGGGCCTTTAAGATGTTAGTTCTGTCATGATAAGGTGGCCAATACGATTAACTCCATTTCCCATGATGCCAACACTCAGCAAGCTTTAATATGTTTATCTTCTCAGAATTTGTATGTTTGAGTTTGAAACTTGCATTCATCTTTGAGACCCTATTGAAGAAATAACAGAGATGCCCTGAACAAGGACAAGATAGTCAGATGTCATTTACTAGACCAAACACTGAAGGTGTATTGTCAATATAATTCACATGGAAAAGGACAGCAAGAAGCAGTAACAGATTAGAGTAAAAACTGAAAGTCTCTTAAAAATCCAGTTTACTTATATGGTACAATTAATGCTCTGTGTTTACTTTCAGCATTTCACTTTGCTTCCGAGAATTGCTCCAATATAGGCAAGATATTTGAAAACAAATGGATAATGGAGTTATAGTTATTAAACAAATAAGTTGCCAACATTACAAGTGTTTGTTTTTTTTTAAGCCAAGTTTCCATTTAAGTTTTAAAAAAACATTTATAACACTTGGGTTAATACTCTTAAATGGGTTTACAAAACACAAAGACTAGAAGTGTTTATAAATTTAAATTCAGATGAAAGGTTTGTTTAAAATTCCATATTGGGCCTACTTCTAGTTGCTAGTGCCTCCAGTTACCCTGCAAAAATGGCACCCTTTTCTGACAACTCCCAAATAAGAAAATGTTGCCCTAAGAACTTGCATATTGTTTGCAGCTTATTTGTTAGCTGAATAAGTAGTAACCCCATTATCTACTTGTCATCAAATATGAAAATATTGGCCCCACAAGAGTGGTGAGGCACCGTGACTATTTGCTACCTAAAGGATGAAAGTGGAGGTTAACCCTTCTTGGGATGGGTGAAATAGTCAGAAAGATACACTGCTCATGGTGAGTAGAGCAGCTTTGGTAGCGAGTAGCCCCAAGATGTGTCCCAGATGGGACACAAAACATAAAGGGCTCTGACTTATTACATTGAACTCTTTTCTAGGTATCTGGCTGGTAGGTCTGACCAACATGCTCAGGGTCCAATTGACTGCCATATTTTCCCCAAAATCAGATTAGCAGATTTTTCCTCCTTCCTCCTCATTTGGGGGGGGGGGGGGGAAGGGGGTCACTTGCTGGTTTAAACTAGAGTGAATGGTGAATTCTCTGTAACTTGAAGTCTTTAAAGCAAAATTCCAGTAACTCGGGCAGAGGTTATATGCCTACCACAGGAGTGAGTGGGTGAGGTTCTGGGGCTTGCAACGGGTCAGGCTGCAGGATCATGATGGTCCTCTCTGGCCTTAAAGTCCAGAACACCATGGCAGCAGGGTGACACCCACTGCCATCCCCTCCAATTAATTCCCACCACCACCTCTTGGTGGAGATGTAACCCCAGGGCAGTTGAGGGCTATCCGCACAGGTCCACTGTGGGAAGAGGCCACCGGCCACTGGATAAAGGGGAGAAGGAGAAACACCAGCCACCCCGTCCCCGCATTTATCCACCAGGCTTGGGCAGCGGAGGAGCCATTCAGAGAAGTGATTAACGGGGAGGGAGGAGGAACCGAGGGAGAGGGAGCCCAGCCCCACCTCCCTCAGCCACCGCTACGGGGCAGAGGTGCTGACCCAAACGAAGGGGAAGAGCCCGACCCAGACACCGCGCGGGACGGGCCAGAGCCGGCGCTCGGTCGCGCCCGCCCGGCGCTCGCTCTCCCTGCCCCGGCAGCCAGGCGGGCGCACTCGCCGCCGTGACGCGGGCTCCCCACCGCTGCCGCCCACCCGGCTGTTACCCCGGCCGCCGCCGCTGCTGCCGCCGCCTGCTTCCCTCTGCAGCCCGACCGGCCCGGACTCGGAAGTGGAAGCGAGCGGGGAGGAAGGGCTTGCACCAGCGCTCGCCTTTTAAAGCGGCCGCCCACCCTGCCTGCGCCGGGGACAGCGGTGCTCGGGCCACCGCGGCAACAAACTGAGACAGCGATACAGAGCCTGTGTGGGAACGGGAAAGCAAGGGCGCGGGGGTGTTTAGCTGTTCAATTAAAGGGCCCCTCCTCCTGCAACACTTTTTCCTTTCCCACAAGCGCGGGAGCCTGATGGGTCTTTCTGGCTTTGGCTCCTGCCTTGCCGCGTCCCACGCGTGCAGCCGGCATAACACGGCCCCGTTCTACACACACCGCGGGACCCCGCGCGGGGCCCGCTGCTGCCCCGCTTCTCCCGGGCGGCTCTCGCAGGTTAAAGGGCAGGCCCGCAGCGTTCACTAGGGAAATGAGTTTGAGTTCAGCAGCTGTCCCGCCCGTCTCAGAAGGGAAGTAGGCTTTCCGCAGGTCACAGGTGCAAATAGGGGTGCCAGCTTTCTAATGGCACAAACCAAACATCCTTGCTCTGCCCCGCCCCTTCTCTGAGCCCTTCCCCCCCTTACTCCTTTGCCCCCTCCCTCTGTCACGCTCTCCACCACCCAGAAATGAGGGGTTCACGGTGTGGGAGGGGGCTCTGGGCTGGGGCTGAGGAGTGTGGGGCTGGGGGTCAGAAGGGGGTGCAGGATGTGGGCTCCAGGAGGGAGTTTAGGTGCAGGAGGGGGCTCAGGGTTGGGGCAGGGGGTTGGGGTACAGGCTCCAGCCACGTAGTGCTTACCTTAGGTGGCCCCTGGAAGCAACCACCATGTCCAGCTCCTAGACTGAGGGGCTCAGGTCTCTGTGCGTTGGCCACACCCACAGGCACCACCCCCACAGCTACCATTGGCCACGGTTCCCAGCCAATGGAAGCTGCAGAGCCAGCACTTGGGCCAGGGGCAGTGCGAGGAGCCTCCCTGGCTGCCCCAGCGCCTAGGGGCCATAGGGACATGCCTGCTGCTTCCAGGAGCCATGCAGAAAGGGCAGGCTGTGCTGACCAGAGCCACCAGTGTCCTTTTTTGACTGGGCGTTCCGTTGAAAACCAGATGCCTAGCAACCCTAGGTGCACAGTACCCTCCATAACATCACCTAAGTTTATAGTCTGCATTTCCTTTTAGTAAGAGCAGGACTTAAATTCAATCACTGTCCGGAGCAGAGCTTTGATAAATATTTTCAAACAGCCCTGAGACTCCCAGAAATACTCTATGAGAATGTAAGCCCTGCGTAAGAGTGAATATGATGGAAACTACTTCAAGCCAGGGGGTGCTGCTGCACCCCCACAACCCCTAGTTCCATCACCTATGAGCAACATTTAGGCCTAAAATACAAAGGCAAACGTTGTCTTTATAAGTGTGGCAAGATGTACTAATCAGTGCTCCCTGAAGGTGAGCCACAACCCTCTCCCCAGAGCAGCATGGGGTTTGTGGGATAAATTAGTGTTCTAACTGGTATTGCTTCCCTGAATTGATAATTTAAGATGCCCCTCCTCCCCTCTCCCTAAAAACCCAGCTGGTTACTCATGAGGGAGATGGTTTGCTGTTCCTTAGCTAGTAAGGGAATACATTCCTCTTTGATTCTGTGAATTGAGTTTATACGTGAAGGGAAGTTGCCCAGACACTTAGGGGGTTCTTATTCACAACATAAACCAACAGACTGTATTGCCAATCCAAAGTGTGCAAGAAACAACTGAGGCCCAAGAGTCATGGATGGCTTAATAATCAAGGGATTTTTAAAGATTTTTTGTTTTCCCGTTTGAGCCTTTAAGGGTCATGGTTTTAAGCTTATCTGCAGCCATGAGGGTTACAAAGTTTTTAAAATTAAAACTGAAATTCTGATATAATCATAGAATTTCAGGAGCTTTAGGGAAAACATCATAAGACTTGATAAAACAGAGGGAGTTGACAAAACTACAATAAAGTGGAAAACTGAGAGGGTTTTGTTTGTGGTTTAGTCAAAGCTGGACCTTCCATGAGCCATCTTGCACCCTAAAACAGTCTCAGAAATGTTAAGGAATAAGCTACCTTCAAAAATTACCTTCCTTTTCACCCACCTATACTGGTTCTTTACAGGTATGTTCTGTAGTTAAGATACCCTTCAGCATTTGAAAGAGAGATAGGTACATTGCAACTTTGAATGAATGCTGCCTTGTCAGGCTGTTAGAGCACTTCGGTAAGTGCTCTCTCCTTTGGTAAGTATTTACATTAATATGCAGTTTTCTATCATCTAAAACTGGGTTAGGTGTATAGGGGTATAGAGTATAGAGTTCTGTAATACTAACATACTTTTAAAATAGAATTCAGGTAATGGGCATGTCTCATCCCAGCATCCCAGAACCCTGTAGGATGCTTCCATACCAGGAATGACATTTTAATCTAACCATGGGCTTCCAAAGAGTTGTTTTTGCAGTGCAGAAGTAGTGCATTTAATTCACACTAGTAGTCAGTTTTATTTATAAGGCACTCAAATTTCACAAGGTGCTTCATAAAATGAGGCAGGTACCCTATCTAAAGCTGTTTGCAATCTAAATGTAGACATAGCATCAGATTCTCTGTTCACTTGTAACTTGTGTTGTTATTCACCACCCAGAATTTGTGTACCCTTCCACACACATCAAAAGACCTTATACTTAAATCTCTGAAAAAGCAGGAAATAGTATTAAGGCTGTGTCATGTGGGAGACATTACCTAATTCTGCCCACATGCAGTTGGCAAATAGCACAGGGACAAAACCAAACCTGGTCATCTATCCTTAACAAAATCTGCCATTTTCTGTGTTGTGCCCAATAATGCTATACCATCATTCCTCTTCATACACTTCTGCTGACCCTTCCGGAAGTACTTGTAGTTCTATTGATCCAGGGATTAGATGCAACAAGTTGCCAGAGCTCACACTGCCATTAGAGGATAGTTGCAGCTAAAGAAATCATTGATTCTTTTTCTCTGGGCTGTGATATGCAGAAGGTCCAAGTAGATGATCACAATGGCCCCTATGCATTTAAGAAATTATGTACGTTTTGAACACAACTGTAGAGTTTCAGGGATGCTAGAAAAGCTGCCACTGCCTCCAGAGACTGACATTCTACTAGGTATGTCAAGAAGATGGGGAATATGAGAACACTTCACCAATTCCTAATACTTGCATATACTCTTTGCCCACCAGAACTTCACATCGGTATTGTCCTGGAGAATTGTAGCAGTCTGGTGCCACACATCACATTACACCACTAAGCTCAGTCCTAGTTAACCAAAGGTGCCATTTTAAGGATTCACTATGGGTTAAGAATGAGTAACTTAACATCTGGCAACTCTTTAGTGGCTTGTGTGCAGACAAAGTGGTTGAGTGTAGGTCATCCCTACACAGCTCACATTTGCTAAGACTAGCCTAAATGTGATTTTTATTCTAGTCAAGACAAGGCCTAAGAGTTTCTACCACATTACTCTTGTGCATGTTTCACACTATCCTCCAAGGCCCCAATCCACAAAGGTATTTTGGATCCTAACTTCCACTGAAATCAATGGAAGTTAGGAACCAAAATATCTTTGTGGATCTGGGCCAAGTGCTCAGGAAGGATATAGTCCTATGATCTCACAGACATGTTGGGGCACTGCTCAGTTGGGGCAGAAGTAAGGTTGTATGGCAAGAAACTCCAGCTAGCACAGAACACTGCAGTGCATCTCCTCAGCAACACTGGCTACTGCTGTCTACACTGGCTTCTCACAGAATTTTGGATCAAGTTCAAGGTGTTTATCTTCAAGGCACTCCATGGCCTAGGCACAGAGTGCTGCCCACCAAACCATCCCAGGGTGGGACTTAGGCAGATAGGTAGATGACATTGAGGATACATTTTTGGGATACTGAACTTCCTCAATGGACACACACCGTTACACCTTAAAGGAGCCCTTTTTGGCCCCAAGGAACAGGCAGTTTGAATGCAGCACACCAGTCTCCCAAGGAAAGGATTTGTACCTATGATCCCTGGGGTCAAAGAGCTGTGCTGCTGCTTCAACTAAGCCACCATGTGAGCACATAGCTCTATGTGTAACAAGCAAAGAAGTTCTTGAGGAATCAATAGCTCCCATACATACAAATAGTCTATGAGCCAATACAAAAGCTTTTGTAATGCAATAAGTTTTGAAATATTTCTAAACTGGTCCTTGATACTGTTCAACAGTTGAGCTCAGGGACAGTCCAGTGATATATATGTTATGTGTTTCACAGCCTTATTTTCCCTGCTTCTTTACAAAAGTGTCATAAGAATCTGAAAATGACAAAAACAGATACTTTTCATGGGCTATATATTGGGAAACCCTTGACATACGTCCTTAAATTTGTACCCCAAACTCTACCTCATCTCCTGTCTCCCTATGTGTGTGGATGTTAGAGCAATTGGAAGTATTTTAAAGAAAAAACTCTGCTCCTGTGGTGAAATTTCCAAAAGAAGCTCCTAACCCAAAGCAGAATGCAGGCAGGGATCAGTAACATGCACAACAGACTCTCAGAAATCTGCCAGACGGAGTATTTTGATAGTCCTCAGATTCAATGACTACAGCACGTTACCCTGAGCTAGCCAGTGACTTCAACATAAGGTGTTCTTATGCACTCCTCCTCTCCAGAGCCGCAGTCCTGCAGCGCCTACATGTACAAATCACTGTGGCATGTCATCCAGGCTCAACCCAGTTGTAGAGCTAACTTGAACTCCTAATAACTTTTTAAATGCTGCTTCCCTGAAGTTGCAGTGGGTACCAGACACTAGCAGAGATCAAACCCTATCAGGTAATATTGGTTGGAGTGTTTCAGTGCAATCGTTTGAGCCCCAGATGTGCACAAAATGTGCATAAGAAACAGAAAATGATAGTGTCACATTTGTAGAGGTTCTGTGCCTTGAGAACCTCTTGTTCAAGTGACCCTCAGTACTACAAGCCCCACTAATGTTCCCAGAAATACAAGTTCTCTTCTCCATCCCCACCAATACGTTTGTGAACACCTCTCTCTTCCCATATATTCTCTTCCTCATCCTCCTTTCAAATTTCCAGTCTCTATTATCCACACCCTCTCCATGTGGTTCTCTGTCCCCGTTGAATGGTGTCTGGGTCACAGAGATTGGTGAGTCTGGCACAGTCTTTGCTAACAGAGCACAGTCTTTATCAGTACAGGCTCATGCTTTTAGAACCGGAGGGCCTAGATTTACTGGTGTTGGACACAGGGCCCATGGGTCAATTTCCTTTCTGCAACCACTGCGCCCCCTCTCTGCCAGGCTGGGCTCCCCACATTCTGCACTCAGAGCTGGCAGGAATGGAAAGTGCTGAGCCAACTCAAGAGCGGCCTGCCCAGAAAGGGTCAGGGCAGCTCCCACTAGCAGGAGGCTGCAGCTGAAGGTCAGCTCAGCTGATCAGCAAGTCTATGAGTGAGTTTTGCTGTTGTAAGTTTCAGGGTTGTTCTAGCTTACGCCTGGCTGATTATGGTCCTAAAGGACCTTTTGGGCAGCCGGGGATCTCTGGGATGTGATGACTCCAGCCTCGCCCCCAAGGCCGACCTTAGGGAAAATGGTGCGCTGGATGAACTTATACTTTGGTGCCTCTGGCCTCTGCTGCCTCCCTGGGCTCTCCACCCATCCCCCCATTGCCCCTGGCCCTAGCTGCCTCCCCATCAATCCCCCATCACCCCCAGACCTTGCTGCCTCTCTCCCCTCCATTGCCCTGAGCTCCCTTCCATGGCCTCGCACCCCAGGCCTGCCCCGCTCCTTGCCTTTTGATCACAGTGCACCTCCCCCGCGACTATGGTGCCCTGGGCAGTCGCCCACCCATAACCCTGCTCACCTCTTACACTGGGAGTGTGTTGTGTACGAGCCACACTGCTGTGCTCTACTCGCCGGTTTCAGTTGTTTTGTGCTATGAGCGGTAAAAAGCAGCCATAACAGGGCTGAGGATCTGGCTGTTTGTCTCCACAACATGCCATCCAATCAATAATTGTTTGAACACTAATAAAATGATGACTCATTTCAAACCTTTGCCTTACTGTGCCTGGTTTGGCTAGATTTCTCCCCTGAGTTTTCCTGAATCCTAGGGATTTATGACATTTAGGAATTTTCCAGATTTTGAGATTTTTAGGCTGCACTTACATTAGGTGGTTTGAAATATATTGTAAGCCCTTTGGAGCAGGGACTCTTTTTATGACAACAGAAATAAATAACATAGTGGGAAAGTTTTGAAGGAGCAACTTTAAGTATTTTAAGTTTTTGAACTCTGATTCACAGTAGTACAGCATGATATAGAGGCTGATTCTCCATAGTCTTGCACTTTGTGTAATTTCTGTTTTGGCAGCATTTTACACCCACTTTGCATTAGTCCTAATGAACATATGGTGCAAGAAACTGTAAAGTCATGTTTTTGTTCACTACCCCAACTAATTGCCACATTCCTTGCTCTGATTTTGCACATTGGGTACAATATATGCAAGAGTCAAATTCAATCTGCAGACACAGATATAGAACTTCCATTGACTCGAATTGTACTTGTGTAACAGATTAGAAATTCATCCTAAAGAAGTAGTTAAAAATGTAATTTTAAAAGAGACAGATAGAAGGCCTAATCCTACAAGCACTGCATGCCTGAACTCCCATGGATAATATTGTACCCAATGTGCAAAACTGGGGGGGGAGAGGGATAGCTCAGTGATTTGAGCATTGGCCTGCTTAAACCCAGGGTTGTGAGCTCAATCCTTGAGGGGGCCATTTAGGGATCTGGGGCAAAAATCTGTCAGGGGACAGTGCTTGGTCCTGCTAGTGAAGGCAAGGGACTGGACTCAATGATCTTGAAAGGTCTTTCCAGTTCTAGGAGATTGGCATATCTCCATTTAAAAAAAAATAATAATAATTCAGTGTTACTTTGATGCATGGGATGTATCAGTTTATCTTTTTATAGATTGTATACTTATTTGTCCTATTTAATATTAAATTTGTGTGGGTAAAAGTCTGTATGTCATGCATCAAAATTAAATTCTAGCTAAAACAAACATTTCCATGCATTACTCATAACTGAAAACCTCAGTATAGGTGGCCTGCAAGACTGCTCATAGCACTGAATACTAAAAGGAGATGGGGAACAATTCTTGGTGATGCCTGAGTTTATATTAGTAATATGTGTGGTGGTACCAACTTATTCTCCAAGAGTATTTTGACCCAAAAGCAGTAAAGAAATTTAATACAAAAAAGTCACACATTTAGAGATGGTGCATTTGGCCACCAGGTGACAGTGTCTTCTTTTGAGTGGAAATTAGATCAAGACATCATTTTGGCCAACCTGATTAAAATATTATGCAGTTTATTTCTTGTGTAACTGGAAATTAAGTAGTTTAGTTATAAGCTTGAAGCTTCAAAGGGAATTAGACCTGTTGTGAAGTGTCAAGGTCTGATTTTAAAATAAAATGGTCTTTGATCTATGGAAAAGGACAGTTTCTTCTCTCTGCTTAAGTTTGCAGGTAAAGAGAAACCAAACTGACTAGGAGACTGTCTGGATGTAATAATCAGGAATATAAAATTCAGCCCTTTGAAGTAGATTATGTTGATTAGCACTTCAGAGGATCTCAGAAGAGGGAGCTCTGAAAAGTCCAGACTTCAAGTGGCTAGCTAAGAAACATAAGAGATAATGGCTTTCTCACTAGACTGGAATCTTAGCATCATCTTCTATAATTTAATTCAGCTCTTGAATCAAGGAGGATTAAAGACACAAGGGGAAGAAGCAAAAATTCTTAACAAATTTGGTGAAATGAGTATTACCTGGAAACAGCTTTGAGACTGCAAGAAAGATTCAGCGAGCTAGCAAGACAGACAGGGAAGCACTACAAAAAAGTTGTAGATTACTAGTTATATTCAGCCTTTTACTTATCCTGTGAGCTCAGGCAGGCCATTGACCAAGTAAATCATGGCCCAGATTCAGAAAAGTCTTACTGGAATGCCAAGGAGAGGAGCATACATTCAGCCCCAGCATTTATTGTGCCAGTGTTGCTTCTCTGTCCATCCCTTTGGGGGCACAGCTCCCTAAATGAAGAGACATAGCCAGGAATCCCTACCCTGCATCACCCTCTGGACCAGTGCTGGTGCACAGCGTTCTGCCACCCCATAAGGAGGTGTTGTTGTGGACTTTCCAGTTTTTGCCTTCCCAATGACTCTCTGGGGATTATACAGGTCTGCACCAGCCCCAGTTGTAGTTCTAGGTTTAATAAACTCACTTGAGTTCAATGCTATTGTCCTTTATGCTGTCACAATTGTAAACAATGAAGCATGTTGCTAGTTCTACTGGTTCGGTGGACTATGTGTAGCAAGATTGTAGTTTCAGTCTGGGCAGATGTAGAGCCGATTGTAAAATCACTACAATGGACATGGTTAGCCTTGTCTGTGGTCTCAGCAGAAAAACCAAGGAGTGAAGTGGTTGGCAAGACTTAGATTATTCTTTCATTCCTGCAGGTGGTCTGTCCGTTTCAAGTTTGACTTGGTGAGGTTATGTAGAAGACACCTGCTCTTCTGCCTGTGCTGTGTCTGCATGGAGGACTTCAATCTCCAGGGTAGTCACACCGGCCAGCAAAACAGATATTTAACATAAAAATGGTTACCTGTTTTCTTTAGAGTTAGTCAGGAAATATAGGCTATTATTTCCTTTATCCTGTGACATTAATCTGTAGGTAGGATGAGCCTAAGGAAGCATCTAGCAGTCAAATAAGAAGGAATTGTAGATCATTTGAATTGCCATCATTTGCTGTTTGAGTTTGACCTGTGTTAAGAGCTGATTTAAAGAGCAGCTCAAAGGAAGCCATTTCCATTTGTAAGTATTCATATTGGGTGTACAAATCCCAAGAATTATGCTGCATGTTCTTGATCACCATCTATCACTTTATCTATTAAGTAGCTATTTACATATATAAAACATTCTTGTAACAACCCTGTGTTTCACTGTGGCCCACTGGATGTTCTAGTCATTTGGATTGTATCTAAACCGCCACACATACTTGAAGTTTTGTCTTTTAATCTTTTAGACCTGACCCTGGAAGGCTTTGACACCCTCAAATTCTGTTTACTTCAATGGGATTGAGTGCTGTGTATTTTGCAGGGTCAGACATTTACGGAATCTTCAAGAAAGTTTAAGATCATTCCTGTAAGGAATGGTGAAGTTCCAAAGCTTACATAGCAAGTCCTCGTGGTTACAAACAAATCCCTGGACATGTTACAAGTGTGACCAATGCAGTGATATTTTCCTGATGCTAAAGGAAGCTTTTAGAGGGAAAAACCAGAAGCAATTAAAACCAAGCAAGAAACCATCTTGCCCCATACTAGCAACCACAGCAGACCTAGCCATTGCTCCTGCAAAAAAGAAGGGGGCTATGACTACTAAGCTACCCTCTGCCGGGTTGTTGATATATAGGTATATTCCTTTGACCTCACTCATCTTAATCCAGACCTACGGAACAAGTTTTATTACAAACTGCAGTACATGGGATCCAAAAATCACCAACACTGTTAAAAACAGCATAAAAAAACTTTATCCCACACATATTCAGTTCAAATTGTAATTTAATTCAGTCCATTTCCCAAAATAACCACTCAAGGACCATCAATCCTTCAAGCTATTACCAAATCATGCTACAAATTCCCATCCCCTGCCTGACATACATCCTCTTCTCTTCACTTACTGACATCTTTCATAGAGGGGCAGGAAAAGGCAGGCTTTCCTTATTCATGGCTGTCTCTGCCCCCTCCTGAATATCTCTGCGGTAAAGCCACCCAACTGTGGTCCTTCCCCAAGAAAAGGCGTTGACTGTTTTCCTGCCAGCCCAGGGATGGAGTCTGCATACTCCATCACAAACCAAATCATGACTTTTTAATGATAACTACAGCAAATATATTTAATTGAATTAGACTAACCATAGTAGCAACAATAAGAAAACAAAATAACAACAGCAATTAATCAGGCTAGCACTGTGAGTAGGTCCTTATTTATAAGCTACATCCAGCCCATTTCAATTTTAGGATTCAGTCTTCCATTTTAATCCCAGCTGCAACTGTGTTCAGTCTTTTGGGCTGAAATCCTGCAACATGCTGTGTGTGACAGAGCCCTGTTAAAGTAAATGGGATTCTGTGCCGGTTCAGGGGTCCACTTGCGTACAATAAAATTGGAGGATCATCACTTTGGACTCTCTCAGGAACTTAAATTGCCACATACAGTCACCACAATTCTTAGAGCTCCATACGCTACATTCTTGTTTGTCTCCAGAAAAAATGTCTCCACCGTGATTTTACAGCGAGATAACTACTAATTTTTAGTTATCACACTGTAAGAAAAACACCTTTTTGGTAGTGAAGACAAAGCCTTAGGCTCATCCTGACTTTAGGTTAACTCCTCAGATATAGTGTATTTGGCAACCAGGAAAGCAATGGTACAGCAACATATAAACGCTACAGTTAGAATATGTTCTCCATCATGGCATCCTGAAAACTCTTTACATTTATGAGGTCCTGGGGATAGATAAGCAAACTGGATTATTTTTTCAGATGGGAGAGAGAGAAAGTTCTGACCTCTGTCTGGAGGAGGTAAAGGATGGATCAGGATAGAGCACAATAATTATTATTCCTCCTAATATTCCTACAGCTAGGCCAAAGATCAGGTCTAGACATGTTATTCCAGGTGCGTGGGTGGGCATGAAGATCCCCAGGAGAATCTTATGATTGTCATGCTAGACCTGAGATCCTGAGAAGGCTTTTCAGAGGGGTTATGGCCTGCATATTGTAATGTCTCAGAATGGTGGTTTATATTACTATAAGGTATATTATCCATGTGATGCTTGGTGGTTTAGCTTTCCGACTCTTATGCACATTATAGAATCTTAGATGGTAAGACTGGAGGGGAAAAGAGGGGCATCTAATTCAGACATTCTTCAACTGGGATCTGTTGCCCCCATGGGACCTGTACATATTTTCTGGGGAGTTCACAAAATGCATGGATTTTCTTTCAACTATCATCAAAACAGATTAATATTTTCAGTAATTAACAAAATAGCAAATGCATTTGATGAGAGGTGGGTTGTTATGATGTTTTTCAAACTTCACAAAAATGATTTTCAGATTCAAAAGGTTTAAGGATTCCTGATCTTGTCAAAACCTCAGAGAGAGTCACTCAGCCTAATCCCTTTTAATTGCACACCGAATGTATTTGTGCCCCTTCATATCCATGGACTTGGAAGTATAATGGGTGGGCTGACTGGAATGATCTCTTCTCGGTTCGATTTGGTGAAATTTAAATAAATAATTGTCTGCTCTCACAAACTTAATTATGCTATTGTGCTTTTCAGGTGCAGGAGCTGAGAGAGCATACAGTCTTATAAACAAAAGTACAACAGATGATAAAGAGGAAGGATGGTGTTAGGGTTAAGATGCTGAATTGAGACTGGGAGATTTCAATTCAATTCCAAGCTTTGTTACAAACATCCTGAGTGACTTTGGGCAAGTTACTTAATTCCTCTGTGCCTCAGTTGCCCGTCTATGAAATGGAGATAATAATTCTTCCATCTTCTTTTCTTCCACCTTTTTCCTGTGTTGTCTATTTAGATTATAAACAGTTTGGAACAGGAACTACTGTCTCTTGTTATGTGTGTGTAAAACATTGGGATCTCCCCAACATTGGTTGAGGACTCTAGTTGCTGCTATAATAGAAAACAATTATAAATAAGTAATGATGCTAGAGCAAATGTGGACAGGACAATATTGTCCAGCTGACGGCTCATAACATGAATTCCTGTGTCCAGTAACAGAAAGACAAGGTAAGGTAATATATTGTATTAGGCCAATGTTGGTGAAAGAGACAAGCTTTCCAGCCAAACAGAGTTCTCCTTCAGCGCTGGGTACCACACTAGGGTACCACTGTTATGCTCTGGGGCCCAGACCCTGAAATAGGTCACCCCTGGGAGGTGGCAAGGGGAGCTGGTGTTATTAATAGGGCTGTCAATTAATCGCAGTTAACTCACGCGATTAACAAAAAAAATTTAATCGCGATTAATCACATTCATAACAATAGAATACCAACTGAAATTTATTAAATATTTTTGGATGTTTTTCTACATTTTCAATATTGATTTCAATTACAACACAAAATACGAAGAGCTCAGTGCTCACTTTATATTATTAGTTTTTATTACAAATACATGTACTGTAAAAATGATAAACAAAAGAAATAGTTTTCAGTGTAGTAGCTGTGTTAGTCTGTCAGCAAAACGAAAATAAGAAAGAAAAACTTGTAGCACCTTAGGGTATGTCTACACTACGAGACTAGTTCGATTTTTCTTAAACCGAACTTGCGAAACCGATATTGCAAAGTCGATAGTGCGAATCCACATGAAGGACCTTAATTCGAATTTGTTAGTCCACAGTAACGGGGCAAGCGTCGACATTGCAAGCGGTGCACTGTGGGTAGCTATCCCACAGTTCCCGCAGTCCCCGCAGCCCACTGGAATTCTGGGTGTAGCCCCCAGTGCCTTTTGGGGCCAAAAATGTGTCGAGGGTGGTTATAGGTAAATGTCGTCACTCGACCCACACTCCCACCCTCCCTACGTGAAAGCGCTGGCGGGCAATTAATTCGCGCCCTTTTACGGTGATTGACAGCTTGGACGCCACAGGCCAGCGAGCATGGAGCCCTCCGCGATTATCGCTGCTGTTCTGTCCGTTGTCAACTCCTCGCGCCTTATCGTACACCTTTTCCAGAGGCAGATGCAGAGAAATCGGGCGAGGAGGCAACGGAAGGTCTGGGAGGACATGAGAGGGGCACAGACCTCTCGCAAAGCACGGGACCCAGGCCCGTAGAAATCATGGTGGCAATGGGGCACGTTGATCCTGTGGAACGGCAATTCTGGGCAAGGGAAACAAGCACTGACTGGTGGGACCGGATAGTGCTGCAGGTCTGGGATGAATCCCAGTGGCTGCGAAACTTTCGGATGCGTAAGGGCACTTTCCTGGAACTTTGTGAGTTGCTGTCCCCTGCCCTGAAGCGCCAGGACACCCGGATGCGAGCAGCCCTGACTATCCCGAAGCAAGTGGCCATAGCCCTGTGGAAGCTTGCAACTCCTGACAGCTACCAGTCAGTCGCGAACCAATTTGGAGTGGGCAAGTCTACCGTGGGGGTTGCTGTGATGCAGGTAGCCCATGCAATCGTTGACCTGCTGCTCTCAAAGGTAGTGACCCTTGGAGACGTGCAGGTGATCATAGATGGCTTTTCCGCTATGGGATTCCCAAACTGCGGCGGGGCTATTGATGGGACACACATCCCTATCCTGGGACCGGACCACCAGGGCAGCCAGTACATTAACCGAAAGGGCTATTTTTCTATGGTACTGCAAGCACTAGTGGACCACAAAGGACGTTTTACCAACATCAATGTCGGATGGCCGGGCAAGGTTCATGATGCTCGTGTTTTCAAGAACTCTGGTCTGTTTAGATGGCTGCAACAGGGTGTTTATTTCCCGGACCGCAAAATAACTGTTGGGGATGTGGAGATGCCTATAGTGATCCTCGGGGACCCAGCCTACCTGCTAATGCCCTGGCTCATGAAGCCATACACAGGAGCCCTGGACACTGAAAAGGAGCTCTTCAACTACCGGCTGAGCAAGTGCAGAATGGTGGTGGAGTGTGCCTTTGGACGTCTGAAAGATCGTTGGAGAAGCTTACTTAATCGCTCCAATCTCAGCCAAACAAATATCCCCATTGTGATTGCTGCGTGCTGTGTGCTACACAACCTCTGTGAGAGCAAGGGGGAAACGTTTATGGCGGGATGGGAGGTTGAGGCAAATCGCCTGGCTGCTGATTACGCACAGCCGGACACCAGGGCGATTAGAAGATCACAGCGGGACGCGCTGCGCATCCGGGAAGCTTTGAAAGCTAGCTTCCAGAGCGAGCAGTGTAACCAGTGACTGTTACGCTTGTTTAAACAGAAGCTGAACCTGCCCCCGTTTCTTTACCCAGTTTCTGTTGCCTATCCTCTCCAATTACCAACCTCCTTACCCCCCTTCATTCAACGCTTTAAAAGTATAATAAAGGAAACATTGTTTATTTAAACCGTCTCTATTACTGGTTTCTCGGTTAAGGGTTTAACCTGGGACGCATACCGCGGTTGGGGAGCGGGTGGAGTGTTGGAAAGCACGCTTCCAAGCTCGGGGAATGACATGCTCCTGCTCCCAGAGCAGTCCAAAGTGCTGGACTGTTTGTTTCAAGGGAGCCATCAACCCCTCCTATTCGCAACTCTGTGTGGTGGGGCCTTTCTGACTTCTTGGACATGGATTGCAGCCACAGATCCCCTGCTGCATGGATCTGTCATGCAGGCTATCCCCGGCCGCAAAAGATCTGCTGCCACCCTCCCCCAGCAGAAAGTCACAGGGCACCCCCCCTAAGAAAACAAGACAACCCCTTCCCAGAATGACAAGTGTGCCCAGTGCATGCAATGTGAGAGTGACTTTCTGTTGATCCTTTCCCCCTGTCCGAACCCTGGTTCAGGCGCCTGACGTCGCTAATAACAAACCCCCTTACCCACTCCCCCAAAACCAAACCGTCCTGTGAAACAAAGTCGGGGGAACAGCACTGTGCAAAACAATCATTTTTATTAAGGGGAGCATATGTTCTAGATGATACCTGGGCAGGGAACTGTTGTGGGGTGCGGTTGGAGGGAGCGAAAGGACCCATCTACAGTTTTGGAAATGAGAGCCTTCTGCTACTGGAGCAGTCTGCAGGGGTGGAGTGATTATTTCCACGGCCCCTGCCTCCCCTCGTTCTAGTGACTTTGGGTGAGTAGAGGATTGCACTTTGTGGCGGGGGAGGGCGGTTGGAAATTACATAGAGAGGTGCTCTTTCCTCCTGTCTCCTGTCCTGGAGAACGTCTACCAGGTGCCGGAGCGTGTCAGTTTGCTCCCTCATTAGTCCCAGCAAGGTTTGAGTCGCCTGCTGGTCTTCCTGCCGCCACCTGTCCTCGCGAGCTTCGGCCCTTTGCTCCCGTTCGCTGACTGCTCGCTCAGACCTTGAGACATCCTCTCTCCGCTGTGCCGCCTCCTTTCGGGAACAGACCATCAATTCGGAGAACATGTCGTCCCGGGTTCTCTTTTTGCGCCGCCTGATCAGCGCAAGCCTCTGGGAGGGTGATCCACGGGTAGGGCGGGAGACACTCGCAGCTGTGGGATGAGAGAAAGGGAGTGAATTCCTCAGAAAGATACTCTTTCCCTGTGAATAGGACCAAGCACAGTACCTATCACACGTTCACTTACTACAAGGTCAAATATTATGTCTTTATCCTGAGTGTCTGGGGTCCCGGTGTACAGATCCCAGAAGCCTTGCAGAACACTGGAAATCTGCTCTCTGGAAACCATGGTAAGCTGATGAGTTTGTACTGCTGAGAGATTACTTCACAGCAGTGCTCTACTCCCATGTTTCCAGCACAGTTCCTGGCGGCAGCCAGTTCCTGCTGCTGCCAAAACCGGTCATCTACAGCGGCTCGCCAATCCTTTACCCCCCCTCCGCATGGTTGCTCCCAGGAACTTAAAGTGCCCGTGAACCGCTCTGTTTGAACGGCTCGCCTACCCTTTCCCCCCCTCTGCGTGGCCGCTCCCGGGAACTGAAAGTGCCCGCGAACCGCTATGTTTGAGCGGCTCGCCTACCCTTTCCCCCCCTCCGCATGGCCGCTCCCAGGAACTCTCCCTGCCCGCGCACTGCCAAGTTCGAATGGTTAGGTTCCCAACTACCTCCCCCCCCACGTGGATGGAAACCGCCGGGTGTCTTTCTTTAAAGGGAAAATGAAGCATTCACTATACTAATGAAACCACTCATTCAAACCAGGGCACCATGACTGATATCACTCTGATGAGGATTACGGAGACAGAGAAAGAGTGCATGCTGCATCAATGCCAGCAAACCCCGGGACCGTATGCAGCCATGCTATGCAAGGCAATGATACCAGAGTACCTGCAGCTTGCATGGCGTGGGAAATTATCCTACCATGGAGGAGACAATAAGGCCGCTCTCCCTGCGAACCTGATACAAAAGCTCTCACTGTACCTCCAGGAGAGCTTCGCGGAGATCTCCGATGGGGACTTCTCCTCTATCCCCATACATATTGACAGACTTTTCGAGTAGTTGCACTGGAAAGCGACTCAAAGCTGAAGCGCCTAAGGCCAATTAAGCAATACAAACACAGTGCTTATACACCATGCCTATTGTATTCCAAATAAATGTTTAAAGCACTGACCTGCTGATCCTTCGCCTGATTCCTGGTCAGGAATGCTGCCTTGGGAGGGTTCGTAGGGGATCTCAGTCAGGGTGATGAATAGATCCTGGCTGTCGGGGAAATCAGCATTGAAAGCGCTGTCGACTGCCTCGTCCTCCTCCTCTCCTTCCTCATCTCCACCATCCGCGAAAACCTCCGACGACGTGGCCGTAGATAAGACCCCGTCGTCGGAGTCCACGGACACTGGTGGCGTAGTGGTGGCAGCACCACCGAGCATAGCATGCAGTGCCTCGTAAAAACGGCAAGTGTGTGGCCGCGATCCGGAGCGTCCGTTGGACTCCTTGGTCTTCTGGTACCCCTGCCGCAGCTCCTTGATTTTCACGCGGCACTGCGTTGCATCCCGGCTGTATCCTCTCTCCGTCATAGCCTGGGATATTTTCTCATAAATTTTCGCATTCCGTCTTTTGGATCGGAGCTCGGATAGGACGGATTCATCTCCCCACACAGCGATCAGATCCAAAACTTCCCGATCACTCCATGCTGGAGCCCTCTTTCTATTCTGGGATTGCATGGTAACCTCTGGTGTAGAGCTCTGCATCGTTGCCAGTGCTGCTGAGCTCGCCACGATGTCCAAACAGGAAATGAGATTCATACTGGCCAGACAGGAAAAGGAATTCAAATTTTCCCGGGGCTTTTCCTGAGTGGTAGGTCAGAGCATCCAAGTACGGATTGCTGTCCTGAGCGTCCACAGAGTGGTGCACTGTGGGATAGCTCCCGGAGCTATTAGCATCGAATTCCGTCCACAGTACCTCAAATTCAACATGGCTATTTAGAATTTGGCACTACTCCCCTCGTCGGGGAGGAGTACAGAAATCGAATTAAAGAGCCATTTATGTCTAAATAAATTGCTTCCTAATGTGGACGGGTGCAAGGTTAAATCGAGTTAACGCTGCTAAATTCGACATAAAGTCCTAGTGTAGACCAGGCCTTAGAGACTAACTTTTCAATTCACCTCATACAAGTACTGAAGTGCAATCTCTTTATCATGAAAGTGTAACTTACAAATGCAGATTTGTTTTGGTTACATAACTGCACTCAAAAACAAAACTGTGAAAAACTTTAGAGCCTACAAGTCCACTCAGTCCTACTTCTTGTTCAGCCAATTGCTAAGATAAACAAGTTTGTTTACATTGACGGGAGATACTGCTGCCTGTTTCTTATTTACAATGTCACCTGAAAGTGAGAACAGGCATTTGCATGGCACTTTTGTAGCTGGCGTTGCAAGTGATTTACATGCCAGATATGCTAAACATTCATATGCCCCTTCCATGCTTTGGCCACCATTCCAGAGGACATGCTTCCATACTGATGATGCTTGTTAAAAAAATAATGCGTCAATTAAATTTGTGACTGCACTCCTTGGGGGGAGAATTGCATGTCTCCTGCTCTGTTTTACATGCATTCTGCATATATTTCATGTTATAGGAGTCTCGGATGGTGACCCAGCACATGATCGTTTTAAGAACACTTTCACAGCAGATTTGACAAAATGCAAAAAAGGGACCAATGTGAGATTTCTAAAGATAGCTTCGGCCCTCGACCCAAGGTTTAGGAATCTGAAGTACCTTCCAAAATCTGAGTGCGATGAGGTGTGGAGCATGCTTTTAGAAGTCTAAAAAGAGCAACACTCCAATGCAGAAACTACAGAACCCAAACCATCAAAAAATAAAATCAACCTTCTGCCAGTGGCATCTGACTCAGATGATGAAAATGAACATGTGTCAGTCTGCACTGCTTTGGATTGTTATTGAGTAGAACCCATTACATCAGCATGGATGCATGTCTTCTGGAATGGTGGTTGAAGCATGAAAGGACATATGAATCTTTAGCACATCTGGCACGTAAATATCTTGCAATGCCGGCTACAACAGTGCCATGTGAACGCCTGTTCTCACTTTCAGGTGACATTGTAAACAAGAAGCGGGAAGCATTATCTCCCGCAAATTGTAACCAACCTTGTTTGTCTGAGTGATTGGCTGACTGTGAAGTAGGACTGAGTAGACTTGTATGCCTTAAAGTTTTACATTGTTTTATTTTTGAATGCAGTTATTTTTTATACATAATTCTACCCTTGTAAATTCAACTTTCATGATAAAGAGCTTGCACTACAGCGGGGAGGGATAGCTCAGTGGTTTGAGCATTGGCCTGCTAAACTGAGGCTTGTGAGCTCAATCCTTGAGGGAGCCATTTAGGGATCTGGGGCAAAAATCTGTCAGGGGACAGTACTTGGTCCTGCTAGTGAAGGCAGGGGACTGGACTTGATGACCTTCAAGGTCCTTCCAGTTCTATGAGATAGGCATATCTCCATATATCTATCTTACTTGTACGAGGTGAATTGAAAAATACATTTTATTGTTTTTTTTTTAAAGTGCAAATATTTGTAATCAACAATAAATACAAACTGTACACTTTGTATTCTGTGTTGTAATTGAAATTAATATATTTGAAAATGTAGTAAACATCCAAAAATATTTAAAATAAATGGTAATCTATTGTTGTTTAACAGTGCAATTAATCGCAATTAATGTTTTTAATCGCTTTGACAGCTCCAGTTATTAACCATATAGCGCTCCTGGACTCGCCTTCCCCCTCTCCACGCGGCAGGGGGCGCTGCGGGCCGCTACCTCACAGCCGCCCCCGCCTTGTTTTGCCTGCTGGGCTAGCGGGCGGGCCCCGCGCGCGCGCGCCTGCGCAGAGCGGCGGAGGCTGAAGAGCCCGAGTGCGGAGGTGGGGGCGGTTGTAGCGGTTCCGTTTTTGCTGACGGCCCCGGGCTGAGCTGCTGGGCCAAGATGCCGGCCGTGTCGAAGGGAGACGGGATGCGGGGCCTGGCGGTCTTCATCTCCGACATCCGGAACTGTGAGTGCGGCCGCGCGCATCGCCGGGGCGGGGGGGCTGCTGCTGCGGGTCCGCTCGGGGGGGGGGGACGACGCTTCGGAGTGGGGCCGTGCTCGGACGGGGCGTCGCGGGGGCCAATCCGGGAGGGGCTGCTTGGGAGGGGGGGAGCCGGGGCTGTTCTCGGGCGGAGAGGGGGGGGGGGCGTGCTGTGCTGTGCTGTGCTGTGCTGTGCTGTGCTGTGCTGACGTGGGGAGGCAGATTGCAGGGGCGGGGGTTATGCTGGGAGGGGCTGGGTGTGTATGGGGAAGGGGACTGTGTGTACCTGGCTTTAAATGGGGTGTCTTCGGGAGCCTGGCCAGTCAGGGGACAAACCAGCCTGCCCGGGCGGGCTTGGACTCGGGGTTTCTGCGGGGTGGTGATGTCTGTATTGAAGTGGGTGTCTGGCCTGTCCTGCTCCTCCTCCTCTACGCACGCTTGTTTTGAGATCTCCAAGCGCTGCTGCGCCCTGGGGCGTCTTTCTTCCTGACGTGTGGTGAGGGTGACCGTCTCATTGCATGGTCGCTAGTTCTTGGCTGTGTGGCGGAAAATGTGGTGTGGGGGTTATTCCAAGTCTTTAGTTGTCATTTTAGCCAGGGCAAAGGAGTGCAGTGTGTGTTAAGGAGGAAGACTCTGGCCTTGTTCCAGAGCAAAGGTTGTGGTAGAAGAACTGATCTCTGTCTTTAATTTGGTTTAAACAGGTACAACACCACCACCCCGCCCCATCCACCAACCACCGTGGACACACTTAAATCTATTTTACAATAGGGTTATATCCGTTTAGCTTAATTCAGGATGTTACTGAACTAAGGTAAATCAGTGTCAGTTGTAGTCCAGTTTAATTTTGCCTGCACAGGGCATTTGTGCCAGTCTAAATGGGTTTTAAAAAAATCTATGTTAGACAAGTGTAACATGTGCAGACAGAGTTTTTGTCCCTGATCTTTGAGAAGATCAAAGGTGAAATGAAAAGAGTAATGAAAAGAAAACTGTGTGGCTGAGGGTGATGGTGAGGGAGGGGTTGTGTGTGTCAGAGAGAGGCAAACTCACATACTCTGCTGTGTCTGATAAAGGGAAAAGGTGGGGGAGGAGGGTGCATGTTAGAGAGAAGCCTGAATTCTTGGAGTTCTTTGTGTGACCTTGGGAATTGAATTAATATTAAGCACAATGGTAACTACTTAAAATGTTTGCAACCAAACACTGCAAGTTCATGAGAACTCCTGAACACAAAATTAGTCATTGTTGATCAAGTGTCACTCAGACTTTCAATGTGTTAAATAAACTAAGTTAATTTAGGTAAAACTCTTATAAGAAATTACCTAACAGTGTCACTTTAATATTTTCCTCCATAATGAACTAATGGGATCATTGAAGCAGTTTATCATTCTTTGAGTGTATCTAATTTGCTTGGATACAAAACAGGTAGGGATTGTGGCTTGTGCTACGTGTGTGTGTGTGTGTGTGTGTATATGTGTGTGTGTGTATATACACAAACTAGATGTGAGGCAGTATGATTTTTCACAGTCAGAACTGCACAAAACGAAAATTCCATGGCTGGAAGAAATTAAACCTTGTTTGCAGTTGAAGATGACTAGAACTCTAGGACTCCATGATAACTAAAAAGCTGGTGCTCATTTCTGCAGCTGTAATGATTGTCTTAGTGTTCCATATTGATAAGGTGAGTCTAAAATACTGACTGGCATTATATAGTTTTCCTGCCTGGACACAGCATAAAGGAAAAACCCATACTCTTTGCACAATGAAGACAAAATGCAAGCAGTAGTAATGGAGGCAGAGGTTGGGGGTGGAAGAAATGACTCAGTTGGAGTGTGGATAATGGTGAAAATGGGAGCAACATGGTATTTGAGTAATTTTGGATGTATCTATTACATAAACAAGGCAACAAGCAACCTATTGTATGGTGGTGACATTTAGGATCTCTAGCCTGCAAATGAAGAGGAAAGATGGTCCAGTGGTTAGGGCACTAGCCTGGGACTTGGGAGATCCAGGTTCAGTTACCATCTCTGCCATAGACTTCCTGTGTGACATGGGGCAAATCAAGTAATCTCTCTACTTCCATTTCACATCTGTAAAATGGGGTTAATGGCACTTCCCTACCTTACAGGATATTATGAAAATTAATAAACTGATTGACGATGGTGCGCTCAGATACTGTGGCAATGGAGGTTGAGCAACTAGGAGAGAGGTATAAGTTGAGCCATAAGCAGATTTTCTTATTTTTTCACTGCGTGGGCCAAACTACATTAAAGATTTCATGGTGAAATTCAGAGTCCTATGTAAACTCTGGGGATTTAGTGACATTTAACATCAAATATAACTGCTGTCATTCTTAATACTGCAGTCACTGCAACCATTGATTGTTTTCAGGTGGTTGTCCAATAGTGCTGCTATTCTGTTCTTCGTAAAGATTGGTTATGATAGATCACACTCTGAAAACACGTAGCATGTTCCTATTATCTCGGCTGAATTAGTGGACCAAAAGAAAAATCAGGCAGGTGATAATGGAACCCAGAACAGATGAAACATACAAGAGAAAATTAATGGTCACACCAATTTTTCCATAAAAAAACGAATTTGGGCTCTTGATTTAGCCCTGTTAGTTTTGCACAAGGACTTGAATTTGGAGGATATATCACATAGTAATAAGTTGGAGAAACTTAAAACGTGTAAGTGTCTTGTAATATTGTGAATCAAGTCTAGGCTCTGTGTGCCAAGACTCTGGTAGGATGCTAATAGGCAGACATCCTGAATGTCATCAGCCTTAGAAGGACCCAGCTGAAGAGAAATAAAAAGGCCTTGCTTGCATTTGCTGTATGAACTAGGTTGCCAACATGTAATTTTGTAATAAAATATTCACCCTCTCATTCTTCAGACAAGTTTTTTCTTACTATTCAGATGCTGCTATAAAATGAAAATAATTGAGCTCATTGTTTATATCTTATTCATAGCAGCAACACTGATCTTGTATGAAGGCTCTAGTGACTTTCTCTCACAATTTTCTCTAGTATATCCACTATCTGCCTCTGATGGACATTGTTTTCCTCAGTTCTTAATATAGAATCCTGAATTATTTTGTTTGCTACTAGTAAGCAAAATGTAATACAGAATTAAGTGCATAATTAAAATGAAGAATGCCTTGACAACTAAAGCAGAGCAGTAATGATCACTTTAAGTATTTCTAAGATATCACTTACCACTGTCTAATGAAATAGAAGTTGATCCAATAAAAGATATTACCCTACCCACCTTGTCTATTACTTAGTGCTGTCAGTTACAGTAATGTTTACATAGACTTGTCCATAGTGGACTTTGTTCTTCACCTCTCTGGGGTTTTCCAGCTTTGCATACTTTTTCTTTTCTTGTAATCCTCATCTTTGTGGATATGACTGCAAAAAAGCGGCCTTGTAACATGTTATGAAAACCGCAAAATTCAGGTTCAAGCCTTGTTTTATGGAAGGCACTTCGACTGAGATGAAGAGGCAGGCTGGATTGAGTATTTTTCTCTGGATATTGTAAACGTCTATATGAGAAATGCCTGCATTGTTCCTTAGGAATGCAGCTGTGTTTGGTTGCAGATGAAACTGGTTGTGAATTAAACTCTGTAGCTAGGCCCTGTCTATGGAGGCCCTTAAAGATTAAAACCAGGGCTTTGAATTCCTGCTGGAAGTGAACTGGGAATGTGTGGTTGGGGCACAACACCGTCGTAATATTTTTCATGGGCCTTTCTTGTTAAGGACAGTAAAGTCTGTGTAAGATGGATTTTTATATTGCCTACACCCTCATCCACAAACACGGTGAATTTCCACCAATCCAGAGGTGTCTAGCACAAATCAGTATGGTCAGAATTTCATCCAAGAGGAAAGAACATAATTTCACAGGAACTGGAGACATAAGGGTTTTCTCACCACTTTCTGCCTGGATATCCATAATCAATGATGAGTCCAGTAGGATCTTAGGGACTTGTACTGTTTTAACAAATATAGATCAAATGCTGTGATGGAAGTGGCATTGTCTTGTAATTTTTTCAGCATGCATTTTCCCTTTCAAGTATTGCGAGTTCTGTCTTGTTTACATTCAGTTTGAGTCAACTCTCTTTCATTCAGGTACTGATCTCTTAAAAACACAGTGTCTTCGAGGGCAGTGATTTCTTCTGGTAAGAAGCTGAGATAAAGCTGATGTTATGAGCATGTGGTTGACAATGGAACTTGTGCCACCTTGTAACCTCTGTCAGTAGTCGGAGTCTGCTAAGCTGTCTCATCCTAAATTTAAGCCTGATTGAAGGGTATAGGATGTCAGTGAATATTAATGTTGTTGGAATTTGGTTGAGTATTCTTGTGATCCTTGTCAAGGAAAAGGAGGTTGGAAAGAGGTGGAAGCTGAAGAGAATGTCCATTGTGCCTAGTTTCATGAGCCCTTTTCTGACTATTGCATGTTTAAGGAGCTTTAAATGTTATCAATTTGTTAGTAGGCTCATTTACTTTTTGGGTAAAATTTTCAAAAGTGCCTAAGTAATATTTTAAAAGGACAAGGATCTGTTTTTGCAAGTAGTGACACAGGCATTACTTAAACTTTCCAGTACTTCCTGTACATGATTGGGAAACTGGATGGCTGCTGCCCTCTGTTCTAGTTTGAATCTTTTGACTTCTGGAATTGGTTCTGTACTTGGGGGGAAGGGGGAATCTGTACACCAAATACAGTTAATTCTACTTAAGTCAAAGGCTAAATATCTGACACATTTGTCATCCTGTGCATAAAGCCCACTGGCATGCTGGGTTTCAAACTTAACTCTGAATTTCTTGGACTTAAATATTTAAGTGTAGATATTTTTGTTAATACTACTGTATTAAGTGACCTTAGGGATTCAATGTATATTTGCATACACTTTATATTCAGGTGGAAAGGTTGCAAGCAAATAAATTAGGTGGTTGTTGAAACATAATAAAAAGAGGAAATTTCCCGTTAACTTGTTCTGTATCCTACTCTTCACAGGAGACGCTGAATCTCTTGTCGTCCTAGCAACAGAGTTGAGGCCACTATGGCTATTCAAAGATCTCAATTTTCTTACAGGAAACCAATGTATGTGGAACTGTCACATGAAAAATAGAGCCTTTCTACACAATTAACTTCCAGAGGATCCATTTTCAGCATGATTGTACACTGTCAGTGTACAAATGTGGTTTTGCAGAGGCCATTCAACTACAAAATGTCTCCCTACATTTGAGAAGGGGCTCCTAGTACACAGTTAATGTATTTGAATCTTAATTGTTTGAGTGATAATGATCCTTTACAAATGATTAACATGAACAGATTTTTTTTTATTTCCCCCCCTCCCCCTCCCTCATGACATTCTGGGGAATAAGAAGCTAGGTCTGAACTGAATTTTGGACTTTCATAGGATATAAACATAGGATTACCAAAGCTGCTCACAGTGGAGCCTTCTAAATGAATAATTGATATGAAAAATACATTTACTGGTTAAATGAACTGAGTTCTGTGTCGAAAAAAAATGCATATATTGGAATAAAAGATCTAAGACTTATAGATGCAATGATGCTTTAAGGATTACTGAATTGATTACAAGCAACAAGTCCAGGAACAGTTTAATCTCATGATTGTCATTTGTTGCTTAAATTTTGGAGTGATAAGATGAGCTTTGTCTCTGTCAAAGTAACTTGCTGCCCTTAAAACTAAGACAGCCCTTTCTAGAGCATGGCATAATGCAATCAAGTGGTGTATATAAGCATCTTCTGATATAATCCTGACATATAGCATGCCTAGCTCCTCTCTTGATTTGGCCAGTCAGTTTAATTTTAAACTTGTCAAAAAATGATCCTATCAAATGTGCTTAAATTGTGACTTGATGCAGATTCAGACTTTGAATCAATGGGAAGTTACAGCACTCCAAAAAAAGTAAATATTTCTCACTGTCTTTGTCCCCTGCAAATACATTTAACAGTGCAATTTTAAATATTAACTCTTGTTTAGATGTACATTTTAGTGGCAATGTTCTGGTGACAACTTGAAGAAAATTCAGATAACTTGCTTGATATACCAACAAATGCCTGGTCATGCTACAACAACTACAGAAGTTAAATATAAGGATGATTTTGTACTACATTATAAAGCATGGGGATATATGTGCCTATCAGTATCTGTTTGTAGCCATGACTCCCCCCCCCCCCCCCCCCCGATTGCTAATGAAAATGGAAATTCAAGTTTTTTGTGGAAGAAAAATAAACCCATGACAAACAACTTGTTGCCCAAGACATGTTTTAAAATGCTTCTACTCTCTTCCTTTGTCTGATTGATCTTACAGAATCTATTTTAACTCTGGATGTGATAGGTCTTATGCAGTAGCGTAGCCGGGGGGGGGGGGGGAGCAGGGGGAGCGGCCGCTCCCCCACTGAAGAGAAGCGTCGCCTTTTTTGTGCTCCGGCGCCTTTTGCTCCTGCGCTGCAGCTGGAGCAGAGCATTTTTATTTTATTTTTTTGCTCCCGGCGCCTTTTTTTTAGTTCCGCTCCCCCTGTGCTTTAAACCTGGCTACGCCACTGGTCTTATGATTTAGGTGATGCAAGATAATGAGTAAGAAGCTCTGAATAGAATAGTGCTACATCTTCATTTCATTAAGAGATTTAACAATAGTAGACAACAAATTAGGTCACATCTAAGGAATCCAGCTTTAGATCACATGGCCTCTGAAATGTGTGTTTTACTAAGTTTTGGACCATTTCATGGAGACCTAGATTTCCAGTTCAAATGCAAATCAACCCATCTGATTCCAGAACTGAGAGATAATGTAGTTCTCCTTCAGAATCCAAATACTTTCAGTGTGTTTTAAGGGCTTATCTACACTGTGGGGTAGTGCACTGTATGGAAGGTTGATTTCAAAAGTGCACTAATTAACCGCCTTTTACTTGGTCCTTGTAGACTGTACTGGAGCGCAGTAAATGTTCTCTAGCACGCATTAATGTAGTATTGTTTCAAACAGCGCTATGTTACGGTGCACTAGACTAGGGAACCTGTAGTGTGCTCCAGTAAGGTCTGTGTGGACCAATTAATTCCCAGCATGTTAGTGCTGTTGGGAAGTCACTTCCCATTCTCCCCCACGGTGCATTACCCTACTGTGTAGACAAGCTCCAACTCTAATATGTTATTGCAACACTCCGTGCTCTTGCCTCAGCTATCTTTGCAAATACCCTACTGTGTAGACAAGCTCCAACTCTAATATGTTATTGCAACACTCTGTGCTCTTGCCTCAGCTATCTTTGCAAATGCTTGCTGTTCTTATTACAATGGTCTCTGAGATGCAGGAGTTTCCATCTTCCTATAGTACATTGATTCTGTTGCTCAGTTATCAGAATTGAGGTACAATTGGAGAGTAGCATTTCAACTACTTAATTTTGACAACTGGATCTGACATGTTTTTCCAGCAAAAGCAGCATTCCATCTGTTTGGTAAGGGTGCTAATAGTGAACAGTGGTGCTTTGAAGAGCTGCTGAAGGGTTTTACCTTAACTGATCTGAATAATGTAGGTAAAATTAGCTAAGTTTTTGAGTTAAATTTCTTCCTCCTTTCTTAGACCTATTGGGCTTCAGCAACATGTGCCTGCACAGGCCAATGCTTTAGAACAGGGATCTCAAACATGCAGCCTGCAGAGCTCTTCCCTGCGGCCCGCCAAGCTCCCCGTGCTCCCCCCCTCCCCCGGTGTTACTTCCTGTGACCACCAAACTCCCCTCACCCCCGCCCCCTCCCGAGTTATTTTCTGTGTCCGCTAAGCTCCCTGCCTCCTCTCTCCCCCCCCCCCCCCCGCTCGCACTGCTCCCCACTCCTCTACCTACCTCCAGGCAGTTCCCGCCGCCAAACAGCTGTTTGGCAGCTTAGCGGTTTCCGGGAGGGAGAGGGGAGGAGCGGGAAGCCGCGTGCACGGGAGAGGAGGGGGAGAAGAGGTGGGGATTTGGGGAAGGGGTTGTATTAAGGGTAGGCAGGGGGCAGAGTTGGGGTGGGGACTTTGGGGAAGGGGTGGGAAGAAGTGGAGCAGGGGTGGAGTGGGGGCGCAGCCCAGTGCAGCGGGGGGGCTTTAACAGAAGTAAATCTAATTAAGTGCATGTTTTGTCCTTTTGAGTGAGGTGCATTACTGAGTATATATATTTTATTCACCTAAGGCAGGGGTCTCAAACATGCAGCCCGCGGGGTTATTTTCTGCGGCTGCCAAGCTCCCCCCGCCTACCTCCAGGCGCTTCCCGCCGCCAAACAGCTGTTGGCGGCGCTTAGGGCTTTCCAGGAGGGAGGGGGAAAGAGCGGGGAGTCGCGTGTTCAGGGGAGGAGGGGGGGCAGGGGCGGGGCCTCATGGAAGGGGTGGAGTGGGGACGGGGGGAAGTGAGAGAGTGGTATCAGTGATGCGGCTCTCGGGCCAATGCACTAGTCCTCATGTGGCCCTCGTGGTCATTTGAGTTTGAGACCCCTGCTTTAGAAATAGCTATCAGCATTTTAAAGGCACTCTCGGGCGGGGGACAGTATTGCAAGACTGGTTTCATGCTTAAAATCATCAAAATAAGTTTCTTAAACTCAAATCTTTCTCTGTATGGTTAACGACACTTATCTCCCAGCAGCACAACTCTTCCAAATAGAGGTATCAAATAACTTTTTTTTTTTTTAAACTACTAATCTCCACCCTGAAAGTGAAGACAGTTAACAGCCATATTTTTGCTATGGAAACTTATATTCCATTGCACTTCTTTAAAGTACGCACTGATAACTCAACCCAAATACAGTATCATCTTGATGGAATGTACCTAGACAAGAAAGTGAGAGCTGCTGCTAGAGACACAGGAAACATAAGACTTCCCCTGAACATTTTTAAACAAGTTTCTCTTGAATTTTTAGCTTAATGTAAAATCCAGAAAAAATGCCAAGAGCCTGTTTTTAGGCATACTTTGTATCTTATGATGCTATTCCCTGTGTCTCCAGATGCTGCTCATACTTTTCTGCCTTTTTCAGGCTATTTTCTTTCAAACTTCTCCCCAGAGTTTAGTTTCAAACCTAGGTTATCTGTCCCCCACCAAATTTCATACATGCATTTTCCCCCTACCGTGTGCTGAAAAGGGACAGGTGTCAAATCCCTTGAGGGTACTGTTTTAATACCCACTGTGCCTTGAGAATGGTGTTCATCTGTGTCTGGTTTGCACATGGGAAAATGGGTGCTATGTGGAGGAGAAGCAGAAGAGTGTAGACTGGATTAGGGGAGTGCACACTGAATTTTCCCTCTGGCAGAAGACAACCCAGTGTGTATCCTTTGTGGTACTAATCCAGGGGCTACCACAGTCAGTGGAAGTCATTGGTAGAACTGCTTTCAAGGAGCTGGCAGTGGGGAACAGTGTGGAGGTACAAGCTTCCCACAGGATCCTTGAGATTGGTCAGTTTGGGACCAACCTACTCCTTGGGTGGAAAAAGAGAGGAATTCATTGAGGTGAGTAAAACTAGTAAAAGTCTCTTGAAGAGATTTCACTCCTTCCTGTGACATAGCATGCATGGGAGGAACAGGGCCTTAACGATCATATAGTTGTCTAATTAACAAAAGAGAGACTGGCTATATTTCAACTTGCGTGAACTTTGCCGTGAAGACAATCCACCTGAAAGCTTTCCTGGTTTTTTTAATACTATATAATGTCTATTAAATGACTAAATCATTTAAGGCACTTGTAAAAGATAACTTTTTTGCTTTCCTCTCTTCCTCTACCTATCTTTTTACTCAGTTTTCCTCCTTTTTCCTTTTAATGTGTTCTCTGCTTCCCTTTCTCCTCTAGTACTACTGATTTAATTTTTAGTATAACAGTATTTTGCACAGTCTAGCAGAAGCAGTAAAAATTAACTAAAGCTCATTTCACTCTAGAGCTGCAAACAGCACTAACTAGGAGCAGCAAAACTAGAACTTACACGATTCTCCTTGGGAGATTAATCTGGAGAGGATATCTGAAACATAGTCTGTATTTCTGAACAATAAACTTACCGTTTGTAAGAGGCTACATACTCTTATGAATGTGTTCACATTGCTCCAGAAATGTGACTACTTAATTGCTGATTAGCGAGGGGGGAAATAATTTTTTGGTGAATAATTGAAAAGTGCAAGAGTAGAAGCTTTAGGCTATTTTCATAGGGGTATTTCTTTCTTGAAGCTGTGATTTTTGCGGTAGGCATGAATGTCTCCTTAAATTAATCTACCAGATGGAATTCAGATGTCCTAAAAGTAGCCAGATTTGAACTTCTTATGGTAAATTGGTTTCCTCTGGATTTTGTGAAAGTTGTACACTTAAGTGTTGTTGGATGTGGGAGCATTACATTCTCACTGGAACTAGAAATTCTGTTACATAGACCAGTTTATGGCATATCTCACTTGTGATGATTCACTAGATCCCAAAATAATAGGCATTTCAACTAACTCAGAGTTGAACCAGGGTTGAACCAGACATTTCAACTAACCAGGAGTAAAAACAAACACACTGTTTATAAACTTGCACTGAAATATTAAGTGGATCATAATTTTCATATATGGATCTTTGTGGCACTCGTGTTTAGTTCAGTTCTTGCTGTCTTTCACTGGCTGTCACAAAAGCAGACTGGAGGATATTGGGGTTCTTTCACTGGAAATAATATGGATCAATGGAAAGCTGAGAGCTTTCTGTTGATCTAAATAAGCTAGCATTCTAGTCCCCATCTGTTCACTCAAGTGTTTCCCAAAAATGAAGTGGAAGACATTTGGCAGCACATTTGAGGAAAATAGGTTAGAAAAAGGGGAAAGGACTCCTCTTATTTTGGACAGAAATTCATTGTCACGTAGTAGTGCATATAAAATATCCATCATCATAGTATCTGTTACATTAAACACCATCAGCAACTATGTAACTACCCTATCTATGAATGCTGCCTGCTCAGGGCAGGATTTCAAAGGCACCAGGTGCCCAACTACCTATTATGCCTTTGGAAGATCTGCCCTATATCTGTTCATAAAAAGAGAACTTTTTTGGTCAAGCTTACTCCCTGCAAGGGCAGGATGTAGTCTAATGATTCAGGTCCTAAGAGGACATATCTGATTAACATACTACATGTAATATAGAAAGAAGTCGCTTGCATTGCATAATTTTGTAACCGAACAAAACTTAAGTAGAGTGTTGTTGTGGTTTTTTTACATGGATGTTTGCTACTTTGTGTAGGTGTCCTTGTTCATTTGACTCTCTGGCTGTAACGTGATAAATCCTAATATCAGACATGAAGAGATCTTGGACCAGTTTTAATTCATGTGACGGGGAGGGTATGTTGGAATGCTTGCCTTTACAGTTACTGGCAAAATCAGCCATCACAGATAATCAGTGGGATGTATCCCAAGTTCACACTTGCGCTACATAAGGGCAGGCATGCTACAAAGAGATAAGCACCTTGCAGGCAGCTGCTACAGGGTACATAGGTCTGTGCAGTCTGTCTTCCGCCCCCCCCCCCCCCCCTTCACCCTGCTGTGCCAGATAACCAGCTGCATGTCAGATTAGGGAGAGGAGGAGGGTGGAATTGGCATCATACTTCATGAAGCTAATGGCATTCTCTGTAGGAAAGGGCTAATCCTTACTATAGTTTTGGCATCGGTGTTCTTCCATTGCTGATTAAAAGGAATAGTTTGCACAGTGTATTGGTGCCAGAGCTATTCAGAATAGCAGTTCAGCAGAGCATACAATGGGTACTTTAACTTCAAATTTACATGAACCTTTCCATCAAAGTACAAAGTTGCCATTTAAAGGCAGGTGAAATGAGTAAAAATAATGTGTATCTATTGTATTAAAACTTAGTATAATAACCATGCTGACATCAATGAGTTACCGCAGGGGAGTTTTTAAAGCCTGCGTCCACTGTCAGTGGGGATCAGGAATTCAGGACTTCCTTGTTCTCAATCCTATGCTTGGTTATTTCTTTCTTATTTTCTTTTCACTAGACCAGTGTTTCCCAAACTTACAACAGTTGCGTACCCCTTTTGAAACATTTGTCTTACTGGTGTACCCCTTCTCCGGTGAAGATAATTTGGGGGTGTGGGGTAGCCACATTTTTATAACACACTCCTAATTCGTTTCATTCTGGATTAAATGTTTATTAGAAATAAATACAAAATTATATTACATACATTTGAAACAAATTTTAATAGAAATAATAGCTACATATAGAAATAGCACTAGAAATAATTAAAATAGAAGTGAATCAACAGTCTGGCAGATATTCATTCTCTCTCTCTCTCTCTCTCTCTCTCTCTCTGCTTTCTTCACTAACCTAACTAAACCAGCGTATTTTAATTTCAGAATTATATGAATTCACTATATATGTATATACAAAGAGAAAAATTGTGCATATTAATACACACCAAGTATGTACTTGCTACGATCTTTAGATTACTACGAGTAGTTATTCACTTTTATCCGTCAGTATGACTTCTGCGCATGCCACAAAGGCAAGTGTATTGCCCAAGCCGCGGTAACGCTCACACATGGTTTGCGTCGGCTCTGCTGTGCTATTACATGTTGTTGTTTACAATGTAAACCTGTGTCTGTTTCTACTGTACAAGTGTACACCATTCTTATATATTACATTTTAGTGAATTGTTTTCTGCTGCTAAAAAAACCCACCTATGATAAAGTAAAATAAAAAATTCTGCCACGTACCCCTTGAAACCCTTTCGCGTACCACCAGGGGTACAAGTACCATACTTTGTGAAACACTGCACTAGACCATTCTGCATCATACTTTTGAGTGTCTTTCCTTTGGCCCAAAAATCACATTAACTGGTCAGCAGAGTGTGACGAACTAGGACTGTTGTTAATGTTTTCCCTGAGTACTGTGTGGGTGCCTCGTTTCCCTATGTAGTGCTTGAGTATCTAGGTGGTGGGACAAGGGTGCATGAGTGTTACAGAGGGGCCTGGACACAGAGAATGGCTGACACTCTGTCTCTTAGCAACTGATGGCCCCGGCCCCTCCCCTGCAAAGGTGAGAGCTAAAGGTGTTCGAACAAAAGGATCAGGTGACCTCCTGGCCCGGGAAGGAGACAAAGGAGAGAGGAGGGGCTGGACAGTTTCAGTTTGGAGCTGGCTGGGGAACATACAGGGAAGCGCAGACAGGGTCTGGCCTCCCTGCCCCCCCTTTTGGAGCTGTGGGGTGAAATGCAGAGAGCCCCAGGCTGGGGTCTAAGCTCCCTGCCCCCCGGAAGGGCCCGACTGAGGGGTCCTGGTTGTACTGACAAGCTCTGTTTGGACTGTGTTCCTGGCATCTCTAATAAACCTTCTGTTCTACTGTCTGACTGAGACTCCCAGTGAATCCGGGGAAGAGGGGTGCAGGGCCGGACTCCCCCACACTCTGTGACACAGAGTATTTAGCTGAGATGGAACTAGTCTGGGAGTGTGTAATTCTGTGGGCAGGTTGATAGAAAGGTAAGGGGGAGGTGTCATTTCATTCTTAAAAATCTGTGTGGAATCATAATTTCAGTAGTGTCACTCTGCAGCATGGTGGGGGAGCAGGGACTTGCTGCCTTCCTTTCCTCCCCACCCGGCTCCCAGGTCCTCTAGTTGGTGGAAATGTTGATAATATAATTCCATTGGAAATGGGCTGAGTTGGGTATCATTCAAAAGTCCTTTCTCCCATGAGTACAAGGGTACCAAACAAGACAGATCTAGACCAATTATGTAGATGTATGTTTGAGAAAATGTTTAAAAATCAAGATCTTTTAATTATACTTTAACACAGGCATGTCAAACATGCAGCCCTCACAAGTTAAATTGTGGTCCTCTGCTGACAACACTGTTACCAGTTAATGCTCAGAACATGATACCTGGTGAATTTTTTTTTTAAATATTACAGATTACTATAAATGGAAGGAGGGCTTCAAGTTTATTTGCCATCATTGGTAAAAAAGAAGCGTATCGGTGGTTTTCATTATCACTTTGTTTATTATGCCAAAAGAGTTGTAATGAGGCACTGGATAAGATGTTAGCACCCAGCCAGAAATTAGTGAAATCTGTCTGCAAATGGTATGCACATACATAACATACATTACGTAACATAATTACAGTCCCTAAGTCATTTATTACAGAATCCTTGTTTTTACTTTGGTCTTGATAATTTTTAAGGCATCAATGGGGAGACTAAGTACCAGCTAGTAGCTAAATCCTTGGAGAGTGCTGCTGCAGAGGCCTCGTTAAACACAGCGCTCAGTGGCACCTTATGTGCATCCATAAACTGAGTTTGGCAAAGTTGGAGAGGAAGTACATTAAGCATTATGAAAAAGTTGAAGATGCTGGGACAAGTGCCAGGTGTGGGCAAGACTCATAGACTTTAAGGTCAGAAGGGACCATTATGATCATCTAGTCCAGGGGTTTCAAACTCAAATTACCACGAGGGCCGCATCACTGACCCCGCCCCCTCGCTGCCCCCGGCCCTGCCCCCACTCCACCACTTCCATTAGGCCCCGCCCCTTCTCCACCTTCTCCCCTGTGGGCACGGCTTCCCGCTCCTCCCCCCTCCCTCCCAGAAACTGCGAAGCTCTTCCCTGCGGCCTGCTGGGCTCCCCGCACCCCCAATTTTAATTTAAAAAAAAAATTTTTTACCCCCAGGTAGTTCCCGCCGCCGGAACAACTGTCTGGCGGCAGGAACTGCCTGGGGGTTTACAAAATTTTTTTTTTAAGGGGGGGGGCGTGGGGAGCCCGGCGGGCCTCAGGGAAGAGCTGTGTGTTTGAGACCCCTGATCTAGTCTGACCTGCTGCACAACGCAGGCCACAGAATCTCACCCACCCACTCCTGCAATAATCCTCTCACCTATGACCTGAGCTATTGAAGTCTTCAAATCATGGTTTAAAGCCTTCAAGGTGCAGAGAATCCTCCACCAAGTGACCCCATGCTGCAGAGGACGGCGAAACCCCCTCACTCCCCCACCCCAATCTGCCCCGGAGGAAAATTCTTATGCTATGTCCCATGGCCTGCATTTTGAGAGAAACACTGGCTTCTTTAGGGTAAGCTGGAAGTGCAGAAGTATCCATTAAGCACAGTTTCAACATGACAGGTGAGAATCTGTATGATGCAGTCACACTTAGTGAGAATGTGTTAAGTAAAAGAGGCCCATGCATATGACATTGCATATTATATCGAGTGCTACAGCAGTAATGCATGTAATGTGTTGTGTCACCAGGTAAAATCAACAGAAATAATTTTGTTTTTGTCATACTGATTTTTTTTTTTTTTTAACTGCAAATTGTGAGACTCCGCTAGAGTTCAGAATTGCCTTGTTGAGGCTCTGATGAATGGGAAAGTGGTGGGGATGGCTGATGTGGAGGCTAAGTACTAAGAGCTAAGAATTATGTGCTTTGAATGGGATTGAAGAGGAACAAATCTTCAAATAAGACAGAACACTGCATATGTGCTCAGCAAAAAGCAAATTAATGCACATCTTGCATGGTCTTCCTAAACCAGAACCTACTGACAACATGGTCAGTACCTTATGCTAGCAGAGGCCTTTCAGCATAGCAATCATAGATAGATAGTATGGCTGAGATGCAAGTTCTTGACAAACTAGGAACTAACACCTGCTGAGATTTGGCTGAACATTTCATTCTAATGCTACCAAGAGCATACTGGACCTATGATGAAGTCCATCTCCTGTAGACACACATGCAAAGGAATCAACTAAAAATGTTATCAGAAAGAAGAGACTCCATGGTATTGCACCTGTCCAATACAAAATCATTGACTCTACAAACGTCTCAGGTATCAGGGCAAATTATCAAGCAACGGAATAGCTCTGGAATGATTGAGTACGTCCAAAACTACCCTCCCTTATCTGGCATGGATTGGTCTTGGCGGATGGACTGAGCACACTAGTTACGTGTGAAATACCATGCAGTCCAGTATCAGTCCTTCAGCTAATCAAATGCTTGTGAACAAAGACCAGATGCACACCACCCTGCAAATGTTTGGCCAGCAGCCTGCCTTGTACAGAGATGTGTGGCGTGCAGACAAGAATCAGTGAGAACTATGTCTAGATGGAGATGACACTGATGACTTTGATGAATAAATGTGTTCAGTCCTACATGTCAAGGCTAACTTCCCTAGCATTACCAAAGATCAGTATCTTCTTTTATGTAAGCAACGCATCCCTGTATGGAAGCATAATTAACACTTGTTCTGGGTTTGTCATGTTTGGTACCATTGTGTTTGTGGGGAAGAGGACTTTCAAGTGATATCGAACTTGATCCATTTCCAACAAAATTGTATTAAAATTCCAGCAACTGGAGGAGCTGGGGGCTGGGAGGGGGCAGCAAGTTGCTCCTGCCATGCAACAGAGTGACACCATCAAAACTATGATTCTGTAGATTTATACAGATCAAATTACACCTCCCTTTACCTTTCTATCACTAACTTGCCTGCGGAATGAGACTACTACATTATACTCCTATAGACTAACCCTGCATAGCACTTTCCCGCCTATCTCACTCCCTCACAAATATGCTTAGGAATTTAACAAAATGTAGGGTTCTGTGGCTCTAGCTTTCACTAGCTCCACAGGTAGCTGTATAAAGTGACTAGGTAACACACGATTAGGAAAAAAGTGGCATGCTTCCATCCCTTGCCATCAGTGTACATTGTCTTCTATAACAACGTTTTTCCTTAAGGAAAAGGCCTAGAAACTTCTTTCAAACGAGAGCTGAAAATCTATTTGAGTACAGGTCTCCTGGATAAGGTTAGATAGCAGTGCCACAGAAATATTCAGTGATACTATTGACTCACTGGAGTAACTTGAGTGTAATAATAATTACGAAACCAGGGAACTTGTCTCCATATAACTTTCTACCCAGTGTGCTGTTTAAACTATCTAAAATTCAGTTGCAGTATTACAATTCCTGTAGAATGAAACATAAGTTGGTATTCAAGTTCAAAATGCTTAGGAGTTTTAGCAACCTGTCTCATTAGTGATATAGAGCAGTGTCTTAAGACAGTAAATGAATCTTTGAAATCAAAACCTTTTAGACTGACTCGAATGTAGAAATACTCAGAGGTGTTACCCTACTGGATTCTGAACTCTCACTGGACCAATTGCCCTTTAGCACGTCCACACCCAGAATGTATAGGCCCTGCCATCTACCTATTCCAGTTTAGATGGTGATTCAGTAAGATGCAAATCAAAGGAAAGAGAGCAGAAATTCAAAAGAATTGTGGTGTCCGGCACTTAAGTCTTAAGTAGTCCAGCTGAATGCCAACCATAAAGATCACAAAGTAAAGAACCAAAACAGTATTCGTAATATCAGAGTAAAAGCAAAAATGTCCTACTGCAAGTATCATACAGTCCAAAACGTAGTCCAGTAATAAAGGTCGTGCATAAAACATCCTGGTGTTCAGGGTAGCTGTCTGCATCTAACATTTTCTGGAAACTGCTGTGATTCCATATTAGTTTGTTTAGGAAATGGGTTGTAAAATCTGGAGATCTAAATGGCAAAACAGCCTCCAGACAGGCCCTGTGTGTGATACAATCATTAATCTTGAGTAATTAAGCCTTTACCATATATAGCAGGGGTCTCAAACTCGTGGCCCACGGGCTCTTCCGGGCAGCGTGCCAAGCTCCCCGTGCGCCCCCCCACCCCACCCCATGGCACTGCGAGCAGCTGCGTAGGGCATCAGGAAAATTTCCTGGTGCCCTGTGCAGCTGTGTGCTGCTCCAGCCCCTGCTCTGTCCCAGCCCCACCCCCACTCCCCTGAAGACTGCGTACTCACCGCAAGGTAAGTGGAGCGACCCGGCCCCAGCCTGCTCCTTTCCCCTGGCTCCCAGCTGCGCTGCTGGTGAATGCTGGGGGTCGGTTCACCTCTCCCCCACAAGCCTCGGCTGGAGGGGGGAAGCTGGCCCCAGGCCTCCCGGGAGGGTGGGGGTGTGTGTGGAGGTTGGCCACTTCCTGTGGGAAGTGACCTGGCCCCAGCCTGCTCCGCTCCCCTGGCTCCCAGGCTTGGGGGAAGAGGGGAACCGCTCCCCTGCCCTCGCCGGTGGCGCAGCTGGGAGCCAGGGGAACGGAGCAGGCTGGGGTCAGGTCACTTCCCGCAGGAAGTGGCCAACCCCGTTACCCCCCGTGGAGGCCTGGGGCCAGCCCCCCCCCCCCCCCCGCTCCCCCCCCCATGGAGGCCTGGGGCCAGCCACCCCTGCAACCCCCCCCCTCCCCCCGTGGAGGCCTGGGGCCCCCCTGCACACCCCTGTGGAGGCATAGGGCACCAAAATAGTTAGGGACAGCCCTGCCCACACCCCTCCTGCACCCCAACTCCCTGCCCTGACCCCCCTGCCACACCCCTCACCCCTCCTGCACCCCACACCCCAATTCCCTGCCCTGAGCCCCCTACACACCTCCTACACTCCCTGCCCTGAGCCCCCTGCCACACCTTGCACCCGGACCCCCTGCCACACCCCACACCCCTCCTGCACCCCTGGGGGCAGGGAGGTGGCAGAGTTGGGGTGAGGACTTTGGGGAAGGGGTTGGAATGGGGGTAGGGAAGAGGCGGGGCAGGGGTGGGGCCTCATGGAAGGGGTGGAGTTGGGGCCGGGCAAGGGGTGGGTGTCTGTGATGCGGCCCTTGGGCCAATTCCCTAGTCCTTATGCGGCCCTCGTCATTTGAGTTTGAGACCCCTGTTATATATGATGCATTTAATGTCCTATCTAACCAGATCCAGGTGTTGAGACGTGCATTGTTCAGCTTTACATCCCAGTTTACTAGATTCAGTAGCTGGAGCCATCCCTGCACCAAGATATACCTCCTTGAAGTTGGTGATTAAAGAAAGCATTGCAAGGAAAAGAGCTGTCCTTTAAACATTCTTAATTCTTAAGGCCCTGAAAGGCCTTGCAGCCAGATGAGCCAAACCCAATTGGAAAAACAAAGGAAAGATCATAAGAACAAATGGCTTTGTACAGCTGAGAATGATACATCTGTATTAGAGCCTGCATGTGTGCGCCTTGGGCATCAAATGTAGCATGAGCAATTTGCATTTGTCCATGTAATGCATGCATTTGCTTAGTGTGGCAATGGTAACAACTTATCTTACTGGAGAAGCTCACTTATTTAGTAAGTATTGAATAATGAACTAATCAAAATATATGAAATACTCTGTCTCAAAACCCGGCCAAGCTGATGTCCTAGATCTGAAATGTACTCTAACTGAATAAACCAAGAAGGATCAATTAATCTCTCATCTTTAACTCCTCCCTCTCCTGTATCTTTCCAAAATGCTCTTCTGTTCTACTGGTTTTTAGTAAATCTAGCTAGTTCAGATTAGGCTGTTTTAGAGAATTATAATATTTATCTGATTGTGGGCTTATTTACTGTTTTAAAAAAAAAAACCACACAAAAAACAAACAGCTGTTTACAGTATTTCTCATTCTCAAAAGCATTGTTTTTTGACCGCCTGTGTTCTTCAGCGGTTTTATAATTCCCCTGCAGCTTTGGGGAAAGAGGTGGTACTCAAATCGAATAGTGCATTGGTGGAGACTGAACACATTGTACATAATGAAGGAGGGTGGGTGACAGGTTGTAAACTGTTAAATTCTAAGTCTGATAAACTGCGAAATCCAGTTAAGTAACCATTTGAAAGTATAAAGGATGCTGTTTGCCACTCTGCTGACTGAGCTGACTGACTAGTGTTAGTTCTCCCAGGTACTGCTTTCAGATGCTTGAAGACGTGCAGCCTCAACAACACTCCTGCAACATCTGGATGTTTTCTTAAGCATTGAAGCAAATGCTGAATCAATGGATACTATAGTAATGAAACAGCAGGCCCACTTATATTAAAACAACTTGATATGTATGGTTAAATCACACAAAGATCACTTCTAACTTCCTGATGGTAATACCTAAATACAAAGGTCTCGAGCTATTCTTGGTCTCATTGGTTGGCTTGGACCTGTTTCAGTAGCTTGTCCTCCTTGGTGAACTTGAGCTCAGAGGTACGTCTAACCACTGGATCAATCCATTTAGCAATTACTTACTGTGACGCTGTATCCATCTTTTGTCCATGACAATTGACTTGCTGGCCTTCCTTTTCAGTTTCAAGTCTTGT
Source organism: Chelydra serpentina (assembly GCA_037349315.1). NCBI lineage: Eukaryota > Metazoa > Chordata > Testudines > Chelydridae > Chelydra > Chelydra serpentina. The sequence continues at coordinate 20,490,670 of JBAIAC010000059.1, read as the reverse complement.
GGTAAACCTAGAAATAGGAAGACTGAAGTAACTCGGTGTGAGGGAGCGGATGCACTCTGAATTGACTTGGATACGCTTTACATTCCTGCCCTGGCTGTGCTTGAGTCTATCCTTCTTTTCCTGCACAAAAGTATTTCCAGAGCCCGTGTAATCATAATTCAGCAGTTCTAACTTGCTTCACTTTGCAACACTAATATTCTTATAATATAGTTCTTATATGCAATTTCTCACTCAAAAAAGAAAAATTTAATGGCAGCTGTAGCAACACACTTCCATGTGGCATTGGTAGGGTTTGAACTTTAGGCTTTCAGCACTGCAGCATAGCTTTCTCTCATGTGAACTCAAAAATAAACATAAGCTGGCATCAGGAGTAGGTCTTCCTCCTCCTCTCTGGACCAGCTATAAGCAGATGTAAAGCAGTGGGTTAAATAAGCATTTTACTGAAAGTATAATTAAATGCACAAATCTGGCAAATTCTGAGGCAGCATGGCTAAGTGCAGAGACTTTGATCTGCCATATTAGTGGTATGTTTTACTCCCATCCTATTTAATGTTTGTGAGGCATGAGACCCTGTTCACTAATTAAGAGTTCTGATGGGCACCCAGAGGCTGTCAAAGCAGTGCAGAGGGTTGAATGGACTGTACTGATAAAATGTTGAAGGATTTCACTTACATCTTAATTTCTTCACTTTGTCAATTTTAATCGGAACAGTAGCAAGATCTTCTAGTTCTGAATTACACGAGCCACTACAGTGAAATTTGATTGCAGTAAAACTCTCAGAAGGCACAATCTGCTATCTTTAGTCTTGAGTGTAGTAAGCAAAAGCAGCATATTTCCGATCTTGTGGCTGTTCTCAACCACAGCTGAAGCTGAAATAGTGGTACAGCTGTAAAAGGAGTAATGCCAGGCAGACACTTACTGTAATCAGCAGCAGTGGCGCCACCACTTTCCCTCAAGCCATAATAATTTACTGTAATAGTCTGAAAAACAATACAATCAAAAGCAAATCCTGTGACTGTTTTGATACCACGAATACAGGGGGTCCCTGGTATACATCTCTCACTTACCTGTTTCGGATATCCATTGCTCATCAATAGGAGAACATGTTTGATTTACGTTGGTCCAGATCCACATATCCATTGTCTGCACGGATCGGGACTGACGTGAATTGGAACACATTCCCCTATTGTACAGTACTGTATTTGTGTCCTCTGGCCACGTTCAGGGCTTATTACCTACGGAGAGGATGTTTTCCATACTGATTAAGGAGATGGAAGGTGAAGGAAAGCCCAGTGTAAAGGAGTTTTGGAAGTCCTACAATATCTTGAATGTGTCATTGACGTGACATTGACGTGTCGTGGGAACAGGTTACTTCACAATGTATGAATGGCTTTAGTGCCGTGCATGGCCAGCTTAATGGGATTTGATACCATTCCTGATCTCGAGCAATAAATTGTCAAGTTGGCGAAGGATGTCTGCTTCGAGGAGGTGGAGGAGGAGGATGTACAGGAGTCGTTGGAGTCTCTCGCTGAGCAACTGACAAATGAGGAACAGATTGGGCTGGACCAACAATGGATAGCCAAAGAAAGCAAGGACGATTGTGATGTAGGGCAGGAAGCCAGGAGTCTGATGACTAAGAATCTCTCCTGTTTCTTTGGATTGCTGGATGAGATGACGGAAACCATACGGAGCGGTGATCCTTTTCGTGAATGGTCTGCCAAAGTCTCCAGGGCTCTCGATGATGCAGTGGCTTGCTACAGGGAGATCTATCGTTCAGAGATTCATGCAGGAGAGCAGACGTCGATAAAATCCTTTTTTAAGACTTCTGCAACAAAAAGCCAGCCATGGAAAAGCTAGCCCAAGAAAAACCAGCCGCCACCCCTACTTAAGTTTAATGTAATTGACCATGTTTTATACTGTTACTGTTCTGTATTCACTGTATTAAAATGTTCGATGTTTGAACAGTGTTAGTAGGGTTCTACATTATTTTAGTCAATGTTTTATGTGTAAAATGTGTACTGTATAACCTGTCAGTGTAAAAAGGTACACTGTTTAGGCAAAAAGAGCATTGCCATAGGCAAGTGTGGTGAAGTTGTGAACGCATTGCTGCCCCCTTATACCATTATTTCTTATGGAGAAAAATTCCCTGGTATACGTCATTTTGGTATCATAGAATCATAGAATCATAGAATCTCAGGGTTGGAAGGGACCTCAGGAGGTCATCTAGTCCAACCCCCTGCTCAAACCAGGACCAACCCCAACTAGATCATCCCAGCCAGGGCTTTGTCAAGCCTGACCTTAAAAACCTCTAAGGAAGGAGATTCCACCACCTCCCTAGGTAACCCATTCCAGTGCTTCACCACCCTACTAGTGAAAATGTTTTTCCTAATATCCAACCTAAACCTCCCCCTCTGCAACTTGAGACCATTACTCCTTGTTCTGTCATCTTCTACCACTGAGAACAGTCTAGATCCATCCTCTTTGGAACCCCCTTTTAGGTAGTTGAAACCAGCTATCAAATCCCCCCTCACTCTTCTCTTCTGCAGGCTAAACAATCTCAGTTCCCTCAGCCTCTCCTCATAAGTCATGTGCTCCAGCCCCCTAATCATTTTTGTTGCCCTCCGTTGGACTCTTTCCAATTTATCCACATCCTTCTTGTAGTGTGGGGCCCAAAACTGGACACAGTACTCCAAATGAGGCCTCACCAGTGCCGAATAGAGGGGAATAATCACGTCCCTCGCCCTTTCCAAAAACGCCCTTCCATCGCCCTTTCCAAAAACGCAACCCCAATATGTACAGTGGACCCACTGTATGATACATTCCAGGGACTTTTTCTTTTGGCTTTGCATCTTGCTTGAGGAGGCTCAATCTGGACACTTCCAGCTGAAGTTTAATAAAAGGGAATCCTCCAAAGGCAAAGAAAAACATGCCTCCATGCTAAATTTGGCAGTCTGTATTTCTCTCAGTTGCCTGTCTAGTATAGGTTTAGAAGATGAACTCAAGTGACCTTTGTGAAGATGGCTTGCTGGACAGTTATTAAATGGTGTGTAGCTGAAAAGCAATTGCCTAGTCCTTATCTGTAACAAAAAACAGGGAAGGGACTGCAGTGTCCTAATCTGCAGAGCAGCATAACAGCTCATTCTACAAAAATACTACTCTAGTGTCCAATAAATTCATGAAATGAAATCTCTAAACTGTGAAGGAATTACTGATTTTATGTAGCTGAAATCATCAAAATATGTTGACCAAGCAGATGACTTGGGGATTAATTATGAGTTTGACTGTTGCCGGCTCTCTTACACGTGGAATACAGTAAATACTGAAGCAACTTGTTGGCAGTATAGACAGAGTTGCATCAGCTGTCTTGTTTATGTTTGTTTAATCTCTTTCTGAGAAGACATTTCATTTATCATACCTTATGGCCTGGAACAATTTATATACTTTGACTTAAGGCAGGTTTTTGGCTACTGTTGTGACAGGGTTTTATACAAATTCTGGACTCTGCTATACATTTGTGGGTACACTGACTTTAAAAGTGAACGGAAACTTTAAGGATTTGGGAGAGTTCTTAAAAATAAATAAATAAATAGGCACATCTCTATCTCCTAGAACTGAAAGGACCTTGAAAGGTCATCAAGTCCAGTCCCCTGCCTTCACTAGCAGGACCCAGTACTGTCCCCTGACAGATTTTTGCCCCTGATCCCTAAATGACCCTCTCAAGGATTGAACTCTCAACCCTGGGTTTAGGAGGGCAATGCTCAAACCACTGAGCTATCCCTCTTCCCCTTCTAGCAATGTGTAGACTAGAACACTGTTAAATAGCCATTTTTTCTGCTGAGAATGTAGTCTGGTGGGTTTTTTTCTCCACCCTACAAGGGTTGCTGACATCACAAATGCGTCAGGTATTTTAGGTTACAGTGTAGTAGCCGTGTTAGTCTGTGTCAGCAAAAAGAAAATAAGAAAGTGTCCCTCAGACAGAGACAAACACCTACAAGATCTCTATCAAGCATTCTTAAAACTACAATATCCACCTGCTGAAGTAAAAAAACAGATTGACAGAGCCAAAAGAGTACCCAGGAGTCACCTACTACAGGACAGGCCCAAAAAAGAAAATAACAGAACGCCACTAGCCGTCACCTTTAGCCCCCAACTAAAACCTCTCCAGCGCATTATCAAAGATCTACAACCTATCCTAAAAGATGATCCCTCACTCTCACAGATCTTGGGGGACAGACCAATCCTCGCTTACAGACAGCCCCCCCAACCTGAAGCAAATACTCACCAGCAACCACACACCATACAACAAAAACACTAACCCAGGAACCTATCCTTGCAACAAAGCCCGATGCCAACTCTGTCCACATATCTATTCAAATGATACCATCATAGGACCTAATCACATCTGCCACACCATCAGGGGCTCATTCACCTGCACATCTACCAATGTGATTTATGCCATCATGTGCCAGCAATGCCCCTCTGCCATGTACATTGGCCAAACTGGACAGTCTCTATGCAAAAGAATAAACGGACATAAATCTGACATCAGGAATCATAACATTCAAAAACCAGTAGGAGAACATTTCAACCTCCCTAACCACTCAGTGATAGACTTGAGGGTCGCAATTTTACAACAGATGAACTTAAAAAACAGGCTACAACGAGAAGCTGTTGAACTTGAATTGATATGCAAACTAGATACCATCAATTCAGGATTAAATAGAGACTTGGAATGGCTTGGCCATTACGTTAATTGATTCTATTTCCCTTAAATTAATGATCATTCACACCTGTGTGTCAACTGTCCACAATGGCCATCTTGTTTATCACTTCAAAGGTTTTTCTTCCCCTGCTGTTATGGTTCCTCTCAATTAATTAGCCTCTTAAGGTCGGTATAGGCACTTCCACCTTATCATGTTTCTCTGACTGTATAAATATCTGTCCACTGTATGTTCCATTCCATGCATCCGATGAAGTGGGTTCTAACCCACGAAAGCTTATGCTGAAATACATTTGTTAGTCTCTAAGGTGCCACAAGTATTTCTTTCTTTCTTATTTTCAAGTATTTTAGTACAACTTTCCTTATGCTTAGATACTTTTGTAGTCAACTGCCACTAGAGAAATAACAACCAGTTCCTAGGCAAGAGTGCCAATAGGTAAAAAGCCTGTTTTGAAGTATTCTTTAGGGGCAGGGAAGGATAGCTTTTTGTGGTTAAAGCATCAAGCTTGAAACTAAGATCCTGACTCCATTCCAGGCTCTGAGTGAGAACTGCAGCACATAATTAAACCTCTTGTCTCAATTTCTGTATCTGTGTAATGTAACCACCCCCCCCCCCCAGCATTTTCTTATTTTGTAGTGTTGATGTTTAAATTCTGTGTTTAAAGTAGGGTGAGAAAGTTTAAAGATGTTATAGAAAGTGTTCAGTTTCTCTCATTTTAATTAGAATTATTCCTAAATATTCTGCTATCGAGTCTTTATTTTGCACTTCTCTTTTTATAAAAGCGTAGTGGATTCGCCTACACAAGAGCTAGGTATTTATTCCTGCTGCCTCTCATAGAAACATCAAGGTTACTTAAATACATTAAATACTGAGTTAAACGTAGTGATATCCCAGACTGATGTCAGTGTTCAGTGGTGCCTGGTTATCTAGATGAACTTTCAAAGGAAGTGCAAAATCTCTTGTGACTCAATGATTCAGGTCTTAAAGGTCAGCGTTTTACTCTTCCCCTTTTTAAAAGATAAACGGCGCGCCAGCAGCTTTTGTCAATAGTCGCTGAAATTTACATGAATCCCAGCTCTTTGTTTTAACACTCTTCCCACAATTCTGGTCATATGGAAACGAGTTGGATTGCTGAAAATAGGACCACGTAACTAAAGACCAAAAGCCTTCTCTACAGGAGGGTTTCTTACTAAGGAAATTTCCACACACTTTGGACGTCAATACATAAGCCCTTAAAATATTCTCACTTGTTATTTGCCACATTTTAAAATTATTGTAACCCCAGTTACTTAAATTATTTTCCTCTCACACCATCCTGTCTTTATTTTGTTCTTGCATTATAAAAATCCCAAGCCTTTCTTAAAGGTAGTGGTTAGGTAGGGCTGCCAAATTTCTACTCGCACAAAACGGAATACCCTTGCCCCGCCCCTTCTCTGAGGCCCCACCCCTGCTCCATTTCCCCCCTCCCTCTGTCATTCACTCTCACCACCCTCACTCGCCCATTTTTACCAGGCTGGGGCAGGGGTTTTGGGTGCATGGGGGTGAGGGCTATGGTGTGGGGCTGGGGATGAGGGATTTGGAGTGTAAGAGGGTGCTCTGGGCTGGGACTGAGTTGTTCACAGGGCAGGAAGGGGATTAGGGCTGGTGCAAGGGTTTGGGGTGTGGGGAGGGGTTAGGGGCGCAGGCTCCGGGCAGTGCTTACCTCAAGCAGCTCCTGGAAGCAGTGACATGTCCCGCCTCCAGCTCCTATGTGGAGGCGTGGCTAAGCATCTCTGCATGCCGCCCCATCCGCAGGTGCCGCCCCTGCATCTCCCATTGGCTGGGGTTCCCCGCCAATGGGAGCTGGGGATCTGGTGCTTGGGGCGGGGGCAGTGTGCAAAGTCCCCTAGCTTCCCCTACGCGTATGAGCCGTGGGGGGCGGGAGGAAATGCTGCTGCGGCTTTTGAGAGCCGCACAAAGCCACTGCAGGCAGGGAGCCTGCCTTTTAGTCCCTCTGCACCACAGACTGGACTTTTAACGGCCCGGTCAGCAGTGCTGACTGGAGCTGCCAGGGTCTCTTTTTGACCGGGCATCTTAGCAACCTGGCAACCCTATGGTTAGGCCATTATTTTGGCCTACCTAATTGTCCTGCTGCATTGTTGTACTGTTTAATGGAAGCATTCCCTCCCAAAATTTGCCTAGACTTCACCAGGATTTTGTTGCATAGATGGCACTATGTGTATCTTCTTCGTAAAGCACTCTGTGTCGTACATAATAACTCTCACAGCTACTACTGTCAAAATGACAAACAGAACCTTGAATGGGGCAAGTCACATTACCTAGTTGTTGCTACACTTTACTTTATGTACTTGTATTGTGTTTACCTTTTGTTGGTACAGAGTACGAAAGCCCCAGTGCACATACTACTTATTCTGTGTTTTCATTATTTTAATGTAATAGACAGGGCTGGCCCTAGACATTGTGGTGCCCTACACAGCCCCTCCATGGTGGGGGGGCTGGCCCGGGGCGGGGGCATCCCCAGGCCTCCTGTGGGGTGGGGGCTGCGCCCAAGGTCTGTGGGGAGTAGGAGCAGGCTTGGGGGGCAGGAGGGAACCACACCCCAGCACGAGCTGGTGGAGCGGAGTGGGTTGGGGCCAGGTCACTCCATTTCCTGCCGCCCGGTGGTTGCAGGATGGGCCCGACCCCGTACTCACAGGGCGTCGGGAAGTGGAGTGATCTGGCCCCCAGCCTGCTCCACTCTGCGTATGGCTAAGGACGGCCCTGGTAATAGAAGTATTGATGGCAGAACTAAATTTTCCTTTAGTCTTAATCACTTTCAGGTATTTGCAGAACCTGTAGTAAAGCTCCACAACTTTTTCAGTTCCTCTGAACATTGCATTTAAGTAAAAGGTAAAAAGCCGGTTTGAATTGTATTGGCCCCTGGGATTCTACTAATCTCAAAGGCAGGAGTATCATTGGAAACCTTCCCCTGGCCCTAGCTCCCTCACCTGCACAACCAGTTACCCTGGGTAACTCCCGTCCATCCATTGTCTGGCTACATTCTTTTGTATTACTGCTTATTGCCTTCCTTGCTGCAGAGGGAGTTTTTGATGCTCCATGTGGTCAGCATTAAATTTGTGGCACTCTTGAAAACTAGTGAATTGTGCAATAAACTGTGCAGCAATGTGACCGCATAGAGAGCATGGGCCCTTGGTCATGGCGTTCTAGCTAAATGCACATGAGTGAGGGCAGGAGTAGTGTTGGCGGCTGCTGCTGCTGCTGCTGCTACCTGGAAATCTAGAAGCAGCTGAAGACCCAAGCAGCCTTCTAAATGTGAATTTACAATACAAATTGTTGGCCCACGTCCCCCATGAAAGGAGCTGAAATGGTCTTTGTCATTTCTTCCATTTGCTTTCCTCCACCTGCAAGCATTACCTCAGTCATGCCTTGGTTAAGTCTCAGCCAGTTGATCATAGGGAGTAACTAAAGTTGAAGTGAATACAATACTATAACTTCATGTACTGTACTTTCTGATGCTGCGGAAATACCGAACCCAAAAACTAGTATACTGATTGCTGTGTAAAGTTACTTGTTTGTGAAGCTTAAATTATTTTGTTTGGGGTAGGCAAACGTATCATCACCTAAATGTCAAAACACAGCCACTTTCTCTGAATGTCTGTGTGTATTTTTTTTTCTCCTCTAAGGAGAAAATATTTGACTTTTAGCTTGTTTTTTTGTTTTTGTTTTTAAAAAGGGGCATTACAAAATGAAATCTAAATACTGCTTTGACAGCTGGTAGAGCAGTTTCCTATTGCTACGGTGTAAATGCAAGTCCTCCCACAGCTATGCCTTGCTGCTTTTGTAGGCAAGTAGTATATTGGCTCATCAACATGCCCCCTTTTAAAGTTCTTTATTCCTGTTCTCATTAAGCAAGTAGGCTGATGTAGAGCATAAAAATACTGTGCAAGCGCCAATGATAGTAGAGTAAACTCATGAACTTGTAGTGTCATTAGACTGTAAGGAACTTTAAAGCTTTTGATTTATTTATGCTATAAATGTTTGATCAAAAGAACAATGACCTGGAAGTATGCAAGTTAAAGATAGGGCACACAAGCCTACTGATCATTAATGGCCGCTCAAACCATTTAAACTTACGTTCTTTTTATTATTTTTAAGGACTTCAGGAGTAATGGTAGAAGGTTTTAAGACCACAATTGTTCGGTATCTGAATTGCTCCGGGAGAGTTCAGACGGCAAAATCAAACTATTGACTAGCTTTTAAAAATGAGTTAAAAGTTTTGTTATATATATCCGGGATTTCAGGCTCCAGTTTGTTTTTTACTATTTCATTTTTCTATTCCTTACATGTCTTATCTCATTTCCCCCCCCCCCTTTTTTTGTAAAGGAGCGACACACACATGAAAGCTATATGCAAATAAATTATAGGTAAACCTTTAGAAAGCAAGTATCAGAGGGGTAGCCGTGTTAGTCTGGATCTGTAGAAGCGACAAAGGGTCCTGTGGCACCTTATAGACTAACAGAGGTATTGGAGCATAAGCTTTCGTGGGCGAATACCCACTTCTTCGGATGCAAGCAGTGGAAATGTCCAGGGGCAGATATAAATGTGCAGACTCTTCCCTGCACATTGATATCTGCCCCTGGACATTTCCACTGCTAGCATCCGAAGAAGTGGGTATTCGCCCACGAAAGCTTATGCTCCAATACCTCTGTTAGTCTATAAGGTGCCACAAGACCCTTTGTCACTTCTTTAGAAAGCACTGACGACTTCTTTTGAAAATGATGCCATGCATGTTTTTTCTTCTAAGTAATAGGTTAAAAATCAGACTCTTTTTTTTTTTTTTTTTTTTTTTTTAAACTTTTGACTATTTGTCAAATACTCTGAAACTTTGTTCTCTGGACACTTTAATGTGGGAGAACAGGGTGATAAGCCTTTTTTAATTAAAAGGCTTTCCATTTCCCCAGAAGATGTTAATGTACTACACTTGGTGTTCACTCTGTAGTCTATTGTTGCTGTGGGACGGGAAAAAGTTCTACCAATGTCTCCACTTTTAGTGAGTGAATGGTGAATTGAAAAAACTGTGCTGAAAGAATTATAGACAAATTAGGAGCTGTTTGAAATGCCGAACCTTGATGTAAAGTCTCTTGATTTCAGGCAAAAGCAAAGAGGCAGAGATAAAGAGGATAAACAAAGAACTGGCAAACATTCGGTCAAAATTTAAAGGTAAGTGTATTTTAAGTACCTTCAAATCTTTACCTTGTCTTTTACCCTATACTTCATTATCTCATCTTGTCCTGTGATAGTTTTCTTTGTTTATTGTCTTTCATTTTTATTCCTTGTTCTGGTCTCAAGTGAGCAAAATGCTAGTGTCATCTGTCAAAATATAATACTGAAAACTGAGCAATTGTCCATTCTAAATGATCTGTCAACCTGTGGAACTCCTTGCCAGAGGAGGTTGTGAAGGCCAAGACTATAACAGGGTTAAAAAAAAGAACTAGATAAATTCATAGAGGATAGGTTCATCAATGACCTTTTAACGGGGCTTCTAAAATTAGGTTCAACATAAGCCGTTTTAAATTTTAATGTAGTAATAAAACATGAGCAATACTGAGTATTCTTAGAAAGTAAAGGCTAGAGAACACTTAGCTTCCATGCTATGTAGTTTTAAAACTATACCTTGAGTGTATATTGAATACATCATATATACCTATAATTGTAATCTCATCCAAGATTCCTAAACGTTCTGAATTCAAGTGTGTGGTTTGTGGAGTTGCTAGTAGCTGCTGCGATTTCCTAATGTTTCACCAGCAGTGTGTTCACGCAATAAATGTTTATATTGACTTGTTATACTGAGGGCTGTATATATGACAATAGTAATGTGTAATAGGGTGAAAGTTGTCTGCATCTCCGAATTTACTATATGGTAAACCTGTTCTGAAAAGCTCCTGTGACGGTCCGAAGACTCACCATGTGGCACCTCCTGCTGGTCTCTCGGGGAATTGGCTCCGGAGTGCCCTCTGCAGGCTGGTGCCTCGCTTGCCGCTGGGCCCCCGTGTCCCTCCCGGACCCCGGTGCCCTTCTGTCTGGGGTGCTGCCCCCCTGGCAGTACTCCCCTTAGTCTGGGCCTCCCCTCCCCAGGGGACCCTCACCCACTGTCCCCACCTTGCCTCAGCCTATGGGCCACTGCCAGTCATCCTCAAGCCCCCGTTTACTGGGGCAGACTGCAGTCTGTATTAGCCAGTCATCATAGGGAAGGGGGGTTTTGGACCTGCTGCCTCTGCCTACCTGTGGGCTGCCCCCTGAAAACTCAGTACCCCTTTTTGGCCTTAGTCTACTAGGCCTGCAGCCTGGGGGTTTTCCAGGCCGGAGCTCCCCGGCTCCTCTGGCCTTCCCCCAGCCCTGCTCCACTCCAGGTACCTTCCCAGGTCTCCCAGCAGCCAGGCCCTTCTCCCTCCACAACAAGAGGAGACTGCTCTTAGCTCCTGGCTGACAGCCCTTTATAGGGCCAGCTGTGGCTACTCCCCCAATCAGTCATCCCCAGCAACAGCCCTCTCCCAGGGCTGTTTTTAAGCCCTTCAGGCCTGAGCGGGGTGCTCACCCCACTACAGCTCCCCAAAAGTCTTAGCACTATTTGTGATAGAGAATGTATTTCTAATCAGAGTAATCACTTGTTCACTTAGGGTTTGTCTTAAAAACACCCACCTCGAATGACAAAAGTTTTGCCCACCAAAAAAACCCAGCGTGCTCCCAGCATAGCATTTTCATATGCCACAGGCCTCAGTGAATAGCCAGGAGATCCTGGTGTGCACATTTTACTGATCTGCCTGCAATATATTTCAAACTTAGTAGATACAGCACTTCTGGGCTCTGCTGTCTTGATAACCTTGCAATAGTCCAAAGTTTTGGTGTGTTTAAAACTATAAAAACAGCGGACTTCAGATTTGTTTAGCTGGGTTGTTTATTTTATCAGGCAAAGTCTCTCGACATGAAGCATCTTGTTAGTAAAGTATGTTGGGGAGCAAGCAGACTCTAGTTCACATGCTAATTAAGACTTCTTTTGCAGAAACAAGTGTCTAGGGAAAGTGATACAGGTGGCTTCTAGAAGAGAAACAAATTAAGATTAATGACTGCAAGTGATAGTAGACACCACACATGTTTTTTGTTGATAAACATGGTACTGATTATCAGAGATGTCTGCAAACTGATCAGAATGTTTACTGCTTTTAACTGAAAGCTTTAATAAACAGGCAAAGTTTTCACAGTTCACAGCAGCTGCTGTAATTGAAATATCTTCTGAATTGGGTATTTTGCAGCCTAAATGCAGTATTTGGTGAACTGGAGCAGAAACGTGCACTGCGGTGACTGTACATCAGTGAAATAATTGTCTTCAATGAGAAGTGACCATCACAAGATTGCATTATATAAGAGCATCAAACCTTTTTATCTAATACTAATATGTTCTGTACATGCCCAGACCTAGAGGCAAACGTTATACGTATAATTGGAGTCTGAAGTGATCCTAAGTCTTGTCTACAATTGTTGATAATGGTGATATTTCTGTAGACTTGGCTTAACAGTCATATACTTTGTCAAGACTATTTGCTTTGAACTTTGTCTGCAGTAATACTACCATTGTCAGCCATGACACTGGTTATGGTGGTGGTGATGCAGGTACAGAATGTGGTGTGTAGGCAAGGCTCTGACTGTTCATGATTGTATTTCTCCCCCTTATAAATCCTTGGTATTGTCCTAATAGCCACTTTACAAACTGACTTGCAGCAGGTTCTGTAAAGATAATGACAGGGGGTGGTGGGGAATAGAAGTATGTTCTGAACTTCATATAATTACTAGGTTATATGGTCCAGATAGCATGGTTGGATGCTTGGCTTATTCAGTTAATTGACAATCTGTTTAGTATTGGCGTAAATCCTATTTGATGTGAAGTTTTGCACAGTCCACTATATTGCTGATGTAATCTCATCCAGTTCTCTCTCTGTGTCATTTCTAGAAAAGTCACATTAATGTACATCTTCTCAGCTCTTCACCCCAGCTTCTGCAGACATGGTTATCATACATAACCATGCCATATGGTGTTGGCTAATGCTTGTTGCTAATACCGAAATATGTAACACAATGCTAATCAATGGTCAAATTTTCCCTGACAAGCTATTTTCAAAATATTAAAGTTTGACTGTACTTAATTATCATAAAGTTGAGAATACTGTGCCTCTTAAATTTTTAACTATTCCAACATTTTAAAACACAAACTCGAACTCAAATCATGGTTCTAAAATCCACTCAGCACCTTATCTGATCACATATCCCTACTAACCTTCTACCTATGAGCTAGACATACTTTTACATGCTTTTACCCTATCTAGATTTCCACTATGGGCCACCATCTCTACTCTCTCCTGTACACTGCCAACTGAACAGTCCACCTGCTATTTATGGGCCCTACTCTCATGTCAGAACCATTGCGTCAGGCATGATAACCTATTTCAGATTATCCATCCTTCATTCCAAACACATCCTTCTTTATCTGTCATCCCATGTGGGCCATAGAGTTCAAGAACCTGATTTCTCCTTAGCTCTAGTCAGTGTGCGTGGGCCTTTATTCTCCATATAGTTCAAAGATCTATTTTTAGCATGTTTATAATGGTACTATTCTGACCCTGAAATACCCCGTACATTGAAAGAAGGGAGACCTGACTTCTGCTTTAGGGCCAGGGGCTCACTTAAGTATCTCTACTTTCTAAGAAATGTCCTCTGTTTCTTTTAGAGCTAGTCAAGAGTTTTTATTAAAATGTTAGACTTTCTGGCCACATCTACTTCATTAAATACACACAAGAAAAATCTTTAACTTAAGTGGTTCAGTGAATTGCACATGTGACTTTAGGTGCAAGTATCTCTAAACTCCCTTGACATCTATAACTTGATTAATGCCATTCTCTGGAAAAAAAAATCTCCAGGTGCACAGCACTAGTGCACTATCAAGGAAGCAAACAAAACACAGCTTGGACTACAGCTCCACTAAAAAAACACAAAGGGTGGGAAAATCAGTGTTTTGATCAGAGGATTAAATCAATAGGTGAAATTTACTAACATATTACAAATTATTTTAATATTCTTTGTCACTGAGCCACATAAATGCAAGTCTTCAGAAATAAGCCAATTACTCACATAGCTCAAGTTAATTTGATTTTTCAAGAGTGGCATTCAAAATCCTACATTAAAACAAGCTTGCAGGAGTAACAATCACAAGAATGAGAATTTAAAAGTTGCTGTTTTGATATTTGAAGCTGGGTCCCAACCCACACTTCTCTATGTAACTGACTTTTTTTTAACAAATGAAAAACTTAGCGCTTACGTAAATAGATACCATATGGGATAACTGTATGCATTGCAGGGTACCAGGTTACACTTTGTTAGTACCGCTGCTTTCTGCTAGTGGAATTCCACTGAGTCGTTAGCATTGAAGGTCATTACATAAATATTCTGGAATGGTAAATGTTTGTGTTGAATTCCTTATTTTAAAAACCCCTTCCCTTGTAAAGCTGACTCTTCCTCAGTTGAGGATTTTTTGGGGCTGTGACTCTCTCCTTTCCCTAATAACAGCTTTTTAAAAATCTTGCCAGGAAAGCGTGAGCATTGTGGCTTGTGTGTGTGGTTTTTTAAAAGCTATTTGTAGACAAGTTGTAGTTTCACAGCTACTTGTATGGAGCCAAATTTGTAAGTAGATCATCAAATGTTAAGTCTTCCTCTTGTTGCTATTATAGGCTTTTCTTGCTGGCATTTCCCGAACATTGAACAGAAGTGGCTTTCTAAAATTAACTTGAGTTGTGCAGTCTTCACTGGAGTTGCCTTCAGCTAGCCCTGATCCATATTATTTATATGTTGTAATCTCCCCTCCTCAGGGACATTTTCTGCTGGTTAACAAAAGTGTCTTTTATTCTGAAAGCAGAGCTTGTTAATTGAGAGAGGGGAACATAGATAAGTGAATGTTGCTGTGGAACGCAGAGCTTAAAATTCTTAAAATCTTTGTATCACTGTGGCACTTCTACTTGGTCGTTAGATCTGCTTGTATGCCCAATGTTAAGGAGCAATTTGACTTTTCCCCATTAGCAGTAACCTGTTGTCTCCCCAAGCCCCTAAATTGTGTGCTTGCTTTATTTCACTATCTCCTTTTACTATGTTTTTAGCATCCTTGATGCCTGTTGTATCTGTCTTAATTACAGCTCTTTATTTCACAGGTCAATAAACTATATTTCCCTTTTGTGTATACTCCTCTTTTGGTTGTGCCTCTGCCCTCTCTTGACAGCTTTCCATATCTGGAGGGAAAAAATCCTGCTATCACTCTAGCATCTATTTGATCACCTGCCTTTTAAAAAAAAAAAAACCCAAAAAACCCACACTGAAATCTGTCCCAAAACCTCTATTAAGAATTTTGAACTGGCTGAAAATAGTATATCCAAAGTTGTGTACAAAGTGTTCAAATCCTTTATAAAGCAACATATTTTAAACACTGGTAGGGTGTAGTAACTGGAGGCAAAATTGGTAGCCATTAAGCACTTGGTGACTTAGGCCTCTGTATGCTTACAGCGGCACAGCTGTTCCAATTCAGCTGCGCCACTGTAAGATCACTTGTGTAGCCGCTTTATGCTGAGAGTTCTCCCGTCGACATAATGAAACCACCTCCACCATTTGGCGGAAGACATAGCGCTGTGCACACTACCATTTATGTCGGTGAAACTTACATTGCTCAGGAGGCTGTTTTTTTTCACACCCCTGAGCGACATAAGTTTTGCTGCCATCAGTGGTAGTGTAGACATGGCCTTAGAGAATGCATAATGGCTTAATTGTGCACTAGCACAGAAAAGTTGTTTTGCAAATAATATATGCAGCACCCTTTTATTATAGGGATTACTATTAGCTCCCCCATATTTAAGTTGCCTAATGCTTTCATTATAAGGTCCTTGTGACCTTTTCTGAGAAGATCTAGCACTTCCATTGTTTCCAGTGAGTCTTTGCCATGTAGCCGCAAGAAAGATGGACCAAAGCCTTTTCTTTCCAGTTAAATTAGTTTTAGCCAAATCTGAATGCAAACTACAATTTCTCTGCTTTTGTTAGAATGCTGAACAACTTTTGCTGACAATTACTGAACATACACATTCTAATTAGAAGCTGGGCTCATACCTCTACTACCACCACCACAGCAGTAGTACCACTGCATTGGGAGCCCTGGAAGCAGATAGATAGCCTGTCTTGGGACTGTGGTGCGGAGCAAGTACCTTGCTGGGCTTCTCTGAAAATCCCTTTGGATTTGCACATAGCTCCAGTGGCCCATAACCGCTCTGAGAAGTGAACACGGGGAAGGAACTCTCCACTTTCTGGGGAGAGCTGGGCCATGCTCCCTCAGCCCTAGTAAGTGGCCAGACAGAGTCCCTTCCCTTCCCTTTTCTCCTGTCCCTCCCTCCTCCCTCCCCCCGCCAGGTTAATGGCCTTCTCCAGCTAACATAGGTAGCACCAGCTGCGTTGCAGTGCTGAGAGTTCAGGGTTCAATCCTTGCTGATGCATAATGAAATTCTTATAGATCACATAACTTGTTTTTAATCTTCGCTTTTTTTAAAAAAAAAAGGATGAACTACATAAGCTAAAGAACTCTTTTCTGTGTTACAAAGTCAAGCGCTTAAAAATTAAGTAATACTAGAATTTAGGTTGCCCATGATACCTTACTTCTGTTTCCTCGTGCGTAAGCATTATGATGATTTTTAGCTATTTAGGAAGTTTTAAGACTAACAAATTCTAGCCACCAACATGAAACATTTCAGCCTGAGGGCTAGGATTTCACTCTGAATTTCAGCCTGAGTAATTTGGCTTTGATGCATTATACTTTTCACAAGGTTATAACAAAATTTTGCACAAACATGGTTAAGCATTTCTGTATGCTCTGCCTATGCTTTGTTAAATGTTCTGTGACTTTGTGTGTTCATGGCAGAAAGGCCTCTCTCCAGTTAGCTTACCATGTGTACTTTTTCTTGCTTAATTTTCAACCTAGAATCATATTTTTATTAGAGAAAGAATTACTTTATCTTCACCGTATAATCTGATATTCTACATTGTGATAGTAAGAGATGAAATGTGGTTTTTTTTTTATTTTATTTTTTATGGCATTTGGAAAACTTGCAGTTGAAGCGTCTGTTATACAGGAGTTCTTGAGGCCTTGGGGCATACTACTGTCCCAGACTGTGTTTTCAAACGCTCTGGCTAGACTAGCGTTTTGGTTGATGTAAATTGAGTTAATTGCCAGCCAGTTCCAGTTAACTAATCCTTTTGGAAATATTGGCGCTGCAGGCAGAAAGTTAAGGTGAGGTGCTTACTGGTTAGATACTGTGTAAATTGCCTGAAGGCAGCCAGTCGAACAGTGCAGAGCTTACTGATAGCAGAGCTGGGGGTGGGTAGGGAGTGGTAGTAGGAAGCAATGCTGGCGGCTGCCTTTTATTTTTTCCCCTGACCACAGTTTAGTGTTCTATTCCTAGCACACCTTTGACTCCCTGCTCTGGCATAGCTCAAATTCAATCATCTTCCCCATTGCTCTGCATCCTCAGACTTTATTGGCCCACATAGCTCCAGTACTCTTGCTTTCATTCCTACTCTTCCCCAACCCAATGGACCCTTCATGAGTTCTTTTTGTAATTATCTTGTAGGAACGAGTGAAGAATTCCTTGTGGCTATTTCTCAAGGTGGGGCAGGCCGGCCCCAGACTTGCGTTCTGTGACTGTTCCCATCCCACTGCATGCCACGGCACGGAGATCTTTAGAAAAAAGGGAACTTTCATACCCCAGTTGGTGGAGCCCAGGCAGCCCAAGTATATAGACCTGGGCTCTAGCACTGCCTTTATGTCAGTCTCAGGGAAGCCCTTCCCCCAATGTGTTGGAGTTTCCCAGTGGTTAAGGGTCTACGCTAAATATGCACTTGGATTTTTCAGTACAAGGAAACTTGGCCACTAGGATTGGGGCTTCCTTGACTGTTTCAAACACACTATTGTACACAAATCAAAACAAAATACAGGCCCAGGAGAGAAAATAGAAAACACAATTAATGTTGGTGTGTAAAGACTGAAATCTAGGGGTCTTTGTCATGAATGAAAATTCTAAAGTAGCCCTTTTATTTAAACATCCTAGAAACATTGTGCCTTCCCCCCCCCCCCCCCCCAGTGGTAAATTGTAAGCATGGCTGTGAAGATACAAGTACAAGTAGTTTTAATGAGACTCTCTTTACCTGACTGCTTCTTAAGGAAGTTACTGGGTTAATAAATCACTTTAATCTGAAGATCTCGAAGCACTCTTTAAACTCTGAAGCTGTGAAACACCAGTCTCCGATGCCATCTATATGCTGATTCTACAGGCAAACTGTCTGTCTTCTCAGTGTAGTAAATCAGTGGCAGAGCTGGGGAAAGAAAAGAGGAGTTCTAAATCCCAGTTGCCTGCTCTAATAAATCACTAAACTGTTCCTCTACTGAAGCTCAGCCACTCTAGCCTAAGATGCTTCATTTTTATCCTTTAAAGTGTTTGTGGTTTAAATTGTGCTATTGAAAGATCTTGTAATTGTAATAGTCTGTTCTGTTTTTTTATCAGAACTGAAAGTCCCGTCACTGTTCCCTTCCCCAAATTGCATGCAGAGATGCATCATAATGCACTTTCTACCAAATGATGAAAAAAGGGCTATGGACAGGATGTGGGACAGGTGCTTGATGATTATAAGAAGGACTACAACAACCAGTTGCTTGTATTAGCATAACGTGAATACTAAATTTGTCTAAGCAAAAATGTTCATACCAAAGACTGGTTCTCGCAGACAGGTGACTGACGCACACTTTCTGTTAACACTTTTTGAAGCAATATTATTTTATCCAGTTTATTTAGACCATAAGTATAAATACTTTAAATGAATCTGATATTTAAATCCTGATTGTACTTCCTGATTTGTAGGTATCATAGTAAGCTTGTCTGCTAGTATGCTGGCAGCTAAGTACTTGAGGAATTGTAACTGTTATTGTAAAATAACTCCTGGAGACTTTTGCTTGTTCACTTAAACTATTCAGTTAGGCTCCTTTCTATAATTCCTGCCACACTTGCTGGCCCAAGTACATAAATTACTCTAAAGTATATAGATGGGAACATAGAAGCTACCAAAACTAGATAGCACATTACAAGCTGTGATATAAGTGCTTATGCCCAGAATACTTAATCTGCTGGTCCATTGGAATGCTGGAACTAGTGTACTAACTACACAAAAGCAAGTCATACAGAACTTAAAGCTAAATCATTGAATTGCACGAACTGACAAGCAAACTTTTTGCACCAGCATGTGAGCTTGAATGTATTTTCTCGCTCCTGAATGTAAACCATTACTCCCTTAACATAAAATTGAAATCTTTACATTCCAATTGGTTACTGGCTCCAAAAAAACCCACCTACTAATGCCCACACAAGCTAATTGAACTGGTCGGGTGTTATCAATTACTTAATTTGTGTATAGACAGTCCATTCACATAGAATTGAGTGTTCTTACTCTTCTTTCTGATTGTGTTCAATAGACTATACTTAAAAATTGCAGTAAAATTGCAGACAACTTGAGATGTTTTCCTAATTTTCCCCTTTCTGTTGTGTCATAGAATCATAGAATATCAGGGTTGGAAGGGACCTTAGTAGGTCATCTAGTCCAACCCCCTGCTCAAAGCAGGACCAATCCCCAATTTTTGCCCCAGATCCCCAAATGGCCCCCTCAAGGATTGAACTCACAACCCTGGGTTTAGCAGGCCAATGCTCAAACCACTGAGCTATCCCTCCCCCCCATTTCATTTATAAATGTCTTCATTTATAAACTATCATTTGTACAGTACCCTTTCTTAGGTTTCTGGTTGGAATAAATTCAGAGGAGACTTCATAATGTTGATTTGGTTTTATGCTTTTCCTATATTGATTATATGTCTGAGAGAAGCATGACCCACAGCTGCAGTTCCTGTTGGTGTGTGCACAGCTCTAGAATCTGGTGTTAAGTCTCTGAAGTGGTGGGGAAAAACAAGAAGAAATTTGAAAGTATAATTTACCCTTCTTTACAACAGTGGAATTTGCCTCATCAAGGGATAGTAATTCCCATCAGATAACAAGAACACCAAGTTTTCTAGGGAAAGAGAAGTCATTTTTGTCCTATTTGTTGTGGTTGAAACTGCTGACCAGAATTCTTTGGATCCTTCCTGTTTCTGCTGAATTTCAAACATAAGTTGTTACAGAAATGTATGTATATATCTTTCATTGAGGAGAACCTGATCAGAAGAAAAACATTTCCTGTTGCTTTCTGTTTCCCGTGAGCAACAAAATATGAACTTGCTGTTGAGGGTTAGAGGAAAATATATAATGCTTTGTCACTAAAACACTGGGTTTTTTGTGTAGTGAGATTCAGCATGGACAAGGGGTCTTTATGCAATTTCATACTACAGTAAACTGTGCAAAAAATCAGAATAAGTGCTAGGATAGAGAATTCAGTTGCACAAATCGAGGGTTCTTCAGCATACATAATGTGCCCAGGAATGTGTGTTTAAAGTGGAGCTGTTGAGTTCTCACAACGTACTTAAAATAACAAAGCTGTGTTTAAACTATAGTAAGGTTATTTAAACAAACTGTACACAGTTCAGTTTAGGCTTCGGTATTGAAATTCATCTTGGATTTTATATTGTAATACGAAATGAAACAAACTAGGGCTGTTGATTAATCACAGTTAATTCACATGATTAACTCAAAGTAATCGCGATTTAAAAAATTAATCGTGCTTAATCACAGTTTTAATCAACTGTTAAGTAGTAGAATACCAAGTGACTTTTATTTAAATTTTGATGGTTTTTTAAATTTTCAAATATATTGATTTCAGTTACAACACAGAATACAAAGTTTACACTGCTCACTTTATATTATTTTGAATTACAAATATTTGCACTGTAAACATGATAAACAAAATAAATAGTATTTTTCAATTCACTTCATACAAGTACTATAGTGCAGTCTCTTTATTGTGAAAGTGCAGTTTACGAATGTAGATTTGTTTTTTGTTTTGTTTTTGAGTGCGGTTATGTAAACAATGTAAAACTTCAGAGCCTATAAGTCTACTCGGCTACTTGGGTGAACAAGAAGTTGGACTAACACAAAGAAGTTTGTTTACATTTACAGGAGATAATGCTGCCTGCTTATTATTTACAATGTCACCTGACAGTGAGAACAGGTGTTCACATGGCTCTTTTGTAGCCAGCATTACATGGTATGTACGTGCCAGATATGCTAAACATTCGTGTGCCCCTTCATGCTTTGGCTATCATTCCAGAGGACATGCTTCCATGCTGATGACGCTCATTTTTTTTTTTTTAAAGCGTTAATTACATTTGTGACTGAACTCTTTTGAGGAGAATTGTAAGTCTCCTGCTCTATTTTACCCACATTCTGCCATATATTTCATGTTATAGCAATCTCGGATGATGGCCTAGCACTCATTGTTCATTTTAAGAACACTTTCACCGCAGATTTAACAAATCTCAAAGAAGGTACCAATGTGAGATGTTTAAAGATAGCTACAGCCCTCAACCCAAGGTTTAAGAATCTGAAGTGCCTTCCAAACTATGAGAGGGGCTAGGTGTGGAGCATGCTTTCAGAAGTCTTAAAAGAGCAACACTCCAATGCGGAAACTACAGAACCCAAACCACCAAAAAAGAAAATCAACCTTCTGCTGGTGACATCTGAAAATAAACATGTGTCAGTCCACACTGCTTTGGATCGTTATCGAGCAGAACCTGCCATCAGCATGGACTCATGTGGTTGAAGCATGAAGGTACATATGAATCTTTAAGTCATTTGGCATGTAAATATCTTGCGATGCCAGCTACAACTGAGCCATGGGAATACCTGTTCTCACTTTCAGATGATGATGTAAACAGAAGCAGGTAGCAGTATCTTCTGCTAATGTAAACAAACTTGTTTGTCTGAGCGATTGGCTGAACAAGAAGTAGGACTGAGTGGATTTGTACGCTTCAGAGTTTTACTTGTTTTGTTTTTGAGTGCCGATTTATTTATTTTTTTTACATAATTCTACATTTGTAAATTCAACTTTCATGATAAAAACATTGCACTACAGTACTTGCAATGGGGGGATAGTATTCAATCTTTTGTTATTTACAGTGTGAATATTTAAGTAAAAATAAATATAAAGTGAGCACTGTACACTTTGTATTCTGTGTTTTAATTGAAATCAATATATTTTTGAAAATGTAGAAAATATAAAAAAAAATTAAGTGGAATTCTATTGTTTAATAATGCGATTAATCGTGATTAATATTTTTAATTGCTTGACAGCCCTAAAACTATTGACTTTTCTTCCTCAGATATGCATCCCTGCTGCCACCTGTATAAGATGAATAGGTAGCAGGGTGGATTTGATTTAAATCAAATTGATTTAAATAATGATTTAAATCACTAGTCAGGAAGACTTGATTGAATCATGGGTTTTCTACATAAAAGTGCATTCTTGTTGGTTGTTATAACCTTAATACATATTCTTCACAACTCAGAGATAGATGTAGATTTCATTTTTAGAAGGTATACAGTATACATTTTTAAACAGTGATTTATTTTGAAAACTTTCAGATTAGTTTTACAGCTATATCAGAAAATGAATGATTGGTTATTTCATTTACTAAAGGTAATTGAAGCAGATATTTATGAAGTCATTGGGAAGTAAGCTATTTCCACTTCAACAGGTTAATCATTAATTTTTGGAGGATTTTCTTGCCATGTTGTACTAAGAGGAGAACATCACCAGACAGACATTTAAATAGTTTTATTTAACTAAAACAACGTTTAAATATTCTGGATTTTTTTCTTCAGCAGCAAACATATAGTACTTTAACAAAACAAGCATATGTTCCCTGCTTCTCACATTCTCTTCAGACTTCTTCTCCTTGTCCAGATCTATTCTGCCCCCAACAATCTTCTATTCATTGAACTTTTTGAAACTTTGCACTTCTAGAGAGAGGTAAAGGATTAAATTAAATGGAGATATGCCAATCTCCTAGAACTGGAAGGACCTTGAAAGGTCATCGAGTCCAGTCCCCTGCCTTCACTAGCAGGACCAAGTACTGTCCCCTGACAGATTTTTGCCCCAGATCCCTAAATGGCCCCCTCAAGGATTGAACTCACAACCCTGGGTTTAGTAGTCTAATGCTCAAACCACTGAGCTATCCCTCTCCCAATTGACTCTGTGTACAGAAATTTGTAGAGGGACAATAGAGTTGAGGTCTGTTAGTTCTCACCTCTATATATTATTTATTTATTTAAAATCATTTTTGCTGTTAACAAGCATGTTACCTCTGGAGACCCAAATCCACAGTTTGAGAACTGCAAAACTAAGCATCTCTGATGGTATCTTCTAGACTGAGCACTGAGTCCCATTGGGTAGATAGAAAGATTAATGTAAATAATCCACACAGAAGAAGCCTATGAACCCCGTAAGATTAGGTCCCTAATCCAGAAACTATTTGAACTCATTTATAAAACTTTTCTTAAACATTACATGAATATATTGTCTCATATTATAGAATTAGAATTTATAATCCCTGTTCCATGATGAGATGTCTTAGACCTATAATGTACCTTAATTAAAACTAATATTGATTTTTATCCACCCTGATAGGTAGCTGCTGCTTCTCTTGAAAGCCAAGCTGGCAAAAAAGGGGAATCTCCAGTCTGAAATTTTCTCCCCAGTACTTCACTGAACAGTGCAGTAAATGCAACATCTGCAATTTGTCTTTCAGGGCAGCTTTTAAAAGCTTTGTTTTCCTAATTTTGTTTTGAAAGATGAGTAGAAGTGCCAGGAGGGAGGATCATCCATTTCCTTCCCTATTCAAAGAAGAGCAGACTGCAAGTTCTCTGGCTGTGCTGGCACATGAGCCTACATCACAAGAGGCTTTGGCTTTTGCTTTAGTCATTCCCTCAGTCTGATGGCATTGGTTTCTGGCAGCAGAACAAAATATCAGTCTGCTTCACTGCTACTTGACAGCACAGTTTCAGGGATGCCTCTACCAATCCTAGAGGGCAAGCTGTGGTGTTCAGGCTCTTTCTTCAGACACCATTGTTCATTTTCTCTGTTTGGAAGTGTCTTGGGAAGCACTGACAACTGAGATTAAAATTTCACAGCTGTCCAGACCCTTAACATACAAACAAATCTTTAGGAGCAAGCACTTGGGAAAGCCATCATTCTGATGGTCTTTCCCTTGTTGACTGCAGTTGTTGGTAGGTTTGCCTGCTTCCTTAACAAGTGGATGCCAATAGTCTAAGGCCAGGGCAACATTGGGGGGGGGGGGTGTCGATCTACGATACGCAGCTTCAGCTACGTGAATAACGTAGCTGAAGTTGGCGTATCGTAATCGACTTACCTGGCCATGAGGACGGCGGCGAGTCGATCGCTGCTGCTCCCCCGTCGACTCCGCTTCCACCTTTTGATGAGGAGGATTTCCGGAGCTGACAGGGAGCGCTTTCAGGGATCGATTAATCGCGTCTAAACGAGACGCGAAAAATCGATCCCCGAAAGATCGATTGCTACCCGCCAATCCGGCGGGTAGTGAAGACACGCCCTAAGTGGATGTCATCTATAGTACTGTTTCATTCCCTTTCCTTTGTTCCCAGATCATGAAGGCCCTGTGTGTGTCTCCATAGGTAAAATTAAGTTTGCATTTAAAGAAGGGCGTAACCATTTAATTATGAATGTAGACTACACCGTATTTTCCTCAATTACAGCACTCTGTGTTTTCTCAGAGTTTACAAATAAATTAAACAGTTAATATTAATTTAAAATGGATTCTTTAAGAAATTTAGCACTGTCCGATTTTCCCAAATCAACTCAACTTTCAACTCAGACGTTGTCCATTCACAGGGAGGTGAATCTTGAGTATGCCCTGAATAAAGTGAATATAGATATATTTTTTTAAACCTTTAATTATAAATTGTGGTGGTGGTGTTGTTGTTGTTGTTTGTTGTTTAGTCGAGGTAGAACAAGCTTCAGAAAAATTTAACTGCCCTCTTTTAAAATAGCTGGCATCTTCTGCTCTCATGGGGAAGGAAGCCATGTGTTGCCCTTGGCAAAGATGGTCACCAGCACCTGCATCCACTCATTCCTCACAGTGCTCTTCTGCTTTCTGCACAAAATGTCCTTGAAAATCAGCTTTCTTGTAATCTCGAACCACAAACCTATTTATTAGTCACAATTGTATGGTTATTGCATGATAACACTGCAAGGCGGGATCATGATTGTTTGGATGCCTTAATTGTGTATTTCTGTAATTTTAATGTTTTTGGGTTCAATTTAATCTGAAAAGAAATCCAATATCCTTTGTTTGCTTGTTTTAGGGATAGTTAAAACATCCCCTGTAATACCTTGACTATAAACTACTGCTACTCAAGGCTTGTCTACACTGGCACTTTACAGCGCTTCAACTTTCTCGCTTAGGGGTGTGAAAAAACTCCCCCCTGAACGCAGCAAGTTTCAGCGCTGTAAAGCACCAGAGTAGACCGTGCACCAGGGCTGGGAGCCACACCCCTTGTGGAGGTGGGTTTTTTTAGAGCGCTGGGAAAGCTCTCTCCCAGCGCTCTGCAGCGACTACACAAGTTACGTTAAAACTCTGCCGCGGCAGCGCTTTAATGTTGCCAGTGTAGACTAGCCCTCGGCTTTAATTTCACCTTTTTAAAGTCTTTTGTGTGGAATTGGAATACAAATGGTTTGCCAATTGGGGTTGACCGGGTTCATCTTCACATTGGGATCCTTCAGCAGTTGTTGCAGAATCCAGATGGTCATTTCTCTGAGACAAGAAATTGGTTCCTGCAAAGCATGTTAAATGTTTTTTTGAGACCAAGAAAGAGCATTTGAGTGTCCACTGTTCTGTAGCTGAGAGAGAACAAGGGGATTATTTAATTTCTCCTAGTTCCCAATACAGTAACTCCTTGCTTAACGTTGTAGTTATGTTCCTGAAAAATGCGACTTTAAGCAAAACGATGTTAAGCGAATCCAGTTTCCCCATAAGAATTAATGTAAATGCGGGGGTTAGGTTCCAGGGAAATATTTTTCATCAGACAAAAGACTATATTTTAAACTCACTCACTATAAATTTTAAACAAAACCTGGTTGAGGTAATTAAGTCAGAGGGTGGGATATTTCCCAGGGGATGCCTTACTGCTAAATGATGAACTAGCAATTGGTTGAGCCCTCAAGGGTTAACTCATTGTTAATGTAGCTCACACTCTTCTACAAGGCAGCACGAATGGAGGGAAGGGAGACGGCATGGCAGACCGAGATACACACCCTGTTTCGGAGAGATGCGCATTGCTTCTTTAAGTGCGCTGACCCCTCTCTAAGTACACTGCCTTTTAAAGTTAATCAGCAAGCTGAGAGGGCAGCTGCTGCCAGGAAACTCCCTCCATCCTGAGCCTGTCGTGTGTCCCCCCTGCTCTATGGAATATGGGGTAAGTGAGGTGCAGGAGCAGGGAGGAGCGGGACACCCTGACATTAGCCCCCCTCTTCCCGCCGCCCCCCGCACAGCAAGCAGGAGTCTCTGGGAGCAGCTCCAAGGCAGAGGGCAGGAGCAGCACATGGCAGTGGGGGGAGGGACAGCTGAACTGCCGGCCATTGATAGCCTGCTGGGCGGCTGCCACACAGGGAACTTAGGGGAACAGGGAGCTGCTGGGGGGCTGCTGGTCCACTCTGGTTCCAAGCCCCCACCAGCTAGCTCCAACAGGCTGCTCTTCCTGCAAGCTGTGGACAAAGCAGGCAGCTGCCAAACGACGTTATAAGGGAGCATTGCACAACTGTGAACGAGCATGTTCCCTAATTGATCTGCAACGTAACAACGTTAACCGGGATGACTTTAAGTGAGGAGTTACTGTATATTCTCTTCCCTTGTGTTTTACTTAGGGGGAGGTTTTCAAATGCACGAGAAGGCATTTCAAATACACTAGAAGGAATTAACACCTACCTTCCATTTGACAGTCAGTAGGAATTTGGACTATTGTAATCCATTCTAGTTAGGTCTACTCTCGAACATTAATTGAAAAGTTCAGCTAGTACAGAAAGCTGTGGCCAGTCTACTTAATGGGTTGCATGCACACAACTGCAATACTGCACCTCAGCTCTGAACTGCACTGGCTTCCCTTCTGCTTCTGTGTGTAACTGAAAGGTGTTTTCAAACCATAAAATTTAAGAGTTGGGGATTACCCTAATGGATTATTACTCCACATGTACCAACGTCACTGCTATTTAAGTACAGTACCCAGCCCTCAATTATGGGGGTTCCAGACACTGGAGAAATCCAGGTGAACTTAGTACACTTTTACAGTACTCTCCAGTCACACAGGTTTGAGACACCCATATCTGATTTAAGATATTAAATATCAGATTGCTTCTTGATCAGCGGCCTAACCACAGATTGTTTAAGGTTGGTTCATGTCTTTGTCTCCAAATTAATAAACCTAAATTTTCCCCTTCCTTCCCCCAACCCAACTGGCTTTTATCAATCAGAAGTATTCTTCCTTCAGATCACAGTGCACACCCATCACGTTTATAGGTGTTCTACAGGAGACCTGGAGAAACTTGCTGGGGGCAAGTGTTTGAAGCAGCCAAACTGCTGATCTGCTGACATCTGATTAAAGTTGACAGCTATTAATTCATCTCTTCCCTTGGTGTGTTTTGAGGCTCCCCTTTTCAGTGGATTGGAGGGTTCTGTTTATGCTCCCTGTTCCCATATGTCTAGGTGGCTGAAAGAGATTCCTCTAGTTAAATCCTATATTAGTCTGCTAGTGAGATAATAGTGTAGTGTGAGGTGCTCACTACCCCTGCCTTGAGTACAGAACTATCACTCTCTTGCTCCTTAAGTTGGCAGACACTAAAGACTGTAGCAGACGTCTGTCCTAGATTCATGTTGACACTACAGTATCCATCTTACATTTTTAAAATCCAAGCTGCCATCTCTCCCAGTTCTTGCTCCTTTTCCATCTTTTCCCACCCATCTCGTCTCTCCCACTTGCTTATCTTCCTCCCTCCCTTCACTTTTGCCTCCTTTGTTTGCTTGCCCTGCCCTGAATGTGCTAATGTTCCTTTTTCAGTAAGTGGAATGAATCTAGTGGATTTTCACTCCACTGCTGTTGCCGATAGTGCTGTCTTTCCGCAGAATCAGCAGAGTTGTAAGCATGATTCATTGCTGAGGGAAGGAGAGATTTATTTGCTCTTTTCAGTCACTTCTTTATAGATTGCCCCATCAGCAAAAGAAGATCCTGTCTGGCTGTACTGCTATTGCTGTAGTGCTTCCCCCAGCAAGAACAGCATTGTAAAATTGACTATTTTGTCAGTTGACCTGTGTTGCTGTTTCTGTATTAGTTCTGTGGGAATACTGCGCCAAAAAATTGAAAAGTCTGCGCATAATAATTTAAAATTCTGCATATTTTATTTTTCAAAATAACACTATAGAATCATGCCAGTTTCAGTTATATTTGGTAATTTATTTCAAAATCATTGTCAGCAAGTATGTCTGTAACAATACAGACGACAACAGAGTCCCCCAGGAATAGAGAGTTAAAGAAGCTGCTATGATATGCTTTTGTTGGGCTCCTCAGTATGGGTGTGCCACATGTGCCAGCTGGGCACATCTTGGGGGGGAAATTCTGCCCCTTTGGTCTCAGACACCTGCACCTCCTACCCCTCAGAGCCCTCCCCCCCCCCCCCCCCCCCCCGGAGATCCAGAGGGAGAAACAGCCTGATGCTGGATCCCAGGCTTATACAGAGTTTTCTGCATGCCACCTCCTTCCTTCAGGACCTGCTGGGAACTGCAGCTGCCCAGAACCCTCCAGCTCCCCTGCCGCTGGATCCAGCAGCCCCTGGTGGCAGCTAGCAGCTCTCCAGTATCAATTCTATGGGGAAAATGAAATTTGGCACAGAATATTAATTCTGCATTGCGCAATGGTGCAGAATCCCTCCAGGAGTACTATATGCAGAAGTACAGGCATGATTCATGGTAAATTTAAATCCTTGATTTAATTGTTCTGGCACTCATGGTCTCCAGAAATGAAGGCAATCTTGTTTCCCTTAAGTTAAAGATATTTTTAGATTATGTAAAGGGATTTTCTTCATGCTGGCCATCGGGTTTTTTTTTCTGTTTGTCATATCTACACTTGGCTGATATACGTTAGAAAACAGTTTCTTCCCATGTTTTCCCACAAGTCTAGTGATACTTGGTATTTTCTTTAAGCCCTAGCTCCAGGAATCAAGTGATAACATGAACATTTTCACTATTAGCCTTCATGCTTGTAGAGAAACTTGAAAATTTGGATCCACAAGCCTGTTAAATACATGCAGTGAGTTGGGTTTTGCTGCTTTATTTTTGATAAGAGCAAATATGATTTTGGGATAATGTAACCTTTCATATAAAGCTTTATTCCATACAATCCTGTGCTGACTAATGCTGCCCATCACAAAAGAATGGTCATTGATTTGACAGGTATCTGTTCCACTCTGAGTGAGGCAAAAATAGCTGAAGAGTTTTTACAAGCTTCTGGGTAGAAGCTTTCCCTGAAATTTTGTTATCCGGACAGAACTCTAGGAAACTGTCTGTTCATTAGATACTTCCTTGTAGGCTTGAATGGGAAAAGGAAGAGGCTGTTGGCCAAAAGGCACAATGTTCATGTTTCTCTACAAGAAAATAATTCCTATACTGTAACAGATCATCGGCCAGAAAAATTGCACTTACAGCCAGATGGCTTTGGCTGTACTGTTCAGTACATAAGAATGACCATACTGTGTTAGACCAACAGTCCATCTAGTCCAGTATCCTGTCTTCCAACAGCGGCTGGTGCCAGATGATTGAGAGAATGAACAGAACAACCATCCCCTGTCATCCAGTCCCATTTTTCTGGCCGTTGAAGGTTTAGGGACACATAGCATGGGGTTGTGTCCCTGACATCTTAGCTGCTGATGGACCTATTAGATAAGTTCATAGAAGATGGCTAATTCTTTTTTGAACCCAGTTATACTTTTGGCCTTCACAACATCCCCTGGCAATGAGTTGCACGGGTTGACTGTGCATTGTGTGAAGAAGTAATTCCTTATGTTTGTTTTAAACCTGCTGCCTATTCATTTCATTTGGTGAGCCCTAGTTCTTGTGTTGTGTGAAGGAGTAAATAAAACTACTTTATTCATTTCTCCACAATGTTCATGATTTTATAGACCTCTATCATATCCCCCCACCCCCCTTTAAGTCATCGCTTCGCTACAATAGGATTTTAACAAAGAAAATAAGGTTGGAAAATAATGCTGATGAGCTTTCAGAAATACATATTTTAGAGGTCTGTACTACAACCATAAAAGGTAAGCTGTTTTAGAGCATGCCCTTTTGTTTAAAAAAAACAAAACACAAACACCTTAACCATGTAATCTAAACCATTTTGAAATTTTACTTGTAAAGCTGACTTGATAGCAGGTATTTAAGAGGAACTTAATCTTACCTTATGGCCTCTACACATGATAGTCAATGTAATGTTTCAGACTTTATAAAAAGGCATAATCAAAAAAATGTTTGTCACACTCTTCCTTCACTTCCTGATGTGTGCATTAACTGTTGTAGAATACTTCAGTGCCTTAAGCCAGAGTATTGGGGTTTTGCCATTTCCACAGATTGTGGGGCAAAACTGACATTTTGTATATTCTAGGGCTGTCAAACGATTAAAAAGATTAATTGCACGATTCAAAAGATAATAAAATACCATTTATTTAAATATTTTTGTGTGTTTTCTACATTTTCAAATATATTGATTTCAATTACAACACAATACAAAGTGTACAGTGCTCACTTTTTATTTATTTTTTTATTACAAATATTTGTAATGTAAAAAAAAGAGAGAGAAAGAAATGGTAATTTTCAATTCACCTAATACAAGTACTGTAGTGCAATCTCTTTATCATGAAAGTTGAACTTCCAAAGGTAGAATTATGTACAAAAAAAATTGATTAAAAAATAAAACAAAGTAAAATTTTAGAACCTGCAAGTCCACTCAGTCCTCCTCCTTGTTCAGCCAAACGCTCAGACAAACAAGTTTGTTAACGTTTGCAAGAGATAATGCTGCCCGCTTCTTGTTTGCCTGTTCTCACTTTCAGGTGACATTGTATTCTCATGGCACTGTTGTAGCCAGCATTGCAAGATATTTACATGCCAGATGCGCTAAACATTCATCTGTCCCTTGAGGCTTCAACCACCATTCCAGAGGACATGCTTCCATACTGATGACCGGATTCTGCTCGATAACAATCCAAAGCAGTGCAGACCGACACACATTCATTTTCATTATCTGAGTCAGATACCACCAGCAGAAGATTGATTTTCTCTTTTGGTGGTTCAGGTTCTGTAGTTTCTGCATTGGAGTGTTGCTCTTTTAAGACTTCTGAAAGCATTCTCCACACCTCATCCCTCTCAGATTTTGGATGGCACTTCAGCTTTTTAAACCTTGGGTTGAGGGCTGTAGCTATTTTTAGAAATCTTACATTGGTACCTTTCACTGCAGATTTGACAAAACACAAAAAAGTGTTCTTAAAACAAACATGTCCCATGACCTAGCACAACATGACCCAGCACTGCTATAATGTGAAATCTATGACAGAATGCTGTTAAAACAGAGCAGGGGACATAAAATTCTCCCTCAAGGAGTTCAGTCACAAATTTAATTAACGGATTTTTTATTTTTTTTAATGAGCGTCATCAGCATTGAAGCATGTCCTCTGGAATGGTGGCCGAAGCATGAAGGGGCATATGAATGTTTAGCATATCTGGCATGTAAATACCTTGCAATGCCGGCTACAAAAGTGCCATAGAATATCAGGGTTGGAAGGGACCTTAGGAGGTCATCTAGTCCAACCCCCTGCTCAAAGCAGGACCAATCCCCAATTTTTGCCCCAGATCCCTAAATGGCCCACTCAAGGATTGAACTCACAACTCTGGGTTTAGCAGGCCAGTGCTCAAACCACTGAGCTATCTCTCCCCAATGGCCATGTAAATGCCTGTTCTCACTTTCTGGTGACATTGTAAATAAGAAGTGGGCAGCATTATCTCCTGTAAATGTAAACAAACTTGTTTGTCTTCGCTATTGGCCGAACAAGAAGTAGGACTGAGTGGACTTGTAGGCTCTGAAGGTTTACATTGTTTTGTGTTTGAGTGCAGTTATGTAACAAAAAAAATCTACATTTGTAAGTTGCATTTTCACGACAGATTGTATGAGATGAATTGAAATACACTATTTCTTTTGTTTATCATTTTTACAGTGCAAATATTTGTAATAAAAATAATGTACACTTTGATTTGAATTACAACACACAATACAGTATATATGAAAATGTAGAAAAACATCCAAAATATTTATTTTATAAATTTCAATTGGTATTCTATTGTTTAACAGTATGATTTCACGATTAATTTTTTTGAGTTAATCATGTGAGTTAACTGCGATTAATCAACAGCCCTAGCATATTCGGTTGCCGGTGTTCTGGTGCCAGTGTTTTGTAGAGACATTTGATCAGTGTTTGCTTGCTTTGCAGCTTAGTTCAAAAGTATTCTAAGTCACTTTGTGGTGTTTTAAATCTGAATGTATTAATAGATTTTTACAGTCAGAAGTGTCCATCAGAATATCTAGTCAAGCTACCCAATAACTTTTGTATTGTGTAATAAGCACTTGCATAGATTCTCCCATCTAATGGATCAAAAGAACCTTAAACATAAATAATGAAAACTGACAGGATAAAACTAAACTCTTTAAACAACATTTAGCACATGCTGCGGTACTTGAATGGTACTGTGCAATACTAGAATGCTAGTGTGGGGCCATACGGAGAAATACAAATGTTGGCCTGTGCTGCATTTCAAAGAGTCTTGGTTTTCAAATATGTTTTTTCTTAATTGTTTACTAGGTGACAAGGCTCTGGATGGCTACAGTAAGAAAAAGTATGTCTGCAAGCTACTTTTCATCTTCCTCCTGGGGCATGATATTGACTTTGGCCACATGGAGGCTGTAAACCTACTGAGTTCTAACAGATACACAGAGAAACAAATTGTGAGTAATGTCTCAACCCTGAAGAACGAAATATCTATGAAATGTCATGCTGCCTATCCTGTCCTGCCTCGCTATATAACTAACTGCTTAAATAAATTGTGTTTTTGTTTTTTTTCTTGCCTTCTTTCTGCATGGTCTTAGCTTGGTTCTAGCTGGGATTGCAGAGTAAATTTTAGCTGTACAGATGAGTCCTTTCCTTGTTTGGCTAAGTAACTTTGAAGGATTTTGTTGCCTTTTTCACCTCTAAAATAAATGTTGCACTAACTGCAACAGAAGACTAGTCATGTTACATTTTTAATGTACCTTACCAAGACACACACATTCCATTAGACAAGGTACTTTCTTTAAGTAGAACATTAGACATTTTATGGAATCCCACTCAGAGGAAAACCTATGTTTAGAGGGTAACTGAAACGATACAGTCAAAGCTTAAAAAAAAAATCACATACCTCGGACCTCTGTTAAACAGCACATTTGGAGGTAGGGTGTGGAGGGAGAATAAACCATAATGAGTTTAGTTAACTGTCAGAATGTAGAAGGTATATTCTCCTTTTTAATGTCCCTAATAGGAGAACTAGCATTTACTAGGTGCATGGGAAGTGGTGGTGTGTGACAAGTACTGAGCAGAGCTCGGGTCTTTGAGGAGCAAAATATATGATTTGGGTGAAATGTACAGGTGATTTTTTTTTTTCTTCCCTCTGAAAACATTGTTATTGTACTCTGCAACTCTGGATCTCTTTATTCTATTATCGGACTGAAATTCCAGGGACTTGTTTACACAGAACTCTTGGGAGAGCTGTAAGGACAAGTGTTGCTGGAGGGGAACTGCATGAGTGCATAGAATACCTTACAATATTAGCAAAAGACTTAAAATTAGTTTTAGCAGGCTTGATTTATCAGAAATATTACTTTCTTGTTCCTTTTCTGAACCACAGGGATATCTTTTCATCTCAGTGCTAGTGAACTCCAACAGTGAGCTGATCCGCTTGATAAACAATGCAATCAAGAATGACCTGGCCAGCCGCAACCCCACCTTCATGGGACTAGCTTTGCATTGTATAGCCAACGTGGGTAGCCGGGAGATGGCAGAAGCATTTGCTGGAGAAATTCCAAAAATACTTGTAGCTGGGTATGTATTGTGTTTGAAACAACTGCCCAACAGTAGGTAGTACTAGTGGTTCTCAGCATAAAGTTAGGGGTCAAAAGCCATATTTAGGCACCTAAGTGACCTGATGTTCTAGAGGTGCCAATTGCCATCATTAGGAACTGAAGGTAAGTGCTCAACAAACCTGAAAATCCGGTTGCTTGCTTAAGTGACTAAACAGAGATATCAAAACTTAACTTTTTTCACACAAGTTAAAATATTTTGGCCTAATTACCTCTTGACCTCTCGGCTAATAACCCAAATTGCATTTTTGCAGATTCCAGTTCATTACCCACGTATCTATGAAGAATTTTTAAAAAGTATCTGCTTTTTGTCCCAGAAGTGTGATCCCAAATATTTTGCCTGGGAAAACAAAAGCTGTTCCTTTTTTCCCGTTCAGATAAATCCTATTAAAATGGGCAGTGAATGAATCTGAAAACACCATACTTCAACTTCCGATTTCCTTATTAGAAATGTACTCCATTGGAAACTCATTATTGCAAACTATGATTTCATTAGGAAGGTGAAAATGTTTTTTGCACCGTATATTCGAGCTTCCTCCAAAATCCACATTTCCTTTCTAGGTGTACATAGGAATAGGCAAGGTTTATATCCACAGGAAATCATTTGAGTGACTGTTTTCTTTTAAATTGCCACTAATCTTTTCCCCCTGTTTTGCCCAGCAAGTCTGTGGCCAAAACAAAAGTTTGGCAACTATTATCTGACTGGAGTTCACCCCAGTAACAGTGTAATAAGAAATTATGGTCATAGGACTAGGCCTATGTTAATGAGAATTATCAGGATTTAAAAGAAATGAAAACCTCCAGGTAGTAGTTCAGTTCAGTTCTGCTTTCTTTATTAGTATTAAGTACTCTTAATTGGTATGGATCCTTCTCATACATTTTTTGAAATATGAACTAGATTTTTGTTTGCCTCATTCACCTCTCATCATTGTAATAGAAAAATAATTGAATGTATTGCATACTAAAAAGATAATTGGGTTGTAAAGTCAAGCCCTCGAGATAGTGCCAGATGTACTTGCTTGTGCCAGATTAATTCTGGCTTTGTTCATTCTATGTACTGATCCTGTGGAAAAAATTGCACATGATCATATAACTAGAAATTTGCATCACAATGCACATGCAACCTTAATTGTGCACATGCAGTTGTAAATCTAACATTTCCTAATTTAAGAGCTTGACTTTGCCACTTAAAAACCATTCTTCCAAAGATTCTTTGTATGTAACTTCCTCAGGTTTTTTTTTTTTTTTTTTTTAAATTTCTACCTATTTTCACTGTGTGACACTAACAATCCCCTATCCTGTATCTTCATCAGGGGATCCGCCATCCTCTAGGCGGTCCTAGAGCTTCTGCCTCATATATTGGCACCCAAAAGAGGATGGGACATTAAGTCATGTACTAGATCTGAATGGAGCAGGCTCTGCAAGACTCCTTCCCCTTCCTCTCCCTAGTCACTTCCACAAATGCTCTGGCATTTTCCAGTTGCTCTTAGTACAGTGATGTGGTGGTACAGTTGCTGTGGCAACAGCAGCATGGGCCTGGCTTGTTAGAATAATCATAGTCCGTTACTTTGACTTTCCTGATGTACACAAGCAACAGAAGGTAAATAAATGGTGGTTGAACATTGCAGAGCTCAGCCAAGCCTGAACAGAATTTCATGAGACAAGCAAAAGACAGTTTAGCCCTCAGGGTTTTGTCCTTGCTGAATTTCAAAAGTTATTCAGATTTTAGGGTTAGCAAATCCTAAATTTAGATTATTTACCAGCTCCCCATACAATAAAGGGCTGCATTTAATTTTGTCTTAAGTCATGTGGATGAAAGGAAAACCTTTTAGTTCCATAATGTGGTATCCAGCAGGATACCACTACAGAAATCAAGTAATGCCCTAGAAATTTAAATGTATTGGCTTGTTCATGAATCACGTTTCCTAAAGATTGTGAGAAGCGACAAAGGGTCCTGTGGCACCTTATAGACTAACAGAGATATTGAAGCATAAGCTTTTGTGGGTGAATACCCACTTCTTCGGATGCAAGCCGTGGAAATGTCCAGGGGCAGATATAAATGTGCAGGGAAGAGTCAGGCTAGAGATAACGAGGTTAGCTTAATCAGGAGGGTGAGGCCCTCTTCTAGCAGTTGAGGTGTGAACACCAAGGGAGGAGAAACTGCTTTTGTAGTTGGCTAGCCATTCATAGTCTCAAAGATTGTGAGTTATTCTTAATGGACAAGGCAAATTAAGGATCAGAGGGGTAGCCGTGTTAGTCTGGATTTGTAGAAGCGACAAAGGGTCCTGTGGCACCTTATAGACTAACAGAGGTATTGGAGCATAAGCTTTCGTGGGTGAATACCCACTTCTTTGGATGCAAGCAGTGGAAAGCACTTCCACTGCTTGCATCCGAAGAAGTGGGTATTCACCCACGAAAGCTTATGCTCCAATACCTCTGTTAGTCTATAAGGTGCCACAGGACCCTTTGTCGCTAAGGCAAATTTAAGTATATGGAGTTTGATGGTGCTCTCCAGACAGCATCTTTTGGTATCTCTTCTCTTGGAAATAAGTCATACAATATTTGTAAATCATTTTTCAACTACAACATCTACCTTGAGATCCTGGTTTCACTCTCATCCCTTCTCTAATTTCAAATGTATTCTGACTGAAGATCATTGGTATTTCTTTACCGTGACTTATCACATCTCTAACACTAGTGTACTTCCAGCTGTAGAGTGAAGAAAAATCTCCTGTGTACTATTGCTTTAGAAAATGAGGGAGTGTTGTGTCTCACTATTGCTTTTATGTTGCCAAATAGTGTTTAGCAAAGGATATAGAAGAAGTTACACCAGTTAGTTTAACTAGCTAAATTTTTAAACCACTTATCAAAGTACTTAATAACAAATTTAAAGTAGTTGAAAGTAATTTAAATTAAAAAAAATACAAAAACCCCTTATGCTGGTTTCCATTCTTGTTTACTTCTGGATAATAGTGTTTAATGGCCTGTGAAAAGCATGACCAGATACTGGTCCACTGTGTAGTACCAAGACTCTTAATTTGGGCTGAAAAGTGGTGTTATCTTGCAGAGACACCATGGATAGTGTGAAGCAGAGTGCTGCCTTGTGCTTGCTGCGTTTGTACAGAACTTCCCCTGACTTTGTTCCCATGGGAGATTGGACATCCAGGGTGGTGCATCTTCTCAATGACCAGCATTTGGTAAGATAGCATTATTTCTTCTGGGATGCCATTCAGTGATCTAGCCCAGTCACTGTAGGGGAAATCCTAGTTGCTGTTAATATGTTAACTGAAGGAAACTATTTAAATTGCTGTGAGACTAATTCATATCCGCTATTTACATTTTTGCATCACTGAGTATTTAAAAACAAAACAAAACACAGGTTGAATTGCAGTTCTCCTAAAGAGAGAAATAAAGATACCCCATAGCCTCGCTTTTAATCAGATATTGGTTATACTGATTCCTGAGAGTCACGTCTAGAATTAGAGAAATCAGGTGGGTGAGGCAATATCATTTATTGGACCAGCTGCTGTTGGTAAAAGAGACATGCTTTTGAGCTACACGGAGCTCTGCTTACTCTGGGAAAGGTACTTAATGTCTAGAATTAGTCAGTATTTAGGCCTATATCGGTAAGGGGTTGGTATTCCCATGTGTTCTACTGTACGCCTGGTTTTAAATAAAACTTGTGTCCCATATAAGTGTGTGCACACACGCGCATGTTTCACAAACACCTAAAACTCCTCTTGTGTGGTATAAATTAAGCGCCTATTACTATCAATATAGGAAAATGACAGGACCCTGAAATCGCAGCATTGTCATCTTGGGTGTGGATGTGATTGCATATTGCTGTACATTATTTTCAAAACAGCAGTTGGCAGTGCATATAGGGGTACTTAAGCTACATTGAAACTTAATAATCAAACCATATGAAGTTCTCATTTCATGATAAGTGAAACATAATAGACAAGATGTTTGCAGCTAGCCTGCTGTCACAATTGGGATCGGCATCCTGTCTTCCATGCTCCTCTTGCAAAAGCAAGATCGCTCCTTCCTAGCTGTTTATTGTTCTTCCATTGCATAATTTGTTTTTACTATACCTTACTTGGAATGTATATTTGTTTTGCCATTCAGAATTAGATTGAAATCCTGCTTTTCTGATCTTTGATAGGGCTATTCTTCCTTAATAAAAATATAGAGCACTATCAATGCAAGCAAGGCATAGTGTAGCATACCACTGAAAACACAGCAAATGTGTCATGCAATAGCACTGAGCTGACAGTATTCTTACTTTTTAACAAACATAAATAATAATCATTTCAGCCTTTGGCCAAAAGGGAGGGTTACCAATTCTGGGGCTATGTAGTGGAGAAAGGGTGGATAAGAGGGAGTATCCAGGAAGTCTCACTACCTTTCCTTTTCCTACTTGGAAAAAAATTGAGAAAAGCCAGCTATCTTAATTTAAGGCATCACTTACAACTGTGGATTAATGCAAACTGGATTTTGGCTTTTAGG
Source organism: Chelydra serpentina (assembly GCA_037349315.1). NCBI lineage: Eukaryota > Metazoa > Chordata > Testudines > Chelydridae > Chelydra > Chelydra serpentina. The sequence goes on along the minus strand of JBAIAC010000059.1, from coordinate 20,452,101 downwards.
CTTAATAATATACACTAAGGAAGATTATACTGTATTAAATTTAAGGATAAATTTGGGTGTCTGGTACATAACAAATGTCCGTCTTTCATTTGAAGCTTTTAAACAATTGTAGATTTTAAATATTTGATATTTGAACAAAAACATTAGCAATTCTGTTTTCTTTCAGGGTGTGGTTACTGCTGCTACCAGTCTTATCACTACTTTGGCACAGAAGAACCCAGAAGAGTTTAAAACTTCGGTATCTTTGGCTGTCTCTAGGCTAAGCAGAGTAAGTCTCTTGTTAAACAGCCACAGTGAAATGTAATCAGAACTGTTTAACTTTCTAGATCAGATTCACTTGGACTGAGTTAACAGACTTGGGTTATAGTTTGCTCTGAAACACACTTGCTGTATTGCATCTGCAAGTGATTTCAATCTCTGTTGAATAGTAATGTTTGCAAAGCACTCGTATAGCCCTTCTTAGTTAATATTTTATTGGTCTGTTGCTGATGAACTGAACATCCATAAACATTTCGCATATGTCCTTAAAGATGAAGAAATCCACTGGTGCATAATTTAACTGTAAGCAGTGAAATATTTTATTTGACTATTTACTACAAATTATTTCCCCTTCATGTCCAGCCAACTTAACATTGGGAAACCGTTCTGTTACAGCATGTGGAGACACATCAGACTTTTGAGCTGGTTAAGTACCCACTCCCCTAAAACAATTGCCAAGAATTCTCTCTCTCCAAAGTGGCAGATTTCAGATCTCCATTTGTGCAGTCTTTCAGTGGACTTCCCAATATTGCTGGCTAACTTGTTTACTCATTGTTTCAGGTTTGTTCTCTCCTCAAATGTTAATACCCATCTCCAACATATAAGAGGGGCAATTGTTTATTGGTGGCCAAACCCTACCTACAGCCGCATTGGGTGCGGCAGACACTGCCTCAGGATCAAAGGCCATGGCAGTAATAAGAGCTTCATGCCTTCAGAGCTCTGGCTTTGCACAGGAGGTTCAGTCCATGTTAGAGTATTTGGCCTTTGAAGGGCCAGACTTAATTCCAAAACAGATGATGCTCTTCATTTGCTGAAGGATTCACTGACCACATTTCATTTCATTGGGTCTGAACCCCAACCTCTAGAAAGAAACACTTCAAGTATGCTTATGTGGTCTGCAGAATAGCCTAGGGGGCGAGCTAAGTGGCTAGTTCATCTCCAATCACAAGTGGGAGATCAAAGACTCACTCAAATAAGACGTTTTAGATTATGGTTACCATTGCATGGACCTATTTGTGATATACAACAGTACACAAGTGCCAGGTCTTCTGTTCTAGAGAGAGTTATCATCCCAGGCTCCCTTTTGGTTGCTTTTCTAACCTGGTGGTCAAGGACCCAATATATACAAACCCACCTATTCTGTGTTTATTTCTGAGGGTATTGCACAAGATCAGGCAGTACTGTGCAAAGATATTAATAGTACCAGTGTAGCAGAGACAATTTTGGTTCACTGAGATACACAATCCGTCTGCCAGCTAAGATCATCCCCTCTGATTCCAGACCTCATGTTACCAAACAAAAGGTCAGTTTTGCACCAGATCTGAATTCCCTCGGTCTCCCAGCCTCGCTGTCAGATGGCGAAAGAACCTAGAGAAATATTGTTCTTTATAGGTTCAAAATATTTTGATAAACAGTAGAAAAGATTTTGCAGTACAAACTTTCTTGGCAAAATAGATGAGATTTTCATCTTGGTATTAGAGGTCGTGAACGCCGCAAGGCACTTCTGTATCTGATAAGGCTTCTGATTTTTGGTTTTAATCACTGATCACTGATAAAACACCACTAATGCAAAATAATGAAATTGGTGTTTATCCAATAATCACCGGAAAAATACAAGAAATGATTACTTGTATCTATGGTTTTGTCTACACAGAGAAGTAATGTGGACTTCCAAAGTGGCTAATGTGTTGTGCATTCATTAGTCTGTGTAGACCCTGCTAGTGTGCACTAAAGATTACCTAGTACATTTTAATGTAGTACTATTTAAAACAAAATTATGTTAAAGTAGACTAGGGAACATTTCAAGGATTACTCTATATACAAAGAGAGTCCTGAAAAACCTGAATTTTGAATAAAAAAACCCTCAAAATTGCCAAAAATAGCTCTCCCAAAATGAAATTAATAAATCCTGTAAAAGAGAAGCTCTGCTGATTTTTTTTGCAGTATCAATCTGAAGCCTATGAATCCATCAAGGGTTCACTTTGCCACTATCTGCACCATCCGCTGGTGAAATGGTGCATGATTTTTTTTTCTCACTCACCTGTTTTGTTTTTGAACAAACTCTTTTCAGTCTTTATTAAATTAGGTTTCTTTAGTCCTATAAAACTAAATATAGGACATTTTTAATTGGCGGAGTTATTGATTACTGGTACAACTGATATTCTTCAATTTCTTATTTACGTATATTTATTTTTAAATTACTTATTGTATTACTTGCACATTAATCCCTATTAGGTGATTTGTTCAGCCTACTGAAGATGAAATTTATACTTTGCCTTTATATACTATTAAAATGTATGTCTAACTGTAAGTTCATTTACACATTGTATTGGTATTTAAAAAGAATAGTGAACATTTTCATAATGTCAGATGATCTTATGAACTTCGTTCATTCAGATGCTGATTATTTGTGTTTTTACAGATTGTGACATCTGCATCAACCGATCTCCAGGATTACACCTATTATTTTGTCCCTGCTCCTTGGTTGTCTGTAAAGCTTTTGAGGTTGTTACAGTGCTATCCACCTCCAGGTAATGGGGTAAAGAATCGCGTTAGTTGCCAACATTGTTCCATGCAATGTAGCGAGTCTTCCAATTCCACCCTTATGTTCATAGAGTTCTTCTGTAAATTTAGTGCTGACACCAACAATTTTCTTCTCAATTGGGGAATAACTTCACCTGACGGCAAGGATGGGTATTTAATCCGTAGTGTTGAGCCAAAATGAAGTTGTCCGACAGTTTGTCTTGTTTCCTCCAGAAGATGCTGCGGTGCGAGGTCGTCTCACAGAATGCCTGGAAACGATCCTTAACAAAGCTCAAGAGCCCCCCAAATCTAAGAAAGTGCAACACTCAAATGCAAAGAATGCTGTGCTGTTTGAGGCAATAAGCTTAATTATACACCATGACAGGTGAGTCTACTACTTGTAGTGCAATCCTTAAGGCTACCACGCTTGACATTGTCCTTTAACATTAATTTACTTTCTAATAAAATTCAGTTTCATTTTCTATTACCATCTCCTGAAAATTACTACCTGTAACCTGCTATTTTATGATAACTGTTTCCATTTAGATTTTAAAGAGTATACTTGAACCCAGGTCACTTGAAAGAATATACACAAAGGACACGTGAAATATATAAAATCATATTCATTGAGCAAGAGTATAGCTTTCTCCTCATGTACATGTGTACCTGTAGGGTTATCTTGTAAACTTGAAAAAATAAAAAATAAATTATTTTTGCTGACTGCACACAGATATTGCATGCTCACTTGTTTGAGAATGGTTTTGACTTCAAAATGGGCCATCATTTTAGTTTTTGCTTCTTGTTCGCATTTGAACAATGCATAACCATAACTCTACTGAAAAACACTATTCGGTTTGTACAAGCTGAGTCTGTATTATCCATAGTGGAAGCAAAGTCTTATATTCACCTTTTTTAGCTGTCTTTGCTGCTGCAAAAATCCTAAAATGCCAAGCAGCTACAGCAGGTCTACTATTTGAGTCCTAGTATAGATGAAAATCCACTCTAATAACACTTAATTGCAAGAATATCTATATGGAGTCTTGACTGTTTATGCTATGCTATACTGTACTTAATTTCTTCAGTAAGTTTTAGGTACTTAATTTGTACTTGATTTAAAAACTGAATAACTGCTTGGGGGCCAACAAGGCTTCAGACAATCTGGGCTGGGCTGTATCTTGGATAAACTTCTTTATTTGGCAATAAAACTACATTGGTTTCTGCTTTAATACCAAGATGTATCAGGGTTATGCTTTTATGGTGGCCTAAGCAGCCCTGTGTAGCCTCCTGGGATCCTGTGTTCCATATCGACTCACCATCGCAATAAAATACAGGTTTGCTATTTTTTAATGTGGAAACTGCACAGGATGCCTCCATGAAGGAGGAAAACTGTTTTTAGTGATCTGGTAGTGAATGGGAGGAGGAGTGTATCTGTGTGAGCCTTGCATTCATCTGCATAATGCAGGGAATTACATGCCTTAGTTGGGGGGCAGCTGGACATATTTCGATTGGAACAATATTTGTGGGCTCTGGAATGGTGCACCAGAGAATTGATTGTTTTGGTGTTGTCTTAACCCACTTCTGTAATCTAGAGAGAGGCTATGAATGTTTACAATATCTGAAAACTTAACTATCTCCTGCAATACATAGATGTGCACTTATTATCTCCGTAGGGACACTTGAGTAGTTTGTTTGATTCTTATTCCTTTATAATAAAGCCAATTCTGATGCACACTATTCTTGTGGAGTAATTACCTAGTGTTCTTACAATATTTTTCTAATTTGTTGCTTTTTACCCTCTTTCACTTTCTGTCGTGTTCTGTGCAGTGAGCCAAACCTGCTAGTCCGTGCCTGTAACCAACTAGGTCAGTTCTTGCAGCACCGGGAAACTAATCTGCGTTATCTAGCACTGGAAAGCATGTGCACGCTTGCCAGCTCTGAATTTTCCCATGAAGCCGTGAAAACTCATATAGAAACAGTTATCAATGCATTGAAGGTAAATATCAAGCGTTTAAAAATTCTGGCATATGTTCTGCATCCGTTTTGAATCTGTTGCCCTTGTGCTAAGCTCATCAGTGTTCTTACTTCTCAGAGTATTCATGTCATGAGTTTTCTTACCTAAGCCACACTATAATAACATTCAAATGTCAGGAGACAAGACTTGAAAAGGAAGGAAGCAGTAGTCTGTAACGTACATTCTTGCAGGTTTTTATCAGTGGACGGATGTTTGTGCCTCAAACCCCACTACTCTAGGCACAATTGCAATTCAGACATTCACTGATTAAAAATCTGCTAATGAATTCAATACAAGGGCAACAGATTCAAAACACAGTACAGAATTGTTTTTTAGCAGATATCTTGATTTCTTCAGTGTTCTGTCCAGTAGCACCTCTGAAGTGTATTATTTTTCTTCTAGATTCATAAGGTGGGCTACATGCCCCAGTTTGTCACAGCAAGTACCCTTAATGCATTTAACTGCAACTGCCATTAACGCTGAATATGTCTGATTTAAAACCTCCAGATAGCTAGTTAATTTCCCCCTGGTTCTGACAACTTGACAATCTTAGTAATGCTCATTAATGTCCCATAAGGTGGCGTTCTATACAAAAAGGTAATGGGCTATAAGGGTTAAATGGGCCAGTACTATCTCTGCATTACTTGGTAGGGTACTGGTTTGATATGTCCTTTTATACTAAGTGCCTTTCCTGTCCTCCACACACTTCTACAAATTTTAAAATATACAGTAGAAAAACAAAGTGCATTAACTATGAAGTAACTTTTACACAATAACTTGCCCAAAATAAATAAATAGGCCTCAGCTAACCCCTTCCCTAGATGTGTGATGGAGATGGGAATGAAGCAGGCAGCTTGTATTACTGGAAATACAGTGAACTCCTAGATTCTTGGTTGCAGAATGAACTTGCATAGTACCTCTATGTAGGAATACCACAGATAACTGTGGCAATTGTTACAATCAACCCTTAACATTAATTCAGGGTTCAATATGGAAGCTACATCTTCAGTAAATTATATAAATTGCAAATGGAAGTTGAAGTAATTTTGGATTCTCTTTCCTGTCACATGATTTTCCATAGAACTTTTACTTTGAGTGAACATTATGGATTCTCTTACAGACCGAAAGGGATGTGAGTGTAAGACAAAGAGCAGTAGACCTCCTGTATGCCATGTGTGACCGAAGCAATGCCCAGCAGATTGTGGCCGAAATGCTAAATTACTTGGAGACTGCTGATTATTCCATTAGAGAAGAAATTGTGAGTTATTTGTCCCCCTTTGCCAATCTCAATTAGCCTGTATTGGAAAACACAGTATGCTGTTGGATGTTGTGTAATCTCTCTCTATTAAAGATATTTTCAAGATAGCAAAAATTAAAAACATGAGATCTGAAAGGTGATTGTAGTCTAATAATTTAGCTTTTTATTGTTAGAATTGTGTGTGTTGTCCGTGGGAGGAGTGTGATATTAAAAATGAAACTTTTGTTCTCAAATTCTGGATGGTGCAGAACTGCGTATTGTACTGTCAAATGTCCTTCACTGGCCTCAAGATTTTGTATTTGTTAGATTAGTGTTAAATTGTACAATATACAGCAGATTTCTAGTTTGTTTAAAAACTTAGTGTAATTAAATCAAAGTGCTAATTTGTATAGTATGTCTGTATGTAATATTCTAATTGTTCCAAAACAAAGAACTGTCTTTTAATCCAGAGTACTTCTTGGAAATCTAATACTTTATATGAGGTGACAGTTAAAGTGGAGGGGAAGTGCTCAGGTATATTTTCTTAGCACCTTAAACATGCTGAGAAGATTTGAGTGAAGATTAATTATTGAAATGTCTATTCTTGGGTACTTGATGTAGTATTAAGTATTGGCCTCCAGAACCCACTCACAGCCGTAACCCTTTGAGGCTTTACCCAGGGTATGAGCGTGTTTTATATGCTGGTAATCTGGGAATATTTTTTCCTCTGTACAACTGCAACAAATTGAGTTCTCTGATCAAGAATCTTTAATTGGATGGTTTAAATCGATCAAAGATCTCACTTCTGGTACTGTCCTATTTATTAATTATACAGCTCAAGGATACCATAGTCTGCTTTAACTTGTTTACTCTTCTCTCAAGGAATGCTGGTACCCCAATCCAGATGAGGTATCTGTATATCACACTGTCTCCAAGCTGCTGCAGAACAAATGCGCTCTGACTTTCAGATACACAGGTCTTAAATGGTTCAAATCTTATTAACTATATTTTTCTACATTGTTTGGCCTGCCTTTACTAATGGCCCAAGTGTATATTCAGGCAAAACGGACACTAACATCAATAAGGGTTTTATTTGAGCAAGGATTTCTGGAACCCTGTCATTAGATACGGTGTTTTCTACATTCCTCCTTGACTCAACGCTTCTTTCAGAGTACAGCGCTTTACAGTAACTTCTTGGCTTGGATCATACCTTTTAGCTAAGGATACCCATTCATTGTAGATTTATTTAGATTTACTTCAGTTTCTTCTTTTGCTCAGGTGCTGAAGGTTGCAATTCTAGCTGAGAAGTATGCAGTGGATTATACCTGGTATGTGGATACAATCTTGAATTTGATTCGTATTGCTGGGGACTACGTCAGTGAAGAAGTGTGGTACAGAGTTATTCAGATTGTGATTAACAGGGATGATGTGCAAGGATATGCAGCAAAGACAGTCTTTGAGGTAAGAATGATAGTTTTTACACTTCCAAGATGGAAAGACTCTGTGCTTCTGTATGGAAGTGCAAACTACACACACTATTATCTAATTTAAAAGCTGTATTCTCATTAGCCATTCCCATGATATGTTGATGGCAATTAAATAGCAGTGCTTCAAAGAGAAGAATGACTTCAGTCGCGCACTGCTGAAGCTTTGTTTCTTGAATCAGTGGATAGTCTTCCTAGAGACCAAAGTCAGTGGGAAACCTCTATTTCTGATTTGGTTTTCATAGGTAATGCCACAAGACCTGGAGGATTTGTTATTTCGAAATCTTCTATTTTCAAAGTGGGTTTTACTAACACCTTTCTGGTGGCATTGATAGTCCATGCTCTTTAATCAAAGTACATAGTACTTCTGAAGGTGTTTTATAAAGGTAATATCTAGTAAAAGTGAGACTTTAGCAAGTTTAAAACAAGCAGCAGATTTCCTCCATTATATTAGATGGTATCGACTTCTTATCCCTTTTTTACATACAGTCAGATCACACATACAGAAATGTAACCTTGAATTGCTGTTTTGGTTTTCAAAAATGTTGTGTTCATTGTTGGTCCTCACCTATTCTTTGGACACAGCATTAGGGGGCTGCCTGCTTGGAAGCAAGGAGACAGTCATGAACTTGAACCCCAGGTTACATATGCCACAGACAAATGTCTCGCAGCTTTCTTTGCCTCCTCAGTTTAGAAGCATAGAGTCTTTGCATTCTTTCCTGCTGTCTTCCTCCTGCTTTTCCTTCTCTTCATGCTGTCCTGTCGAGGCTCCATGAAATTAGGGAAAAAAATAACAAGGACAGAAATGAAGTCTGAAGCTTCCAGCATGGAGGCTGAGCACTACCCCTTTGTGCTGACTGTTGTATCAAATACTGTGACTCTCATCTCCTGGTGAGTGTTGAGATGAGATGCTGAAATGGCAGTTATGATTTCACTGGCACTGTAGTGACTCAGTTGCTACTGGATTTTAAACCTGATGATCTTAGTGGTTACGCCCCGCTCCCAGTGGATATTGCCTGAGATTCCAAACTCGTTCTTTCTGGGACCTGTGTTCTGCAACCACCTTTTGGCTTTGGCTTGCCTCACACTTGGTCTCAGATCTGGAAGATCTTCATCACTTGCTGTGACACCAGGGATGCTGCTTCCTTGTCTCGCTAACTCCAGTATGCTGGGACTTCATAGTTGAATTTCAAGAACAATCTCAAAGACCCGTAATGCATTCAGTGATACCTTAATGGGATATGACCCTCATCCTGCAGGTTCTGATGGGTGTCCTGTTTGAGTTCTGCCTTATTGCTGGAACCTTGTCCAAATGAGGTAGTTGAACTTTCCCATTTCTTCTTGCCCATCTTTCTTTCCAGAAAGATGGATTTTTCAGCATCCTTGAGGATCCATTCCAAAGAGGAATACTGGATTCCCCTTTACGAACTAGTATATTCACCCTTATCCCTATGACACAATGCTGCTCTTGTTTGGATATTGAGCATGTTCTCAAGTTCAGAAGAAGCTGAGCAACTGTTTTAAGGCTGTAACAAGGAAAAGATTAATTTTAATATTTTTAGGTGGGCCTGAGGTCGCACTTAGGCTGGTTTGCCTCATCCTGAGTTTTAGAGGCCATTTAACTAGGGAAGCCTTCATTTCACAGATGAGAACTTTCACAATTTTTTAGCTCCTTCCTTCCCAGTAGGTGGCACCATAGAACACTATCCTATAATTCATTATTGTATGATGGGAGAACAGGAAACTAACAGAATTACCAGTCAATAACTTTCCCTTGCCCCATTGCTTCTGTTTCTTTTGTGTGTACTGCTTACATATGCATATTCCACTTTGTACTCATAGGAGATAATGTGACCTGGCAGCTCATTGCAAACCTGTGCAAATGCTTTGTGGTTCACGCTTGAGGAGCTTTTCCCTAAAAGTTGCAGAGTAATGTAGCATTACTGTAGTGATATCGTCTAGAGTAGAATAATTCAGTCTTTCTTTTGGTCATGTGATTGATCCTTGATTAATTTCTTTGTCCAATGGTTTTGACTGAATGGTCTTTTACAGGCCCTTCAGGCACCAGCATGCCATGAAAATCTAGTAAAAGTAGGTGGTTACATCCTGGGAGAATTTGGAAATCTAATAGCTGGTGACCCAAGATCCAGGTAAGAACACCTTCTTCTAAAACAGACCACTTAAAATACTATAATTGTTTATCATGGAATCTTAATGCATCTGTTTACAATGAATTCTCCTGGCTCTCTCAAATATTACGGTCACATACTGCTGAGTGTTGAACTGTTATTAAATAATGCATATATATTATGATATCAGGAAAACTAAACAAACTATATTTTTTCCCTTAAGTCCTCTGATTCAATTCAACTTGCTGCACTCCAAGTTTCATCTGTGTAGTGTCCCCACCCGTGCACTGCTTCTGTCTACCTACATCAAGTTTGTGAACCTATTTCCAGAAATCAAAACTACCATTCAAGATGTACTGCGCAGTGACAGTCAGCTGAAGAATGCTGATGTTGAGCTACAGCAGAGAGCTGTTGAATACCTGAGGCTCAGTACCATTGCTAGTACTGATATCTTGGTAGGTACATAGAGTTAAATATGGAAAAGTCTTTGCAAGTGGGTGAGTTTTGCCTCAGCAAAGAGAAGGTGTTAAACTTTGTCTTAGAGTGATTATGATCTGTTCCCAGACTGTTGGGTAACACCTCTAAGGGTCTAAATAGTGGTGGTATGTGTTGTGGCATATTAAGGCATTACTCAGAGTTAATGTTGGTTTGCTGGGGTGGTGTATACCTTAACGCTGTGTGTTTCTTAATTTTCGGAGCTTTTAGTGTAGCTGAACTTTATGTCCTGGAATGGCCTGAGGCAGCGCCAGGCAACCTTAATGCTGTGTCAAAGTTTTTAGGCAGATAAATACCCCCCTTTTTTTTTCCTTTTGTTTCTGCTCTGTCAACATTTTTGAGCTCCTAAAGGACAATAGTTAGAGGCATGGAATTTCACTGAAGGGTCTTAATAAAAATATTTTTGGAAACTCAATTCTTCATCAAAGCTCTAGACATTCAACTGGGTTTAAAAATCCGTGTTTGGATGATTCCTTACATTGAGGGGTGGTCTACACTGAAGAGTTACGTCAGCGTAGCTGCCTGTCTCAGGAGTGTGAAAAACCCACATCCTCAGAGATGCAAGTAAGCCAGCCTAACCCTTGGTGTAGACAGTGGTAGGTTAATGAAAGAATTTTTCGGTCTACCTAGCTACTCAGGGAGGTGGATTACCTGCAGAAGAGGTTTTCAGATTGGGGGCATGGAATGTATTATTTGGGGTTATGGGGTGAGAAACCACTCAGCCTTCAGAGAGGGGGCAACTGGAGAGTGGTGGCTGCTGGCCAGGCACGCAGCTCTGAAGGCAGTGCCACAAAAGTAAAGGTGGCAATGCCGTACCGTGCCACCCTATTCCGTGCTGGCGGTGGTGCTGCCTTCACAACTGGGTGCCTGGCCAGCAGCCGCCACTATCCGCTCTGCCTTCAGAGCTGGGCAGCCATATATGTACTTGTGTGGTGGGAGATGCTACAGGCACAAAGAAGGGGGGCATGATCAAATAAGTTAGAGAACCACTGATCCTACAGCAATGGGAGAACCCCTCCCATTGCTGTAGTAAGTGTCTACACTGGAGCACTACAGTGGTGCAGCTGTGCCACTGGAGCATTTGAGTGTAGATGTAACCTAAGGGTTTTTTGTCTTGGTGGTTGCTAGCCCCTCAGTAATTATGTTCGAGCACAGCTCTAATGGGTGAAGGTTGTTAAAAGGGTAGAGCCCCTACATTGCTTCAACACCCCTTGCACGTTCCACCTCACAGCTCCAACCCCATTCTCACCCCATTATACTTCCTTGCTCTACACCAAAAAAAGTTAAGAATCTGAATGTTAGCGTGACTGTGTATCAGGAAGCTGTTGAGCAAATATCCAGTGACGACTTTCCTTTGATCGCACTGGATTGAGGAGTATAAATTATGATGATTACATTACTCCGAATGCTTACTGCACAGTCTTTATCTTCTATATCACTAGTGCTTATTTCACTGACTGCTTCTAAAGTAAAATCAGAATCTGCATGTGGATTTTGGAGCACTTTAAAATATCTTAAACCAGAACAAAACTTCAAAAAGAAACCTCCATAAAATGCAGGCAAAGAACAACTAACTTACGTAACACAGATTCTCCAAAACTGCCACAAGTAGGACTTGAACTCTCAGTGCATGAGTGTTGCTTAGATTTAGTGTCCACAGCACGTCACCTTGAGCCACCCAATTACTGTGATGATGGGCAGCCTGCAAACCCTTTAGTCTTGCTGCCCATAGGCGCTGACTCCGTGGGTGCTCCAAGGCTGGAGCACCCACGGGGAAAAATTGGTGGGTGCAGAGCACCCACCGGCAGCTACCCGCCATTCCCGGAGCCTGCGCCCAGCTCCCCGCCAGTCCCGGGACCCACGGCAAGCTTACCTCAGCACCGGGAGATGTTGCGGGGCCCCGCCCCCGATGCTGGGTGATGTTGCATCGGGGGCGGGGCCCCGCAACATCACCCGGCGTCGGGGGCGGGGCCCCGCCGCTGACGCCGGGCATCAGCCCCCACCGGCGCCACCGGGAGTCGGCGCCTATGTTGCTGCCTGTGTGTATTTCACTGTTTTGTCAGTTTGGGTCAACTTGACCTGGAGCTCTAAACCTATTACTTTCAATACTGCTACTGCACAGTGGGTGCTCTGCACTGCTGAGATAAATCTCAAGGGGTGATATCAGTTTGGGAAGGATCAAAACCAGGTGATTTTATAAATGTGAATTTTTTTTTTTTAAGAGGATTGCATCTCAGGAGTTGCTTGCTCAAATAGCCCTAAATTTGGACCACAAACCCTACTGTGCATCCGCATGAGGCCCAGTAAATAAAACAATCAGATTCGGTTTATAGCTTTAAAGCACTTAATTCTTTTAAACAGTAAGTAACTCTCAACCTTAAATACAGCAGGGCTATTGCTCTGCTATAATGTGCTGCTGACTGTTGCTTAGGTGGTGGATTTCTGTACTCTGCAACAAGAAGCAATGCTATAGTGGTGTATCCTTAGAAAGGTTGGGATGATGTTCTGGTTTTTTTGCAAGTGTCTACCTGTCTGAAGACACGTGTGTTGTATTGAAAACTAATATGAGCTTATTTCATGGCAAGGCAACTGTGCTAGAAGAAATGCCTCCATTTCCAGAGAGGGAGTCATCCATTCTGGCTAAGCTGAAGAAGAAGAAAGGCCCCGGCACAGTTACTGACCTAGAAGAGATCAAAAAGGAGAGGAACTCGGATGTGAATGGAGGCACTGAATCCACCCCTGTTAATGCCAGTACTGTGGTATGTTTCTTTAAGTAATTGTACCACTTGTGATAACCAATCTAATACCAATTGTTATGATTTTCTAGGAGGGAAATGCAGAGATTCCTTATATTTTGCTTGTTCAGTGGCTTGTATTGTACATTCGCTGCTTCTTAAATTTGAGGCACCTGATGTTTGTATAAAGTAGCTGGAAACGCTGTATTTTAATTCCAAAGGTGAGGGAGGTTGTGAGTAGAATTTGCAGAAGTTCTTCTTCAGATGCATGGAGTGAAAGTTACAGATACAGGCATAGATGTGCCAGTATATCTATGCCTATATCTGTAATTTTCACTTCATGCATCTGAAGAAGTGGGTTTTTTACCCATGAAAGCTTATGCCCAAATAAATCTGTTAGTCTTTAAGGTGCCACCGGACTTCTCGTTGTTTTAACTTAAGTGTGTAATACCAAATCTGCTCTTGCAGCTCTGATATTTGGATGCATAGGCTAATCTTAATGCATCTGTTTACAATGAATTCTCCTGACTAAGCACATGCGAATAGTGGAACACAGAGAATTCTTGATTTTGTTGCTGATCACTTGATTTTTTTATTCCATTTTTCCTGCATACTGTTGAAGGCCTTGCCTGATTCTCCACTTCAGGGCTCACTGGCTGAACTGGTTACTGGGCCCAGACCTCGCCCTTCTCGTCTGAATTCCTCTCGTTTAGCCATCCACAACCTTCAGACAGGAGTTCCTTGTTTGTTTAAAGGATTCTTCACTTCTGAGGTCTTTTAATTAGTCCAGTTGCAGGCATGAAGTCTTAAAACTTTTTGCTTTTTGGTGCTTGCAGTTATTCATGACAAGGCCTGTGCTACTTTGGGAAGTAGTTTGGGAGTGAATTATTAACATGCATGCCTATTTCAATTTAAATATCCAGTTGTCTTAAACATGGATATACAGTCAACTAAGAAATTCAAACTTTTAATGAATAATCAGATACTTATTATTGTGACTTGTTTCTAAATCCGCCTGTTGCTGTTTTCCTTTGCTCTCCGTTATTTGATAGATGTTTCTATACTTTCATGGCTTTCCCTCATAGCTACTCTGCAAATACTAGAGGTGTCACCAAATTAGAATCCATCCCATTCAAGACCTTCTGTTCTCTTCTTGCAGGGTGAAAATTGCACAATAGTTTAAAACCTTGGTGTTGCTAGGCTACCTCTATTGTTTGGTAATTGTAATTTCCTCTCGACATAAGTGCATTTGGATATTTCAGAATTCCCAGTAAGGCAGGATCTTACTCTGCTGTCTCATTTTTTTTCATTAGTACATACCTAATAGTAATTTACAATCACTTGCTGCTTTTCTTCCTTTGGTAAGGGAAGTAATAAACATTTAACCCAAGCCTATAAATGATTTGCACGCGTGTCTTAAGCATAGCATTGATATTAATTTTTGTGTTGGTCATGTTAATTCCCTTCAAATTTTAACATGTTTTTTTTTAGTCTTTAAAGGGAAGCGATAACATGGAAATTTTTCCCTAACTTTGTCTTTACCTATAATGGGAGTTTAATTTGCAGCACACTTCAACAAATTAGCTGGCCCCAAAGAGCAGTTGTTGGTTTGATTCTCCACTGCACCCAGGTTCTGCTTAGGAGGCTGACAGAAAGTTGGTCCTAGCTTGCCTGGGCTCAACTGCCAAACCGCAACATAAATTAAACCTTCAGGGGGCAGCATAGACGTATGCTGCTGGTGAAAGACCAAGGATCTTATTTCAATGTAGAATTGGGTGCAGTGGTGCCTTGTTCAAGTATGCCATCTCCCATGCCGCACCCTTGACGTCCACCTTACCTCCCATTATGCGGGAAGTGGTGTGGTTCCAGCACAAAGGTGGTGGAGCTGCCAGTGTAGATGGAAATCTCCAATGCAAGTCTTTAGCTGCTTCAGGTTTGCTTTGTGCACCAGAGAATCTGTCCCAAATAACCATTACCGGTTTTAAAAAAAGATCACTTTTAAATGTTTGACTTTTTTGAACTTTTCAGTGGAATCACTTAAAACTTTAGGAAAAAAATAAATCTAGCTCTGTTTAGCACATGTTGTAAAGTTCTACAAGAAGGAGAATATTTCCTTTCCAAATCAGTGTAATAAGGTCCCAATTTAACTTTCATTACAATCTTCACTATGGAATCACAACTAGCACTCCTGTTCACACTGTCTGGGCGTTTACATAAGTAGAGTAAATTGTCCCTGTACGTCCACTTATTAATATCTTGGTTTTCCAGGAGAAAGTTGACTACCTTTCCCTCGATCTCCTTCCCTTTGAGGAAGAGGAAAATTCCCAACCAACAGTCCAAGAAATACAAGTTCCTCAAACTTTTAATGCCAGATTCTCCATCCACTGGAACTCCTCGTTCATTTTACTTCCTTTACGACTCAAGCGTTGTTACTCTCCTTGTTTTGGGAAACCTTATACTAAATTTTATTTCCTTTCTTAACCAGCTTTCATTTAGGAGCACTCTGGTTTCTGGCTTATTGCTCTCAATACTTCTCTTTTGAGTGTGTGCATGGCTTCAGAACTTAACATTCAAGTGTATGAAAGAAGAGCTATATTGGTTAAAGGAAAGGGTTTTTAATATTCAGGAAAACATCCGTTTTAGGCATCCGGGTTTGTCAAAATGTCCTGAAATTTAGGTTTACACGGTAGTCTGTCAGGTTGGGGCACAAGTATTTTGGATTAGAGTTGTATGAAGTTGGAGTTTGCAAAAAAGTACAGGTTAACCTGTACTGCTTTTAATGTTCAAAGGTGAAGGGAGATAACTTAACGCTCCCTTGTTCTTCATGGTATCTGGTTTAAAACTGGCTTTATGGGAAGGTAAAATCTAGTTATGGGAAACTAGCAGTTTTTTTGGATATGAAAGTACCTGTCTGAGGCCATTTATAGGGCAAGATGGAAGATAGTTTTCTTTGTAGGAAATAAAGACATTTTTAAAATCTTCACCAGTCTTTATTGAGGCACAGTTTTGTTTGGGGTTTGTATTAGTATATATGAATTAAATGCAACTTTAAAGTGTTCCATTTTATCTTCTACAGTCTACTCCTTCTCCATCAGCAGACCTGCTGGGCCTCGGTGCAGCTCCTCTCACCAGCGCTGCTCCTCCGCCTTCCTCTACTGGCAGTTTGCTGGTGGATGTATTTTCAGACTCTGCTTCTGTGGTTGCACCTCTTGCTCCTGGCTCTGAAGATAATTTTGCAAGGTAATTAAAATAATTCTCAGCTGAGTTGGGAGTAGGTGGTGCCTCTTATCTTCCACCTTTTCCACCCTATCCTTACGAAGAGTATAAACAGCTGAAACTCCCCCCACCCCTTAAGAACAGCATAGATTTGTCAGTCCTACTTCTACGAATTAGTTCCTTAATATCATGTGAAGGGAATTCATATAGTGATCACCTAAGGGCAAGTCTAGAGCTTGATTTTTTTTTATGCTTAATATCCAGATTATTTTGAGTACAGTAAGATTTAAATGCAATGATGAGGTCAGTGGATAACTTTGGGCCTGGCCATAAATGATTTCTATTTTATTGCGTTCAGTTTTAGATGCATAAGGTAAGCTGTTCTTCCATGCATTTCAATATCAGGCTGTAGGTGTTAATGTATTAGTTTGTAGTAGTGAACAGTTATTTCGCAGTTTGGATTATCTAGCCTAAATTAAATAGAATTCCTTTCTTGTTCCTATGCCATGCAGGACTCTAGCAATTGTGTCCTTGCATCTCTAACAAATCGTTGTTGTTGGCACAGGGTGGGTAGGTTATTGCTAATTTGTCTGTCTCTGACAGCAGATCTCCTAGAGCTATTAAACATAGTCTGTCCGAATGGATTAAACCAGTCACAGACCTGAAGGCATATTGTTTATGACCTAACTACAGTCAATGGCCTCATTGTGTAAAGTTATTCTTGCTTCTTCACAATGTACCTCGTATTTAAAAGTACATATTATCTTACATTCCAGCACGCCTTTTAATTCAGTGGTCAATAACTGCATTTATTGATTGTAATCCGCATTTTAGGTGAAGTTTTCAATATAAAGCTTTTGGGCACTGTTCACAAGACATTAAATTCTTGGGTATCAGTGTAAATATCATGAGAGGTTCCATCTTACTGCTAGCCTTTTCTAGCAGAATTCTAGCATGTGGACAGAGCTAACCTGAATCTCTTGTCATAGAACAGTCAGCTGAAAAACATTTGAATATAGTTAAGACGGCCTAGTCAACCAGGATGTTTTTAAAAATAAGAAAAATTCCCACGGTGTCAAACCTCTGCTTATAGCATCTGCTATGGACCAAGTCTTAAAGTAATGGAGGGCAGCTAAGCCGTTGCAGTATACAGCAGTCATGCTTTGTGTGTTCCTGCTGTCCTATTCAGTATAGGGATAAGTATGTGCTCCCGCACAGCTCTGTAAAATTTCCAGGAGAATGTGCCTGGGCTGGTACTATTTACTTGTCTGCAGTTTGCTATCATTGAAAAATTTCATCCTGAAACATATTTCATTCTTGCAAGATAGTAGATTGTATTAAAGACAAATTTAAGTGGCTCATACATGGTAACCTTTAGTGTTGGCCGTAAAGTTAAACGATGTTTTAGAGCTGGCATCTGCTGTCCCTCTTCTCTGTCCTTTCTCTTCATTTAGTATTAGGCTAGTAGTTCAGGAGTGATCTGCAGGGGAGAAGCATTAATGCTTTATATGTAGACATTTGCTGCGGAAAAACGAATAGCATTGCCGACCCCTACCCTGTTTGCAGTCATTGCATTTGGTAAAGTGTTTGTCTAAGGTAGTTGCTACCTAAGCGTCTTCTACAGTAATCTCGGCCACTTTTCCATAAGTACTAAAGTGGGATTAAGGAAGAAATCTGTTACTTGGTGAAGGGATGTTCTGGACAGTCTACCAGTGTATTTACTATTGCATAATTGTTCTAAAATGTTTTGGCAATGCTTGTTGTTTCATTCAAGCAGTGCAGTTTTATTAGAGTTTGAGGAAAGTACAACTGTAACTAGAAATGCTACCAGTGGCATTGACGGCCTGGCATCCATATGCAGACTAATGAAAGTTAATGGACATTCTTAAATATGGATTTAATCCAGTTTTTTTGCACAATAGTTCCTGGACTTGGATATATAAAAAGGATTTAGAGGCCTAAAGTGGTATGATTTTAAGTGCTGAACATTTCCACTCTTATTGAAATCAGTGGGGATTGCAGGTGTTCAGCCCCTCTGAAAAATCCAGTTGCTTAGATGGCTAAAGTATTTACGTACCTAACTCCGGGTGTCTTAGTTCAAAAATGTAGGCCTGGTGTGTCAGATCCCAAAGTGCTGTTCTGAGAGAGGAAATAAAGGAAATGACTAAGCTCTCTTTTTTTACTAACTTATAACTCTTGCCATCTCTGTTGCTACCTCCTTTCTTTCTTTGTGCTGCTTGAATTAGCCCTGACCTGGCTTCATCTGAGGTAGTTTCTGAGGAACCAGCTGATACTGTGCATGATGCTGATGAGCTTATTCACAAGTAAGCAATACTAAAATCTTGCAAAGATGGGCAACTTCCAGAGCATTATCACAAAATAATCAAAAATCACAAAGCAAGGGATTAAACTAAGTATTAATCCACTATTTTTCAAAGTGGCCAGTGTTTTTTCTAGACATGCAGTAAGACTGGTAATGCACAGAGCTGGTTATAGATGCTCTGTTGCATATGCTGTATACTCATTCACAACTTTGCCAGTGCAGCTCAGTGCTCACCTGCAATACCACATGCTTCTCTAAAACTAGGCCTCTCCTCATCAGTGTTAGTTGTATGCCACATTTTGCAATCATTTGGGGTTGAGAACAAATCTAACTGGGGATTAGGTAGGCATAGCCAAGGGTGTTGGTATTGCAAGTGCATTTTGTTCAAGTGCTTTGTAGGCGAAACACTAAATTGAAGTTCATTAATCCACTAGATTAATGCTGGATTGAAAAATCTGTTGCCTGGTCCTTATATAGCATGTTTGTGTGTCTTGGTTTCCTCCCTATTTTCATTTTAAGCATAACCTTGAAATAAACTTGAATAATAAAAATAATGATACATTACAAGGAAGGCGTGTGCTATAATATAAATTTGCATTAAATTTACAATTTTTCTGTTGTCTGTCCTTTTTACTGATTACTTCAAGGCACCTGGGCCCACAAATCTCTTCTTTATTCTGTCCACAAGCCCTTTAAATTCCATGGCTTTGATTGCTTTGTAATAATTTGTCTTGCAGTTAAAATATAAACACTTACCTTTCAAATGTGCCTATCTTTCTCTAGGTTTGTTTGTAAAAATAATGGAGTTTTATTTGAAAATCAGCTGCTACAGATTGGACTGAAATCTGAATTTCGACAGAACTTGGGTAAGACGGATAATTTTATGTTTTGAATAGATGTGGTAGTTAACATGGTGTTAACTTCCCTGTTGTATCAACAGCAGTGTCGGCACAGAATTGGGAATAAACCTTGTTAATTAAAAATGGTTATTTTGTTAATTTATTGGTGACAAATTTTCTAAACCTCTAAAGTGGATCAGATTTGAGGCCTAACCTACTTAAGGAACCCTTTTTGTATTGATGGTGGAAAACAGTTGTCTTAGGCTGTAGAGTAGACATCGCCTATGTCAACAAAACTTCTGTCACTCAGGGGTGTGAATATTCCACCCCCCCCACCCCGAGTGACATAAATTACACCAACATAAGTGCTTGTGTGTGTGCATGCAACTCTGTTGGCGGGAGAGCTTCTCCCATCAACATAGCTTCTGCCACTCGCAGAGGTGGGGTTTTTTTATGCCAACGGCATAGAGCGTCTTCACCAGAGGCACTCCAGAAAGACAGCTGTATCTGTGGAGCTGCACAGCTGAAACGCTGTACATATAGAAACAGCCTTAGAGTCTTGCTCCAAAGGTAGTCTGTATACTTACATATTGTTATATGTGCTATACTTGAGGATTTTATAATTAAATATTTTTACCTATTTCTTTCCAGGTCGGATGTTTATATTTTATGGTAACAAGACTTCCACTCAGTTCTTGAATTTTACTCCAACACTAATCTGTTCAGATGAACTTCAGTCAAATATCCTTGATTTAATTGCGCCGCCTCATATGCAAGTAGTAGTGTATGCACCTCATCATTACATACGTCAAATGAAAATGGTCAGGAATAAAGAAATATTTTGGCTAATGCAATAGCTGCTAGATTCAAGGTCTGATGCATCACAAGATGAAGAAGTTGTCACTTCTGTGTCTTAAAAATACAACCTTTTGGTGTCAGTGTAGAAAAATTAATTTAGCAAAATCTATGGCTCTAGAAAAAATACTACACATTGTAGTATTGTGTAGGATTTATATAAGGGTATCTTATTGTTGTGAGAAGTTACCTAATACGCTTTTGACAAGATACATGGTATTGCATGGGCAAAGTTGCAAAGTACCAGCTTCCAAGAGAAAAAGGGAGCATATTAAAACCAGATATTTGATTAATTTACCACAGAGCGATTATCTGTTGCCAACTTTAGTTTAGGCCTCTCTGCTGGTACTAAAGTTGAAATTGTTTTAACACTTTGGTACCAACAGAGTTAATTTAAAATTTAATCACAAAATACACTTCAAGTTGAAAAGGAATAAGTCAAATTAGACAAATGCAAACTAAATGAGAACTTTTAAGCTATGCAAGTTAATGTGGAGAGATTATTCACTACTCTTTAAAATATTTGTTGCACTACCAAAACAATCACGTTTAAGCAGTTAGTAAAAGTCTAGCTATGGATTTTGAATATACTTGATAGTATCAAAGAAAATAAGGATGCTTTATTAAAAATTCCATGAATATAGAATACTTTCATGTGGTAAAGTAATCAATTTGCCACATCACAACATTGCTTTGTTAGTTTGCTGAAGTCAACTTGAAAGCTACAAGAAATGTAGTTAAGTCTTTGGTTATTAACTAAAGATCTTGATGCTAAAATATATATTTTTGGCAGGCAAACTCTTTAAAAATGTGGTTGTAATTAAACCTCTTCATTCTTCAGAAATTGTTAGATTAACTTTCTGACTCCTTCCTTGCTTTCCCCATGAATTGAAAATATTTGTTTTGCTCGGTCTAGCTTTTCTAAGTGGTAACTTCCACTGAGACTACTTATGCTTGTGGATACAATGAAACAATTCATAATCTTTAAAAAAAATTAATGGAATTTTAACTATAGAGTTTAGCTGATAAGTCCTAGTGCATGTATAGTATTTTACAAACCTTTTAACATAACACTGAAATTGTACTTGCGTCTTAATGACCTACCACTATTACAAGTAATGCCTAAAATTACTAAACTGAAAGATTATATGGAGAGAGTTTTTTCAAATTACTTTGCACCCTTGACATCACTATAAGGTTAATTTACTGTTTCACCATAGTTAGTTGCCATTGTGCTTGTGAGCCTTTGTGGTAATGAAGGGGAGAGGCAACGAATAAAACAAAAATTAAGACTTTTCTTCTAAATGATTGCTGGTCCACTTAGTGCCATGTGTTGTGAAAGCAATAGGGAAATCAGAGAGGTCTCAAACTTTAGAATAAATTGAAAAAAGTCCATGGTATTAACATTAGTCACAGCAAATATATTACAACATAAAATTTAAGTTTTGTTGGATAAAAGCTTCATAACGTACTTATGATTCTGCCTTTCCTCTCGTATGGAAAGACAATATGGTACAAATTTTAGTGACTTTTTGTTGAAAATTTTTCAGGCAGGTGAACAGAACTGTGCATTAGTAGAATCATATTAGTAAAAAATGACAAAATAATAAAGAATAAATGCATATTAGTAAAGACTGAATAGCTGAATATGAGAGGCAAAGAATTTGGACAGTTAGATAAAGAGAATAACATGAGATGCATCAAAAGATAATAGCCTTCAATTACAGAAAAAAGGTGACCAATACAACTGTTAAGGACAAAAATGTACAATATTTGACAGACCCTAAAGATAAGAACAAGAGATGGTGACAATATATCAAGGAACTATATGGTAGTGATAGGCCTGGAAAACCTTAGCGAGAGATTAATTAAATCCATCAATAATGAATGAAGAAATCTTGGCATCAATAAAAAGACTTCCGAATGGAAAAGCACTAGGTTGCGATTGAATACTGACTGAATTGTTAAAGCATAGTGGATGAAGACTTGAAAGCCCAGTCAGAGGTAATGAAGAATATGTTTAAGACAGGAGAATTGCCAGAATACTTCAGAACTTTATGTATCCAAACTGCAAAAAAGACCAGTGCTATGGATTGTAAAGACTTCAGAACAATCACATGCCTCTAAGGTATGTCTACACTGGGGAGAAAAGGAAAAACAAAACCCATGGCAGTGAGTCTGAGTCTGGGTCTACAGATGCTATATACTCTGAGGGTATGTCTATGCTGCAATGTAAATTGGGTCTTTGGGCCCCGGGCTTGTGAACATGGTGTTTCCAAGCCCTTACTTGAGCATATACACTGCATTGTAAACCTGGGCTTACCGTTGCTTGATCTGGGTCTCGCATTCATACTGCACTTCAGACATTCTGACTTGGGTCTGCGGCTTGAACTGCATCCACTCTGCAAAATGACAGGGTTTGGACCTGAGTCACAGTGGGGTTCAGGCTCTGATCCACCCACCTAGCAGAGTTCTAGGTCCCGGCTCCTGAGTCCTTGCTGACCCAAGTCAGAGTGATTTGTGTGTGGATGGAAGGGGAGCTTGACATCAAACCTGTGTCAGCGTCTGGGCTAAGTGTGCTGTGTAGTTATATTTCTAAATATTTTTGAGAGTTGTTCAAGACCTAATACAAGAAAAGGTTGATAAGGAAAGAAGTGACCAACAATACTGCTTCAGACGTGGAAAGGGCGTGATAAACACCATTATGAACTTTAATCTCGTATTAGAAAGATCATTTGAAATGGGGAACACAGTGTAGTTTTGTTTTATTGACTTCCAAAAAGCATTTGACAGACTCTGCCACTACAAATTACTCAATATATTAAGATCTGTAGGGATTGATGGATACAAAATGTGAGTGAAATTGAGTATCCCTAGCAATTCAGAATTACCATCTACAACGTATAAGACTTGTTTGGACATCTTATGTTTGCATACATTGCATGTACTCGATAAAGTGTTTAATACTCTTCAAAGATTACTAGAAAAAATTGTCTCTTACTATCTTGAAATCTGTATATTGATATGGTGCTTGAAAAATTATCCACATAACATCTAGTTAGTATGGTGGTGTTTCACAGGGACATTTAACTTACTGGTGAAAGTTGCCCCCTCCTCCCCCAGCCAATTTATCCATATGAAGATGCAAATCTATATTTAAAGCCAATGGTAATGAATAAAAGCACAATCAATTTTTTTTTCTGTAAATTGTTTTCCTTAACAATCTCTCACGCCTGAACCTGCAAACAAAACCAGTGGACCCGACAGTGGATGGGGGCGCTCAGGTGCAGCAAGTTGTGAATATTGAGTGCATATCAGACTTCATGGAAGCGCCAATCCTAAACATTCAATTCAGGTAAAAGGCGTATGTTTGTTTTTTGTTTGGGTTGGGTTTTTTTGTTTGTTTTTTTTTTTTTAGTTGAATTTGTTTGGTGTCGAAGTGAAGTAAAGCTTAGCATAGACATGGACTTCGGCATAGAATCATAGAATATCAGGGTTGGAAGGGACCTTAGGAGGTCATCTAGTCCAATCCCCTGCTCAAAGCAGGACCAATCCCCAATTTTTGCCCCAGATCCCTAAATGGCCCCCTCAAGGATTGAACTCTCAACCCTGGGTTTAGCAGGCCAATGCTCAAACCACTGAGCTATCCCTCCCCCATAGATTTCTGAATCTGAAAATGCATTGGAAGCACAGAAGAATTAAAAGGTACTCTGGACAGGGGAATTGCCTCAGGGCTTGTTCTGACAAGTTACTAGAGGCCTTCAACTTAGAGAGACAAGGTAGATGAGGTGATATCTTTTATTGGATCATCAGCTGTGGGTGAAAGACCAGCTTTGAGCTACACAAAACTCCTTTTCAGGTCTGGAAAAGGCACTCAGTGTCACAACTAAATACAAGGATGCAGAGACTGTTTAGCATAAATAGTTAACACATACTCAGAGACCCTTCAATGTGAAGTGGCCTGCTAACACCTCTAGTTATAGGACAGAAAAGAAGGGTTAGCAGGTACAGATTGTTGTAATAAGCCATGAATTTTTAAAGGTGTTGCACAAGTTTCCTCTGAGGACAAGGACTGAGGGGTTAGATATGGAAATACTGTTTTGTGAGAATTGTTTGCCCACAGGTGATACGGTGTTTCTTTTATCATTTTTCTTGGAGTAATTTGAGAGCATAGAGGTTGTGTGGTTTCACCCACATCACTGTTATTGGGGCACATAATGCTCTGAATAAAGTAAACCACATGTTGTGATAGGTTTGTGTAGGACCCAAGGATTTTGGAAGGTGTGTTGGGGGCGGGGTATTGATCATCGTAGCAGTGGAGATACCTCTGCAGGTTTTGCATCTGTTATGGCAGGGTGTGGTGCCACTTTGAGTTTGAGAGTCCTGGTCTGTGGGGAACTTGCTACTGATAATGAGCTTGGTGAGGATGGGAGATTTTGTTTTGAAGGCCAGAAAAGTGGGTTTGGAAAAGATTTCTTTCAGGATGTGGTCCACACACTTGATCGTTACGTTGATTGCGTCTGGAAAAAAAAATGACTGTGAAATCCTTAACAAAAATCATCCTCCATAATCACTCCACCACCAATAGGACAGCAATACAGTCCCTGAAAATCAAGCCCAAGACAAAGGGGTCCCATCATACTTCTCAACCATGATAACTATGTCAGTGAGGCCAACCAACAACTCTGACACCACCTACTACAAAGAACTTGTGACCCCACATCACAGTTCACCCAGGAATTTAAGGACATCGTACAATCATTCTTCAAACAACTCCGAGAGAAACTCTACAACCTCATTCCCCACGAATCTACTCCAGGGACCTCACAGGGTCCCAGAGCAAGGCTCAAGCCTGAGCCTGAATGTTTACATTGCAATTAAACTGCTCCTTAGCCCGAGTAAAATGACACAGGCTAGCCTTGGCTTTTTTAAATTGCAGTGCAGACATATCCTCTGAGTACCTTTCCTAGAACTGAAAAAGCTCTGTGTAGCTCAAAACCTTGTCTCTTTCACCAACAAATGTTGGTCCAATAAAAGATATTGCCTTACCCACCTTGTCTCTCTAATATCGTGGAACCAACACAGGTACAACAACACTGTATTGAACTCAAATAGCCATTCTTTGGAACAACATGGTAGGTAACTTCTAATTGAACAGGTGTCCATAGTTCTCACTTATCTTTCCATTTTATTCAATAAGGTTGAACTCTAGATTGCTATTCAATACAGAAAGGAAGTTTCCCTGCATGAAAGTTGTAGAGTAACTTGTTGTTGTCCAGAAACATTTTCATGATACAATGGAATTTTTTAATTGGTTTTCTACAGTGCTTACAACCGATACATGTGCTCCCAGAATATTCCAATGAAAATCTAAAAGTGAAACTTAGTAGAAGCTATCTATTTTTCAGGGTCTAAGCTGAGTGAAATGCAAAACAGTGAACAGGCAACATGAATTGTAAAGTAAATTCAGTTTTAATAATTCCTTGATTTACCCAAGCTGATGATTCTTAATATAAATGAAAATGTGTTAAACTTGATTAACCCTGAGTGTCAATTTAAGAGTTACCCTGAAATGACTGTATGCAGTTCATTAATTGAGATGCTGGTTGCTAGGAGTTGTTTAATAAAGGAGTGTGTAGGAGTTTCTCCTCACCGAACTCGGTAATCTTCGTATAAGCAAATATCAAAGCAAGAAGGCATATTATAGGTGAGTATTTTGACTCAGGTTTTGCGCTTTCCATAGAGCATCTGTTTAAAAAATACAAAGAACAAAAACGTTTATCATCAGAACTGTTGGGGGGGAGGGGGAGGATTTAAACCCGTTGCCTGTTACATCTTGAATGCTGTGAAATTTTCTTAGGCAATATATATCCTATTCACAGTTTTTAGTATTTAAGAAGAGTGTTAAAGATGCCCGGAAAAGAAATGAACATGGTAACAATGGCTGTTTTAGGCAAATTGTCCAAATAAGGAATAGACGTTGTTCAGTCATGCCTATTTAGTAATTTAAACATTAAGATTATCAGTCTTATAAAGACGAGATGCTAGCTTTGCATTATCTTGATCTAAAATGGTGGTATTTTGCATTGGTGTATTTATTTCCATAGAAATAAATCTGTTCACCCTCTTGTGGTTTATAGTGAGATTGTACCTTTTGAAATGTCTATATGCACGTTTCCACTAAAGCGTAAACCCGATTAATGATTTGCCTATTGATTATTTTTATACAGGTTTGCTATTGTTCCATTCATTCTGTTGCTGTGGATGAAAATTAACATTTTTACATGTAGAAAGCCACAGTTTTAAAATAAGCAGTAACAGATTTAAATTTTATTAGAAAATGTTTAAAAAATAGATGATACAAACAGTTTGAAGCATCAGTTATTGGTCATTGGGGGTACTGCTGTTTACTTTGCTTTTTCCCCAATACAATTGACCTTAATACATGGGAGGCTGCAGTTGTGAGTCCATTCTCAATGCTGATTTGGTTGGCATTATGTAAAATGTCAGCACTCTAAACGTGAACTTATACTCCAGTTCAGATTCATGGAATTCTTATTGAGGTGTTGGTGCATTTAACTATTTCTGCCTTCATACACACCTAAAATGAGTTATTTCTAAACTTCTATTCTCATAAGTACAAATGCTTGTCTTTTCTCCCACATATTGCCCTTCCAAAAAGGAGTTTATAATCAATAGTCTGAGTCTAAGGTATATTTACTTCCGAATTCCTTGTATTCTGTGTGAAATAGTGAATGGCCCTTTGATAAGGCAGTATAATTATTATGCTGTCTGGAGTGGCTCATGACCGAGAATGCCGACCTCAGGACAGACTGTCGAAAGCAGAGCAGACACCCCAAATTGGTGGTATGTTCTATAATTAGATTTCACCAACTCAGTAACAAATGTAAGCTCCTAGATCACTGTAACAGTTCTACCATAGAGTCACAGACAGTCCCCTTGGAATCTCCAGTCTCTTGCCACACTGGCAAACTGGACTTAGTTGTAAACAGTCATTTATACCAAAAATCACAAAATATCAGGTTGCCTCCAGTCCCAGGAGACCTGTCACTTACCCCAGATCAATTTTTACCTTAGCTCTCATGTCAAAGACAACACCTGCAGCCAATCCTGTAATTAACTAGAGGTTTATTAACTAGGAAAAAGAAATGATTTATTTACAGGTTAAAACAAGCAAGCATATAAACACAAATGAGTTTCAGTCTGTGATTCAAAAGGGGACAGATTACTACATCTGTCAGCATTTAATGTCTTTAGGGCTGAACCCAGGTTGACCCGGGGATCTCTGTTTTTTGTTTCTTAGTTCCAGCCCTTGTGAGAGTCCACACAGCAAAGAGATGAAAAATTTTCATGTCATCTGTTTCTATTTCCCTCTTCCAACATTCAAATCGATGGGCGGAGGCCTTGTGCACATATTTGTAGATGCGTGGATGAGGCAATTAACAAAGCTTTTGTTCTATGATGGCCCATGTAATTTTTGATAGCCCTTCTGGGTGGGCAATGGGAGCCACTATTCCCATCTGAATTCACATGTTCAAAGCAGGCATTTTTATAATTATAAAACACTTTCGTTTTACCTTGCAGCATGGAATACAGACATTACAAGTGAGATTAATGCATACAGCAATTTACCGTCATTTCATAGCTTCTAAGCTTTAACTACATTCTTATAAGACTAATACCTGTTTTGAACAAAACTAACATATAGGTGAACGGCTTTGGTTTCCAGCTATGAGTTTGTCAGTTCTTAGCTAACGCCTACCGCCTGGGCCAGAGCTGGCACTTGGTTTTCCAGTGTCACAATATCTTTCAGTGTTTCACTTTTTTTCTTAAATTGGTTCTGAAATACAGTCTGTAATTCATCATAACTTGTACCACATTTTCTCTTTATTCTTCATGCAGATATGGGGGAACATTTCAAAATATTTCAGTAAAACTACCGATCACACTGAACAAATTTTTCCAACCTACAGAGATGGCCTCTCAAGACTTCTTCCAGCGTTGGAAACAACTGAGCAAGTAAGATTTGAACCCAGATTGTAAATTTCTCAGTGAAAGGGCTATGTTGAATAATATCTAGCTTACTGGTGCTTCATTTCCGACTGAGGCTTGTGAGAGCCACTTCAATATAAGTAAATACTGCTGTTGAACGTCAGCACTCTACCAGCCATGCTCTTGTGTTATATGTTTTTATAGCGTGATACTAATTTGTATGTTTCTCACAGTCCTCAGCAAGAAATGCAGAACATCTTTAAAGCAAAGCATCCAATGGATACAGAGATCACAAAGGCAAAGGTAGGTAACAGTGTGGTATTTTAACAGATGAATTTCAGATTTGGAGCAGTGGCATTAACAAATGTAATGATTCTATTGATGCTGACATTTTATTTTGTCCCTCTCTTTTCTTCGGGGCACTTGTGTCATGCTGCTTAGGCATGAACACATTGCAAATTACCGTATATACTTGATCATAAGCCGACCCCCGCAAGATGCATAAGTAAAAATGGAAAAATGTTATGACCCTTCATAAGCCGACCCTATAATTCAGGGGTCGGCAAACTTTGGCTCCCGGGCCATCAGGATAAGCCGCTGGCGGGCCGAGACGGTTTGTTTACCTCAATCGTCCGCAGGCACGGAGGTAAACCTAAGTAAACAAAGTCCCGCCAGCGGCTTACCCTGATGGGCCAGGACAGCAACTGGGGGGAAAAATTTTTTTTGGTGGGGAGCAGAAGCTGGGGCTCAGGGGAGTAGCCCCTGGGACCCCCACACTCTCACCATCCCATCCCTTCCCACCTTAGCTGGGGCGGGCCAAGGGAGGATGTCTCTGGCCTAGCCGGAGCTGCTCCGGCAGGGTGGGCAGCGTGGCCAAAGGCTGCTCCGGCGGGCCAGACCGGGCAGTGCAGCCGCAGCATTGTCCGGCAAGCTGGGTGGGCGGCACGACTGCAGCGTTCTCCGGCGGGCGGGGCCAGGCAGCTCGGCCGTAGCCTGCCAGCCCTGGAGCTGCAGCTGCTTCGGAGGCTGGCGGGAGAGCTGCATGGCCAGAAGCGGAGAGACTCTGGTCCCGCCTGTTCCCTTCTGGCTCTGCTGCCTCTCCTTGCCCCCTCTATTGGGGGGAGGGGCTGTGTCCCACCTCTCCCTCTCTATACCCGTTCATAAGCCGACCCCCTTTTCTGATCCTTCCCTTTTTTACTAAAAAAAATCGGCTTATGAACGAGTATATACGGTAGTCAGTGAGGTAATTGCACTTAGCACCATGGAAATATTTATTGGATTTACATACGTTTTCATCCAATTTGGTTTATTTCTAAAAGCTCTAGGGCTTGTGAAGAACCTTGAAGTGGTTTATACTGAAATATGAACTTAATTCATGAAATTGAATTGGAGGGAACTTCAAAGCCTGCTCTCTACTAGAGATACTTAAAAAAATAGATTTTGAAAATGTTTTTTATGTAATTATTTCCTTTTTGTCAAAATGTTTTGACTAAATCTACCTGGTCAAAAAGTAGGGCGAAAACGGACTCTCTTTGTTAACATTGTGAAATTGGAAAACTTTCAACCAGCCCCTCCATTTTTACCATTCAAACCCTGTTTATCGCTTCACTGTTTGCTGTTATATTTGTGTAGATCATGAAATCTTATTAGCATGATTAAATATTCCAGTGAAAATTTTACTGCATGTCATCTGGCAACTGGAGTTAAAATATAGCTAATCATTGGATAGGGTGACTAATATCTGTTAGCCGTTTAGTATGGGAAGTGTGTCAATATGAGGCAGTTTTTGGCCACTCTAGTTTAGTGCCCCTTCCTAGTACATCTATTTTTATAACGTTTGGAAAGAAAACATAACTGACTGACTGGATTGCTTTGTATCCTTTCTATGCTGAGACTTCCTGTATAAGTTGAAGTTCCTTGTTTTAATTCCCTTTTTTAATAAAAGCAAGCAAATTAATATTGTACATTCAGACATTCCTATCTCAATGAGCCACACCTGTTTGCTAAGAAAGAGCCCATGTTAAGCTTACCGTGCTTCCAAAGAAATAGGGCTGAACTATAACTCCAGATATAGAATCTTCTCTTAAAGTTACGAAAGTTCTAATTCTGATTATTAATCATGTTTATTACAAGACTGCCTAGGGACAAGCAAAATCAGCACCCCTCCCCTCCCCCCACCCCACTGTCCTGGGCACTGTACAAAGAATAGCAGACAGTCCCTGCCCTGAAGAGCTTACAATTTAAATAAACAAGCCAAAGGGCAGGGGAAAGGGCTAGAGCATACAAGCAGAGTGATCAGTATGACAGCGGCGAGCAATATGTTCCATTGAGTCTTTTCTGGATGGGGTTTAGTTAAGAGGTGATTAAATGGAAAGACAGTGAAAGGGAGAGGGGCTAGGGGAAATGGAGCAGGTGAAAAGGAGGAGGAGAGGAAGGTATGAGGGACAGGTGTGGAGGAAGAACTTAAATGTATGAATCCAGAGAACTCAGACCCCCTCATCCTGTTTATAAGTGTTGCTACTAATTGAACTACTTGGAGTGCCAAACAAGTTTATCTTAAAAGTTCAGGCTGTGATATAGGGGTAGTGTTAAGATGTCAGAATTCTTATAATACTATTGCTGCTGTAAAATTTATTTTCAGACCTAAGAAGTTCCCTGCCTATTTAACTAAATCAATTACCTGGTGACCGTGATCAGGTGAATAGCCTGTTTAGTGAGCATTCTTGGACGCTTTTTGTACTTTTGTCTTCCTATCCCTGCAGTGTCTCTAAACAAAGTCTTTTTGGATTTTCTTTGATAGATCATTGGCTTTGGCTCTGCCCTCCTTGAAGAGGTAGATCCCAACCCTGCTAATTTTGTTGGTGCTGGTATAATACACACAAAAACTACCCAGATTGGATGTTTGCTCCGTCTTGAACCCAACCTTCAAGCACAGGTACCTGCTTTTGTATTTGCAAGTTAAATACAAGTTCCCGTTTACAGAAACTGAATAAAACTTATCTTCCCAACGCGTCTGACTAAACATACCTTGTGTGTTTAGTGTAAATAACTTGCAATAGAAGTAGTTGTCTCAGACTCAGTTGTCAATGCCAATAAACCCCAGATAGGTTGAAAACTGAAGCAGCTGGTTCTGGCTTTGGCTTTCAGCAGGCTGCTTTTCAGCTTTCCAAAGGCCCCCGCTGTTTTGCACGCTCACATATTGTGTTACTCTGAGATTCTTCCCTGGAAAATACTCCATCCTATCACCAAACTACAGCTCTCCTTATTGTGCAGAGGACACTACATTAATCTTAATAGTCTTTTGTATTTGTTTGATACCCCCTTGAAGGTTAAAAACTTTTTACTAAATTTTCCCTTCAACATCTTAGACAAAACTGATTTTTTTTGCCTCCTCTGTTTCTAAATGAACAAAACATAGCTCTGTTTTGTTTACTACTTTGTGAACCAGCAGCAGAAGAATGCAAATCTGTACTATTGTAAAATCAAAGGGACTGCACGTGATGGCTGTGTTTTATGTTTCCTGGTGATATTGGAGTTGACGAAAATCCATATTTTGAGGAGTTGTGTTGGTTCTAAGTGGGAATGAAATGTATTTCCTTGAGAATCCAGGTTTGGTTTACAAATCTTTTCCCAAGTTGATGGGGTTAGTGAGAATGCCTTTAGTAGCTCAGAAGCAATTCCTCCTCTTCCTGCTGCTGAGAGTGATCGCTTAACGGGCTTTCAAGGATTGTCCATATTTCAGCCCAAGGTATAGTAGCAGAGATTTGAAATTTCTAGATAGGTAATTAAGCAGGAAAAACTATTTATTTTAGAGCACAGTTAGATCTGGGGAAAGCCCAGTGGGAAAAGTACATTAAACACCTTCAGAGCTCAGAGGACCTGTCCCCGCAGACTTTAAATATTGTTTGTGCCTGAATAAAGTTGTCAGCGTCTCACATGAAAATGACTAGCCATTGCTCATATCATGACCACGTGGCACCTGTACTGCTTTGTTACTTAATCTGTATGCTTTTCCTGATAAATCCATCTAAATGCAGACATGTTTTACTGTTGTCTTTATAATACATAGATTTCTTATGTGCTCTCTTTCAGATGTATAGGCTCACACTACGAACAAGTAAAGAAACCGTATCTCAGAGATTATGTGAACTGCTGTCAGAACAGTTTTAATAGTAACAAGATCAGTCCAGTTTTGTTTCTCCATTTCTGCCATAGTTGTCCTCATCCTACTGCAAATAAATGTCTTGTACATCAGTGTCAGAGTACTGCAACATTACCCACCACCAACTCCCAGCCTTAAAAGGACTTGTCCCTTTCATGTGAAATTAAGGATATAAAATGTATGGTATAAAATGACTTCTAGATATAAAAAAAATCATGGCTTTTTTGCTTATGCTATATAAAGGGGGGGAGAGATGTCTATCTTAATTGTGCTCTATTTTTTTTTTGCAGAAGTTGGGCTTTTTAAAATTTAACTAAAGGGAAATGAGCTTAGGCAGGTGTGTTAACTCTGAGTATTCTCATTAAAATGCCACTGTAAATTGCTGGTAGCATGGTGCTTTAGTGCCTTTACTAAGTGCACCTTTCTGCTTTGAGCTAAAAGAAACCAAATGTAATGTCCAGTGATCTTAATTCATATGTTAGTTAAAGGTCAGATTGACCAATCTGCAAGAAATTGATCTGACATTTCTATTCTGGATTACGATCGTCAGAAGAGACGTGACTGGTTGACTGAACTCATGAGTGAAGTTTCTTAACGATATCAGCACCAAGTTTGTGATGAGTGTAGAGGACAGATTCCATGTTTTTAAATTTTGTTTTTTAGTCAGAAAACTGCCATATCACACAGAATAGTGTAGTCAGTGTAGCATTAATATTCAGTTGACTTCTACTGCACATGTACATTTTTTAGCACCAAAATTTTGAAAAGATTAATATTCTCAACATGCCCCTTTAAAGTAGCTTTGAGTTCAGTTTTTCTCCTTTTTGCAATACAGGACTTGGGAGGAATTTTTTTTAGTAATTATTTATAATTCAATTGAAGGGGGGGATGTAAGAAATCCAAAAAGAATTGTGTGAAATGTCCTCCAAAGTCAATATTGGGTCATTCATCTGTATACGTCTGTTTTTTCATCTTGAGGAAAGCACTACCTTAACTAGCCTTGGTTTTACTACTGTTAGTAAGGATGTCCATTTAGTTTCTCTGTTCCCTGTCAGATTGTTCCTTGGTAATGTTGATTACATAGTTAACACTGCATCAGTTATGGAGAGCAGGTTATGATCACATGATGCTGCAACACAAAGAGAGGGTGGGGAGAAATCATCCTATCTGATCCTCAAGGCACAATGTGTCCATCTGACTTTTGAAGAAATGAAGTACAAGATCCAATTTTAAACAGTATTTTCTCAAATAACATTTATTGTTTAATCATGTGATCAAATTGCTGGGCCGTGAACAATTAATATTTGTATAGTTCCTTCTCTGCACTGCAGAGAAGCATAGTAGTGGTGAAGAGAATCTCCTACAGTCATGTCAGGTACGTGTGTTGGTTTCTTTTGAGGTTGGGAGTAGAAAGGCTATAATGTTCAGCTTTTACAGTGGTTTTCCTGACTATGCATAAATAGCTCATTGTTCTACAAGAGCAAAGATTTGCCTCTCTGAAGAAATCAATTCAACATAATTATCTTGTTTACATCCTTCAGACTTTTAGATGCACCAAAGGTTACCTAAGCAGATCAGGCTCTGCAGTTAAGACAGGCAGGGAATTAGCAGCTATCAACAGTAGGGATGTGTGGGACAGATTTAATGCAAAGGAGCATGTCTGCTATGACTGGAGTCACAAGTTACAAGCAACCCCTCATATTCAGACTCTGTAAAATTTCTCTGAGACAATGTATAGATGACTGTCTTACAGTATGTACATTTGTAACCAAGCACACCCTTACGATGATGGCTTGAGATGCAGTACTAGTAAGATGTTGGAACTGCACACTAAATGAGGCTTCTGTTGCCATGCAGCACAATGCACTTATGAGGAATTGGATTCTGCATGACTAAACATGCCTTGTGACTTCTTACTTTTTCGATGACTTAGGCAGTGGAACTGGATAGGTATTAACTTGGTTCAGTCAAGGGCTAGTGATGCATTTTGAATGCAAGTTAAAAATGAAAGACAAAATCCTTCAAAAGTGACTAGTGATTGTGGATGTCACAATTTTTGGGTACCCAAGTTGAGATCGCTTACAGGACCAGATTTTCTGACAGTGTTGAGCACCCTTCCTCTGAAAATCAGGCCCCTTTAGGGTGTCCCAAGTTGGGCACCAACAAATCACTAGCCATTCTTTAAAACCTTTGATGTCTCCTACAAACAAGTTTGACTAGGCAAACTGAAGTACTGTACTAAACTACCTTCTGAATTCGGCAGTTAAAAATAACCGACAATAAGTAGGGCCAATGAAGTCCCAAGTGACCCTTGGGTGGGGTGGGGTGTCCCAAGTAAGTCCTTTTAATGGGCACATTTTTGTACCCTTGGAACCTGTGCTGTTATGTGCTATATTACAAAAATTTGAGATGTTAATCCATGCTCTGTTAAAGTGAGTGCTGCAGCAAATGCAAGGAGAGAGCTGCTATTTCATTCGTCCAAATCCTATTGTACATCTGTCCATCTGGAAATACAGATCCTATACCTTCATTAAAGGACACCGTGAGACACTGTTTTTGTGTACTGTTTTAGTTCACTTTGCTTTGGTTCAAATTGTGGTGAATTGTGTATTAAATGTGGGGAGGAGGAAGGAGAAGGATTAATAAATGTCTTAGAATGTTGGATGTATAAAAAAAAGTAATCAAGCTTTATTCAAATGTCCGCAATTCTGTATTGGATAAGATGATTCAGAGAGCCACACTAGCAGTGTTGTGAACAAAACTAAAAACAAATATTGTTTGCTTTGTGGAATGAATGATGGTTGGACATTACCAAAGTGATTGTATCCTCTCTCAAGCAGTTTATGCAGTGAAAACAGTATTATTGTTCAAAGTACAGTATTAGGCATTGACACATGAAAATAACTGAACAGCAGGACAGAATATCGTGCACTTTTTGATCTACACTCCAATGTGTAACACTTATGGTGATCATTTCATTTGTATAAATCAAAAGAAAATTCTGATAAATTGGAGGATTTTCTTTATTATGACTATAGAAGATTGAAAAGAAGTAAATGCATCAAAAGAACTGTTACCTTGAAACAAAAAATAAATGGTTAGAACAGTAACCTAATACATTTTATCTGTCTTCCATGTTACTTTTCTATTTGGAGGGGAAGGGGGAATATGCTAAAATGTATCCGGATGTAGTGCATTATAGTTTTTCAAATACCATATTGTACTTCAGCTGCAAAACAAAGGCTTTCTGCTCCTACATGTAATGTGGGGAACACAACTACAGTATATAAATGAGGTTTATATTTTGAAAAGTTACTATTGTATATGTACAGAGTAACATGGGGTTCTGTGCTAATCTCTTAGGGCTAGTCTACACTTACCCGC
The DNA here is from genome assembly GCA_037349315.1 of Chelydra serpentina. NCBI lineage: Eukaryota > Metazoa > Chordata > Testudines > Chelydridae > Chelydra > Chelydra serpentina. The sequence continues at coordinate 20,416,437 of JBAIAC010000059.1, read as the reverse complement.
TGCGTCGGAGGCTTCGGATCGATCTTCTGGGTTCGATTATTGCGTCTTGTCTAGACGCGATAAATCGAACCAGGAAGTGCTCCCCCGTCGACGCCGGTAATCCTGCTCTGCGAACGGAGCAGGTGGAGTCGACGGGGGAGCCTGCGCGCCGCCGTGTGGACCAGCGGTAAGTACTTTAAGTTTGAAATAAGATACTTCGACTTCAGCTACCTTATTCATGTAGCTGAAGTCGCGTATCTTACTTCGAACTTGGGGACTAGTGTAGACCAGCCCTTAGAATTCTTTACTTGAAGCCAGACCTGAGATCTGAAAGTCTGTTTTTGACTTTCACATGATCACCAGTTATTAAAAATTACTACATTTGAAACTCTGTCTAAGAATTTGGATGCATGAGCTAGAAGACAATCCAGCTCACTCTCCCATGGTGGGTTTTTAGTGCCAACACACTAACAGGAATAAAGTAATGAAAATGTCTGAAAGTAAGCTGATGGAAAGCTAGATACACACACGAGTCCATCTGCTAAGTACAGTAGTGTTGCTTTTTTTTGGACCACAACATCACTTACTTTATCTACATCAAAACTCCTTCATTGTGGTGCAGATTTTCATAATTGCACATACTGTACTAAACTTTTGCAGTACTCTAGTCAAGCAGTTGTGATCTGTAATGCAAATTGTGCAAAATTATAAAAACTTGCACTGATTTTTGCACTGTCAATTAAGTGAATTTACAGGTAATTCTGACCTTTAAGGGTTTGGTTTTTTTTAAGAATTGTTGAGTAGCCTCACCCTAATGTCTAATGGAGGCTCCAGATGCTCAGCATTTCTAAAAATCAGGCTGTTTAATTCAGGTGCTACCATTCCCTCAAATCTTTTGTTCCGCTTACACAGTTACGCTGTAATATGTAACCACAAATTCAAATGAGTATGGACTGGTTCTCTCTCTCAGTATCCAGTAAAATACATATCCTGAGTAAAATACCAGTCTCCTTGACAATGTTTCAGTGTGTTACTCTAATCTTAATAGGTTAGGTTTTTTGCCTACCCTCTCTGTTTTGAACTAATTACTAATTGAAAGTATAGGCAGCCATATTCTGAACAGCAACTTGGATCATTTCACTATAGATTCCATTAGATATTAACTAGTCTGGTTCCTGTCAGAGCAGGATTGCGCCTTACTGTACATTTGCTGACATCTTGAACAAAAATGAAGTTTTCTCTGGATCCCCCATTATCTGAACTGATATTGACCACCTTACCTTTCGTCTTCCTTTCAGTATAACTGGCAAGCTGCCTCAGCCTGACTTTCCTTTGCTCTTCAGTCCTTATGTGCACCCAAGTAGTGCTCTTCCATTCCACCTTCCAGCACTTACAGCTTTGGCTGACCTTGTGGGGGGCCAGGACAGCGCACCAGCTGCTGCCCTCTTTCTTGAACTACATGCATTGAGGTGCAGTAGGTGATTCACACCAAACCTTGGTGGTGTGCAATCTGGAGCACAGTTTTCAAAACCTCTGTGCTGTCAAATGCTCTATGTATCAGGGAAGAGGGCAGCTGGTGCACAGAGGTGTCTGGGTCTGAAGTTTCTTGTTAATATCGGGAGGATGGTGGGAGTTTTTCGGGGTGCGGGGGAGAGCCAGGGAGGGAGTCTGGAAGGCTAGGAAGGGTGAACAGGAACGTCATCTCAGTGTTAACAAATGCCTATTTCTAATCTGCCAGACTTTCCTGCACTCACAAGGAAAAGCCCCCACTTAAGTCTGTTACATACCCACAACAACATTTGGTCCTGGAGGATTCTCTAGGAGACCATTAACACCTTTTTTTCCCTGCTACATAACTGCTCCAGAGCTTTAGCTTGATCATCTGCCACTCTGAGGGAGTCAAAAACCAATTATAGAACCCAAGTCTCCTGTGTGGCTGTAAAATGCACTAATCATAGAACGAAATCATCCAACCATTTGGTAGACTTTTGATTAGTCAAATAATTGACACAAGTGTCTTATTAAAAAGAAAGTTGTTGGCTACTGCAGGTCTCTCTCCTGTTATATGGTTTAATTGATTACGAGAGTTCCATTAAAACTTGGTCTAGCATTTCAATAACTTTAATCATATTCTGAATTAATCTATTATTGCTTTCATATGTAGGAAACATAGGAATATGATGATTGCCCACAAGACAAAAATACCTGACCAAATCTTGCAGGTGTGGGGAAACACCTGAGGAGCTGTGCTGGTTTCAGTATTTCTCAGACTGGTGATCATCAATTAAAAAGCTTATCATATCGTGTCTTATTGTAGTCTGGATTAAAATATTGACATTTACCATTCAAATATTAACATTCCAAGGGTGGTACAGTACATTGTCTAATAACACCAAATTTCTCCTTGTGTAAACTCTCAGCAACCTAACAATTTTTTGTTGTCTGATCTCCATTTCATATGTTAGCTTTCCGACAATGAAGTGCCCACAACTGAATTATTCCTGGTTAAGCTGCACTAGAATCATAGAAGATTAGGGTTGGAAGAGACCTCAGGAGGTCATCTAGTCCAACCCCCTGCTCAAAGCAGGACCAACCCCAACTAAATCATCCCAGCCAGGGCTTTGTCAAGCCGGGCCTTAAAAACTTCTAAGGATGGAGATTCCACCACCTCCCTAGGTAACCCATTCCAGTGCTTCACCATCCTCCTAGTGAAAGAGTGTTTCCTAATATCCAACCTAAACCTCCTCCACTGCAACTTGAGATCATTGCTCCTTGTTCTGTCATCTGCCACCACTGAGAACAGCCAAGCTCCATCCTCTTTGGAACCCTCCCCCCTTCAGGTAGTTGAAGGCTGCTATCAAATCCCACCTCACTCTTCTGCAGAATGAACAAGCCCAGTTCCCTTAGCCTCTCCTCGTACGTCATGTGCCCTAGCCCCCTGATCATTTTCGTTTCCCTCCGCTGGACTCTCCAATTTGTCCACATCTTTTCTGTAGTGGCTGGCACAAAACTGGACGCAGTACTCCAGATGTGGCCTCACCAGTGCCAAATATAGGAGAATAATCCCTTCCCTCAACCTGCTGGCAATGTTCCTTCTAATGCAGCCCAATATGCCGCTAGTCTTCTTGGCAACAAGGGCACACTGGTGACTCATATCTAGCTTCTCGTCCACTCTAATCTCCAGGTTCTCTTCTGGAGAACTGCTGCTTAGCCAGTCGGTCCCCAGCCTGTAGCGGTGTATGGGATTCTTCCATCCTAAGTGCATGACTCTGCATTTCTCCTTGTTGAACCTCATCAGATTTCTTTTGGCCCAATCCTCCAATTTGTCTAGGTCACTCTGGACCCTATTGCTACCCTCCAGTGTATCTACCTCTCACCCCAGCTTAGTGTCATCTGTGAACTTGCTGAGGGTGCAATCCATCCCATCATCCAGATCATTAATAAAGATATTGAACAAAACTAGCCCCAGGACCGACCCCTGGGGCACGCCTCTTGATACCAGCTGCTAACTAGATATCGAGCTGTTGATCGCTACCCGTTGAGCCCGACAATCTAGCCAGCTTTCTATCCACCTTGTAGTCCATTCATCCAATACATACCTTTTTAACTTGCTGGCAAGAATACTGTGGGAGACCATATCAAAAGCTTTGCTAAAGTCAAGATAGATCACGTCCACTGCTTTCCCCATATCCACAGAGCCCGTTATCTCATCATAGAAGGCAATCAGGTTGGTCAGACATGACTTGCCCGTGGTGAATCCATGTTGACTGTTCCGGATCACCTTCCTCTCCTCTAAGTGCTTCAAAATGGTTTCCTTGAGGACCTGCTCCATGATTTTTCCAGGGTCTGAGGTGAGGCTGACCGGTCTGTAGTTCCACGGATTCTCCTTCCCTTTTTTAAAGATGGGTACTATATTTGCCTTTTTCCAATCGTCCGGAACCTCCCCTGATCGCCACAAGTTTTCAAAGATCATGGCCAATAGCTCTGCAATCACATCAGCCAATTCCTTCAGCATCCTTGGATGCATTAGATCTGGACCCATGGACTGGTGCATATCCAAGTTTTCTAAATAGTCCTTAATCTGTTCCTTCACGACTGAGGGCTACTCACCTCCATCCCATACTGTGTTGCCCAGAACAGCAGTGTGGGAGATGACATTGTCTGTGAAGACGGAGGCAAAAAAAGCATTGAGTGCTTCAGCTTTTTCCACATCTGTCACTAGGTTGCCTCCCCCTTTCATTAAGGGTCCCACACTTTCCCTGACCTTTTTCTTGTTGCTAATTTACCTGTAGAAACCCTTCTTGTTACCCTTCACATCCCTTGGTAGCTGCAACTCCAGTTGGGTTTTGGCCTTCCTGATTACACCCCTGCATGCTTAAGCAATATTTTTATACTCTTCCCTCGTAGTAATCTGTGCAAGTTTCCACTTCTTGTAAGCTTCCTTTTTGTGTTTAAGCTCACCAAAGATTTCACTGTTAAACCAAGCTGGTCACCTGCCAAATTTGCTATTCTTTCTGCACATTGGGATGGTTTGTTCCTGCGTCCTCAATAAGCCTTCTTTAAAATACAGCCAGCTTTCCTGGACTCCTTTCCCGCTCTGTATTAAGGTTTTTGTAGGACAAGAAGAATGCAATGATGCACTGCGGGAGAAGGGGGCATGTAGTTGGCCTCTCTCAAAGAATAGCTATTAAGTAAATGCCACGGTTGGGGTAACTTCCTGCATCTGGAGTTCCTGTGTTTAGATAGCTTTTATTCCACAGGATCCTTACGTCTCAAGAGCACATTTTTGCCTTACGAATGCATTGTTAGATTTTTTTAAAAAATTCCTTGGGGACTGATACTACCAGACTGCTTTTAGAAAGGTCTCTAATCCTCTTTTCCCAGTTGAAATTAGGGAAGTTGGACAACACCATACTATCAATATACATGGTGTATTTTTCAGAACTTAAACATGTCCAGAAAGTATACTTTGTTTGCCACATGGTGTCTGCATCTCCTCGTTGGAAGGCATGCTTAAATGCGGAAAACATATGAACAGCTTCTCCATTCCCTCAGTGTACTCTTCTGCAAGCATATATGGTTTGATAGACAAAAGGGAGAAATTTGTTAGCCTTGCAGATGGAGAAAGAGAGAAGAGGATTCCCCCCAAAGAGGGGGGAAAGATATTTTAAAATGTAAAGAAGAGGATAAATGATGGTGTAAAATGCAAGCTAAGGGGTCAGATAAGATGTGGATGGCATAGAGGCCATGAGACTTGGCCAGAAAATCTCATTAGAAATCTTTGAGTGGCTTCAGTAGAGTGAAGAGGGCTGAGTTCATATGGGGAAGGATCCAATATGGAACTGGAGGAGGAATTCAAAGCCATGACCGTAAACATGTTCAGGTTAGAAGTGAAGAAGATGGGGCAATAGTTGGAGAAGTAGGAGGAGATGAGGGATGATTTTGAGGTAAGGTGGTCAGGGTTTGTTCATGTAAAGAGGGAAAGAAGCCAGATGGCAGAGAGTTTGACTATATTGAGGCTAGTGCAGCAGTGAGATGAATGCAGATGAGATGGAGCTTAGAGAAGAAGATATTAAGTTGGTGGGGTGATTGTTGATGAAGAGCAGGCAGGAGAGTCTGACGTGGGAGGAGAACGGAGCATGAAAGAAAGAAGAGAGCGAAGGAAGATTTATGTGCAGACAAGGATGAAGGGGCAGATCGGGGGGAGTGTTTTATGGAGCTCTGCAGGTTGCAAATAGTTGAGGGTAGTAGGCATAGGAGTTTGAGAGGATGAAGTATTGCTGCTTGTCCAAAAAGATGGCAAAACTGAAGGAAAGAAAACAGTGGCTGGAATTTGTGGTTATGGGACTTTCTCCAGAGGTATCCACTGGTGCAGGACTGGAGGAAGTGGATGTTGGTGAACCAGAGTATGGAGATGGTGCAGTGAGACATTTTGGGGATCACTCAGACCAGTGAGAGGTTCTGTCACCACTTGCCCTTTAACCTTGGCCTTTGTGCTGTGCAGCTATGGTTCAGATCCTTGACACCAGTAGCCAAACCACAAGCATAAGGTCTCACCCTGGCTCTCACCAGCCCAGTTACTCTGTGCAGGGTGACACCATTGGCCCTTCCAGTCCTGAGTCTCTCCCGGTTCTTAACTACCAGACATTCAGACCCCATTTCTCTGTGGTTTGTCACCCGGGCACCTGTGAAATCAGCCTCCCAGTTGTCAGCTCAAATTGGCATACACACTCCCCACAGTTTGCATACCAGAGACCTGCTTGGGATAAAAATAAAAAATTTTAATAGAAAAATGAGATTCCACAATGAAATAGTAAAGAAAAGCAAATATGCAAGTTACACAGAAAATAAACATAAAGATGCAACCTCAGCCATTCCACTTCCATAATAAAGTCTCTTTTTTAATAAGATCCTGTTGCCTAAAACACTTTTCCAGTGTACCCCTTACCTGTAGGAGTGATCCAGCGTTCATGGCAGCCTTTTAAGCTGACACAGCCAAAAGGAAAAGTCTCTCCTGCTTCACCCTGCTGTGTGGTCTCATGGGGGAGCTCCGCTGTGGGGAGAAAGCAGTTTCCTCTTCACGGCCCAACTCTGAGTGGGTTCATCTGTGTTCCCCCCCACCTTTGTTGTGGAAGGAACCCAGATGGGTTGGAAAGGCTAACTCTGGCTAAGATGCATGTCTCCCTCTCCTGAGCTAAAAAAAGAGGCAGATAAGATGGGGGTGTGACGGGTTGGGATCACGGAGACCGGCTTGGTGCTGACACCTAGTGTGCCAAGGCTACTTCTGCCCCTGCTTCCAGGCCTTTTCCAGCTTGGGACTCCCGAATCCTGTCTGTTTTGAGCCAGATTCCACTGATCTGCTGCAAACATAGACCCAGGTCCGAACCAAGTCCACTCACAACTGTAAGGCTCCCGGAAGCGCTCTTGCCTTTGACACCCAGGTGCCCAACTCCCAAGGAGGTTCAAACCCTTAATAAATCCGTTTTACCCTGTATGAAGCTTATACAGGGTAAACTCATAAATAGTTCACCTTCTATTTCAAAGACAGAAAGATATGCACAGCTGTTTGCCTCCCTAGGTAACAACTCGCACTCCAGGTAACTTAATAAGTAAAAAGTGATTTTAATAAGTACAGAAAGTAGGATTTAAGTGATTCCAGGTAGTGACAGACAGAACAAAGTGAATTACTAAATAAAATAAAATAGAACACGCAGTTCTATGTCTAATCACCCTGTGTACAGATCACAACCTCACTAGGTCCAGTAAACAGGCTATCTTCCTCTTAGCCTGGGTCCAGCAATCACTCACTCCCCTATTGCCTTTGTCCTTTGTTCAGTCTCTTTCAGGTGTGTCCTTGGGGGGTGGAGAGTCTCTCTCTCTCTTTAGCCAGCTGAAGACAAAATGGAAGCGTCTCCTAAGGGCTTTTATAGTCTTTTTCCACTCCCTGTGTAACATCATGTTACCATGGAGTTTTGGGATCACATGGGCAAGTCACATGTCCATGCACCCCTTGGTAACCAGTCTGACCAGTTGCATTCCTGACCAGGCCCCGATGTGGATTGGGGTCTGCAGCTGCTTTTGTCTGTTAAGTGCTTGTACTTAACTTGCACAATCGTTCCTGCAAACATGATCCCAGGCACTTACAAAGGCTATGTACAAAACCAGCAAATATAAAACCAATCTTCATAACTCCAACTACAACAATGATACATGCGTACAAACAGGAGGAATAAATTCAGTAGGTCATAACTTTCACAGAGATATGTTACATGGCACATGTAGCATAAAACATATTCCAGTTACATCATGTATATGTTTATAAGCCTCTCCCCATAAAGCTTTATGGGGTACACCGTCACACCCTCCTCCTGAACTTACTGCCAGAGACTTGGACACTGTCCATGGTGGAGGCAGTACATATAAAACCCCTGTTTGTCTTTGGTCACACACCTTTTCAGTACCAGCGCACCACATGGTGTCATTCGTAACAGTGTTAGCAAGTTGCGAGGTTCCTGGTCCCCGGGTGCCTGAAAATAGGTTGGGGTGTAGTATTGCTAACAGGATACAGATAGCAACACCTGTTAAAGCGTAGGTAACTCGGCATTTAGCCTTCAGTGCCATGAGGCGGTGTGCCTCAGTTTCCCCTTCCACACAGCAGCCTAGGCCTGTTATGCTTTTGCTGCTGTGCTGAGCTTCCAGCCTGTTAACCGATATAGGCGGACAGGTAACATGCTTGTAGGACTGTTTGGTCACCATCCCAAGCATGTACAACAGTTTTTCCCACCAATCAGGTATGTTCCCCATCTTGAAAGGGTTGACCCTCGGTATTAACTCCTGTGTTCTAACCCACAGATGAAGTAGGGAAAGACACAAGATTACCACCACATCTGTGTACCCTGATAGGCATTCTGCCACTGGAATTTCTCTGGGCTGGTCCCCCCCCCCCTTTCTGGGGCTTCACCCCCGCAGAGATTCGCTCCCTCCTGCTTTGAAGAGAGAGGTTTACCTCCTACCAGTGTAGCAAGAACAACCTCTTTCTTGGACACCCCAATATCTGTTCCCCACAGGTCAGCTGGACGGTCTCCCCCCTCCTGGAGGTCTGACCCCCAGCTTTCCCTTCTAACCTGACCCACAGGATAGGGGTCTGGCATCCTAAATGCAGACTTTTCACCCTCCTCCTGGGCAAGATCCTCCTGACAAAAGGTGGGCGGGCTCTCTGCCCCCCCCCCACCTTCCCTCCCTGGGCTTCCCTCTGGGCCAGACACTCCTGTGGTCCCCCGAAGGGAAGGTGACCCTGGTCCAGCTGTGGGCTCACAGCTGCAAGCTAAGACAGACCCTTCAGTGGCCAGCAAAATTCCCCCCTTGCTATCAGGTAGAACATTTCCATCCCCCGGGGAGATAATTACAGGACAGGAACTGGCCACACCATCCCTGCCCCCCCCCAGCTGCAGTCCCTGTGACTTCACCCCCGACTCTGGGGTTTTCAGCACAAGGTTCCTGCTTGCTGCCACCCAGCCCTGGGACAGATTCTGCCACAGCAAAGAAATCATTTCCCAGTAGAAACAGTGCAAAATTGTGTGATACTGTTGCCACAGTTAGCTCAGCCTGCAACTCTTCAGTTTGCATGTGTACTTTAGCCAAAGGTGCAATGACTTTATAGCATCCCACCAGTTCCAATTCCGCCACTTTACCTGGCAACCAATCCTTCTCCTGGATCAGGTCCCTCCTGACTATAGAAATGTCAGCACCTGTGTATCTCAACCCAGTGATTAATTTCCCATTCAGTTTAACAGCATGCACGTGCTCACTGCTTGGAGGTGTAGACGTCAACTTCACAAACCCTGTGTGGAAAGAGGCAGCAGCCGGACTTTGAGAAGCAGCAGCTTCATGGGCCATTTGATGCCTGTTTTCACTCAGCAGGGGACACTTATCTCTCACGTCCTCCGACTTACCCTCTGATTGTACAGGGAATTTGGGACGAGTGATAGGGGAATGGGGAGGTGAACGCCCAGCCTCCTTTTTCCCAGGGGTAAAATGGTAACTCTGTTTTCCCCCAACCCTGTACCCCTCTGCCAGTGGGTTATGCTTAATTGCACCTTGTGCCTGCTCATAAGAGTCTGCAAACCCAGCTAATTCACCCACTGCTTTTACCTTTTTGTCCCACAAATACTGTTTTACATCATCACTGTACATATTCAGGAATTGTTCCTGAGCAACCAAATCACACATTCCCTCAAAGCTTGTGATGTATTTTCCCCTCACCCACTTATCTACCAGATCTGTCATTTCATTTGCATAAGCCACATTACTTAATCCATCTCCTCTCTTAAGACTCCTGAATTTAACCCTGTAGGTTTCAGGTGTAACCTGAAACTGTTTCAAAACCAGTTCCTTAAATTTACCATAATTGGAGGCATCACCAATGGGCATCTTATTGAATATGTCCAGAGCTCTGCCAGTCAATTTGGCTATCAAGGTGGTCATTTTTTGATCTTCAGGGATCGCATGGAGGGAGCAGAGTCTCTCGAAGGTGATAAAATATTCGGCTATATCCTTGGATTCATCATACTGGGGGCATAGACGCTCCCATTTGTGGATTTTTGGGGAAGTGGAGCTGGCAGTTGAAGGGTTTCGACTCTTCAACTCTGCAACAGCCAGTTCATGCTTCTGGGCTTCCCTCTGGGCCTCCATAGCTCTCTTATGGGCCAACTCCTCCCTGGCTTTTTCTGCACTAATTTCCAACGTACGTAATTCGATTGGTGTCCAATGTTCGTTTTCTTTCTCTGTTATTTCGAGTCTGGCAAGATCCAGTTTTACTGTGGTCTTGCTTACAGACATCTTATTGCTGTCTAGTGCTGGGCCACGCCCCTCTACAGTTCACTGAAACTGGACTGCCCTCAGCTCAGGAGCTTTTCAGTTAAGAGACTATCCCAGCTCCCCTGATCTTCACTCTAACTTATTTTGTTTCCTTTTCTGTCCCTATGTCCCTTACCCGAAATAAGCAAACAGAAAATAACAAACCAGTAACCCCATTGTCTTTTTTCCAGCCACCACACTTAAAACTCACTTAAAATCACTACCAGTATCTCAAAGCAATCAGCTGTGCACAGATCCTGCTCGACTACGCCACTGTGACAGGTTGGGATCACAGAGACCTGCTTGGTGCTGCCACCTGGTGTGCCAAAGCTACTTCTGCCCCTGCTTCCAGCTCTTTTCCAGCTTGGGACTCCTGAATCCTGTCTGTTTTGAGCCGGATTCCACTGATCTGCTTCAAAGACAGACCCAGGTCCGAACCAAGTCCACTCACAACTGTAAGGCTCCCGGAAGCACTCTTGCCTTTGACACCCAGGTGCCCAACTCCCAAGGAGGTTCAAACCCTTAATAAATCCGTTTTACCCTGTATGAAGCTTATACAGGGTAAACTCATAAATAGTTTGCCTTCTATTTCAAAGATAGAAAGATATGCACAGCTGTTTGCCTCCCTAGGTAACAACTCGCACTCCAGGTAATTTAATAAGTAAAAAGTGATTTTAATAAGTACAGAAAGTAGGATTTAAGTGATTCCAAGTAGTGACAGACAGAACAAAGTGAATTACTAAATAAAATAAAATAGAACACGCAGTTCTATGTCTAATCACCCTGTGTACAGATCACAACCTCACTAGGTCCAGTAAACAGGCTATCTTCCTCTTAGCCTGGGTCCAGCAATCACTCACCCCCCTATTGCCTTTGTCCTTTGTTCAGTCTCTTTCAGGTGTGTCCTTGGGGGGTGGAGAGTCTCTCTCTCTTTAGCCAGCTGAAGACAAAATGGAAGCGTCTCCTAAGGGCTTTTATAGTCTTTTTCCACTCCCTGTGTAACATCATGTTACCATGGAGTTTTGGGATCACATGGGCAAGTCACATGTCCATGCACCCCTTGGTAACCAGTCTGACCAGTTGCATTCCTGACCAGGCCCCGATGTGGATTGGGGTCTGCAGCTGCTTTTGTCTGTTAAGTGCTTGTACTTAACTTGCACAATCTTTCCTGCAAACGTGATCCCAGGCACTTACAAAGGCTATGTACAAAACCAGCAAATATAAAACCAATCTTCATAACTCCAACTACAACAATGATACATGTGTACAAACAGGAGGAATAAATTCAGTAGGTCATAACTTTCACAGAGATATGTTACATGGCACATGTAGCATAAAACATATTCCAGTTACATCATGTATATGTTTATAAGCCTCTCCCCATAAAGCTTTATGGGGTACACCATCACAGGGGGCAAGCCAGTATAGGGGGATCTTTTCCCATCTCCATGATGGGAGTGACTCCACAAAGAGGGTATGTCCACTGGAAGAGTGTGTGTGTGAGTACCTAGAGCCTGGACCAACTGCCTTGCTCCTGATTTGCAAGCTTAGCTGCTGCCTCCCTTCAGACTGCAGATGGAGGATGTTAGTCATAGAATGAATCCTGCCTTATCAGATAGTGTGGCAAGGATGGTAACCTGGACCCTCCCATCTTCAGCACTAATATTCCAGGCTGGGTCAGAGCAGGTGAGGAGACAATCAGTCTTTGAGAGTAAGGAGGAGAGTCCTAATCATCTGAAATATTGGAGTGATCTGAGCCCAATTTCACTCCTCCCTCTGAAGCAGGAGCATAGGCATGGAAACACAAGGCAAACAAATGAAAATTCATTCTCTGTGGCGGGAGAGTCAGCCATCTGACTCAGAGGCTCAAAAATATTTAAATAAAAGGATAAACTTTTTCACTCAGAATGCTTTGTAACAGAGCAGGTCTGTTGCCGCCCTAAGTAAGCTATAGTAATTCTCTCTCCTTCTCTGGGAAGATATCCTTGACAGGAATGGGAATTGACAGGAATAGCACTGGAATGGGTTACCTAGGGAGGTGGTGGAATCTCCTTCCTTGGAGGTTTTTAAGGCCCGGCTTGACAAAGCCCTGGCTGGGATGATTTAGTTGGGGATTGGTCCTGCTTTGAGCAGGGGGTTGGACTAGATGACTTCCTGAGGTCCCTTCCAACCCTGAGATTCTATGATTCTATGAATTTCCAGCCACACACAAGCTGTGAAAAGTACTGGGCTCTTGTCCCCAGATGCTGCTGTGGGTCACCATGTCCTGTTACTGCTCATCCCCTGTCTCCCCCCTCCCCCCCCCCCCCGCCCCACACACACACATACCCTGAAGCAAGTCCATGGATGTTTGAGATGGGGAGCCTCCCAGTTGTGGAAGAATAAGCACCATTTCCTACTTTCCAGACCTCACCCCCATTTCAGGATGCTAAAAAGTTCCCCAGTGTGCACTAGTTCACGTTCAATTTGGTGTCAGTACTGAAGGTAAACATGTCTGTCTTGCCTGCTCGTGAAGGACTTTGTGTTCCTTACCCAAGTAGATTTTCACATGCATGAGTGGCCTCCTTGCTCAGGAGGAATTAAGGGATCATCTGATAGGTCAAAACATAGTACAACCAGCGTGATGTGATCTCAGCAGATTTTCAAGCTCTCTTTTGGGGCTTCCTATGAACTAGGGAAGGTCAAATTCAAGGTTTCAGTCTTAAACTCCAAAGCCTGTCGTGGACTGGCCAGAGTTCCCTGACCCTGCTTGAGCATGAGCCTTGGACAGCTACATCCTCCTGGAGCAACAGAAATCTTAACTTCTGACAGCAAAATGTGTGCAAGGAACAGAGCTTTCTTGGCACTGGATCTGAATCTGGAACAAATAATTCCCTGAAGAGATCAGGATGGTCCTGAATCTCAAGTATCATCAAACCAAACTATAAAACACATCATAATTTTGGTTTGCTTTGGGGTTTTTTTAAATCTAGAAATAATACACCCCCAGCCTCTGCTGACTGTAAGGATATGAAAGTTTTTTAAGACATGAAAGATACCAGTACCAGGAACAAAGGTATGACTGACAACTTCAGTAAAAGGGCACTGCACTTGTCCTTATTGCAGATGCCTGCTCTTCTGGGAAACACGGCTGCTAAGCCTTTAAGAGTTGTTGAAAGTTGAGAGTCCTGAGTACTGGCTGGGCTGAGTAACAGGGGAATTCTGCCGTTAGCAGTTCTGGAATCCTGGGACAGGTTGGATTTGGCCAGTCAGTGTCTCTGCGCTGAGGTGGTGAAGGAAGAAACAGTGGTGAGGGGAAAAGCCTGCAGAGTGAGAGAGGTAGAGGAAATCAAGTTCCATCAAGGCAAAGAAAAGTAGGATGTAATTAGAAATGGGGAAATAGCTTGTCTGAAGCAGGGTTAAGGAGCGCATCAGGGATATAGTAAGACAATTTATCAGAACACTTTATCATATACATTATTCTTCACTCCCCCTCTCAAATACTTGATTTCCCCTGCTGTTTTCTCCATTTTCAATTTTATTCCATTAAATTCTTACAGGGCCAGGTACCGGTCTCATGAATGCTTTCCATGATACCCAAGTTCGGTGTAAGGACCTGTGCTTTCACTCTGTGCTGAAGTGACTGTGTTCAAATAGCTGGGGTGAGAGGCTGACAAAGGTCAGGACTGAGCTGTAGTGACAGTCATGTAGGGAAATAAGATTTTATTAGTATGGACTAGGGCTCAGGGGTTTGAGAAGCTTCACAAGGGCTCACTGTACCCAAGTGCGCACCATTTTATTGGGAGTGACGTGATTTTGGCCTCTGCTGCAAGCAGTCTCACAGGGACAGAAGAAGCTGTAGTCTTCGCCCAGTGTTCAGCTCTACCCGCCCCTGCTGATTGGCTGCCTTCCCGACTTTGCGCTCTTTAGGGTGAGAACAGCCAATCCCAGCTGCTGCAGGAAGCAGAGTGCTTTCCACGCTCCCACCGAAGTAGACATGGGTGGGAGATGGGGGGTAGAGGGAGTAGCAGATACCATTTTCTTAAGAGGCAGGGAGGATGGACAGCTTCTACCTTCCTTCTACCTTCTTATGAAAAATGAGTTAACTCCCCTCTCCTTCCCCTCCACAGTGTAACACCAGGCTTGGGGAGAGGGAAAAGAGGACACCCTCCTCCATCCAACAGCTGCTCCCAGATCTGGCATGTGGCTGTGTGGGCTGGGGGTGGGTGAATAAGAGCCTCCACAGTTGAGGGAGGAGCAGAGGCAAGCTGGGGCCATAAGGGGCAAGTTCATAGATTCAAAGGCCAGAAGGGACCATTGTGATCATCTAGTCTGGCCTCCTGTATAACACACAAATAGAACTTCCCCAAAGTACTTCCTAGCACATGTTTTAGAAAATCATCCAACCTTGCTTTAAAAACTTGTCAGTGCCAGAGACTCCACCATGATCCTTCAATTTCCAGTCATTGGATCATGTTATACCTTGCTCTGCTAGACTGAAGAGCCTATTAAACATTTGTTCCCCATGTAGGTACTTATAGCCTGTAATCCAGTCACCCTTTAACCTTCTCTTTGTTAGACTCAAAGAGCTCAGTAGAGCGTATTGCTTTAAGGCATGTTTTCTAATCGTTCAGTCGATCTTGTGGCTCTTCTTTGAGGTGTGTGGTTGAGGGGGCAGAGCTGATGTGGTTCTGGATGTCAGGGCTGGAGGCAGATGTCAGGGCTGGAGGTACAAAATTGTGGGAGTGCATCATTGATATGGGGTTGGGGACAGAATTAATTGGCATTTTGGTGTTTTGGAAAAAACCTGGAAGTTCTGCACCATTAGGCAGCACGTCATATATTTGTAATTTTATCTCAGTTGAGTCTTTTAGAAAGAGCTCCTGTAGGTGGGCCCAAAATGGCACGGACCACTATGAATTTGTGAGAATTGGCAACACTAGTTGTCACTCACACTCAGGTGGGCAGGGGGAGTTCAAAAATCAAGAGATGGACCAAAAATTTAATTGTTTTTTGGCCAATTTCCAGAATTTTGGGGTTGGCTCATAATTTTGACCTTTTGGGGTTGGCAGTATTGCTATTCTCTCAATTGCTCTAGGTCATGAACATGTACAAATCCCCCTGCCACTCTCCTTCCCCATCAAATATATTCAGAAAAAAGCTTGTTTGTGTTACGTGAGAGATGGGAAAGGAAACTACTGAAGGAATACACAGATGACATCACTGCTGTGCTAGCTTTTTATTAGCAATTTATTGAACATACATTTCTTTTTTAAATGCATCTCTAACCCATAAAACTGCAAGTGAGAGTACACGTCTCGAGAAAGGGCACTGAGCAACTATGGACAAATATTCTGTTAACGGGTCCCTCCTACAAAAATGCCTCAACCTGACTCCAATTGTCCACGCTGCCAAACTGTTCTGCAACTCCCAGGCAAACTACTCTACCGAAATCTTCACCTGCCTGACAAGTAGGGTGACCAGATGTCCCAATTTTATAGGGACAGTCCTGATTTCTGGCTCTTTTTCTTATATAGGCTCCTATTACCCCCCCACTCCCGTCCCGATTTTTCACACTTGCTGTCTGGTCACCCTACTGACAAGTGACTCCTCACACTCTTCCAGCTGTTAAATCTTCCCATAATATCCCTCATAGGTGCTCTGAGACCCAGCTACTGAACCCTCTCACGCCCCCCAGAGAAATGCTTTAACCCAACCTTCCCTCTCTGCAGAAAGCCCTGCCTCCCATCTTGCTGTATAACTTGCCTACAAACCTCCCTAACATCCAGCTGCTGACTCAGCCTCAAGACCCAGTAAGCACACTGGACTTTCCTGCAATCCCCAGACTAAAGAACCCCGCATATTTGCCAGCTCTCCCTATTTTTAGCAGAATATTTATTTTTCAGCTGTTGCTCATCCAAAAAATCCCCCCCCCTTCTGTTATTTCAGTGGCATTTTTAAAGTTTGTTTCTATTTTTTCCTGTCTATTTGTCTCTCCTAGTTACTCTTTTCAGATGTCATCCACTTAGACATTGGCTAGTATTCTATGGATTAACAGATCATTTTATGAATTTACAGAAACACTGCAGCTGTTTACAGTAGAAAGCGCATTCTAACCCAATCGTCACTTGAACATAGATGTAAAGAATTAGCAGTTCATCACATTTTATTTGAAAGAGCAAAACCACCATTAGTATTATATAGTACATAATCAGTCAGGCCAGCCTTCAGCATTTGGTTAAATAGTGTCTTGAGCAAGCCAGACACTTATTTCCCCCCCCCCCCAATTTAGAAATAAATTATTCACATAATTCTAATATAATAGTTATCTGCATTCTAGATAACTGCCCTGGTTGTCTCCCTACAAAGCTGGCCCATGTAATCAGCAGAAGTAGCGTCATAAGAGTGGTTATAGTACAGTCGTTGTTTGAAATGTAAATTGTTACCATGTAATTTCATTTAAAAAAAAATCTGGTTTGATACTGTTTGAAAAGGGCCAGCTAGTGCGTACAACCATCGTAGTTACATACGCAGCCACCAAATATGATTATCTCCATAACGAGCCTCTTTCCAGGGAGCTCTGGGTCTTGGCAAGGCATTTTCAGTTCCTTTTTATGCAGCGTGACTGGCATACAGCAGCCACATTCCACATCTACCATCATCTTTGCAATATTTAGCCTGTTAAAATGAAGAGAAATCAAGTATTCAATTAGGCAAAACAGCTGTTTACAAGCCCTTGGCATAAGAGAGGGGTTTACAGGCCGTGTTCTAACTTGTATGGAAAGTACATATCGTGTAGATGCATGAGAACTTGATCCAGCTGGTTCTGAAGGATTGTGTCATTAACCTGTGCTTCTGACAGTAATGTCATTTTATGGATTCTAGACATAATACTGTGGTGGCATTTATAACTGTGAAGGTCTGTGACGTGAGTTAAACCCTTTTGGGCTTCAAACGTTAAAATATAAGAAGATAAATAAATATAAAACTAGGGGGCAGAGCCTCAGCTGGGGCAAACCGGCACAGCTTCATTGAAGTCAATGATTTATACTATCTCTTTGGCCCTAAGATCCTAAATAGATTATGAAAGCTACACGTGGATACACTTAAATAGTACAGGAATATATTTTAAAAATAAATTTGAAGATCATTTCCTCTTATTCATCAGCAAGGACTTGTTATAGTGCTGTTTTTCCTGCAAGAATTGATAGAATCCTTAATATCTAAAGGTCTGTAAGCAATGCAACAACCTGCCCCCTTTTATGTGTTCATGATAACTTTTTGTGCAGGAGAAATATAGACCCCTGAACTTCTACCCTAACAGATATAAAACAAAACTTTCAATTTACATTTTAAGGCTGGATCTTCAAAAGGGCATATAGGACTTAGGCACTCAACTCCAATGAAAATTAGTGGGATTTGGTTGCCTAGTTCCCCTTGAATTCCTTTGAGAATTCCAACCTAAATTGTAATTTTAAGGTTATCCATTAAAATATGGTGGTTCTCTGCAAAATGGCTTTGAAATATCTATTTTTATAACCACTGTATAATTATGCATTAACAACTTCTCTTTGCACAGTTTGCATGTTAAAAAAATGTGTTTTTTTTCCTAACTACCAGCACCAGAATCTCAGCTGAAAATCAGGCTATGTCATTTTCTGGCTCTGATGTCAATAACAGAGTAACAAGTAGGAAACTTCCTGTGCTATATCTGTGCTGGCGCTACAGAGCTAACAGGAGTAATAGTAGTAAAAATTAATTTTAGACACTCAAGTGCGTAGATGAGACTCGGATTCTACTCTGAAGGTGCCATTTTTCATGTTTTCTGCCTATAGCCAACTAAATTTTAAAGAGCAAATTCTGTCACCGTGTGTGTGTGTATCCAGTTAAGTTAATGAGGAGTAGTATTAGCCTATGGTAGAATTTGGCCTAGAGGTCTCAAACAATTTGTTTGTATTTACAGTAACAATTACATAAACATTTAAATTAGGGGAACTGGAAAAAAATGGTTTTGCCCTTTGCTATTCTTATATGTACAAGAAAACAGAGCAGCTTGACATCCTCAGAAGTGACATGTCTTGGACGTAGACTTGGATATTGGCATAGAAAGTACGCTTATTAAGTTTTCAGATGATACCAAACTGGGAGGGATTGCAACTGCTTTGGAGGATAGGGTCATAATTCAAAATGATCTGTACAAATTGGAGAAATGGTCAGAGGTAAACAGGATGAAGTTTAATAAGGACAAATGCAAAGTGCTCCACTTAGGTAGGAACAATCCATTTCACACATACAGAATGGGAGGAGACTGTCTAGGAAGGACTATGGCAGAAAGGGATCTAAGGGTTATAGTGGACCACAAGCTAAATATGAGTCAACAGTGTGATGCTGTTGCAAAAAAAGCAAACATGATTCTGGGCTGCATTAACAGGTGTGTGGTGAGCAAGACACGAGAAGTCATTCTTCCGCTCTACTCTGCGCTGGTTAGGCCTCAACTGGAGTATTGTGTCCAGTTCTGGGCACCGCATTTCAAGAAAGATGTGGAGAAATTGGAGAGGGTCCAGAGAAGAGCAACAAGAATGATTAAGGGTCTAGAGAACATGACCTATGAAGGAAGGCTGAAGGAATTGGGTTTGTTTAGTTTGGAAAAGAGAAGACTGAGAGGGGACATGATAGCGGTCTTCAGGTATCTAAAAGGGTGTCATAAGGAGGAGGGAGAAAACTTGTTCATCTTAGCATCTGAGGATAGAACAAGAAGCAATGGGCTTAAACTGCAGCAAGGGAGGTTTAGGTTGGACATTAGGAAAAAGTTCCTAACTGTCAGGGTGGTTGAACACTGGAATAAACTGCCCAGGGCGGTTGTGGAATCTCCATCTCTGGAGATATTTAAGAGTAGGTTAGATAAATGTCTATCAGGGATGGTCTAGACAGTAATTGGTCCTGCCATGAGGGCAGGGGGCTGGACTCGATGACCTCTCGAGGTCCCTTCCAGCCCTAGAATCTATGAATCTATGTTTTTATTTTAAAGAAGTGGGGAAATGTAGTTCTCTGCTTTGGAAAGCAGTTCAGCAGACTGGTGCTTAACAAAGCACATTCTTTTTTTTAAAAGGTGATAAAATAAAGCAGTGTGGTTTAGCTAATCTTTGCTGTGCAATTTCTCATAGATCCTTACTTTGCTGAAGATGGACACATTCCTTCACAGCGGGTCAAGGTGACATTTGTAGTACACCCTTTGTAAGTCACTTGCTCCTCATATTCAATCTCTCTACAACGTTCTGTCAAATGTAAAAGAAAAGAAAGATAATTATCAGAAATCTAACTCGAGAAGATATTGGATTAGCTCTGGTGTACTGAAAGCATACAGGCTAAATCCTATGGGAAAACATTTCAATTAGACATTTCCAATAGGCTGAAGAGAACTGATAAGTAACAAGCCAATAATATAAAATAAGTAATGTTTAACTTGGGCACCTAGTTTGAATCATATGCTGAAACAAGAAAACACATTTGAGAAAAAGGTAAGAAACTGGAATCACTAATGAACAAAATAGAATCCAGTTTTAAAGAGCAAAGTGAAAATGACACTCAACAGGGAAAACACTTGAATTGTATTACCGATGAAAGGATACAAATAATACAGGCTATCAAGCCAATTCTGGTTAAAAAATCTTTGATTTCTTTGCCTTCTAAATAGCATAGAGGTTAAGGACTTAAAGTATGTCTCTCTGATATAACATGTCCAAAAACAAACGACAATCTGATATAGCCAGCATACAGAATGTCAATACTGTAGTATCAATCAGGCCAATGTTATAAAGTTTTACCTCTCCTCCCCTCCCCACCAGACTTGCATTCTAGGTGGAACACACAATGCTACTTGTTGCTTAGTGACTATGCTCAATGAGGTTACCAAGTGAAATATATTGACGTCTTATTTTATATCATGAGGTAACTCAAATTAACACTACACACTGAGCAATAAGTTGGGTGACTGAAAGGTCTAATGGTCCTAGTCTGGGAGTGCTGTGAACACAGACTGCTTTCCCCCTGTGGCTCAGCACCTCATATTACTCTTAAGTGATCTTCTCTAATGAGTACTTAGAGCAGTGCTAAGCTTCTCATCCAAAAGAAGGGTTGCTGGGCTGTAGGACCAGACTACAGTATTGACAAAGTAAATGGAATAAATTATTAGGAACCGGAAAGTCTATCCTGTTAGACGCAAGGATGGGAGGCATCCTTCCAATCATTATTTTATAATCTGTATATCAAGAGCAATGATTTGAGCCCTTCATTTTGATTACAACTCAGCTTTTTGAAAGGCACTGGTAATGTCCTGAAAGGTCAGGAAACGTATGTGAGTTACCCAGGTGGGGTGAAAAAGTGTTAGAGGAAGGAAAATTGCATTATAAATAACAAAACATCATGGAAGCCAACACAGCACTATTACATTGCTCGCTGACTGAGGAACTAACCTTTTGAAGGTGTTGTAATTAGAGTAGGTATTTTCTCTGTGAAAAAGAAATACACAATAAACCATGTGAATTAAAAGAAACAAAGCAGATATCAGAACATAAAAGATCAAATAGTAGAGGAAATCTTTTGAGATTTAATTTTTCTCCCATTCCAACAAGGGGCTCACCATCTGAGTGACATCAAGGGCAGTATAGGGTATTTTAATCAGCTATACATAGCAAAATGTCATATCCTTTCATCAGGGTGCTCAATCTTCATACTAAAGAAATGATCTTGGACTTATATAGTCCCTTTCCTACCCATGGTATCAAAAAGCACTTGACAAAATGAGTTATACAATCCATTTCAAATGATTGCAGTTGCATGAAACAAGATACTTTTCTCTTTCATCAGAAAAATAAGAGCTCTTAATCTGAATGCTTTTTCACCTCAGTTACCAAAGACAGTCAGCACTTCGGTACAAAGAGAGCATTTGGTTGTCAGACATGTAATGTGAGTGATGGCAGAATTGTGACAGGCAGTTACACAATTGGTTAAGCAAGCAAAGATCTGAAAAATATAGAGAGCTGCTCTGACTGCAATTATCCTCCAAAATTTTCAAAAATGTATCCTCCAAGTTCTACTTTCAAAAAAGACTTAAGTACCTAAATAAGTCAATGAAACTTAGGCTCCTAAGTCACTAACATGCTTTTGAAAAACATTACACACTAACTTTTCCAAATATCCTGTCAAAGGAAAGATCTTCTGAATGAACAAGTATGTAACCTTGGGTAAAAAAACTGGAATATTTATCAAATTCTTAACAGGTATTCTTATGCCATGTGCACCAACTCACAAACAGTTGGGAATAAATCACTCAAAACTCAACACTCCCATCCCACTCACGTAAAACTGGTGAGTGGGAGAAGTAAGTTGAGAGAAAAGGAAGACACAAATACAGGGGGACAATTTAAATCTTCCCATCCTACAATGTGAAGTACCAATTTTAACAGTGGTCTGTGGTACTTTCAGCCAATTCTAATGCATTTTCTGCTCTAAAAGCTAAACATGGAGCTGTTCAATTGTTAAAATTATTTTTATAATGAGTTGAAGATGGTGGTTAAGCCGTAAACCGATGCTGACAGAACAGCAGGGTTTGTGGCAGGCAAGGAAGGAAAAGGTGTCTAAATACTCCACAGAGCCTAAAAAGAAAGAGAGAAAGGATCAGAAAAATAAATGCAAAATAAAAAAATAGTTGGGTAACTTCATCAGTTCCCTACTTTTTTGTCTTCTTGTAAAAGGAACTATTTTCACAGTAGAAATGTAGATTATATTGCAAAAGTATTTAAAGTTAAGGCATACTGAATTAACAATATAACCAATAAGCTATGAGACTTCTTGGCTATTCTTGCATCAATAGTCTACTAAAGTGAAAATTCTGTCCTGGTAAGGCTATATTGATGAATCTCTAAATGGCAGTGTTCTGTTCAGAATATAATGAAAAATAAAAAGGTTTTGAATATATCAAAAATGGCATATTATATCACCAAGGAACGCTAATGATGATTGTAACGCATTTAGTGGTGGGATCTTAAGAAGGCTGCTTAACTGAAAACATTCTAAGTACAATATATTACTTCACATAAAATCCATATTTTTCAGCTGGAGCACTATGTGTATCAAAATAAAAAGAAGAAAGTGGGATGGAGACAGTGAATGCAATTAGGGACATTTGTTAATGCTCGTTTAAATATCATCTTGTTTGAGCCTTATGACTATAAGATGTATAAGCTCTTACATATAAACATTCAGAAAAACAATTTTAAAATTGTTAAAAGTGATTGTAGCGTACAAAAAAACCCTATCATTGATTGCATAATACTATATTTAAAACTTACGAGTAGAAGCTGTAGTTGTTTGATTGAACAGAGCTGTTGTTTTTGTTGTGGTTGGTGTTATGTATGTAGTTGATTTGATTGTGGCTGTCTCAGTTGATGAACTAGTTGGGGTAGTTGAAAAAGTTGTGATTTTGATGGTTGTGGTTTTCGGAGTAGAGGATGTTATCATAGCGAGCGTCGAAGCCGTAGATGTGGGGGTAGTAATTTCTGATAAGGTTTTTTTAGTGATTAAGGAAGTGGCACTAGGCAGAGTGGTGGATTCCAATGTTGAAAATTCTGTTGAGGTAGAGATTGGAGTAGTTGTTGGTGAAGTGCTTGTAGTGGATTTAATAGAAGTACGGGAAGTTGTGGTTTTATTGGTAGGCTTTATTACTGCAAAGTAAGAGTTTAAAGAAAGGGAAAAAATGAAAATATGATGTGGCTAAATGAGGACACCTTCTCAAACTATCAAACAAGATATTTAAATTGGCATATATATAATATTTTGGACCAGTGAGCTTTCTGAGGTGATCAAAAGAAGGTAACAAACAGTAATGATTCCAAAAATTTTGAATAAAGAAATATGTATAATAATTTAATAAAAGCAATTAAAAGACAGGTGTACCAGTAATTTCCCATGCACAGAATGAAAGGAATGACTAAAATGTACCTGTTGGTGTTATCCTCATTGTGGATTTAGTTGAAATAGCAGTAGAAGAAATACCCGTCAGTGTTGTGGCTTTTATGGTACTTGGGGTGATGGATTCTGATGTTGACCTAGTTGTTGGGACTGTTGTCGTCAGAGTGACAGATGTGAGTGTAGTTGGGGTGGTGGTTGTGCTGGATGTGGTAGAGGTAATGGAAGGTGTAGGGGTTGTCAGTGGTGTGGTTTTTGTGGTGGTAGAGGCAGTGGTTTGTGGGGACGTAGACTTTGATATGGTGGTTTCCGTTGAACTAGTGGTCAAGGTAGTTGTCGTCAGAGTGACGGTTGTGGGTGTAGTTGGTATGGAGGTTGTGCTGGACACTGTAGATATAGTAGAAGCAGTAGTTGTTGTCAGAGTTGTGGTTATCAGCCTAGTTTTTGGTGAGGAGGTTGGAGTGGACTCTGTAGAAATAGTCGTTTTGGACGTTGTAGAGACAGATGTTATTGGTGTTGTTTTCGTCGTACTGATGGGGGTAGTTCTTTGTGGTGGTGAACTTACTACAGTCTTTGTTACTGTGAGGGAGAAATGTGAGTTGATATGGTGAGACTGACAAGAAAATGGTGGATTGCAGAAGAAGAGTTTACCATTAAAAATATAAATATTAACAAGGTTTTTAGAGAGAGCCCAACTTTTGTGCTAGATTAAACAAGAAAAAATTTGGAAATAACTGACAAGTGACCCTCTCTCATCCTTCAGCAATGAAGAAATGAGGGGAGCACTTCAGGGTGGAAGTTATGACTTGAGGCAGGAGTAGTAGGTTTAGGTGACTCTTTTCATGCAAAGCAAGAGTGTAAAGAAAAGAAAACAGCTTGAACACTGACTAAAGGAAGTAGGCCTTCTCAAACCATCAACCAAGGCTATTATATTCACTTAACTGGAAAATAGCTGTGGATATGCATGGAGTGCATCAATGAGAAAGACCACATTAGCATTCTTTGACCCTTATCTACAACCCATTTCAAACGCTCAGGTGTGTTTCCTTCCAAACACATTGAGTGCAAATGGTTTTTCGAATGTGCCTTTCACAAGAAGGTATAGAGACTGCATTATACTGGAATAAATTGGGTGTATTGGCCTCTGTGTCCCTACCTAGGAATTAGTTCAAGTTTTATATCTACAAGGATTTATGCAATCCTAATGATTAAGAATCTGAAAAGGAGGTGGGTGGGATATATTGGAAGAGTGAGATTTGTGTTGTGAGAAAAAGCAAGTTAGTTAGAACAGGAAAAATGCTGTGTTTACACCATGCACTTCCTACAACAATGGCATTTAATTTCCTATGGTGGAGCTTTGTGACAGGGACTGCTCTTTTGTCATAGTCTCTCTTCCCTACAAGATTCCAATTTTCCCCTATCCTGTA
Organism: Chelydra serpentina; assembly: GCA_037349315.1. Taxonomy (NCBI): domain Eukaryota; kingdom Metazoa; phylum Chordata; order Testudines; family Chelydridae; genus Chelydra; species Chelydra serpentina. Next base: position 20,391,730 of record JBAIAC010000059.1, on the reverse strand, counting down.
ACTTGTTTCCTCCCCTTCCTTGGCAGCGAGCTCCATAGCAAGGTGACTTGGCTTTGCCTGCTAGGGGGAAGATTTGGCTCCCTCGCTCTGCTGGATTAGAGTGACTCCAGGGCACTGTGGAAGGGGACCTTTGCCAATTGGCCTAAACAGACAAATGTAAGAGGGATCGGAGGGGCAGACAGCAAGGCCAATGAATATAAATGTTGCTAAGGCCTTTGTATGTGCCAAAAAGTAACGATTCACAAATTTTTAATTAAAGAAGCCCATGCAACGTAAAAGCAATTGAAACACAGCATCATACCAGTAATTGCCCATGCACATAATGAAACCAATGATTAAACTGTACCGGTTGGTGTTGGTGTGGTCCTGTTTCTGAACTCAGTTGGCGTGGCAGTAGAAGAAATTGCTGTTAGTGTTGTGGATTTTATCGTACTTGGGGTGATGGACTCAGATGTGGGTCTCTCTGTTGAAGTACTAGTTGGGGCCATTGTCAGAGTGACGTTCGTGGGTGTAGTTGGTGTGGTGGTTGTGCTGGACTTGGTAGAGATAATGAAAGGGCTAGAGGATGTCAGCGTTGTGCTTTTTGTGGTGGTAGAAGTAGTGGTTTGGGTGGAGGCGGACTTTGAGGTGGTGCTCTCCGTTGAACTAGTGGTCAAGGTAGTTGTCGTCAGAGTGATGGTTGTGGGTGTAGTTGGTGTGGCGGTTGTGCTGGACTGAGTAGATGTAGTGTAAGGAGTAGTTGTTGTCAGAGATGTAGTTATCAGCCTAGTTTTTGGTATGGAGGTTGAGGTGGACTCTGTTGCCGCAGTAGTTTTGGATGTTGTGGAGACTGATGTGGTTGGTGATGTTTTAGTCGTACTTCTGGGGGTAGTTCTCTGTGGTTGTGTGGTTCGTATGGTCTTGGTTACTGTGAGGGAGAAACATGAGGTGATATGGTGAGATTGACAAGAAAATGATGGATTGCAGAAACAACATTTTAAATGAATATATAATCACCTAAACAAGCTTTTTAAAGAGAGCCCAACTTTGTGCTAGATTAAAAGAGAAAAATTTAGGAAATAACTGACAAATGCTCCGCTCTCATCCTTTAGTACTGAAGAAATGGGGGATCACTTGAAATAAGTAACATTACTGCCAACCTTGTTAAAAAAGCATAAATGTGCTAAGGTATGTACTCTTTTGGGAAAGGAACCCAGATGTCCTTAGAGGATAGAGAATATAGCTGGTTTAATTCCTACAGATACAACATCTATAAGGAGGGAAGAAAGCATGCCAAACGCTCTTGGCTTAGCATATGTCTAAAGACAAAATGGTGTTGGGAATGTACCTTCCTCAGGAAGGTATAGAGACTGGATTGCACTGGAATGAAGCGGGTGTATTGGCCTCTGTTTACGTAACCAGGAATTAGTTCAAGTTAAATATGTACAAGGATCTATGCAATCCTAATGATTGAGAATCTGAAAAGGAGGTGGGATATTGTATAATTATGAATAGGGGTTTTAGAGTGAGGGCACCTTTGCACTAGATTAAAAGCGACAATTTTGGGTAAACATATGAGAAGTGGCCCCCTCATATCTTTAGTACTGGTGATATTTGGGAACACTAACAATAAATAACTTAACTGCCAATGGTGTGAAAGGAAAAAAATGGCATAAAAGCAAGTGCATTTACAGTTTTGCCCAGATAATTTACAGTAATTGCCCAGGTACAGAATGAATGCAATGACTAAAAGGTACCTGTTGGTGTTGCCCTCGGTGTGGACTTAGTTGACGTAGTAGTTGGAGAAACCGTCATCACCGTAGTTGTTTTTAAGGTGCTTGGGGTGGTGGACTCAGATGTGGGTCTCTCCGGTGAAGTACTGCTCGGGACCATCGTCGTCAGAGTGACGGTTGTGAGTGTAGTTGGTGTGGTGGTTGTGGTGGGTGTGGAAAAGGTAGTGGAAATGGTAGGGGTCGACTTTGATGTTGTGCTCTCTGGTGAGCTAGTGGACAAGGTAGTCGTGGTGAGCGTGAGGGTTGTGGGTGTAGTTGGTGTGGCTGTTGTCCCAGTTTCGGTAGATGTAGTGGAAGGCGTAGTTGTTGTCAGAGTTGTGCTTCTGCGACTTGTTTTTGGTGAGGAGGTTGTGCTGGACTCTGTTGATGCTGTGGTTTTGGATGTTGTAGAGACAGATGTGGATGTGGTTGGTGCTGTTCTCGTGGTACTTCTTGGTGTTGGGGTTTCTACGGTCTCAGATACTGTGAGGGAGAAATGTGAATCGATATGGTGACATTGACAAGGAAATGGTAGATTGCAGAGGAAGAGTTTACTGTGAATAAAGAATCGTATCAATATGAACAGGGGTTTTAGAGTGAGCACACCTTTGTGCTAGATTAACAGCAATTTTTTTTGGAAACAATTGACAAGTGGCCCTCTCTCATCCTTTAGGAATGGAGAATGGGCCAGCAGTTGAAATAAATGACTTAATTGCCAACCGTTTTAAAAATCCACACATTTGTAAGGGTGTTTACTGGTTGGGAAAGTAGTGGGGTGGGACAGTTTAAACCATTTTGAGGGGCTAAAGTCAAAGCAGATGAACAAGGCTGATGTACAACTGTGATTTTACTCACCCATTGTAGAACTCTCCCCTAGTGACAGGAGTAGTATGTCTAGGTGACTCTTTTCATGCAAATCAAGAATGTAAAGAAAAGAAAAAAGCTTGAATCCTGTCAGTGTGACTAAATGAAGTAGGCCTTACCAAACCATCAAGCATGGCTCTGAAACTGGCCTAACTGGAAAACAAAATTCGTGGACTGGAGTGCATCAACGAGAGAAAAAGCACCAACATTGTTTGACTCGTATCTGCAACCCATTTTAAACTCTCTGCGTCTGTTTCCTTACAGCCACGTTGAGAGGAAATGGTTTTCAGTATGTGCCTTTCTCAGGAAGGAATAGAGGCTGGATTGCACTGGAATGAAGCGGGTGTATTGGACTCTGTTTTCGTACCCAGGAGTGAATTCGAGTTAAATATATACAAGGATCTATGCAATCCTAATGATTAAGAATCTGAAAAGGAGGTGGGATATATTAGAAGAGTGAGCTTTGTTTTGTGAGAAAAAACAAGTTAGGTAGAAGAGGCAAAATGCTGTGTTTACACCATACACTTCCCACAAGAATGGGCTTCAATCTCCTATGGTGGAGGTTTGCGTACCTGTTGGTGTTGCCCTTGGTGTGGACTTAGTTGACGTAGTAGTTGGAGAGACTGTCGTCAGCGTAGTTGTTTTTATAGTGCTTGGGGTGGTGGACTCAGATGTGGGTCTCTCCGGTGAAGTACTGGTCGGGGCCGTCGTCGTCAGAGTGACGGTTGTGAGTGTAGTTGGTGTGGTGGTTGTGGTGGGTGTGGAAAAGGTAGTGGAAATGGTAGGGGTCGACTTTGATGTTGTGCTCTCTGGTGAGCTAGTGGACAAGGTAGTTGTGGTGAGTGTGAGGGTTGTGGGTGTAGTTGGTGTGGCGGTTGTACCGGTTTCGGTAGACGTGGTGGAAGGCGTAGTCGTTGTCAGAGTTGTGCTTCTTCGACTTGTTTTTGGTGAGGAGGTTGTGCTGGACTCTGTTGACGCAGTGGTTTTGGACGTTGTAGAGACAGATGTGGTTGGTGTTGTTTTGCTCGTACTTCTTGGTGTTACTGTGAGGGAGAAATGTGAATCGATATGGTGACATTGACATGAAAATGGTGGATTGCAGAGGAAGAGTTTACTGTGAATAAAGAATTGTATCATTATAAACAGGGGTTTTAGAGTGAGGGCACCTTTGCGCTAGATTAAAAACGACGAAATTGGGTAAACATTTGAGAAGTGGCCCCCTGGTATCTTTAGGAATGGTGATATTTGGGAACACTGACAATAAGTAACTTAACTGCCAATGTTGTGAAAGGAACAAAATTGCATAAAAGCAAGTGCATTTACTGTTTTGTAAAGAAACCCGGACATTTCTGGAAAGGAGTACGTTGTGATCTGTTGTGGTGCTTTAAAGCCTCCTGATGGAAGAGTGATAGGGCGTGAACAAACCATGTCTGGCTTTTGTAAGGTAGTATCTGTCTTTCTGGAAGGTTTTGTGTTAAGTTTGTTGCTTCTTTGAGGTACATTGATCTAAAGCTTTCTGGGTTACACTATACCTCCAGAGATATGGATATGTACTCTCTTCTCTATGCCACCTAATGTTTCTCGCCAACATTTACCAACCCACTGAAAATGAATGCTGGATTATTTTATCTCGCAAGTTTAGGTCCCTATTCTTGGAAGATGCTGTATGCTTTCTGCTCCCTCTGTTGAATCTAGGCATGGGAGCTTGGATCTCCTCACCTCACAGGATAGGGTCTTTCATGCTTTGTTTACTGCCTACGTCAGTTTAGCTCTACTGATCAGGGCACCGTGAGATCTCTGGAACCCTGTGTCTGGTTCTTAGGCCCAGAAAAGATACTGAAGGTGCAGGGAGCTACTTTAGATTCCAGTGGGCACTCGCCCCTAGTGCCTATGCAATCTTATTTGGAGGGGCTCAATCTTAGGGTCTAAAATCGAGAGCAGGAGGGTTAATCTATAACTCTTATTTTACAAACTGACTGTCAACTCACCAGGTGAGGATGGGGTAGTAGGTTTAGTTGGCTCTTTTCCTGCAAAGGAAGAGTGTAAAGAAAAGAAAAATGGTTGAATCCCGGGAAGGTGACTAAACGAAGTAGGCCTCCCTAAACCATCAATCAATGCAATTATATTGGCCTAAGTGGAAAATGCTCCTTGGCAGTGAGTACCACAGCAAGGTGATGTGGCTATGCCTCCTAGTGAGATGATTGGGCTTCCTTGCTCTCCCAGACGGGAGTGAGTGCTGGGCACTGTGGAAGGGGACCTAAACAGATAAATGTCAGAAGGAGCTGTGCGGGGGCGTAGGGGACAGGTAGCAGCGAGCAAGGCCAATGAAGAAAAATGTTCCCCTGGCCTTTCGAGATCTACATACCAAAGAGTAACGCTTCAGCTATGTTTGGCCGAAGAAGCCTATGTAGCGTAAAAGCGAAATGATATACCAGTAATTGCCCAGGTACAGAATGAAAGCAATGACTAAAAGGTACCTGTTGGTGTTGCCCTCGGTGTGGACTTGGTTGACGTAGTAGTTGGAGAAACCGTCGTCAGCGTAGTTGTTTTTACGGTGCTTTGTGTGGTGGACTCAGATGTGGGTCTCTCCGGTGAAGTACTGGTCGGGGCCGTCGTCGTCAGAGTGACGGTTGTGAGTGTAGTTGGTGTGGTGGTTGTGGTGGGTGTGGAGAAGGTAGTGGAAATGGTAGGGGTCGACTTTGATGTTGTGCTCTCTGGTGAGCTAGTGGACAAGGTAGTCGTGGTGAGCGTGAGGGTTGTGGGTGTAGTTGGTGTGGCGGTTGTACCGGTTTCGGTAGACGTGGTGGAAGGCGTAGTCGTTGTCAGAGTTGTGCTTCTTCGACTTGTTTTTGGTGAGGAGGTTGTGCTGGACTCTGTTGACGCAGTGGTTTTGGACGTTGTAGAGACAGATGTGGTTGGTGTTGTTTTGCTCGTACTTCTTGGTGTTACTGTGAGGGAGAAATGTGAATCGATATGGTGACATTGACATGAAAATGGTGGATTGCAGAGGAAGAGTTTACTGTGAATAAAGAATTGTATCATTATGAACAGGGGTTTTAGAGTGAGGGCACCTTTGCGCTAGATTAAAAACGACGAAATTGGGTAAACATTTGAGAAGTGGCCCCCTGGTATCTTTAGGAATGGTGATATTTGGGAACACTGACAATAAGTAACTTAACTGCCAATGTTGTGAAAGGAACAAAATTGCATAAAAGCAAGTGCATTTACTGTTTTGTAAAGAAACCCGGACATTTCTGGAAAGGAGTACGTTGTGATCTGTTGTGGTGCTTTAAAGCCTCCTGATGGAAGAGTGATAGGGCGTGAACAAACCATGTCTGGCTTTTGTAAGGTAGTATCTGTCTTTCTGGAAGGTTTTGTGTTAAGTTTGTTGCTTCTTTGAGGTACATTGATCTAAAGCTTTCTGGGTTACACTATACCTCCAGAGATATGGATATGTACTCTCTTCTCTATGCCACCTAATGTTTCTCGCCAACATTTACCAACCCACTGAAAATGAATGCTGGATTATTTTATCTCGCAAGTTTAGGTCCCTATTCTTGGAAGATGCTGTATGCTTTCTGCTCCCTCTGTTGAATCTAGGCATGGGAGCTTGGATCTCCTCACCTCACAGGATAGGGTCTTTCATGCTTTGTTTACTGCCTACGTCAGTTTAGCTCTACTGATCAGGGCACCGTGAGATCTCTGGAACCCTGTGTCTGGTTCTTAGGCCCAGAAAAGATACTGAAGGTGCAGGGAGCTACTTTAGATTCCAGTGGGCACTCGCCCCTAGTGCCTATGCAATCTTATTTGGAGGGGCTCAATCTGAGGGTCTAAAATCGAGAGCAGGAGGGTTAATCTATAACTCTTATTTTACAAACTGACTGTCAACTCACCAGGTGAGGATGGGGTAGTAGGTTTAGTTGGCTCTTTTCCTGCAAAGGAAGAGTGTAAAGAAAAGAAAAATGGTTGAATCCCGGGAAGGTGACTAAACGAAGTAGGCCTCCCTAAACCATCAATCAATGCAATTATATTGGCCTAAGTGGAAAATGCTCCTTGGCAGTGAGTACCACAGCAAGGTGATGTGGCTATGCCTCCTAGTGAGATGATTGGGCTTCCTTGCTCTCCCAGACGGGAGTGAGTGCTGGGCACTGTGGAAGGGGACCTAAACAGATAAATGTCAGAAGGAGCTGTGCGGGGGCGTAGGGGACAGGTAGCAGCGAGCAAGGCCAATGAAGAAAAATGTTCCCCTGGCCTTTCGAGATCTACATACCAAAGAGTAACGCTTCAGCTATGTTTGGCCGAAGAAGCCTATGTAGCGTAAAAGCGAAATGATATACCAGTAATTGCCCAGGTACAGAATGAAAGCAATGACTAAAAGGTACCTGTTGGTGTTGCCCTCGGTGTGGACTTGGTTGACGTAGTAGTTGGAGAAACCGTCGTCAGCGTAGTTGTTTTTACGGTGCTTTGTGTGGTGGACTCAGATGTGGGTCTCTCCGGTGAAGTACTGGTCGGGGCCGTCGTCGTCAGAGTGACGGTTGTGAGTGTAGTTGGTGTGGTGGTTGTGGTGGGTGTGGAGAAGGTAGTGGAAATGGTAGGGGTCGACTTTGATGTTGTGCTCTCTGGTGAGCTAGTGGACAAGGTAGTCGTGGTGAGCGTGAGGGTTGTGGGTGTAGTTGGTGTGGCGGTTGTACCAGTTTCGGTAGACGTGGTGGAAGGCGTAGTCGTTGTCAGAGTTGTGCTTCTTCGACTTGTTTTTGGTGAGGAGGTTGTGCTGGACTCTGTTGACGCAGTGGTTTTGGACATTGTAGAGACAGATGTGGTTGGTTTTGTTCTGCTCGTACTTCTTGGTGTTGGGGTTTCTACGCTCTCAGATACTGTGAGGGAGAAATGTGAATCGATATGGTGACATTGACAAGAAAATGGTAGATTGCAGAGGAAGAGTTTACTGTGAATAAAGAATCGTATCAATATGAACAGGGGTTTTAGAGTGAGCGCACCTTTGTGCTAGATTAGCAGCAATTTTTTTTGGAAACAATTGACAAGTGGCCCTCTCTCATCCTTTAGGAATGGAGAATGGGCCAGCAGTTGAAATAAATGACTTAATTGCCAACCGTTTTAAAAATCCACACATTTGTAAGGGTGTTTACTGGTTGGGAAAGTAGTGGGGCGGGACAGTTTAAACCATTTTGAGGGGCTAAAGTCAAAGCAGATGAACAAGGCTGATCTACAACTGTGATTTTACCCACCCATTGTAGAACTGTCCCCTTGAGACAGGAGTAGTATGCCTAGGTGACTCTTTTCATGCAAATCAAGAATGTAAAGAAAAGAAAAAAGCTTGAATCTTGTCAGTGTGACTAAATGAAGTAAGCTTTAACAAACCATCAAGCATGGCTCTTAAATTGGCCTAACTGGAAAACAAAATTCGTGGACTGGAGTGCATCAACGAGAGAAAAAGCACCAACATTGTTTGACTCATATCTGCAACCCATTTTAAACTCTCTGGGTCGGTTTCCTTTCAGCCACGTTGAGAGGAAATGGTTTTCAGTATGTGCCTTTCTCAGGAAGGAATAGAGGTTGGATTGCACTGGAATGAAGCGGGTGTATTGGCCTCTGTTTTCGTACCCAGGAGTGAATTCGAGTTAAATATATACAAGGATCTATGCAATCCTAATGATTAAGAATCTGAAAAGGAGGTGGGATATATTGGAAGAGTGAGCTTTGTTTTGTGAGAAAAAAGAAGTTAGGTAGAAGAGGCAAAATGCTGTGTTTACACCATACCCTTCCCACAAGAATGGGCTTCAATCTCCTATGGTGGAGGTTTGCATACCTGTTGGTGTTGCCCTCGGTGTGGACTTGGTTGACGTAGTAGTTGGAGAAACCGTCGTCAGCGTAGTTGTTTTTACGGTGCTTGGGGTGGTGGACTCAGATGTGGGTCTCTCCGGTGAAGTACTGGTCGGGGCCGTCGTCGTCAGAGTGACGGTTGTGAGTGTAGTTGGTGTGGTGGTTGTAGAAAAGGTAGTGGAAATGGTAGGGGTCGACTTTGATGTTGTGCTCTCTGGTGAGCTAGTGGACAAGGTAGTTGTGGTGAGCGTGAGGGTTGTGGGTGTAGTTGGTGTGGCGGTTGTACCGGTTTCGGTAGACGTGGTGGAAGGCGTAGTCGTTGTCAGAGTTGTGCTTCTTCGACTTGTTTTTGGTGAGGAGGTTGTGCTGGACTCTGTTGACGCAGTGGTTTTGGACGTTGTAGAGGCAGATGTGGTTGGTGTTGTTCTGCTCGTACTTCTTGGTGTTGGGGTTTCTACGGTCTCAGATACTGTGAGGGAGAAATGTGAATCGATATGGTGACATTGACAAGAAAATGGTAGATTGCAGAGGAAGAGTTTACTGTGTATAAAGAATTGTATCATTATGAACAGGAGTTTTAGAGTGAGGGCACCTTTGCGCTAGATTAAAAGCGACGAAATTGGGTAAACATTTGAGAAGTGGCCCCCTGATATCTTTAGGAATGGTGATATTTGGGAACACTGACAATAAGTAACTTAACTGCCAATGTTGTGAAAGGAACAAAATTGCATAAAAGCAAGTGCATTTACTGTTTTGTAAAGAAACCCGGACATTTCTGGAAAGGAGTATGTTGTGATCTGTTGTGGTGCTTTAAAGCCTCCTGATGGAAGAGTGATAGGGCGTGAACAAACCATGTCTGGCTTTTGTAATGTAGTATCTGTCTTTCTGGAAGGTTTTGTGTTAAGTTTGTTGCTTCTTTGAGGTACACTGATCTAAAGCTTTCTGGGTTACACTATACCTCCAGAGATATGGATATGTACTCTCTTCTCTATGCCACCTAATGTTTCTCGCCAACATTTACCAACCCACTGAAAATGAATGCTGGATTATTTTATCTCGCAAGTTTAGGTCCCTATTCTTGGAAGATGCTGTATGCTTTCTGCTCCCTCTGTTGAATCTAGGCATGGGAGCTTGGATCTCCTCACCTCACAGGATAGGGTCTTTCATGCTTTGTTTACTGCCTACGTCAGTTTAGCTCTACTGATCAGGGCACCGTGAGATCTCTGGAACCCTGTGTCTGGTTCTTAGGCCCAGAAAAGATACTGAAGGTGCAGGGAGCTACTTTAGATTCCAGTGGGCACTCGCCCCTAGTGCCTATGCAATCTTATTTGGAGGGGCTCAATCTGAGGGTCTAAAATCGAGAGCAGGAGGGTTAATCTATAACTCTTATTTTACAAACTGACTGTCAACTCACCAGGTGAGGATGGGGTAGTAGGTTTAGTTGGCTCTTTTCCTGCAAAGGAAGAGTGTAAAGAAAAGAAAAATGGTTGAATCCCGGGAAGGTGACTAAACGAAGTAGGCCTCCCTAAACCATCAATCAATGCAATTATATTGGCCTAAGTGGAAAATGCTCCTTGGCAGTGAGTACCACAGCAAGGTGATGTGGCTATGCCTCCTAGTGAGATGATTGGGCTTCCTTGCTCTCCCAGACGGGAGTGAGTGCTGGGCACTGTGGAAGGGGACCTAAACAGATAAATGTCAGAAGGAGCTGTGCGGGGGCGTAGGGGACAGGTAGCAGCGAGCAAGGCCAATGAAGAAAAATGTTCCCCTGGCCTTTCGAGATCTACATACCAAAGAGTAACGCTTCAGCTATGTTTGGCCGAAGAAGCCTATGTAGCGTAAAAGCGAGATGATATACCAGTAATTGCCCAGGTACAGAATGAAAGCAATGACTAAAAGGTACCTGTTGGTGTTGCCCTCGGTGTGGACTTGGTTGACGTAGTAGTTGGCGAAACCGTCGTCAGCGTAGTTGTTTTTACGGTGCTTTGTGTGGTGGACTCAGATGTGGGTCTCTCCGGTGAAGTACTGGTCGGGGCCGTCGTCGTCAGAGTGACGGTTGTGAGTGTAGTTGGTGTGGTGGTTGTGGTGGGTGTGGAGAAGGTAGTGGAAATGGTAAGGGTCGACTTTGATGTTGTGCTCTCTGGTGAGCTAGTGGACAAGGTAGTCGTGGTGAGCGTGAGGGTTGTGGGTGTAGTTGGTGTGGCGGTTGTACCGGTTTCGGTAGACGTAGTGGAAGGCGTAGTCGTTGTCAGAGTTGTGCTTCTTCGACTTGTTTTTGGTGAGGAGGTTGTGCTGGACTCTGTTGACGCAGTGGTTTTGGACGTTGTAGAGACAGATGTGGTTGGTTTTGTTCTGCTCGTACTTCTTGGTGTTGGGGTTTCTACGGTCTCAGATACTGTGAGGGAGAAATGTGAATCGATATGGTGACATTGACAAGAAAATGGTAGATTGCAGAGGAAGAGTTTACTGTGAATAAAGAATCGTATCAATATGAACAGGGGTTTTAGAGTGAGCGCACCTTTGTGCTAGATTAGCAGCAATTTTTTTTGGAAACAATTGACAAGTGGCCCTCTCTCATCCTTTCGGAATGGAGAATGGGCCAGCAGTTGAAATAAATGACTTAATTGCCAACCGTTTTAAAAATCCACACATTTGTAAGGGTGTTTACTGGTTGGGAAAGTAGTGGGGCGGGACAGTTTAAACCATTTTGAGGGGCTAAAGTCAAAGCAGATGAACAAGGCTGATCTACAACTGTGATTTTACCCACCCATTGTAGAACTGTCCCCTTGAGACAGGAGTAGTATGCCTAGGTGACTCTTTTCATGCAAATCAAGAATGTAAAGAAAAGAAAAAAGCTTGAATCTTGTCAGTGTGACTAAATGAAGTAAGCTTTAACAAACCATCAAGCATGGCTCTTAAATTGGCCTAACTGGAAAACAAAATTCGTGGACTGGAGTGCATCAACGAGAGAAAAAGCACCAACATTGTTTGACTCATATCTGCAACCCATTTTAAACTCTCTGGGTCGGTTTCCTTTCAGCCACGTTGAGAGGAAATGGTTTTCAGTATGTGCCTTTCTCAGGAAGGAATAGAGGTTGGATTGCACTGGAATGAAGCGGGTGTATTGGCCTCTGTTTTCGTACCCAGGAGTGAATTTGAGTTAAATATATACAAGGATCTATGCAATCCTAATGATTAAGAATCTGAAAAGGAGGTGGGATATATTGGAAGAGTGAGCTTTGTTTTGTGAGAAAAAAGAAGTTAGGTAGAAGAGGCAAAATGCTGTGTTTACACCATACCCTTCCCACAAGAATGGGCTTCAATCTCCTATGGTGGAGGTTTGCATACCTGTTGGTGTTGCCCTCGGTGTGGACTTGGTTGACGTAGTAGTTGGAGAAACCATCGTCAGCGTAGTTGTTTTTACGGTGCTTGGGGTGGTGGACTCAGATGTGGGTCTCTCCGGTGAAGTACTGGTCGGGGCCGTCGTCGTCAGAGTGACGGTTGTGAGTGTAGTTGGTGTGGTGGTTGTGGAAAAGGTAGTGGAAATGGTAGGGGTCGACTTTGATGTTGTGCTCTCTGGTGAGCTAGTGGACAAGGTAGTTGTGGTGAGCGTGAGGGTTGTGGGTGTAGTTGGTGTGGCGGTTGTACCGGTTTCGGTAGACGTGGTGGAAGGCGTAGTCGTTGTCAGAGTTGTGCTTCTTCGACTTGTTTTTGGTGAGGAGGTTGTGCTGGACTCTGTTGACGCAGTGGTTTTGGACGTTGTAGAGGCAGATGTGGTTGGTGTTGTTCTGCTCGTACTTCTTGGTGTTGGGGTTTCTACGGTCTCAGATACTGTGAGGGAGAAATGTGAATCGATATGGTGACATTGACAAGAAAATGGTAGATTGCAGAGGAAGAGTTTACTGTGTATAAAGAATTGTATCATTATGAACAGGAGTTTTAGAGTGAGGGCACCTTTGCGCTAGATTAAAAGCGACGAAATTGGGTAAACATTTGAGAAGTGGCCCCCTGATATCTTTAGGAATGGTGATATTTGGGAACACTGACAATAAGTAACTTAACTGCCAATGTTGTGAAAGGAACAAAATTGCATAAAAGCAAGTGCATTTACTGTTTTGTAAAGAAACCCGGACATTTCTGGAAAGGAGTATGTTGTGATCTGTTGTGGTGCTTTAAAGCCTCCTGATGGAAGAGTGATAGGGCGTGAACAAACCATGTCTGGCTTTTGTAATGTAGTATCTGTCTTTCTGGAAGGTTTTGTGTTAAGTTTGTTGCTTCTTTGAGGTACACTGATCTAAAGCTTTCTGGGTTACACTATACCTCCAGAGATATGGATATGTACTCTCTTCTCTATGCCACCTAATGTTTCTCGCCAACATTTACCAACCCACTGAAAATGAATGCTGGATTATTTTATCTCGCAAGTTTAGGTCCCTATTCTTGGAAGATGCTGTATGCTTTCTGCTCCCTCTGTTGAATCTAGGCATGGGAGCTTGGATCTCCTCACCTCACAGGATAGGGTCTTTCATGCTTTGTTTACTGCCTACGTCAGTTTAGCTCTACTGATCAGGGCACCGTGAGATCTCTGGAACCCTGTGTCTGGTTCTTAGGCCCAGAAAAGATACTGAAGGTGCAGGGAGCTACTTTAGATTCCAGTGGGCACTCGCCCCTAGTGCCTATGCAATCTTATTTGGAGGGGCTCAATCTGAGGGTCTAAAATCGAGAGCAGGAGGGTTAATCTATAACTCTTATTTTACAAACTGACTGTCAACTCACCAGGTGAGGATGGGGTAGTAGGTTTAGTTGGCTCTTTTCCTGCAAAGGAAGAGTGTAAAGAAAAGAAAAATGGTTGAATCCCGGGAAGGTGACTAAACGAAGTAGGCCTCCCTAAACCATCAATCAATGCAATTATATTGGCCTAAGTGGAAAATGCTCCTTGGCAGTGAGTACCACAGCAAGGTGATGTGGCTATGCCTCCTAGTGAGATGATTGGGCTTCCTTGCTCTCCCAGACGGGAGTGAGTGCTGGGCACTGTGGAAGGGGACCTAAACAGATAAATGTCAGAAGGAGCTGTGCGGGGGCGTAGGGGACAGGTAGCAGCGAGCAAGGCCAATGAAGAAAAATGTTCCCCTGGCCTTTCGAGATCTACATACCAAAGAGTAACGCTTCAGCTATGTTTGGCCGAAGAAGCCTATGTAGCGTAAAAGCGAGATGATATACCAGTAATTGCCCAGGTACAGAATGAAAGCAATGACTAAAAGGTACCTGTTGGTGTTGCCCTCGGTGTGGACTTGGTTGACGTAGTAGTTGGAGAAACCGTCGTCAGCGTAGTTGTTTTTACGGTGCTTTGTGTGGTGGACTCAGATGTGGGTCTCTCCGGTGAAGTACTGGTCAGGGCCGTCGTCGTCAGAGTGACGGTTGTGAGTGTAGTTGGTGTGGTGGTTGTGGTGGGTGTGGAGAAGGTAGTGGAAATGGTAAGGGTCGACTTTGATGTTGTGCTCTCTGGTGAGCTAGTGGACAAGGTAGTCGTGGTGAGCGTGAGGGTTGTGGGTGTAGTTGGTGTGGCGGTTGTACCGGTTTCGGTAGACGTAGTGGAAGGCGTAGTCGTTGTCAGAGTTGTGCTTCTTCGACTTGTTTTTGGTGAGGAGGTTGTGCTGGACTCTGTTGACGCAGTGGTTTTGGACGTTGTAGAGACAGATGTGGTTGGTTTTGTTCTGCTCGTACTTCTTGGTGTTGGGGTTTCTACGGTCTCAGATACTGTGAGGGAGAAATGTGAATCGATATGGTGACATTGACAAGAAAATGGTAGATTGCAGAGGAAGAGTTTACTGTGAATAAAGAATCGTATCAATATGAACAGGGGTTTTAGAGTGAGCGCACCTTTGTGCTAGATTAGCAGCAATTTTTTTTGGAAACAATTGACAAGTGGCCCTCTCTCATCCTTTCGGAATGGAGAATGGGCCAGCAGTTGAAATAAATGACTTAATTGCCAACCGTTTTAAAAATCCACACATTTGTAAGGGTGTTTACTGGTTGGGAAAGTAGTGGGGCGGGACAGTTTAAACCATTTTGAGGGGCTAAAGTCAAAGCAGATGAACAAGGCTGATCTACAACTGTGATTTTACCCACCCATTGTAGAACTGTCCCCTTGAGACAGGAGTAGTATGCCTAGGTGACTCTTTTCATGCAAATCAAGAATGTAAAGAAAAGAAAAAAGCTTGAATCTTGTCAGTGTGACTAAATGAAGTAAGCTTTAACAAACCATCAAGCATGGCTCTTAAATTGGCCTAACTGGAAAACAAAATTCGTGGACTGGAGTGCATCAACGAGAGAAAAAGCACCAACATTGTTTGACTCATATCTGCAACCCATTTTAAACTCTCTGGGTCGGTTTCCTTTCAGCCACGTTGAGAGGAAATGGTTTTCAGTATGTGCCTTTCTCAGGAAGGAATAGAGGTTGGATTGCACTGGAATGAAGCGGGTGTATTGGCCTCTGTTTTCGTACCCAGGAGTGAATTCGAGTTAAATATATACAAGGATCTATGCAATCCTAATGATTAAGAATCTGAAAAGGAGGTGGGATATATTGGAAGAGTGAGCTTTGTTTTGTGAGAAAAAAGAAGTTAGGTAGAAGAGGCAAAATGCTGTGTTTACACCATACCCTTCCCACAAGAATGGGCTTCAATCTCCTATGGTGGAGGTTTGCATACCTGTTGGTGTTGCCCTCGGTGTGGACTTGGTTGACGTAGTAGTTGGAGAAACCATCGTCAGCGTAGTTGTTTTTACGGTGCTTGGGGTGGTGGACTCAGATGTGGGTCTCTCCGGTGAAGTACTGGTCGGGGCCGTCGTCGTCAGAGTGACGGTTGTGAGTGTAGTTGGTGTGGTGGTTGTGGTGGGTGTGGAAAAGGTAGTGGAAATGGTAGGGGTCGACTTTGATGTTGTGCTCTCTGGTGAGCTAGTGGACAAGGTAGTTGTGGTGAGCGTGAGGGTTGTGGGTGTAGTTGGTGTGGCGGTTGTACCGGTTTCGGTAGACGTGGTGGAAGGCGTAGTCGTTGTCAGAGTTGTGCTTCTTCGACTTGTTTTTGGTGAGGAGGTTGTGCTGGACTCTGTTGACGCAGTGGTTTTGGACGTTGTAGAGGCAGATGTGGTTGGTGTTGTTCTGCTCGTACTTCTTGGTGTTGGGGTTTCTACGGTCTCAGATACTGTGAGGGAGAAATGTGAATCGATATGGTGACATTGACAAGAAAATGGTAGATTGCAGAGGAAGAGTTTACTGTGTATAAAGAATTGTATCATTATGAACAGGAGTTTTAGAGTGAGGGCACCTTTGCGCTAGATTAAAAGCGACGAAATTGGGTAAACATTTGAGAAGTGGCCCCCTGATATCTTTAGGAATGGTGATATTTGGGAACACTGACAATAAGTAACTTAACTGCCAATGTTGTGAAAGGAACAAAATTGCATAAAAGCAAGTGCATTTACTGTTTTGTAAAGAAACCCGGACATTTCTGGAAAGGAGTACGTTGTGATCTGTTGTGGTGTTTTAAAGCCTCCTGATGGAAGAGAGATAGGGTGTGAACAAACCATGTCTGGCTTTTGTAAGGTAGTATCTGTCTTTCTGGAAGGTTTTGTGTTAAGTTTGTTGCTTCTTTGAGGTAGATTGATCTAAAGCTTTCTGGGTTACACTATACCTCCAGAGATATGGATATGTACTCTCTTCTCTATGCCACCTAATGTTTCTCTCAAACATTTACCAACCCACTGAAAATGAATGCTGGATTATTTTATCTCGCAAGTTTAGGTCCCTATTCTTGGAAGATGCTGAATGCTTTCTGCTCCCTCTGTTGAATCTAGGCATGGGAGCTTGGATCTCCTCACCTCACAGGGTAGGGTCTTTCATGCTTTGTTTACTGCCTACGTCAGTTTAGCTCTACTGATCAGGGCACCGTGAGATCTCTGGAACCCTGTGTCTGGTTCTTAGGCCCAGAAAAGATACTGAAGGTGCAGGGAGCTACTTTAGATTCCAGTGGGCACTCGCCCCTAGTGCCTATGCAATCTTATTTGGAGGGGCTCAATGTGAGGGTCTAAAATCGAGAGCAGGAGGGTTAATCTATAACTCTTATTTTACAAACTGACTGTCAACTCACCAGGTGAGGATGGGGCAGTAGGTTTAGTTGGCTCTTTTCCTGCAAAGGAAGAGTGTAAAGAAAAGAAAAATGGTTGAATCCCGGGAAGGTGACTAAACGAAGTAGGCCTCCCTAAACCATCAATCAATGCAAATATATTGGCCTAAGTGGAAAATGCTCCTTGGCAGTGAGTACCACAGCAAGGTGATGTGGCTATGCCTCCTAGTGAGATGATTGGACTTCCTTGCTCTCCCAGACGGGAGTGAGTGCTGGGCACTGTGGAAGGGGACCTAAACAGATAAATGTCAGAAGGAGCTGTGCGGGGGCGTAGGGGACAGGTAGCAGCGAGCAAGGCCAATGAAGAAAAATGTTCCCCTGGCCTTTCGAGATCTACATACCAAAGAGTAACGCTTCAGCTATGTTTGGCCGAAGAAGCCTATGTAGCGTAAAAGCGAGATGATATACCAGTAATTGCCCAGGTACAGAATGAAAGCAATGACTAAAAGGTACCTGTTGGTGTTGCCCTCGGTGTGGACTTGGTTGACGTAGTAGTTGGAGAAACCGTCGTCAGCGTAGTTGTTTTTACGGTGCTTTGTGTGGTGGACTCAGATGTGGGTCTCTCCGGTGAAGTACTGGTCGGGGCCGTCGTCGTCAGAGTGACGGTTGTGAGTGTAGTTGGTGTGGTGGTTGTGGTGGGTGTGGAGAAGGTAGTGGAAATGGTAGGGGTCGACTTTGATGTTGTGCTCTCTGGTGAGCTAGTGGACAAGGTAGTTGTGGTGAGCGTGAGGGTTGTGGGTGTAGTTGGTGTGGCGGTTGTACCGGTTTCGGTAGACGTGGTGGAAGGCGTAGTCGTTGTCAGAGTTGTGCTTCTTCGACTTGTTTTTGGTGAGGAGGTTGTGCTGGACTCTGTTGACGCAGTGGTTTTGGACGTTGTAGAGACAGATGTGGTTGGTGTTGTTCTGCTCGTACTTCTTGGTGTTGGGGTTTCTACGGTCTCAGATACTGTGAGGGAGAAATGTGAATCGATATGGTGACATTGACAAGAAAATGGTAGATTGCAGAGGAAGAGTTTACTGTGAATAAAGAATCGTATCAATATGAACAGGGGTTTTAGAGTGAGCGCACCTTTGTGCTAGATTAGCAGCAATTTTTTTTGGAAACAATTGACAAGTGGCCCTCTCTCATCCTTTCGGAATGGAGAATGGGCCAGCAGTTGAAATAAATGACTTAATTGCCAACCGTTTTAAAAATCCACACATTTGTAAGGGTGTTTACTGGTTGGGAAAGTAGTGGGGTGGGACAGTTTAAACCATTTTGAGGGGCTAAAGTCAAAGCAGATGAACAAGGCTGATCTACAACTGTGATTTTACCCACCCATTCTAGAACTGTCCCCTTGAGACAGGAGTAGTATGCCTAGGTGACTCTTTTCATGCAAATCAAGAATGTAAAGAAAAGAAAAAAGCTTGAATCTTGTCAGTGTGACTAAATGAAGTAAGCTTTAACAAACCATCAAGCATGGCTCTTAAATTGGCCTAACTGGAAAACAAAATTCGTGGACTGGAGTGCATCAACGAGAGAAAAAGCACCAACATTGTTTGACTCATATCTGCAACCCATTTTAAACTCTCTGGGTCGGTTTCCTTTCAGCCACGTTGAGAGGAAATGGTTTTCAGTATGTGCCTTTCTCAGGAAGGAATAGAGGTTGGATTGCACTGGAATGAAGCGGGTGTATTGGCCTCTGTTTTCGTACCCAGGAGTGAATTCGAGTTAAATATATACAAGGATCTATGCAATCCTAATGATTAAGAATCTGAAAAGGAGGTGGGATATATTGGAAGAGTGAGCTTTGTTTTGTGAGAAAAAAGAAGTTAGGTAGAAGAGGCAAAATGCTGTGTTTACACCATACCCTTCCCACAAGAATGGGCTTCAATCTCCTATGGTGGAGGTTTGCATACCTGTTGGTGTTGCCCTCGGTGTGGATTTGGTTGACGTAGTAGTTGGAGAAACCGTCATCAGCGTAGTTGTTTTTACGGTGCTTGGGGTGGTGGACTCAGATGTGGGTCTCTCCGGTGAAGTACTGGTCGGGGCCGTCGTCGTCAGAGTGACGGTTGTGAGTGTAGTTGGTGTGGTGGTTGTGGTGGGTGTGGAAAAGGTAGTGGAAATGGTAGGGGTCGACTTTGATGTTGTGCTCTCTGGTGAGCTAGTGGACAAGGTAGTTGTGGTGAGCGTGAGGGTTGTGGGTGTAGTTGGTGTGGCGGTTGTACCGGTTTCGGTAGACGTGGTGGAAGGCGTAGTCGTTGTCAGAGTTGTGCTTCTTCGACTTGTTTTTGGTGAGGAGGTTGTGCTGGACTCTGTTGACGCAGTGGTTTTGGACGTTGTAGAGACAGATGTGGTTGGTGTTGTTCTGCTCGTACTTCTTGGTGTTGGGGTTTCTACGGTCTCAGATACTGTGAGGGAGAAATGTGAATCGATATGGTGACATTGACAAGAAAATGGTAGATTGCAGAGGAAGAGTTTACTGTGTATAAAGAATTGTATCATTATGAACAGGAGTTTTAGAGTGAGGGCACCTTTGCGCTAGATTAAAAGCGACGAAATTGGGTAAACATTTGAGAAGTGGCCCCCTGATATCTTTAGGAATGGTGATATTTGGGAACACTGACAATAAGTAACTTAACTGCCAATGTTGTGAAAGGAACAAAATTGCATAAAAGCAAGTGCATTTACTGTTTTGTAAAGAAACCCGGACATTTCTGGAAAGGAGTACGTTGTGATCTGTTGTGGTGTTTTAAAGCCTCCTGATGGAAGAGAGATAGGGTGTGAACAAACCATGTCTGGCTTTTGTAAGGTAGTATCTGTCTTTCTGGAAGGTTTTGTGTTAAGTTTGTTGCTTCTTTGAGGTAGATTGATCTAAAGCTTTCTGGGTTACACTATACCTCCAGAGATATGGATATGTACTCTCTTCTCTATGCCACCTAATGTTTCTCTCAAACATTTACCAACCCACTGAAAATGAATGCTGGATTATTTTATCTCGCAAGTTTAGGTCCCTATTCTTGGAAGATGCTGAATGCTTTCTGCTCCCTCTGTTGAATCTAGGCATGGGAGCTTGGATCTCCTCACCTCACAGGGTAGGGTCTTTCATGCTTTGTTTACTGCCTACGTCAGTTTAGCTCTACTGATCAGGGCACCGTGAGATCTCTGGAACCCTGTGTCTGGTTCTTAGGCCCAGAAAAGATACTGAAGGTGCAGGGAGCTACTTTAGATTCCAGTGGGCACTCGCCCCTAGTGCCTATGCAATCTTATTTGGAGGGGCTCAATCTGAGGGTCTAAAATCGAGAGCAGGAGGGTTAATCTATAACTCTTATTTTACAAACTGACTGTCAACTCACCAGGTGAGGATGGGGCAGTAGGTTTAGTTGGCTCTTTTCCTGCAAAGGAAGAGTGTAAAGAAAAGAAAAATGGTTGAATCCCGGGAAGGTGACTAAACGAAGTAGGCCTCCCTAAACCATCAATCAATGCAAATATATTGGCCTAAGTGGAAAATGCTCCTTGGCAGTGAGTACCACAGCAAGGTGATGTGGCTATGCCTCCTAGTGAGATGATTGGACTTCCTTGCTCTCCCAGACGGGAGTGAGTGCTGGGCACTGTGGAAGGGGACCTAAACAGATAAATGTCAGAAGGAGCTGTGCGGGGGCGTAGGGGACAGGTAGCAGCGAGCAAGGCCAATGAAGAAAAATGTTCCCCTGGCCTTTCGAGATCTACATACCAAAGAGTAACGCTTCAGCTATGTTTGGCCGAAGAAGCCTATGTAGCGTAAAAGCGAGATGATATACCAGTAATTGCCCAGGTACAGAATGAAAGCAATGACTAAAAGGTACCTGTTGGTGTTGCCCTCGGTGTGGACTTGGTTGACGTAGTAGTTGGAGAAACCGTCGTCAGCGTAGTTGTTTTTACGGTGCTTTGTGTGGTGGACTCAGATGTGGGTCTCTCCGGTGAAGTACTGGTCGGGGCCGTCGTCGTCAGAGTGACGGTTGTGAGTGTAGTTGGTGTGGTGGTTGTGGTGGGTGTGGAGAAGGTAGTGGAAATGGTAGGGGTCGACTTTGATGTTGTGCTCTCTGGTGAGCTAGTGGACAAGGTAGTTGTGGTGAGCGTGAGGGTTGTGGGTGTAGTTGGTGTGGCGGTTGTACCGGTTTCGGTAGACGTGGTGGAAGGCGTAGTCGTTGTCAGAGTTGTGCTTCTTCGACTTGTTTTTGGTGAGGAGGTTGTGCTGGACTCTGTTGACGCAGTGGTTTTGGACGTTGTAGAGACAGATGTGGTTGGTGTTGTTCTGCTCGTACTTCTTGGTGTTGGGGTTTCTACGGTCTCAGATACTGTGAGGGAGAAATGTGAATCGATATGGTGACATTGACAAGAAAATGGTAGATTGCAGAGGAAGAGTTTACTGTGAATAAAGAATCGTATCAATATGAACAGGGGTTTTAGAGTGAGCGCACCTTTGTGCTAGATTAGCAGCAATTTTTTTTGGAAACAATTGACAAGTGGCCCTCTCTCATCCTTTCGGAATGGAGAATGGGCCAGCAGTTGAAATAAATGACTTAATTGCCAACCGTTTTAAAAATCCACACATTTGTAAGGGTGTTTACTGGTTGGGAAAGTAGTGGGGTGGGACAGTTTAAACCATTTTGAGGGGCTAAAGTCAAAGCAGATGAACAAGGCTGATCTACAACTGTGATTTTACCCACCCATTGTAGAACTGTCCCCTTGAGACAGGAGTAGTATGCCTAGGTGACTCTTTTCATGCAAATCAAGAATGTAAAGAAAAGAAAAAAGCTTGAATCTTGTCAGTGTGACTAAATGAAGTAAGCTTTAACAAACCATCAAGCATGGCTCTTAAATTGGCCTAACTGGAAAACAAAATTCGTGGACTGGAGTGCATCAACGAGAGAAAAAGCACCAACATTGTTTGACTCATATCTGCAACCCATTTTAAACTCTCTGGGTCGGTTTCCTTTCAGCCACGTTGAGAGGAAATGGTTTTCAGTATGTGCCTTTCTCAGGAAGGAATAGAGGTTGGATTGCACTGGAATGAAGCGGGTGTATTGGCCTCTGTTTTCGTACCCAGGAGTGAATTCGAGTTAAATATATACAAGGATCTATGCAATCCTAATGATTAAGAATCTGAAAAGGAGGTGGGATATATTGGAAGAGTGAGCTTTGTTTTGTGAGAAAAAAGAAGTTAGGTAGAAGAGGCAAAATGCTGTGTTTACACCATACCCTTCCCACAAGAATGGGCTTCAATCTCCTATGGTGGAGGTTTGCATACCTGTTGGTGTTGCCCTCGGTGTGGATTTGGTTGACGTAGTAGTTGGAGAAACCGTCATCAGCGTAGTTGTTTTTACGGTGCTTGGGGTGGTGGACTCAGATGTGGGTCTCTCCGGTGAAGTACTGGTCGGGGCCGTCGTCGTCAGAGTGACGGTTGTGAGTGTAGTTGGTGTGGTGGTTGTGGTGGGTGTGGAATAGGTAGTGGAAATGGTAGGGGTCGACTTTGACGTTGTGCTCTCTGGTGAGCTAGTGGACAAGGTAGTTGTGGTGAGCGTGAGGGTTGTGGGTGTAGTTGGTGTGGCGGTTGTACCGGTTTCGGTAGACGTGGTAGAAGGCGTAGTCGTTGTCAGAGTTGTGCTTCTTCGACTTGTTTTTGGTGAGGAGGTTGTGCTGGACTCTGTTGACGCAGTGGTTTTGGACGTTGTAGAGACAGATGTGGTTGGTGTTGTTCTGCTCGTACTTCTTGGTGTTGGGGTTTCTACGGTCTCAGATACTGTGAGGGAGAAATGTGAATCGATATGGTGACATTGACAAGAAAATGGTAGATTGCAGAGGAAGAGTTTACTGTGTATAAAGAATTGTATCATTATGAACAGGAGTTTTAGAGTGAGGGCACCTTTGCGCTAGATTAAAAGCGACGAAATTGGGTAAACATTTGAGAAGTGGCCCCCTGATATCTTTAGGAATGGTGATATTTGGGAACACTGACAATAAGTAACTTAACTGCCAATGTTGTGAAAGGAACAAAATTGCATAAAAGCAAGTGCATTTACTGTTTTGTAAAGAAACCCGGACATTTCTGGAAAGGAGTACGTTGTGATCTGTTGTGGTGTTTTAAAGCCTCCTGATGGAAGAGAGATAGGGTGTGAACAAACCATGTCTGGCTTTTGTAAGGTAGTATCTGTCTTTCTGGAAGGTTTTGTGTTAAGTTTGTTGCTTCTTTGAGGTACATTGATCTAAAGCTTTCTGGGTTACACTATACCTCCAGAGATATGGATATGTACTCTCTTCTCTATGCCACCTAATGTTTCTCTCAAACATTTACCAACCCACTGAAAATGAATGCTGGATTATTTTATCTCGCAAGTTTAGGTCCCTATTCTTGGAAGATGCTGAATGCTTTCTGCTCCCTCTGTTGAATCTAGGCATGGGAGCTTGGATCTCCTCACCTCACAGGATAGGGTCTTTCATGCTTTGTTTACTGCCTACGTCAGTTTAGCTCTACTGATCAGGGCACCGTGAGATCTCTGGAACCCTGTGTCTGGTTCTTAGGCCCAGAAAAGATACTGAAGGTGCAGGGAGCTACTTTAGATTCCAGTGGGCACTCGCCCCTAGTGCCTATGCAATCTTATTTGGAGGGGCTCAATCTGAGGGTCTAAAATCGAGAGCAGGAGGGTTAATCTATAACTCTTATTTTACAAACTGACTGTCAACTCACCAGGTGAGGATGGGGCAGTAGGTTTAGTTGGCTCTTTTCCTGCAAAGGAAGAGTGTAAAGAAAAGAAAAATGGTTGAATCCCGGGAAGGTGACTAAACGAAGTAGGCCTCCCTAAACCATCAATCAATGCAAATATATTGGCCTAAGTGGAAAATGCTCCTTGGCAGTGAGTACCACAGCAAGGTGATGTGACTATGCCTCCTAGTGAGATGATTGGACTTCCTTGCTCTCCCAGACGGGAGTGAGTGCTGGGCACTGTGGAAGGGGACCTAAACAGATAAATGTCAGAAGGAGCTGTGCGGGGGCGTAGGGGACAGGTAGCAGCGAGCAAGGCCAATGAAGAAAAATGTTCCCCTGGCCTTTCGAGATCTACATACCAAAGAGTAACGCTTCAGCTATGTTTGGCCGAAGAAGCCTATGTAGCGTAAAAGCGAGATGATATACCAGTAATTGCCCAGGTACAGAATGAAAGCAATGACTAAAAGGTACCTGTTGGTGTTGCCCTCGGTGTGGACTTGGTTGACGTAGTAGTTGGAGAAACCGTCGTCAGCGTAGTTGTTTTTATGGTGCTTTGTGTGGTGGACTCAGATGTGGGTCTCTCCGGTGAAGTACTGGTCGGGGCCGTCGTCGTCAGAGTGACGGTTGTGAGTGTAGTTGGTGTGGTGTTTGTGGTGGGTGTGGAGAAGGTAGTGGAAATGGTAGGGGTCGACTTTGATGTTGTGCTCTCTGGTGAGCTAGTGGACAAGGTAGTTGTGGTGAGCGTGAGGGTTGTGGGTGTAGTTGGTGTGGCGGTTGTACCGGTTTCGGTAGACGTGGTGGAAGGCGTAGTCGTTGTCAGAGTTGTGCTTCTTCGACTTGTTTTTGGTGAGGAGGTTGTGCTGGACTCTGTTGACGCAGTGGTTTTGGACGTTGTAGAGACAGATGTGGTTGGTTTTGTTCTGCTCGTACTTCTTGGTGTTGGGGTTTCTACGGTCTCAGATACTGTGAGGGAGAAATGTGAATCGATATGGTGACATTGACAAGAAAATGGTAGATTGCAGAGGAAGAGTTTACTGTGAATAAAGAATCGTATCAATATGAACAGGGGTTTTAGAGTGAGCGCACCTTTGTGCTAGATTAGCAGCAATTTTTTTTGGAAACAATTGACAAGTGGCCCTCTCTCATCCTTTAGGAATGGAGAATGGGCCAGCAGTTGAAATAAATGACTTAATTGCCAACCGTTTTAAAAATCCACACATTTGTAAGGGTGTTTACTGGTTGGGAAAGTAGTGGGGCGGGACAGTTTAAACCATTTTGAGGGGCTAAAGTCAAAGCAGATGAACAAGGCTGATCTACAACTGTGATTTTACCCACCCATTGTAGAACTGTCCCCTTGAGACAGGAGTAGTATGCCTAGGTGACTCTTTTCATGCAAATCAAGAATGTAAAGAAAAGAAAAAAGCTTGAATCTTGTCAGTGTGACTAAATGAAGTAAGCTTTAACAAACCATCAAGCATGGCTCTTAAATTGGCCTAACTGGAAAACAAAATTCGTGGACTGGAGTGCATCAACGAGAGAAAAAGCACCAACATTGTTTGACTCATATCTGCAACCCATTTTAAACTCTCTGGGTCGGTTTCCTTTCAGCCACGTTGAGAGGAAATGGTTTTCAGTATGTGCCTTTCTCAGGAAGGAATAGAGGTTGGATTGCACTGGAATGAAGCGGGTGTATTGGACTCTGTTTTCGTACCCAGGAGTGAATTCGAGTTAAATATATACAAGGATCTATGCAATCCTAATGATTAAGAATCTGAAAAGGAGGTGGGATATATTGGAAGAGTGAGCTTTGTTTTGTGAGAAAAAACAAGTTAGGTAGAAGAGGCAAAATGCTGTGTTTACACCATACCCTTCCCACAAGAATGGGCTTCAATCTCCTATGGTGGAGGTTTGCATACCTGTTGGTGTTGCCCTCGGTGTGGACTTGGTTGACGTAGTAGTTGGAGAAACCGTCGTCAGCGTAGTTGTTTTTACGGTGCTTTGTGTGGTGGACTCAGATGTGGGTCTCTCCGGTGAAGTACTGGTCGGGGCCGTCGTCGTCAGAGTGACGGTTGTGAGTGTAGTTGGTGTGGTGGTTGTGGTGGGTGTGGAATAGGTAGTGGAAATGGTAGGGGTCGACTTTGATGTTGTGCTCTCTGGTGAGCTAGTGGACAAGGTAGTTGTGGTGAGCGTGAGGGTTGTGGGTGTAGTTGGTGTGGCGGTTGTACCGGTTTCGGTAGACGTGGTGGAAGGCGTAGTCGTTGTCAGAGTTGTGCTTCTTCGACTTGTTTTTGGTGAGGAGGTTGTGCTGGACTCTGTTGACGCAGTGGTTTTGGACGTTGTAGAGACAGATGTGGTTGGTGTTGTTCTGCTCGTACTTCTTGGTGTTGGGGTTTCTACGGTCTCAGATACTGTGAGGGAGAAATGTGAATCGATATGGTGACATTGACAAGAAAATGGTAGATTGCAGAGGAAGAGTTTACTGTGTATAAAGAATTGTATCATTATGAACAGGAGTTTTAGAGTGAGGGCACCTTTGCGCTAGATTAAAAGCGACGAAATTGGGTAAACATTTGAGAAGTGGCCCCCTGATATCTTTAGGAATGGTGATATTTGGGAACACTGACAATAAGTAACTTAACTGCCAATGTTGTGAAAGGAACAAAATTGCATAAAAGCAAGTGCATTTACTGTTTTGTAAAGAAACCCGGACATTTCTGGAAAGGAGTACGTTGTGATCTGTTGTGGTGTTTTAAAGCCTCCTGATGGAAGAGAGATAGGGTGTGAACAAACCATGTCTGGCTTTTGTAAGGTAGTATCTGTCTTTCTGGAAGGTTTTGTGTTAAGTTTGTTGCTTCTTTGAGGTACATTGATCTAAAGCTTTCTGGGTTACACTATACCTCCAGAGATATGGATATGTACTCTCTTCTCTATGCCACCTAATGTTTCTCTCAAACATTTACCAACCCACTGAAAATGAATGCTGGATTATTTTATCTCGCAAGTTTAGGTCCCTATTCTTGGAAGATGCTGAATGCTTTCTGCTCCCTCTGTTGAATCTAGGCATGGGAGCTTGGATCTCCTCACCTCACAGGGTAGGGTCTTTCATGCTTTGTTTACTGCCTACGTCAGTTTAGCTCTACTGATCAGGGCACCGTGAGATCTCTGGAACCCTGTGTCTGGTTCTTAGGCCCAGAAAAGATACTGAAGGTGCAGGGAGCTACTTTAGATTCCAGTGGGCACTCGCCCCTAGTGCCTATGCAATCTTATTTGGAGGGGCTCAATGTGAGGGTCTAAAATCGAGAGCAGGAGGGTTAATCTATAACTCTTATTTTACAAACTGACTGTCAACTCACCAGGTGAGGATGGGGCAGTAGGTTTAGTTGGCTCTTTTCCTGCAAAGGAAGAGTGTAAAGAAAAGAAAAATGGTTGAATCCCGGGAAGGTGACTAAACGAAGTAGGCCTCCCTAAACCATCAATCAATGCAAATATATTGGCCTAAGTGGAAAATGCTCCTTGGCAGTGAGTACCACAGCAAGGTGATGTGGCTATGCCTCCTAGTGAGATGATTGGACTTCCTTGCTCTCCCAGACGGGAGTGAGTGCTGGGCACTGTGGAAGGGGACCTAAACAGATAAATGTCAGAAGGAGCTGTGCGGGGGCGTAGGGGACAGGTAGCAGCGAGCAAGGCCAATGAAGAAAAATGTTCCCCTGGCCTTTCGAGATCTACATACCAAAGAGTAACGCTTCAGCTATGTTTGGCCGAAGAAGCCTATGTAGCGTAAAAGCGAGATGATATACCAGTAATTGCCCAGGTACAGAATGAAAGCAATGACTAAAAGGTACCTGTTGGTGTTGCCCTCGGTGTGGACTTGGTTGACGTAGTAGTTGGAGAAACCGTCGTCAGCGTAGTTGTTTTTACGGTGCTTTGTGTGGTGGACTCAGATGTGGGTCTCTCCGGTGAAGTACTGGTCGGGGCCGTCGTCGTCAGAGTGACGGTTGTGAGTGTAGTTGGTGTGGTGGTTGTGGTGGGTGTGGAGAAGGTAGTGGAAATGGTAGGGGTCGACTTTGATGTTGTGCTCTCTGGTGAGCTAGTGGACAAGGTAGTTGTGGTGAGCGTGAGGGTTGTGGGTGTAGTTGGTGTGGCGGTTGTACCGGTTTCGGTAGACGTGGTGGAAGGCGTAGTCGTTGTCAGAGTTGTGCTTCTTCGACTTGTTTTTGGTGAGGAGGTTGTGCTGGACTCTGTTGACGCAGTGGTTTTGGACGTTGTAGAGACAGATGTGGTTGGTGTTGTTCTGCTCGTACTTCTTGGTGTTGGGGTTTCTACGGTCTCAGATACTGTGAGGGAGAAATGTGAATCGATATGGTGACATTGACAAGAAAATGGTAGATTGCAGAGGAAGAGTTTACTGTGAATAAAGAATCGTATCAATATGAACAGGGGTTTTAGAGTGAGCGCACCTTTGTGCTAGATTAGCAGCAATTTTTTTTGGAAACAATTGACAAGTGGCCCTCTCTCATCCTTTCGGAATGGAGAATGGGCCAGCAGTTGAAATAAATGACTTAATTGCCAACCGTTTTTAAAATCCACACATTTGTAAGGGTGTTTACTGGTTGGGAAAGTAGTGGGGCGGGACAGTTTAAACCATTTTGAGGGGCTAAAGTCAAAGCAGATGAACAAGGCTGATCTACAACTGTGATTTTACCCACCCATTGTAGAACTCTCCACTAGAGACAGGAGTAGTATGCCTAGGTGACTCTTTTCATGCAAATCAAGAAAGTAAAGGAAAGAAAAAAGCTTGAATCTTGTCAGTGTGACTAAATGAAGTAGGCCTTACCAAACCATCAACCATGGCTCTTAAATTGGCCTAACTGGAAAACAAAATACGTGGACTGGAGTGCATCAATGAGAGAAAAAGCACCAACATTGTTTGACTCGTATCTGCAACCCATTTTAAACTCTCTGGGTCGGTTTCCTTTCAGCCACGTTGAGAGGAAATGGTTTTCAGTATGTGCCTTTCTCAGGAAGGAATAGAGGTTGGATTGCACTGGAATGAAGCGGGTGTATTGGCCTCTGTTTTCGTACCCAGGAGTGAATTCGAGTTAAATATATACAAGGATCTATGCAATCCTAATGATTAAGAATCTGAAAAGGAGGTGGGATATATTGGAAGAGTGAGCTTTGTTTTGTGAGAAAAAACAAGTTAGGTAGAAGAGGCAAAATGCTGTGTTTACACCATACCCTTCCCACAAGAATGGGCTTCAATCTCCTATGGTGGAGGTTTGCATACCTGTTGGTGTTGCCCTCGGTGTGGACTTGGTTGACGTAGTAGTTGGAGAAACCGTCGTCAGCGTAGTTGTTTTTACGGTGCTTGGGGTGGTGGACTCAGATGTGGGTCTCTCCGGTGAAGTACTGGTCGGGGCCGTCGTCGTCAGAGTGACGGTTGTGAGTGTAGTTGGTGTGGTGGTTGTGGTGGGTGTGGAGAAGGTAGTGGAAATGGTAGGGGTCGACTTTGATGTTGTGCTCTCTGGTGAGCTAGTGGACAAGGTAGTTGTGGTGAGCGTGAGGGTTGTGGGTGTAGTTGGTGTGGCGGTTGTACCGGTTTCGGTAGACGTGGTGGAAGGCGTAGTCGTTGTCAGAGTTGTGCTTCTTCGACTTGTTTTTGGTGAGGAGGTTGTGCTGGACTCTGTTGACGCAGTGGTTTTGGACGTTGTAGAGACAGATGTGGTTGGTGTTGTTCTGCTCGTACTTCTTGGTGTTGGGGTTTCTATGGTCTCAGATACTGTGAGGGAGAAATGTGAATCGATATGGTGACATTGACAAGAAAATGGTAGATTGCAGAGGAAGAGTTTACTGTGAATAAAGAATCGTATCAATATGAACAGGGGTTTTAGAGTGAGCGCACCTTTGTGCTAGATTAGCAGCAATTTTTTTTGGAAACAATTGACAAGTGGCCCTCTCTCATCCTTTCGGAATGGAGAATGGGCCAGCAGTTGAAATAAATGACTTAATTGCCAACCGTTTTAAAAATCCACACATTTGTAAGGGTGTTTACTGGTTGGGAAAATAGTGGGGTGGGACAGTTTAAACCATTTTGAGGGGCTAAAGTCAAAGCAGATGAACAAGGCTGATCTACAACTGTGATTTTACCCACCCATTGTAGAACTGTCCCCTTGAGACAGGAGTAGTATGCCTAGGTGACTCTTTTCATGCAAATCAAGAATGTAAAGAAAAGAAAAAAGCTTGAATCTTGTCAGTGTGACTAAATGAAGTAAGCTTTAACAAACCATCAAGCATGGCTCTTAAATTGGCCTAACTGGAAAACAAAATTCGTGGACTGGAGTGCATCAACGAGAGAAAAAGCACCAACATTGTTTGACTCATATCTGCAAACCATTTTAAACTCTCTGGGTCGGTTTCCTTTCAGCCACGTTGAGAGGAAATGGTTTTCAGTATGTGCCTTTCTCAGGAAGGAATAGAGGTTGGATTGCACTGGAATGAAGCGGGTGTATTGGCCTCTGTTTTCGTACCCAGGAGTGAATTCGAGTTAAATATATACAAGGATCTATGCAATCCTAATGATTAAGAATCTGAAAAGGAGGTGGGATATATTGGAAGAGTGAGCTTTGTTTTGTGAGAAAAAACAAGTTAGGTAGAAGAGGCAAAATGCTGTGTTTACACCATACCCTTCCCACAAGAATGGGCTTCAATCTCCTATGGTGGAGGTTTGCATACCTGTTGGTGTTGCCCTCGGTGTGGACTTGGTTGACGTAGTAGTTGGAGAAACCGTCGTCAGCGTAGTTGTTTTTACGGTGCTTGGGGTGGTGGACTCAGATGTGGGTCTCTCCGGTGAAGTACTGGTCGGGGCCGTCGTCGTCAGAGTGACGGTTGTGAGTGTAGTTGGTGTGGTGGTTGTGGTGGGTGTGGAAAAGGTAGTGGAAATGGTAGGGGTCGACTTTGATGTTGTGCTCTCTGGTGAGCTAGTGGACAAGGTAGTTGTGGTGAGCGTGAGGGTTGTGGGTGTAGTTGGTGTGGCGGTTGTACCGGTTTCGGTAGACGTGGTGGAAGGCGTAGTCGTTGTCAGAGTTGTGCTTCTTCGACTTGTTTTTGGTGAGGAGGTTGTGCTGGACTCTGTTGACGCAGTGGTTTTGGACGTTGTAGAGACAGATGTGGTTGGTGTTGTTCTGCTCGTACTTCTTGGTGTTGGGGTTTCTACGGTCTCAGATACTGTGAGGGAGAAATGTGAATCGATATGGTGACATTGACAAGAAAATGGTAGATTGCAGAGGAAGAGTTTACTGTGTATAAAGAATTGTATCATTATGAACAGGAGTTTTAGAGTGAGGGCACCTTTGCGCTAGATTAAAAGCGACGAAATTGGGTAAACATTTGAGAAGTGGCCCCCTGATATCTTTAGGAATGGTGATATTTGGGAACACTGACAATAAGTAACTTAACTGCCAATGTTGTGAAAGGAACAAAATTGCATAAAAGCAAGTGCATTTACTGTTTTGTAAAGAAACCCGGACATTTCTGGAAAGGAGTACGTTGTGATCTGTTGTGGTGTTTTAAAGCCTCCTGATGGAAGAGAGATAGGGTGTGAACAAACCATGTCTGGCTTTTGTAAGGTAGTATCTGTCTTTCTGGAAGGTTTTGTGTTAAGTTTGTTGCTTCTTTGAGGTACATTGATCTAAAGCTTTCTGGGTTACACTATACCTCCAGAGATATGGATATGTACTCTCTTCTCTATGCCACCTAATGTTTCTCTCAAACATTTACCAACCCACTGAAAATGAATGCTGGATTATTTTATCTCGCAAGTTTAGGTCCCTATTCTTGGAAGATGCTGAATGCTTTCTGCTCCCTCTGTTGAATCTAGGCATGGGAGCTTGGATCTCCTCACCTCACAGGATAGGGTCTTTCATGCTTTGTTTACTGCCTACGTCAGTTTAGCTCTACTGATCAGGGCACCGTGAGATCTCTGGAACCCTGTGTCTGGTTCTTAGGCCCAGAAAAGATACTGAAGGTGCAGGGAGCTACTTTAGATTCCAGTGGGCACTCGCCCCTAGTGCCTATGCAATCTTATTTGGAGGGGCTCAATGTGAGGGTCTAAAATCGAGAGCAGGAGGGTTAATCTATAACTCTTATTTTACAAACTGACTGTCAACTCACCAGGTGAGGATGGGGCAGTAGGTTTAGTTGGCTCTTTTCCTGCAAAGGAAGAGTGTAAAGAAAAGAAAAATGGTTGAATCCCGGGAAGGTGACTAAACGAAGTAGGCCTCCCTAAACCATCAATCAATGCAAATATATTGGCCTAAGTGGAAAATGCTCCTTGGCAGTGAGTACCACAGCAAGGTGATGTGGCTATGCCTCCTAGTGAGATGATTGGACTTCCTTGCTCTCCCAGACGGGAGTGAGTGCTGGGCACTGTGGAAGGGGACCTAAACAGATAAATGTCAGAAGGAGCTGTGCGGGGGCGTAGGGGACAGGTAGCAGCGAGCAAGGCCAATGAAGAAAAATGTTCCCCTGGCCTTTCGAGATCTACATACCAAAGAGTAACGCTTCAGCTATGTTTGGCCGAAGAAGCCTATGTAGCGTAAAAGCGAGATGATATACCAGTAATTGCCCAGGTACAGAATGAAAGCAATGACTAAAAGGTACCTGTTGGTGTTGCCCTCGGTGTGGACTTGGTTGACGTAGTAGTTGGAGAAACCGTCGTCAGCGTAGTTGTTTTTACGGTGCTTTGTGTGGTGGACTCAGATGTGGGTCTCTCCGGTGAAGTACTGGTCGGGGCCGTCGTCGTCAGAGTGACGGTTGTGAGTGTAGTTGGTGTGGTGGGTGTGGAGAAGGTAGTGGAAATGGTAGGGGTCGACTTTGATGTTGTGCTCTCTGGTGAGCTAGTGGACAAGGTAGTTGTGGTGAGCGTGAGGGTTGTGGGTGTAGTTGGTGTGGCGGTTGTACCGGTTTCGGTAGACGTGGTGGAAGGCGTAGTCGTTGTCAGAGTTGTGCTTCTTCGACTTGTTTTTGGTGAGGAGGTTGTGCTGGACTCTGTTGACGCAGTGGTTTTGGACGTTGTAGAGACAGATGTGGTTGGTGTTGTTCTGCTCGTACTTCTTGGTGTTGGGGTTTCTACGGTCTCAGATACTGTGAGGGAGAAATGTGAATCGATATGGTGACATTGACAAGAAAATGGTAGATTGCAGAGGAAGAGTTTACTGTGAATAAAGAATCGTATCAATATGAACAGGGGTTTTAGAGTGAGCGCACCTTTGTGCTAGATTAGCAGCAATTTTTTTTGGAAACAATTGACAAGTGGCCCTCTCTCATCCTTTCGGAATGGAGAATGGGCCAGCAGTTGAAATAAATGACTTAATTGCCAACCGTTTTTAAAATCCACACATTTGTAAGGGTGTTTACTGGTTGGGAAAGTAGTGGGGCGGGACAGTTTAAACCATTTTGAGGGGCTAAAGTCAAAGCAGATGAACAAGGCTGATCTACAACTGTGATTTTACCCACCCATTGTAGAACTGTCCCCTTGAGACAGGAGTAGTATGCCTAGGTGACTCTTTTCATGCAAATCAAGAATGTAAAGAAAAGAAAAAAGCTTGAATCTTGTCAGTGTGACTAAATGAAGTAAGCTTTAACAAACCATCAAGCATGGCTCTTAAATTGGCCTAACTGGAAAACAAAATTCGTGGACTGGAGTGCATCAACGAGAGAAAAAGCACCAACATTGTTTGACTCATATCTGCAACCCATTTTAAACTCTCTGGGTCGGTTTCCTTTCAGCCACGTTGAGAGGAAATGGTTTTCAGTATGTGCCTTTCTCAGGAAGGAATAGAGGTTGGATTGCACTGGAATGAAGCGGGTGTATTGGCCTCTGTTTTCGTACCCAGGAGTGAATTCGAGTTAAATATATACAAGGATCTATGCAATCCTAATGATTAAGAATCTGAAAAGGAGGTGGGATATATTGGAAGAGTGAGCTTTGTTTTGTGAGAAAAAACAAGTTAGGTAGAAGAGGCAAAATGCTGTGTTTACACCATACCCTTCCCACAAGAATGGGCTTCAATCTCCTATGGTGGAGGTTTGCATACCTGTTGGTGTTGCCCTCGGTGTGGACTTGGTTGACGTAGTAGTTGGAGAAACCGTCGTCAGCGTAGTTGTTTTTACGGTGCTTGGGGTGGTGGACTCAGATGTGGGTCTCTCCGGTGAAGTACTGGTCGGGGCCGTCGTCGTCAGAGTGACGGTTGTGAGTGTAGTTGGTGTGGTGGTTGTGGTGGGTGTGGAAAAGGTAGTGGAAATGATAGGGGTCGACTTTGATGTTGTGCTCTCTGGTGAGCTAGTGGACAAGGTAGTTGTGGTGAGCGTGAGGGTTGTGGGTGTAGTTGGTGTGGCGGTTGTACCGGTTTCGGTAGACGTGGTGGAAGGCGTAGTCGTTGTCAGAGTTGTGCTTCTTCGACTTGTTTTTGGTGAGGAGGTTGTGCTGGACTCTGTTGACGCAGTGGTTTTGGACGTTGTAGAGACAGATGTGGTTGGTGTTGTTCTGCTCGTACTTCTTGGTGTTGGGGTTTCTACGGTCTCAGATACTGTGAGGGAGAAATGTGAATCGATATGGTGACATTGACAAGAAAATGGTAGATTGCAGAGGAAGAGTTTACTGTGTATAAAGAATTGTATCATTATGAACAGGAGTTTTAGAGTGAGGGCACCTTTGCGCTAGATTAAAAGCGACGAAATTGGGTAAACATTTGAGAAGTGGCCCCCTGATATCTTTAGGAATGGTGATATTTGGGAACACTGACAATAAGTAACTTAACTGCCAATGTTGTGAAAGGAACAAAATTGCATAAAAGCAAGTGCATTTACTGTTTTGTAAAGAAACCCGGACATTTCTGGAAAGGAGTACGTTGTGATCTGTTGTGGTGTTTTAAAGCCTCCTGATGGAAGAGAGATAGGGTGTGAACAAACCATGTCTGGCTTTTGTAAGGTAGTATCTGTCTTTCTGGAAGGTTTTGTGTTAAGTTTGTTGCTTCTTTGAGGTAGATTGATCTAAAGCTTTCTGGGTTACACTATACCTCCAGAGATATGGATATGTACTCTCTTCTCTATGCCACCTAATGTTTCTCTCAAACATTTACCAACCCACTGAAAATGAATGCTGGATTATTTTATCTCGCAAGTTTAGGTCCCTATTCTTGGAAGATGCTGAATGCTTTCTGCTCCCTCTGTTGAATCTAGGCATGGGAGCTTGGATCTCCTCACCTCACAGGGTAGGGTCTTTCATGCTTTGTTTACTGCCTACGTCAGTTTAGCTCTACTGATCAGGGCACCGTGAGATCTCTGGAACCCTGTGTCTGGTTCTTAGGCCCAGAAAAGATACTGAAGGTGCAGGGAGCTACTTTAGATTCCAGTGGGCACTCGCCCCTAGTGCCTATGCAATCTTATTTGGAGGGGCTCAATGTGAGGGTCTAAAATCGAGAGCAGGAGGGTTAATCTATAACTCTTATTTTACAAACTGACTGTCAACTCACCAGGTGAGGATGGGGCAGTAGGTTTAGTTGGCTCTTTTCCTGCAAAGGAAGAGTGTAAAGAAAAGAAAAATGGTTGAATCCCGGGAAGGTGACTAAACGAAGTAGGCCTCCCTAAACCATCAATCAATGCAAATATATTGGCCTAAGTGGAAAATGCTCCTTGGCAGTGAGTACCACAGCAAGGTGATGTGGCTATGCCTCCTAGTGAGATGATTGGACTTCCTTGCTCTCCCAGACGGGAGTGAGTGCTGGGCACTGTGGAAGGGGACCTAAACAGATAAATGTCAGAAGGAGCTGTGCGGGGGCGTAGGGGACAGGTAGCAGCGAGCAAGGCCAATGAAGAAAAATGTTCCCCTGGCCTTTCGAGATCTACATACCAAAGAGTAACGCTTCAGCTATGTTTGGCCGAAGAAGCCTATGTAGCGTAAAAGCGAGATGATATACCAGTAATTGCCCAGGTACAGAATGAAAGCAATGACTAAAAGGTACCTGTTGGTGTTGCCCTCGGTGTGGACTTGGTTGACGTAGTAGTTGGAGAAACCGTCGTCAGCGTAGTTGTTTTTACGGTGCTTTGTGTGGTGGACTCAGATGTGGGTCTCTCCGGTGAAGTACTGGTCGGGGCCGTCGTCGTCAGAGTGACGGTTGTGAGTGTAGTTGGTGTGGTGGTTGTGGTGGGTGTGGAGAAGGTAGTGGAAATGGTAGGGGTCGACTTTGATGTTGTGCTCTCTGGTGAGCTAGTGGACAAGGTAGTTGTGGTGAGCGTGAGGGTTGTGGGTGTAGTTGGTGTGGCGGTTGTACCGGTTTCGGTAGACGTGGTGGAAGGCGTAGTCGTTGTCAGAGTTGTGCTTCTTCGACTTGTTTTTGGTGAGGAGGTTGTGCTGGACTCTGTTGACGCAGTGGTTTTGGACGTTGTAGAGACAGATGTGGTTGGTGTTGTTCTGCTCGTACTTCTTGGTGTTGGGGTTTCTACGGTCTCAGATACTGTGAGGGAGAAATGTGAATCGATATGGTGACATTGACAAGAAAATGGTAGATTGCAGAGGAAGAGTTTACTGTGAATAAAGAATCGTATCAATATGAACAGGGGTTTTAGAGTGAGCGCACCTTTGTGCTAGATTAGCAGCAATTTTTTTTGGAAACAATTGACAAGTGGCCCTCTCTCATCCTTTCGGAATGGAGAATGGGCCAGCAGTTGAAATAAATGACTTAATTGCCAACCGTTTTTAAAATCCACACATTTGTAAGGGTGTTTACTGGTTGGGAAAGTAGTGGGGCGGGACAGTTTAAACCATTTTGAGGGGCTAAAGTCAAAGCAGATGAACAAGGCTGATCTACAACTGTGATTTTACCCACCCATTCTAGAACTGTCCCCTTGAGACAGGAGTAGTATGCCTAGGTGACTCTTTTCATGCAAATCAAGAATGTAAAGAAAAGAAAAAAGCTTGAATCTTGTCAGTGTGACTAAATGAAGTAAGCCTTACCAAACCATCAAGCATGGCTCTTAAATTGGCCTAACTGGAAAACAAAATACGTGGACTGGAGTGCATCAACGAGAGAAAAAGCACCAACATTGTTTGACTCGTATCTGCAACCCATTTTAAACTCTCTGGGTCGGTTTCCTTTCAGCCACGTTGAGAGGAAATGGTTTTCAATATGTGCCTTTCTCAGGAAGGAATAGAGGTTGGATTGCACTGGAATGAAGCGGGTGTATTGGCCTCTGTTTTCGTACCCAGGAGTGAATTCGAGTTAAATATATACAAGGATCTATGCAATCCTAATGATAAAGAATCTGAAAAGGAGGTGGGATATATTGGAAGAGTGAGCTTTGTTTTGTGAGATAAAACAAGTTAGGTAGAAGAGGCAAAATGCTGTGTTTACACCATACCCTTCCCACAAGAATGGGCTTCAATCTCCTATGGTGGACGTTTGCGTACCTGTTGGTGTTGCCCTCGGTGTGGACTTGGTTGACGTAGTAGTTGGAGAAACCGTCGTCAGCGTAGTTGTTTTTACGGTGCTTGGGGTGGTGGACTCAGATGTGGGTCTCTCCGGTGAAGTACTGGTCGGGGCCGTCGTCGTCAGAGTGACGGTTGTGAGTGTAGTTGGTGTGGTGGTTGTGGTGGGTGTGGAAAAGATAGTGGAAATGGTAGGGGTTGACTTTGATGTTGTGCTCTCTGGTGAGCTAGTGGACAAGGTAGTCGTGGTGAGCGTGAGGGTTGTGGGTGTAGTTGGTGTGGCGGTTGTACCGGTTTCGGTAGACGTGGTGGAAGGCGTAGTCATTGTCAGAGTTGTGCTTCTTCGACTTGTTTTTGGTGAGGAGGTTGTGCTGGACTCTGTTGACGCAGTGGTTTTG
Source organism: Chelydra serpentina (assembly GCA_037349315.1). Lineage (NCBI taxonomy): Eukaryota > Metazoa > Chordata > Testudines > Chelydridae > Chelydra > Chelydra serpentina. Next base: position 20,354,486 of record JBAIAC010000059.1, on the reverse strand, counting down.
GACGTTGTAGAGACAGATGTGGTTGGTGTTGTTCTGCTCGTACTTCTTGGTGTTGGGGTTTCTACGGCCTCAGATACTGTGAGGGAGAAATGTGAATTGATATGGTGACATTGACAAGAAAATGGTAGATTGCAGAGGAAGAGTTTACTGTGAATAAAGAATTGTATCATTATGAACAGGAGTTTTAGAGTGAGGGCACCTTTGTGCTAGATTAAAAGCGACGAAATTGGGTAAACATTTGAGAAGTGGCCCCCTGATATCTTTAGGAATGGTTATATTTGGGAACACTGACAATAAGTAACTTAACTGCCAATGTTGTAAAAGGAACAAAATTGCATAAAAGCAAGTGCATTTACTGTTTTGTAAAGAAACCCGTACATTTCTGGAAAGGAGTACGTTGTGATCTGTTCTGGTGTTTAAAAGCCTCCTGATGGAAGAGAGATAGGGCGTGAACAAACCATGTCTGGCTTTTGTAAGGTAGTATCTGTCTTTCTGGAAGGTTTTGTGTTAAGTTTGTTGCTTCTTTGAGGTACATTGATCTAAAGCTTTCTGGGTTACACTATACCTCCAGAGATATGGATAGGTACTCTCTTTTCTATGCCACCTAATGTTTCTCGCAAACATTTACCAACCCACTGAAAATGAATGCTGGATTATTTTATCTCGCAAGTTTAGGTCCCTATTCTTGGAAGATGCTGAATGCTTTCTGCTCCCTCTGTTGAATCTAGGCATGGGAGCTTGGATCTCCTCACCTCACAGGGTAGGGTCTTTCATGCTTTGTTTAATGCCTACCTCAGTTTAGCTCTACTGATCAGGGCACCGTGAGATCTCTGGAACCCTGTGTCTGGTTCTTAGGCCCAGAAAAGATACTGAAGGTGCAGGGAGCTATTTTAGATTCCAGTGGGCACTCGCCCCTAGTGCCTATGCAATCTTATTTGGAGGGGCTCAATCAGAGGGTCTAAAATCGAGAGCAGGAGGGTTAATCTATAACTCTTATTTTACAAACTGACTGTCAACTCACCAGGTGAGGATGGGGTAGTAGGTTTAGTTGGCTCTTTTCCTGCAAAGGAAGAGTGTAAAGAAAAGAAAAATGGTTGAATCCCGGGAAGGTGACTAAACGAAGTAGGCCTCCCTAAACCATCAATCAATGCAAATATATTGGCCTAAGTGGAAAATGCTCCTTGGCAGTGAGTACCACAGCAAGGTGATGTGGCTATGCCTCCTAGTGAGATGATTGGGCTTCCTTGCTCTCCCAGACGGGAGTGAGTGCTGGGCACTGTGGAAGGGGACCTAAACAGATAAATGTAAGAAGGAGCTGTGCGGGGGGGTAGGGGACAGGTAGCAGCGAGCAAGGCCAATGAAGAAAAATGTTCCCCTGGCCTTTCGAGATCTACATACCAAAGATTAACGCTTCAGCTATGTTTGGCCGAAGAAGCCTATGTAGCGTAAAAGCGAGATGATATACCAATAATTGCCCAGGTACAGAATGAAAGCAATGACTAAAAGGTACCTGTTGGTGTTGCCCTCGGTGTGGACTTGGTTGACGTAGTAGTTGTAGAAACCGTCGTCAGGGTAGTTGTTTTTACGGTGCTTTGTGTGGTGGACTCAGATGTGTGTCTCTCCGGTGGAGTACTGGTCGGGGCCGTCGTCGTCAGAGTGACGGTTGTGAGTGTAGTTGGTGTGGTGGTTGTGGTGGGTGTGGAGAAGGTAGTGGAAATGGTAGGGGTCGACTTTGATGTTGTGCTCTCTGGTGAGCTAGTGGACAAGGTAGTTGTGGTGAGCGTGAGGGTTGTGGGTGTAGTTGGTGTGGCGGTTGTACCGGTTTCGGTAGACGTGGTGGAAGGCGTAGTCGTTGTCAGAGTTGTGCTTCTTCGACTTGTTTTTGGTGAGGAGGTTGTGCTGGACTCTGTTGATGCAGTGGTTTTGGACGTTGTAGAGACAGATGTGGTTGGTGTTGTTCTGCTCGTACTTCTTGGTGTTGGGGTTTCTACGGTCTCAGATACTGTGAGGGAGAAATGTGAATCGATATGGTGACATTGACAAGAAAATGGTAGATTGCAGAGGAAGAGTTTACTGTGAATAAAGAATCGTATCAATATGAACAGGGGTTTTAGAGTGAGCGCACCTTTGTGCTAGATTAGCAGCAATTTTTTTTTGGAAACAATTGACAAGTGGCCCTCTCTCATCCTTTAGGAATGGAGAATGGGCCAGCAGTTGAAATAAATGACTTAATTGCCAACCGTTTTAAAAATCCACACATTTGTAAAGGTGTTTACTGGTTGGGAAAGTAGTGGGGTGGGACAGTTTAAACCATTTTGAGGGGCTAAAGTCAAAGCAGATGAACAAGGCTGATCTACAACTGTGATTTTACCCACCCATTCTAGAACTGTCCCCTTGAGACAGGAGTAGTATGCCTAGGTGACTCTTTTCATGCAAATCAAGAATGTAAAGAAAAGAAAAAAGCTTGAATCTTGTCAGTGTGACTAAATGAAGTAAGCTTTAACAAACCATCAAGCATGGCTCTTAAATTGGCCTAACTGGAAAACAAAATTCGTGGACTGGAGTGCATCAACGAGAGAAAAAGCACCAACATTGTTTGACTCATATCTGCAACCCATTTTAAACTCTCTGGGTCGGTTTCCTTTCAGCCACGTTGAGAGGAAATGGTTTTCAGTATGTGCCTTTCTCAGGAAGGAATAGAGGTTGGATTGCACTGGAATGAAGCGGGTGTATTGGCCTCTGTTTTCGTACCCAGGAGTGAATTTGAGTTAAATATATACAAGGATCTATGCAATCCTAATGATTAAGAATCTGAAAAGGAGGTGGGATATATTGGAAGAGTGAGCTTTGTTTTGTGAGAAAAAAGAAGTTAGGTAGAAGAGGCAAAATGCTGTGTTTACACCATACCCTTCCCACAAGAATGGGCTTCAATCTCCTATGGTGGAGGTTTGCATACCTGTTGGTGTTGCCCTCGGTGTGGACTTGGTTGACGTAGTAGTTGGAGAAACCGTCGTCAGCGTAGTTGTTTTTACGGTGCTTGGGGTGGTGGACTCAGATGTGGGTCTCTCCGGTGAAGTACTGGTCGGGGCCGTCGTCGTCAGAGTGACGGTTGTGAGTGTAGTTGGTGTGGTGGTTGTGGTGGGTGTGGAAAAGGTAGTGGAAATGGTAGGGGTCGACTTTGATGTTGTGCTCTCTCGTGAGCTAGTGGACAAGGTAGTCGTGGTGAGCGTGAGGGTTGTGGGTGTAGTTGGTGTGGCGGTTGTACCGGTTTCGGTAGACGTGGTGGAAGGCATAGTCGTTGTCAGAGTTGTGCTTCTTCGACTTGTTTTTGGTGAGGAGGTTGTGCTGGACTCTGTTGACGCAGTGGTTTTGGACGTTGTAGAGACAGATGTCGTTGGTGTTGTTCTGCTCGTACTTCTTGGTGTTGGGGTTTCTACGGTCTCAGATACTGTGAGGGAGAAATGTGAATTGATATGGTGACATTGACAAGAAAATGGTAGATTGCAGAGGAAGAGTTTACTGTGAATAAAGAATTCTATCATTATGAACAGGGGTTTTAGAGTGAGGGCACCTTTGCGCTAGATTAAAAGCGACGAAATTGGGTAAACATTTGAGAAGTGGCCCCCTGATATCTTTAGGAATGGTGATATTTGGGAACACTGACAATAAGTAACTTAACTGCCAATATTGTGAAAGGAACAAAATTGCATAAAAGCAAGTGCATTTACTGTTTTGTAAAGAAACCCGGACATTTCTGGAAAGGAGTACGTTGTGATCTGTTGTGGTGTTTTAAAGCCTCCTGATGGAAGAGAGATAGGGCGTGAACAAACCATGTCTGGCTTTTGTAAGGTAGTATCTGTCTTTCTGGAAGGTTTTGTGTTAAGTTTGTTGCTTCTTTGAGGTACATTGATCTAAAGCTTTCTGGGTTACACTATACCTCCAGAGATATGGATAGGTACTTTCTTTTCTATGCCACCTAATGTTTCTCGCAAACATTTACCAACCCACTGAAAATGAATGCTGAATTATTTTATCTCGCAAGTTTAGGTCCCTATTCTTGGAAGATGCTGAATGCTTTCTGCTCCCTCTGTTGAAGCTAGGCATGGGAGCTTGGATCTCCTCAGCTCACAGGGTAGGGTCTTTCATGCTTTGTTTAATGCCTACCTCAGTTTAGCTCTACTGATCAGGGCACCGTGAGATCTCTGGAACCCTGTGTCTGGTTCTTAGGCCCAGAAAAGATACTGAAGGTGCAGGGAGCTATTTTAGATTCCAGTGGGCACTCGCCCCTAGTGCCTATGCAATCTTATTTGGAGGGGCTCAATCTGAGGGTCTAAAATCGAGAGCAGCAGGGTTAATCTATAACTCTTATTTTACAAACTGACTGTCAACTCACCAGGTGAGGATGGGGTAGTAGGTTTAGTTGGCTCTTTTCCTGCAAAGGAAGAGTGTAAAGAAAAGAAAAATGGTTGAATCCCAGGAAGGTGACTAAACGAAGTAGGCCTCCCTAAACCATCAATCAATGCAAATATATTGGCCTAAGTGGAAAATGCTCCTTGGCAGTGAGTACCACAGCAAGGTGATGTGGCTATGCCTCCTAGTGAGATGATTGGGCTTCCTTGCTCTCCCAGACGGGAGTGAGTGCTGGGCACTGTAGAAGGGGACCTAAACAGATAAATATCAGACGGAGCTGGGTGGGGGCGGCGGGGTAGGGGACGGGGAGCAGCGAGCAAGGCCAATGAAGAAAAATGTTCCCCTGGCCTTTCGACATCTACATACCAAAGAGTAACGCTTCAGCTACGTTTGGCTGAAGAAGCCTATGTAGCGTAAAAGCGAGATGATATACCAGTAATTGCCCAGGTACAGAATGATAGCAATGACTAAAAGGTACCTGTTGGTGTTGCCCTCGGTGTGGACTTGGTTGACGTAGTAGTTGGAGAAACCGTCGTCAGCGTAGTTGTTTTTACGGTGCTTTGGGTGGTGGACTCAGATGTGGGTCTCTCCGGTGAAGTACTGGTCGGGGCCGTCGTCGTCAGAGTGACGGTTGTGAGTGTAGTTGGTGTGGTGGTTGTGGTGGGTGTGGAAAAGGTAGTGGAAATGGTAGGGGTTGACTTTGATGTTGTGCTCTCTGGTGAGCTAGTGGACAAGGTAGTTGTGGTGAGCATGAGGGTTGTGGGTGTAGTTGGTGTGGCGGTTGTACCGGTTTCGGTAGACGTGGTGGAAGGTGTAGTCATTGTCAGAGTTGTGCTTCTTCGACTTGTTTTTGGTGAGGAGGTTGTGCTGGTCTCTGTTGACGCAGTGGTTTTGGTCGTTGTAGAGACAGATGTGGTTGGTGTTGTTCTGCTCGTACTTCTTGGTGTTGGGGTTTCTACGGTCTCAGATACTGTGAGGGAGAAATGTGAATCGATATGGTGACATTGACAAGAAAATGGTAGATTGCAGAGGAAGAGTTTACTGTGAATAAAGAATTGTATCATTATGAACAGGGGTTTTAGAGTGAGCGCACCTTTGTGCTAGATTAGCAGCAATCTTTTTTGGTAACAATTGAGACGTGGCCCTCTCTCATCCTTTAGGAATGGAGAATGGGCCAGCAGTTGAAATAAATGACTTAATTGCCAACCATTTTAAAAATCCACACATTTGTAAGGGTGTTTACTGTGTGGGAAAGTAGTGGGGCGGGACAGTTTAAACCATTTTGAGGGGCTAAAGTCAAAGCAGATGAACAAGGCTGATCTACAACTGTGATTTTACCCACCCATTGTAGAACTGTCCCCTTGAGACAGGAGTAGTATGCCTAGGTGACTCTTTTCATGCAAATCAAGAATGTAAAGAAAAGAAAAAAGCTTGAATCTTGTCAGTGTGACTAAATGAAGTAGGCCTTACCAAACCATCAACTATGGCTCTTAAATTGGCCTAACTGGAAAACAAAATTCGTGGACTGGAGTGCATCAACGAGAGAAAAAGCACCAACATTGTTTGACTCGTATCTGCAACCCATTTTAAACTCTCTGGGTCGGTTTCCTTTCAGCCACGTTGAGAGGAAATGGTTTTCAATATGTGCCTTTCTCAGGAAGGAATAGAGGTTGGATTGCACTGGAATGAAGCGGGTGTATTGGCCTCTGTTTTCGTACCCAGGAGTGAATTCGAGTTAAATATATACAAGGATCTATGCAATCCTAATGATTAAGAATCTGAAAAGGAGGTGGGATACATTGGAAGAGTGAGCTTCGTTTCGTGAGAAAAAACAAGTTACACCATACACTACCCACAAGAATGGGCTTCAATCTCCTATGGTGGAGGTTTGCGTACCTGTTGGTGTTGCCCTCGGTGTGGACTTAGTTGATGTAGTAGTTGGAGAGACTGTCGTCAGCGTAGTTGTTTTTACGGAGCTTGGGGTGGTGGACTCAGATGTGGGTCTCTCCGGTGAAGTACTGGTCGGGGCTGTCGTCGTCAGAGTGACGGTTGTGAGTGTAGTTGGTGTGGTGGTTGTGGTGGGTGTGGAAAAGGTAGTGGAAATGGTAGGGGTCGACTTTGATGTTGTGCTCTCTGGTGAGCTAGTGGACAAGGTAGTTGTGGTGAGCGTGAGGGTTGTGGGTGTAGTTGGTGTGGCGGTTGTACCGGTTTCGGTAGACGTGGTGGAAGGCGTAGTCGTTGTCAGAGTTGTGCTTCTTCGACTTGTTTTTGGTGAGGAGGTTGTGCTGGACTCTGTTGACGCAGTGGTTTTGGACGTTGTAGAGACAGATGTGGTTGGTGTTGCTTTGCTCGTACTTCTTGGTGTTGGGGTTTCTACGGTCTCAGATACTGTGAGGGAGAAATGTGAATCGATATGGTGACATTGACAGGAAAATGGTGGATTGCATAGGAAGAGTTTATCATGAATAAGTAATTGTATCATTATGAACAGGGTTTTTAGAGTGAGGGCACCTTTGTGCTAGATTAAAAGCGACAAAATTGGATAAACATTTGGGAAATGGCCCCCTGATATCTTTAGGAATCTTGTTATTTCGGAACACTGACAGTAAGTAATTTAACTGCCAGTGTTGTGAAAGGAACAAAATTGCATAAAAGCAAGTGCATTTACTGTTTTGTAAAGAAACTTGGACACATCTGGAAAGGAGTACGTTGTGATCTGTTGTGGTGTTTTAAAGCCTCCTGATGGAAGAGATATAGGGCATGAAGAAACCATGTCTGGCTTTTGTAAGCTAGTATCTGTCTTTCTGGAAGGTTTTGTGTTAAGTTTGTTGCTTCTTTGAGGTACGTCGATCTAAAGCTTTCTGGGTTACACTATACCTCCAGAGATATGGATAGGTACTCTCTTTTCTATGCCACCTAATGTTTCTCGCAAACATTTACCAACCCACTGAAAATGAATGCTGGATTATTTTATCTCGCAAGTTTAGGTCCCTATTCTTGGAAGATGCTGAATGCTTTCTGCTCCCTCTATTGAAGCTAGGCGTGGGAGCTTGGATCTCCTCACCTCACAGGGTAGGGTCTTTCATGTGGTGTTAACTGCCTACCTCAGTTTAGCTCTACTGATCAGGGCACCGCGAGATTCTGGAATCTTGTGTCTGGTTCTTAGGCCCAGAAAAGATACTGAAGGTGCAGGGAGCTATTTTAGATTCCAGTGGGCACCCGCCCCTAGTGCCCTTGCAACCTTATTTGGAGGGGCTCAATATGAGGGTCTAAAATCGAAAGAAACAGGGCTAATCTATAACTCTTATTTTACAAACTGTCAACTCACCAGGTGAGGATCGAGTAGTAGGTTTAGTTGGCTCTTTTCCTGCAAAGGAATAGTGTAAATAAAAGAAAAATGGTTGAATCCCGGGAAGGTGACTAAACGAAGTAGGCCTTCCTAAACCATCAATCAATGCAATTATATTGGCCTAAGTGGAAAATTCTCTTTGGCAGTGAGTACCACAGAAAGGTGATGTGGCTATGCCTTTGAGTGAAATGATTGGGCTTCCTTGCTCTCCCAGTTGGGAGTGAGTGCTGGATACTGTGGAAGGCGACCTTTGCCAATGAGTCTAAACAGAGAAATGTGGAAAATCTGCCCAAATTTGTTCATGTTATTATCTTGAAAAATTGCACTTCACACATGCTCAGTGAAGACTTCTTTGATTCTTCGTCAAGTATATGCAGGCGTGTATTACATATATGTAAGCATGCCCAGTGCAGCGAAGCCAGAGAACTCTTCCTACTAGTACCCATAGATTTCAGAGTAGCAGCCATGTTAGTCTGTGTCATCTTCATCATCTGGACCCATGGAAAAGAATCCTTTGAGGAATTCCACCATGATTTCAACAATTTCCATCCCACCATTAACCTCAGCGTAGACTAGTCCACACAAGCGGTCCATTTCCTAGACACTATTGTGCTAATAAGCGATGGTCACATAACCACTACCCTATACCAGAAATCTACTGACCGCTATACTTACCTACATGCCTGCAGCTTCCATCGAGGACACACCACACGATCCATTGTTTACAGCCAAGCTCTAAGATACAACCGCATTTGCTCCAATCCCTCAGACAGAGACAAACACCTACAAGATCTCTGTCAAGAACTATTAAAACTACTATACCCACCTGCTGAAGTGAAAAAACAAATTGACAGAGCTAGAAGAGTACCCAGGAGTCACCTACTACAGGACAGACCCAACAAAGAAAGTAACAGAAAGCCACTAGCCGTCACTTTCAGTCCCCAACTAAAACCTCTCCAGCGCATCATCAAAGATCTACAACCTATCCTGAAAGATGATCCTTCACTCTCACAGATCTTGGGAGACAGACCAGTCCTCGCTTACGAACAGTCCCCCAACCTGAAGCAAATACTCACCAGCAACCACACACCATACAACAAAAACACTAACCCAGGAACCTATCCTTGCAACAAAGCCCGATGCCAACTCTGTCCACATATCTATTGAAGTGACACCATCAAAGGACCTAATCATATCAACCACGCCATCAGGGGCTCGTTCACCTGCACATCTACCAATGTGATTTATGCCATCATTTGCCAGCAATGCCCCTCTGCCATGTACATTGGCCAAACCGGACAGTCTCTATGCAAAAGAATAAATGGACACAAATCTGATGTCAGGAATCATAACATTCAAAAACCAATAGGAGAACACTTCAACCTCTCTAATCACGCAATGACAGACTTAAAGGTGACAATTTTGCAACATAAAAGCTTCAAAAACAGACTCCAATGAGAAGCTGTTGAACTTGAATTAATATACAAACTAGATACCATTAACTTAGGTTTGGACAGAGACTGGGAGTGGCTCAGTCATTACGTTAATTGAATTTATTTCCCCTAGTTAACTATCCTCACTCACACCTTTGTGTCAACTGTCCAAAATGGGCCATCTTGATTTTCACTTCAAAAGTTTTCCGCCCCCTGCTGATATAGTTCCTCTTAATTAATTAGCCTCTTAAAGTTGGTATAGGTACTTCCACCTTTTCATGTTTCTCTGAATGTATAAATATCTGCTTACTGTGTGTTCCATTACATGCATCTGATGAAGTGAGCTGTAGCCCACGAAAGCTTATGCTGAAACAAATTTGTTAGTCTCTAAGGTGCCACAAGTACTCCTGTTCTTAGTACCCATAGGGGCAATGCTTATGCCCTGTGGCCCTAGCCCCTCCCTTAGTTATATAATGGCAGCACCACTCCAACCCCCCAGTCAGTTAATTCTCACCTCCCTCTGTTAGACTTCAGATTTTTAGTCTCAGCTTTCTGAGAGATTTTTCTTTTTTCCTTTAGATAATAGTTAGTAGTATCTCAGGTGTAGTTTAGTGTTAGTGTAGTGGTAGTTAGCGTAGTTGGCTGCTGTGTGTGACGCCCTCACCAGAGATCAAGCATTGTCCATCATGTGTGGGGGGCATCCCTAACAGTGATCCCCACATGAGATGCTTGTTATATCTCGGCAAAGGACACGTTAAGGAATGGTGTTCCATCTGTAAGTCGCTTAAAAGAGGACTCAAGTGGCAAGAGACTTATAACTGAAGCAGCACCTTTTGAAGCAGCTTATGAAGCCTGGTTTGGCATCAATGCCCTGGTGTAATTGGTGGCTGCCTTTGGAACTGGCAGGTGATGCTGCTTCACATTCAAACCCCGCTGTTTCCTCCAAAGGGAAGATGATCCATTCTCCCTCCTCTGGTGCAGGGAGGAAGAAGTTCCATAAAACTAATCGGGAACACTTGAGGGCTCAGGGAGACTTTCTCATTTTACAGGAGGAGTGCTGACCAGCACTGTACTCTTTCTCACACGTGGGATAGAAAAGGTCCATTGTATCCAGTACTCCTGTGAGATCAGCGAAAGCCTGTACCATCAACTCTTGTTCTGGCCAGTGGTTGTCCATTGAGTCCAGTATTGATGATGTCATCACCAGCACTGACTGTCTCCATACTGGTGGCATATCAGGTAGCTTCAGATCTTCTTTGCCCCTCGCTACTAGTTCAGCAGTTTTCCAGTGCTGTAGTTTCTACCACTTTGCTCTCCATTGTGCCCTGGGCACCTTCAAGCTATATCACAGAGCTGTCGGGTTCATTGGCACTGCAGCTCATACCACCCACAATGGAATTGAAGCTGACACCAAGCTCGGCACCAACGTCCTCCTCAACGCTGGTGCATCCTTTGACACAGTCACTGCCCTGGCAGCAGATCCTGTAATTGAGCTTGGTACCATCGTTGGCCTCAGTGCCAGCACCTCCTCCAGTACTGGGTGGAAGTGTGTCTGGCTCAGTACCACTGGTGCCAAGTCCCTGTTCCTCTTTGGCATTGATGCTGCCCCCATTTTGGACTTTGGATGAGTCCAATTGTTTGTTTGCCTCATCAGGGATGGCTCTCCTGTTGTCAACAGGGACTTTCTGGGACTCCTTGAAATCCAGGGGTCATCCTCCCCTTCTTCCTCACCCAATAGGCACCATAGACCGTCTTTGGATCACCATTGGTACTGAGATTGGCATTGTTCCCGCAGTCAAGACAGGGCTCTTGGCCCAGTGCTCATTGGTCACCAATGCCATATTCATTTGCCCAGTGGCCTCCTTGGGATGCTCATTGGTCTTTGAGGTCCCATTTGTTGACCTGCTCCGTAGCAAGATTGCCAGTCCCATTGGTGGCTCCAGTTCCTGAACCCTCTGGGCCTTCAGGGGATCCAACTGGTTTCTGTTGTTCAAGAACAGGATCCGCTTTTGGCACAGCAAACCGCTTCTTCATCTTTTCCAGATGACTCTACTGTGCCAGGCTTCTCCTCTTCCTTGATGCCTGAGGACTTACAGGCATATCAGGACTTCCTGGGGCACATGGTCACTATCTTAGGCATCCAGAATGAATTTCTGCAGGAGGATTTGCATAAGCTGCTGGGTATTCTTCATCCATCAGCTCCAGGGAGAGTAGCCCTCCTGATAAATGAGGCTCTCTTGGAGCCTACAAAGGCCCTCTGGAATACTCCCGCATCGTTGCCTCCCACAACAAAACATGCAGAGAAGCGGTACCTCATTCTCATGTGGGGTTTTGAGGGTTTCTACTCCCATCTGGCCCCAAGTCTTGTGTTAATTGGAGAAAATGACAGGACACAACAGGGAAGGTATAAACCTATGCCTAAGGGCAAGAAGTCCAAAAGGATGGACTTCATGGGGAGGACGATTTATTTCTACTATTTCCTGCAGATGTGCATCATGAACCAGAAGGTGTTGTTCTCTAAATACAACTTTGTTAATTGGGCGGCCATGTCTAATTTTGAGGACCAGTTGCCAGAATCCTCCAGGGAAGAGTTTAAGGCATTCATTTCAGTGAGCTTTATCATAGCCAAGACTTTGTTACAGTCATCCATGGACATGGCAGATGCCTGTGGCAAAATTATGGCATCAGATGTGATCACGAGGAGGGCCTCATGGCTGCAGAATTCAGACATTGCACCTGATGGACTTAACTTTTGATGGTTGGGTTTTGTTTTCGGAGAAGACCAATGAGACCCTGCAGTCTTTTAAGAATTCCCAAGCTACTTTGAGTTCCTTGGGAGTTTATACTCCTGCTGTACAGAGATACAACTATAGCAGTCCGCAGCGACAGCAGCAATACTGCTCACAATATTTCTTCGGGTGGTCCTCCTTTCCTGTAAGACAGTTGGACTATCCCAGGAAGGGGCATAGATCCCAGAAATTAAGGACATCTGGTTCAGGATTTAGCTAGCTGGGTCTTCGTTCCTCAGCATCCAGGAAGTGCCCATTTTGACTTGTGTCCAAGGCAGCAATCCTATGGTGGCCTCTCCATCTCCATTCTCCCTGTTTGGGAACAGACTGGCTTATTTTTACAATGTTTGCAAATCATTTGCCACAGACAGCTGGGTTTGGGATGCTTATTTCCACATAGCAATTCTCCCAAGCCACAGGAGGTTTGTCATGTCCCTTTTGGTCTGTCTCTCGCTTCCTGGGTTTTTACCAAATGCACGATTGTAGTGACACTGTACCTCAGGAAGAGGGGAATTCATATCTGGATGATTGGTTACTGAGGGGCAGGTCCAGAGAGGCTGTTCTCTCTCATGTTCGGTTCATGCTACACTTACTCGACTGTTTAGGTCTCATCCTAAACAGCAGAAAATAAACATTGGTCCCAACTTAAAGACTCAGGTATATTGGGACTCTGATAGACAATATGCGGTTGAAAGTGTTTCTGCTGACTGAATGATTCCACATGATTCACCACCTAAGATTGGAACTGCAGTCTCAACTCTCAACAGCTCAGGTATGCGTGAATATCCTAGGCCATATGGTAGTCCAATTTGCTAGATCGCACCTTTGTCCTTTTCAAACATGGTTGAATTCAATCTATCCTCTGACTTGTCATCCCTTGGACAGACTGGTATGACTTCCTCTGCTGATCCTGGACGCCTTACAATGGTGGACAGTTCAGGGCAGTGTTTGCCAGGGATTTCCCTTTGGTTGGTCCTCACTGAGCACAATTATTGTGACTGATGCCTCCTTAGTCAGTTGGGGAGTGCATCTGGGGTAGCTGAAATTTCAAGCCCTGTGGCTGAAACAGGAAGCTTCTCAGCATATCAGCAACCTGTAGCTTCATGCCATTTACAGTGTCTGAGTGTCACAGGTCCTTTGAGATCATATCAGAGACTTGATGGTGCACATCCTTACTAACAATACCACTGTGATGTATTCTGTGAACAGATAGGTGAGAACACATTCCAGTGTGCTGTGTCAGGAGGCAATCAGACTCTGGAAATTTTGCATCAGGGAAAACATTACCTCTGTGGTTAATCATTTACCTAGGATCCAGAATCAGCTGGCAGATCACCTCAGCAGAAATTTCTCCCTAAGTCACGAGTGGTCTCTGAAGCCTAGTGTCCTGCAGTCTGTCTTTGAGGTTTCAGACTGTGTGACAATAGGCCTGTTTGGCATAAGAGGCAACAAGAAATGCTGTCTGTTTTTCTCTCAAGAGGTGGGTCTCAGTCCAGGGTCCCTGACCAATGCTTTTCATCTGAGCTGGGAATTGATCAGAATTGGAGGAAAAGCATAAAGGAGTGTGATCTCACAGGTCATTCTCAAGCTGAAATTGGATTGTGCCAGGCTCATTCTCATGGCTCCAGCCTTCATGTGTTATTGTTAGGCTTCACATATTTCTTCCTCTTCACCATGACCTCCTCACTCAGCATCACGCTTAGATTTTGCATCCAGTGCTCAGCTCCATGCATCTCATGGTGTGGATGCTGTGCTGTTAGGTTAGGAGAAGGAACGGTGTTCAGAGTTGGTCTGGCAAACAGTAGCGTAGCTAGGGGGGGAGCAGGGGGAGTGGCCGCTCCCCCTGAGCACATTTTGCAAAAGTGGCACCTTTTTAATTTTTGAAAGGGTGGAGGTGGAGCGACATCCCCCGCTGGCCCCACCAAGAGCCCGCTGCTGGCCTGGGTGAAAGAACCCAGGCTGGCAGCGGGCTAAGAGACCCTGACTGGCAGGAGCCCATGGGGGGAATCCTAGAGCGGCGGCTGGCTGAGCCGCTCAGCCCGCCCCACTCTGGGATTCCCCCCCGCGGGCTCCTGCCAGCAGGGGTCCCGCCGCTGGCCCCACCAAGAGCCCGCTGCTGGCCTGGGTTCTTTCACCCAGGTTGGCAGTGGGCTGAGAGACCCGGGCTGGCAGGAGCCCACGGGGAGAATCCCAGAGCGGGCCGGGCTGAGCGGCTCAGCCAGCCGCCGCTCTAGGATTCCCCCCGCGGGCTCCTGCCAGCAGGGGTCCCACTGCTGGCCTGGGTTCTTTCACCCAGGCCAGCAGCGGGCTCTGGCAGATTGAGTGGCGCCTTTTTTTATGTGTTCGCTCCCCCTTGTGTTAGAACCTGGCTATGCCACTTCTGGCAAATCTTGCTTAATAGTAGAAAGCCTCAACCAAAATGACCTATTTGGCTAAATGGAAGCAGTTCTCAATGTGATCATTATCCTGGGGAGTTCACCCAAAGATGCCTTGTAGCAGGACATCTTGGAGTAACTGTTACATCTCCAGTCTTCTGGTCTTGCATTTAGTTCATTGAGAGTGCACCTGGTGGTTATTTCAGTGTTTCATCCACCCATCCATGGGAAGTCGGTATTTTCAAACTCCATGGTAGTTAGGTTCTTGAAAGGAGTCACTCATCTCCGACCACTAGTGAAAGAACCAGTTCCTTTGTGAGACCTTAACATTGTCTTAGTTGCTCTTATGAGACCTCTGTTTGTGCCTCTGGCAACTTTTCCTTTCTCCCTTCTGAGTCAGAAAACTGCTTTCCTTTTGACAATAACATCTGCAAGGAAAGTATGTGAGTTGCTGACTTTGATAGCAGATTCTCCTTACATGCAGTTTTTCAAAGACAACGAAAACCTGTGGCCACACCCTAAGTTTTTATCTAAAGTGGTTTCTCAGTTTCACTTGGACCAAGTTATATATCAACCTGTATTCTTCCCTAAGCCACATTCAACCCCAGATGGGCAGTGTCTTTACATGTTGGAGGTCAGGCGATGCTTGACTTTTTACTTGGATAGCACTAAACCTTTCCGGTTTTCATTTTGTCTGTTATGGACCAAATGAAAGGGTAAGCAGCCTCTTCACAGTTGATCTCCAGGTGGATAATTTCCTGTATCATGAGAGCATATGGAGTAGCTCAGACTGTGCCTCCTCAAAGGGAGTGAGCTTATTCCAGGAGGGCCTTGACAATGTCAATGGCATCTCTAAGTGACATTCCTATATTTGACATTTGCAGGGCTGCCACTTGGTCCTTTGTATATATGTTTACAAACCACTATGCTGTTGCTACTGGCATCCAGCTCAGATGAAAACTTTGGGAAGGCAATCCTGCAATCCTTGTTTAAAGAGACTCCAAGCCCCACCTCCCGTGAGTACTAGTTGTGAGTCACCTACATGGAACACATGGCTGCGTCCACTCAAAGAAGAAAAAAAAGGTTATTTAACTGTATTATAACAGTTGTTCTTCAAGATGCAATGCAGATGTGTATTCCACAACCCTCTCTGTGTTCCCCTCTGCACTGGGGACTGTACTCCTGATATTCGGTACAAAGGAAGTTAGGAGGGTGAGGGAGGTGTGTGCTGCCCTCATATAGCCAGGGGACGGACTAGGGCCACAGGGTACAAGTGTTGCCAATATAGATACTGCTAGGCAAAGTTCTCTGGCTTCTGTGTTCTGGGTGCATGCACACCCACATGGAATACACATCTGCATCACATCTCGAAGAACAATAGTTACAATACAGGTAAATAACCATTTTTTAGAAGCTAAGTTCCCTTAAGATGCTGTCTGCATTGCTCATGTCGAAGTCTGTTGCGGAGCACGACTTTCTCTGCAATTGCAGCTCTTGCAAGTTAGGGATGCTCCTACTTTTAGTATTTATTTTAGTGCATGACAAACTGAAATTAGAGTCCTGTGCTGTTCACAATAAAGTTTCACTCTCATGGCATTTGTATAACAAAACATTAATTGTTAGTATCCTCAGTGCTATTTGAATAGGTAAAATTTTCAGTTCTCTAGGCATAAATGATTTATATTGCAAAAATCTAAGGATAGGGAATAACTTTTTTATTTTTAAAAGAGCCTAGTATTGAGTGTACAATTTGTATAATAAGATGTATTGGGGATTGGTCCTGCTTTGAGCAGGGGGTTGGACTAGATGACCTCCTAAGGTCCCTTCCAACCCTGATATTCTATGATTCTATGGGAATTAAGTCTAGGTAAAATTAGTGGTGCTTCCTGTGTCTCTCAAACTCAGTCTTTCTTGAATATGGATTGAATTTCATAATGGCACAAAACCCCATATTCTTCACACTTTTAAATGCTTCCATTCTGCAGCCTACACAAGTTTTTCTTAAGTGTACTCTTTTTTAAACATGCAGACAATTGGATACATGTAATTTATTAGAAACAATGGCAGTAATGAGGGAAAAAACAAAACAACGTACCAGTTGTTGAGATGACTGTGACTGTAGGGGTGATTGGTGTTTCTGAGGTTGGTGATATGGTTGTTTTGGTGGTGGTTATTGGTGTAGTAATCTCAGTTAATGTTATGATTGGGGTAGTTGACAGTGTTGTCTTTTCCGTAATGGTGGTTACTGGTATGGAGTGAGTAGTGGATTTGATTGTGATAGGTGTTGTTTTTATGGTTACTTTTGTAGTAGATAGGGTGGTTGGGGGAGTGCTTAAAATCGTGTGCATGGTGGACACTGTAGATGTAGTGGCTGTTGGTGGTACGGTAGTAGTTGGTGTTTCAACTGTACTAGTGCTTCTTGGTGTTTTAGTTTGTACTGTTGTCGTTACTACAAGAAAAAAATACAAATGTGGATATTGAGTATAAGAAATAATTTTTAGTAATGAATTTCTAGAAATATATGTCATATGAATAGAAAAGTGATTTTAGGAAGAAGTAACCTTACAAATATATTTTATTATACATATACAATTTGACACTACCCTCCCCTTCTCTGTCCCTCTTAATAATGTACTGATAAAAGGCCCAGAGTAGGAAGATGTCACAAAAATTTTATTCATTTTTTCTTTCTTCAATATACTTTTAAGTTATTTCAGCATTCATAAATAATGCTGACTAGGAGCTGTGGAAATTAGTCTATTATTCTCTGAATTTTACAGTGTTTACAGTTGGCACTGTAATCTTTTCCACATTGCCCTTCCATTGGCCTTGATTTTACAAAGATATGCACTTGCTTTGAGTTCCAGTGACATCATAGGAATTCCACGCAAGTGTAAGGGTCAGCAACTTTAGATCTCTTTAACATACTGGATGGGTATGTCTTGACAGTTACGTAGAATGAGCATTTCAAAGATTGAGAGACTGTTTGATCTCCAGGCCTGATCAGTCACTAGTCTCTGAAGACTACCAACTAGTCACAATTGTGATGCATACACCTTTCCACTTAGAACTGTGCTGAGACTACTGATTAATTTCATATACAGGTAGGCCAAGTCAGGTGATAATTGTCTTTTGTCAATCTCCGCTTGTCCTGAATTTTAACCAGTCTCATTTCTAATGTCTTGCTAATCATTGCTAATTATCTCATTGCTAATGTCTTGAAGCATTCAGTAATCACATTCCTGCTATAACTTCCTTCTGAATTTAAGACAAAACGTTCAAGAGAGTTTTGGGTAATGCCAGGATATATTTCATTATTGCATCTTAAGCATTTCAGAGGAAGGTGAAATAATCTTACAGGCACAAAAAAGTGCTTACTATTGAAAATGAGAAGTCAATAATATATATCTGGACGATAATATGTGACTATTATACCACATATTATTTCCACTGACTACAGAACTAACCTGTTGAAGGTGTAGAGGTTTCAGGGGTCGTTCCAATGGGCTCATCTCCTGTGTGAAGATAGAAGAAAAGTTTTAACATGTGAATGAGAACAAATTAAGAAGCTATTTCAAAGGGGAGAGTTTACAGAATGAGTGAAAAATAAAAGAATTGCAACAGTCAGCAAGACATCCCTGAAAATGTTCAATTCTTATACATTTCATTGCAAATCTTTATTCAATACAAACAAACAATACTGAGGAAATCAGTACTTTGTTTGAATGGCCATGCTTTTGCTATCTTTGTCACTATGTTCATGTTCAAGGATAGCTTTATTTCTCAGGAAAATGGATTTTCTGTAGATGGTATAGCCCCAATAACTAGGAGCCTGGAATGAAGGTTGTTATTGTATAACATGGAAATGGCCCTGGATTCAATAACTAGATGCAGATCCAAATTTTGCAGCATTGAGCCTATCTGTAATATTATCTACCTATCTATGTTTTTATAAGATTCCCCATCACTGTGATATTGGGGCACCACTTAGTAGTAAAGATTTCAAAAGTAATAAAAAGCAGGCATGTTAGAAAAAGGAACTTGTTAGATAAAGTCTAGGAACTGGATTCTGTCCAGTGCCAGAACTCCACTCACTGTGGGAAAGGTGTCAGGGAGCCAGTTATTTTTAGGAGCACGGAGGTGTTTATAAAATGCTCAAGCTTAGAATGAGGGTAACCTTTCATCACAACTATTAAAATCAACGTGAGCATTCCAACTACTATGGAATTTACAATGCTTCACAGCCTGACGTTTTTTAGTTGCCTGTTTTCATTTAACCATCCGATGACGCGTTAGCAGTAGAGCAACACAATTATTACAGAGGGGATTTGTGCTTGGATGAGCAGTCATTATTAATTGAAAGCTATTAAGAACAAACTCCTCCTTCAAAGTATTCAGCTTATTCAATTTGTAATGCTCCTAGCTTTTGGACAGAAAGAGAGTGACTATAAATCTTTACTTACTGCAGAGCTTACACTGTCCCGCCTCGTGATCAAAGTATTCATTGTGTGAGCAGTTGTAACAGCCTGGAGATTGGGGAGAGAAGTACATTACTCAGTCCTCAGATAACAGCAGTTTTCTATAACCTTTCTTCCTAAACATGTAGGTACTAATATAATAATATGAAGTTAACAGAAAATGAACATGTATTGACCAAAAGCTGTGTCTGTCATTTAACCAGTGGCATCTCCAAATTCCTTAAGGAAATTTCTCTTGGTATGGTAAGAATTAGAAGCTTCACATTCAAGACAGGCTGAGCTCATTAAAGCATTCAGCGTACTATGGATTCTATGTCATTGTGATACTTATCATTGTGATATTAATAAGAGAAGGTGAAGATTAACATACTACAGTAAGACTATGTAGCCACTGCTCCAAAAATTATGCCAATGGAAACATCATTGTCTTAACCACTGGTTAATACAATAAAAATAACTATTGCATTATGATATTCAGCTTTATAAAGTCATTGTGACAGATACTGCAACCACACGCAATATCTTTGGGGATCATATTGTATTAAGTGAATGAATGGTTTATATAACACTGTAGGCCAGGGATTGTATGAAACTCCAGGTGGGGAGGTTACCACAGCTCCTCCAGGAACCAAAAACAGTGAGGTGTGATTAAGGTGAATCACTCAGGTTGTAAACACCTCTGGAGAAGTCACACCCAAGTGAGCTTGCATATACTGGTTCAAACTGGGTTTTCCAGAGACTACCAGACAAAGAACGGACTTATGGTATAAAATGTCTGAGTTTAAACTAACACAGGGCCTTCTTCTGATTCAGCAAATGGACAGGACCCTTGTGGAAGAGCTGGAAGAACTTTGGCTTATGAGGACCCTGTAAGGCTGATGGGTGACCTCTGAGAAGTTTTTAGCATGCATATAGGAACTTGAATTGTTTTTATGTGTTTTCTCTGTAATGCTTTTACCCTAAGAATACATGTACTTAGGTTTTGTGAAGGCTTAGTGGTAACTGGTATACACTGCTGTAGCCCCTGGAGAAAGGTTAACCACAGGTACTGGACCCGGGTCCAACCTGCTGGGGAAATCACAGTGAAGTGGAGAGGAACTACAAGCCTAAACCCCCAGTCTGGAGGGAGAGAGGCATGGATCTCTGCCTGAGAGGCGTGATGGCTAGGAGCTTGAAACCATAAGTGGGTGTCCTCGAGGAAGACCTGGGCAGGGAGGGTGGTCAAAAGTGTGGCTAACCCTGAAACTGTGAAATCATTACCTTCAATGTTGACATATTTGTAGCTTTGTTTTGGGCAATTACAAGGTCGGTAATGCCAGGTGCAATTTTGTTCATCCCAGTAATTGTAGCTGTAGGTGCCCTCACTGCCTGACTTTTTGTGTGTGTTGAAGTAGTCACAATAGACAGCTGCAAAAAGCAAAAACAGAATAAAAGGTTGAATTTTTCAAGGTATGGAATGTAATTCCTGAAAGGATTCAGAATAGGAGGAAGAAAGTGACTCAACAGTACTTGGTGACTCGATGTAAGCCCTCCGACCGCCACTGTGGGTGCACTTATTTGAATCTGTGTTCTAGTGAGGTGTGAGTTAATTTCCTCCTTTCATAAGAAAAGGGGCAGATACAGGCATTTAGATACTTGTAATGTATAATAGATTGATGTGTTAAATGGAAGCTATCAAGAACTATAGCTTTAAAGGTTTGTTTATAATACTCTGTGAAGCCTGTGGATAACATTTCTTCTATATAAAATATGGAGATATGCCTATCTCATAGAACTGGAAGGACCTTGAAAGGTCATTGAGTCCAGTCCCTTGCCTTCACTAGCAGGACCAATACTGTCCCCTGACAGATTTTTGCCCCAGAGCCCTAAATGGCCCCCTCAAGGACTGAACTCACAACCCTGGGTTTAGCAGGCCAATGCTCAGACCACTGAGCTATCCCTCCCCACAAGGATATAGCAACCATTGATCATTTTTCTTGCTTTACGGAGCCCCAGCCAACATAACTTTCTCTGAGAACAGTTTTTTTGTTTGTTTGTTTTTTAACAATATTGTGTTCCCTCTACTGGCTAGTTGGCTGTCAGTTCTGCAGTAGCAACAGGGAAAATATATTGCAAGGTTATTATTTGTGACTGCTAGATTTTTCTCCCTCATTTCTCCATGACATGGTAGGTAATGTGTTTCTGGTGAGGTTAATGCTGATGAAATGTGCAAGGTTACGAGCACTAGAGGATAAAGTCATCCATTTATCTAGAGCACAGATACAACATGGGAAGTGGCTGCACAAGCAATCCCCATGCTATCCCATCAATGTACCTTAATCCTATAATAATACTAATGTGTCCCTTAAGACCCTTTATAGTTGGGCAAAGTGTAAAATGAATTGAAAACAAAAGCTAGTAATAACCACATGTCATTTTTTAAAGGTGTTCAAGAAACTTACGACAGAACTCTGGGGCTCTCCAGTCAATGCAGACACCTACATCTAAGCATGCCTTGGCGTACACTGCAATGGCATCACACATGCATTCACAGTCTCCTCCAGTGTCACACCCACAGGAGTCTCGGACACAGGCATCATAATAAGGCATGCGGTATACCTTGGGTTGAGAGAGAAGGAATAAATTAGTTAACCAGGATTCTCTTGTACCTGTGCATTGGTCAATAAAGTTTCTTTCCTGTTTCTAGCTGGGCTAAACTAGAGATGTTCGCTCAGGGTAAAGGGAGAACATTCAGAACATAATCAGCTCTGCTGAGTGAGAGTATGAATTGTTCCTCTAGCTGGTGTGTAGTAAAATAAGCACAGCAATAATACAATTCCAATTCAAACTGTTATATTTAGTAAAAACTTAGACACTGCAAAATACCAATAGAAAATTATGACATTTTGAAGGCTATCTCTAGATCCGTATGTGTACTTGAACAGTTATATAATTTCCATGTGATTAGGCAGCAAAACACATCCGCTCAGATAGAGGCACCTAAGTGCAGCAGTTTCATACCCTGCACGGACACACATGAACACTGTTCACATTTCTCACGTAAGCTCACTTCTTAAAGACCTGTTACGAACAGGAGGTACAAAATATTAAAGTGAAGCAGGTGCAAGGATACCTTTCGTGCAAAAATACATTTGATGCATGTGACATGAATGCATTCTGGGGAGGAGGAAGGTACACATTGAAGTGTGAGGGGATCTTCCTTTGGAAGACTGCAGACTGTGTGTAAAGAAGGCCAAAAACTTGCTTACCTTACTGTGACAGGCATCAAAGACCTGGCTGTTGATGATGGAACACTTCCTCTCTGCCCAAGCTTTACGATAAGGGTTCTTGCTACAGGGATCAACTACAAAGAACACATCCCCACACATAGGATTTTCCTTCCAAGAATTTACAAACTCCAGTTCATTTGCTGCCACGTATTTGCTTCGGGTTTCAAAGTCATCTCTCATGTTCCCGTTGTAATTCCCACACAAACCGCAGAGGTGATCCTAGATGAAGAAATGAGAGCATTAATATTAGCTTGTCCCCTATTTGCTAATTACAACCAATTGTCTGAATTCTCTTTCTGTTATCTGCACTACTTCCTGTTTCTGATCCGCGATTGCAATCTGTAAATACTGTGCCACATACTGTTAGTTTTTTTGTATGTACAGCTTTTCTGGTTAAATGAACAATGTAAGGAAATAGTGGAGTTCTTCCTCAACAGTGTTCACACACAGAGATATAATCTGCACTTTTATGAGGTCAAAATAAATTAAAATGCCCTGTACAAATTTCCCTGCCCTTCTGGGGGATGAAAAGATGTGTTGTCATTTGGACAACACATGAGCTATCAGCCCAAAGATTCATGCTGTTGTAAAGTTGGGTAAGCAGCTAATAAGCAGCCTCCAGTGAAGATCTCTGCTGCTCCAGGAGGGATGGGAGTTATGAGAAGCCTTCCTAGGAGACCCCTGCTGCTGTAGAAAGTTGTTACAATTGCCATCTCATGTGCAGTTTGATTTCACTGTGGGGGTAAATGTATTTAACAAAGAAAGTTAAGGAAAATGTATTAGGAAATTACTCTGAATTACCTGTGCTTCTCTGAAGATCTTGATGAAAATATTCATGTGCTTGTTCCAGATAAGAGTCATGTTGTATTTTCCTGGGATAATGATATCGAACATCAGGTGAAGGGCATTCTTTTTCACGTGGAATTGTGTCAGAGGACTGTCCCCATATACAAAGTAGGTTTCCTCTGCCAGTATCAGTGTCATATTCTGAAAGCAAATTGGCCTGTAAGTTATAATATATGTCGCTTTCTGTCTTTGTAACATTACCAGGAATCACTAAAGGGCGCTGCTACAGATTGTCATTTCTCTGTTTTTCTGAACTGATTGATTGTGGTTAGATCTTGGAGAATTATTTATTGTCAGCTGAGTCACAGTCCTTAGATGATGAGCATCTCTGCCTGAGGTCTGGTCTACATTACAGACCTATATCAGTATAATCCTGAGTGACGTAGTTGTACTGACCTAACCCCTCATGTAGAAAGCGCTAAGCCAGTGAGAGAGCTTCTCCTCTAGACAGAGCTACCGCCTCTCAGGGAGGTGAATTAACTACGCTGATGGGAATTAACTCTCCTCGGTGTAGAGCATCTTCATTAAAGCACGACAGCTGCGCGGCTGCATTAGTGCTGCTGTACCTATGCAGTGTTTTAAGTGTAGACTTGCCCAGAGTGTCTATCTCTCAACATCATTTCTGAGGTGTAGATGTAGCCTATGTTATGCTTATGTAAGAAAGCAAAGCAGTGCATGATGCCAAAACATTATTCTCTTCTTCCATCTGCACCTATCCCATGCAAAGGTAAGACTTAGCCTGCCCCCAGCTGCCTGGATTTGTTCTATCAATATGCAAGTTTTGATGAACATGAAGCAAACCCACCATGTTTCATGGTCAGTGTAGGGTGCAACAGCACTTTGTGATGGATTGCTTTGTTGTATATAACACTGCCATCACACTTATTTTATCTGTGTGCAGCAGGCTGATGCACTAGGGTGACCAGACAGCAAGTGTGAAAAATGGGGACGGGGGTGGGGGGTAATAGGAGCCTATATAAGAAAAAGACCCCAAAATCGGGACTGTCCCTATAAAATTGGGACATCTGGTCACCCTATGATGCACGGAGTTTTATTTCCATGATTTAAAATGAGTAGATGCAAAATTACATAGAGAGATGGTAGCTAATATTGAGTTGATCAGTTTTACCTTTCATGCATGCTTGTACTTTTACATATTTCCTGATGGACAACAACAGTTACTTTTGGACCAATAATAGTGTTCCTCTGGAGCAAGTATTTAGGCGTTACGTACAAAAGAAGCTACTAGCTTCTTCAATAAAGCATTGACATTTTGCCTTTGCTGTTGCTAATTAACTAGGTGGCAAGTGTGTACTGTATGTAGTAATAGTTCCCTGGTCAAAACCTCAACAGTCTGTGGTCCTCATTTGCTTTGCTATTGAAGCATGACCCTGAGATAATCTGATATTGATGTACTTTTGGTTCCCTCAGGACTAAGAACCACAAACCTACAAGGGAGGATGGAAGTCCTTAGGTAACAGAGAAAATAAGAATAATTACTTTTTCTAGTTTATGTATGCACCAACAGTGAGCTACTAGAGGAACTAGAGGCAACTGGAGCCAAAGCCCACTAGCTGGATTAGAGGGATTTTTTAGGATTCATATCCTGACCATGATGAGTCTTCCTTCATTTCACACAACTGCCTTCTTGGCTTCAGTCTGTGGCTCAGGCAACATGGTTGATACTCTTCCGTTGCACGATTCTCCAATGTGAGGGTAAATTCCCAGGCTTTACTCTCTTGGCTTTTAGACAGGCCACAACTTCAGGGAGTGGAAGACTGAGATAGGGATTTCAAACTGAGACGATGTGTTACACCCTACTCCAAAGCTCTAGGTCGCCAAGTAGACTGCCCTATAAGACTTGACTGTAGACTCCTACACTGATATGAGGGCCAACCTGGATGGATAACAGCAGCATGATGTTCTTACCCCAAGGTGGATCTTGATGGACCTGGAGCAGGTGACCCCTGATTTCCCACAGATGACATTCTCGGTCACAATTTTAAAGGTGGAGTGAGAGCTGTTCATACCGCAACCATCCTAAAGGAGAGAAACAGAATTGCTTAATCATTTGAGAGTTCAAAGTGACAGGGTGAACAGGAAGATTCAATGTGCTGAACTATCACTTCAGGGAGTTTGCCTCTCAGCAAAACAGGCCAGCCTCACACACAATGTCCCCATTCACTGTGTAGATATAATTCCATCTCTGACTAGCTTCAGATCCAGTTATCAGATATCAGTGAAATCATTTCAGTGGAATTTGTGTACTTGCATCCCTCAGCTTCTAGGGTATTCAGTGGCTTGTGGCATCTTGGACATTTTACCCATCTTAGAAACCACATTTTTGCAGGGGGAAAGGAGGGAGTCAATAGGGTACTGCACCCTTGCATGGTGTTACTCTTAGAAGTACCAATGATCAAACTGCTGATTTAGCTTTAAGAATTACATCACTTCACTAGAAAATACTGTCTAGCTGGTGCAATATGGCTATGTGGGTAGAGAATCCACAGGCACCCAAGTATGTTAGGAAATCTTCTTAGTGTCTTTTGTAATTTCATATAAAATGTTGGGATTATATTTGGTCGGTTTGGTTGGTGGGGTTTTTTTGCACGGGGGTGTGGGGGGCGGGGAGGGTGTGTGTGTGTGTGTATGTAAAGGGTTTTGAGTTGAGGTCTTGAACTGAGCACTAAATATGTCAGAGTTCATAAATCAAGCCATTTCTTGGCAATGAGTACATTGCCATCAGAAGCACTAGCACTGATGTTACCGTAGCTAGTATGTATTCACAGTTGCCATCAAACACAAAGCGCTGTCCATCAAAAGTGGTGACGTGTCCTTCTCCATGGAGGGTACATGTTGAGGAGCATCTCGATTTCTGAACACATTTCCATTTGCCTCTTGTACAGGTGCTAGTGGTGAGAAGAAAATTCTTGTTAGGAAGATTTTAAGGGCACACAGCTTTAACTCATCTCCTCTACATACACATTTTGTATATTCTGTATTAATTTAATTGACTTGGTTTATATATGCAATGTGGTCAAATTATGATTAATATGGGAACTGTAACTTGAAATATCCTGACTTTTGTGAAAATTAATGCATGCTAAAGATGAAATTTTAAGTATATTTTTCCATTTAATTTACTTTAAAAAAGAAAACATGAGGCATTACAGGTTACATTGCCTCGAGTAAACAGCTCTTGTTGTCACTAAGGCCTGGTCTACACTAGGACTTTATGTCGAATTTAGCAGCGTTAACTCGATTTTACCCTGCACCCGTCCACATTAGGAAGCTATTTATTTCGACATAAATGGCTCTTTAATTCAATTTCTGTACTCCTCCCCGACGAGGGGAGTAGCGCTAAATTCGACATGGCCATGTCGAATTCGTGGTACTGTGGACGGAATTCGACGCTAATAGCTCCGGGAGCTATCCCACAGTGCACCACTCAGTGGACACTCAGGACAACAATCCATACTCGGATGCTCTGACCTGCCACTCAGGAAAAGCCCCGGGAAAATTTGAATTCCTTTTCCTGTCTGGCCAGTTTGAATCTCATTTCCTGTTTGGACATCATGGCGAGCTCAGCAGCACTGGCAACGATGCAGAGCTCTCCAGCAGAGGTTACCATGCAATCCCAGAATAGAAAGAGGGCTCCAGCATGGACTGATCGGGAAGGTTTGGATCTGATCGCTGTGTGGGGAGATGAATCTGTCCTATCCGAGCTCCGATCCAAAAGACGGAATGCAAGAATTTATGAGAAAATATCCCAGGCTATGACGGAGAGAGGATACAGCCGGGATGCAACGCAGTGCCGCGTGAAAATCAAGGAGCTGCGACAGGCGTACCAGAAGACCAAGGAGTCCAACGGACGCTCCGGATTGCAGCCACACACTTGCCGTTTTTACGAGGCACTGCATGCTATGCTCGGTGGTGCTGCCACCACTACCCCGCCAGTGTCTGTGGACTCCGACGACGGGGTCTTATCTACAGCCACGTCGTCGGAGGTTTTCGTGGACGGTGAAGATGAGGAAGGAGAGGAGGAGGACGAGGCAGTCGACAGCACTTTCAATGCTGATTTCCCCAACAGCCAGGATCTATTCATCACCCTGACTGAGATCCCCTACGAACCCTCCCAAGGCAGCATCCCTGACCAGGAACCAGGCGAAGGATCAGCAGGTCAGTGTTTTAAACATTTATTTGGAATACAATAGGCATGGTGTATAAGCACTGTGTTTGTATTGCTTAATTGGCCTTAGGCGCTTCAGCTTTGAGTCGTTTTCCAGTGCAACTACTCGAAAAGTCTGTCAATATATATAGGGATAGAGGAGAAATCCCCATCGGAGATCTCCGCGAAGCTCTCCTGGAGGTACAGTGAAAGCTTTTGTATCAGGTTCGCAGGGAGAGCGGCCTTATTGTCTCCTCCATGGTAGGATACTTTCCCGTGCCATGCAAGCTGCAGGTACTCTGGTATCATTGCCTTGCATAGCATGGCTGCATACGGCCCCGGGGTTTGCTGGCATTGACGCAGCATGCGGTCTTTCTCTGTCTCCGTAATCCTCATCAGAGTGATATCAGTCATGGTGCCCTGGTTTGAATGAGTGGTTTTTTTAGTATAGTGAATTCTTCCTTTTCCCTTTAAAGAAAGACACCCGGCGGTTTCCATCCACGCGGGTGGGGGGGGGGAGTTGGGAGGCTAACCATTCGAACTTAGTGGTGCGCAGGCAGGGAGAGTTCCCAGGACCGGCCACGCGGAGGAGGGGAAAGGGTAGGCGAGCCGTTCAAACAGAGCGGTTCGCGGGCACTTTCAGTTCCCGGGAGCGGCCACGCAGAGGGGGGGAAAGGGTAGGTGAGCCGTTCAAACAGGGCGGTTCGCGGGCACTTTCAGTTCCCGGGAGCGGCCACGCGGAGGGGGGGAAAGGGTAGGTGAGCCGTTCAAACAGAGCAGTTCGCGGGCACTTTCAGTTCCCGGGACCGGCCACGCGGAGGGGGGGTAAAGGGTTGGTGAGCTGCTGTAGATGAGCGGTTTGGGCAGCAGCAGGAACTGGCCGCCGCCAGGAACTGTGATTGAAACATGGGAGTAGAGCACTGCTGTGAAGTAAGCTCTCAGCAGTCCAAAGGCAACAGCTTACCATGGTCTCCAGAGAGCAGATTTCCAGTGTTCAGCAAGGCTTCTGGGATCTGTACACCGGGACCCCAGACACTCAGGATAAAGACATAATATTCGACCTTGTAGTAAGTGGACATGTGATAGGTACTGTGCTTGGTCTTATTCACAGGGAAAGAGTATAGGCATTGTTCTGGAAAAAGTATCTTTCTGAGGAATTCACTCCCTTTATCTCATCCCACAGCTGCGAGTGTCTCCCGCCCTACCCGTGGATCACCCTCCCAGAGGCTTGCGCTGATCAGGCGGTGCAAAAAGAGAACCCAGGACAAAATGTTCTCAGAATTGATGGTCTGTTCCCGAAAGGAGGCGGCACAGCGGAGAGAGGACGTCTGAAGGTCCAAGCGAGCAGTCAGCGAACGGGAGCAGAGGGCTGAAGCTCGTGAGGACAGGTGGCGGCAGGAAGACCAGCAGGCGACTCAAACGCTGCTGGGACTAATGAGGGAGCAAACTGACATGCTCCGGCACCTGGTAGACGTTCTCCAGGACAGGAGACAGGAGGAAAGAGCACCTCTATATGTTATTTCCAACCGCCCTCCCCCGCCACAAAGTCCAATCCCCCCCTCACCCAAAGTCACTAGAACGAGGGGAGGCAGGGGCCGTGGAAATAATCACTCCACCCCTTCAGACTGCTCCAGTAGCAGAAGGCTCTCATTTCCAAAACTTTAGATGGGTCCTTTCCTTCCCTCCAACCGCACCCCACAACAGTTCCCTGCCCAGGTATCATCTAAAAAATATGCTCCCTTTAATAAAAATGTTTGTTTTGCACAGTGCTGTTTCCCTGACTTTCTTTCACAGGATGGTTTGGTTTTGGGGGAGTGGGTAAGGGGGTTTGTGATTAGCGACGAGAGGCGCCAGAACCAGGGTACAGACAGGGGGAAAGGATCAATATAAAGTCACTCTCACATTGCATGCACTGGGCACACTTGTCATTCTGGGAGGGGGTTGTCTTGTTCTCTATGGGGGCGGGGGGGGCCCTGTGACTTTCTGGTGGGGGAGGGTGGCTGCAGATCTTTTGCGGCCGGCGATAGACTGCATGACAGATCCATGCAGCAGGGGATCTGTGGCCGCAATCCATGGCCAAAAAGTCACAAAGGCCCCACCACACAGAGTTGCGAATAGGAGGGGTTGCTGGCTCCCTTGAAACAAGCAGTCCAGCACTTCGGACTGCTCTGGGAGCAGGAGCATGTCATTCCCCGAGTTTGGAAGCGTACTTTCCAACACTCCACCCGCTCCCCAACCGCGGTATGCGTCCCAGGTTAAACCCTTAACCGAGAAATCAGTAATAGAGACGGTTTTAATAAACAATGTTTCCTTTATTATACTTTTAAAGCGTTGAATGAAGGGGGGGAAGGGGGGTTGGTAATTGGAGAGGATAGGCAACAGAAACTGGGTAAAGAAACGGGGGCAGGTTCAGCTTCTGTTTAAACAAGCGTAACAGTCACTGGTTACCCCGCTCGCTCTGGAAGCTAGCTTTCCAAGCTTCCCGGATGCGCAGCGCGTCCCGCTGTGATCTTCTAATCGCCCTGGTGTCTGGCTGTGCGTAATCAGCAGCCAGGCGATTTTCCTCAACCTCCCATCCCGCCATAAACGTCTCCCCCTTGCTCTCACAGAGATTGTGGAGCACACAGCACGCTGCAATCACAATGGGGATATTTGTTTGGCTGAGATCGGAGCGAGTAAGTAAGCTTCTCCAACGACCTTTCAGACGGCCAAAGGCACACTCCACCACCATTCTGCACTTGCTCAGCCGGTAGTGGAAGAGCTCCTTTTCAGTGTCCAGGGCTCCTGTGTATGGCTTCATGAGCCAGGGCATTAGCGGGTAGACTGGGTCCCCGAGGATCACTATAGGCATCTCCACATCCCCAACAGTTATTTTGCGGTCC
Source organism: Chelydra serpentina (assembly GCA_037349315.1). Classification (NCBI taxonomy): domain Eukaryota; kingdom Metazoa; phylum Chordata; order Testudines; family Chelydridae; genus Chelydra; species Chelydra serpentina. The sequence continues at coordinate 20,324,487 of JBAIAC010000059.1, read as the reverse complement.
GGGAAATAAACACCCTCTTGCAGCTGTCTAAACAGACCAGAGTTTTTGAAAACACGAGCATCATGAACCTTGCCCTGCCATCCGACATTGATGTTGGTAAAACGTCCTTTGTGGTCCACTAGTGCTTGCAGTACCATAGAAAATTAGCCCTTTCGGTTAATGTACTGGCTGCCCTGGTGGTCCGGTCCCAGGATAGGGATGTGTGTCCCATCAATAGCCCCGCCGCAGTTTGGGAATCCCATAGCGGAAAAGCCATCTATGATCACCTGCACGTCTCCAAGGGTCACTACCTTTGAGAGCAGCAGGTCAACGATTGCATGGGCTACCTGCATCACAGCAACCCCCACGGTAGACTTGCCCACTCCAAATTGATTCGCGACTGACCGGTAGCTGTCAGGAGTTGCAAGCTTCCACAGGGCTATGGCCACTCGCTTCTGGATAGTCAGGGCTGCTCACATCCGGGTGTCCTGGCACTTCAGGGCAGGGGACAGCAAGTCACAAAGTTCCAGGAAAGTGCCCTTACGCATCCGGAAGTTTCGCAGCCACTGGGATTCATCCCAGACCTGCAGCACTATGCGGTCCCACCAGTCAGTGCTTGTTTCCCTTGCCCAGAATCGCCATTCCACAGGATCAACATGCCCCATTGCCACCATGATTTCTATGGGCCGGGGTCCCGTGCTTTGCGAGAGGTCTGTGCCCCTCTCAGAGTTCATGTCCTCCCGGAGCTTCCGTTGCCTCCTCGCCTGAGTTCTCTGCATCTGCCTCTGGAAAAGGTGGACGATAAGGCGCGAGGTGTTGACAACGGACAGAACAGCAGCGATAATCGCGGAGGGCTCCATGCTCGCTGGCCTGTGGCGTCCGAGCTGTCAATCACTGGAAAAGGGCGCGAATTAATTGCCCGTCGGTGCTTTCACGTAGGGAGGGCGGGAGTGTGGGTCGAGTGACGACATTTACCTATAACCACCCTCGACACATTTTTGGCCCCAGAAGGCACTGGGGGCTACACCCAGAATTCCAGTGGGCAGCGGGGACTGCGGGAACTGTGGGATAGCTACCCACCGTGCACCGCTTGCAGTGTCGACGCTTGCCCCGTTACTGTGGACTCACAAATTCGATTTAATGTCCTTGCTGTGGATTCGCATGATCGACTTTGCAATATTGGTTTCACAAGTTCGGTTTAAGAAAAATCGAACTAGTCTCGTAGTGTAGACATACCCTAAAGCAGATTTTGATGTCCCTTTGGTTATTTTAATGAGAAGGTGTGGACAGGAGCGCTGGAACAATTTTTATAGTGGGGGTGCTGAGAGCCATTGAACCAAACTGTAAACCCTGTATATAATGGAAACCACTCCAAGTCAGTGGATGCTGCAGCACCTCCCTGCACCCCTAGTTCCAGCACGTATAGGTATGGAACTGGAAATGGTAGCAACTGCTGATCGAGAATGTAGCTAGAAAAGATGGAAGTAATATTGATGGGTCAGTTGATCTATCTAGAGAAAGGGAGGAGGATTGTGCTTGCACGTTCAATTGTGGTGGAATTGATATACTTTTCTAGTACAGCTTATAGTTCAAGGGCGCTATTGGATCCCCCACTGCTTCTGGACGTGCAGATGGCAGGAATTGTCATTATAGCCTTATCCTTTTTGTGGCTGACCAGGAGACCACGACCTTTCCTCTTAGATATAGACATTGTCACAGTTATCCACGGCTTTATCACTTCTACACTTTATCACTATGGCAGAATTTCTTTAGCTCTGACCCTCAACTGCTACCTATTCTTCTCCTTGTAACCATACTGTTGCACTGTATGCCTGTACAGTCTAGACAAATAAATAACTAGCAAAGAGAAAACATGTAGATTCTTACCAGGTTTTGCATTCGGTGTGGATTTCTTCCCCTTTTTTATAAGAGATGCCACCATATTCACAGGGACACTCATCAGGTGGTACACACATTCCATCTAGATTCTCATATAGCCCATCAGTGCAGACACAGCCTGGTTCACATCTAGTGGGTACCTGGGAAAGATCAGGAAATTGCAACCTCAGTCATAAAAAATGATGCACGAAGGAAAGGAATGTAAAGAGAATGAACTGAAACATTTTGTTTTTATTGACCTACAGCCTCTCTTCAGTTTTGCTTTGCATTATTTATTTGGTGCCAAGAGTCAGCCTATGCTATTACTTAAATCACTTTTACTTGTGCAAGTTAATGCCCTGTTATACTAGTTTTACTGCAGTTGTAAAATATAGCTAGTGTCTGAGGCAATAAGCTTTCTGGGGATTCCTTGAAAAAAGTTGTATTTCATGGGTACCAGCTGCTCAGACAATTGAAGAATAATAATGTATGTTTCTTTCCAGCCCAGAAGCCTCTTACATTATAATTCTGTTAATTGCTCTGTTTCTTTATTTACTAAGAAACCTTTATTACATTACGAAATTTATATATTGTTAGGTATACATATATCGATATATACTGTGATTTGTAACTCTTTCCCTGTAATATTTGGTGCACTTGAAATTTTTAAAAAATTGATTTATTTCTTGATATATAATGTTTTATTGTTTGGCATGGAAATCTACAGGGCTGTTTATTAAGTAAGTATTGCAATTGTCATGAAGATTCACTGTCTCACTATTATTTATTGATAATTCTTATATGGCCTCCATTACAGTGGTATCAGAATACCTACCTGAAATGTATTTATCCTCACAACACTTCTGTGATTTAGGCAAGTACTATTGTCCCATTTCACAGATGAGGAACTGAGAAACAGAGAGATTAAGGGCCAGATTTTTAAAGGTATTTAGGTGCCTTGTGTGATTTTCAAAACTAATTGATTTTAATGGGTGGTAGGCTCCTAGATGCTTTGAAAATTCCACTAGGCATCTACATTTCTTTAAAAACCTGGCACTAGGAGACTTGCCCAAGGCTGCATAGGAAGTCTGTGACAGAGCAAGGAATTGAATGTGGGTCTTCCCAAGCCCTAGGCAACAACTGCTCCATCCTTCCTCTCACAGTGTGTTTCCATCACTGAGATGTGATCATAAAGATATGGAACTCACACATTCAATTCCAGTGGCCAGCATCTGACAGGTAGGGGAACAGGAGGCTCCATATTTGTTCTCTGAAGTCTGTGAACATGACACATATTTTTTAGGAGGCTTGCAGTTTTCTAGCGGGAAAAAAAAGAGAGAAACAGAAAGTTATGAAGGGATAATTCCGAAACATGGGGAAAATAATGCTTTTGAAGGTGAAGGTAAACTGTAGCCCAATGCATACCTGCAGGGTCTTGAGGTTTGCCAGTGCAACTCAGCTTGCCACTAAAACAATAGCTAGAAAAGAAAAGAGTATTTCAGTGTACACCCCTTACTAAATGGGGCAGTTAAAGCTCAAGTTGTTTTATGGTTTTAATTTTTCCTCTTTGAATGGGATACCCTCCTAAGAAAACAATGTTCAGGCTTTTTGTCAAATGACTTCATCCTTTTCCAAGAAGCAAACATTCCAGCTATGCCTCTTGGGCCTCCCAGTTCCTTCCAAATGGAATACAAGCCAACATGCCTCTGCTTACTCTTTGGACTGCAACAATATAACTAGCAATGTCAGTGGTGTATGCAATTTGAGGCAGGGATCGTGTTCATGTGTTGGCACAGCACCCGGCAGCATAATTCTTATACCTCCTAGTGCTTCTCCAACATTTCCAGGGAAGACTAGATTGTATGTGCCTCATATTTCCAAGGTAAAAGAGAACCAAACAATGAAGAAAAAAAAACCCTTTTGGAAGAAAAAAAAAGGAGTGGGGGCATGGGGCAACAGGTCTATCGTAAAACAAAACAGAACAAAAAAAAATCTTTGCAGTTTGACAAAACCAAACTCATGAACAAACGCCCTCCCTTTGCAGTCTGTTCATTTCTTTTAACTCTCAAACTTACCAGGTAATGCCACCAATTATAGTTGACTGGTCAGGCAGGATGAACCTCTTATCTTCCAGGTAGCAGGGACACATGGATTTACGCACACATTCACTTCTGTGGTTCAAGTAGGTACCTTTAGGACAGTTGCAGCCGTCAATAGGGATGTCAGTAGGATAACATTCCAGGGTTTGGTCGGAAAGTGACAGGCACGTCCTATCACAGGCTTCAGTGTGGTAGCTGAACGTCTGATTGCCAGTACAGGAGATGGCTGTAAAATGAAGACAAGAGTGGGAGTTACACTTCATTTCTCCGATCTCCCCTTGAAGGGGTGCTGGAGCCAGGGGAGGGTGCTGAATTATATAATGCCAACGGTTTCAGTGTTAACTGCAGTCTCTTGCTTCCCTCTCTGAGTGTGCAGCCAATCAAAGCATGGCTCGTTAGTGAGCTTTGCGGCGAGGAGCAGGAGGGTCTCTGGGAGTAGAGTAGGCTCTGCAGTCCATCCCTGTAAAAACCTTAGGATCTGCAGGATTTCCCCCTAGATGGAAAATCAACTGACCCCCTGGGTGATATCCAAGGATGATGACTATGGGGCTGTGTGTGCTGAAGCACTCATAGTTTCATGAGTAGCTTTAGCATCTTTGTGCGTCTTCCATGGGAGTCGGTGATAAAGCTCAGAAAATATCCTACTTTTTGGGGTATTTTGCATTTACATTCCTTATGAAATCAAATCACTCCTAAAATGTGAATTCTGTAGAATTACCTACAAAAGTTTTGTGTGTGTGCCCCAAACTACTCTATGATACTTAATGATATTTCAGCAGCTTAGAGAGAACTTGAGTAGTGGAACTGGCCTTAACGTAGGAGAGGACAGAACAGCCCAATTTTGTTCCATATCAAACAGTGGAATTTTCAAAATGGAAGTATGTTTTTCGGCGTTTTCTAGGTAGCAGCAATGATATGCACTGGGTACATATCCACTGGGTACATATGCAACTGATTACAAACTTTTAAGACCTCGTTGGGATCACTTACTGCAGTTGTCTACAGACTCCCTCCAGTTTACAAGGATCAGCCCCATTGAAGCACAGGCTCTTGCATAAGATCCCAGGGCAGAACAAATATAAGGAAATGTCTCCTCATAGTTACAGGCTTGGTAGATGCATCTCTGAAAACAAACACAGAGTATTCTGTTAGGTCAGATGTTTGGACATCATCAGCATGCTCAGAAATAAATCATGGAAAATAATGCATTTGATAGATTATACGGAACAATTGAAAATGAACATATCTATCTGAGTGGCTGCTGTAAGTAAAATATACTTTGCACTTATATAGTACTTTTCATCCTTAGATTTCAAAATGCTCCATGAAGCTGAGTGTATCATTATCTCTATTTTACAGATAGGAAAACTATGCTAAAAAAAAATAAGAAAGAAAAACTTGTAGCACCTTAGAGACTAACAAATTTATTTCAGCATAAGCTTTTGTGGGTTAGTACCCACTTCATCGGATGCGAAAGCTTATGCTGAAATAAATTTGTTAGTCTCTAAGGTGCTACAAGTATTTCTTTCTTATTTTCGTTTTGCTGACACAGACTAACACGGCTACTACACTGAAACCTATGCTCAAAAAGGTTAAGTAACCTTGACGATGTTCATTTGGGGAAGTTTCTTGGGAAATAATCAATTAGCTGTGTAAAAGAACCCCTATCCTCTCCTTCCTAGTGACTGCGGGATAGCAGTCTGTGATCATACCAGACTTCGCCTGGCTAGGAGAGAGGTGTTTTTGAATGATTCTTGGTCCTAAGCCCCTCTTGTGCGTCCACACCAGGTAGTATGTCTCACTGCCTCACCTCAAGACCTTAGCAGAAGCTCCTACCTTGTAAAAAGGAGCAGGATTCACCACAGAATGGCATTTCTCAAACACCGTGCCCTTCTTCATAAGAATGGAGCAGTGGGTCTCGGCAGACATTTCTAAATGAGAGAAACAGTCATGGACGTTAAGGAATAGAGATGACAAGAATAAGAGATAAGGAGGTAGCTGTGTCTGTCTTATTTAATTCATTGAGAAGGTAATACTGGTTTTCAGTCACAGAATTGGAAAGTCAGAGACTAAGATCTCAAAGGACTTCAGGATATCAGCTGGAGTATCCATAGGAACTCCTCCAACTTACCAAGGGTACTGCAAACCCATAGTCAGATCTTTAGAGAGAGATCTCGTCATAGATTGGCTTATACAAGTATATTCTAGAAATCTGCATCTTCCTATAGATGAAGGAATCAGTGATGTACAGTCCTCCTCTTCTTCTTCTCTTTTAGACCCTCTGTTCCCTTGTTGATGAGCTTATAGTAATCATTCAGAAAGAGGAAGCCAATTCGGGTGAGCCGATAGGACAGCGCACTCAACTTACTGTTCAATTGACTCATAGAGCAAGGGTCTGTGTCCCTCTCTGCAGCAGGGTGGCAGTTCCCTGATCTCCAGGAGTCCACAAACAGGGCTGCTGTTCCTTCAATAATATCCATACTGGTCATGAAGTCATCTGTAGTGTCTCCATTGTAATTGCCACACAACCCTGATCAAGGGACGAATGAATTAATGAAAAACAAGGAACATTTATACATTAATAATGGTATGTCTTTGCTGTATAGTAATAATAAAATGTATCAGTAATTATAATTGGAGTGGTAATGACTACTATAGATTACATGGGTTAAGCATTTCTGTTATAAAACTGTTTTTCAATCACTCATAACTTTGTCTGTTTCACTTGGTAAGTTAAAATTCACCAAGTCTGTTAATTTCTTTCAGGTGAATTTGTATGGAAAGTTTTTTTTGGAGAAAAATAATTCAGTCCTTTTAAAAAATAAAAAGAAAGAGAAAAAATACTCTCCCAATTCCAACAGAAATTTTTGAATGGCTCCAAAATCAAAGCAATTAGGTATAGAACGTTAGAACATGGCATGGAAAATAGCCCTCGCTGAGCACTGGAATTGAGTGTTCCAGTAAAAGTTGGCTTTGATTTGGCTGAATTTTGAGAGCTTGAAGAAATTGCTCTTTCTGCACATGCAGCGATCTGGCAATACTTACAGCATTCTAAACAAAAAGTTGTGCAGAATATGTATTCTTGGTTAAATCCGCTGCGCAGTAAATACATGTATCCCCTATGGTGCCCATTGATTGAGAGAGCTGTTGGGTTCTTGAATAATCAATGTAATCTTATAAGATGCACAGTGAATTCGGTTGGGCTATATAGGTGCCCTGACTCATTTGATGTGTTGTAAAGTACATGTTGAACAAAGCAGGGTTTCACAGGCACTCTTGCCTTTTACAAAGCACACCTTGTAGAAGACAGGTTGGGAAATCAATGTTATTACAAAAGAGTGTGGATATCATGCCTAGTTTGTGCCTCTTCAAATTCTATCAATTGGTTTTGTTAAGGTTTCTGGAAAAGAACTCCTTTCAACACACAATGGCTTTCCATTATAGCTTTTTAGAATCATAGGAAGAGTCTATCCATTATACAGTGGCTATTAAAAGACACAATATAACTGACTCCCTTCTTCATAAAGAAATGTGGAGAAGACTGGATTTCTTACCTAGGGTTCTGCCTTTGAAGAGAAGTCCAACTTTTATATAGACCTCAAACACTGGCCAAGTTCGAGCTGTTAGCTCCAGCCCAAAGGTGGTATACATTTGAATGTGGTTGGAGGACTGTCTGAAAATGGTGATGTCACCTAAAATAAATTAGATCATTTAAAATAATTACTTTGATTTATCTATTTATTTTAAAATCAGATGAATGAAATGTCTAATCCACTCTTGCACATTCCGTGTTCTCCATTGTTCTTTACCTGATCTATAAGGCAGCCACCTGAGTTCATCATAGGTGAGAAGTTCATTTTGAGAAATCACAATTTTGTCCTGTGAAGAAGAGGGCACGGAGTCATAGAATCATAGAAATGTAGGGATGGAAGGGATCTTGAGAGGTCATTTAGTCCATCCCTTCACACGGAGGTAGGATTAAGCATACCTAGACATCCCTGACAGGTTTTTGTCCAACCCATTCTTAAAAATCTCCAGTAACAGGGATTTCACAGCCTCCCTTGGTAAACTATTCCAGCACTTAACTATTCTTGTAGTTAAAGTTTCTCCTAATATCTAACCTTAATCTCCCTTACTACAGATTAAGATGATTACTGCTTGTCCTACCCTTCGTGGACATGGAGAACAATAGATCAGAGTTCTCTTTGTAAAGCCCTTAACTTATTTTACGACTGTTATCAGGCTTCTTTTTTCAATTAATCATCATCATTAAAAAATGTCTCAATCTGGACATTAATTGAGTCATTACTGCATAGCTGGGCTGAAGGCCAAATGCCTCTTACTACCTGAGACCTGCAGGCAATCCACTGTACCCACAGAGTGGGAGAGAGTCGGTATTTCTATTATCTTTATTTTAATCAACTATTACTGTCATCATGATATTTAGTGAGAAAAGATTCTTTAATTCTTTTCCTAGCAGACATCCTGCCACCCTGTTCTGATTTTTCACTTTGTAAAACTGGTCACTCTATGTTCAGCACCCCTAACTTGCTGAACTGATGTGACATCACACATCTCTCTGAAGTTGTTACTTTTCCATTATGGAATACACTTCCATTTGAAGCAACTATTTCCCCCCTTTCCCCAGATTTTCATATGATGACACCTGCAATGCTTCTGAATATTAACTTTGATAGACTGGCTACTGGAATGTTGCACAGGACTTGTGTACTGCACTCTTACCTTTGCAGAAAGGTAAATTATAGCAGTCAGTGATGTTTCAGAATGAGAGTAACCAGATTTATCATACACAGCCATCAGGGTTCCATTGTACGGAAGGCTGGGACTCTGAAGGAAACCAAAAAAAGCATGTTTATGTTGGGAAAAAATAAACTATACCACAAATCTATTTATCACCACAGAATCTTGTATTGTTCTTGCTGTTTTACCCTGAAATTGCACTTTTTGGTGGCGTTCGTATAAGATTCCTTGTAACCCTTCTCGTTCTCACAAAATGTAAGTGAACTTGAAGCGATGGAGGAAGGTATTCTGTGGTGTATTTCCAATCTATCTTTAACATTTTATTTCTACAGAGTGACCCTTCTTGAATTACAGCACATTTCTCAAAGTAAATGAAGACTGGGGACAGCCTGGTCTCTCCAACATCACTTTAAAAGAGAATATGGCGGGCTCAGTTTTCAAGTGTGTGTTCCTTTAATGCAGGATTTCAACATGCTACATAAATGCTAAAAAATTGACACTTAGGCATGAATATTTAAAATAGCTGCATTAAAAAGTCAACATTTTTCAACTGTTACCAACCAGCGATATTTTAAATACTGCAGTTTTATCCCATTCTCTATATAGGGAAATATTATGGTGTCTCAGATACTAGGATGTTACTGTTAGCAAATGTTGACTTTTTAATGATGGCATAGTAATGTATGGGGTGAAATGCAAAAAAATGGGTTTCCTGTGTACCTGTTCACAGTCAATACCTTCTTATCAGCATTTGCATCAAGGAAACCTATTTTGGCGATCCTTGGATTTTGGGTTTTTTAATTTTGCAGTTTGTGTACTTTATTAGTTACTAAGAGAATTTACTGATGATACAAATGCCAGAGACAACTTAAGCTGTTTGAGTCCTTGGTGGCCAATTGCTGCTTAACTCTGCTCCTTTAACAAAAACAGTGCAGACCAATCAATCTCCCCTTCTCAGCAAGACTTCAGCTAAACTGAATAGTATTTTTTCCTCTAACAAGTGGCAGCCCCTTCTAGGGCAGATACTCAATGTCTGTTCCAGGGGAAATTTCATTTCAGGTTTCTGTTTGTTCCAAGGTGATGAATAAGCTGATGGCATCCTCTACCTGTCTGAGGCTAGGGCAGCACTGTAAGTAAATATTTTTTACCTGTGGCAATTGCTGGTCAATCTTACGTGGATTCTGAACGACAGAGTTTCCATTTTGTAATTATGTTTACTTGCAAGGTGGAGCCATTGAGTATAAACTGTTGAGACATTTTATCAAATAACTACAATTTTCATTTTACATCTATATAATCTGACCCTTTGGACCTGGAAGTGACGTTGGAAGTAAATTTAACAAAGAACCTCTCTGTGATCTATCTGGAACAACCATGATGGTTGAAGCTGTGAGGGATTGTTGTCCCAATGCAAAACACTTGCCAGCTTTTTCAACACCAAATTGCTACTTGGCATTACGTATGATATGTGGGACAAATGAATGTCATTGGAAGATTTTAGTTTATTTATGTATATATATATATATATATATATATATATATATATATATAGGGGGGTGGGCGGAATACAGATAGATTGTAAGTATGACACTTCCCTTCTAGATTGTAAGTATGACACTTCCCTTCTGTTGATCTTGTGTAGTTCATGGTCTCTGCAGCTTACCTTCATGAGTATGTATGTGCAAACTCCATGGAACCGGTATGACCTGGAATCAAATGTGGTGACAAAGGAGCCTCCCTCCAGGGAACATCTTCCTGGGCAGGGTAGTTCATTGCAATTCCACTGGCCCATTGTACATTTACTGGGAAAAACAAGAATGTGCGTTAAATGACTATTACCAGTCTAGCAGGATTTGGTCCCACTATCTGGGGGGTTTTGTTGTTTTTTGATTGCCTTACAACAGCAGGTCTGTGGTCATATCTCTGTGTAGCAATATCTTGAAGTTGACAGCCTCAGGCTCGTCTACTGTGGAAATCTGAAGATGACTGAACTGATTATCTTGGATAGTGGTGGATGTATGCCAAATGAGTAGCCAACATGACATAGTACCTTACCTGTTCTAAACTTTCATTTCCATTATCTCCTGAAAATTTTTTTTTTTTTTGGCTTTAAATGTTCAATAACTTCTTAGTAAGGAAATATATATTTTAATATGTATATATTTCTTTTCCTCTGAATTTTTTGTGTTTTGCATTATCATCTGCTAAATATATTAGTAGACACTATTTATCTCAATCTGTAGCTGATGAGACCCTTGTATGATGGGGTGTCCACCTCACACAAGACAGGGAGGGGTTGAGGTGGCCGAGTAGGCCAATTAGCTCCACAGGTTGCACCTAGAGGAGGAGCAAGGGAGCAGGTAGTTGAGTGAAAGGAACAGGCGGGGCCTATAAAGTCAGGTAATGGGCTACAGATAGGGCTGCTGGGAAAAGCAGTTAGCAGTCACTTCCTGGGAAGAGGGAGGAGGGTTGTTGGAGCTGATATACCCAGGGAGAGGGGGAGCCAGAGGGTAAGAAGGCCAGGGAAGGAGCAGTGAGGGCAGAGGGAGGAAGCCGAGAACTGCTGAGCTGAGGGTCCCTGGACTGGAACCCGGATAAGAGGGAGGGCCCAGATTTTGCTACCAGCCACCAAGGGTGTGGCATAGAACTGGGCAGCTGTACGGGAAGACTGCCTAGGTCTGCTGATGGACTGTTCCCCAGAAGGGGAGGACCTTAGTGGCCTAGCTGGAGTGCCAGGCCACAAAGAGGAAGCTGCAGTTCCTGAGGTTGAGAGTAGGGTTGCAGAGTGAGACAATGTGAGAAGACCCCACCAGAGGGAAAGCGTGAGCTGGCAGAGCTAATCTCCAATACGGCCAGCGGGAGGCCGCCCTGTGGTCAGTGAACCCCGTGACACCTTGTACAGTTTGGGGTCTCCATCAGCCATGTAAATCATAAATAAATCAATGATGAAAAGTGTTGCACTAGAGACCAAATTCCTTTCTTTATCCACAGAATAGATGCAGCATGGAAAACAGTAGAGCAATATTCTCATTGCAACACCAAATTATTAAAACACTAAGCTAGGGGAACCATTTCTAGTGGTGAAAGGGGAGTTTAGTCTCCATGGCTCATTTAGTGCTTTTAGGCCTTTCTGCTGAGATTGCCAGCGAAGTTGACCATTAGTGATAACTGTGGTGATAGTTATTGTAAATTTGCATAGAATAAGGCCATGTTTGTTTTTGTACACATAGATCAGGAAATTAGGCATACGTTACTCGATCAGCAATTGCAGATGTAGGGTTGTAGCGGGGTGGTCACCCGCTCCAGCCCTGACAGGGTTAAAGCCAGCCCTGGGAGAGGGCTAGGGGCTGGGAGAAAAGCTGGGCTGATTGGGGAAGCAGCCACAGCTGGGCCACGCCACAATCAGGGCGCAGCTGGGCCCTATCAAGGGCTGTGAGCCAGGAGCTTGGGCAATCCCTCTCTGACTGTAGAGAGGGAAGGACCTGGCTGCCTGGGAGCTGAGCAAGTGATCTGGATAGAGCAGCGCTGGGGGGAGGCAAAAGGAGCTGGGGAGCTCACGCCTGAAAACCCCACAGGCTTCAGGGCCTTGTGCAGGGCCTAAACAGGTTCTGGGGCTGCAAAGGGGCAGCCTGGGGCTAGGTAGAGGCAGTAGGTCCTACCCCCCACTTGCCTATGATGACTGGCTCGTATACTGCAGTCTGCCCCCGGGAGTGGGGACTTGTTGATGACTGGCAGTAGCCACTGAGGCAAGGTGGGATTAGGGGGTTGGCAGTAGCGTAGCCAGCGGGGAAGCGGGGGGAGCGGCCGCTCCCGCACTGAGCAGAAGCGGCGCCTTTTTTTGCTCCCGGTGCCTTTTTTTTTTCTCCGGCGCCTTTTGCTCCGGTGCTACCGGGCGAACAGAGCTAAAAAAAAGTACTCACCCGCTGGCGCTCCAGCTGTTCGGCAGCACTTTGGCAGCGGGTCCTTCGCTCGCTCTGGGTCTTCGAGGGCACTTAGGCGGCGGGTACCACTGAAGACCTGGAGCGAGTGAAGGGACTGGACCTGCTGCCGAAGTGCCAAGCCGAACAGCTGGAGCGCGCTGCCGGGTGACTACAAGGGGAGGCGCCTTTTTTTAGCTCCGCTCCCTCTGAACTTTAAACCTGGCTACGCCACTGGGGGTTGGTAATTCCCTGGGGAGGGGAGACCCAGAGACTGAGGGGATACTGCTGGGGCAGAAACCCCAGATAAAGGGGCACCGGGTTCCAGGAGGGACACGGGGGCCAGCAGCGACGGCAGGACACCGGCAGAGGGCGACTCGGAGCTGGAAAAAAAGAGCTAATTCCCAGACAACCAGTAGGAGGCGCTGCTGGGCGAGTCTTGCACAGTTAGAAGGGTCCTGAGTGTTCAAACCAGATTTGTGTACAGATGAAGTAAACACATTTGTGTCTGTCCTCTGAAAGTCTGGGCCACAATTATGTCAACTTTTCCAGCCACTTGGCCAGGATGCTTTCCACACTTTTCCAAGAAATCTGCCACCACTCACCAGGTCCTGCATGTTGCTTTCATGGTAACACCAGGACCATATTTCTCCCCATTCAGTGTACATGGGCACTGGTCAATGGGAACACATGTCCGATTTTTTGAGATGTCATCAAGAACAGTGCCTATCGAGAGAAGCAAATAAATTAGGTAGAAAGACATTTTCAGACGCTTAGCTACCACTTAGCTCATCAGCACTGAGAACTGTTCTATTATGTGCCCTGTGTCTTGCAGAGGCAACATTTCTGAGAGTGGCATTTCAGCACAGCCTTTTGTCCAGACTCCGAGGTGTTTGTGTTTTTCCATATCTGCTAAATTTTAGCTTCCTTATTTAGAATGAGATTGTCTCTATAAAAAAATAACAGATTTGGCCACTTAATGGGAATGAATTAGCTTTACAATTTTATTACTGAAATGTCAGGAAATGCCCAAGAATAATGGTAATAAACTGAATTTGTGTAGAACAGTTCAACCTGAAGTATGCCTCAGGTTTTTACAAACTCTGCATAACAAAGCACAATCTCTCTATTCGCCAATGAATTGCAGCCACTTCTGGATGGCAACTGTTAACAGTGCATGGCAACACTACATAAAAGATTAGCACAACAAGTTAATTATATCCAATCCAATTTAAACTATGGGGGGAACGTTAAGTAGGCAGGGTATAATTATCCCATATTGGCCAGAATGGGGGTGTTACTGCTCTATTCTTGCAAAAAGTGCCAACGGATCTTTAATGACCCCAAGGGGTCAGGACCTCCATTTTATATCTCATCTGAGAAATGGCACTGCCAGCAGCACAGTGTCCGATACCATGACGTGGTGTATTAATTAAATGGACTCTTTCTGCCTGATGGATATGTGCCAAAACTGTTTGCATGAACGATTTATGATGAAATCAATACTAGTTTTATGGTGATACTTTACCTTCTGGGCAGAAGCAACCATATGTACAGTAACTGGAACAGCTGTAATCTGGGTTGGAACAGGTTTTAATGCACGGAGAACCACACTCCTTGTAGATTTGGTCAGCTGAACATTTTCCTACAGCTGCAATGAAAAATATTAAGGCATCTTTCTAAATGTGAACAAAGGAAAACTTCTCACCGGCCCTAGAGACTGGAGATGAGGCTCTCTCTACTCTCCTGGTATCTGGCACTTCCTCTAGCATACGAACCTTCACTCTCCATTCCCAGGCTATCACCTCACCATGGCCCAGATACCCACTCTATTCATTTTTCATTCTTTATCCCAGACTTACTGGAGAGCACATATTCCAGACAAAGGCTAGAGATCAGATCATCTTTTCTAGATGCACCCTACACTTATAGGCGTCACCCCTGAAACCATGTACACTTCTGAAAAATGATTTAGTTGGGGATTGGTCCTGCTTTGTGCAGGGGGTTGGACTAGATGACCTTCTGAGGTCCCTTCCAACCCTGGTATTCTGTGATTCTATGAAAATGAGCCTGAGGTCCCTCTGTATCTGTGGCAGGTTGGGAGAGTGATAGTAGATTATATCAGTTACAATAAAAGCCATAGGTGTGGGTTTTAAAAGTGCCTATGTGACTTCAGGAACAATCTTGTTAACTTTCAGTGGGATTTGTGCTCCTAAGTCATTTAGGACTAGGAGCTTTTGAAAATCCCACCCGATAGCATTATTAATATGCAGAACAGGGGACACGTACGTTTTTCATGTGATAACTAGCAGGATTCTCCCATCAGGAAGGGAAAGATAAATGGGAGAAGGGAGAGTTAAGATTAGCATTGGAATTTCAAGCACCAGATCCTCCACTGCCTTGCACCTTATGTAGTCATTTTACTGCCAAAATCACTGCAAGGCTCATTAAGTAATATTTGGCACCCATTTTGTACAAGTGTCAATGACTATGAATGGTGCCAAGCAGGGGATAATCAGACCCTTGATGTTTTCAGAGTTTCGGACACTTGTTTTTTGGAGTATAATATTTTTATTTCCTAACTTGCAAATATCAGTTTTTTAACCTTCTCTCTGAATATCCTCACTTTCAATTTTTTTTATAACTACAAGTTCTAGTAATATTTTTTTAAGTGAATGGCCTGCTTGCAACATTAACATTGTCATAACAAAGGCTAGACTGGGGATATTATTTTTAGTATGATTAATGAGCATTATTATATAGCATTGTGAACATGTACAGTGCCTTACAAATATTGATTTGGACAGGCTTGCTGCCCTGAGGACTTTACAATCTAAGAGAGGCAAGACAATTCAAATGCTAAACAAAACTGGGACACGCATTTAGGGAAAGGAGATTGGGGAGAGAATATTGGAAAGATGAAGAAGAGAACAATTCCAGGAAGAAGTGGGATTTGGAGGAGTGGGAGGAAGAGGTGGCACTTGGCATGCAGGAACCAGGAGATTTCCCTGAGCACAGGGAGAAGGATGATGGAAGGCAGAAAGCCGAAAGTATAACAAAGAGCTGGAGAGCAGTTGTACATTAAGACTGGGAGGAGTACAGGGACTAAGCAAAGAGATGGATATGAGATCAGAGATGTAGGCAGGGCAAGAGGATACAAGGCCTTGAAGGTGAGGATAAGGAATTTGTGATAAAACATCGGAAATCAATTACTGGATTCAGGAATATAATCCTGTCTGGATTATATTTATCCCCCTTCTCATGCTAAATTCTAAATAAAGAGTAGCAGATGTTGAGGTCACAGGTAACACAATAAGGAGGAAGGAGAAGGATGTTCCTGTTAAAGCAATTTATTTTAAAAATTAACCACGGATGGAAGAAAATGACCCTAGAAATACATAAAAGGTAAACAGAATTATGGTTAAATAATGTTTTAAAAGGACAGCATGACATTATGAAAGGTCATTTTGAAAGAACCTTTCTTGACGTACATTATCTCTCTGGTAATTTAACAAGTGTTGGTTGAGAAATAATAATCACTTTGTTACCTGTGACTTTCATTGGTCGGCATGACTGCTTGCAAAACAATGCAACTCCATTAAAATGCACTAAGTAAACATCAGAGTTTCAGCCAGTTTCTGAAGGGTTTAATAAAGCAAACCAACTTCCTTGAATCCTGCAAAGGATTTTCCATTCTGCCAGATTTTATATTTGCAGCTAAAGTCCAATCCTGATCCAAGAAACAAACTGTCTATGCCTTGCACCCTGAGTTTGCACTCACTTGGAGCTTGAAGTGGGATGCTTAGGAACAATTTCACTCCTGTCAATGAGAACCCAGAGGCTTTTTGGTCTCGCATTCGTATCTTTATTTCCCCCCTTGTCTTTTCCCCCCACCTCAGGGACCCATCTGAGATATGGAAGGGGATGCTGTCTCCTTCCCACCATTGGGGGTGCCTAGGCCTGTTGGTTCCGAGCAGTGAAAGGTTTTGAACTGCCAGATGCTACAGCCTTAGCACCTTAAACATTTGCAAATAATTTTGAGGGCTGTTTGTGGATAGGTCCCTGTTGATATGAGGATGCATGTTCCCTGAATGAATGAATGAATGAATGAATGAATACCCAGGGAATGTTCTCAAAACAGAGATTTGATCCCTCTAACTCTGTTTCTGACTGGTAGGGATTTTGTGTGCCTGAATTTAGAGGGAGGCACTTAGGGACATTCCTTTGGTAACCTCCAACATGTGAGAAAGGATTTGTTTGGGTCACACTTCAGAGCAAAAGCTTAGTAACTGGTGGAGGAGATGATGGGAGGACTTAGGGGCTCTTTAAAAGTTGGCTCCTTTCCCTGGTCGATTTATGGAAGGACTAGCGCATAGTAAGTAAGGTGTAGTGAGCAGAGAAAACAGCCTGATAGAGTGGGGATGAGAAGTCTGCCAGTTTTCCCAGGCTTCACTTGTGGGTATTTTTCCCTTTAAGTTTTATGGCCTGGGATCCAAATCCAAATCCTGCCTTTTGTCTTGCTGTGTTGGGGGGAGGGGAAGCTTGTTTTCCCTTTGTTTTTGGACAGTCTGTATAGTATCATTGCAACAGCTGTGGATGATCTGCATGTACATCTGGCTTCTCCTGAACAACTGGCTGATATGAAATCAAATGCATCTCTCAGCCAGATGTTCCACAGCTGATCCATCCACAGATCATGCTACTTGCTTTACTTCAGGTGGATTGGGAGGGTTCGCTTATTAGAAGGAAGGTTAGCCAACTACACAATTAAGTAGTTGTCTTAATGTGTCTTTTCTTTCAAACCTCTCCTTTTGTCTTTCTGCTGTCTCTTCATTCTATGGCATTTGTGATGAATATTGACAAAACTACACCGAATGCAGCCTTAGAAGTTATGTTTGGGTCCTGAACACCAGTTATAGAGCATGAGGCAGCTCAGCTTTCCCATTAACTAGGTGCTTGGAGTTTCAGAGGGATATGCTTCACTGCTTGAGACTCTAAATGTCACTGAGTGTCATTTGGCATCTAGATCTCTTCCCAAAATTCTGCCTAGAATTCTGTCTTCTGTCTTGTCAATTAAGCTTTCAACTGGGCTGCATTGTGTTGTAGTTAAAATTAATGAATATGCTTTTTGAGAATCCTTTGCCAAAGATTTGCCACAACATGCCTCCCGCTTTGTTAAACTTCAAAACAGGCATGATGAAACCAAACATTTTTGATCCAGAAAGGGTTGTACTTTCAGTCTCTTGAGTTCCATTTAAAGTTACAAGGAAATATACACATTAAAACAAAATTCACTTGATGCTGCCTAACTTCACCTGCACTCATGTCATAACTAGTCATTTTATATGATTTCAATGCAAACTAAAACATAAAGCAAACATAAACTAGCCATCTGTGATTTTTGCTGAGCCTGATCTGATTTGTGTTTGTAATGAAACCTCTAACCTGGACAATTGAATTGTTTTGAGTTTCATTGCAAACAATTAGCATAGGTGTAGCTGAAAGTAGCATAGCACCTTTGCTAAGATGACCAATAATTTAAAAACAATAGGACAAGCACTGAAATTAATCTGAATGGTTAGTATTTTTTAATAGAGGAAATATTACTTTGCCTGTCATGGCTTGTCAAAACTGCAGTTTAGCTGACAGAAGAATCAAAAGCACGCATTTCAGAATATGGTTTGTTTCTTAAAAAAAGAAGAAGATTATTTTAAGGTGATGGATAAAGAAACAGCTTTAGGAGTGTGTGACCTGGTCAGCTGACTTTGCTGTTGAGCTACGGAGACACAATTTGAATTATAAATTCATCTTTATTTTTTTTGTGGGATACCAAACGCTGACTCTTGCAGATTACCATTTACTCAAAGATCATCTCAGGGTCTATAACTCAACCCAACCCCTCCTTGATTTGTATGGGTGGAAGCTTTCCTAGTGGCTTTTTAAAATTAAATTAATCATTCTTTATCTATATGACATATAAGTAAAGTTGTGGAGTAAAACATTATAACTTACAGCAGAAGTCTGCACTCCTCCAATCAGACACTGCTTGATGGGACATGGTACATTGCCTAGAGTACTCTGACAGTGTAGCACAAGTACAGTTTCTTTGCCCGGGATCACTACAGTCCTGCATATCAAGCTGACAACGGATGACAAATGCTTTCTTGGACACGTTGCAAGCCGGAGACACAAGGTTGAGTAGCTGGGAGCAGATCCTGGCCTAAATAAATAATAAAAAATAAATGGAAAGTGGGTGCTAGTAATGTCCTCGCTATGTTGAAACTTCAATAAAACAAGCAGATCTTGAGCTTTTAATTACTAGAGGAATTGTTTGCAGCTCTCAATTATACTGCTGTATTTATTTGAATCAAAGTGCATAGGAAAATCTGGAAATGGAAGAGAATACAAATGATACATTTTAAAGGGGTAAATATTTAAATATTTGCTCTGTAAATAGGTAATATGCTCTGTAAACATTTCATCAATTTCCCCTCTCATCATATTAAAAGTTAATCATTCTTTTACTGCCATCATACTTCCATGACCATGGATTACAGTGTTACATGCAGGGATTTTCTTCTCTCATGAAGAATTAGCAGAAGGCAGAATGTATTTTGGAACAGCGATGCTATGGACGCCTCCTAAAAAACCCTCAAAGTGCAGACGTGCCTGGCAGCCCAAGAGCACATTGGACATTTAGTGAACCTACGCCTGCTTAGAAGAGGTAACACAATGTTTTCTATAGTGTTTCTGGGTGACATTACTCCTTATTGTACAGACAATGCTGCTATTAGGAATGTAGTGATAGCTGGCAATGTTGAATGTTTTAAAAAAACATTGTTTTTATTTTGCTGGTATTGCACATGATGTTACCTGCTGCAGTACAACATCTCAAAGGAAAACAATGTTCAAGTAGAAGACCCGTGACTGATTGAGCCGAAAGAAGTACTCCACCAGTTCAAAGCAAGAGTCTTTTAACAAGCTGGGCTAGAACCCTGCACCGGTGTAGCTCCTCACATCCAGACGATTATTTTCCACTCAATGATATACAGGCAGGGGCGGCTCTTACAATTCTGCTGCCCCAAGCAGGGGTGGCGGCGCCCCGCCCCCGACGCAGGCAGTCCCATTCCGGAGCGGCAAGGGGACAGCGGCGGACCTGCCGCCCCTTTGCCGCCGCGGCAGGCGAGACTGAGGCGACAAACCGAGTCCTGCGGCGGCAGTTCGGCGGCGGGAAGAGCGGACCTGCCGCTGAATTGCCGCCGCGGGACTCGGACTGCCGCCCCCTTCTCACCTGCCGCCCCAAGCACCAGCTTGGCAAGCTGGTGCCTGGAGCCGGCCCTGTATACAGGGGCTCTTGTTCCATCTAATAGTCAGTTCCTTTCCTTATATCCTGCCATTTGTTGCCTTCCCCATGAATGTTATTCTAATTGCCTGCTTGTTCTTTGGAGCACTAGAGCTAGCTCTTCCAGGAGAAGGGATGTTGTTTATAGGCAAATCTAAGGGAATTCTTGGAGTGTCAAATGAATAGTAGAAAAATATTCTTAAAATAGTAGGGATGAGGAGGGAGTGTAATGCTGCCCATTTCAAGAGAAAAATCACTGTCCTTTCAGCACACCCTATTTACATAGTGCCTACCTACAGAACAGTAAAATAGTAACCACTTTATAACAGCTGCAATATAAGTGCATATTCTGATACACAGTTATAATTAGTCCAAAATGAACAACCATATCTGTAATCTGCAGCACCATTTAGAAGATAGAAATAAGTATTTGCTTTTTAGGTACGTAGTATTAACTAGATCCCAGAAAATCTTCTAGACAGGAAAGTCTGTGTAAGGGTAGGTCTTCACTACCCGCCGGATCAGCGGGTAGTGATCGATCCCCGAACGCACTCCCTGTCAACTCCGGTACTCCACCGCTGCGAGAGGCGGAAGCGGAGTCGACGGGGGAGCGGCAGCGGTCGGGTCGACTCACCGCCGTCCTCACAGCCAGGTAAGTTGACCTACGATATGCCAACTTCAGTTACACTATTCACATAGCTGAAGTTGCGTATCTTAGGTCGCCCCCATCCCCAGCGTAGACCAAGCCTAAGAGACAGGAAACTTCTAGAGTTCCCTCTATGAAATGAGATAGCGGAAACTCCATTCGTGAGAAGAATGGGTTTATTCCACATGAAACTGTTGGGGGTTCTGCAGATCCCTTGACATCCACGCTCATCTTATATCTCTTAACTGTCTCCTGCCTCCCCCACCTCCGCCCCCACCATCCACAGTACAATGGATTCTGTGCTTCCATGCTTGCAGGTCCTCCTCCATCACCCCTCTGGTGTAATTTCACTTGATGGTGGCAGACACCATGTGAGATGCTGCTGCCTGGTAAAATGATCATTGCACACTGAGCGTCTTTGAGTTTACACAGTACTTAGTGGGGAAGCATACAAAGATCAGTGAAACCACACTGACCTCAGCGGGGTTTGTATAAGGACCTGTATGCTAAGAAAGCTGTATGCTTAGCTTTTGTGTTTCCATTTGTGAGCCATCTAAATCCATGCCTGGTAGTATTTCTGGACTGTTTAAAACATGTGCAACACCGACAGACCCCTGTTGTCAGTGGGCAGGATCAAACCTGGGACCTCTGGAGCTAAATGCATGAGCCTCAAGCCATATGGCCATTAGCTAAGGCTGTAGAGTAAACTCATTAATCTCTCTCTCTCTAAATGGTCTTGGTGCCACTAGATGGGACAAAGCACCACACCCAGAAGGTGTGTGGGTTACATACTTCCCCTAGCTGAGGAAGCACATCCTGAGCTTCAGAGACTTCCCAGTTGAAATCCCAGACGAGTCCCCACTTATAACACCGAGAGACCCTGGTCGTCAGAGGGCAGGATCAAACCTGGGACCTTAGTGCATGACCCTCTACAGCATGAGCTAAAAGCCACCTAGCCATTAGCTAAGGCTGTAGAGAAAACTCATTAATCTCTCTCTCTAAGTGATCTCGGTGCCACTAGTTGGGACAGAACACCACACCCAGGAGGTGGGCGTGGAACACATGCATTCTAGTGCAAAGAGCCTCTTTTCTTCATCTCCATACACTAAATCTTTTGGTGATGTTAACCACTATCATATCAACTACCATCTCTGAGTTCATGATTCCCAAGTCATCTACTTCTCTGTTCAAGTTTATGCTGTAGGCAAGGCCAGAAAAGTGATACTTACATATTTTTTGCGAGGAATATTGGGAATTGCCATCTCCTCAGATGGGCAGATCTCTGATGGGTCATCCATTTTTTGTAAAGTGGCAAACTGGTATGCATCCAGCAATTTACCTGCAAGTTGAGGTACAGGGTAGATCAGAAAAAGGTCTATCTAGACCAGTTTGATGAGCTGATGGTAGTGTCCTGCACTGCCATGCAGAAAAAATCATGTTCTAGTCTCTCACCCTACAAGGTGCTAGTGAGTAACTGTGTAGTTAAATATGTTGCTAAAAATAATGGAACATAATTTATAATAAGACCATACCAGCATATCCACATTGAAAGGAAGTGTGTGGGCACTTAATAGAAGACATGATTGCTGGTATGTACTGGGTTTGGGAAAAAATTTGATTTCCGTGATTTGTTGTGTGTGAGGCTGCTGCTTGCACTCCCTAAAAGCAGACATCAGCCTGGAGCATCCAGATGAGAATAGCAATGTATGTGCCAGCTCCTGCACATATGCTGCCTGAAAGGCGTTGGATGATATAAACTGTCACTTATTAAATGACTTTAGTCAAGTTCCTGTGCTACCTGCTAATAAGTAGCTATATGACTCTACCTGTCTTCCTCTGTTCAAATCCAAATCTCTATCTTTTGAATGACTCCTTATGGATATCCAGCTATCATGTTTAAATTCAATTGGGCCAAAACTAAACACTCAATGTCCCTCTAAGTGCTCCTCTCTCCTCCCATTCTCTGTCAACGTGGACAATAACACCATTCTCCCATCACTCCTGTCTGAAATCTGGGTATCATCTTTGACTAAGTCTACTCTCTAGACCCAAGATGTGCCTAAATCTTGAAGTTTCTTCCTACCTTATATATCTAAGATCTGGCCTTTCCTCTCTTTCTCCACATCCACCAAAACTCTTATCTGGACTACTTGCAACCTACTTCTCCCCTGGCATCACTGACTACAACTATGCCTCCTTTCCCCACCGGAAGTCCATTCAAAATGCTGCTGCTAGAATCCTCTATGTGGCTCATTGCTCTGAGAATGTCATCCCTCTCTTTGACTCCCTGCATGGGCTCCATTTTTTCCACCATGTTAAACACAAGATTTTTTAAAAACCTTTTAAGGCCCTTCCCATGTAGCCCTATCTTACCTATCAGATCTATTATCTTACTAAATGCCTACTGCTGCCTTTGCTCTGCCAACCAGGCCTCTTTTTATTGCCTGTTAGGGTGAAGGTGTTTTTTGGGAGAAGTAAACTTTCTCCTGTGCTGTCCTTTACAGGTGGGGTAAAATTAATCAAATTATTTAAAGCTATCGTGTTGCCCTTCAGTTCCCTCCTTAAAACTCATCTCTGTGATGTGTACAGTAAACTGCATCTGACAAACGCTAGCCAAGTTGTGAGCTAAGACTACAGAATGTTGTGCAAAAACCATGTTTGTTTTACTGTTACCTCATTCTCCCCACTTTGACTGTTTCATCCACATGTCATGTCTTGTCATAAACCTAGATTCTGCAAATTCCCTGAGGCAGGGTGATTGCTCTTTACCATGTTTGTACAGTGCCTAGCACAATGTGGTTTGATAACTGATTTGAGGGTCCCTTAGATGTTACTGTAAAACAAATAGAAATTGGCCCTGTTCTGGAGAACCAGTGTGTGATGGTTGATAGGCCTGTGGGTGAATTATGTGGGGGTCTTATTGACTTCAGAAACAGTATGGATAATCTGAGCACAGAAATCTATCTGTTAAATTTGCTCATTAATCTGGTGTGGTTAGCCCCTTGTGTTTGGTCTGGCCTTAGCTCTTACCTTCACTCAGAAACTCATTTAGTTCCTGTCCATCAAAATTCCCACACATTCCGCAAGTTCTCCTCATATATTTTCTCTCAACCATAACCTAAAATAATAATAAAAAGGAAATATCAAAATTAAGAAATGTCTGTGGGCCAAGATATCTTCTCAACTAACCTTAGTTGGGATACCCAGGTAAAGTCACCCCTTTCAGTTAATTTCTGTGATTTGAGGGAAGAGAATTGAAAGAGAGATGCTCCTTTTCCCAGTCAGGTATTCTTTCCCTCTACTCAGTAAGTGGTGATAAGAAATGTGGATCTGGCACTCACATCTATGCCAGAGCAAACCCAGGTATTGAATATTTTTTTAAAAGAACATGTTGACCAGATTTCTTGGGTTTATCAATATATTTTATATATCTGTTTGGTATCTTTTAATGAGGTGGTAGATTTGGTGCTCTTTCAAGTGAGGGCCTATTATAATAGCTGGAAGAAGGCAAGCTGTATGAAGGCCATGTGCTAGTTTCCACCATACAGCACTATCAAAACATCTTAATCCTGACCTGCAAGCACTTATTGTTGTTCCACTGTTGAGTTTCTCCTGAACAAGCATTGCAAATTGTGTGGAGGTGAACATGGGCTAGGTGGATAATATTTCTGCTGCAACCAGGGCTGGTGCAAGGAAGTTTCGTGCCCTAGGCGAAACTTCCTTGCACCAGCCCTGCACTGCCCCCCC
This sequence comes from Chelydra serpentina, assembly GCA_037349315.1. Taxonomy (NCBI): domain Eukaryota; kingdom Metazoa; phylum Chordata; order Testudines; family Chelydridae; genus Chelydra; species Chelydra serpentina. The sequence continues at coordinate 20,300,118 of JBAIAC010000059.1, read as the reverse complement.
GCCCCCCGCAATGTCACCCCCCTCCCCAGGTAGCTCCCACGCCCGCGGGAGCTCAGTTCCCCCCTTGCCCATGGGCCGCGGGAGCTGAGCGTGGGGGCGGACGGGCGTCTTGCTGCAGCTGCCTCCCAGCTCCCCGCTCAGCCGCTGAGCAGGCTCAGCGGCTGAGCGGGGAGCCGGGAGGCAGCTGCCAGCTGCCCCCCAAATCCTGGCGCCCTAGGCGACCGCCTAGGGTCACCTAGTTATAGCGGCGGCCCTGGCTGCAACGATGCCTTAGGGCTTCAGAGCATCAATTGCTCTTCTTTCTTCCATAGCCGGTGGAGAGAGAGTAAGAGGAAATGGGCATCAGCTCAGCAGATCTGCTCAGACAGGGGTCTGAAGACTTTGTAAGTTTTTCTCCTTGTCCATTACGTTTGTTTTACATTTCTCCCTGCTTTCTTTAAACTCCACCTCCATGATATTCACAGCCCTGGACACTGGAGAAACAGGAGTTGTTCTTAAAAATGGATCATTTAATTCGTCTTTTATTTGTTTCAGTTTTACTCCTATGTCACTCTGTTTACTCCCCTGACTTCAGTGAAGTTGCTGCTGATTTACACCAGTGTACATGAGAAGAGAATTGTGCCTGAATTTCCTGCAAAGAAGTGTACGAGATGGTGCTCTAGTCTAGACCCATGCTCATCATATACTGTACTACATTTTTTTAAAGACAAGTATCTGGATCATATTCTCAGACGTAATGTGGTCTTCAACCTAGTCCCAAGTAATTTATTTCTATATCTAGATATCCAACATGACTCCCTCTACCTCTCTGGAATATCAGTGAAGCACACAAAAGTAATGACAACATCTGTTACTAGCCTGCATTGTAGCCAGTGAGAAGAAAACTGGGTTTCATATATTTTTATGTGCACTAACTGTCCCCCTGTTTATACATCCATTAATAAGGGGAGTAAATGCCTATACTGCCCTCACCTGGGAGGCCTATGAGCCATTATGCCATACATGTAAGGACTTTAAAGGGCACATTCACAACCTCAGTACAAATAAAAACAATGAATGCATGTAAAAACACCCACTTAGGGATAGTGAGCTTTTAGTATTTCAGAAAAAGTTTCTCCTTTGCTTTGTGACAAGATTTTACTCACCATGAGATAGTCGTCGTTGTTCCAGATAACTTCCATCTCCATCTCCATCAGCTTGGTGACCAGGCGGACGGTGTGTCCAAAAGGTGCAATTTGGATTCCATTGCTGGTATATGGCAAGTTGATGATACTGTTATGAGGAAGAGGAAAAAAAATTGATCCTATTATGTAAAAGTGTGTGCTAGTATCAGGTACAATTGGGCAGTCGTTTGTAATGGAGATGCTGTGTACCACCTGGTATTTGGTGGCAAATTAAGAAAGAAATTTGTTCCTTCATAGCTGGGACATTTCAGGATATTTGAAAACTGCTACTAAATGCAAGACAATCAGCTGTTTAAAAAAAGGGCCGATATACAGCTAAAGCCTGATTATAATATTAAAAATCAGTATGGGATATGAACATTGGGATGGGGGAATAATGCTATATATTAACAGTAGAGCTCAGCTTGGTTTGGTTTTGATAAGGCAATTGCTAATCTCTTCATAGGTACCTCCACACACATATTGTCTGAGTACTAGCAGCTGTCAGTCATTACCCTGAAGAGGTCATGAGACTCACAGTCTGTGTTAATATAGGAATTCTACCAGTGCTGAGGGTTGGCACTGTGAGGAGGAATTGCATAATGGGAGCTGTGTAGCAACAACAGGACTTGGGACTAGTGGCTGAATGCTAACGCTAGAAACCAGTGAAAATAAAAAACCAATATAAATATGTATTGAATATATTTAATCATTGCTAGTCTGGGGACACCAAGTTTAAAATGCAGGCCCTGTGGCTAGTTCCATTCATTTACACAGTTGTTCTTCCAGATCAATCTATAAGCCAAGTATTTTTCAGTGCAGTTTGCCAAATTGAGGTACAGTTACAAGAGCAGCTGAGTGAATTAATTATTTTGGTTCGCTGGCAGTTCCAAAGAATTGAAAAAAAAATTGGTTTGAGTCTAACTGAATTTGAACATTAAAAAAAAAAAAAAAAATTAGCGAAGCAAAGAAGTCCATTTCAGGTCTCATGCAACATTTTGTCTGACCTGAAACATTTTGTTCCTGGGTGTTTTTAAAGGAGCTAGATTCACATTACAGCTGAAGGTGCTGGTACCACTTCTCTTATAAACGTTAGCCCAGTGGTTAGAGGCACTCACGTGGGAGGTAAAGATTCAATTCTCCCCTTTACCTGATGGTGAGAAGGGGTTTGAACTTTGGTCTCTCCTGTTGCATGAGATTGCTCTAGCCACTGGGCTATGGGATATTCTGTTGTGGGTCTCTGGTTGAAGTTGATCCAATATGGATAAATAATTTGTTATTGGGCCAGAGAGACTCGGTAGCGAGGTGGTTAGGATGCCTGCCTGAGAGGTGGGAGATTCAAGTCCCTGAACCAATGGCTATTTATTTATACAAAGTGAATTTACTGTTCATTGAAAAAATGTGTCCAGCTGTAGGTACAAATCTTGTTTTTCTGCTGATGATAGTTGTAATATAATAATATAATAGCCATCCTTTCTCTTCGTTTATCCATAGGCATAAACTCAGAGTTGCTCAACTCATGAACATTGCTGAAACTTCATTTAGGGAATTTTAGCTTCTGGAAGGCAATCAACACATTTCCCAGATCTCCCCATCAAAACGTTTCCCAGAATTTGCTGCCTTCTGGAGGGGGTAGTTCTAGGAATAATGAGAACAGAAAGCAGCCATGGCAAGTAGGGAGTTCCCAGCAAGTCTCCAGATGTTCCCCTATTTTCTATTCCCCGACAGAAGTGCAACATTCAAAAGTTTGGGTTCACAGTCATTGAAGTTCAAGTTCAAATGACCTCAAAGCAAAACACACCTAAACCTCTAAATTTCACCTAGTTTCATGAGCTGGCCCAGGTGAATTTGAAACTAGAACTAGGCTCACTTAAGAGGATTGCTAAACTTTAGGTCAATGTAGTTTTAATTTGGGAATTATTGTGAGATGAGAAGTTTCACCTGCTTTTTGGCTTCACGCTGAGTATTTTGTACAGGTGTAGATGATGTTTGATTTACATTAATTTGGCAGTTATAATCTGCTTTGGTAGGAGGAGATAAAGCCAGTCTCTAGGTAGGTCATTTGTGTCTAATTTCTATAATTTATTAATCCATTTTGGGCACAAATGGAAATGGACAGACTGAGCTTTCCCTGCAGTACAATCACACACCTATCTAGTGTATCTCACATAGCTCCTTGCCTTTCTTTACCACTGCTATTCGATATGTCCCTGAAGCTTACCCAACATCCTTGAGCACAATGATGTTCTTTTCAACTATGAAGACGATAGATCCCAACTCAATGATGATTCTTGTCATTTTTTTGTTCACCCCACGGCGGAACTGGATGTTGAATTCCGGGCTAACATCATCGCATACGGTGGTGAAGATGTAGTTGCAGGACCCAGAGAAGTCATACACATAATTATCAAAGGTGGAGATATGCCCTGCACCCCAGGTAGAGCAGGAGCCCTTGTCTAAGAAATGAAAGAGAAAATGGTTATCTTGTGCCATGTTTGATGAGACTGACAGCCATTCCAAACTCTACCCGTCATATTCTAATAGCAGGAAAAGCTGATGAGCTTAGACTTTAAATAAACTCTCAGAGAAACTGAATTTATATTCAGTTTAGGATCTATTCTTTTTCCAGAGTATCTATGCCTTTAATTCTTTCTTTTTTGTCTGTGAATGACATTTGCATTAGATCATTTGATTTTTTCCCTCTCCTTACATTTTAAGTCAATACAGTGCTGGTGAAAGATGCTCTGAAATATATTTGGGCTGTCTATTTATACACAGGGCAAATACAGCATGGACAACACCACTGCAATCTTCCTTCTCACTGCCCCAGAAAATGTGTCTTAACCCCAGGGGTTAAAGGAAGGAAGGTTGGGAGGAAGTGCAGTTCTCGCTCTCTCTTTCCTTTGCTATAAGTAGAGGGGAGCTTTCCATCTCTCCATAGCTGGGGAAAACATTGCTTCCCCACAATCTCCTCTCCTTCTTGGCTGGCATCCCCTACTTTAATTACTGCTCAACTCTAATTTTGAGTGACTATATCTAAGTACTGGAGAGGGTAGCTCAGGGTTCATGTCCACATGCCCATTCAGTCTCCGGAATTTGCTGAGATGGCTATCAGGGGACCCAATTAGTGACAGTGAGGTGTAGAGCTAGGTGACATTTTTTTGTACAAAACTTTTTTTTGTGAAAAATGCAGATCTGGCAACACAGGACCATTTCACAGATTCATGTTGTTTTGGGAAAATTATTTTGTCTGGAAAAAAAGTGAAAATATCAAACCGTTTCATTACATTTTCAAAACAAAACATTTCAATCGTTTAAATGGGTTTTTGTTTCAAAAGTTCCTTTAATTTTATTTTAAAAACTGAACATTGAAAAACGGTCAAAATCTAAATGTTTCATGAAACATGTTAAATGAAACATTAAGATCTTGTCTGGTGTCAAATGATTTTTTCTCAACTTTTTGATTTGCTGAAAAATTTTTAAAAAATTATTTTTGGTTTGACCTGAAGCAAAACTTTTTTTCTGATATTTTTGGAATTGCCAGTGAACTTAAATATCTGATATTTGCACAGCTTTAGTTGTGTGTAATGTAATCACTTGTCCTTGATGGAACCAGCCGAATCTTAAAGGCATGAGATATTTTTGGGTAAAAATTGGAGGTGTAGATGCAATTGGTATATCACAGAATAATAATGAGCTGGCAGAGATGTGGTTAGGCTTCAGCCAGACATGCCATGTGGGAATGGGGGGGTGGATAGGTAAATAATATAGTGAACTGAATGTGCTGTGGTTTTCCTGAAACCCCTATGTTTTAATTAAAATAGTTATTAATTCATTAAATACAATATTCCAATAACCATTTTGATAAACTTGATAAACTTTAGAGTAACCATTTCAGTTAAAAAAATGGAGAAAAATTGCACAGAATAATGGGTTCATTTTGAATCAGGGTGTATAAAAATTATGATTTAAAAATATACAGAAAAGTTTTATTTAAATTGCTTTTTAAAGGATTTACATGTTGCTAGTGTTTTACTTTTGTCTCATTTTAGTGTTTTAAATTGCTAAAGAGGATGTTTAGTACTTGGGTCTTTTGTTTCCTATTTTATCAAGAATGTTCACATTTTAAATCTTCATCTATGCTGTAAAGACTATATCAGGGCCTCATAAATATACTGACATTGAGAGCAGGCTATCAGGATTTGTGGTTTGAAGTAAATGGGACTTGTGCTCCTAAATCACTTAGATGCCTGCCTAAATCCCACTCTTAGTTGCCTAAATACAGGTTTATGAGCCTAACTTGAGTTCTGTATTTTTGAAAATGTTGGCTTGTGTGAATAAAAAAGTTTACAATAACGTTATCAAAGTATTGAAAGTCTAAATAATTTTTCATGGCTACTGTGATAAAATTTCATTTTGAAGTGGCAAATATTTTATGCCACTTTTTAGGGAATTTTTAAATAAAAAATATACGTTTAGCTCCTGATGCTGAAAATATTTAGGTGTACATACTTAAGCACATGAGTAGTCCCACTGAAGTCAATGATTCATGTGAGTTAACCTGCTAAAGTGTTAACAGTCATCAGGACCTTAATTTTCAATAGTTTGGGGTTTTTTGCTTATAGCTGTTTTGTAAAATTCAAGTAAGAGACCTTACCAGTAGTGGTTTTTTTAAAAAAAGCATTCATTATACATTTTAATCTAAAGTTGCAATAACACAAATTTTAAAATTAGTTTTACAAAGCCTAAATCTCATTTAAATGGATTATTTTTGAAAATGTTATTATTTAAATCACCTTGGCTTGAATCACCCCACCCTATTTAAAACTTGCACAATGGAAACAGCCTCCAAACATTGACATTTTCCGTGACATTTTTCACTTTATTTCTCAATCTGCTCTAAAGAATACAATGGTCACCCTGACTCCTTTTCAAGGAAGGTCCTTACAAAATACTTCACCACTTTTATCCAGCAAGTGCAAAAGAAACTGTTACCTGAACGCAGCATAGCATTATCTTCTGCACTTCTGGACTCTTCGCTGTCATCATCTGGAAAATAGGAATTGGTTAAATATTACCACTGATCCTTCCAGCCAAACCTTGCATATGTTAACATTACTATTATACTCCTTTTTGCACTTGCTAGCGAGGCTAGCTTGTTTGGATCTTGCCTATTTTCCATTCACCAAATAGGTATTAGTGGGACATATGGAGACAGTGCCATAAATGGTATGTTCTATAAACATAGGAATGCTGTGATAACTAGGAGTAAAGTGTTTCAGTTGAAATTCCAATGTAGATAAATAATAAACAGGAATGCCAAAGCATATAATCGGTGTACTGAGTGCAATTTTCGCTGAATGACTTTACATGACTTTGTTTCATTTTGTGTATAGGCAAGAGCAAGGTTTTGATAATTATTGTAAGCAAATAATGAGCAGAGATGGGGATGCAGAGGAGAATTTTTCTCCTTAATCTCTGCCGTACAGGGAATTTTGCTCCCTTCAGAGTTTTCTTCCTATAGCTTTTACCCACTTATGACTGATGAAATACTCACTTAACTCGAGCCAGTCATTGCCCCTACTGCCTGAAGGAAAATAAATAGTTACAGTTAAGAACCATCTTAGTACAACAAAGCTAACATGTATATAGTGCCTTTCACTCTAAAACTCTTTACAAACTAAATTCAGGAATTTCATCTTCCATCAGTGAAATGCAGGCAATTATGGGGTGAATGCAGCAGCTTGTTAACGACACAGTTTAAGATAGAAAGTGAAGAAAATAAAATACTGTATTTTTTCCAGGAAGAATTTTAAATAGGCAGAATATGTGAGATAATTTATTCAGATACTAGACCTGACATGCTAAGTCATGTTTATTTAATTTTTGTAAAGATATCAAAGGCTTTTTTTTAAAGCTATAAGTGCTTAGGAATACAGATGGATGAAATTTTCACACACAACTTTTTTCAGAAAAATGCAGTCAGCAGCATCAAAATGTTTTGTGACTTCATGTCAGTTTTAGTTAATTATTTCAGTCAAAAAAAATCTAAAATTTTCCAAAAAGTCTAAACATTTTGTTTTGACATTTTTGAAAAAAACCTTTTTGATTTTTAGTTCAAAACAACTTTGTACAACATTTCCTATAATTTTATTTAAAGAACCAATCAAAACATTTAAAAATGCTTGAAATCAAAACAAAACGTTTCAACTCAAAATTACTTTTTAAAACTTTTTGATTCACCACATATTTTTTTTAATTTAATGTTTATTTTGACCTGAAACAATTGTCAGCAAACTGAAAAATCCATTATTTGTGCAGTTCTGCTCAGGAGTCTGGACCCTTCCGTATTCTGTCTCAGGAGACTGACAGCACCTCCAGCAGTATAGCGCCTCCTAGTGCTATGTTGTCATTGCTTCAATGTACAGAGTGACTTTGATGTACAAAATCAAAGTGGTCAGGAAAGGCTGTTAAAAATTAAATATTCACTGTCCTAGATACCTTCAGAAATGTGGTATCTTCACTTGGAATAGAAGGTGCCACAATCACTGTCAGGGAGCAAATACTGAATTTTTAATGATGACCACTACATTAATATTACTACAAATGTATTAATTAGCTAATATTAGTAAAGCACTTAGAACATAGAAAGCGCTGAGGCCTAGATCGCAAAGGGATTTAGGCGACTCATCAGCCTAATCAAGTGAGGAGCAGCCAAACCAAAAAATTCAGCCAAAGAATTCAGAAAATCTACACTTTTTGTGTATATATACAGAGCTTTAAGGCGAGTTAAACATTTACATATTAAATAAGAACCATAAGTCCACAAGAAGTGCTTGTGATTTGATTTAAATCCATCACATTATTCACTCCTTCTGATTCTGTAGTAAAACATGATGCCAGAAAATGTAGTAATATGGGTGAGACCCAAATTGTGGCATCCTTAATAATGCCTCGGGAAGCTGCTTTATTGCCATGGCAATTTACCAAGCCCAGCAGTCACTTTACCAGTGCGTTGCTGTGGTAACCATGGCTTAGTGAAGTGGCAGCAGGACTGCAGCAGTTAAGGCTGGTTCTGACAGCACGGCTACAGGAGTCTCCCTCCCCGCATTGACACAGAGCGGCAGGAGGGAGCTCCCTGCATGGCTGAAGGGCCCAAGACACCATGGCGGAAGATGTGGGGGAGGCTGGGTTGTCCTGGCAGAGCAGAGACCCCATCCTGGACTGCAAAGAGGAGAATGAGCAGCTGGCTGTGGGGAAGGCCACCATGCTACTGAACGGTTCCTTTCTGGCAATGGTTCCCACACTCCTGGCTGGTAGGGTTGCCAGCTTTCCAGGATTGTCCTGGAGTCTCCAGGAATTAAAGTTTAATCTTTAATTAAAGATTATGTCGTGATGAAACTTCCAGGAATACATCCAACTGAAATTGGCAACCATACTGGCTGGTTAGTGAGGCAGCGGGCCATAACCCTGGATTCTTGCAGGCACAAGTTGGTCCTGGTGGGGCAGAGGTGAGACCCCTGGCCAGGACTGCAAGGAGGAGGACAAATATTGGTATTTGTGAGACTTTGTGGTATGTGCTTCACCTGCAGCTGCCACTGTAACCAAGCCCAGTTTGAGGCATCACTGCTAACCACAAGAACCCCGTTCACCTGCCACCAGGGGTGAAAGTAAGGCAGTACGGGCTGGTACGGCGTACCGGTAAAAAGTGGTCGCCTGTACTGGCCCCTACCACCTTACTTTTAAGTCGCTGCTCTTTTTGTGCCCCCCCATCAGCAGCCCTGCCAGTAGGTACCCGGCAGGGCTGCAGATGGGGGGGGGGCGTCCAAAAAGAGCGCTGCCATGGCAACGCTTTAACATCCCTGCCCCTTTTGCCGCCCCCCCCCCCCGGGCTGCCAACAGGGGTAGGGGGGCAAATGGAGCAGCTACCCTGGGGCTGGAGCCCCGGGCATCGCGGGCAGGCTGGCACGGGGACACTGACCCCCTAGCCCCACTGCTTAAGCTCAAGGCCCCGCCCCTTCGGGGGTGGGGGAAGCTGCCCCCGTAAGAGAGAATTTTTACTTTCACCCCTGGCTGCCACCTAATACTGTAGGTACCTAAACTCACTCTGTGCCGACATTTTTACTGTAAAAGCTCCCTAAGCACTTAGCATGTGCACGGTTACCTCACTCTACGTGTATGTATACATAAGGACAAAAAACCCACGGCTGGCCCGAGTCATTTGACTTGGGCTCATGGGGCCCAGGCTCTGGGGCTGAAAAATTTCTCTGTAGACATTTGGGCTCGAGTTGGAGGCCGAACTCTAGGACTCTGCGAGTTACTATTTCTTTGTAGGCAAACCCTTCAGTCAGAATTCACGAAGGTAGTGTTTTATATGGGCTCCTCAATGCAGGGACTTTCTTACTATGTGTTTTGTTCAGTGCCTTGTACAATAGGGCCCTGATCCTGATTGGAGCTGATTGGGCACAACCTCATCTTAAATGTGTATTAACAGGCAAAGTATTTACCTCTTTTCAGAAGCTCCTTCTGCCTGTAGAGAAATTGATGGGATATATAACTCCCTTCAAGCCCTGTGAAAGCAAAAGGTATATAGATAAGTCATCATCACAAGACAAAACAGAAACGCAGCATCAGTTTTTAAAAGCTCCTTCCTGTCCTTTGATTTACTGTGCACATCACTGTCGTACAGATAACAATTACTGTGCTTGTGTCAATGCATGCACAGCTGGTAATGACTGCTCTTCAACCAGTAGGAAGGTACTTTAAGTGGCAAGAGCAAAGAGCATCCCATAGAAGCCATATATCACTCTGTTGTGCCTTTTGCATGTTACACAACATACATAATACGAAGAAACAACCCAAAAGTTTGCTAAAAATGTATAATATACAAGGCCTAGCAGCTATATGTATACACTGCTGTTCTGCAGAATTCTGGTAGCTTCTGAAACACAAATGATATTGACGGCCACTAGAGGGCTCATTAACTGTTTAAACAGATAGTACCCAATTCCTATACACTGCCTCCTCTGACTCATGACTGAGTGTGATGAAACAGTTGGCACTGAGTAGAGAGGATGGCGGAGGTGCTCTCTCCTGTTTGTATGTGGGCTGATGTTGAGACCTATCTGTGTTTAAAATAGTTTTGACTCTTAAGCTTTGGCCTTTATCTCCCTTACGCAGAATTTGATTTGAATAGATAGCCAGCTAATGAAAAGAGGTATTCCCACTAGTGCTTATTACAGAGAAGGGCTTGAATACTCAAGTATTCTTGGTAGAGCAAAGATGGTAGTAGGGACAGATGACTGAAAAATTCTCTGCTATAATACCTTTTATGAGCAGGAACAAGTTAAATATTGAATGACTCGACTTTCTGCAAGGTCTCACGGCCACAGATGATATCGTGTATTCTGGCATTTTTACAGAAGCTAGGTGCGTGGAAGGTATCCCGATACTTTAATTAAACTAAGCCCAGTTGAATCTTCTTTTTGAAGAGCCTTGTTGCACATAGAGTTACTGGAGCATCTGCAGCAGCCAAGTTTGGTAGTTCCCCAAGTGTTGGTGTGTGATGTTGGGACAGGAGAGGAAAGAAAGAGAGCTAACAAGATGATTCTCTTCTTATATTTCATAAAGCCATAGAAAATCCAGAGAGAACCATGGCAGCTAAACTGGATTACAAGTAAATGTATTTTAAATGCACAAACTCCTCATTGGAGAGATCTGAGGCAAGGTAATCTTCTGGTTAAGGCAATGAGCTGCAACCAAGGAGATCATGGTTTAATTCCTGTGGCTGTGGCAGAATACCTAACCTCCCTGCCTCAGTTTCCCACTGGGATAGTACTTCTCATACATGCTGTTGTGAGGAGAAATTCAGTTGTTTGTGAGAGCTAAGATACTGCAGTGATGAGAGCTTTATATGGGAAGTGCCCTAAATAGATGGGAAATGACTGAAGTGGTGGAAATCCATGTACCAAAAATGCTTTCTTCACAACCTGTGACAACATCAGAGGTGTGCTGTCTGACAGAGGAAACAAGTAACTACAGAGTTCAAAGTAAAGGAAATTTCATAACCTTAGGGCTTGTGTGTATGAACACATAGTTTGCAGCAACCTGCAGTGTAAATCTACCCTCCAGTAGCCGGCTGTGCACTAAGTGTCTGTGAGAACCTTGCTGCCAAGCACTGAAAGTTCCTTAGTGCACTTTAATCTACTCCTTGTTCAAAGTGGGGAAGATCAAAGTACACAAAGGAACTTTTAGGGCACGGCGGCAGGGTTCACATGGACGCTTAGTATGTGATAGGTTAGTGTGGGGTAGATTTATACTAGCTTGCTGCTAACTACGTATTCATGTAGCCAAACCCTTAGAGTCAACAATGGTAATAATGTAACAATTTTTTGTTGTCTTCAAGTGACAAGAGAAAAACTTCATGGAACTACTTCACTAGTCACTTGACCACCAGCTGCCAGTCACCTCACCAAGCAATCAGCACTTTTAGTTCCACAGTAGTCTGAGACAGCTAATATCAGAGCATGACAGACTATACCTGTATACCCTCAGATCCTGGGCTTGGCCAAGGCTGGTCTCAGCTTCTGGCATAATTTAGAACAGAGTAGGCCACTGGTTGCTCTTAATTTTGCCCTCTTGAAATAATCCTTATGAGTTGTTATGCATGTCAGGCATTTACAGAGGACAACGTACTCCAGTTATGCCCTCTTCTGCCCCTGGTTCCCCTGCACTGTTCCCAGTGCGACCATTACAATGAGGAGCAAAAAGAGAGGAACACATAATTAGGAAAGATGGCTGTATGGCAAGTGAGGTTTCATAGTTCAGGTGGCTGAATTTTTCAAGTCTTTTATATGGAGTCATCTGTTTGTTCATGAATCCACTGAAGGTGGGTGAAAAGTTCCACAGTTGCTACACCTAAAGCCCAGGATATGAAACCTGAGTCACTCCTACCCCTATTCACAGAAGTCGATGCCTTTTGTAGATATTTGTTAAGCAGGACTTGAGAGAGAGCTTTAAAGCATCATTTGAAAGGCAGACTCATCTAGTGAGCCTGACATAAAACATGAGGTCTACGCTTCTGATCCCCCAAAGTGCTAATCTTTTAGCTCAGAATAGATAGTGTGCTGATTTCTAATGCTGTCACAGTTCAAGCATGCCAAACAGCTTCAAAATGCTAAGTCTACGCTACTCTTACTTTGTTTCAGGGAGCAGAATAACTAAATGGGATAAATAGTATTGAGTAAAGGGACATGCAAATGTATGTAACAGATAATTAAGTACATTAAATTTGCACTAACTTTTTTGCTCCAAAAATTTCTGCTCTACAAAATATGGATTCATATACTGACAGCCTGTAGCCCAGCCTTGATCCTGTCAGACTTGAACTACGCAAATAATTATAATACAGTAATTTTGCTCACCAGGCATATTCACCCTTCCTTGTCTCGTTCTAAAAAAGATTTAGTGAAAACATCCTGGTAATTTTATTAACCAAATTGCACCTCGTGTGCAGTCCTATGTAAGAGCTGGGTGGGAATTTTCCATCGAAATGGTTTTCTGACAGAAAATGCACTTTCTGAAAAAGGGAAATTTTCCATGGGAAAAATGTAATGTTGCCAGACATTTGCTATTTTCTGCTGGGAAAATTTAAATGAAAATTTTTGGGTTTTGAGCTGACTCAGAACTTTCTGTGTTAAACTTATTCAAAATTATATTAAACTGCATTTCTCTATCAACGCATTGTTTTATGGGAGTTGTACTTTGGGCCCTTATTTTCTCCTGTGGGCTGGGTTTCCTGGAGGACTAAATCTTCCCATAATGCAATGTGGATTTTCCCCTGACTAAGATGCTTGGTGCATCATGGGAATCAGATGACTCTGGGTGTGCTATGGGAGATGTAGTCCAGCCAGGGAGCTTGGCTCATTGGGGACCATAGGGGCATTGGATTCCCAAACTACAGTTCCCATGAGGCAATGCATCACTATGTGAAAATGCATTTTAATATTGAACTGACTTGAAACAAAACATTTTGGGGCAGTTCAATAAACAGAAACATAGCATTTCTATTTTGGGAATGTCAGAATGTTTCATTTTAATTAAAATGTTGACATTAAATTATTTGACATTTCCAAATCAAAATTTTTCAGAATTTCTGGTCTGTGAAAATGTTTGCAATTTCAACTTTTTGTCACAATTTGGGGTGAAAATCAATGTTGGAATTTCCCATGAGATGGAAATTTCAAATTTTGCTCAGCATTAGTTGTCATTTTTAAACCACCTACGTTCCTACAAATATCATTGCTTCAAAGGAATGTTGCCATGTTCCACTGCAGCATGGAACTTCAGCAAAACCTAGCAGAGAAGGGGTTAATACACCAGGTAATATATTATCTACACACCTCCTGTAACATTTGCATTAATAGAAGCTTATCCTCACATTAAGAGTAAAAATACTCCTAAATTTGTAATCAAGCTTAGAACTTATTTTTTTAAGTTTGTTTTTACTGGCACTTTTTTAAGATGGTAGATATACACATAGATGTTATAAATGATACAGTATTTCTTTTGGTACAGCATTGTTAAAACTGAATAAAGCGTGTTTTGGAGAAGTATATATAAAATAACATACACATTTCCAAGTGTGTATATATGTTGTGAAATTATAATTATAAGTAATTACTTATGGCTAGGTAGACAAGCAGAAGTTGTAGGAATTTGTATGCTGTAGCTAGCTGTGTGGTTGGTTGGGGGTACGCTCTGTATTGATACTTTGTAACTCTGGAGAAGCAGACAGGAGGGTTAAAATAAATAATGAAAAAATATAAGATGAATTTGCATGATGATAATTAAAGATAATGCCAACACTCATCTTGTAGCTGCAATAGTAATAATCTAATCTAACTACAATATGTTCACCGTTATTTCTAGTCAGTCTGAAGTTAATAAATTACTTTTTTCTCTTTCTCAACTAGGTGCCAGCATAGCATGATTACCTCTATGTGAGTACCTAGCAATGCACATCGTTATAATAAGTACTGTATAAGTATACAATATCTCTTTAGAATCCAAGGCTGGCTAAATCTACTGTGACAGTCAAACTAAGTAAGCCACAATTAAATAAAGTAAAGTAGGAGCCCTTATATCAGGTTATAGTTAAAACTAACCATCTTAATCCAGTTTGCATTATCAGTCATGTTTGCTGTATTAAGCTAATGTACACTTATTTGAGTTGGCGACAGAACAAGGAAGCAAGTCTCAAGATTTTTGAGAGCTTTTTTACCATATACACACTACAACAATGAACATTAAAATTTAAAATTACAGATGGGCCTAATCTGCAAAATTTGGATACAGATCTGAAACTCCCAGAGTTCAGGGGAGGGAGATTGGATCTAGGAGGCGGCGGGGTGTGTGTGTGTGTTAATTTAGTCCATTATACAGATAAGGGCTAGTCATGCAGTTTGGATCCGGATTATAAAACTCTGAAAACTCCCAAACCAAAGAACGGGGTGTTCAGATCACAGGTTTAGGTGCAGATTCATGTCCACTGAAAATTATTATGTTTTAACGGCTTGTTTGAAATAACTAATTCAGTATTTACTTTTATGATCCCAACTGAACAATGTGAATATTGTGTCTAAAATGTACAATTGTAATGTTAAATCCTTCATCCAAAACATGGCTGCTTGTCAGGGAATGACTCTGGGAAGAGCTAATCATTCTATTGGTTGTGCAGCACACATTCTATCTATTTATCCGGTACATATATGGGTCACATCACTGTAATAGCTGAGTGCCTCACAAACTTTAATGTATTTATCCTCACAACACACCTCTGAGGTAGGACTGTGCTACTATCCCCATTTTACAGATGGAGAGCTGAGGATATGGCTACACAAACATTTAGTTTGTGGCAAGCTGGGGTGTGAATCTATCCCCCACTAGCCTGCCACAGGCCAACCATCCCTGGGCACGGCGGGCTAGTGTGGGGTATGTTCACTCACACCCAGCTTGCTGTGAACTAAATGTTTGTGTAGACAAGTCCTGAGGCCCAAAGATATGTCTATACTACAATCGGGGTGTGTGATTGTAGCACCCAAACTAGCTCACTCAAAATGGCAGTGAAGCCATGGCAGCATGGACAATGGCATGGGCTAGCTGCCTAAGTACGTATCCATGCTCTGGGGTGGGCTTGTACCTGGGTGGCTAGCGCATGCCATTGTCTGTGCTGCCATGGCATTGCTGCTATTTTAGCAAGCTAGCTTGATCAGAGCTAGCTCTGGTATGCCTGTACATGCCATCATGACACCTCCCAATTGCAGGGTAGACATACCCAGGGAGGCTAAGTGACTTGCCCAAGGTCACACAGGAAATCTGTGGAGGAGCAGGGTTGAACAGTAAATTCTCAATTTACTGTGAATGTGTGGGTAAACATTTAAATACAATGTGTGATGACAGGCAAAATATGCAAAAATGACACAACATCTTACTCAACATTTCTGTTCCCGGTGTGTCTGAGTCTAGCCGTGTGCTTCACAGGCAAAAATAAGTTTCAGTCCTCTTAGCACTGCAGAGCCATTGGAGCTATGGAAGAACAACCTGGGCTCTATTTTGCTTCATGCTTCCTTAGTGGACTTACCACTTAATGTCTCTTTTAAAAAATGTGCATTTAGTATTCATGAAAGGTGCTACGTTTGATAGGCCTGGAGCCATAGACGTAGAATCATAGAGTTGCAGGCCAGAATGGGCCACCAGCTCATCTAGTCAGAACTCCTGTATATCATAGACCACCAAACAGCATCCAGCCTCCCCAACCCCAAGCCCAGCAACCAGAATTAGACCAAAGTATTACAACCCACAGAAAACTAAACAACTGTGTGCCAGGGACAGAGAACAGGAGGGACAAGGTGCATCAAAGCCTGAGGCCCCTACAGTGGCAGGGAATTGATTAAATGAGATATACCCAGATGATCCTAGCAAGTGACTTAAGTCCTATAGTTTTCTATATTAGACGTACAACTGCACTGTCCCATCGTGTGCCTCAAACTTTGACCAGGAGTGTTTATCTTTAGAGGTAAGAAAGTTCAGCCTCCATATTTATTCATTCCTTGGTCCTTCTGCAGTGACTATTAACAAGGATATCAACTGCAGGACTTGACTACTAGGAACTACATTGAAACTACCACCTAAGCTAACCAAATAGCAATGCTAGTCGCTTTTGGCTACTATCTATCTGGGCCCGTGATAAGGGCTCTGTACTATCCCTAAGCTATCACTTTAGGTTCTGATTACAGAATCTTTATTACTGGTGGTTAGGTGAGAAACAAACAAACCAATCACAGTTTGATTTTTCACATTCTAGGTTGATTATGCAGGGATGTCCATTAGATAAATAATCTTTTGACTTCAAAACTGGATGCATTTGATCTGGACGTCAGTGACACTGAGCAAATATGGAACCCCACTATGTAATTTTATAGACAGCTTTACTTTTATTAAAACTTCACGTTAAGCCTGTTTGATGATGACTTATTACAGAACTCAAATATAATACTTGATAACTTGTTGATCAGTAACTTGGAATATGGCACCTGAATTAGATTTAGGCCATATTCTGATCTTGGTTACAATGGTTAATGAAGTCACTAGAGATATTGTGGGATTTATACCTGTATAACTGAGATCAAAAATTGGCCCATGGAGTTTACATAAGGTTTTAATTGTTCATATTTTTCTTTCTTCAGTTACAGTACAAATCTCTGATTTAAGAATAATATGTACTGTTACTGGATTAGTATTATATGGGCCATTAAGTGTGGTAAACACAATACAGAAGAAATAAATTTAGCTTTGTTCAAACTAAGCTAAATAAATTATGCGTTTTAACAGCTTAGACTATGTGCTTGAAACATTTTTGGCAGCCTCCAGAGCTATTGTAATAGCTGATAATTATGGAGCAGACATAGAACAAATAGAAGAAAAGGAAACCACGGGCTAAAACAACACACAAATTAATCAAAGTAAAGAAGGCCCTCAAATAATCCAGTGCAAGCACTTGAGGGGAAAAAAGAGGCACATTACAGATTCAACATGTTTGCTTTTCAACCTAAACATAACTAAATAAATAATCTATGACACCCAAAAAGGTTGGGCCAGAAAGGGGTGGGAGGGCAGACCCCTTAACGAAACACAAATTGATTAGTTTTATATAAAGAGCTAGAAAAACACATTGAGAGATTTCATTTGAACATTTTATAGATTTGAACCATTTCCCCCATTTCAAGCATGGAAGTCCTCTTTTAAAGAATGGGTTTAATAAAGAAAAATTATACCCTTTCTCTGACACGTATTTAAGACCTTGTGCACTGATCTTAACAAGCACAATTCTACAGAGGGTACGTATGCAGGTCTCCCACTAGCATCAATGTGAGTGCTGCATGTGGAGCTACTGCAGGGTGGAGACCCTTTGTGTTTGCAAACACAATACACAATTTACCATTGGCCAGTGAAAGTTCTATGTTTTTGAGGGATGTGACATAATTCACTTACTATGTACCATGCAGTCAGTGATCCACCAATAATTTCAGTAACCAGAAATTCCAAATAGAGAGAGTGAGGGGAGGGGGATAATTTAAAATTGTTCTTCTGGGTTGTATTTTCAGTCAGGTGTTTGTGAAATATGCAGTTGTATATTTCAAACTTCGGATGGGAAAAATATAAATGAAAATGGTTGTAATTCCACTGAGGATAGGGGAAAAGCTCTGCATCCCATGTACTGTTAGTATAATAATGGAATCTTCTAACATCACACACTGCAATCTCCCCTTGTTTCACTATATACCTATTTCCCTTTGAATAACACTTAGTCAAACATCCATCAAAAGACATCGCATGTCTAGCTAGAGATCTTAGACTTACCTGTGCAGTGTAGAAAACTGCAGGAAATTAGTAGTAGTAGTGCCAAAAGCATGGTGCTTGCCTTGAGTGAAGAGTTTCTTTTTTCAGGGCTCTCTGCCCCTACCTGCTCAAAAGGGGCAGTGCTGCTGCTGCCACCTTCAAAGCTTGCCTTTTCAAGCTTGGATGCTTTATATATAGAATGGCAAAGCCCTCCCTCATTTCCCTGGACTTCAGAAATTGCAACAGCTGGCAAAGTGGAGCAATCGCCAAACAGGATCTTCCACCTTATCAGGCTCAGCACACCTAAATGCCACTTATAAAAGAAGGGGGAAAAAAAGAAAACACAAAACTCCTCCAGTTCATTATCATTTTTCCAAGGGCAGTTTAATGGATGCTTTTCAACAGTTCAAACACATTTAACTCTATTTACTGTACAAATTTGGTACCATGTCCGAAAAAAATGCTGATTGGTAGTGTGTAAATTGTGATAGGATCTGATAAGGAGAAGAGTAACTTTGGGACCAATACCCCAAGTGGGAATAAGGGGTGGGGTGAACTGGAATGGGGAGAGGGGAGTAGGGAGAGATAGAGATGCAAAAGTATGAGTGAACAGTAGAGATCTCAAACCTTCCGATTAACTCTTCTTTTTCTCTCGTCTTATTCATCCTTTCCTTGATTGACTTTTCAAGCAAAATGGCGAGAAACTTTTCTTCCACAGAAGTGATAGTGTTTGTTTCCTCTTGTTGAGGGAGGGGGGAAATTTCATCTCAGCTCCGGATATCCTACTTTCATTTGCGTTGACATGTTAGTTTCTATACTGGGCTATCTCATTATAACATTGTTTAGTACCCCTCTAGAAGTGATCCCTTCAGCCAGGGTTAAGGCATGTTAAGTGGATCAAGGTGGTAGCTTGTAGCATTGCTGCTACCTTTGTACTAATTCTGTGCAGAGAGGATGTCATTGCTAATGCTGATTGATGTGGCATCTTTATCTGAAAAAAAAAAGGAGTGGAATTAAGCTACAGATGTTCTTCCATTATTATAACAATATGATATATAAAAAAGATGCCTTTCCCTGTGAAAATACCATGTTTATGGGTCACTTCTCCATATACATTCTCCTTGGCTTCTATTTTTTACATATGGACCACCCTCTTTGTATCTTTGTACAGCCCATCACATGCCTGGGTTTCTGTCACTCTGCCCTTCCTAGTTTTTCCTCCTAGCTAAA
The DNA here is from genome assembly GCA_037349315.1 of Chelydra serpentina. Taxonomy (NCBI): domain Eukaryota; kingdom Metazoa; phylum Chordata; order Testudines; family Chelydridae; genus Chelydra; species Chelydra serpentina. The sequence goes on along the minus strand of JBAIAC010000059.1, from coordinate 20,280,826 downwards.
TGAGTACACCTTCAGTGGCTCCTCATTTTGTTCCTAACGCCATCTCTGTTGCCAAGCAGACTGGTGGGCACAAGCAGTGCAGGCATTATTTTTAATGGAATATTGTTGCTCAAATTGTCTCCACATCTCCCCTCCATTCCTTACATTCGTGCACCACTCACGTTCAGTGATATTTTGTCAACATTTAAAAAAGAGACAGTAGCCTTGAAATCTGTTTAAGCTGTTTTTCATGTTGCTGTTTGTTCACAAATGCACACACCTGCTGGCATCTTCAATGAAGGCTCTTGTCTTTTGGCTGAGCACAGGATTAGACTCCCTGATAAAGTGTGGAGTATGTGAAGGTCCACTTGAGGTGCATCCACACTGATATGCTTACTATGGGTAGTTCAGGAGCACAGATAACCTGCATTTTGTGCTTTAAGCATAATATCAGAAGTTCTGTTTCGCTTTCCTCTGAAGCATGGGACATAGGGGCCAGGATAATCAGGGTATATCTCTCTAAATTAAGAATCTGCCATTACAGGGTCCTTGGGCATTGGTGCATCTCAGTCCCTCCTGTTCTCTGTCTGTGGCATATAATAGTTTAGTCTCCTGAGGGTCATAATACCTTGATCTAATTCTGGTTGTTGGGCTTGGTGTTGAGGTGGCTGGATATATGGGAGGTCAGACTAGCTGATCTGATGGGGCCTTCTGGCCTTACACTCTGTGATCAAGTCGTGCATTCCTAAACCTTGAAGACACTGTTCCTTATCATTCACTAGCAGGTCCCTATGGTTACTCATTTTCAGTGTATCTGGAAGCAAGCAAATCTGGGTAGATTTATAGTATTGATGCAAAACCAAGTGTTTTCTGGTGATTTGTTTTTTTATGTTTATTTTTTCATAAATAAGAAAGATATAAATAAAAGTCAATAGGAAGACAAATGTATAAATACCTCAGTAAGAAAATAAATACTTAAGTGAGGAAGTGAAAGTCCTGAAGCCTGATCTTTCAGAGATACTGACTAGAAGTGGTTGGAAATTGTTTTAGCAAAAATTTTTTACCTTTTCATTAAAAAACTGATTTGTTTATTTCATCAACTGAAAACCAAAACATTTTTGGCCAAAAATCTAAAATTTTCAGCTGAAAGTTTCTGGGTGTGGGTTTCCTACAAAAAAATCAAAAACTTTCTGCGGAAATTTCCTTTAAGTCAAAAATCTTATTTTCCATATAAATTTTTTTTGATAGATAATTGTTGATCAGACGCTAATACTGATGACTAGCAACTCAGATGGCTTCAGTTAGAGTTGTGAGTACTCAGCACATTTAAAAATCTGACCCATGATTCTTTAGTGACAAGTTTTGAATGATGTTTTTCCTTTGTGGGTGTCTTTAAATTCTGGCTACCACTGAGTGTTCTTAATGTTAGACATTGTATGCCACAATAATATTAAACTGCATATAAGAGCTCTCTTTTCTGAGCTATCGAGCTGTTTTATAATCTTCCTTTAAATATTCCAGAATTTTTTGAACTTTTATCCCAGTATGTTTATCTTTTAATCCTTCCTGTAGTTCTAAAAGCTTGTAATTTAATCAGTCCTTTTTTTTGTGGAAGATATAAATGAGAGAATATAAATTTAGGCCATGATTTTCAAAAAGTAACTCACAATGTTGAGTGTTTCTATTTTTGGGTCCTAGACCTGAGATATATTAAAGGGACCTGATTTCAAAAAGTGAGTGCTCAGTACTTTCTGAAAAAGTTGGGTCTTTTAAAGGGGTGTCAAGTTGAACACCCAAAATCACAAGTCACTCTTGAAAATATTGACCATAATGGTAAAATATTATGTCCTCAGAACAACTTGAACCACAAAAAAAGGTTAATTAGGCCAATACTACGTTAAATCTATGATCATATCTATCACAATACTCCATGTTAGCATATAATACACTAAATATTATAAAGAATTAGCTCCTAAGTTCTTATTAATGCAACAATTAGTGCTCCTCCTGCTTTGACTGAGCCTTCAGGCCAATCACCTTCACTGGTACTGAGGAAGAGGCACCAGAAAGTATCTAAGGACTCAGCATCCGAGAGATCAAGATCCTCAGTACTGAAGCCTAGTAAGGACAAGGGCAGTGGAGAGCACTTGAAGCAGAGGACCTCTTTGAGGCAGTCATCAATTCAAGGGGGTCCATCGACTGCAGCACCAGCCACGGTCCCATTGGGACTGGCCTCTGAAGTGGCATCTACTTCAACAATACAGCCCTTGATGTTGCAACAGCAAGGATTATTCTGGTACTGTCTATGAAGGCTTACACAGTGGCATGGGAATTGCAACATCTCTTGGTGCCAGTTTCCTTGGTGGTCCAGGAGTCTTCACACCCTGTACCAGTACCTATTTTGCTTGTGGCAAACCCATCATCTGGTTCTGGGGGCACCTCCAGCCTCTTAAGTATCTCTCCAAGTGGTGCCATCTAGAGGAAAGTAGACCACGATCTCGCTGGTACCATCCTCTCCAGGCACCAGCATCTATCCCCAGCAATGATGGGAATAGTGCGCCCCCACCCCAGTGAGATGAAGTGGACTCCTTGTTGGACTCTGAGGTTTGCTCTTGCATCTCATGGCCACATCATATACCACAATATCCCTTGCTTGGCACCTATCGACCCAGTCATGTGGCGAGTTTGGACACTGCAGTCTCAGGAGCTTGGGCCAAGGCATTGGTCATTATGATGTGTAGATGTTCCTGGCTTCAGTTATCTGGTCTCCCTTCAAGAAGTCCAACATACCATACAGGACCTGCCCTTTGAGGGTCCATTGCTTTTTTCTGTGCACACCGATGAGAAGCAATATAACCTTAAGCACTTGAGGGTGATGCTCAAATTTTGGGCATCTTTTTCTGAAGAGAAAGCAGTTTTGTCCTCAGCAGCCAACCAGTATCCTACTTTCATGCCTTGCATCCAGGACCTAATCAGAAAAAAGGCAGAAGTTATAGGAGAAGACCGCCCCCTCCTTCTTCTGCTGTAGCTACCAGTTTATCCAGGCAGCCTGGGAGTTCCAAGCAAGCATTTTGGTGTATTGGTTGAGGACAACCCACCAGTTTCCAGAGTGCCAGCCACTCCTACCCTGCTTGTTGCCAACTGACTATCTCTTTATCCGAGTGCTTGGTTGTACCTCACTACCCAGGAATGTTCTCCTGTAGGAGGTAAATCTGTCCTCCAAGTGGGAGCCATAGAGGAAGTTCCTGTTTCTCAGAGGGAAGGGATTTTACTCTCGCTACTTCCTAATCTTGAAAGCAACAGGAAGTCTCAGGCCTATTTGAGACCTAAGAAAGGTCAACACATTCCTGAAGGAAATCAACTTCCAGATGGTCACTCTGGCTTCTATTATCCCATCCATGGACCCTGGGGATTGGTATGCTCTCCTCAACTTAGAAGATGTGCATTTCCATGTGACAATACATCAGAGCCACAGGAAATTATTTAGGTTTGTAGTTGACAAATCCCACTACAGTTTATATTATTACCATTTGGACTGTCTGCAGCCCACTGTATATTCCAGATCTGGCTATGTCTGGGCAAAGAGAGCACTCATAGCGCCTCATGAATGACCTGCCTCACCAGTCTGCCAGAGTACTGTGAACTCGGGGAAGATGAGAGGCTTTGAGGTGGATAGAAATAGCAATGCAGAAACCCCACAGCCTCATCATCTCCTGGCATAGCAGAGTGAATCAGGCCCCTCCTTGCCTGTTCACATAGGACACAGCTGCTGTATTGTCTGTTAGTACTAGCAGATCTCACCCCTTGATAAGGGGAAGAAGGCCAAACAAGCTAGATAGATGTCCCTCATTTTTCTGGCATTTATATATCGAGTCAAATAATGGGCATACCACAAACATTGAGTCTTCAGGGACCCAAGGTAAGCCCCCCAACGAGGTTAGAAACAGCTGTAACTAAGGGGAACGCTGGTTGAGGAGGAGCAAATGGAATTCCCACACAAACATTTGAAGGGTCTTTCTACCAGTCTGGAGAGGTCAAGACTTGGGTGGACATCCAAACTAACATGTTCAGGGGATTATGGATCAGTGAGTACCTCGATGCTAACCACCATTGTAGTTTCCTGAGATGGAGCTTGGCATGCTGAACTGTGTAAGTGCATGAGGCCATATGTCCTAGAAGCAGAGGCAATTTTGAACTGTCCTCGTAGGATGGGCCTTCAGGTCCAAAGCAGTGTTATCATTGTCTGGAATCTTAGCTCTAGAAGCAGGAACCCAGCATTTACAGAGTTCAAGACTACCTAAACTTTATCCTTTGTACAGGCGACAGGACTGACTTCTCTCTGTTGATGAGCAACCCTAGTGCATCGAAGGTGGATTGGATGACCATCACACTGGACAGTACCTGAGCCTTGAACTGACACCTCACCAACCAGTCATCAGATAACGGAAACACATGAACTCCTATCTTTCTCATGTATTTCAGCATAAGCTTTCGTGGGTTAAGAACCCACTTCATCGGATGCATGGAATGGAACATACAGTAATCAGATATTTATACATTCAGAGAAACATGAAAAGCAATATTAAGAGGCTAATTAATTGAAAGGAACTGTTATCAGTAGAAACTTTTGAAGTGATAATGAACATGACAGTTGACACAAAGGTCAAACTGTCACCTTTGTGTCAACTGTCATGTTCATTATCACTTCAAAAGTTTCTACTGTTAACAGTTCCTTTCAATTAATTAGCCTCTTAACATTGATATAGACACTCCCACTTTTTCATGTTTCTCTGAATGTATAAATATCTGATTACTGTATGTTCCATTCCATGCATCCGATGAAGTGGGTTCTTAACCCACGAAAGCTTATGCTGAAATAAATTTGTTAGTCTTTAAGGTGCCACAGGTATTTTTCTTGTTTTCTTTTTGCTGACACAGACTAACACGGCTACTACACTGAAACCTATCTTTCTCATGAAGACTGTCACCACTGCCATAGATATGTTTGCAACAAAAGTAAACAAGAAATGTCATTGATTTTGTTCTTGAGCATGTCACAGCTCAAGGTCTTTCATGGACAATTTCCTATTGCCCTACAGACAAACACATTTCTTGTACACATTTCTTCCAGTTCCACTCCTACCCGAATGTTGTTCAAAATCAAACAACACCAAGCTCAAATCATATTTGTAGCTTCACAGTGTGACCTTGACAACATTAATTTTTGACTTTGCTGACCCTTTTGGACAAAGATCCTCTGATACTTCCACCAGATTCAGACTTGATCTCTCAGGACAATGGACATCTCCTTCACCACACCATACAGACCCTACACATGACATCCTGGATGCTCCCTGGCTGGCTCATCTGGAGGAAATTTGCTCAAAGGAGGTTCAAGATGTGCTTTTAAATGGTAGAAAGCCTATTAGGTATACTTACCTGACAAAATGGAAGAGATTCTCCATCTTATCCCAGCAGAAAGGTGTTTTCCCACTCCCAGCTTCCATCCATCATGTACTGGACTAGCTCGTATACCTGAAACAACAAGGTCTTGCCATTAGTTCCATCAAAATCCATCTGGCAGCTATCTCGGCTTTCCTTCCACCAACTGATAACTGCTCGCTTTTTTCCAAGCCTATGGCAATCAGATTTCAAAAGGGTTTGGACAGGTTATTTCCCCAAGTAGAGATCCTATTCCGCCTTGGGACTTAATCCTAGTGTTAGCAAAGTTAACAGGTTCCACCTTTGAACCAATGGCTACCTGTTCATTACTTCAACTTTCCATGAAGGTAGCCTTTTTGACTGCAATCACCTCATCCAGGAGAGTGGGTGAGTTATGAGCTCTGGTTTCAGAACCTCCTTATGTTATCTTTTATAAGGACAAGATTTACCTCTGCCCTCATCCAAAGTTCCTCTTAAAATGGTGTCCAACGTCCACTTTAATTGGGCAATTTTTTTTTACCAATTTTCTATCTGAAGCCTCATAATCATAAAGATGAAGAAAAAGGTCACACCTTGGACATTAGAAGAGCTTTTAGCATTTTACCTGGACCACACTAACTTGGTCATTGTCACAGCTATTCATGGCAATTGCAGGCAGACTAAAGGGCCTTCCAGTCTCCTCTCAAAGGATTTCCTTGTGGATCTCCTCTCATATTCATTTGTGCTACAATCTGGCTAATGTGACAACCCCAAGAAAGCCTCTGCAGCCTTTCAGGCCCAATTGCATATCCTGGACATTTGCAAAGCGGCAAGTTGGTCATCAGTGCATACTTTTGCCTCGCATTGTGACATTTCTCAACAATCTAGACATGGTGCCAGGTTTGGACATGTGGTCCTTCAATTCCTATTTAGGTAGACTGCGATCCCACCTCCAGACCTAACTGCTTGTGAGTCACCTTAAGTGGAATGGACATGTGCAATCACTCAAAGAAGAAGAATGGTTATTAACCTGTTCAGTAACTGTTGCTCTTCAAGATGTGTAACACATGTCCATTCCACAACCCACCCTCTTTCCCCGTGTCTATTGGAGTTTATCTGGTAAGAAGGAACTGACGGGGAGGGGTCTGGGTGTCTCCGCCCTTTACACCATCTGCAGTAGCTCAAAGCAGCAGAAGGTGCATGTGCCATCCTGATAGGTACTGCTGAGGGAAAAATCTTTGACAGTTGTACACTGGGGTGCACACACCTGAAGTGGAATGAACATATGCAACACATCTCCGAACAAGAGTTAAGGAGCAGGTTAGTAATCCTTTCTTCTTACCGTTTATCATAAAACCTTCTTAACCAAGAAAGGAGGATGAAGTCAGGTTGATTTCAATGAGAGCTCCACAAGTGGAGCGTTTGCAGGGCTGGACATTCAACAGTAAATTTAGTGCTGATGTAAAAGTATCAGACTGACAACTCTAGGAAACAAAGTCCTTCATTTATCCACAGGAGAGGTGTAACATGGTGATCCACATTGTTACTGGCCATATACTGGTCAACCAATGTGTCTTAACTCTGACTTGCCAGGACCACCTTAGGCAAGATTATTTCAGTCCCTGAAGATGTAAGTGAAGGCATCAAACCCATTCACTTGAAACTGGAATAACACTACTATTTCATTTCATACAGGGCACCAAATAGCCATCAGACATTAACAGCTCTGTCTCTGTGGACCTGGCTGGATTCAAACCCGTGATCTAGAAGTAAAAAGTTTCATATCCCATTACCATTCCCCTGAACCTGCAGCCTTCCTTTGTAGTTACATTTTTACCATTTTTTTATATTGCATTCACACACGCACGGTAAGAAAATGATCGTAAAGTACATAAGCTGGTAAATGTTAATAAAAACATTTCCATCAAAGGATTTCTATTTTTAGCTTCTCAGACTTATTGCAATGTTCTTAGCTGCCATTAAAGAAAATGCATTCTATTAAAGAAAATGTAGTAAGTTCAGCTATCTAAGAAAAGATTGCCATTAAATCACCCTTAGTACTTATGACTCAAAAATCTGCTTCATATTATATGAAGACATCTAAATATCATAATGCTCTAGATAAAATTAACTAAAAGGAGTACCCAGGAGCATATTTAATATACGGGGACAGATCAAGATTGAGCATGAACAATGAAACATTTATTGGTTGTCAGAGGAAGTTCACAGGGTTTCATTGAATGAATAGCTGGTTTTGGTTACAGAGCTCTGTGAAAAGTTAACAAATCTGGTTGCATACGTGGAAACTGCCATTCTCACTGTAATAATCTGTCCAGTTTTTGTCCGACTCTGTTATTCCATTGATTAATATTTGGTATTATTCTGTTTTTGCATGACAGCTGCATCATTATGATTTTTTGACTGTCACCATGGCTTTTAGGAATCAGAACAGGTCATATGAGCCAAGATAATTCAATGCTTAATACATTTTCCAGTCAAAAGCTCTCAATATTTAGTTGTATTTCAGTTTCCAGAAAACATATTGCTCGAGTGTTTTGCAATGACAGAGATACTTAGGGAAACCTGTGAAGCTGTCTATATGGAGACAGTTATACCTGTTTAATTTGGTGACAGTCGATTATTGTACAGTATGTTTTAAGTAGGATTTTCATTAAGGTAAGTCTAGTTTTAGGGAACAGTTGCTTTCTAAGCATTCTCTAAGAAGCTGTTCCACTTCCAGTGTTACATGTATTTCTCCTATCATGTTCTGGCTAGTGGGCCTGGGGAAGTTTGGATACAGATACAAATTTTGTGGCTGAGGGCCTGCCTCCATAGTGGGCCAAACCAAAACCCAGCATCTGTTCATTCCTTCCTCTCCTTGATCTTTGGAAAAATTCACATTAAGATCCAAATTTTGTAGCTTTGGACCAATTCTAGTTTTGAAGACTCTCCAGGCCAGTGATACTTAGACTGCAGTGATTCAGCCAAATTAGAGATCAACATTATCTAAAAGAGCCACAATAGTGTGAATTCATTGATCTATCGATCTATCTAATTCTCGCAGCAAATAAATTAATAACTTAGTGCAAGTTGATAATTTAATTGGTTAATAACATAGCAAAACATCCTGATTGGTTAATAACTTAGATTGGTTAATAACTTAATAACACTGTTTTACGATCATATGCTGCAAAGAGCTTCAGGAGATGCATTCAAGAGCCACTTGCAGCTCACAAGCCTCAGTCTGTGTATCGCTGATCTAGGCAATTGTTAGGATTACTTTGCTCATTCCTGAATGTATTGATATCAGCTGCAACAGGACAAGAACCAGCAGTTGGGTTGATATTTTGAAGAAGCACAACATTTTTGTGTATAACTCAAGTTAAAGCATAGGTTTTACTGTACTTCCAAATTTGATTGGCAAGCAGAAACTCGTGTTTTCTAGATCAGCAGTTCTCAAAACCAGGGGTCCGAGGCCCCCTGGGGGACTGTAAGCAGGTTTCAGGGGGTCCGCCAAGCAGGACTGACATTAGACACACTGGAGCCCAGAGCAGAAAGCCGATGTCCCGCTGCCCCAAGCCCCACCACCTGGAGTTCAAGCCGAAACCTGGGCAACTTAGCTTTGCATGCCCCCCTGTGGTGTGTGGCCCTGGACAATTGCCCTGCTTGCTACCCCCTAGTGCCGGCCCTGGCTTTTATATAGGGGTGCTGGAAAAATTTGTTTAATGGAGGTGCTGAGAGCCATTGAACCAATCTGTAAACCATGTATATAATGGAAACCACTTCAAGACGGGGATACGGCTGCACCCCTAGTTCCGGCACCTATGCTTTTATATGAAGGGAAGCAGCTGTTGTGGCATAGGTGGGCCATGAAGTTTTTATAGCATGTTGAGGGGGCCTCAGAAAGAAAAATGTTGAGAACCCCTGTTCTAAATGACCTTAAGTGGCTGGCATTCAGACAAAACTTTCAACAAATTGATGGCCATGCTTCATCATTTATGCTAGATAATTAAAACCATATCTCAAGCATATTAAGTCTGAATGAGGCTTTTGAGAACCAGTATGGATGGTGGTGTAAGGATTTTAATGCCAGAGTCTATACTAGTTGTGGTTACTATTCAGTTGGAATTATCTTTATTTTTCATGACTGAGATGCTTATTACATTTGCCATATTCATTCCAGGTTCTACCTGCTGTCAAGTAAACTACGAATCTTCGTTATGATGTTTGCCATTTCAGGCAGGGGTTTAATATCTACAGCATTTTGTAGCTAGTATGACAAACCATTCTTCTCTGTGGCATGTAGATTAGAAGAATGTGGGTTGTTATGATAACATCTTGATTTCTTTAGTACAGACTGTTTCAAATAAATATTTTTTATTTTCTCTTGATGTACTTGAACTAAATACACACTTGAGAAAGAGTAGTTTTGATACAATTTTTTAAAGAAAATTAAAATCTTTGGCAGTTCCTATGTTCCTGGGTCCATATTGGAGTGGACCCAACCAAGGTCCATCTCATACAATATACTATCTCCAGCAGTGGCCAAAACCAGATTCCTCAGAGGAAGGTGCAAGAATCCCACAGTAGACAGATGTGATATAATCTGCCCCCCGCCCCCCTTGAAAATCTCAATCTCATCCCTAAAAATTGGAGATTATTTTAAATGCTGAACTGTGGGTATTTTTATCGTTTCAAAAGCTCCTTGTTTCCATTAACCGCTATAACTTTGGTTAGTCTTGTTATTTATGTTAACATCTGATCCCTCTCTGAATTTTACTAAATTTTTATTATGACAACTAAAAGGATGCTGAATGATTCTCCAAAGCAAAATTCTCTAGTTGTTCATAAGAACAGAATTTGACCCCCATATGGATCACATTGTATATGATAATTTTGACCTCAGTACAGACCAACTTCAAACTCAGGAAGAACTTTTTTTGCAAACATTTCGCGTAGGGATATTTAGTATAATGCCAAGGTCCAGAGAAAGTTCTCAAGAGACATTCTTAGTCTGCATACACATTGTACATTTCATATCCAGTTTCAGGAATTAGGCTCTGTCCCTGACTTCTGTTCTCACACTAACACCTTAAGTGAGGAATAAAAAGAAAGAAAGTGTTCAGTCAGAGTCCAGTGATTTGGATGAATGCTTTGGAGAAGAGCCAACAGCCTCAGCAACACCAATGCTTGGTGGGGATTGAAAAAAGGAGTGAAATCTAGACAAAAGACTAGGTTAAGATAGAGTTAAACTTGTAACTATGTGCTCTATCTACCTTGTATAAAAACAACCTAAGTAGAACATTATTTCAAAATAAACTAAAACATCAATGTCTAACATTACTCAACAAAGATAGAAAGAACATCTCTAACTTTGCCTTCTTGCTTCTCACCAGCAGTGTCTGTGTAACTTAACAAGGTGGTTGCACGCATCATTGCTTAAGTAAGGCCGAGTTCATTGCATACCCCAGGGGCTCCTGTTGGTTGGCTGGCAAGAACCCAGGCAGGTAGGTAAGCTGGCCAGTTGGTCAACTTGCCTGGTATCAACAAAAACATTTCCATGGAATGTGCCAATTTTGATGAATCAGCATTTTCCAAAGGAAAAAAGTTCTAGCCAGGGAGCCTGGCCCACAGAGGAGTATGGGGACATGAAGAACTTGAACTATAGAACCCATGAAGGCACTATGATGGCATTTCTAAATCAAAATTTTGGGTATTAAACCAAAAGTTGTGGGCTGGAAACTTTAATTTTTTTTTTCACTTAACAGTCAACGTTTTCTGCAGGGAAACAAACACTTTTCTGATCAGCTTAATTTCAGTCATCTTATGGTCGTGTTGTAAAATTTATCCTGACAAGTCAAACATATGTGTCTTCATTTCAGAAGCCTTACACTTCTCCATCATTCCTTCAATTATGCTGTGCGTGGTTGCTCTCCTACCTACGCACCTCAAAAATGTACACTAACTGGCTTGAGTTTATATACGAAAATCTGTTACATAAGAGTGGAAGATTCTTGACTCTTTTGATTCTAGGTAGGTGGGTGGTTGGTTGGGTCAAGTGGATAAAAGCCTGGCTACTGGACTAAGGATATTCACCTGAGTCTTTCCAGCAGGATGCACCAGGCCCAGCACTGCAGGCATCCAGGAGCCCTGCTTCAAAAGGGGCTGGATCTGATGAGGAGCAAGAGTCTTCGTGGAGTTGAAGCTGGTTGGTGCCCCTACTTCCAGCTAAGCCTTTGGCTCGTGTTCAACCATAATCCAGATAAGAATTAGCAGGAACTTCAAACTTATAAAACATGTGAAAACAACTGCCCATTGACACAGCTCAGACCTACTCACCGAAGTGGGTGAAAACAGATATTATTTATGTTTCCTGTCATTTGAATAAAGTGAAAGATATAAGTAATAATCATGGTGGCTTCACTGTGTTTCTTTTAGATAACCATCTAAAATCCTGCAGTGTTTAAAGAGGATGTTATAGTTCAGGGGTCAGCAACCTTTCAGAAGTGGTGTGCCGAATCTTCATTTATTCACTCTAATTTAAGGTTTCACGTGCCAGTAATACATTTTAACATTTTTAGAAAGTCTCTTTCTATAAGTCTATAATATATAACTAAACAATTGTTGTATATAAAGTAAATAAGGTTTTTAAAATGTTTAAGAAGCTTCATTTAAAATTAAATTTAAAATGCAGAGCCCCCCGGACCAGTGGCCAGGACCCAGGTAGTGTGAGTGCCACTGAAAATCAGCTCGCATGCCGCCTTTGGCACGCGTGCCATAGGTTGCCTACCCCTGTTATAGTTGGACATTTTGGGCTTCCTTAGACATTTATTTTACTGTAGAGTCTGGCAATACTTAAATTAAGCCTGTCAAGACCTAAAATAAATGTGAGCAGAAAGGAGAAATTTACATATAGTACTTCAAATATCAATTTTTTAAGAAAGTGGTAAGTGAACTAATATAGTTTGGGAAACCTTTGTTTTAGAGTGTTTCTTATCTTTCAAGTAAGTAAAGGAAAATGTAGTAGAGGATTAGTGTTATCAAGTTTAACTTCTATGCTATTTTGTTTGTATGCTATGAATGAGTTTTGCCAAGGCTTGGTAAATATACATTGCACATCCTGTTGCTCCATTGGAAAACCTGTGCTTGCTTCTGAAAGGTCATGTCTTAAATCTGCTTTGGAGATCTGTGCACCCCGAAGGCACAGGAAGAGAGTAATCTTAGTGTGCTCCCAAGTGCAAGGACTGCAGTTGTGCCTGTACTTTATGTGAGCTTCACTGGATATGACTCTTTGCACACATCCTGTAAACAGCTTGTACACCTACATAAGGGCCATGCATAACTTGACCTAAAGTGAATAAATCAAAGCTTCAGGTTCTAAGAGTCTAAGAATGGCCTGATTTCATTGACATCTTGTGATTCTGTTTAGAATTAAAACATGATTCTATGGGCTTGTCTTCACTACCCGCCGGATCGGCGGGTAGCAATCGATCTTTCGGGGATCGATTTTTCGCGTCTCGTTTAGACGCGATTAATCAATCCCCGAAAGCGCTCCCCATCTGCTCTGGAAATCCACCTCATCGAAAGGTGGAAGCGGAGTCGACGGGGGAGCGGCAGCGATCGACTCACCTCCGTCCTAATGGCCAGGTAAGTCGATTACGATACGCCGACTTCAGCTACGCTATTCACGCAGCTGAAGCTGCGTATCGTAGATCGACACCCCCACCCTAGTGTAGCCCTGGGCTATGAAATATCTCTAGACCAGGGGTGGGTAAACTTTTTGGCCCGAGGGCCACATCTAGGTATGGAAATTGTATGGTGGGCCATGAATGCTCACGAAATTGGGGGTTGGGGTGCAGGAGGGGGTGAGGGCTCCGACTGGGGGTGCCATCTCTGGGGTGGGGCCAGAAATGAGGAGTTCAGGGTGTAGGAGGGTGCTCTGGGCTGGGACCAAGGGGTTTGGAGGGTGGGAGGGGATCAGGGATGGGGTAGAGAGTTGGGGTGCAGGTGGGGGTCAGGGGTGCAGGCTCTATGCGGCGCTTACCTCAAGCAGCTCCCGGAAACAGTGGCATGTCCACCCTCCAGCTCCTATGCAGAGGCATGACCAGGCAGCTCTGCGTGTTGCCCTGTCCGCAGGTGCCGCCCCTGCAGCTCCCATTGGCTGCGGTTCCCGGCGAATGGGAGCTGTGGGGGCGGGGGCAGTGTGCGGAGCCCCTTGGCTGCCCCTACGCATAGGAACTGGAGGGGGGACATGCCACTGCTTCTGGGAGCTACGTGGAGTGGGGCAAGCCCCTGACCCCACCCCTAAGCAGGAGCTCAAAGGCCAGATTAAAACATCTGGAGGGCCGGATGCAGCTCTCAGGCCGTTGTTTGCCCACCTCTGCTCTAGACAGTTACCACAAACAGTACCAGTTTATATAATCCCCAGAGTACTACCTATCTTATTTCCACTATCTCCCCTCCCCTGCACACTTTATTCGTCATTTGGTCAAGTTATGTATCTTGGTGTTTAGTACTGTTAAGCTTTCCTCAAATTGCAGTCTCTCCAACATTTTGATGATGATGTTTATCCTTTTTCTATACCCTCTGATTCCTTTACAGCATTTATAGTGCCGGGGAAGGGCGGGGGGGCGGGGGGAGAATGTACCCTTTTTTTCTAAATGCTATTTCACCAGTCATATAAAGAGAGACTATTAGGTAATAGTTTGCTGTAAGTATTCCTACAAATAATCTATCAAGTGTTAATAATATATGTAAAACATTATCAGAATGGTATCCAGTAATGTATCCATGCCTTCCTTACTGTTTATCAGGAAGTATTAATTCCATGACTTTGTTAGCATACAATAGTATAGATATGCCTTATTGATTTAATAATATGCTTTAGAAATATTAAAAATGAAATTTAAAAATGGTAAAATCAAGGCAATTTGCAGTTATGCCTGACATTCCAACTTTAATTCAGCCAGCTGAACTAGAATTTTGCTAAGCTTAACTTCTCTTCGTCATCTGAGTTTTTCAAAGGCATATTAACAATCATATATGCACACTGGTCTGTGCAGGACTTCTAATCTCTATCGTTTGTTTCTCCAGAAGAAATAGTCGTTGTCAGAGTACCTAGTTGGTAAATAGCATATAGGCTGATTCAGTTCCACCAAACTCAAAGAGCAGAGGGACAGTGCTGGTCTAAATTTTTAATTTAGGTTAAGGAAAAACAACAAAAGAGAACCAAAGTAAACAGGTTCTCAGAGATTTAAATTTCAGTACACAAAAAGAATCATAACAATTGTATAGCTATATACACAAGGACAAACAATTGTAAGTAAAAGGATACAAGTTGTATCTATCCTGCAATTCCCGTGGTAGGGGACACTTAGCAGCAATGCAAGGCATTCAGGCAGGGCCGGCCTTATGGGCAGGTGACATGAGCGACTGGCCAAGGCGCCGTGGCCAGGGGCAGGGCACCATGGTCAAGAGGCTGCAAAAGGCCCGTGCCCACCTGGGGGGTGGGAGGAAGGGATAAAGGGGGCTGCGGGGCAGAGCCAGGCAGCATGACACCTGCAGCTGCGCTACCACTCCACCTGCTGCCAATTTTTCCTGCTGGGTGGCCACCCACTGCTGGGTGAGCAGTACTTAAAGGGTGCCAAAGGAAGTTCACCCAGGGCGCCATTTTCCCTAAGGCCAGCCCTGGCTACCGGGGCTGAATTTGCTACCACTATAGTTCTCCTAGGTGCTGTTAGCCTAGGGAGAGAGGGGGACTGTGCTATCACTCAGCCACCATGCCAGCCAGAAGCCTCTGTTCTTTAAGCTGCATTTGTGAAAGTGCCATCACTAATCTGTCCCCCTCTCCACCTTCAGCTCTGTCACACTTATTATATCCATATGATGGTTTTTATAATCCTAACTTTCCTGGAGGAAAAGGAGGTCAGGAGTCGGAAGAGGGCTTCCAACCTTCTGAATGACAGGGGATGAATCTCATTTTCAAGTCTCTTTTCTACCCTCCCCACAAGTCAAGCAGCTTTGAAAGGGAACCGCTGCTTCTTACCCTTACCCAAATCAACTGATAAATATGGGAATGAAGGAAAAATGAAATGTCGCAATTAAAGGGTGAACAGAAGTGCACACTTGAAAAGTGGTTTCAGTGATTCTTAGCAGGTATTATTCTAGCATTGAGAGGAGACACCCTATCTATGGTAAAATACACACACATAAAAGGGCAATGTAAACATTTGAATACCACTGACTTCTTGTTGCCAGCTCTTAATATTTGTGTAAATAACCTTTTTTGTTTCCTTCCTCAGCAGTATAGGTCTTAGCTTATACTTAATGGATTTCCAATTCACATTACCTGTTTGCTTTTCATTCTACATCCGGTAATAATCAAACCCTGTATGATTATGAAGTTAACAGACCGGTTGCGTCTATGACCCGGTAAATGATAAAAAATTGTTATGTTTACCTGACTCCAAGACGGACATTAATTACAAACCAGAGCTTTGCACAGTGGGCTGCCAAGTATTATGCTGGCTGGCAGTGCGTATTAGCAGACACTTCAAGTGGTTCTTCTTCTGTGACCCAATGAAGTGGTTTTGATTAAACTCCCCTTTCAGGTATGCTCATGAAAACAACTTATTGGGGTCTAGAATTTCTTTTCCCTTTTTCCCACTTGCTCTATGCAGTAGAAATGTGTGCCCAACAGTTTTCCTTATACACAGTTCAGGGTGGAGGCTGGGTTTTCCCATCCCTACCATCAGGAAGGAAATGGAGAGTGTAGTTAAAGTCTAATGACTGGATAAACTTGTTTCTTTGCAAGCTTGGACCTGTAGTGTATCTGTTCCATGCTAACACAGCAGAGAAAAACCCAAAGTGAGGTGTTGGGGATACTTTGGTGCTAGTTTTCACTTTAGTTCCTATCTCAAGCAAAAAGGGGCGCATCCTACTTGGGACTGGTTCAGGATTAAGTCTTGTGTAACTCAGCGCTTTGATTTGAGGTCATAATTGATGCCAAGGGTATACCAGACAAAAAAGTTCCCTTTTTCTCCCTACTTAAAGCAGATCAAAAGCAAATGATAGAATGAGAAGTATTGCTGTATGGGCCAAGGCAGCCACTGGAAAATAAATTGGGCATCCAGAGCTGTTGTGCTATTAGTGAGAGAGAGAGACAAAGAAAGCAGAGGATGGAGGAAGGTTATCAGTAAATGGGAATTCTTGTATAGATGTGCAGTTTTTCTCTCTCTTCTTCCTCTGTTTACTCTCTCCACCACTTCTATTTCCTGCATAGTGCTTCTCCGCCATTTCTACCCTGTGTATGAGTTGCAGCAGAATTAAATTGACCTGAGTCCCTTTCACTGAAGCACCTTTTCTGTGCAACCCAGATTACTTCAGCGATCAGTATTCAAGCTAGTTGGAGCTTGCTGCAAGTATATATAGAATGTGGTGGCTGTCATCATAGCATGTTGCGCCAAAGCTGCAGCCAAGACCGGGTGTTGTCACTTGTCTCGAATAATTCCTCAAGAATACAAGATGCTGACAGATGACAATGCATCAAGCAATGTTCAAGTGCTTGCCTATGTTGGGGGCTGCTCCTCAACTTCCACTTGGTAACATTGTCAGCGGTCTTTAACACCCCAGCTCTCACTTGATTTTGAGGACACCAGTATTTTCATTCACAGTCAGTGCCTGGAGTGAGTTGTTCTGAAAAAATTAGGTGGCAGAGGAACCCAATGCAGGAGCTAAGAGAAAGGAGTTTAGGCCTTTCCCATACTCCCAGTCAAGCAGAGGATAACAAGAGCTTTGCGTGTCTCTTGACAGCTGCCTACCCAAAGGCTGCCATTTTTTTTACTTCACACTGCATGTTCCAAAAATCTTAAAAGGTTTTGTCTGGGTTCCTGTTTCAGGCCAGCAGACATGGTCCAGAGCACCATGGGAGTGACAAGTTCTCTCAGTTTCTCTAAGGCTGGCATTAGCAGAATGCAAAGGGTGACTGACACCAACAGAGATCCCCACACCTGTGGTATCTGAGATTTTGGTCATGGTGAGTGTCACAGGCACAAAGCCAACACAGGGAGGTCTGAGGCCATTGTCCTCAGGTAATTATGATTAAAACCCAGGCACAAAATGGTGATGTCTTTGCCACTTCAGAGAAGCATATATTTTTTTTAATTAATTTCTTGCTTTTAACAGGTATGAGAAACAGAATTGGCTCTAGAGCCACCGCAACACAAAAGGACAATAACTGTAACAATGAAAGAAAGTTCTATAGAGTTCAGAGTTTATGTACACTCTGAAATAAAAGAAATAAAATCCTGTACAACACTCAGTGCAGTTATTTTTATGTTGTGCAACAAATACAATTAAAAATAAAATAAATAAATGAAACCATTATTAACTATTAAAATCACAGATTGAAAGCATTGCTGTAGCCTGAAGAAAGATGACCGTTATACTAAACAACAAACTGTTTAGGGTTGTACAGGAGTAACAGGAAAGAAGGAGATGGCCAGGAAAGGAAACGAAGAAAGATGAAAAATGGCAAAGGAGAGAAGTAGAATAATAGGAGGCAAAGATATTCTGAAAAGGGAGAAAGATATAAGGAATTAAGTATGCAATATGGAGTCTAGTTTTCTAACATGATGGTGATGTTGAGACCTTGTAAAGGACACCCACATCTTCCATTTGGATGGTTAAATCAGAACTTAAACTGTTTGGGTTTGTTAATTACCTGTTGGAAGCACTGATTTGAACATGCAAATGTCAGTTAGGATTAGAGATGGTCAGAAAGCCAATTTTTTTTTACCCTGAGAAGTTTCAAACAAAAAAATCCTTCTTCACAATTTTTCAGTTGCAATGTTTCCATTTTCAAGAAGTTTCAAACCATTTTGATATAAATATTTAGATTTTGAACTGACATTTAGAAATGAAACTTAAAATGTCATTTTGACTTTTTTTTAAAAAAGAACCAAAATGACATTTTAAGGCAAAATGGACCAAAAATGCTTGCTTTGAGCCAAAATGTTGATTTTCCTGCAAGAAAAATGATTTTTTGTTGGAATTGCCATTTTCCCCTAAAAAATTGTTTCAATAAAATTTCCTGCCACCAAAATGTCAACAAACTCCAGGTGTGAAATATACCTATTGTGTACTGTGGTAAACCCAGGACAGATAGCTACAAAAGTGGGGGGCAGTACGTGGTCCCAGGGGGTTAAAAGGCCTCTCCCTATCCACTAAGGAGAGAGGACTGTGGGGAAATAAGATTCAGCTGGGAAAGGGGTTACCAGGGAACTAATTAGGTCCAGCTAGCGGCAATTGCTGGAGACCTTTTTAAACCCTCCCTGGTGTGCATGGCAGAGAGGAGAGAGACTGAGAGAGAAGCAGGAAAGGTACCAGGGAACTGGGTGCCTTGAGACACTGAGCCCTTCCCAGAAGAAGGGCTATATTTCCTTCCCAAAAAGAAAGGGAAACAAACAAGGGACTGACTGGGGGAAGGTAAAGCCGGACCCTGTGCTACTGGTAAGGGTTTACCTTGCCCAAGCCTGAGTCTCCAGGGCTTAAAAGGACAGAGACCGCTGAGGAGAAGCAGGTACTTTGCCACCGTACCCTACAGTTCACATCAGCAGAGGATCTCAGCTTTCATTTAAAAAATAGATGTTTCTAGCCATTATGGTTGCAGAGAAAAGCTTGAGAATGTGAAGTGAGTGCACCTTAAAAGTTCAGAAAGTAGAATGCAAATTTTAAAAAACCCTACCTTTTAAAAAAATCTCATGATTTTTGAATGTTTGAGGTCAGCAATACTATCACCCCCACCTCCACTGTTCCTGCAGAGATGAGATAGATTGTCCTATGTAACCCTTCCTCCAGGCTCTGTAGGAACCATGTTGCAGCCTCTGGATGTTAAGGTTTGCCTTATGGTGGTCCTTTTATTTCAGGGCTCCCTGTGCCTGCAGATTTTGCAGCCACTCTGATCCAGAGCTGCATCTGTGTCTTTTTGGATGATAAGAGTTCTGACAGCCTGATATACTTTACAAGTTCAACTAGGTAGTTTTAACTGTGCAGCACAGTACATCCTGAAGGTTATGACTAGAAGAAAGTCAGCCAGTTGTGCACAAAATGAGAGTACAGTGCCCAATTTAACAGCCACAGCATATAAAACACTACTAAATAAAATTGCTATGCTAGCATGGTGGTAGGGTTACCAGATGTCCCGATTTTATAGGGACAGTCCTGATTTTTGGGTCTTTTTCTTATATAGGCTCCTATTACCCCCCACCCCCTGTCCTGATTTTTCACACTTGCTGTCTGGTCACCCTACATGGTGGAGCAGTGTTATTTCCCATTATAGCTGAAAGTGGCCAGGAGTGTGCATTTTGGTTCTTGGGCATTTTCTGGTGTGCAGCAGTTTATACTACAACTCTTCATTTAAAAATGAAAGGTGTTTAACTTTTTAAAAGAGTTCTTGGCATACAACTTCCAGCTAGCTCACATACTACATTATGGGAACCCCGGCTTAGAAATACTAAAGCACATCCCACTCTATAAGACCATCCGTTTCAAAGTGAGGCAAACTCAGAGCACCAGGACATGGCTGCCAGGGGCCAGGCTGTTTGGGGAGACACAGCCTTTCCTACCCGGCCCTCCATACAGTTTCGGAACCCTGATATGGCCCCCAGGCCAAAAAGTTTACCCATCCCTTCAATAGAGCAACATTATTACTCTTTCTAGTAGAGCAAGGGATAGGCACTCAGGGTTCTTGGGTCCTACTACTGATTCCATTGCTGATTTGCTGTATGACCATTTGGATTAATGAAAGACCAAATCTGTTGCTGGGCATAAAGAAGGGTGGGCACATGTCAGCAGGCCTGCATACAGTACTCCACTTCTCTCTCCCCCCCCCCCCCCCGCCCAACGACACGGTTCTGCAAATATCTAATTTATTACATCATGGGTGCTGTATGCAGACTGCAGAGACCATTATGATTTATTGGGAAGTAATGTGGGCTACTACACTGTATCCTATATTATGATTGAAATTCTACAGCCTGTGTTATACAGGAGGTCAGACTAGATGATCGGATGTTGCTTTCAGGCCTTGAGATCCATGAATAACTGGATAACCTATATCCCTTTCTTCTCAACAACTCTATATTTAGAACACAAAAGAAGCATTTTCCGCTGGGTTTTATTTCTGATGGAAGAATTAAGTCTTAGTTATTTGCTTGAAATCCAATCCAAAATCCATGGAAGTCTGAATGGGATGATTTCCACTTACTTCAATAGGCACTGGATCAGTGAGTAGTGATTTTTCACCATCTGTCATTACCAAACTTCATTTTTTCCTAGGCACATATTTCCCTGCCTGAATTAATTTTTCAGATTTATAGGACATTATTGTTGTTTTCAGAGTGAGAACAAGTAAAGAGGGAGGGATAACATAATTATGCCTTTATGCTTCTTGTCTACAATCTAGTACAAACAAAATGCTTGCCAAATGAATTATTAACTATCTAAGCTATAATGAAACACTGACATATTTCTAAGAACTCATATCACACCTTTCTAAATGAATCTAATATCTTATTTACTTGAAAAGATATTTATTTTCAAACTAGCAAGGCTATTTAAACAAACACACCAGGCTAGACTATTAAGACTTTTTATAATTTTACATTTTTAAAATATAATATGATCTCTTGTCTGTTTTTATTTATGTATTTATTTATTTTATTTAGCAATTCAGAGAACCACACTGGAGTAACCCAATGTGCTGATATCTCTGCACATTATATTTTTCAGATTTTTCTGTTAATATTTTTCTTATAGAACATGATACTCCCTTTTTGTTCATATTTCATTTACGATATGTATATAGTGGAGCTGGAGGTGTAATTTTCAGGTTGCATAGACATACTTGTGCTCGCTGCGATCTAAAAGTTAGTGCTCTAAAAATATCAGCATAGCTGTGGTTGCACAGAGAGTGGGATGGACTAG
The DNA here is from genome assembly GCA_037349315.1 of Chelydra serpentina. Lineage (NCBI taxonomy): Eukaryota > Metazoa > Chordata > Testudines > Chelydridae > Chelydra > Chelydra serpentina. Next base: position 20,259,442 of record JBAIAC010000059.1, on the reverse strand, counting down.
CCTCCCCATGTACAATCCTGTCCTAAAATATAGGTATATATTTAGACGTCTAGCGCATCATACTGTCTGTGCAGCCACAACTATACTGCTATTTTTAGCATGCTACCTTGACCAGAGCTTATGTGGTTAAGTCTACCTGAGCAGGAAATTATACCTTATGCTCCAGTGTAGACATATTCTTAGGTTATATTTCTCTGAAGATCATAGAAACCTGTATTAATGCAGCTGCAACGTTGGTTTATTTAGCTGATTAACAAACCTGCTCAAGGAGGTCATTGCAATTCAAATCCATTTAAAAAAAAATCATGGGCCAGATTCTGCTCTCACTTATACCAGTGCAATTCTGGAGTAAATCCAATAACATCACTGGAGTGACTCCAGAGTTACTCTAGTGTAACTGACAGCAGAATTTGATCTAGTAGCCTGTCCTAGTTTCTCTTATGGTTTCATGAGATGAGTGTTGCTTCTGGGAATGCTGATATATGTGGTAGCCTGAAATTTTCACAGGAGATCTGGTAGTGTGAACTGCTCCTGAGACTACAGTTGTTTCATTGCAACAAAATTAATAGGCCTACTCACTCTCCTTTTGAAGTCCATGGTAAGACAACCATTGACTTCAATGGGAGCAGGACTGGATCCAAAGTCTGTAAAGCACTTGGAGATATATGTATGAAAGACATGGTACGTGCAAACACAAATTTTAAAAATGTAACTGAAAGGTCTACTAACATTAAATTGAACTTCAGCATTATGTTTCTTGATAGCATCGTTATCCATCTTCTGTCCACGTCCTGACAAAGCAAGTCTACCTTGCCCTGCAGTTAACATACTATTAGGTCTAGACTGATCAGCAAGAGATGTTGAAGTCTGCTCAAGATTCTCTATGGGTATGTCTATACTTACCCGTCGCGTCGGAGGCGCGGGATCGATGTTCTGGGTTCGATTTATCGCGTCTTGTCAAGACGCGATAAATCGAACCAGGAAGTGCTCCCTCGTCGACGCTGGTAATCCAGCTCGACGAGTGGAGTAGGCGGAGTCGACGGGGGAGCCTGCGCGCCGCGTCTGGACCACAGGTAGGTTCGAACTAAGGTACTTCGACTTCAGCTACGTTATTAACGTAGCTGAAGTTGCGTATCTTAGTTCAACAGGGGGGGTTAGTGTAGACCTGGGCTATGAGCTGTCATTGGGTGTGTAGTAGCAAAGAAATGCCCCCACCTCTTCCTTCCTATTCCTGCTCCCTCTGGGGAAATGTATGCCCCCAAGTTACTAGGAGGGTAGCAGTCCCTGTACTCTCCCCAAATACAGGGACTATTATGTCGGGTGCTTGCAGGACAGAAAGAGAGTGAGGGGAGGTTCCCTGTGATGTCTTCCCCCTCCCATCCTCAATGATAACAAGTCACTGGGACCAGATGGCATTCACCCAAGAGTTCTGAAAGAACTCAAATGTGAAATTGCGGAACTATTAACTATGGTTTGTAACCTGTCCTTTAAATCAGATTCTGTACCCAGTGACTGGAAGATAGCTAATGTAACACCAATGTTTAAAAAGGGCTCTAGGGGTGATCCCGGCAATTACAGATCAGTAAGTCTAACGTCAGTACTGGGCAAATTAGTTGAAACAATAGTAAAGAATAAAATTGTCAGACACATAGAAGAACATAAATTGTTGGGCAAAAGTCAACATGGTTTCTGTAAAGGGAAATCATGTCTTACTAATCTATTAGAGTTCTTCAAGGGGGTCAACAAACATGTGGACAAGGGGGATCCAGTGGACATAGTGTACTTAGATTTCCAGAAAGCCTTTGACAAAGTCCCTCATCAAAGGCTCTTATGTAAATTAAGTTGTCATGGGCTCAGGGGGAAGATCCTTTCCTGGATTGAGAACTGGTTAAAAGACAGGGAACAAAGGGTAGGAATAAATAGTAAATTTTCAGAATGGAGAGGGGTAACTAGTGGTGTTCCCCAAGGGTTAGTCCTAGGACCAATCCTATTCAACTTATTCATAAATGATCTGGAGAAAGGGGTAAACACTGAGGTGGCAAAGTTTGCAGATGATACTAAACTGCTCAAGATAGTTGAGACCAAAGCAGACTGTGAAGAACTTCAAAAAGATCTCACAAAACTAAGTGATTGGGCAACAAAATGGCAAATGAAATTTAATGTGAATAAATGTAAAGTAATGCACATTTGAAAAAATAACCCCAACTATATACATACAATATGATGGGGGCTAATTTAGCTACAACTAATCAGGAAAGAGATCTTGGAGTCATCGTCGATAGTTCTCTGAAGATATCCACGCAGTGTGCAGCGGCAGTCAAAAAAGTAAACAAGACATTAGGAATCATTAAAAAAAGGATAGAGAATAAGACGGAGAGTATCTTCTTGCCCTTATATAAATACAGGTACACTCACATCTTGAATACGGCGTACAGATGTGATCTCCTCATCTCAAAAAAGATATACTGGCATTAGAAAAGGTTCAGAGAATGGTAACTAAAATGATTAGGTGTTTGGAACGGGTCCCATATGAGGCGAGATTAAAGAGGTTAGGACTTTTCAGCTTGGAAAAGAGGAGACTAAGGGGGGATATGATAGAGGTATATAAAATCATAAGTGGTGTGGAGAAAGTGAATAGGGAAAAATTATATACTTGTTCCCATAATATAAGAACTAGGGGCCACCAAATGAAATTAATGGGCAACAGGTTTAAAACAAATAAAAGGAAGTTCTTCTTCACACAGCGCACAGTCAACCTGTGGAACTCCTTGCCTGAGGAGGTTGTGAAGGCTAGAACTATAACAGGGTTTAAAAGAGAACTAGATAAATTAATGGAGATTAAGTCCATTAATGGCTATTAGCCAGGATGGGTAAGGAATGGTGTCCCTAGCCTCTGTTTGTCAGAGGGTGGAGATGGATGGCAGGAGAGAGATCACTTGATCCTTACCTGTTAGGTTCACTCTCTCTGGGGCACCTGGCATTGGCCACTGTTGGTAGACAGGATACTGGGCGGGATGGACCTTTGGTCTGACCCAGTATGGTCATTCTTACGTTCTTATGTTTTTATGATCTGGCCTTTATGGTGATTTCCATTGATTTCAATGGGCTTTTGGCTCAGACTGTACTTCTAAGTATCCTATACTGATAATATGGTCACTAAGGCCAGAGATCTGGAGGGCAAACTGATTTAAAATACTGGAAACACAATTTTCACTTGTTTCAAACTATTTCTCCACAGTGTGAGATGAGAAGCAATTATTTCTGCTCTTAGGTGCTTATATTTTATTTAGTTGTCCTGTCTTAGGCACTGATCCTGCCAAGGATGGATGTCCATTTACTTCAGTGGGGCTCAAGTTGGGGACAGAGGTTCACATGCACAGTTATTTGCAGGATCAGGGCTATTTCAGTCCCAAATAACACACACAAACATCAATTATTTGAAGTGCACTGGAAACATTTAAGATCTTTCTGCTGGTTTTTGAGTTCTTCCAGTATTTTCAGTCTTACTTATAGGGCATATCACTCATACATAGCTTGGAAAGATTAGATTTTTATCAGTGAATGTAAATAAATGTTGATTTCACTGCACACACACACACAGACAAAAATATCTCCATCAATAATTATCAAAATGTACAGATAGACAAAGCAGGAAAAGTGTTGCTTGTGAACTTGAGTCAAAATCCAGTGATTTACACCTTTGAATTAGGCTTGTTACAAATGGTATAGAGAATGAATGGTTAAAACAGATATGCTTTGTTGATTTAAGGAAATGTACTTGATATATTTTGACATATAATCGACAATTTGTGTTTTAATGATTACAAAGCTTTAACGTTTTGAATCTCAATATCTACTCTAATTAAATAATTGTCTGAACCTCCCATAATGTCCCACATCTGTGAAAATGTAAATGGATAAAAGTAAAGTACTTAAATATTGATATTATCTGTTGCAATTATTTAAAAAAACAAACAAAGCCAAAGCCTATTTGTACTCCCAAGCCTATTTATACTGGTAAAAATCCTGGCCACTATAAATCTCTATATTTCATTAAAAAAACCATGCTAACAGGTTAATTAGGTTGCAAAGCCAAGCACTAGAAAGTTAAAAAATGCCAGATTTACAGTAGCCTGTGAAATCTTAATTCTGACCACTTGTACGTCCAATTTGTGCACTGAATAATGCAGGAGTACAGTGGAAAAAATAGTATGTGATCATGTAATTAAAGACTGTATAAAATGCATATATGCAAGGCGGCTGAATCAAAGTTGCACTTGCAAGTTTAAATTGGCATTTCCTAACTTTCAGGTGCTTGACTTTGCAATTTAAATAATGTGCTTATAACATAGAAGTTTTGTATGTAATTTCCTAGTTGTGTTTTTAAAGAAAAGTGGTCAAAGCAAAATGTTATTATGTACACCTCTCATCATGCGGCATGATCAAAGTTAGAAGTCAATGGTGAAGGTTCAGGGTTCAACCACTTGAGCTTCTGGACTAACTTCATTAGCAAGCAGCAAGGGAAAGCAGTTGTCCCACAGGGTGAATGGGAAGCTGGGGTCATGCACTTGGCCCAGTGTGCACTCTGTCCGCTCTCTGAGGGTTGGGGGATTTCTGGATTTCTGAGGTGCCCCCATGGAGTGGGGGTGTGTGGATAGGACACTGGGGCTATGTATTAGGATGGGACGGGTTGAGGAAGGAAGCCCAATCTGGCTGCACCTGCTACAGATGTTCTGACAACTCCCAGGTATTTCTAGTGCAGTATTTGCTTTTACTGCTGTTGTTTTGGAGGGGGGTGGTGTGGACCTTGCTCTTTAGAAAGTTGTTCAGTTTTGATGCCGAAAGAATGAGGAACTCAAGAAAGAGAAGGGAAATAGTAATTTTTAACCATTTATAACTCTTAAACCTGAACAGAACTTCATGGGATGAAGAAAAGGCACCTCTTTGACCAAAGCTTGTTCTCCCTGATGAATTTCCAAGATCAGCTGTGAACAATGGAGGTGCTGGAGCATGTAAAAAAGAGTCACAAGGATCTTTGATAATGGAAAGCATTAGGCAGCTCCCCTTATTTAAAAAAAATACAGCAATGATTAAAGACTTTCTCATTTTGAAAATGTGTGAATTCTGCTTCTAAATAAGCCTCAAAAAGAGGAGTCACTAAGTGTAAATCATTAATTGTTAGTTGATTTTTCATTTCTATCTGTCCAGTAATAGTCAAAATTAGGAAAAAAGAAAGATTCCATAAACACACCAGGGTTCACTCATATAAAACTGTGGTAGTACAATATTAACAAAACTTGTTTGAGGTATATAAAGGCAGCATCTACTTTGATATCAGTAAAGTCTTACTTAATGGGAAAGAGTTCCTTTCTCTTCACTTGAGTTTTTGCACTGGCATCAAGTAATGGAAAGATGTACACATTTTCTTTATAAAATATTTTTCATTTTGCGGGCTACTCACAATTTTTTGTGTGTCTGTCTGAGACCCAAGATAGCAATAAGGAATATATTGGTGCTTTTTGCAGGAGTCAATTTACTTGAATTTTTACTGACCTCAAAAAATGGTTGTTATGACACAGAGAGGATCATTTTCAATATTAATTTGTAATGCGTCTAGAATCTGGGATTCTAAGACTGTTAAGTCTCCAGCATCACTGTTATCAGGCACGTCATAAATTGTTTACTCTTGCTTGAGTTTCCAGGACCTAAATTTGGTAATCAATCAGCAGATACAGAACCTTTACAAATTGTTAACACTCCGTGAGTCAGACTTTCACATTTATTTTCAAGAGCTTTGATATTAATATCAGATTCTGAGGTCAGAATCTCCACATGGTCTACATGTTACTTTAAAATAATGACTTGAGAGCCAAATGTATCATATTTTGTATAATTTTCTCTCTAGATATTTTCAGTCCACGTCTATGTAGCTTTTCTTATTTCAGAGGGAGCATACTGAACCCTCTTAAGCATGGCAGGCAGATGGGGAAAACAGCTGGCTGGCATCTCTTGGTTTCAGAGCAGAGTTCAATTTCTCCATTTTAGCTTTACTTTGGGTGTTTTCTTAAGTTACAGGGAGCTTCTCAAAGTAAATTGAGCTAAAAAGTTGCAAGAGGAAGTTGTATTTTAGCATGTTTAATTGGTGTCAATAGGAGCTCAGCTACATTGTATTCATTTTGGATTCAGACAGGCCCTTTTTCCTTTTAATGTTATTTGCTATTTAGTCTGGGTGAAAAAAAGTATGTCTTATCTTCAGTAAGTACAGTACCTGATATTTGCTGGGCTAAAAAATACTTGCATTATTTAATTGTTTAAATTCAGTAAATTAACTATTAAACAATGTATGTGGTTGAAAGTAGCTTGTATAATGTCTGGAAACACAAAAACCTTGTTTTCTACATCAGTACATTGGCAAACTTATTTTCATTGGCCACTTTCTGTCAAAATTCAGTAATAAACTATTCCTTTGTATAGGAGCATCTTTTTCCAGTAATGTTTTCCTAACAGTGATACCCAGGAGAGATCTTACTGGTCACTCGTAAATGGTTAACTATAACTGAAGAACCAATTAAAAATTAGTATTCTCCATTTCCCCCCCTATGCATACCAGTAGTTCTCACATCTATTTGGTGAGGTTATTCTGAAGAGACCCAACTTCCCAGCAGTCTTCATCCTTTATGTTTTTAATCCAAATCCTAAACCAACTTCATTCCTTAAAATCTGGGGGTGGGGGGGGCGGGGGGAGGAGAATCTTTCTGGATCCCAATTTAGTATATGTCTCTTCACTTTGGAATGTAATACTGTTGACCAGCTTGTGATGCAATGCCTGGAATGCCATTGGATTGGGTTGGCTGATTTTTGATGCAATGGGATCCATTAACTGTATATTTGAGTTAAGCAACTTTCACTATTCCTTGTGTAAGGAAAGGTAGAAATGATTCACCATGGAGTTGATTTATTAAATTCTTCTCCACAATGTTGCTAGCAACAATGGTGGGTATAAGACTAAGCTACCTATAGATTTCTGTTGTGTCTTTTGACTTTTATATAACATAGTTATATGAAGAAACCACATGGGCACAGTGAGGGTCCAAATAACCATTTACACTAACTATATACAACATGCCAGGACTAGCTACATTTATACACTTTTGCTTTTCAGGGTTCTGGTGGCTTCTCAAACACAGAAGATAGTGAAGGCCACTAGAAGGTTCACTAACTTTTAAAGGGAGTAAATGGAGCAAGCTCATGGCACGTCTCCCTATTACAAAAAACAATTTACTGTAAAAGCTTTGTTATCCGGCATGTTGGGGAAATGGAGGATGCTGGTAAAAAATTCTGGCTAGCTAAGAGGGTGGGAGTTTGAATGTGGGAGGGGGATTGGGTCAGAGGGTTGGGGCGTGGGAGGGGTTTTGGGGTGCTGGATCAGGGTGGCACTCACCTTGGGTGGCTCCCCACAAGTGACAATCTGTCCCTCCTAGGTGGAGGCGCAGCCAGGCGGTTCTGCACACTGCCTCCGCCCACAGGTGTTGCCCCTGCAGCTCCCATTGGCCACGGTCCCCAGACAATGGAAGCTGTGGAGCCAGCTTGGCTGGGGCGAGGCGAGGACAGCTCATGGAGCCCCCGTTGCCGTTCCACCACCTAGGAACAGCAGGGACATGTTGCCACTTGCGGGGAGCCACCTGAGGTGAGTGCCGCCTGGATCTGGCACCTCAAAACACCTCCCGTGCCCTAACCCCCTTCCTTGAGCCCCCTCCCACACCCAAACTCCCAGAACCCACACCCCCTCCCCCCAAATGCCGGTTGGTAAAGTGCCAGATAACACAGCTTTTACTGTACTATGCCGTTCCTAGATAGGAGACATTATTTATGAAACTGATGGGAATGGATAATACACTGGATACTACCCAGTTCCTATACACCACAGTTTTCATAGTGCCCCACTCTGACAAAGGCGCTGTACCAGGTGTGCACACCTGCCTTATCTGACAGAACTTCCTCTGCTAATCGTTCTGTGGTTGTAGCTGCCTTTGACACCAATGTGCTGTGGGAGAGGCTGAGTTCCTTATCTGCCCCCCACACTCTCTGCTTGGATAGATGCTCAAGCTTCTGGTTTCCTAACCCATGTAGGGGGTCAAAGAGAAAATGTAAAAAGGCCCTATGCATGCTACTTTACATAAGCTTTGAAGAAAAATAGAGCCAGTCCTGGCTTGTGGTCAGAAGAAACATCTCCCCTCAAACAAGTAACTCAGCTCAGGGGAAAGTAACCAAACTGGTCATCAAGCCCTCAGATCGCTACCCCTTCCTGCTTCTCCACGTGGGCACCAATGATACTGCCAAGAATGACCTTGAGCGTATTACTGCAGACTATGTGGCTCTGGGAAGAAGGATAAAGGCGTTTGAGGCGCAAGTGGTGTTCTCGTCCATTCTCCCTGTGGCAGGAAAAGGCCGGGGTAGAGACCGTCGAATCGTGGAAGTCAACGAATGGCTACGCAGATGGTGTCGGAGAGAAGGGTTTGGATTCTTTGACCATGGGATGGTGTTCCAAGAAGAAGGAGTGCTAGGCAGAGACGGGCTCAACCTGACGAAGAGAGGGAAGAGCATCTTTGGAAGCAGGCTGGCCAACCTAGTGAGGAGGGCTTTAAACTAGGTTCACAGGGGGAAGGAGACCAAAGCCCCGAGGTAAGTGGGGAAGTGGGATACCGGGAGGAAGCACAAGTAAGTGAGTGCAAGAGGGGAGGGCTCCTGCCCCATACTGGGACAGCAGGACGATCGGTGAGTTATCTTAAATGCCTATACACAAATGCAAGAAGCCTGGGGAACAAGCAGGGAGAACTGGAAGTCCTGGCACAGTCAAGGAATTATGACGTAATTGGAATAACAGAGACTTGGTGGGATAACTCACACGATTGGAGTACTGTCATGGATGGATATAAACTGTTCAGGAAGGATAGACAGGGCAGAAAAGGTGGGGGAGTTGCGTTGTATGTAAGAGAGCAGTATGACTGCTCAGAGCTCCAGTATGAAACTGCAGAAAAACCTGAGAGTCTCTGGATTAAATTGAGAAGTGTGAGCAACAAGGGTAATGTCGTGGTGGGAGTCTGCTACAGACCACCAGACCAGGGGGATGAGGTGGACGAGGCTTTCTTCCAGCAACTAACAGAAGTTACTAGATCACAGGCCCTGGTTCTCATGGGTGACTTTAATCACCCTGACATCTGCTGGGAGAGCAATACAGCAGTCCACAGACAATCCAGGAAGTTTTTGGAAAGTGTAGGGGACAATTTCCTGGTGCAAGTGCTGGAGGAACCAACTAGGGGAAAAGCTCTTCTTGACCTGCTGCTCACAAACAGGGAAGAAATAGTAGAGGAAGCAATAGTGGATGGGAACCTGGGAGGCAGTGACCATGAGATGGTCGAGTTCAGGATCCTGACACACGGAAGAAAGGAGAGCAGTAGAATACAGAGCCTGGACTTCAGAACAGCAGACTTTGACTCCCTCAGGGAACTGATGGGCAAGGTCCCCTGGGAGAATAACATGAGGGGGAAAGGAGTCGAGGAAAGCTGGCTGTATTTTAAAGAAACCTTATTGAGGTTGCAGGTACAAACCATCCCGATGTGTAGAAAGAAAAGTAAATATGGCAGGCGACCAGCTTGGCTTAACAGTGAAATCCTTGCTCGTCTTAAACACAAAAAAGCAGCTTACAAGAAGTGGAAGATTGGACAAATGACCAGGGAGGAGTATAAAAATATTGTTCAGGCATGCAGGAGTGAAATTAGGAAGGCCAAATCACACTTGGAGTTGCAGCTAGCCGGAGATGTTAAGAGTAACAAGAAGGGTTTCTTCAGGTATGTGAGCAACAAGAAGAAGGTCAAGGAAAGTGTGGGCCCCTTACTGAATGAGGGAGGGAACCTAGTGACAGAGGATGTGGAGAAAGCTAGTGTACTCAATGCTTTTTTTGCCTCTGTCTTCGCAGACAAGGTCAGCTCCCAGGCGGCTTTTGATACAGTCTCCCACAGTGTTCTTGCCAGCAAGTTAAAGAAGTATGGGCTGGATGAATGGACGGTAAGGTGGATAGAAAACTGGCTGGATGGTCGTGCTCAATGGGTAGTGATCAATGGCTCCATGTTTAGTTGGCAGCCGGTATCAAGTGGAGTGCCCCAAGGGCTGGGGCCGGTTTTGTTCAATATCTTCATCAATGACCTGGAGGATGGTGTGGACTGCACCCTTAGCAAGTTTGCAGATGACACTAAACTGGGAGGAGTGGTTGATACACTGGAGGGTAGGGATAGGATACAGAGGGACCTAGACAAATTAGAGGATTGGGCCAAAAGAAATCTGATGAGGTTCAACAAGGACAAGTGCAGAGTCCTGCACTTAGGACGGAAGAATCCCATGCACTGCTACAGACTAGGGACCGAATGGCTGGGCAGCAGTTCTGCAGAAAAGGACCTAGGGGTTACAGTGGACGAAAAGCTGAATATGAGTCAACAGTGTGCCCTTGTTGCCAAGAAGGCTAACGGCATTTTGGGCTGTATAAGTAGGGGCATTTCCAGCAGATCGAGGGACGTGATTATTCCCCTCTATTCGGCACTGGTGAGGCCTCATTTGGAGTACTGTGTCCAGTTTTGGGCCCCACACTACAAAAAGGATGTGGATAAATTGGAAAGAGTCCAACGGAGGGCAATAAAAATGATTAGGGGGCTGGAGCACATGACTTATGAGGAGAGGCTGAGGGAACTGGGATTGTTTAGCCTGCAGAAGAGAAGAGTGAGGGGGGATTTGATAGCTGCTTTCAACTACCTAAAAGGGGGTTCCAAAGAGGATGGATCTAGACTGTTCTCAGTGGTAGAAGATGACAGAACAAGGAGTAATGGTCTCAAGTTGCAGAGGGGGAGGTTTAGGTTGGATATTAGGAAAAACTTTTTCACTAGTAGGGTGGTGAAGCACTGGAATGGGTTACCTAGGGAGGTGGTGGAATCTCCTTCCTTAGAGGTTTTTAAGGTCAGGCTTGACAAAGCCCTGGATGGGATGATCTAGTTGGGGTTGGTCCTGCTTTGAGCAGGGGGTTGGACTAGATAACCTCCTGAGGTCCCTTCCAACCCTGAGATTCTATGATTCTATGATTCTATGGAGCTATCATAACATTTTTGGTCCAATATTGTCTCCTCTGAACCATTATAATGTTACTCATCTAGTTGCTCTGTGTCAAACCAGGACACACAAATGACAGGGAGACCTGATATTGCCAACCAAGGAGGTAATTTGAACATATTTTTCTGCCATTTACTCAGCACGGTCAGTCCATAGAATTTAACGGTGCAGGGACCCATTTTACCACATCTACCATTTTGTCTATCTAATGCATTATAAATATATAATCATTATAGTATTTGGCCACCACTAAGTTTACACTTGGGGGCTTCATGTCTTCTGGAAAGGTTCTTCTATGTCTTTTCCTCACCAACCTATCATATGCTGTATCTTAGTGGCATTTCTGAAAATGCTAGCTTCAGCACTCGAGACTGGAAATAGTAGTATAGATGGACTGACCACATAATCGTAGGCAATTAACAGCCCATTTTCGCTAGTCACATATTCCCAGAATCAGAGGTCAATAATCCTAATACAGCCATTGATTAAAAAAAAACTTGCAGTAATTGAAATGGCAAATGTTCTCTTGCCTTGCTATAGGCAAAATTTTCCCATTTAGCTCCTCCTCAGTGTGAGACCGGAAATCCGTTTTATCCCACAGAGAATCCGTGTGCCTTGGCAGATTTGCTGTTTAAACTTGATTGCCCACATAGAACTCCCCATTGTAATCCTTGAGGAAATTTGGCTGCTTCTGCTTGCACTCTGCTGTCCCCTTAATTGTTTCATTAATAAAGCTCCGTAGGCAGGGGTGACATTTGTATGGTTTTATTTGGACTGTGTTTGAGCTATTACTAAGTACATAATGGCTGACGCATTTGACTACACAGTCACTGCAATACCCATATCTTATTTGTAGTTGTACAAAGTGGTTTGGATATGTGGGGTTTGAAAGGCACAAAATTCTTTGTCAAGCCATTTACCAATCACTTATTTAGTAAATGAGATTTATATGTCCTTACTTCTGATTTAGCAAATAATAGGCAAACATTTGATCTCAGTTATATTACTGGTGTATGTTAGGAGAAACTCCATTGTTCGCTTTCCAGAATTACACTGGTGTACCACAGCAAAATTTGTCCACCTGTGAGTAAATCTTCATAAATTTGGATATGCAAGCAAAAATTGCCTTCAACAGCAGAGATAGTTGTTTAACCGCTGAATTATGTAATAATATTTTGGATACATGTTTCCTAGAACTACCTTTTCATTAGGTGCTTGGGTGTTTAGTAATATTATAATTAAATCTCCTATGATGAGGGATATACTATCACAAGTCTCATTACCAGATCATTGCATATACATAGTGAATATTGATATGCCCATTATAAATCAGATGTATAAAAGGAAATGGTTGGTTGGGAAAATAGTAAATAAATTTTCCACCTTGTTTTAATGATTTTTTTAAAGTAATTGTTTGTCTAAATTGTGCATTTATCTTAAAGCCTGTAGGTATTTTAGATCTCTAGGATTACCTTCTATTCTTGCTACTCCTACCAACGCTTTCTTGCTACACCATTTCTTTAACTTCTTCAGTTTCAAAAAGCAATATCCAAAGCAATGAACAACTTTTGATTTATAGCCAAATTCTACTCTCAGATTTGCATCCACAGTTCCCGCTGACTTCAGTGGGAATTGCAGCTGTATGTCTGTAGAAAGAATAGGTGGCTTGGCTTTCCTAAGTGGAACTGAAGACAGCTGGGAAGTGATTCTAGGAGCAGTGAGTGGTGGAATCCAGACCAGCCAACACTTATGTCTCCAGGAGAACCTCACAGGTGGCTGCTTTCAAAATAAGTTATGGAGAAAGATGGTGTTGGTGTTGATGATAAAGGATGCAAATGGAAACAAAACTTTAAAGGAACAGATTTTTTTTTTTAATTAAATGGTAGGAAAACTTACCCTTTCCCCCAACCATTTTCTCCTCTACGTCCATTACAGACTATTTTCCACTGAAGAAGGGTATTTCCAAAAATAGTAAAGACATTCTTTTTAAAAATTAATATTTAAAAGATAAATTTAAAAGAATTTAAGACTTAAGAAACCAAGGAAGTCAAGCTCTCCAACCCCCAACGCCCCTGCACCAAATAAACAAACCCTTGGACAAGAATTAAATAATAGAAAATCAAAAAGGAATCTAAACTATGAGGAAATAATTCTATTGTTTAATATCTAGCAATATCAAAGACAGTAGTAGAAAGTTTTACTCATGATCAATATCAAATTGAATTTCACAAAAATTTGTATTGCTGATTTCTTTTAGCATTATTGATCTATTCAGATCAATCAAAATGAGTTACGAGTGATCTGAATAGGTCACCTTCAATGCCTGACTTACTATTTTCTTTAGTGATGAGTTACTTGGAGTGAACAGTTTAGAGATTTACAGGGGAAGGTTTAAGTCACCAATAACATTTTAAATACTTGGTCCCAGAATGGATAAAATCCTTCCCTTCACATTCCTTGGGAAAAAAATAAAACACATACTAGAGAGGTGTTCTTATATCTCAGATTGCTTATAAAGGAGTGTCTTGATACTCTGGGCTCTCTTGACATTGGTAGCTATTCAATAAAGCTGCCTACTCTCTGATGTCATCTCTAGGAGAGGGGCCAATGGTAGAGGCCTTCTCAGGGTAGTAGTTAGCCCAGTGATGAGGAGGGGAGGCTATAAATTCCTCTTACTCCCCAGTGTCACTTCCTGTGGGTGGGAAGGCAGAGCCTTCTTGGCTCAGCAGCTGCTGTGCTCTGAGGATGGGTATAAAAACCCTGCTCCCTTAATTCAGTTCTGGAGGGAATGTGACCAGTAATGGGGTGGCTGCTTTATGCTGGGGAGGTTATAAACCACTCAATCTTGGATGTGATTTTAGCTGCTGTGGGGCCAATAGAGGGGGCCCACTCATCACACAGGTTGTATCAAACAGAGGCAAAAGTACCATTCACACTGCAGTTAAAATGATGTTATAGACAGCTTATAATCATGTTAAGAGACCTTAATTAGAGTCTAAAATGTCTTCGATGTCTAAAATGTTTCATTCTGCAGACAACCAAGAAGGCTACTACAAAACATTGGCTCTTCACAGAAATCAGTTTGAAAACCACCATATTATTTATCAAAGTCAGTTGTACACTTAAATAAAGAGTTTCTCATTCAAAACGTATCTGTTTCCCTTACTTGGACTGGTAGCCAAGCTGTAATGGTGAATTTGTTAGCTTCTTGACCTCTAGTTGACAAGGAGGACTTTAGTGTAAAACTATTTTAGGTCAAATGAACACTACATCAAACAATCAGATTGTGTTTGGCAATCCAAGGGTGCACTACATAGTTGATCCACTAGCATAACAGGTGACTGTGTGTATGTATTACATACATGCACACAAACCAGCTTATGTATTGTTATAGACCACATAGTGCAATTTATAAATTAGATAGCATTTGTATGTTGGAATCCTGTAGATTACTTAGTTTTTATATATAGAAGTTGTCTCTAAGTTATATGGAAACTCTATGTTACACAGTATAATTTCTGTATAGTGGCACTCTAGGCAGTATATAGTTTCTGCGCTACCTCTGAGCAAACTTTTTCATGCCGCCTGGCTAGGTCCCAAACCCACTTCTTAAATCATTAGTGCCTGGTCTTTTGTGGGTTTGTAATTGTTTGGAAAATTGAGGCTTTTGCTAAGGGAATGTAAGCTGCGTTAAGAATGTCAACAGCGACATTGTTTGAGTTTTACATTAAGGATATGCTGATAGTTTCTTGCGTGTATCATTACTTTTCATTGTTTCAGGATCTCCTTAAGAATAAAAACATATTTATATCTGATTTCAAATAGTGGTTTAACCTTTTTTTCCATGGGATGTTTATTTTCACTGGTTAAACTAATAAGAGCCCCCCCCCCTTTTTTTTTACTTGGGCCTTCCTTGATAGGATTGCTTTCCTTTCCCTGACCCTGCTAGCCTTTCAGATTGTAAATATGACTATATGTAAAGAAAAAAGGGACAAGGAATAACATAGGAAATAAGTTGTTTCTCACAAGTTTTATGGACCAAAGTCTCATCTGTGTACAAAGTCTGAGTGAACAAGCTTTGTGTAGGGGGTTTATGTGGGAATAGGGGATGGAATTCTCCCTACCAAGTGGTAAAACAGATGAACAAATATGCAGTTTGTTTCTCAAAGTTGTAGATGCGGGTGGAAAGATCTGTGTGATGAAAGGGTGTGAAAGGGCCATCAGATGTGGGGGTGTTAGCAGCCCCACACCATGAAAAGGCAGATTGCTGATGTGCATTAACACTTCTGTTGCAGGCCTGCTTGTGCCTGCAAAGTATAAATGGAAGGAAATATTACCTTAACCATGCAAAGTTCTCCTCATCCTTATTTAGGAACCCTGAAATATAGTATATAATGCCTTTTAAAATGTTGAATTTGGGCCAGCTGGTGAGAACCACACCAATTTACACTAGTTAAGAATCTGTCCATTTATCTCTACATGAGCTTGATATATTGTGCTTCATGTGACTTTGATTTTAAATTGCACCTTTAAAAAAACTGTTATTAATTTTTTAGCATTCTTAAACTTTTGCTGTCCATTAGGTTTAGTTGTCTATTTTAGTGCCACAATTAGTCATCTACAAGGGGTAATGCAATTTGGTTTTGATAAGTAGTGACAATACAGGCAAGTCTCATCTTACACGGGGGTTCCATTCCGCGGTTAGCATGTAAAGCGAAAACTGCATATAGTGAAACACTCATTGAGTTGAATGATGGGTGGAATCACCCGCACTACCGATGCAGTTTAAAAATTGTTATTTTTCTTTTTTTTTTTCTGTTTTTGCCAACTGCGCAAAGCTGAATTCGTCCATGCTAAATGCGCCTAAGATGCGACTCACCTGTATTATAGAAGAGCTGTTCATAAGAAATAATTTTGGATTGGGTGATCATGAGTTGATTCAGTTTAAATTAAATGGAAGGATAATAAAGAACATGAGCATGAAGGTAAAATGGCTGATGGAAATGATTATATAGAAATGGAAATTACTATGTCCAAAGAGGAAGCAAAACTCTAAGGAGATGAATGTGTTCAAATGGGGAGGCTCAGGTAATTTCCATCCTAGAATACTGAAAGAACTGGCACATGAAATTTCAAGTCCAGTAGCAAGTTTTTAATAAATCTATCAATTTGGGGGATAGTACTGTGTGACTGGACAATAGTTAACATTGTACTTATATTTAAGAAAGGGAAAAAAATGATCTGGGCAGCTACAGACTCATTAGTCAGACCTCAGTAGTATGCAAGTCTTTGGAACAAATTTTAAAGGAAAGAATAATTAAATATTTGGAAATAAATGAAAAATGGGGATGAAACATGAATTACCAAAGGCAAATTGTGCTGGTCTAAATATCTTCTCTGAAAAGTAACTGATTTCTTAGGTCAGGGAAATGTGATCTACTATGTCAGGACTTCAGTAAGGCATTTGATATGGTACCACATAGGAAATTAGTAGTTAATCTGGAGAAGATGAGAATTAGTACAAGAATTGTAAAGTCGGTAAGGGGAGAAGACAACAGGTTGTGCTGAAAGGAGAATTTTCAGGCTGGAGGGAGGTTATTAGTGGAGTTCCTCAAGGATCAGTGTTGGGAACAGCCTTATTTAATATTTTCATAAATGACCTTGACATAAAAAGTAGGAATGTGCTAATGAAATGTGTTGATGACATCGAGTTGAGAAGCATTGTCAACACAGCGGAGGATTGGAATATTATACAAGAAGAATCGGATGACCTAGAGAACTCGAATAACAGAAATGGGATGAAATTTAATAGTATAAAGTGGAAGGTCATGCGCTTAGGGACTAATAAGAGTTTCTACTATAAACTGAGGGATCAACAGTTGAAAAAGACAGAGGAAGAGAGAGATCTGGGTGTATTAGTTGATCGCAGGATAACTATGAACCACCAATATGATGTGGCTGTGAGAAAGGCAAATGTGATCCCAGGATGTATCAGGCGAGCTAATTCCAGTAGGAAAATATTAATTCCATTCTGCAAGGCACTGGTAAGATCTCATCTGGAATACTGTATACAATTCTGGTCGCTTATTTTAAAGAGAGATGAATTCAAACTGGCTCATTCCAGGAGCAACTGGGTGGGGTTTAAAGGCCTGTGAAGTGCAGGAAGTCAGAGTAGATGATCTAGTGTTCCTTTTTGGCCTTAAACTCTGAGTCTAAAGTTTCCATGCAGTGCAATCTGGGGAATAAGTAAAAGAAGACAAGGGAGATCAGGGAAGGATGACCTCATTTGCTGATTCCTATCATTATTCCCATAACATGAACAGAATGATCAGTTCACGATGCCAAGTGATCTGTTTTTATTGGACAGGGAATAATGCCCCATTATGTTCATTAATAAGAAATAGGACTTTGTACCTGGTATTTGCAACTGCCAGATTATATGCAGTGGCATCAGGTGACCTCTCAAAACACTTTAGAAATATTCTCTGCCCACTGAATGATAATAGTGAAACTGAGGAGCTTCATCGCTTCTTTACCTGTCAGTGGTGGAAGCTGACAATGCAGTTACAGAATATACCCCACACCTCGGTATATCTGTAAAGGCACGGATAGTTTATTTCTTAGAATCTGGTGTAAACCATCCCAAGCCAAGATAATGGAGAAATTGCAGTATTTCAATTTACTGTCTCCTCAATAAGTGTGACAGTCACAGCATAAACTTCTTACTAAACCAGTCCCATTAACGTTTAACATTATTACTGCTTCACACGACTACTGTAGACAATGCAATCCTGCTTAAGCAGCATGCCCTGATTGTTTTCACCCACACCTGCCAAATAGGTCCAGGTGCACACGCAAAAAGACATTTTCAACCCTGTTTTCCTTGCAGTCCTTTGAAAATATATCCCAAACAAGAAATATCAAACACACATGGATTTAAATCATTGGACACCAAAAACAACAGTACTGGATCACATTCAATTTGTGTATCAGTTTTACCAACTCTGAGAAAGTCATCCCCTGATTGGTTGTGGGGGTTGCCTACTGCTCTACTTCAACATATCTAGTTTGAATACTTTGGAGGACCAACATAAGTTTAGTATGCCAGTTAATGTAGCTGCCAGGTGTCTAGCAGCACAAGAGAAAAAGTTCTGTATCATTGTTCTACAGGCTATCTTGCTCACTTGGAAACATTCTGGTGACTTGGAGGCTGACTAGAAACAAGATCCAATTTGTTTATATGTCTTAATATGTCTGTTTCCCATCTGCACTGATCTCAGTGTAACATCCTGGGTTGATATTTCTGATCTCTTTAAAGGTCTATATTTGAGGACTGACCTACGTAATTGAACCCACAGCACAGCTCTTTGTGGCCCTTGTGTCACAGGCAGATTTTCTTGAGTGGAGTGAGGGCAGGAATGTCTAATGGAGGGAGTTGTCTGTGATACTATCACCTCACTGTTTTAGTTAAATAGTCCCGGTTTCCAGCCTATGACTTCTGCCCCTGGAGAGTCAGGCCTCTTACCAAAGTAAGTGTGGGGAAGTGTCTTTTATGCCACCTCCATCTTCCTCCCTATTTCACTATGAATGAGCTGCTGTGCTAATGCCTACCCTCAGTTCACTATGTGCTGGTTCCTTTAATCCGATTGGCTGTCCAAATTGCTTCTACACATCTCTTGTGTGAAAATCACGATTTCATTAGGTGGCACTAGAGCTCCTATCCTTTCAGTATCACTACTGCACTTCTGTTGAAGGCATAAGCCTCAGTTAAGGAAAGTACTTGAGCTAGTGCTTAAGTGCAGCCCGGGATAACAGTTCTTTTCTGAATTGGGGCATTGAGATTTCATGTTTTTATAAGCACAGCTGCAACACATGGCAGTTTCACAACCAGCTTTTTCTTTTACACTCAAGGGGCTCCCATTTTTGGAGATACTTATTCTCTTT
The DNA here is from genome assembly GCA_037349315.1 of Chelydra serpentina. Classification (NCBI taxonomy): domain Eukaryota; kingdom Metazoa; phylum Chordata; order Testudines; family Chelydridae; genus Chelydra; species Chelydra serpentina. The sequence goes on along the minus strand of JBAIAC010000059.1, from coordinate 20,240,344 downwards.
GGCTGGAACATAGCTACTCTATATTTAACTGCTTAATTGCACCTGCAATATCAGTTTTTGTCTCATAGCGCTACCAGGTCACCACTAAAGTACCACCATTCTAGTGGAATATTATTGCTCATCAAAAACAGCACTTACTTCTATCATTAGTTCTCAGAGAACACCACTTCATTCTACCACTGCACAGAGTCCATCAGAGAAGTGGTCACACAGTGGGGCTAGCAAAGCTTAGTGCTGGACATTTAAGGTGCCGTATTTGGAAGGGACAAGGTGGGTGGGGCATATCTTTTATTTCACCAGCCTCTGTTGGTGGAAGGAATACTACAACTCTCACTCTGAGAAACCCTGCTTCCCATAAACCAGCCTTGCCTAGGGATGGCACAATAGAGTAATTTTCAATAGCATGCTATCTGCTGGTGCTTGCAGCAGGCTCATTGGCTGTGGCCACAAAACTGTGAACAATGCCTGGAGAGAAAGTTGGTTAATAAGTTACAAAGCCTTCAAGCTAGTTTATTGTGAGTGACCTGGATCGTGGTGCATTGCTTTACAATGCAGTAGTTCGCAATGTCTTATTCTGAGTACTCACTTTGAGGTACTTTGGAATATAGAGAGAGACAAATAAGCCAAGGGGAAACCAGCAGCTCATGTACAGTACCATAGAGAAGTGACTGTCAAAGTCTCAAAGGTCACAGATTTTATTTCTTTTTTACTGAATTCTGGAATTTGTGCAGCACACCTGGCTGACAGCAGGGCTGATTATAATCTATCCAGAGCATGGCGTGGGCACTTTCACACTCCTAACTGGAACAGGCTTTGATTGATATTGTGGCCTTGTCCAGGTCTAGGCAGTGAATGCTATCATTTGGAGAGAGTGATATAACTTGTCTACAGAAGGAGGCAGAGCCTGTCCTTTCCCCCTTCCTTCTACAATGGTTTTCTACAAGAGTCCCCTTCCCATAGCACATGATTTCATTAAAGTGGGAGAGTTTGTTTTTATTGCTTTTTCTTTTCTATCCACTGTCTGTATTTGCAGAGCACCAACATTTCTTGGACAGACATGTGAACATCGGGAGAATATGGCTACTTACCATTTATTCCAATCTTTGTCATCAAAGTACTGCACAAAAATTGTCAGATGCTCACAACTTCCCTGTGAGCTAGGTAAGCAAGCATCATTATTTCCATTTTGCAGATGGGGAAACCAAATCAGTGAGCAGTTAAGTGAGTTCCCCAAGGTCACAGACAGGGTCAGTATTACAGCTAGAATTAGAACTCAGTCCACAAAATCCTGCTGCCTCACATAAATGATAGTTGTATTAAATTAGTTCATCTTTTTAATGAGTAACTGGTACCTTATAATCAGCATCACCTGAAAATCCACATTTAATGTTAGAATTGGGGAGGAATGTCCCCCAAATCAATCAACTATTTCCCTGAGATGTTTGCATCTTCATGCAGAATGTTATACTGGTGTGACATCATGTTGTGACATGATGTAGAGATATGAGATGACAATTACCAAAATAAATTGTGTAGTCTTCTATTGTCCTGCCAGCAATACTGTGATCCCCATGAGTTCAAATATCAGAATACAGTTCCTCTAAATCAGCCGATTAATCTAAAACACTTGACATTTATTTTCAACCTGAGATGTATTTCTACTCTTCCGCTTTATGGAAGTGCAAAATAAAATCTCTTCTGTGTTTTGGGATGTGCATTATCTTCCTTTGACTATGTGCAGATTAATGCAAAGAATAACCAAGGTATCTTAAAATTTTAAAATATAAATAGCAAAGTAGATTCCCATGTGATTTTAAGCAAATCATTTAACCTCCTAGGACTTCAGTTTGACATCTTCAAATGCTTATCTTTTGTACAGTGCTTTGAGATCCTTGGATGAAAGCTGCTTTATAAGTGCAAGGTACAGTTGTTCTAAATATTTTAAGAGCTTTCCTTACTGTTCTGAAAATCCATAAATAAAGTGACTAGTCTTTGTATGTGACTTTAAAGGAAGATCTCTCCTGCCCTTTACTGATGGCTGTTCAGAAGGAATTTAAAAGTTACAGATCTATTGGCACTTTTTGAAAACAACAGTTTTTGATAATTATCAATAAACAATTAACAAAATCATCCAAAGCACAGGACTTGATGGTGATGGGGACTTCAACTACCCAGACCTCTGTTGGGAAAATAATACAGCAGAGAACAGATTATCCAACAAGTTCTTGGAATGCATTAGAGACAACTTCTTATTGCAGAGGGGGAGAAAGCAACTAGGGGAGAGGCAGACTTTAGCAAACTCAGGGCTGGTCTACACTGGGGGGGGGGGGGGGGATCGATCTAAGATACGCAACTTCAGCTACGTGAATAACGTAGCTGAAGTCGAATATCTTAGATCGATTTTTAAAAGTACTTACCCCGGTCCACACGGCAGCAGGCAGGCTCCCCCGTCGACAGCGCTTCCTCCACTCATGGAGCTGGAGTTCCGGTGTCGACAGGGAGCGGCTCTGGGATCAATTTATCGTGTCTAGACGAGACGTGATAAATCAATCCCAGAACATCGATAGCTACCCGCTGAATCGGGTGGGTAGTGTAGACGTAGCCTCAGAGAATTGGTATGTAAGGGCTGGTCTTCACTATGGGGAGATCGACGCTGCTGCAATCGATGCAGCAGGGATTGATTTAGTAGGTTTAGTGAAGACCTGCTAAATCGATGTCAGAGTGCTCTCCGCCCCGAGAAGATTAAGGTAAATCAAGGAGAGAGCATCTCCCGTCAAAGCAGCGCAGTGAAGACACCATGGTAAGTCGATTTCAGCTACGTTATTCATGTAGCTGGAGTAGTGTAACTTAGGTCAGCTTACCCCTGTAGTGAAGACAAGCCTAAGATACCATGGGAAACAAGTCTAAGGGAAAAAAGATTTCAGAAGAGTTGGCAGTTTTTTAAAGAGATGTTATTAAGGGCACAAGAGAAAACTATCCCAATGCATAGGAAAGATAGTAAGTATGGTAAGAGAACATCCTGGCTTAATCAGATCTTCAGCAACCTGTAACTCAAAAAAGAATCAGACAAAAAGTGGAAACTAAGTCAAATTACTAAGGATGAATTAAAAAAAACCAACCAGAACCACAAGCATGTAGGGACAAAATTAGAAAGGCTAAGGCACAACATGAGATTAAATTAGCTAGGGACATATAGGGTAACAAGAAAACATTTTACAAATACCTCAGAAGCAAAAGGAAGACCAAGGACAGGCTAGGCCTATTACGCAACGTGGACTGAAAGACAATAACAGAAAACACAGCAATGGCTCAAGTGTTAAATGTCGTTTGTTTTTACCAAAAATGATCAGACAATTAACATTGCTGTTAATGATGTCTGAACATCAGTGTAAGTGAGGTAGGATCTGAGGCTAAAATAGAGAAAGAACAAGTTAAGAATTACTTAGAAAAGTTAGATGTCTTCAAATTGGCAGGGCTTGATGAAATACATCCTACAATACGTAAGGGACTGGCTGAAGAGATCTCTGAGCCACTAAAGATTATCTTTGAGAATTTATGGAGTACAGGAGAGATCCTAGAGGACTGGAAAAAGGCAAATATAGTACATATCTATAAAAAAGCGAATAAGGACAATCCAGGGAATTATAGACTAGTCAGCTTAATTTTGGTACCTGGAAAGATAGTGGAGCAAATAATCAAACAATCAATTTGTAAGCACCTTGAAGATAATAAAGTGGTAACTAGCATTCAACAGGAATTTTCAAGAGCAAATTGCATTAAACTACCTAATATCCTTCTTCCACAGGGCAACAAGCCTTGTGGCTAAGGGGGAAGCAGTAGATTTGATATATCTCAACTTCAGTAAGGCTTTCAACACTTTCAGCACATTAACTGCTCATAGACAAACTTGGGAAATATAGCCTAGATGAACCTTCTATAGGATGGATGCACAACTGGTTGGAAAACCATACTCAGAGAATAGTTATGAGTGGTTCACAGTCAAGCAGAAAAGGCATATCGAATGGGGTCCCTCAGGGATTTCTCTTGTGTCTGGTTCTGTTCAAATCTATTCAATATCTTCATACATGATTTGGATAATGACATAGAGCAGGGTTTCTCAAACTTCATTGCATCGTGACCCTCTTCTGACAACTAAGTGGGGACCGAAGCCTGAGCCCTAGGCCCCACTGCCTGGGTCGGGAGGCCAAAGGCTGAGCACCACCACTCCAGGCAAGGAGCCCAAAACTGAAGCTCAAGGGCTTCATTCCCAGGCAGGGGGCCTGAAACCTGAGTCCTGCTGCCCAGGGCTGAAGCCCTCGGGCTTCGGCTTCGGCCCTGGGTAGCGGGGTTTGAACTTCAGCCAGTCTAAGCCAGCCATGGTGACCCCATTCAAAGGGGGTCGTGACCCACTTTGGGGTCCCAACCCACAGTTTGAGAACCGCTGGCACAGAAAGTTCACTTCTAAAACTTGCAAATAATACCAAGCTGTGAAGGTATACATGGTAATACAAGCATTTTGGAGGACAGGATTAGAATTCAAAATGATCTCGATAAACTTAGAGAAATGGTCTGAAATAAATAGGATGAAATTCAATCAGGACAAATGCAAGTACACTTAGAAGGAATAATCAATTCCACAAATATCAAATGGGAAATGACTGCCTAGGAAAGAGCACAGCAAAAAAGGATTGGAGGGCTATAGCTGGATTACAAACTAAATATGAGTCAACAATTTCTGCTGTTGTAAAAAAAAAAGCAAACATTATTTTGTGATATATTAGCAAGAGTTTTATACGTAAGGCATGAGAAGTAATTATTTCATTCTACTCAGCACTGATAAGACCTCAACTGGAGTATTGTGTCCAGTCCTGGGCACCACACTTCGGGAAAGATGTGCACAAATTGGTGAAAGTCCAGAGGAGAGCAATAGACATGATTAAAGGTAGAAAACATGACCTATAAGGAAAGATTGAAAAAAATGGATTTATTTAGTCTGGAGAAGAGAAGACTGAGAGGGGACATAACAACAGCTGTGCATGTATGTAAAAGGTTGTTATAAAACCTTCAAGTATGTAAAAGGTTGTTATAAAAAGGAGGGTGATAAATTGTTCTCCTTATCCACTGAGGACAGGACAAGAATTAATGGACTTAAGTTACAGCAGGGGAGATTTAGGTTATTTGGAATCTCCATCATTGCAGGTTTTAAAGAACAGATTAGACCAACATCTGGTAGGGATGGTCTAGCTATTACTTAGTTCTGCCTCAGTGTACGGGGCTGGACTGGATGAGCTGTCAGGGGCCTTTTCAGTCCTACATGTCTATGATTTCTATAAAGACCTAAGTGTACCAGATTCCAGTTAGCCTTTCTCCGTTATTATAGCTATGTTCAGTGGAGATGCTCTTGTGTGTCCCTTAGAGTTGAACTCCACGAAGGGAGGGATTTTCTGTTGAGGGCTTTTTTTTCTCTGAAATCCACTCCGGCTTTTTTTTCCATTACAGCCCAAATTTGGCCACTTTAAAACACATGTGAAGACATATCTATCTAGTTAAGCTTTTAATTTTTCCAGGGATTTACTGATGGTGAGTGAAGGTAAAGTAAAGTTTGCCTGTTTTTTCTGGACAAGATTTGTTGGCTTTTGTTCAATCTCTCTCTCTCTCTCTCCATGCATCATGATGCAGTCTTTAAATTACATGATCACAGGACTCCTGCCTCATTCAGTGAAGGCTAGTTTTTAAATATTTATTTTTGTCTTCCTCAGTGTGTGCCCCAAACTTTATTTAATGCACACCACCCAAACCTTGAATTAAATTCAAAATTATTAATTTCCTCATGGGCATTTTATGGTCCTCTTGCTATAATGTCTGCCTACTTCACAAATATTAATGAATGCGTCTTGACAGCATCCTTTTGAGATCAGGTGGTACCATCCTCATTTTACAAGGATCTCAGGCATAGAGATATTAAAACCAAACTTGTCAAGAATGTCCACTAATTTTGAGTGCCCGACTTGAGATGCCTAAAGTGTGATATTGTGTGTGTGGACTGGGTCTGAGCCTGGGATGTGGAGTGGTCCTCCAGCCAGCCCCAGGAGGTGGGGGAATGCTACCTCTAATTTTAGCAGAGATGGTAACCCTTGTTTGCAGCTGCTCAGTCAGTTCAATACACCTCCAAGAAAAACTCAAGATGCTGCAGGAAATGGCGTTTCTGTGGTTCAGTAGGTGGCACTCTTTCTCTGACTTGATATTGAACTGGTGATGCAACATGGTACAGAGTAGGGCTGTTAGCCCCTGTCTCCTGGCCAGTCCTCCTTCTGTAAAAATTAATCACGTACTTTAAATTGAATAAAATTTCTCTCCTGAATTGTTGTGTATTGTTGCTGTGCATATTTAAATAGCTGCTACACTTCATCCCAGTGAGGTAGCTGCATTTCAGTGGTGGGTGACGTTATCATTATATATGATAGGAGTTATTCTCAGCAGGAAAGTGTATTTTTGTGGGTTTTTTTATATGTTAAGAATGCTTATTTTAAAGGTCTGATTACTTTTCCTAGTGTTTTTAATGATAAATAATGGATGCCTGTAAAGTTAATGGAGGACTTCAGGATGTTTAAATGAAAGATGCTATGCAATGGTATTTAGTAAAGTCTATGCAAAAGAGAGAATGTTTGTATTAGTAGAAGGATGTTCTAGGAGCTAGTGTAAAACTAACTTGCGGCTTCTCTTGCATGGCTTATTTTAGTTCAATGGCCCCATCCAGTGGTGTGATATCTGAGCCATTAGTGGCAAAGAAAACCATTTGAGTTGGGTGCATACAGCTTTGAAAGTGCTTTACCTTAGCTGTGTTAATACAGATTGCTTTTCAGCTGCAGCATTGGAGCTAACATTGGTTTCTATGCTGTATAGCTAGGAAAAGCAGAGAAGCACATACTATATTGTACAACATCAAAACTGCATGTAAAATTTAGTATAAATGTGCATGTGTGTGTTTGGGTGGGAAGGATTAAGGGGGTGATTTGACCCTTCTCTTCTGCCTATGATTCTGTGTTGGTGTTATTTTTCTGCCACCTTTCAGACAATTTGGCAATCCAAAGGGTTTGTGCCTCTTAACTGAGTGGGTTTGAACAGCTTTAATACTAGACAGTAAGTCAGTGCTAAGTAGTCATTTTATGCTCATTCTGCCTAATTTAATGGGCACAGGTCCAATAATTTTTTTGATTCATGTGTTGGAATAGGGAGGTCTAATTTCATTACGAATGAGACAGCTAAAAATGTACTGGCTTTGTTAGAACTACTACACATGAATGTGGTATGTTAGCTACAATTTATAGCACAGGGTTGTATTTAAAAAGTGCTGAGGAACTCTTCATGAACAATGCAAACACTAATGTGCTAGTCCCTTGGCAAATGTAAACATGAATACAGTATAAGTGAATATTTGAATTGTTCATTCTGTGTCCTCATTATTACAATATAAGATACTACACACCCATTCTAAAACCTCAGTAAAGAATGTTAATGTATAAGCTCAGTAGAGGTGATCTTTGCTGGAAGTTAAATGAGGCAGTACAGACACTGGTCTAGAGGGCTAAGACAAAATTTTAAGTACTAATAGCTGAGCTGGAAATGAGGCTGCTACCAGTTCAAACAGCTGTGAACTATCAAATGGTTTATATGCTTCTTATAAACTGGTCATAAGAGCATAGGAACATAAAAATGGCCATACCGGCTCACACCAATGGTCCACCTATCCCAATAGCTTTTTTTCTGACAGTGGCCAGTGCCAGATGCTTCAAAGGGAATGAATAGAACAAGGCAATTTCGAGTGATCCATCCCCTGTCATCCAGTCCCAGCTTCTGGCAATCGGAGATTTAGGGATACCCAGAGCATTGGGTTGCATCCCTGACCATCTTGGCTAATAGCCATTGATGGACCTCCATGAACTTATCTAATTCTTTTTGGAACCCAGTTATACTTTTGGCTTTTACAACATCCCATGGCAATGAGTTCCACAGGTTGACTGTGCATTGTGCGAAGAAGTACTTCCCTTTGTTGTTTTAAACCTGCTGCCTATTAATTTAATTGGCTGGCACCTAGTTCTTGTGTTATATGAAGGAGTAAATGATACTTCCCTATTCACTTTCTCCACCTCATTCATGGTTTTATAGACCTCTATCAGGCCCCCACTCCTTTTTTGTCTCTTTTCTAAGCTGAACAGTCCCCCTTTTTTTTCTCTCTCCTTGTATGGAATCTGTTCCATACCCCTAATCATTTTTGTTGCCTTTCCCTGTACCTTTTTCAATTCTAATACGTCTTTTCTGAGATGGGGTGACCAGAACTGCACACAGTATTCAAAGTGTGGGCGTACCATGGATTTATATAGTGGCATTATGATGTTTTCTGTATTATTACCTATTGCTTTCCTAATGGTTCCTAACATTTATTTAGCTTTTTTGATTGCCCCTGCATGTTGAGTGGATATTTTCAGAGAACTATCCATGATGAATCCAAGATCTCTTCTTTCTTGAGTGGTATCAGCTAATTTAGATCCCATCATTTTGTATGTATAGTTAAGATAATTTTCTCCAATGTGCATTACTTTTCACTTATCACTCAATTTCATCTACCATTTTGTCACCTAGACACCTTGTTTTGTGAGATCTCTTTGTAACTGTTTGCAGTCAGCTTTGGACATAGCTATCTTGAGTAATTTCGTATCATCTGCAAACTTTGCCACCACACTATTCACTCCCCTTTTCAGGTCATTTATGAATTTATTGACCAGCTTAGGTCTCAGTACAGATTTCTGGGGGTGCTCAGCTATATACTCCTCTCCATTATGAAAGCTGTCCATTTATTCCTATGCTTTGTTTCCTATCTTTTAACCAGCTACTGATCCATAAGAAGACCTTTCCTTTTATCCCATGCTTGTATAGTTTGCTTATGAGCCTCTGGTGAAGGACCTTGTCAAAGGCTTTCTGAAAGTCCAGGTACACTATATCCACTGGATCACTCATGTCCACATGTTTTTTGACACCCTCAAAGAATTCTAATAGATTGGTGAGGCATGATTTCCCTTACAAAAGCCTTGTTGACTCTTCCCCAATATAACATGTTGATCTATGTGTCTGATAATTCTGTTCCTTACTGTAGTTTCAACCAACTTGCCTGGTACTGAATTTAGGATAACTGGCCTGTAATTGCCAGGATTACTTCTGGAGCCTTTTAAAAAATTTGGCATTACATTAGCTACCCTCCAGTTATCTGGTATAGAGGTTGATTTAAGTGGTAGGTTACATGACACAGTTAGTAGTTCTGCAATTTCATTTCTGAGTTCCTTCAGAAATCTAGAGTGAATATCATCTGGTCCTGCTGACTTATCACTGGTTAAAGTATCAATTTGTTTTATTATAGGCATAACTTAAATACAAACGTAATTACCTTTCAAAATAAAGTAATTCTCTTCCTCTTCCCTCATTATCCATTATGGGATTTATGTAGTAGTTATTCCATTGCACAAGACATTTCTAAAGTTTCCTTTGTTCTTAACAATGACAGAAACAGGAAATGTCATACCAATGATTTTGCAACACTATAAAAATGTGTCCTCACACTATATGCCAACATAATGACTTAGCCCAGGGCTACACTAGGGGAGGGGGTCAATCTACGATACGCAGCTTCAGCTACGTGAATAATGTAGCTGAAGTCGGCGTATCGTAATCGACTTACCTGGCCATGAGGACGGCGGCGAGTCGATCGCTGCCGCTCCCCCGTCGACTCCGCTTCCACCTTTCGATGAGGTGGATTTCCGGAGCCGACAGGGAGCGCTTTCGGGGATCGATTAATCGCGTCTAAACGAGATGCGAAAAATCGATCCCCGAAAGATCGATTGCTACCCGCCGATCCGGCGGGTAGTGAAGACAAGCCTTTAGTATCATCATATTGTAATGCATATTGGAAGGCCTGAAATAACTTAGAGTATTTAGCAGGTTTGGATTGCAGATCTACTCGTGCCAAGGCTATATCCTGTTTCCTTAGTATCTGTGTCACACATTCCAGGCTGCAATTCAGACCAGTGAGAAGTTGTGTCATTGCTTGTATTATAACCCTGAGTGCCCCAAAATGCTTCTGCTACTTGTGGCTTCCTGCCTGGAGGACACAGGAGCATTAGCTAGCATGCACTTCATATTCTGTGTGCTGTGCAGCTCTGACTCAACCATTTTGAAATCAACAGTCTTGCAGCAGCAGTTATCACAGGCACGCTCTTGTCTTATCAGACTTGGTTAATGTTAGCAGGTGACCTCAACACATCCTTGATCCTGAACTTTCCCAAACCTGTGTGCTCTGCAAGGTCCATCCCTTTCCTGGAACAGTCAGAGGAATCATAAAATCCATTTGTCCCTTTTAAGAGACAAAACCCATTAACTTGCCACATTAACTGGAGTTAACTAACACTTTAATTCAAATACAACATTGTTGGTTTAGCTTAATAGTAAGACAAGTTTATTAACAAAAATAGATAGGATTTAAAGTGAATTCAGGTATAAGAGATAAAGTTAGAAATCGTTACAAACGTATAAAAGTGAAAACACACATGTAAAAATCTAAACCTTAATTTAGCAAGGCTTTGTTCAAGATGGCTTTTCTCATGCACAGTCTTCCAGTACAATGGTGGATGACCAACACCTCCCTCCCCCATCAGGAGCTCTTTCATAAGCCCCAAAGTGCAGGTTCCTTTGTCTTCTTAGGTGAAAGAGATTACTTGGGGTTTTCTGCCCCTTTCTTTTATAGTCCACTTTGCCTTTGAAATGGATTCTTCTGAAGGTTACCCTTCAAAGTAAAGTTTGTTCAAGCTGTGGGGGAGGCAACATGGAGTCTGATGGAGAGGGAAGGTTCATGATCTTTCTTCCCCCACTTGTTAGCTTAAATGTAAATTGTTCTCTTTCCTGCCCTCTCTTCCCCCTGCTGTCTTGATGGTCCTGATTACAGTTTGTATTTAAACTGAGGTAAAACCACATTCCTTTGCTTAGGACAGTCGTGTTTACCAACTCCCCCTGACGTGCCTGGTTAAAACTTATTTTAGTCATAATTTCTGCATGTTTCCATAACTCTTAATACACATGGCATACATACATCACACTAAGATAGTAATGATCAGTGAGTTACTAGTTTTCAAACGATACCTCTGAAGGTATATTTTGTACAAAGATTATTAAACGAGTGTGTAGGGTCTGAATACCTAGGTGCTTAGGGTCATGCTGTGTATAACTCATTTTATTACGCAGTCACTTCTGCTATAAGTGAGAGTCCAAAGATACATTACTACTATACCTATCTTTCTAAAATTTGCGCTGTGGAGAGTGAATTCAGGCATTTCCCATATACAACAGGGACTGTTGTTACCCTATTTATTTGCTTGCTCTGTTTAATGGAGCTATTCATTGTGATCTGGTTTTCCTCTACAAAATGTTATATGTTATTAATTAGTAGAAAAAGGTGCCCTTTTCAGTGAAGTGGTTTTCCATATTTGGTTATGGAAGGATAAAGGCGAGTGAAACTGGGTTCACATATATCTGAGATCCACTCATCTGTCACCAGGGGCAGTGACATGAACACCTGATGTGAGCAGAATTATAGTAGTGTAACAGAGGGAAGTTGTGGATATGGTCTCTTCAGCACCATCTCTTGGTTAAGCAAGAGTAGCATGAATCTCTAATGTAATCTTTATGGAGATTTCCAGACAAAACAGATGTTTTACAGCTGGTTCAGTATTACCGCTATTCTTTTGTGTAATTTAGTTCTTTGTTCTGTAAGCTACTATAGGCCTCTATTTTTAGAGATTTAAAAAATATAAATCTGATTTGTTAGTAAAAATCTACTGTGTCTAAAATTCAGCAAATAATGTCTGCCTGTGGGAAGATGAGGCTGTTTCATTATTTTTCAAGCTAGAGTAATGTAGTTGTTTATTATACTCACTGGACAGAGATCTCTTGTTTTCAGAGCTGAAGGTACTGAGTTTCTGTTCCTTTGCAATGGACTGCCGACCATGCTGTCTGTGTTTGGGTGCAGTTGTGGATTATCCTAGGGCAGATCTTTCCACCACCGTTGGGAAGCTAGTGTCTCTTATACATGCAGTTTAAATGTAGAGAGAGAAGAAGTTTAGAAGGTAGATGAATGGATTGTTTGCACAGGACTATTAACAGTCACATTCTCCTTTTCATAGAGATTTGCTATCCAAATCTTAGGTCAGTTTACTTGAATCACAGGTTGTGTATGTATTTTGTTTAAAATATCAGTATGGTGTTTAAAAAACCATGACCACTTCCTAATTTTTACTTGAACTTGAACGTTTTTGATTTGGCACTCTGCTTAAGCAAGAGAAGGGTCAATGAAAAATCCATTAGAAAAAGTAGAGTAAAACAGAGTGGAGAGCCTTTGAAGTGAAAAACAAATACAGAAAGACTATGGTAAAAGGAGCAGAGAGGTGGAGACAGAAAATTTCCATTAAAAAAATGTACATGCATACCATGCATAGGTATATGAATACTATATATGTACATGCATGAAACAGCCTTGTTTGGGGGATTCTTCTAATACTAATATTCCATTTAGCTAGAAAACCAAGCCTTTAAAAAAGTTGGGGAGGCACAAGGTTTACGTTATATGAAAAAGGAATATATAGTAATGTGTGTAGTGAGGCAGAGTGGTTTCACTCCATAACACAATGGGTTAATCCACCTTGCTGGGCTCAGCTCACCCATGAGAACACTTGGCCCTTGCTGTAGTGAATGTGAGAGACAGTGGAGAAGGAGGTTGAAGCCATGGTAGAGCTTGCGGTAACTGAGGAGTCTGAGAGTGAGTGGCACAGCCCCATCATTCTGGTCCTGAAATCCAATGGGACCCTCAGGTTCCGTATAGACTTTAGGAGGATGGACACCATATCAAAGTTAGATGTGTACTCGATGCCCTGGGTTGACGAATTGTTCGATTGGCTTGGTGGTGCTCACTACATTACCACCCTAGACCTCACAAAAGGGTACTGGCAGATCCTGCTGGATCCAACCTCCAAGGAGAAGAGGGCCTGTGCCACCCCAGTGGGATTATACCAATTTACAGGATGCCATTCAGGCTCTATGGGGCTCCAGCCACCTTTCAGCACTTTGATGGACCACATCCTACAGCCTCATGGCACTTATGCTGCCACCTACTTGGACGGTGTGGCCATGTATAGCGGTAATAGGGGAGACCATCTCAACCAAGTGGCAGCTGTCCTCCAAGCCTTATGCACTGCCAACTTCATGGCAAATCCCGCCAAATGCAGACTAGTCTGGGAGGAGACCACCTATCTAAAATACACCCAGAAGTACAGCCAAGTCCATCCCCTTGTTGGTAAAATCCAGGCCCTCCAGACCTATCCACCGCTGTCAACCAAGAAGGTGACAGTTCCTGGGGTTAGCAGGCTATTACCGCCACTGTCCCCAACTTCTCATCGATCGCAGCCCCCTTTACCGTACTGCTGAAGAAGGACAGCCCCCAACAAATTTGCTGGACACAAGACTGCAGCTGAGCCTTCCAGGCACTTAAAAACTGCTTGTGCAAGAACCTGGGCTGTTCACCCGTGACTTCTCTTGTGAGTTCATCCTTCAAACCGACCCCTTGGAAGTGGGGCTGAGAGCGGTCCTCTCCCAAGAAGTTGAGGGAGAGGAGCTCCTGTGAAATTCTATACCTTGGGGGAGCATGCTGTAAACCCCATATTCCTCATTTTCATATAATCATGATCTTGCATATAAAGCATGCCTTGTAAGGTATCAGAGGAAAGGTTATGATCTACCAAAAGTCATTTCTCTATTCATATATTTATATAATTAATGCATATGAAGTTATGAGAATTTTGTAGTATGGTTGTCACTAAAACATGCCGTAAATTGGGAAATCAGCCAGATATTAGCTCCCCAGAGGCAACAGCAAGGAAAGGAAGCAACGCCCAGGCGGGGTGTCAAACAACTCATCAAAAGCCATTGTTTATTTATTCTACCTGAAGCAGTATGTTTGGTTTGAAGGGTGTCAGAGGCTCCCCTTGGGATAACAAGCCTGGTATATATCAATTTCTTTGTTAAATTGATGAACTCATATAAGCTTGCAGCGTCTGGGGGCATAACTGGACACTGCAAGACGGAGGTTCCTAGGGTTGTGTCTGGGACCAGAGATATTACTTGTGTCATTCACTTGCAAGTAGCTGGGAGCAGCTTACATGCCAGAGGCTGTGAGTGAACAGCCCAGGAGTGGGGGTTTTCACAGGAGAGCAGGGTAAGGCTGGCTCCCAGAGTCAAGGACTGGAGAGGCCTAGCAGATCACTGGTCCAGATGACACCAGAGGGGAACATCACAGCTCCTCGTGATTTACATAGTTGAAAGTTGTTTCCCCACAAGTGGAACTGCTCAGTAATCAAAAAGGAGGCCCTCCTTTTTCTCCTTTTTCAAAAAGAAGGCCCTCAAGTGGGACATAGAAGCCTTGTGGTATTATCTGTTGGGAGCTCCCTTTATGCAGTGACCGACCGCTCCCCATTGATGTAGCTGCATACTGCAAAAGAGATCAACCCACGGTTAATGAGGTGGTATCTGACCCTCCAGCCATATGTCTTCTTATGTGGACATGAAACTGGAAAGGCACACTCAAGGCATATTTTTTCCCCAGGTGGGGGAAGATGAATCTGCCACCTCCAGTCGGAGATGGACTTGAGGGGTACATGTGTGTAGTGAGGCAGAGTGGCCTCACTCCGGGACAGAGGAGGTTAACCCACCTTGCTGGACTCAGCTATCCCCGCTCTTCCCACATTGCAGGAAGTATAAGAGCAGGGCCCTGTAGCTCAGTTGGGGCCAGAACAGGGAAGGAGTCAGATGTCCTTCCCAGGGAGCCGAAGCACCAGCAGAGCCCTCCCTCGACTGGCTGGGGCAGACGATGGCTCCCCGAGCCAGCCTGCAGAGAAGGCCAGACGCTGCCCTGGGAGACGGAGAGATCCAGAGAGGAACCAGAGAGTGAGACGTTCAACATGGAGACGAGGAGCCAGGCCCCAGCAGTCACGGAGCAGCTCCACCAGCCTCCCACAGGAAGTAGCTCAGAGAATTGAAACATTGACTTGGCTGTGTTGCTGGGAGAAAAGCAGTGACCCCACGCTTCCCTGCTGACCCTGTGACGGGATCACCCATTGCTTCTAGGGCCTTGGACTGGGACTTGGAGTAGGGTGGGCCCTGGACTCCCTACCCCCAGCTCTGTATATGGGGCTGGATAAGCTAGGGTTGACAGGCGTCCAGTTTTCAACTGGAACGTCTGGTCAAAAAGGGACCCTAGTGGCTCCAGTCAGCACTGCTGACCAGGCTGTTAAAAGTCAGGTTGGCGGCGCAGTGGAGCTAAGGTAGACTGCCTGCCTGCCCTGGCTCCATGTGCTCCCGGAAGTGGCTGGCATGTCCGACCCCTAGGCGCATGGGCAGCCAGGGAAGCTCAGCATGCTGCCCCTGCCTCAAGCGCTGGCCCGCAGCTCCCATTGACCGTGAACTGCGGCCAATGGGAGCTGTGGGGGTGGTGCCTGTGGGTGCGGGCAATACATACTCCGCACAGCCTTCTGGCCATGCCTCCACCTAGGGGCTGGACATGCCAGCTGTTTTCCACAGCAGCTCGGAGCCAGGGCAGGCAGGGAGCCTGCCTTAGCCCCGCTGCATCGCTGACTGGGAGTTGCCTGAGGTAAGCGCCACCCGGCTGGAGCGTGCACCCGAACCCCCTGCCCCAGGTCGGAGCCCCCTCCCTCACCCTAACTCCTTCCCAAAGCCTGCACCCCATACCTCCACCCACACTCCAACCCCCTGTCCCAGCCCGGAGCCGCCTCCTACACCAGGACCCACCTGGGATAAACACTGATTTCACACTGTAGTCGAAGGGGGCACCCTGGCCCTGAGACCCAAGGAGCATTACAATGTGATAATAAGGTTTAATCAACATGAGTTTGTGGTGATGAAATTACTTCACAAACGGTGAAGCCAAAAATGAGTTGTGTAGATCATCCCAAATGAGTGCCAATCATCTTTATACCACATCACAGAATCATGTACTTTGGATATGCCACACGTACACTAGAGAACATTTTAAAAAAAATTTAGAGTTTAAAAAAATATTGTGACTATCTTTTGTATCCCTTCTCTATAAAGCCAGACTACCTCTGTATCATGAGTCTAACTGAATGGGGTTCAGAGAGAAAGAGGTGAAAAATAGCTTTTCTATATATAAAATGGTCACAAATTTAAAGTCCTGCATCTAGGGACTTTCCAGGGCCTAGAAGCAAGTGCTCCATGCGCACCTGGAAAGATGAAAATGCTCTCTGTGCTGTGGTTTACAGTTCCTTTATCTAACCCAGTGGAGTCATAAGAGATAAGACCTTAAAGCCGTCACTGGGCCAGGACTTCTTCTGAGATTCCAAAGCCAGAAGGGACAATTGAGATCATCTGGTCTGACCTGCTGTATAATACAGGCCCTGGAACTTCCCCCCCCCAAAATTCCTAAAGCATGGTTTTTAGAAAAACATCCAATCTTGATTTTAAAATTGACTGTGATGGAGAATCCTTAATATTTCTATCTTGTACCTCAGACTCCCAGGACTGGTAAGACTGTATTGTCTTTTTTGTATTTTAACTATAGCTGTCCATTTGAATACAATAAATAACATCTGAGACAGAGGGTTTGATTTCCAGCCTTTTATAAAAGAAGGTTGCAGAATTCATAAGGAGAGGACATAACCATTGCTACTTACACAGATTTTCTTTCTAGCCTTTTGTTTATTACCTTTCCCTAAACAGAAGCCATGGTGCCATCTGCTGTCAGAGGAGGTAACCTTTGCTGGAAATAAGTGGCCCCATAATAAGACTTATAATTAATGTATGAACTGCAGTTGAGTTACAAATGCTTTTAGTTAAGTTTACTACATTGATCTGGGGCATGAATGTCACACTGAGGTGATTAATTTTGTGTGCAGTCCATGGATCATGAAGAATTAAGTCAATAAGGCACACAGAAGGATACATGTCCTGCCAAATACCTAGTGGTCATGCTTTAATAAAGACCTTTAATTAAATTGTAATGAGGGTCATATTAATTATTAACATCTTGTTAATCAATGAGACTAATGTTTGTACAATGTGTCCTATGGAAATAGCTGAATGCATTTAATCTGTTGCTATTCCTGTCTGGCACAGGGTGTCTCTTTCATCCCAGTTGGAGACCTGAATTTTACTCTCCACTCTGAAGGCTCAGTGTTGGAGCTACCATCATTTTAGCCAAGACCGACACTCACCTCAGTGCCTGTCTCTTCTTAATTGACTGGTGGGTTTCTGTTGAGTGATGCAACATATTCCACCATAAGGTGTGAACATAATTCAACCTCCAGTCACTGGAGAATGGGACACTAGAACAGGAGATCAGATCTGCGATCGGTGATATAGTTTTTTTGGCTGTAGAAATACTTTTTGCTCTGATTCAGTTTGTCCAACCACAATGCACTTGAAGGGACTGGCTAATAAGTCATTGTGTGTTTCACTCTTTAATAGTTTGCTCCCACTGTAGCTGCACGGGTAATACACAGAGTTCAATTCAGACTGACAGAGAAACGAAGTTCACGTTTCATTCCATATGCCAATTGATGACCATTATGATTAGTCTCAGGGAGACTCCTCTTGATGTAGACTTCACTAACTAATGTATTTTACCTATGAGAGTCACACAGATTCCTAATGGGGTGTATGTTCCTGCCAGGAATGGATTTTGGTAGCACCTTTAAATGGATATTGAATAGGTATGTGGACAACAGTTCCTAGCACAATGTGAATTGTGAAGCAACATTTCTGAATTTTAAAAAAAGTAGAAATTAATTTTGGGAAATCTCAGTGCTACTCCAATGTTACAGTTTCATACTTTTCCTAGGCTTTTCCTAGGTCCCATGTGAGAGCTCACTTCTGCAATCTAGTGATAGGAACATCTCTTTAATTGATCAGAAAGTCTTTGACTCGCCTCTTCATTCTGGGCTTGATTTGTCTTCTTATAATACTATTCCTCCTCCTTCTCCTCAAATACTGACCAACATCACAACAGCAATCCTAAAACTACAGGAAGGCAGGCAACCTCCAAAACAACTGTAGTGCTTAAGTTGTCATCTGAGAACGTCTGAAATGTTGTTAATATGTAGTATTGCACTCAGAGACACCCAGCTGAAATTTAACGGAAAATACCAGAAGGAAATATTTATAAGAACTAAATTTAAAATGTTCAGCAGCATCTAATACTACATTTGACTTAGTAAACTATCAATTCCCTTTTCGAATTGGATTTGTCAAAATGCATTTTCCCTGTAAAATCCCACTTGGGTTCTGGGCTTTGTTAATTTCTGAGCATAAGATAAATGATTCTGTATTTCCTCTTTTCAGAAAACGGATGATCCTGAGGAGCCAGATTGAGAATATATTTCCTGTTTACGATTTGCTGGTTTTACACATTTTATGTAGGTCACACAGGGCTGAGTGTTGAAAACACTGGGAGCTATGGAAACATTTTTCCATAAATGGCAACACCGGGCTACTAAAGTGTGCTAAATGTTACATCTTTCTCCTCAAAACTAGCAATATTTCTGGTGTCATCATTCATTACCAACCTCTCCAAATGTAGTGGAGTGCTTAGCTTGTTGGCGAAGTGTTATAATCCTTTCCTCCTATTAAGCAAATCGTTTATTCTAAGAGCATTAAAAAGTGATTTGTGTCTGACATCAGCTGCAAAGGACCTGTAAGTGAATATAGTTTCCTTTCATGATAAGCAGGAAACAGACAGATCTATATGGCAGGGTCTTTGTTTTTGTTGCTTTACAAGTCAGTGAATGGTATAACTACACTAGCCACTGGAGTCAGTAGATAAAGGTCTCTGTTGTGTGCCAGGAAATAGTGTTCTCATACCAGCACTCTTGTGTGACACACATTTATTTCAAAGGGGCAACGGTACCTGAACCTGGAACAGGCTTTGAAGATGAGAGATGCCAACTTGTTGTAGTTTTGATAATTAAAGGCTAGATTATGGCCACAAGGGTGGGGGGAAATGGGGGAAAGGAGGCAAAAAGCCGTCCTCCTCACAGGCAGCCAATGTTGTCAACTCTCACAATTTAATCATTAGTAATGTGATTTTGACCCCTGCTAGAGATAATCGGGCCAAGACCCAAGAAACGTCAGCCCACACACAATTTTCTGCCTTGCTCTGATTGGCTACTTTCCTCACTTCCCTGCCTGCTAAGGAAGAGACAACATTCTCACGGGAGGGAAAAGGAAATGAGAAACAGGCCAGCAGCTTGAGGCTGCTCCATTCTGGAATTCCTTCTGTGAAAAACGGGTCAGTCTGCTCTCTGCTCCCCCTCTCCCCTCTCCATCCCTGAAACATCAGGACTGGGAGTGGGGGCGGATTGAAGCTCGAGCTATCCCCCCACCGAGGCCTGGAAAGGGGGGGGAATGGGGATCCTGCTGCAAATGCTCCCCGACCTGGGAAGGGGTGAAGAATCCCTGAAGCTGCAGGAGGAGCAGAGGCGCACTTAGGGGCAAGGGAAGATGTAGGGTCGGGGGATCTGAGCTGAATTGTGGCTGGGGGGCGGGGGGGACATACACAATTAGAGTTTTGGGGTTTAGGGAGAATCTGGACACTCCACACCATCAGGCTACATTGGGGGAGCTGGCAGTATTGTAATTGTTGCACACACTGGGGGGAGGGGGCAGGAGGACTTCAAAGAACAAAAGACAGACTAAAAACAGCATAAAATGTAAAAACAAAACAAAACAAAACCAAAACAACCCTCCCCCCCCCCAACAAAACCCTAACGATTTTAGGGTCAATCTCATGATTTTTTGTAGTCTGACTTGATTTTTTAACTTTTATGGTTGGCAATACTGTGCACCTGTGCAAGGGGATGCTGCAATCTTGAATCTGGCTTTTCCTCTCGTAGCGAACCCACTGGCTCATTAGTGATACTCTCCCCCTCCTAAAGAAAAGGATTGTGTCGCAGGCCATTCTGAGGGATAGAGCCGCCCCTGACTGGGTCCCCCTATCTTATGTGCCACCTCAAGCACGGCAGTCAAGCAGCCATTGGCGGTGTTTCTGCGGGCGCTCCGCCGGTCCCGCGCTGTCGGCGTTCCAGCTGCCAAATTGCCACTGAATCCGCGGGACCGGTGGACCTCCCGCAGAAACGCCGCCGAAGGCCGCCTGACTGCTGCCTGACTGCCGCCCTCACAGCTACCGGCCGGCTGCCCCCCTGCGGCTTGCCGCCCCAGGGATGCGCTTGCTGCGCTGGTGCCTGGAGCTGGCCCTGGACCCAGTTCAATATCTGGCTGGTAAAAAGCAGCGGTTCTCAAATTTCATTGCACTGTGACCCCCTTCTGACCACAGTGCCAACAGAAATTACCACATGACCCAGGAAGGGGGACCGACGTCTGAGCCTGCCCAAGCCCCACTACCTGGGTAGGGTGGACAAAGGTGAAGCCTGAGCCCCATCGCCCTGTGTGTGGGGGCCAAAGCTGAAGTCTAAGGGCTTGAGCCTGGGAAGTAGAGCTCGGGCTTCTGCTTCAGCCCCAGGCCCCAGCAAGTCTAACGCCAGCTCTGGTGACCCCATTTAAACAGGCTCATGACCCACTTTCAGGTCCCAACCCACAGTTTGAGAACCACTGTGGTAGAGGACTCTGTAATTTTGAGTGAACAGTAAGAGGAAAGTGACATCGAGAGGGCACTAGGAGCAATCGCAGGCAGAGCGATAGAGGGAGAATGTGCATGTGAGCAGCAGGTTGTGCTGGAAGATGGAAATACCACGGAGGGGCTCCTTATGGGACTGCAGACCACAGGATTGAACTCTGGCTGATGGGACACTTGAAACCAGGGTGGGAGTGTGGCACACCGGAAACTAGGCCTGAGGAGCATGGTGGGTTACCATTGGGTCACCTTATTGTACTGGCCCTGGGGAATGAGCTAGGAAGTACTATATTGCTCTGCTCTTGCAGGTTCTCTCAAGCTACAGGGCCTAAACTGTTGTCTGACTTTCTTATTTAAACTTTTGAAAATAAGAATGGCTGTCCTGGATTTTATGTAGAGAAGGTTTAAAAAAAGTGACAACAATTTTCTGTTGGAAAATGCAGAGCTGTCAAAAGTAAAAATTTAGCAGAAACATGTCGCTTTTGACAGTTTTTGATGCAAGATAGTTAAAATGGTGCATTTCAGATTTATCATTGTGTTTCAATAATGTAATGTCAGTTTTTCAACTTCTTTCATTTTGATCATGACAAAATGTTTAATTTAGACTTTATATTATAATATGTTAATGTTATGTTATATTTATATCGTATTTAATATTTTATATTACATATATTTTGACATTATTGAAACAATGTTTTTACCTTATTGAAATGAAACATTTTGACATTGTGGAAACAAAATGTTTCAATGGTTCTGAATGGAAATTTTTTCAGAATTTCTATTCCACGGCAAACTTAGAAATTTCAGCTTTTCATTCCAGTTCAGAATGAAAATTTAATTTCAAAATGTTGGAACTTCCTACAGAATGGAAATTTCATTTTCCAACCAGATTCCCTTATTTCAGCTCCAGCTTCATTTTCTCTCATGCCAGCAGGGCTGCCGGTACCGAGGAGAGTTTCTCCTGAAGTGATTCTGCCATGCTACTGGAGGGTGCTGTGGTACCAGCATTGAGAGCAGGAAGACTGTTTCTTTTTCCTCCCCTGCTCTCCACTCCTGTAGGTAATCAGCCAGCAGGGTACTGCTGAGGGAAGAGGAGAAGGCAGCTGGATGCCTCAAGACCTTGCTGGCAGGGAGCTGATAGGGTCAAACTGAGGAGACTGGGGCACAAGGACGAAGAGGCTGGAGGCACGAGGAATCCCCTGGAGCTCCTGTTACTTTGTTTTGCCCCACCAGCCACTTCCTACTTGACCCCTCTGAATTCCATGGAGATTTGCAGGTCACTCTCCAGTTTCTGTCTGGCTCACTCTATGCAATCTGGACACACTTTTTGCTCCCAGAAATAAGCTTCTCCATCTCACTGGAGTGTGTCAGGATAAGTATAGGCTATAATAACTGTATACACCTTAATATTCTCATCTCTCAATCACTGAATATTGTCTTGAGCAAATGGGAAAATGGGGCCTTAACTAATTTGTTGTGATAAAAGTTAGGCCACCTGGTGGTACAAAGTGCTATTGAGACTTCTTTATGCCTAGGGCAGGGGTGGCCAACCTGAGCCTGAGAAGGAGCCAGAATTTACCATTGGACGTTGCCAAAGAGCCACAGTAACACATCAGCAGCCCCCCATCTGCTACCCAGCCCCCAGCGCCTCCCGGCAGCCCCCACCAATCAGCACCTACTCTCCCCTCTCCCCGCAATCAGCTGTTTCACATGCGCAGGAGGCTATGGGTGGAGGAGCGAGGGCAGGGCAGTCTCAGGGGAAGAGGTAGGGGCCTTGAAGGAAGGGGTGTAGTAGGGGCAGGGCTTGGGGCAGAGCAGGGGGTTGAGCCACAGGTGCCAACTTTTGTCAGCACCGGTGGGTGCTCGCACCCCCCTGCCCTGACTCCACCCCTGCCCAAAGTCCCTACCCAAACTCTTCCCCTCCCTGCCCCTTGGACCCTTCCCCAAATCCCCGCCTCCTCCCCCGAGTGCACCACGTTCTCCCTCTTCTCCTCTCCCTCCCAGGCTTTTGCGCAGCAAGTCTGGGAGGGAGGGAGGAGAAGCGAAGTGCTCAGGGGAGGAGGCGGAGCGGAGGTGAGCTGGGGTGGGGGGTGCGCGGGGAGGGCCGCAGGAAGTAACCCGTGGGGGGGGGGGGAGGGGAGGGCAGAGGAACCGCTCCCCGCCCCAGCTCACCTCCACTCTGCCTCCTCCTCCCCTGAGCACGCAACTGCCACTTTGCTTCTCCCCCCTCCCTCCCAGGCTTGCCGCAGGAATCAGCTGTTTGGCAGCAAGCCTGGGAGGGAGGGGAGAGAAGCAGGAGGCGGTGGCGGAGTGGAGGTGAGCTGGGGCAGGGGGGGCGGGGAGGAGTGTTGGGGAGCTGTCAGAGCTGCACCTGCTCTGCACCCACCAATTTTTCCCCGTGGGTGCTCCAGCCCTGGAGCACCCATGGAGTCGGCGCCTATGGGTTGAGCAGTGAGAACCCCCCAGCACACTGGAAAATTAGCAGCTATAGTGCCAGCCCCGGAATTCGTGCCTAGATAAGGAGCTGCATATTAACCTCTGAAGAGCCGCATGTGGCTCAGGAGCCACAGGTTGGCCACCCCTGGCCTAGGGTATTTGCAACCTTTATTTCCTGCCAGTGCCAGTAAAGACACTTCATCTATTCAATAGAAACTTGTGAGTGGCTGGAATGTAGCACCTAGAGCTTGGAACACTTAGAGTTCTTGCCTTTGAACTTGTAGAATGCATGTGATGCCACCAAATACCCAGGGCTGGTGCATGGATATTTTGCGCCCTAGGCGAAAATTCCACTTTGTCCCCCCGCCCCCTGCCCGCACATCGGTTCATTTAGGGGCAAATCCCAACGAGCCTTTATAGACCCCCAGGGGCCAGCCTGCCCAGGGGCTGCTCCCCAGACCAGATTCCCCGCTCCCTGCCCCCAACCACTCCCTGCCACTTCCCACCCCCTGACTGCCCCCCTCAGAGCCCCCAACCCCCCTGCTCCTTTTCCCCTGACTGCCCCCTCCTAGGACCCCTGCCACTAACTGCCCCCCAGAACCCCACCCCCTACCTAAGCCTCCCTGTTTCTTGTCCCCTGACTGCCCCCTCCTGAGACATCCCCCAACCTAACTGCTCCCCTACGACCCTACCTGCTACCTGTCCCCTGACTGCCCCAACCACACCCCCGCCCCCCAGACAGACCCCTGGGACTCCCACACCCCATCCAATGCCCCCTGCTCTCTGTCCCTTGACTGCCCCAATCCCTCTCCACACCCCGCCCCTGACAGTCCCCCCAAGAACTCCTGACCCTTACAACCCCCCGTGCTCCCTGTCCTCTGACTGCTTCGATCCCTCTCCACACCCCCACCCCCTGACAGCTCCTCCCCCAGAACTCCCGACCCATCCAACCCTCCCAGATCCCTGTCCCCTGACTGCTCCGATCCCTCTCCACACCCCCACCCCCTGACAGCCCCTCCCCCAGAACTTCCGACCCATCCAACCCTCCCCCTGCTCCCTGACTGCCCCCCGGGACTCCCCTTACCATGCCTACGCCGCTGGAGCCGCTGGCTCCACGTGGAGGCAAAACAGGCTGCCGGGCTACCGTGCACACAGCCTCTCCCCCGCAGAGTGCTGAGGCAGTGGGAGGGGCAGCAGCAGCTCACACTCCCAGGAGCAGCAGAACCCGAGCACGGTGAGGGGGGAGCCAGGGTTGCGCCTTCCAGGGCTACGGCCCAGCACCCCCCACGGGGGGCTCCTGCAGCGGATGCATGCAGGCGGCGGCCCCCGTGGGCCCCCTGGCTCCCCCCTCACCGTGCTCGGGCTCTGCGGCTCCTGGGAGTGTGAGCTGCTGCCCCTCCCGGGGAGCCTCAGAGCCCGAGCGCAGCAAGGGGGGAGCCAGGGAGTGCACGGGGGCTGGCACCCGCATGCATCTGCTGCAGACTGCAGGAGCCCCGGGGCGCCGGGCCGCAGCCTGGGCAGGAGGGGTGGGAGGCGCGGCTGCTCCCCGCTAGCAGCGCTGCCGCCTTTGCAGGGCTGCTGCCCCCCTCCCCCCATGCCTGCTCTTCCATGGCTGGGGCTCGGCGCCCCCAACCACTTGGCAACCTAGGCAACCGCCTAGTATCCCTAGTGGTTGCACCAGCCCTGCAAATACCTACAAGTAACTGGTGTACCACAACTCTCAGGGTACATCTACAGTTAGAGCTTGCACAGCCGCCAACTTCCGGTTATGTCCGTGGGTGCTGACGCCCGGCGTCGGGGGTGGGGCCCCGCCCCCGATGCCAGGCCCCCGCCCCCGATGCCGGGTGACGTTGCGGGGGCCCGCCTCCAATGCCAGTCCCCGCCCCCGAGGCTGGGTGACGTTGCGGGGCCCCGCCCCCGACGCAACGTTGCCCAGCATCAGGGGCGGGGCCCCGCAACGTCTCCCGGTGCTCCAGTAAGTTTGCCGCGGGTCCGGGGCGGGCGGGGAGTTGCTGATGGGTGCGGAGCACCCACCAATTTTTCCCCGTGGGTGCTCCAGCCCTGGAGCACTCATGAAGTCGGTGCCTATGAGAGCTTGGGGTGTAATTCACAGCTTGAGGAGACATACGCTAGCTCTGACTGAGTTAGTGTGCTAAAATAGAGCGTAGCCTTGGCAGCAGGAGGGGTTAGCTTCCTCGAGTATGTGCCTAACATCTTGGATGGGTACATATTTGGGATTGCTAGTGCTTCATGCTCTATCTTTAGCAAGCGAGCTTGATCAGAGCTAGTGCAGTTGTGAGTCCTTGATCTGAGAATTATACCCCAAGCTCTAACTGTAGAGGTACTCTGAGAGTTGTGGTACGCCAGTTACTGTGTAGGTATTGGTGGCGTGATATGCATACTACAAGCTCAAAGGCAAGAACTCTAAGTGTTCCAAAGTGTAGACACTCCTTCATGGACATCCTGCACTGTAGTCCATTATGACCTGATTGGTGAATGGTGTGACTCATAGCTGTGAGTTTATGGCAAGAATTATAGCCCCAGCTCAAAGTATAGACACTCCTTCCTGGACATCTTGCACTGTAGTCCATTATGACCTGACTGGTGAATGCTGTGACTCATAGCTGTGAGTTTATGGTACTGCAATTACATGGGTGAAACCACCCCACGGAGCCGGGCAGAGTATTTATTTAGAAGTTTATCTACAGATTTCTTCTATCAGGCTGTAGAGGGGTTTGGCTGAGGCTCGTCTCTCTCCGGGGCAGCGGGGGACCACACCGCCTTGCTACTTCCTTCCAGCTGTTGACGGGGAATTAGCCTAGCTGTGGGAGTCTCTCACTGCGGCAGCAGTAGGGGCAAACACAGACAGTTATTCACGCCCGGCCTGTGGTCGGCAGGCAATAGTGAGTCCAGGGTTCAGGTTCTCAAGCAGGAGCTGAGCAACAGTTTATACAATTTAAGGCCCAGGCCCTGGGTCAGGGTGGGGCAGCCCTGGAGCACCCACGAAGTCGGCACCTATGAGAGCTTGGGGTGTAATTCACTGCTTGAGGAGACATACGCTAGCTCTGACTGAGTTAGTGTGCTAAAATAGAGCGTAGCCTTGGCAGCAGGAGGGGTTAGCTGCCTCGAGTATGTGCCTAACATCTTGGATGGGTACATATTTGGGATTGCTAGTGCTTCATGCTCTATCTTTAGCAAGCGAGCTTGATCAGAGCTAGTGCAGTTGTGAGTCCTTGATCTGAGAATTATACCCCAAGCTCTAACTGTAGAGGTACTCTGAGAGTTGTGGTACGCCAGTTACTGTGTAGGTATTGGTGGCGTGATATGCATACTACAAGCTCAAAGGCAAGAACTCTAAGTGTTCCAAAGTGTAGACACTCCTTCATGGACATCCTGCACTGTAGTCCATTATGACCTGATTGGTGAATGGTGTGACTCATAGCTGTGAGTTTATGGCAAGAATTATAGCCCCAGCTCAAAGTATAGACACTCCTTCCTGGACATCTTGCACTGTAGTCCATTATGACCTGACTGGTGAATGCTGTGACTCATAGCTGTGAGTTTATGGTACTGCAATTACATGGGTGAAACCACCCCACGGAGCCGGGCAGAGTATTTATTTAGAAGTTTATCTACAGATTTCTTCTATCAGGCTGTAGAGGGGTTTGGCTGAGGCTCGTCTCTCTCCGGGGCAGCGGGGGACCACACCGCCTTGCTACTTCCTTCCAGCTGTTGACGGGGAATTAGCCTAGCTGTGGGAGTCTCTCACTGCGGCAGCAGTAGGGGCAAACACAGACAGTTATTCACGCCCGGCCTGTGGTCGGCAGGCAATAGTGAGTCCAGGGTTCAGGTTCTCAAGCAGGAGCTGAGCAACAGTTTATACAATTTAAGGCCCAGGCCCTGGGTCAGGGTGGGGCAGCAGAGAGTCAATGGCTCAGGCCCTCAGGCAGAGGCTGAGCAACCAGTTATAATTAGCAGGCCCAGGCCCTGGGTCAGGGTGGGACAGCAGAGAGTCAGTGGTTCAGGCCCTCAGGCAGGAGCTGAGCAAATGCAGGTAAACAACCAGCCCAGGCTCTCGGCTCAGAGAGGCCTGGGAGAGGGGGAGACTGCCACCCACACGTTGGGTGGCAGGGGGGACGCAGGCCCACCCACTCCACTGCGTCCCAGCCTGGGGTCCTAGCAGCGGCAGAAGGCCGGCTGCTGCATCAGTGGGGATCCTGGCCGCAACACACTGACATAGGCTCTGGCAGTGCTGCATCCAGACTAGGATCAGCTGCCCCCAGGCTACTTCCGGACTCCCCCTCTGGAGGTACCTGGGTCCGAACAGTGTCCTCTGGGGGGTCAAACACCATGGGGTCTTCAGGGTAACTGGCGAGGGGTAGATTTGGCAGCTCCTCTGGTTAACTGGTGAGGGGCAGGCTTGACAGTCCTCCGGGCTCTGGTCAGCATCAGGCGTTGGTGGGGCATGCCAGTCTTTGGGTCTGCTGCCGGTTGCCGGGGTCTCCCAACCAGGAGCTAGACCACAGGCATCTGGCCTCTCCGGTGCCTGCTTCTCTAGGGAGCTCTGGGGTTGGGCTTTTATACTTCCTGTCCTGTGCCTTGACCTCTGGGGGGCGGGCACAGGACTTGCTGGCTCCTCCCACTTTGGTGTCTGGAGGGGCTCGTCCCTCTCTGGGGTGGCAGGGGACCACACTGCCTCTCTACACATATACCCTCAAGTCTGGCTCCTGCTCGTTGGGGCCAGACCCTTCCATACCTCGCAGGCAGGATGGAAAGTCTGCATTCGCGTGGTCCTTACCCGCCCTATGGCGAACAGTAAAATCATAGGGCTGTAGTGCCAGGTTCCAGCGCATTATTCTTGTATTATTATTTTTCATTTTGGCCAGCCACTGGAGCGAGGTGTGGTCGGTGACCAACACCAATGGGTTCTCGAGGAGGTAGTAACGCAGGGTGTCACAAGCCCATTTCACTGCAAGGGCCTCCTTCTCTACCATCGCGTAGTTCTTCTCTCACTAAAACAATTTCTGGCTAATATACAAGACCGGGTGTTCATCGATCTCCTGGGACAGGATGGCCCCAAGTCCTACCTCTGAGGCATCTGTCTGGAGAATGAACTCCTAATCAAAGTCTGGGCTATATAGGACAGGTTCATGGCAGAGACTCTCTTTGAGTGTCTGAAAGGTGTCTTTGCACTCCGGGGTCCAAACCACATGCCGGGGGCTGTCCTTGATCAAAAGCCCAGTCAAGGGGGCTGTGATGGACACAAATCGGGGAATAAAACCCCGATAGTAGCCAGCAAGTCCCAGGAACTGGCGCACTTGGCGCTTCATGGTGGGTAGTGGGCAGACCACCAGGGCCTGAACCTCTCCCACAAGGGGCTTCACTTGTCCTCCTCCAATGGTGTACCCTAGATATGTGGTCTCTTGCAATCCAAAGTGGCATTTTTTTGGATTGGCCATCAACCCAGCTACTCGCAGGGACCTCAGGACCGCAGCTACCCACTCTAGGTGGTCCTCCCAATGGCGGCTGTAAACAACCACATCATCCAGGTATGCTGCAGCATAGTCTTGGTGAGGTTGGAGGATGCGGTCCATCAGCTGTTGAAATGTTGCCAGTGCCCCATGGAGGCCCCATGGAGGCTGAAGGGCATCCGAATAAATTGATACAGGCCCGTGGGGATGGCAAATGTGGTCTTTTCCCTGGAGGTGGGGTCGAGGGGAATCTGCCAGTACCCTTTTCTCAGATAGAGAGCGGTAAGGAAGCAGGCCTCCCCTAAACGGTCCAGCAGTTCATCTACACGGGGCATCGGATACGCATCGAATTTTGAAATGGCATTGATGCGTCGGAAGTTGATACAGAAATGCCGTGTTACATCGGGCTTGAGTACCAGCACTACCGGGCTGTGCCATTCGCTCTGTTATGGTTCGATGACTCCCAGGTCTAGCATAGCCTGTACTTCCTCCTCAATGACTTGCCACATGGGGTGCGGCAAGGGCCTGGTTAGTTCCTTCCTACTACTTCTTAACTTCCCCTCAGACCCACCCAGACTCTTAATTTTTCTTTCTTACCACATTTGACCTAGGTCTCTATTATGATCTTTCTCAGCTGTGGACCCTCTCCTGTGCCATTGACCATAGCACTGAAACTGGAGGACTAGTGATAAGAGTGTGTGCTTTGGGGTGGTTGGTAAATGAAGCATCTAATATATTGTGGAGGAGGTCACTAAAGTGCTGGTAACTGGGACATCAGTGCCTGAGATATAATAGTTATCTTTGAAAAATGCAAAACTCAGTGTTGCTGGAACAGGACAATTTCTTGTAATAGATCAGGAATTCACAGATTATATAGATATTCTGTAGAACTGTCTCTACTCTTCAGTGGCATCAGCCACTATATATATGATTATAAATATCAGAGATACAGAATAAAAATATTATCTCAACTTTAAGTATAGTGTCCCTTCTGCAACACTGGATTATAAATTCTTCAAATCATGAACTGTCATTTACTACATGTTTATACAGTGTTTAGCACAATGGGGCCCCAACTTTGTGGACAGACCTCTAGGAAGGGTGGGATTTTCAAAAGTTCTTGGTGTTGACCAAGCAGGTCCAGCTAACTTGCATCCAAGCTGGCCGAGGAGTTTGAAGGCCATTTATGGTGATTTTCAATAAATCTTGGAACCACTGGGAAGCTTCTAAAAAACTGTAAGAAAGCTAGTGTTGTGCCAATTTTAACAAAAGGGTAAATGGGGTGATCTGGGTAATTATTGGGCTGTCACCCTGATATGAATCCCAGGCAAAATAATGGAACATCTGACATGGACTTGATCAGTAAAGAATTAAAGAAGGGTGATATCAATAATGCCAATGAACATGGATTTATGGAAAATAGATCCTGTCAAACTAACTTGATATCTTTTTTTGGTGAGATTCCAAGTTTAGTTAATAAAGATAATAGAGTTGATGTAATATATTTAAATTTCTGTAGGACATTTGTCTTGGTACTGCACAATATTTTGATTTAAAAACTATAGCAATACAGAATTAGCATGGGACACATTAAATGTATTAAAAACTAACTAACTGACGGGTCGCAAAATGTAAACGTATATTGGAATCATCACTGAGTGGGAGTGTTTCAAATGGAGTCCTGCAGGGATCAGTTGTATGTCGTACGCTATTTAACATTTTTATCAATGACCTGAAAGAAAACATGAAATCATCACTGGTAAAGTTTATTGGGAGAATGGTAAATAATAAGGAGGACAGGTCACTTATACAGAGTGACCTGGATCGCTTAGTAACCTAGGTACAAGAAATGTTTTAATATGGCTACATGTAAAGTCATTAATGTAGGGAAAACTTGGAGCATGGGAGACTAGATCCTGGAAAGCAAT
Source organism: Chelydra serpentina (assembly GCA_037349315.1). Taxonomy (NCBI): domain Eukaryota; kingdom Metazoa; phylum Chordata; order Testudines; family Chelydridae; genus Chelydra; species Chelydra serpentina. Next base: position 20,209,757 of record JBAIAC010000059.1, on the reverse strand, counting down.
GACAAGAATGTCATGGTGGATCATCAGCTGAATACGAGCTCTAGGTGCTATGCAAACCTTGGATATATAAACAGGATTATCAAATAGGGTATGGCGGTTACATTAACTCTGTATTTGGCAATGGTGCGACCATTGTGTTACTGCAATAATGTGTCCAATTCTGGTGTCCACAGTTTGAGAAGGATGCTGATAAACTTGGAGAGGTTTCAAAAAAGAGTCCCAAGAATGATTAAAGGATTTGAAACCATGTGTTATAGCGAGAGACTCAAGGAGCTCATTCTATTTATCTTATTAAAGGGTTGACTTGATCACAGCTTATAAATGCCTACACAGGGACTAAGAATTTGATAATGAACTCTTCAATCTAGCAGATGAAGGTATAACAAAATCTGATTGCTGGACGTGGAAGCTAGACAAATTCAAAGTGAAATAAGGTGCAAATGTTTAACAAAGAGGATAATAACCATAGCAACAACTTACTCTGTGTTATGGTGGAGTCTCCATCACAGACCATTTTAAAATCAAGACTGGATATTTTTCTGAAAGATATGCTCTAATTCAAACAGGAATTAATTCAGGGAAGTTCTATGGCCTGTGTTGTGAAGGTGGTCAGACTGGATGATCACAATGGTCCCTTCTGATTTGATAATCTCTGAGCTCTGCTCCTGTTGAAGTTAATGGAAAAACTCCCATGGACTTCAGTGGGGATAGAATTAGACCAGTGCTAAACACTTTTGAAAATCTCACACTAAATTTTAATAATAATTAATAATAAATAAATGTTATAATAAATAGAAATTTAGAGATTAAAGAAGTATTTAATAAAACACTAAGAAATATATTGTAGGGATCAAGCCTGTATTTGTAGGAAGATGAATGACCTAATTTGTTTTTTCCATTTCTAATTTATATGCCTCTATGATTTATTATCATTTCACAGAGCCATTTTCATTGTCATTTCATTTTAACACTCTAATCCCAATAAAACATACCGTACAATGGGATGTGGAGCAGCTCAGAACAAAAGCACCATTGTCAGACCTCTGTGACTGGTCCTGATGGATATATGAAGGACATGGAGTTGCCATGTAACCATGCATGAAAACGGTCTAGTCCAGATTGAAATTAAAATGAGTTACCTTGCATGATGCTCCCCTACATTCATAGAGCTGCAATAAGGAAATAGCTTGCAAACCGGAGCTTAGTTAGTCTAAAACAGGAACTTGCCATAAATCAAAAAGGCTTTAGGGAAATGAGGTGCAGGACACACCTTTGCCATCTCATAAACGTAGCTAGCTTTTATCAGTTCGTGGCATGCAGCTGTCATCAATTCCTTCAATGCAGAGTGAAACATTTATTGTTTGTTCCTTTAAGAAACTAGGTGGCGACTGACACATGATGGAATTCCGTACCCCGCCTGTTTACTTTTGGGTTATAAAACCTTTTTAATAAGACTCCTGTACTTAACTCTATCATAGAAAGCCATGACATTTTCCAGATCTGAGTGGTCTTGGAGACATTTTAAAATATTTAAGCTATTCAGATCCAAGAGTAAACTAATATCACACCTGAGTGATGCATCAAAAATGTGGATATTTACATTAACCATTTGAGACTTCATGAAATTACATACAATTTCCCTCTTTTCAAAGACCTTTTGTTCCTTTCTGTGTCCAATCCCAAAACAAACCTCACTTTCCTTGCCTTCGGTCACCAGATTTCAATGTTGCTTTCCAGTTCAAGAAGAGAGTCCCCACCACAGCCCTGCCATTTTGTCAAGATCTTTTGAGTGAGGGCTCAGTGTATGGAAATTTTGAATCTGTGATCTAATTATATAATATTTGCTATTGCTTCTAGCTTTCCAAAAAATTCTGCTTAGGTTTAAATGTTGTCATGTTTATTATTCTTAGCTTAAAGGTGAAAATTTTAAGTACATTTGGTAAATTTCCTTTTTGATTATGTTTGAGGGTATTTTAATAAAAGGGGATACTTATAAGCTGTCATCCCCAGGGGAGGGCAGAGTTAAGGTTGTGGTGCGTGGGCTGTGTAGTATGGTAGCTGTAGTAGTGGTAAGTTGTGTGCCTATGAATGGAGGAACTGAAAGTATATACTGCTAGAGGGTGCAACTTTTTTATTTCTTGGCTTTTGTGGATTTATATCAGGTATGTTGTGTGTTTATTACCCTTAATTGTTTCACAACAAAGATTTTGCGTATTAATATAGAAATATTGTTCAGTAATAATGAAGTTAAAATCAGGAATGGAAATCAGGAGCTCTGTATGTACAGTATGTGATTCTCCTCTAATTTTTAACAGTGCTCTGAAAATGATTGTGGTGTTATGTAGGTGCACACATCTACAACATATATTTGGAGGACTGCATTCTGAAACACAAGATATGATGGAAGCTGTAAGTTTGAAGCTCTCATATATCCACAGAACAGGTAGAGTACAAGCAGTGGCAGTTCAAGCTTCTCCTCCTCACCTCACCATTGTATCTCAGTCCTGACATAGTGGAACCAATTCTAGGATTGAAAGAGCAACCTCATTCTCCATGCCCATTCAATCCTAGATATCTCTACTGAAACTAACATAAGGGTATCAATTAATCTAGCTGTGATTATGATTTTACTGAGATGGACACTTGTCTACAAGGAATTGTACTGAAAACACCATGTAGATGTCACATAGACCACTGAAACATCAACATACAGTAGTGACTTTTGGTCACTGCCATGATCTGGGTTTGATCTGAACTAGTAATCTAGATATAAAAAGTCTCCAGATCATATTAACAGTCCTTTAGAAATCTAGTTCTTCCAGTATAAATGCATTGTAAGCCATTTGATCCATGTAGTCCTTATGTGCAATCTTCTCAGCCATCTCTCCTTTTAACCTTTCCTCCTGTCATGCCTTACTTTTATGTACAATCATTAGAAAGACGGCCAGACTTACTGAGCTTCATTCTGTGCTAGGTATATGTGGGTGAATAGTCGTTTCCCTGCCTTTTAGATGGCATAACAGCAGGAAGCTTAGCTGCTTTGATATCCTTTTTTCCTCCACTGCACCCTCTACTCCCACCCTAGTTGCTGTATTCTAATGTTTTATGCCCTGGAGAATACAATGAACTCTAGGGGCTTGTCTACACTATCGCACGGGGTCAATCTAAGTTACACAACTTCAGCTACGTGAATAGCGAAGCTGAAGACAACGTACTTAGATCTTACCACGGTATCTTCACTGAAGTAAGTCAACAGCTGATGCTCTCACGTCGACTCCGCTTGTTCTCCTCCTTCTGGTGAAGTACTGGAGTCAACGGGAGAGCGTTCAGTGGTTGATTTATCACGTCTATATGAGATGCGATAAATCGACCCCTGCTGGATCGATCGCTGCCCACCGATGCAGTGGGTAGTGTAGACAAGCCCTAGGTTATACAATCCAGGGTATATGAAATTTGCACGTAATGTACAGTCTATAGTTTTACATACATAAAAGCAGGTACAGTGGTTGTCAATTTTAAAAATAAAAATTTACCAATAATTACCACACTATGGTGTCTCATTCACCACAGGTCTATAATTACTAGACAGTACTGTGTTACCCTGGACAACACAACACGTTAACTAATTATACCTGTTGTTTTTCTTAGTGGCAACCACAGTATGCTTACTGATTGTGTTATTTAACTCTCTTCACAATAGAGACCACACTATGAATGTCACCTATAATTTTGGGCACCTCAAAACAAGAAAGAGGTCCATGAAATGGAGGAAATTAAGAGAAGAGAAAAATATTTAAGGTGCTGGAGGGATTAATTAAAAATTGCGAAGAGGTACTTCTATGAAGCTTAGATAGATGACAACTAAAGCGGATTAGACAATCAAATTATTTCTGGGGTCCAGGAGTAATGGAATGAAATTGCAGAAAGGAAAATTCTGGCTGTAGATGTGAATACTCTGTGGAAGAGTCACGTAATGGAAATTCCATCACTTGAGCCACTTACAAATAGACTAGAAAAAGTAGAAAATAAACTGTAGGAAGAAATCCTGCAATTGCAGAGGAAATAGACGAATGTCTTCTAACTCTGATTTGTTCAAATGCAAACAATTTATTTGAATCACATTTGTTTGTTTATATTCATCACAATCTGTATTCGGATCTCCCTGGGAGAAGTTGCATAACTAGTAGCATATTGTTTTTTCTTGACACATTCCAGTGTTCACATTTATTTGCTTTTTCCTATGTGTTGAAATAACTTTTACAACATGAGAACAACATACTGCTAGTGTCTATAAAGATACAGTGTACAAAGGTAGATTAGTTCATAGGAAGGTTATATTTAAAGTAGCAAGGAAACAGAGGTGAAAAGGCAAATCTTTCTAATCAGAAAATGAATTATGTAAAGGAAATCAGCTGAGAACCTACTAATTACGTAAAGTCCACTCACTATGACCCCGATATGAAGAGAGATGGCCACAGTTGTTAAGATTTCAAATTAATTTACTTAGATAGTGGTTTTATACAAGGTTGGATTAACTCTCAAGTGTGGGTGCTAAACATGGGGTGCCTTTCCCTTCTCCCATAATGCCACTTCTCAAATAATTGCTAGAAGTGGGATTGGTGATTTTGCCGGCAGTCAGCATTTTCTGCAGGGCAGGAAGAAGGACTTTATTAAATCTAGACAGACCTGGATCCTTTTTTTTTAGGGATGATAATCATGTCCTGAGTTGGGAAATGGAGGGTGGAAGGGGTGACAACGTTGTGGGGGAGGCAAGAGGTCACACAAGAGAGAGCCAACATGGAGGGGATTGTGAGGAAAGGAGTGAGACAGACAGTATGGTGTAGAAGTGGAAAGAAATGGCAGGGAGGGAGAAATTTAACAAGGAACACTGTGACGATGTGTCCTGGAACACTCGAATTGTCCCCAAAGTTTGTGTTTTGTCTCCATTTTTATGTGAACCCTTGAAGACGCATCACTTAAAAATGTTACATCAGCCAGCTGAGCTTCTGAAATTAACAGCAGGGTTAGGAGTGTATGTGCCTGAAGGACCACCGCTCCACCAGATCTGTCACAGGTTGCAGCCTGCTTTCCCCACACTGGCCTTCTAGTAGAGCTGTTAAAAAAAATCCCACAAAAATTGATGTTTTTTCTAAATCTTTTGTTGAAAAAATGAAAATTCCCATGGAAAGCAGACACTTCTTGTGAAAATTTTCAGTTAATCAAACTGCAGTTTTCTGTAAAAAAAAAATTTTTGGACAGAAAATATTTGACCAACCTTCCACTGAGTTGACATCTGCTGCATAAGTCCTCAAGCCAAACCCCTCTCACAAACACACAGTGCCACGGGGAGGAAGAACATGGGGGAGGGGCTGCTTGGCTGCAGAGAGAGAGGAGTGGTCATACTGTTAATTACATTCCTCCTATGCGTGCTTACCTCATGTCCACACTGCCTGTTTTCAACCTCCCATCCATGGAGCTGACATTCACATTGGCAATGTGACCTTTGTTCATTCTGGCTAATTTAGGATAGTGTTTCAACAAAGGGAGTTCCTGAATATTATTTAATATACCATTGCCCCATCAAACATTGAATATCATGGTGTACTGTTTAGAAGTCTCTAAAGCAGCACTCTTGACTGTGGACACATGGAGAAATATTCGGCACAGTCACCATGAATTTCTTGAAGCACTCATATTCCCATAACATGAAGTTCTGCATATGCAAAATACGATGCATCATCGTCAGAACTTCCTTTCTGGAAAATCTTGACCAGAGACCAAAAATCAGTCACCTGATAAAAAAATTTAAAGGCCAGAATCTTGACTGTTGTAAACTGGTGTAGCTCCATTAATTGCAGTGAAGTTTACATCAGTTGAAGATTTGGCCCCACATTTCCATAGGCTGAGCCCGTAATTGGTACTCAAACAAATCAGCTTACCAGAAAATGTCTGCCTGAGATCAGAAATGGGTTTATCTGCAGCACCATGGACAGAGCATGAAAAAGGGAAAACTACCAAAACAAATAGGAGAAAAAAACCAACATAAAATGGAGTAGTGAGAAAGAAGCACATGCTTCACGACTCTCTTGTGGGCTCTGTTTTAACTGGATTACCAGTGGCAAATATCTGGCTATGTTTATCTACCACATAGGTGCTATTATTGACTCTGTTTCTGCATCAGATGTGCTTAGTTGACAAATAGATGTTCTTTCTAACTCAGCCATGCAAATTCAGTTTGGACTCTGAGAATCGTGCTTCTTTCCCATAATTTATGCATCCTCATGAGTAATAATGATTTAGACTTTCACCAACACCTGTGCAACCCTATTTTATTTAGTAGGGTTGCACAAGTATAACTGAGCAGAACTTACTGGACAATTCTGTTGAAGATTCATATGACAGAATTCAATCTGCAGTCATTCAGAGTTAGCCGTGTTGGTTCTACATGGCTAACGGAAGTAAAAAGCAGCAATACCTTAGTTTGGCTACAAAAGCTAGCACTAGAGCAGACCTTTGAGTAAGATCGTTATTAGAATCACCTTTCAGAGCAGAACTACATTTTAAGTCTGTCACCATGCCCTCATAAGCACTAACGGTCATGTTGCATAGTGAAACAAGTCAAGTACAGAACAGGATTTCCCAAAGCTGAGCACAGCTGACTTCTCAGTTTTCAATATGTTAATGGCAGTTTGGTTATTGTGGCAACGTTACCAATTATTAATCAAATTTTAGATGTGTGATGTGGGATAATATGCCTCTGGCACTAAACTTAATTAGGTATCCTAACAACTCATGTTGGATTGGAGGCTTACATTTCCTTGAGAAAACAAAACTTTCCCAGGTGTATTCAATATCTCTCACAGGGGGGCCATCATGGCGTGAATAGATATCTTAATACTCCATATTATAACTCTTCACCTGTAATTACTGAGCCCAAATGTCACTGTGACTAGTGTTTAAGGGTAGATATGCAAACTAAGTACTGGTAAAACTGGACTGGGGTAGGGAGAATGGGCTGTCTCTTCAGGAAATACATCTGCAGCCAGCATAGGTCATTGTAATTAAGTTAATAGATTCTTGCTGGAGTGTAACGAAAGAATAATGTGACAGATTGGGAAATATGTTTGTCAGTTTATGAATTCCTTTCTGTTTTGCACTGCAGAGCTACAATTCATTTGCAAACCTAACACCATTAATTTGGGCTTGAATAGGGACTGGGAGTGGCTATCAACATTCTATAGTCCTATCCTGTGTAGCAAATTAGTTCATTTTATCATCTTTCAACAGATGATCATTGATAGAGGGATGGTTCCTGCTGGGATTTCCCATGGAGTTGTCCCTTGGGGTCTTCCCACTTTTACCCTACCAGGGAACCTCTTTTATATTGTTGTTCTGACAACACCTAACACCTTATGCATACTCTTAAGTATGCATAAGGTGTGGTCAGACCAACACCTGGTGGGAAATGAGGTTGGTACTGGTAGAGCCATTGCATTTTAATGGCAGAGGTTGGAGCACAGAAAATCACCAGCAGGAGAAAAGAAACAGAAAATGTGTCAGAGCAGAGGCTGCTTTTAAAAGTGACATGCTCTCTAAACAAAAGAGGAGGCGGTCTATTACCAGAAACAGAAGACACAGCTAGAGAAGTAGAGACAGGGGGAGCTTTGCCTTTATTCAATGACACTGACCAAACCCAAAGACTCTCTCAAGAGTGGTGTCTCTCTTGGGCAGATTGTGTTCAGGCATTTATTGTTTTGCTTAGATGTGTAACTCTCCTGCGCTGTCCAGGAATAAAGTGTGATAAACTATAAACCAAGTGCCCATGGAGATGAATCTATGGGGAGCATGCACAAGCAATTGGGGATTCTTGGAGGTGCAGCAGTGGTTTCAGGAAGTAGGGCCGTTAGACAGCTGAGTCCCACAAATCATGGAAGGGAACGAGACAGGAAGTCTGCCCCGGCAGTATGTCTTGGAGGCCAGAGCTAGAAACAGTGTCTGGACTCTGCCTAGGTGCAGCTGGCTTGGTACTCATGGGATCCAGAGTTGGGTCTGATTATCATAGTCTGGTGACCAACCATTAGGGGAGCTCAGCCAGGTCTGTGACAAATGGGAAGAATGATTTTCTTACAGGAGCAAAGACTCATACTAAGGTAGCTCTTTGGTAGGTGACAAAAGAGGAGGAAGTTGGCTTTTGAGTAGAGGGCAGAAGGCCAGATTGCTCTACGTACCATGGAAGGAATTACCTTTGACCATATTTCCGTAACTTAATCTAAAATCTAATTAGCAATTGGGACAAATGAATCTTGATATGATGAGACAATAATTTGTTTGTTTAAAGTATTTTTATCTCTTTTTTAAAAAAACATCTTATTTTGCAAGGGAATTTGATTATAGGTTTGGAATGTCTACATGCTTAAAAAATTTCTGTCAAAATTGTTTTTCACTATCATATTTCTGCGAAGTGTCTGCTTTGACTTTTGATCAAAAAACTAAAAACCTGAATACAGAAAAGTTTCATTTTCAGGTTTTTGCTTAAAAGTTCAAATTGTTTATGGAACATTTTTACAAACAATTTTACTTTGTTATCAGCAACACTTTCCATTGTGGACGGGGGATGGAGAAAGCCATTTTCCAAACACATCCACTGCAGTTTTGTCGCTGAAGAAAAAACACCCAGATTACCTAAAAATGGGAGTTTAAGGGAAGAGTTCTGAAAGCTGGGGCACTCCACTCCTGTCTCAGTCCAAGCCCAAGGAAGAAAGGCTCCTTTTTCAGTGAGGGCTGAGTTGCACAAAGTAAACTCACCAGAGGAGTAAACAAGAGACAAGGAAGAGAAAGAAATAGAGGAAAGGCCCATAGTTAGTTATCCTGAAACTGACTTTACCATGAACATGTCATTCCAGTGACATAGAAAGGCTGCATTTTATTGGGAAGTGCTGCTTCACTTAGTTTTTGAAGAGCTCATGCTTTGAATGGGCATGATACAAAGCCCACTGAAGTCAATGGAAGCACTCACAGTGACTTCAATGAGCTTTGAATAAGGTCTTGTGTGCTTGGTTGCATTTAACAAGTCTGCACATACATATTTGTGGCTGCTGCTTTTCCTGCTAACTAATCATTGTTTTTCACAGCTATTATTTACTTACTCTTGTTTATATTCTAGATGGTTTCAGATGTATATTCCATTTCATGAGATGAACTTGGTGAACAGATGGATTTGGGGGAACAGGAGTAGGTAGGCAATGATGATGAAAGGCTTTATAAGACTTTCCATCAGGCGTGTTATTTCTGCACCCGAGGAAAATATTTTTCCAATTTCATCCCTGAAATGTCAGTCTTTGCTCTAATACAGTCCACTTTGTCAAACATTTTATTAATTTTGGACTGTGTAGACAATTTGGAAGCTAGGTCTTTTGTCTTTATTTTCATTACTTTGTATTTTACTCTTCTCCATTTCTGTCCTTGTGTCTTGGTTGAATCTGAGGGAAATAGGTGCTTTTGGGCAAATAATCGATCCCTGTTTGAACTGCCTTGAAGAGATAATAGCTATTTACCATGCATAATATATACAAGATACACCTTCTTAGTAAGTTAAATAAACCCCTTGAGCATGGTAAGTAAACCAGTACAAGAAACTAATCTTTTGTCAATATTAAATTCACTCCACGATACTCGGTTTTATATTTTTTTTTGTAAATTTACTTTGTGCATTGGGTGTCACCTAAGTATACAGTATTGCACAAATGATAGTATATAGTGTGTGTCACCGAAGTATACAGTATTGCTCAAACAAATTGATATTGGCCTTTTAAAAGTAATTCCAGTACATCCGTAATAAGTGAGAAGGCATGCTGCTATTGTATAATTCCCTTCCCTGTACATAGGCAAATAACCTTTTGGTATAGTTAAAAACCGGTTCTTTATCTCTTGTTTATATTTGCTATATTCCGTATAGTTTTTCTCTGACAATTTTAAGTGGGTTGCATGTAAGGGACCAGGAAATTGATGGGTTATTGTTACCTTGAAAATGATATTTGCCTGGAAAAGTTTGACATAGGTTATCAGTAATGCCTAACATTACTAAAAGTGAAAGAAGTTAACAAAAAATGTTCCCCATTATATTTGCCAGCCAGGTAGTGCCTGATCCAACAGCCATTGAAGTGAATGGGAGTCTTTCAAACTAATTTCAGTAGCTTTGAGTAAGTTGTCCTGACAGTTTGTCCCTTGCTGAAAAGATTCTTGTAAAAATTAAAAATAAAAATATCATTATATATTATTGAAAATATGCTGTATCAGATTCTGAAATTTGTTGTAATTAGACAATAAAAAACTATTCAAGTTAGTATCTTTTTACTGCCTGTATTTAAGAGGAAGATTGGCTGAAAAGACACATGTCTATGAATTCATACATCTGAATTTTCACAAATGTATTGAATGGGGAAATCTTTCCTTAAAGATTTAGACAACGTGTGGACGGTAACTTTAGTCAGCTTCCAGGCATTTTTCAGATTACTACTAAATGTCATGTAGCATTGTGGAGAACATTAGGTAATCTGTTGAGTTACTTTATGTATGGGGTTGTAGGAAGTAGAACCCATGGTTGAACATGAGACAGTGATTTAACATCTGAGGTCTGTGTAAAAGCCCATTAGGTTGCTAGGAGCCACCCTGAAATTTTTGTTCAAATGCCGACATTTGAGCGAGGACTAGTGGAAGGAATAGTTGAGGGTTGCTGGCTGGAGGAGGATTTTACTGGCTGAAGGTGACTGGATAGACCTTAGAGTCACCAAAGACTAGTCTCTTCATGGACTGCATCCAGGCTAGTGGGAATGTGGTTTTGAGACCATATTTGGAGGACATAGGACCCAACAGCTACTGAAAAGGAAATTTGAACTGGGATCAGATAAGACTCTCCTGTGCTTGAGATGGTAAAGAGGGCACATATATATATGAACAGTAACTGAGTTCATTCATGGATTGCTTGTAATTAAGAAAGTAAGAATTTGCTTTAAAAAAGTCTGGAGCACAACTGTGATAACTGAGTTTTCCTGCAAGCCTTCAAAGAACACCTAATGCATTTATCAGAAACATCCCTGAGTACAGGGTCTTTGGAATAAGGCAGCAGAGTGAGGGGTGACAAAATAGAAAATTTCCAAGTCTGAAGGTTGGTAATGGCAGCAGTTACCCAAGATCAGGGAGTAGGAAACATGGAGTCATGACAAGCACCTTCTTCAAGAGTCTTTCTCATTCAATCTCTCCTTTTCCATGTTGTCCAACCTTCAGTCCCTTGTGGTAATCCTGTATCAGAGCCTGGCCATTTAGCCTCATTTTGTGTGGCTGAATGGACTACTTTTTAATGGAGAAAGTGGATACAGTGTAGAAGAAGCCCCTCCCCATGCCATCTGAACATAAAGTTGTTGGACGAGTGTGACTATTTGGCTTCAATACGTGGAGTTTAAATGGCTAAGTGTGAAGTCTGGCTTATGGAAAATTATCTAAAGCCTTGATGCTGGAAGGGACTTGATGTCAAAATGGAAACCCATTGAAATGAGTGAGGTTCTGGCAGGTCAAGAAGACAGGACCCTGATTCAGGAAAGAATTTAAATAATTTAGCACATAAAGACTGTGCTTAAATGTAAGTATGAACATTTAGGAACAAAGAATGGGGGCTCTTCTCTGGGAACCTGAACTCCCAGTGTGACTAGGGTGACCAGATGTCCCAATTTTATAGAGACAGTCCCGATTTTGAGGTCTTTTTCTTATATAGGCTATTACCCCCCATCCCCGTTTTTCACATTTGCTGTCTGGTCACTCTAAGTGTGACACTGTGGTCAAAATGGCTAGTATGAGCCTGTGATTTATAAACAAGGGGAATATCAACCAGAAATAGGAAGGTTATATCTGGCTGTGTATTTGGCACTGCTGTGACCATTACCAGAATATTGTGTCCAGTTCTAGTGTCCAAAGTTCAAATTCAAGAAGAATATTGAAAATTGGAGAGGGTTCAGAGAATGATTAAAGGATTGGAAACCATGCCTTTTAGTGGAAGAATTAAGATTAGTCTATTTATTTTATCGAAGATAAGAATAAGGGGTGACTTGTTCACAGTCTATAAATACCTATATGGGGAACAAAATTTTGATAGCAGAGTTCTTCAACCTAGCTGACAAAGGTATAACGACATCCAATGGCTGGAAGTGGAAGCTAGACAAATTCAGATTAGAAATAAGGCACACATTTTTAACAGTGAGGGCAATTAACCACTGGAATAATTTACCCAGGGTTCTGGTGTATTCTCTATCATTGGAAATTTTAAAATCAAGAATGGATGTTTTTCTAAAATTATATGCTTTAGTTCAAACAGGAATTAATTCAGGATAATCCTATAGTTTATGTATGTTATTCAGGAGATCAGACTAGATTATCACAATGGTCCCTTGTGACTTTATGATTTATGAATCTATGAAAAATATGTGCTTAAGTGCTGCCCTATTCAGGGCAGCATTTAAGCATTTGCTTACAATTAAGCACATATTTAAGTGGTGTCCCAAAAAGGGATGCTTTCCAGAACTGGGGTCTCAATGGGGATAAATCCAAGGAAAGCTAATTTACTGCCAAAATATTGTAATCAACGAACTTTTATCCTACATGGCTGTACTCAGCTATACTGGATGAAGTCTTAGTTATACAGACAGCCCTTACAGATTTATGAAAAAATACCATTCCTCTGCAATTTTTCTGCCAACGTATTTATCAGTATATTGTCAGCGAGGATAACTAATGCTTGTGTTAAGCAGAGGAAAATTATTATATGCACCTTACTTCTTTCTGCCTGTTCTCTCCATTCCTGTCCAGTTCTACCACTACTTAGTTTGCATATCTACTTTTAAACACAGGTTCGGGAAGAGCAATCACAGGTGAATAGTTCCAGCATTGCATAAGAGCTCTATTCACACCCTGAGGGACTACTCTCTGAGAGGTATTGATTCTGTCTGGGAAAGTTTTGTGTCCTCAAATAAATTGAAGACCCTTGTCCAACACGAGCGTTGGGGCAGAAATAATATATTACACTCCTATTTCAGGTTTCAGAGTAGCAGCCGTGTTAGTCTGTGTCAGCAAAAAGAACAGGAGTATCATAGAATATCAGGGTTGGAAGGGACCTTAGTAGGTCATCTAGTCCAACCCCCTGCTCAAAGCAGGACCAATCCCCAATTTTTGCCCCAGATCCCCAAATGGCCCCCTCAAGGATTGAACTCACAACCCTGGGTTTAGCAGGCCAATGCTCAAACCACTGAGCTATCCCTCCCCCCAAAATATTTATGATTTCGCCCTATTATCATATATGTCAGTTCATTGCCGTGGCACTCTTGCGGTTGGATGTTCTGTCCAAAACCTTCCAGAAGCTGGTGTGTGTTCATGTTTCTATGGTTGGCTGATGTCACTATGGACCGAATTCCCTCTTACATTCTATTTCCATTTCTCAAAATTTATGGCTTACCTAAGTTTTTGTATGCCAAAATTTGTAGGCCTCATGCTTACTGCTGAAGCCAATGTCTTACAGGATACAAGTCTGTAGGTTCCTTGCATTACTGCTAAATATAATAAAGCAGAATATAATGCAAAGCAGTGAATATGATAGAGGTAAGCTGGCCCACTGGGCTACACACCTTACCTGCTGGGTTTGCAGAAAGTAGTGGCTTTCTTTTAAAAGAAGTCTTGATTTTAGTGGCCCCAGTGCTCAGAAGTAGATCTATTTCAGCATTCTTCCTAAACCTATTTCTTACAAAACCACTCTCCTTGTCCCAGTCCTTGAATGAAATAATAGATCATAGATTCTAAGGCGAAAAGGGACCGTTATTTTTTTTTTTTAGTTAGTACTCAGAGACTAACAAATTTATTTCAGCATAAGCTTTCATGGACTACAGTCCACTTCTTTGGATGCATAGAATGGAACATACAGTAAGAAGATATTTATACATTCAGAGAAACATGAAAAGGTGGAAGTACCCATACCAACTGTAAGAGGCTAATTAATTAAGAGGAACTATTATCAGCAGGGGAAAAAACTTTTAAAGTGATAATCAAGATGGCCCATTACGGACAGTTGACACAAAGGTGTGAGGATACTTAACTAGGATACTTAAGTAGGGGAAATAGAGTCAATTAACGTAATGACCGAGCCACTCCCAGTCTCTGTTCAAACCTAAGTTAATAGTGGTATCTAGTAAATTCTCGCTCCAGCCATTCTTCTGTGGAGAATTTATGACTCTTTCTTCTTTCATATGGATAACATTTCTATTTAACTGACGCGGAACAACAATATTTAGGGTATCAAGTCCTGCATATCTCAGCTATCAACAGAATTACACAAACTCCTTGCGAGAGATCATGGAAACCTTGATTATGTGATGCATTCACATTTTGGAGAAGAGCATTCCATTTTTCTCTTTCCTGAACAGTACTATCTGGATTTACAGTACATAGAGTAGGTTCTTTATCTTTTCAACCATTGTGTACAGAACCGGATCTATAATTTACAGTACTCGCAAAACAGGGTGGGGAGAAAGATCAACGTCAAAGACAGAATTATGCCTATCTTGTATCTGAGCCTTCCAGCTGCCACACACATTTTCCAGGACAGTATTAGCTTATCATTAATCCTTCAGTCATCAGAATGATCACAAATAAACACTGAACCAAAACATAACTGTAGCTTTTCTTGTTTTAATAAGCTTTCTGTGAAAATAATAGTATGCATATTTGATAAAACATTGGAGAACAAGCATTAGAAAACATACTATAGAAAAACATCTGGTCCTGACAGGGGAAGGTAGGAATGGACTAAATACCCTAATAAGTCTTCTCCATCTGTCAGTTCTATGGTTTTAATTACAACATGTATAAAGACATGTCTATCAAAATGCAATATATCCTACTGAAGTACTTGCCCTCAGTTTCCTGGAATCACAGAATTCTCCAGATACTAGAGTAATATTACATACTCTATCAGCTGCAAGATGTAGACAACATGGAAATGGATAAGAGAGAGAGAAGATGAGGCACCACATTAATATATAGCAGCTGAAAATCTGGCCCTAAATGCTTAAGGATATCACTCCTAACCATTAATTTCTAGGAATTTGCTAGTTTAATTCATAACCTCTCCTTTTAATGTAACTTTTGATAGCATAAAGATAAAAATTATAGAATGGCAAATTAAAACACAATTTTCTAGACTTCCCTAATTTTTCTTTCTTTCTTCCCTTCTTCTTAAATGTGTTTGGCACATTAATTTATTTACATTACAGTAGGTCCATAATGATATAGAGAACCCATTGCTTTCAGTGCTGTAAAGACACATACTAAGAACATTGTTGCCTCTTTAGGAAAAGGAATATCTAAAGTCACAATGTAAAGAAATGAGGGAAAGAATTTTTATAACCCTAAATTACAGATAGGGATCCGAGGCACAGAGAGACAAAGTGACTTGTCCCAGATCACACAGGAAGTCTGTTCAGTGCCAGATTCCACCTAACAGGTATATTTGGATTTATATTAAGAGGAAGAGGAAAAAGATTTAAGTAAAACAAGATTCAGATTTATCATGATTCCATTGTAGCTATCCTCAGTGCTTCGGCTGGACAGGTAGAGATAAGAAAATGGTAAATTTGAAAGCAAATAGGCGGTTGCATAAAATAAATTTTCTCTGCCTAATTCAAGCA
This sequence comes from Chelydra serpentina, assembly GCA_037349315.1. Classification (NCBI taxonomy): domain Eukaryota; kingdom Metazoa; phylum Chordata; order Testudines; family Chelydridae; genus Chelydra; species Chelydra serpentina. The sequence goes on along the minus strand of JBAIAC010000059.1, from coordinate 20,194,035 downwards.
CTAGTTACCCTTTTCTGGAAATGTACTGCTAATCAATGTCCTAGAAAAATTGCAGTAGAATGGTAATGTTCAGGAACTCTGTAAGGGATGTTTCTCTAACTAAGGCCTGGTCTACACTAGGACTTTATGTCGAATTTAGCAGCGTTAACGCGATTTTACCCTGCACCCGTCCACATTAGGAAGCAATTTATTTTGACATAAATGGCTCTTTAATTCAATTTCTGTACTCCTCCCCGACGAGGGGAGTAACGCTAAATTCGACATGGCCATGTCGAATTCGTGGTACTGTGGACGTAATTCAATGCTAATAGCTCCGGGAGCTATCCCACAGTGCACCACTCAGTGGATGCTCAGGACAGCAATCCGTATTAGGATGCTCTGACCTGCCACTCAGGAAAAGCCCCGGGAAAATTTGAATTCCTTTTCCTGTCTGGCCAGTTTGAATCTCATTTCCTGTTTGGACATCGTGGCGAGCTCAGCAGCACTGGGAACGATGCACAGCTCTCCAGCAGAGGTTACCATGCAATCCCAGAATAGAAAGAGGGCTCCAGCATGGACTGATCGAGAAGTTTTGGATCTGATCACTGTGTGGGGAGATGAATCCGTCCTATCCGAGCTCCGATCCAAAAGACGGAATGCAAAAATTTATGAGAAAATATCCCAGGCTATGACGGAGAGAGGATACAGCCGGGATGCAACGCAGTGCCGCGTGAAAATCAAGGAGCTGCGACAGGCGTACCAGAAGACCAAGGAGTCCAACGGACGCTCCGGATCGCAGCCACACACTTGCCGTTTTTACGAGGCACTGCATGCTATGCTCGGTGGTGCTGCCACCACTACCCAACCAGTGTCCGTGGACTCCGACGACGGGGTCTTATCTACGGCCACGTCGTCGGAGGTTTTCGTGGACGGTGAAGATGAGGAAGGAGAGGAGGAGGACGAGGCAGTCGACAGCGCTTTCAATGCTGATTTCCCCGACAGCCAGGATCTATTCATCACCCTGACTGAGATCCCCTACGAACCCTCCCAAGGCAGCATCCCTGACCAGGAATCAGGCGAAGGATCAGCAGGTCAGTGTTTTAAACATTTATTTGGAATACAATAGGCATGGTGTATAAGCACTGTGTTTGTATTGCTTAATTGGCCTTAGGCGCTTCAGCTTTGAGTCGTTTTCCAGTGCAACTACCCGAAAAGTCTGTCAATATGTATGGGGATAGAGGAGAAATCCCCATCGGAGATCTCTGCGAAGCTCTCCTGGAGGTACAATGAAAGCTTTTGTATCAGGTTCCCAGGGAGAGCGGCCTTATTGTCTCCTCCATGGTAGGATACTTTCCCACGCCATGCAAGCTGCAGGTACTCTGGTATCATTGCCTTGCATAGCATGGCTGCATACGGCCCCGGGGTTTGCTGGCATTGACGCAGCATGCAGTCTTTCTCTGTCTCCGTAATCCTCATCAGAGTGATATCAGTCATGGTGCCCTGGTTTGAATTAGTGGTTTCTTTAGTATAGTGAATTCTTCCTTTTTCCTTTAAAGAAAGACACCCAGCGGTTTCCATCCACGCGGGGGGGGGAGGGAGTTGGGAGGCTAACCATTCGAACTTAGTGGTGCGCAGGCAGGGAGAGTTGCCAGGACCGGCCACATGGAGGGGGGGAAAGGGTACGTGAGCCGTTCAGACAGAGCAGTTCGCGGGCACTTTCAGTTCCCGGGAGCGGCCACACGGAGCGGGGATAAAGGGTAGGTGAGCCGTTCAAACAGAGCGGTTCGCGGGCACTTTCAGTTCCCGGGAGCGGCCACGCGGAGGGGGGGGATAAAGGATTGGCGAGCCGCTGTAGATGAGCGGTTTGGGCAGCAGCAGGAACTGGCCGCCGCCAGGAACAGTGATTGAAACATGGGAGTAGAGCACTGCTGTGAAGTAAGCTCTCAGCAGTCCAAACTCAACAGCTTACCATGGTCTCCAGAGAGCAGATTTCCAGTGTTCAGCAAGGCTTCTGGGATCTGTACACCGGGACCCCAGACACTCAGGATAAAGACATAATATTCGACCTTGTAGTAAGTGGACATGTGATAGGTACTGTGCTTGGTCTTATTCACAGGGAAAGAGTATAGGCATTGTTCTGGAAAAAGTATCTTTCTGAGGAATTTACTCCCTTTATCTCATCCCACAGCTGCGAGTGTCTCCCGCCCTACCCGTGGATCACCCTCCCAGAGGCTTGCGCTGATCAGGCGGCGCAAAAAGAGAACCCGGGACGACATGTTCTCAGAATTGATGGTCTGTTCCCGAAAGGAGGCGGCACAGCGGAGAGAGGACGTCTCAAGGTCCGAGCGAGCAGTCAGCGAACGGGAGCAGAGGGCTGAAGCTCGTGAGGACAGGTGGCGGCAGGAAGACCAGCAGGCGACTCAAACGCTGCTGGGACTAATGAGGGAGCAAACTGACATGCTCCGGCGCCTGGTAGACATTCTCCAGGAGAGGAGACAGGAGGAAAGAGCACCACTATATGTTATTTTCAACCGCCCTCCCCTGCCACAAAGTCCAATCCTCCACTCACCCAAAGTCACTAGAACGAGGGGAGGCAGGGGCCGTGGAAATAATCACTCCTCCCCTGCAGACTGCTCCAGTAGCAGAAGGCTCTCATTTCCAAAACTTTAGATGGGTCCTTTCCCTCCCTCCAACCGCACCCCACAACAGTTCCCTGCCCAGGTATCATCTAAAAAATATGCTCCCCTTAATAAAAATGTTTGTTTTGCACAGTGCTGTTTCCCTGACTTTCTTTCACAGGACGGTTTGGTTTTGGGGGAGTGGGTAAGGGGGTTTGTTATTAGCGACGAGAGGCGCCAGAACCAGGGTACAGACAGGGGGAAAGGATCAACATAAAGTCACTCTCACATTGCATGCACTGGGCACACTTGTCATTCTGGGAGGGGGTTGTCTTGTTCTCTATGGGGGGGGGGCCCTGTGACTTTCTGGTGGGGGAGGGTGGCAGCAGATCTTTTGCTGCCGGCGATAGCCTGCATGACAGATCCATGCAGCAGGGGATCTGTGGCCGCAATCCATGGCCAAAAAGTCACAAAGGCCCCACCACACAGAGTTGCGAATAGGAGGGGTTGATGGCTCCCTTGAAACAAGCAATCCAGCACTTCGGACTGCTCTGGGAGCAGGAGCATGTCATTCCCCGAGTTTGGAAGCGTACTTTCCAACACTCCACCCGCTCCCCAACCGCGGTATGCATCCCAGGTTAAACCCTTAACCGAGAAATCAGTAATAGAGACGGTTTTAATAAACAATGTTTCCTTTATTATACTTTTAAAGCGTTGAGTGAAGGGGGGGAAGGGGGTTGGTAATTGGAGAGGATAGGCAACAGAAACTGGGTAAAGAAACGGGGGCAGGTTCAGCTTCTGTTTAAACAAGTGTAACAGTCACTGGTTACCCCGCTCGCTCTGGAAGCTAGCTTTCCAAGCTTCCTGGATGCGCAGCGCATCCCGCTGTGATCTTCTAATCACCCTGGTGTTCGGCTGTGCGTAATCAGCAGCCAGGCGATTTGCCTCAACCTCCCACCCCGCCATAAACGTCTCCCCCTTGCTCTCACAGAGATTGTGGAGCACACAGCATGCTGCAATCACAATGGGGATATTTGTTTGGCTGAGATCGGAGCGAGTAAGTAAGCTTCTCCAATGACCTTTCAGACGGCCAAAGGCACACTCCACCACCATTCTGCACTTGCTCAGCCGGTAGTTGAAGAGCTCCTTTTCAGTGTCCAGGGCTCCTGTGTATGGCTTCATGAGCCAGGGCATTAGCGGGTAGGCTGGGTCCCCGAGGATCACTATAGGCATCTCCACATCCCCAACAGTTATTTTGTGGTCCGGGAAATAAACACCCTCTTGCAGCCGTCTAAACAGACCAGAGTTTTTGAAAACACGAGCATCATGAACCTTGCCCGGCCATCCGACATTGATGTTGGTAAAACGTCCTTTGTGGTCCACTAGTGCTTGCAGCGCCATAGAAAAATAGTGCTTTCAGTTAATGTGCTTTCAGTCACTGGCTGCCCTGGTGGTCCGGTCCCAGGATAGGGATGTGTGTCCCATCAATAGCCCCGCTGCAGTTTGGGAATCCCATAGCAGAAAAGCCATCTATGATCACCTGCACGTCTCCAAGGGTCACTACCTTTGAGAGCAGCAGGTCAACGATTGCATGGGCTACCTGCATCACAGCAACCCCCACTCCAAATTGATTCGCGACTGACTGGTAGCTGTCAGGAGTTGCAAGCTTCCACAGGGCTATGGCCACTCGCTTCGGGATAGTCAGGGCTGCTCGCATCCAGGTGTCCTGGCGCTTCAGGGCAGGGGACAGCAACTCACAAAGTTCCAGGAAAGTGCCCTTACGCATCCGAAAGTTTCGCAGCCACTGGGATTCATCCCAGACCTGCAGCACTATGCGGTCCCACCAGTCAGTGCTTGTTTCCCTTGCCCAGAATCGCCGTTCCACAGGATCAACATGCCCCATTGCCACCATGATTTCTATGGGCCGGGGTCCCGTGCTTTGCGAGAGGTCTGTGCCCCTCTCAGAGTTCATGTCCTCCCGGAGCTTCCGTTGCCTCCTCGCCTGAGTTCTCTGCATCTGCCTCTGGAAAAGGTGGACGATAAGGCGCGAGGTGTTGACAACGGACAGAACAGCAGCGATAATCGCGGAGGGCTCTATGCTCGCTGTCCTGTGGCGTCCGAGCTGTCAATCACTGGAAAAGGGCGCGAATTAATTGCCCGCCGGCGCTTTCACGTAGGGAGGGCGGGAGTGTGGGTCGAGTGACGACATTTACCTATAACCACCCTTGACACATTTTTGGCCCCAGAAGGCACTGGGGGCTACACCCAGAATTCCAGTGGGCAGCGGGGACTGCGGGAACTGTGGGATAGCTACCCACAGTGCACCGCTTGCAATGTCGACGCTTGCCCCGTTACTGTGGACTCACAAATTCGAATTAATGTCCTTGCTGTGGATTCGCATGATCGACTTTGCAATATCGGTTTCACAAGTTCGGTTTAAGAAAAATCGAACTAGTCTCGTAGTGTAGACATACCCTAAGACTTCATTCAGAATAGCTGAGTACTGACACACACGTTGTAAAAGCTCAGGTGAAATCTGATTGTATTATCTTGGCAGTAAATTGATTGTCTCTGGCTCTAAGACCACACTCGAGGCTCCAATTCAGGAAAGCAGCCCTATTCAGGACATTTTAAATACACGATCCTTCTGCAGGTGAACTCTTTGTCCTGCTCAGATCTCAATGGCTTCAGTGGGAGTACATCTGCATGGAGTCCCTTCCAGGATCAAGGCCAAGGCTTGAAAATAATTTTCTACAAACCACCTGCATGAAGTTTCTTCCAGCATCAGGGCTTTAGATACTTTTCTACAAGCCAGACTTCTCACTGAGCCATTCAGACCCCACATATTGAAGCTGCATATTCATTAATCCCATAACTTTCAGTTCAGATGGCCACAAGAGGGGCTTCTTCTACCCTGTATCCATCTTCTCCATTAAAAATTATTGAGTTGACAACAAAAAATGAGGCTCAATGGCCAGATTCTGATACAGGATTATCAAAAGGAACTAAAGACTCCTAGGCTGGACAACCATGGAAAGGGAGAGATTGAATGAGAAAAATAAAAAATGATTGAAGATGCTATAACAAATTTATTTGTAATCTGAAATTTTCCATGAGCCAACTAATATTACTATCTACTAATTTTATAATTCTTTATGGGGAAGTGTTCTTCTTTTTCATGCAGGATATTATGGAAATTCAGATGTGTGAATCAATGGATGCATGTGTCTTTTCAGACAATCTCCCTCTAAAACACGTAGTAAAAAGGATGCTAAATTGAATAGATTTTTAATTGTCTAGTTTCAACAAATTCCAAAATCTGATACAGCATATTTTCAGTACAAGATACTGATATTTTTAGTTTATCATTTTAATTTTTACAAGCAAGGAAAAAACCTCTCAGGACACCTTATCCAAAGCATGTTGAAATCTGTGTAGAAGACTCCCATTCACTTCAATGGGTTTTGGATCTGGCCCCAATTCACTGACAACTGTAAAGGGCAACAATGAAACTGAGAACTCACAAAATTTTGTCAAATACACAAAAGGAACAGACTAACCATATAGAGGGCTTGTTTTGTTTTTTGCTAATTTCTTTCAATTTTAGTCATTTTAGGAGTTACCTGTAAATATTTTAGGCAGAAATTTTTCAGTCAAATGTCATTTTCAAGTTGACAATGACCCTTTAATTTCTAGGTTTCTTATATGAAAGCCACTTGCAATCATCAACCATGTGGAATATAGTAAACATGAGGAAGAGATAGATAAACTGGTTTTTAAACATACAAAAGGCTATTTAATGAGGTAAGGGAAGGGGTTTTATACATCAATGGTGTGCACCCTCATTTATTACGGATGTATTGAAGTTATTTTTAAAAGGTTAAGGTCTATTTGTACAGTACTGTATACTTAGGTGACACTCACTGCATACATGCATTTGTGGAACACTGTTTACTTATGTGACAAGCAATACACAAAGTAAGTTATAAGAAACCATTAACCAGAATATCCTGGAATTAATTTAATATTGACAAAAGATTAATCTAGACAATGTATTATGTATGGTTCCTGGGAAATGGGTGTTATATCTTCAGAGTGACTGAAAGAGAAGGGGCAAAAATGGAGAAGAGCAAAATACAAACCGCCCAAAATATAAACAAGTCTAAGCAAAGAATAGAGGTGAAAACTGGCAAGTAGTTAGCAGGCAAAGCAGCAATTGTAAAAGTGTACGTGCAGGCTTAGTAAATTCAATCAAGTACACAAGACCTTATTCAAAGCTCATTGAGTCTTTCCATTGACTTCAATGGGCTTTACAGTATACCCATTCAAAGCATGCACACTTCATCAGTCATGAGACACAGCACTGCCCAGTAAAATGCAGCCTGTCTCTATATCCCTGGAGTCACATGTTCACGGTAAAAGTCAATTTCAGGATGGCTGTTAATTAGGGGCCCTTCCTCCACCACTTTCTCTTGCTTGATCTCTTGATGGCCCCTTTTCTTCTCTAGTGAGTGCCTGCTTTTGCCTTGTGGCTAGGGTGACCAGACAGCAAATGTGAAAAATCAGGACAGGGGGTGGGGGGTAAGAGGAGCCTATATAAGAAAAAGACCCCAAAATCAGGACTGTCCCTATATAATCGGGACATCTGGTCACCCAACTTGTGCAACTCTGCATCTGTAAACTGGGAATAATAATACTTCCCTACCTCACAGAGATGTTGTAGAGATACCTACATTAAAGGTTTTGCGGTGCTCAGATCTTATAATAATGGGGTCACATAAGTACCATACATAGGCATAAGGAGTTACATAAGCACCATACATAGGCACTTATTTTCTTTCTGCCTGAGTTCCCTCTCTGTAATTTAGGTTCATAATAATTCTGTTTTCCAACCCTTTTATATTGTGAGTGTAGATAGTCCTTCCTCTGAAGCGCTTACAATGTTTTTCCTATGTGCCTCTACAGCACTGAATGCAACTGGGCATTGATGCTATTTTGGGCCTCTAATAAGGTAAATAAATGAATCTGCAAAATTGACATTTAATAAAAATAGGAAAAAAGAAAAATTAGGGAAGAGTGTTGGTTTATTTTATTTTTATTTTTGTGTTATGAAAAATGTGCATTAAAAATAAACGTTATGAATTAAACTAGCCAGTTCCTGGGTGTTAAAAGTTAGCAATGCTATCTCTTATCCTTTAGGGCCATATTCTCAGCTGGTGTCAATCAGTGTCACAACTCATCTTTTCTCTCCTTTTTCCTATCCATTTCCACATTGCCTATGTCTTGCAGCTGATAAGGTTTGTAATGTTACCCCAATGTCTGGAGAATTGTGTGATTCCAGGAAACTGAGGGTAGGCACTCCAGTGGGATGTAATACATCTTGAATATACACACTTTTACACATTTGGGCCCAGGTCCTCAAAGATATTTAGGCACCAACTCCTATTGAAATCAGTGTGGATTAGGCACCTAAGTATCTTTGAGGATCTGGTCCTTAGACATTAAAACCATGGAATCACAGAAATAAGGGGTAGAAAATATTTATTAGGTTAACTAATTTTTTCCTCCTTTCCTTTGTCATGTCAGGACTCTTCTCTATGGTATGTTTTTTAGTGCTTGTTCTCCTATGCTTTGTCCAACTACTGCTTTTATAGAATACTTATAAAAACCAGAAAAATTTAAGTTCTGTTTAGGTTCAGTGTTTATCTGTGATGTATTTTCTGATGATTTAAAGTTTAATGATAAGCTACTGTTGTCCTAGCAGTGTGTAGCAGCTGGAAGACTCCGATACAAGCTAGGCATATTTTTGTATTTGATGTTGTCTGTCCCTTGACTCTATGTGGTGAGCACCATAAATTATGGATTTAGTTATGTACACAATGGCTGAAAAGATGAAAAGCGTACTGTAAGCACTGTAAATCCAGTGCAGGTTCAGGACTAGGAAGAGAAAAATGGAATGCTTGTCTCCAGAATGTCAATATATATCCCATCCAAGGTTTCTGTGGTCTCTTGCAAGGACTTTGAATAATTATGTAAATTGCTCAGATGAGCATGATTTGATTACCTAAATATTGATCTTTGATCCTAAGCCTGTGAAATTGTGCCACTAAATAGAAATGCTATCCACATCCAACAAGTTAGGCTGTAAAATAAACCTCCATAGAAAAATATGGAAGAATCATTATCTTTCAATAGAAGAATGGCTAACGTGAGAATGTCCTGAAGTAGGAGTGTGGACCAAAGTGCACTCTAATGGCCATGGAGTAGACATGATTGCCGGAGTGTCATCCAAAAGTCATCTGCGTATTGAGGGATGTGCATAGAGAGTAACACTTCCATCTGTGACTTGAGCTGGAGCACTACAGTCCAGTTTTTTTGTGCCAAGGTATCAATGGAGTTAGCAGTAGAAAGATGAAAGAAAACATTAATATCTCAGAACTTAGAATTACAGACAAGCAGAACACCTTCCGGTTCAGCTGGATACTTCCTCACTTCCCCACCTCAAACATCTTTGATACTGAAAACAATATTGAAGGTGAAACCCAACCTGAAAATAAGTGCTTACGTGTGCAGACTCTGTTTTGCATTTTCCCCAACTCCTTATTGAACCATATTACCAAAATAACTTATTCAAAGAAGTATGAACTCCTTCTCATCTCCCCACTCCCAAACACACACGGTCATATCCTTCCTTCTGATATTTCCCAAACCGAGGATAGAAGATCTGGAAAACCAGATCTACTGGGTCAAAATATGAGTTGGGGGAAAACCAGATCTACTGGGTCAAAGTATGAGAGGGGGGAAGAGTGTCTTCAAGCAATGTAATGACCCATCCTGAAGGAGTCACTCTCTGTGATCTCTGTATACTCAGGCTTCTATGTGATTTAGGTATGGGAATGGCTGGTTGACGAATGGGCAGAGGCAAAGGAGAACTGATTTCCACAGCATCATCCTCTTGGAAACCCACAGGTCTTGTCCCAAGTACATTGATGTTGATGCTGTCATTGGAGCTTTTCACCAGTACAGCACTGAATTCACTTTTTAAAAAGTCGTAAGATCCCCGGGGGGAGGGGGGGCTGAGAGTTGGTGTATTTACACAACAGGTGTCTGATTGAACTCATTATTTGCCAAACCCATCCATTCACCCGTCATCATCATCATCATCATCATCATCATGGCAAATCCCAAAGGGTGCAGATTGAGCACCACCCGGATCAAACTCTGGCAAGGAGCTTAAGATGGTCTGGCAGTATATTCAGTTTATGTCCATCACTGGGAATCTTGTCAAGCCCATTAACAGTAATTAAAATAATTTAAAATTTGAAACCTGAACAATGTAATTTCATTACTATGACATAGTGAAACGCCAGACTGAAGTTTCTCGAAGTACTTAAGATCTATTATGGAACAGGTAATGGTTTATTTAAAAAACAACAACCTAAAACACCCCTCTGCCACCACCTAATAGTATTTTCAGTATCAATAATCTATGGTGAGCTGAGTTGTGGAGGGGAAAGCGAAGGTGCGAAGAGACTGGATGCAATTTGTCTTTTCAGTGTGATCCTTCTCTTTGACATTAGGGGGCAGATCCCTGATCACTCTTGGTTCCCTTCTATTAAGGTGTGACAACACTGCATGCTTTTTTTGGTGGTGAGTCGTGTACACACCGATAATGCCCTAGCACAGGTATAAAGTGTGTTATGCTTAGATTGCTGAGGAACCAAACAACATGTCTCTGTAAAGGCTATTAAAGTCCTCCAAGAGCCCCAAGTGTTCCTTTTCTTAGAGAGTTCATATTTAATTTTGTCTCTGCTGTGCACTTGAGTGAAAGTTTCTTGAACACAGGACAAAACACAGGACACAGTTGCCATTTTTGGAGATCTATTATATCTGATGCCAGTCAGGGGAAAGACTAGAAATCTAGGATCTATATCCTCTTTAATTGAATATTCTATTCCAAAACTCACTCTTTACTTTTTTTGTATTTATTCCTTCTCTTTTCATAGGTTGTTGAGACACTTTTTTAAAAGTCTCATTTCCCTGGCTGTATTGAAAGGTTTAAACGTTCTATTGCAACAACTAGAAGAAGACAAAGAATGAGCTACTGAAAGTATTAGAGGTTTATGTAGAGAAACTGTAAGGAGAAACTCTTTCTTGGGACTATAATGGGAATGGACTAGGAGGAGCCTGTGAGTGCTGAGAAGCAGTAGTGTTAAAGACATACTGAAATGAGAGGGTGTCTTTTCCCTGCTAAGGAAGGTTATAGGGAAACTTTTTGTGATGAGGAACAGTTGAGAGAGAAAGAGAGAAAGAGAGAGAGAAGACGGTGCATGTAGAAGGAAGTTATTTCCATAGCAATGCTATGAACTAACTTCAGTTTTTGTAACTCACACAAGAATCCCCCTTTTTCTCTCTCCTGTGTCTGTACTGAGCAGAGCCAGCATGATAACCTTTTTCACGCTGCAGTCTTTTGAAACAGCTGGCCTGCGGGCTAGGGGAATAAGAGGGAGTGACAGATTACCAGTGAAGCAGCACGTAAGCAATTTATTTATGACAAAAATAAATGGTGCAGGTGGCATTCTATGTGAAAACCTGCATTGCCTATGTTTAATGCTGATGGGTGTGGACTACAACTTCTTCCTTCTTTACTTAAAGCCTGAAATAGTGGCGTTTGCTTTGTGAGACCCTACATAAACTTTTGGTGCACTTTGTAGCACTGCAGAGCTGTTTTGTGGACCCTGCCTTTGGTATGGAGTACCTGAAGTTGAATGAGATCACCCCACAGCTTTTAAATACTTTTCAATACAATATACATTATGGGCTAGATCTTCAGAAGGTGTATTTCAGTGATTTATACCATCTGAGGATCTAGCGCTGTATGAGTCCCAGATCTGAAATCCCAACAGTTAATTGCACTGTAATTTTGCAACGGGTAACATATAATAATATTTAGCCCGTAAGTAGGGCCCTACCAAATTCAAGGCCACGAAAAATGCGCCACGGACTGTGAAATCTGTTCTCCCCCTGTGAAATCTGGTTTTTTGTGTGCTTTTACCCTATATTATACAGATTTCATGGGGGAGACCAACATATCTCAAATCCCTGACCAAAAAGGGAGCTGAAGGGGGCTTGGTATTGCCTCCCCTTACTTCTACGCTACCTTCAGAGCTAGGTGGCTGGAGAGTGGCAGATGTTGGCCTGGCACCCAGCTCTGAAGCATCGCCCCGCCAGCAGCAGTGCAGAAGTAAGGGTGGCAATACCATAGCATGGCACTGTTTCTTCTGCGCTGCTGCCTTCAGAGCTGGGCGGCTGGAGAGTGGCTTAGCTCTGCAGGCAGCAGGGTGACCAGATGTCCCGATTTTATCGGGACAGTCCCGATTTTGGGGCCTTTTTCTTATATAGGCTCCTATTACGGCCCACCCCCGTCCCGATTTTTCATACTTGTTGTCTGGGCACCCTAGCAGGCAGCATCCCAGAAGTAAGGGTGACAATACTATACCATACCGTGCCATCCTTACTTCTGAGTTGCTGCTGGTGTGGCTCTGCCTTCAGAGCTGGGCTCCTGGCCAGCAGCCGCTGCTCTCCAGCTGCCCAGCTCTGAAGGCAGAGCCGCCACCAGCAGTAATGCAGAAGTAAGGGTAGTAGTACCGCAACTCCCTATATAATAACCTTGCAACTCCCCCCCACAACTCCTTTTTGGCTCAGGACCCCTACAATTACAACACCAGACATTTCAGATTTAAATAGCTGAAATCATGAAATGTGCGATTTTTAAAAGCCTATGAACATAAAATTGACCAAAATGGACTGTGAATTTGGTAGGGCCCTACCCATAAGTGCCAATTTCATCTTCAAGGTGCTTTACAAACATTATTTAATTTGTACATAAATACCTCTGAGCAATAATGCAAAGTTGAAAACTCTTGGTTTCAAAGCAGACACTTGAGGATATACCAGGTTAAGTTTCATTTAAGGGATTCCCTTGTTGTTCGACTGCCCCCAAAATGTTCACTCCCTGTTGCCAAGGGTTATTGTGGGTTAAGCTTAGATGAGCTAAAAAATATAAAAAGACAATAAAATTCCAGTTGCATGATAACTGAATCAATATTGTCCTGCATCCTGTATGCTGGATTCCCAATTTTGCTATGAAAAGCAACTATGTCTGTTTACTTTCTTATCTCAGTAAACGTTGCACCCATTTGTGTTCCTGCTACTCCTCCTTCTCACTTTACATGTCCTCCCCTGTGATGGCATTAATTGTACCAAAGGGCCTTATATAAAAAGAGGTTTTCTGAAGACGTTCTCAGTGCAGCCAGCTTAGCCACCATGGGGCTAAGACTTGCCAGCCTTTTTGCACTGTGGCTGGCTCTTTCCTGTGCGAACGAAATTAAAAAAGGTAAGGACTAGAAATGGGATGGTGAGGAATTTCCCACTGGAAAAGGGTGGAAAGATTTAACTAGTGCAGTTAAGAAAAAGCTAAACACATGATGAAATAATTAAGGGGAATATGATATCAAATATCCTCCCTTCATTTTTAACGTTCAAATGCTGAGACCAAATGGATGAGCTGAAATAGATGCTGTTTCTTTTGGAGGAAGTTTCTATAGTTTTATTTCTGAGCTCTGTGGCTGGCTGAATCCATTATGTTGATCTCTAGCTTGCTGTATGTGATGAAGTAACAATTGCCTAGCATGAAGGTTTGCAGGAGTTCGGCAGGTAGCAATAGCAACAGAGAAAGGGGATGAGTGTCATAAGGAAAACTCTGCATTTGGCTATTCAGAAATAGCAGTATATGCTTTCTTGTCCAAAATATGTATATATTGTTAACACTTGGACTAGATCATTTTTTAACCCATTACTTCAGCAATCCTAGTCCATAATCTCTTAATCTACCTTTCTAAAAGAATGAGCCTCCAACTTAATTTGCTTGAGGTGTTAGGATGAATATGTACTATTGAAAAATATCAAATATTTTGGTACAGCTGGGCAATGCATTCCTGTGCAGGTGATCAGGGGTTTGGATCCTGAGATTGGTCCCTTCTTGAATATGCTATGGCTAGGAGAGCGCCAGATGTTAGTAATTGGGAAGAAGGGAACACATTGCATTGCTTTCCAATCCCACTCTCTAGTGGATGCAAGAATCAGTGTTGATGGGCTATGGAAGGATGGATGTGAACCCTTCCTTAAATGAAGAGGGGGATGCTGCAACACAAGGATTTGTTTGGATGGAGTAGAAAGTAGAGAAATTAGGAGATCTAAAGGATCCCTGAACTTCTCCCAAAGCAAACAATATCTATATGTAACCCCACACACCTCCTGGGTGTGGTGTTCTGTCCCAACTAGTGGCATCGAGATCACTTAAAGAGAAAGAGATTGAGTCTGCTCTACAGCCTTAGCTAATAGCCAGTTACTGGGTCTGTCGGTGTTGCATATATGTCTCTGGAGAAAATGAGCATCAAAGTAGACCCATGAACCATAAATATGATGCTCTGCTGTGTGTATTATATACAGCATGTCTTGATGACTTTAAATATTAATTGTTCAAGGGGACCTATGGTTTTGTTCACTCAATTTAAAAATTGAGAGTTAATCTAGTGTTTATGAGTGTGAGTGGTGCTGAGGCTTGCTTGGCTGCTTCCCTTACCACACATAGCTCTGACAATGAACCTCAAACCTAATCTACAACAATCCCTGCAATTCCAGTTTTGAGAATAGCTTGTAGGTTGTGCTAAGTTTGTGTCAGTTACTGTTGTGGAGAAATGGTGGTGGAATGAGTTTGAGACCTCCAAACATTTGGTTGCTATTGCTTTCTTCTTATCTTCCTGACGTAGTTTAGTTGTCTTATCTTGAGTTCTTGTGAATATCGATGGTACTCCAAGTCACTATTTCTAATGGAAATAATAAATGAACACTTGGAATTTGGATTACATAGGGATTAATTCCTATAAAGAAAGTATCTTGCAAAAAATTGGAAAAGTGAAAAAATTATTTAGAATACATTAATACACTTGCCATTCTGGCCTGAGCCTACATTAATAGTATGGGAGTTTCATATGATAGGAGTCTTAAAGATTCTCAGTAGAGCTGGGAAAATAACTGATTTATTATGTTCACTCGCAGTTCTGAAAAATAAATAAATAACAAAATTGCTTTGAGTCAAACCAAATGTCAAATTCTGAAAAAATTCAGTGAATCAAAAAAGTCAACAAACATTTCTTTTAAGTTGAACAGAGCATTAGGTTTCATTTTTTGACATTTTAATAATAGCAAGCAAGGGCAATTAAGGGGTTAGATTAATAAAAAGGCCAAAGGGGAGCCTCCTTTAACCCAGTGGTTAGGGCACTCACCTGGCCTGTGAGCTATCAGCTATTCTGGGAAGGGGGGTCTCTCAGTTTCTCCTGTTAATGCTATTCCATTTTGTATAAAATACTTGACTAGTCATTGGGCCAGAGAGAGAGTGTATGCCAGTGACTCTATAGCCTGGTTATGGCAGACTCTGGCAATGTGGGATACCCACGTTCAAGTCCCTGCACTACATTAGGCAGAGGGGGGAGATTGAACCAGGTTTCCTACATCTCCGGGGAGTGCCCTAACCACTAAGGGTTCTAAGGTATAAAGACGCTGCCACCATTTCTTCTTCTGTGAAATGGAGCCTGAGTCCCTTTGTGAATACAGCCTCCCTAAATTATTTGAGACAAAGCTATTTGGCAACTTTGTTCAAATTCAGAAATAGTTTCGGGCTTACTGAAACTGCTTTTTTCAGTGAATAAACTATTTGTGCAACCAATTGTGCCCATTTCTACTTCTCAGTTTTAACAGGCAAGTGCTCTCATCCATCACACATGCAGTCAGAACTCCAAGAGGTATCCAGGCCCCAGCTGCATGTAAAAATGCATGACTCTCAGCCAGAGAGATGCACATATTGTCTGTTTATGATGCAAACACCGGGGATTTGGTGTTTTGGCAAATTGTTGAGTATATATTTATAAATGGCTTGTTCTGTATACATAGCAGATTATCTTCTTGTGTAAACCTAGTAGTATGCCATAGCTGAATCATTTAAGTGCCTTTCCTTAGCTGTCTTGTTGTATAATGTTGCTTATTATCAATGGGTGCTAGCTACTTTATTTCACTTTCTTCATCCCTTCTCCATCACTTAACAGGCAAAACCCAAAACCATGGCCACTATGTCTGCAGTACCTGGGGGAACAATCATTTCAAAACTTTTGATGGGGACTTCTACCAGTTCCCTGGACTCTGTGATTACAACTTTGCTTCTGACTGCCAAGAGTCTTACCAGGAGTTCTCAGTCCACGTCCAGCGTGCTGTGAATGAAAATGGACACCCTGCATTCCAATATGTCCTGATCACCATAAAGGATCTTGGAATCTACCTCACCCAAAATATGGTTTTGGTGGACAAGGAAATGTGAGTTTTTCTAGTATTATAATTCTTCAAAGAAATGTCCAGTAAGATGCTTCCATAGACAAACAGAGCTGTACAATATGTAGCATTAAGATATCTATTGTGAGCCTTTCACCAGGCAAAAGAAATTCTGGGGAAGGAACACAATATTGAGAATAGACCCACTGAAGAAATGAGACACTTACTAGGTAAGGTACTGGCACTGGAGTAAGGGTGCCAGAACCTGGATCAGGTTTAACAGATTTGAACATGATCAAATAAATATGTACCCTTCTGTTGTCATTGCTGCCTCTAACTAGAGCCCAGGTTTTATTAAAAACTGTCAAACCCACTCCAGCGAATGCCTACCAAGGAATAGAAAACAATCTTCTATTTTCCAGGCACCAAGCCAGAATATATCCAGAAATATCCACATATATTACTGCCAAAAATGAGAGATTGCTTAGTTGTGCACCAAAGTGTTAAAAAGAAATTCACAAGTAGCTTTTTAGGGGTCCCTTAAAGATTGCTTTCCCATGCACTGAACCTATTCTTCTCCTATGTATTGTTCATAAAACAATAAAACCCTATTAAAAGAAGACTTGTGGAACAGGTTTTCACTGTGTATAGGATTCAGTGTTCTATAGACTTTCATACTCTTTAAACCATACCCTTGGCACGTGTCCCAGTGGCATATAAAATATCACTACATGCCAATGCAATGGAAGCGATAGAATTTTAAAAAGTGCCTGGGGAGGACCCAATCCATTGACTACCAACCCAAAAATAATATTGGCTATTGTGGTAATCAGATAGCTCTTCAGATGGCGATTTGCTGACATTTGTTTTTCAAGTTATATCATAATATTGAATGATTTGGTGATCATGCTTTGCCTAGGGGAGACGGGCTGGGTCTGGGTTCAGTGCTCGGACTTAGTCCTTCACTACTGGTAGTACTTCTGCAGCTTGGAAGGGGTCCTGAGATATCAATCAGCAGAGAGCAGGAAAGATTGAGTCTCTAAGGGCTGGTCTACACCAGGCAGCTTATGTCAACCTAATTATGTCAGTGTCTGCACTACAGCGAGAAGCCCTGGTGGCTTTGGACCCAGCTCCCAGCTGGAAGATTTAACAAGAAGCCCTGGTGCCCTCCCCGCCCCCACTCCCTGCTGGGAGCTGGGCAGCCTTGTCAATTTCAAATTGAGAAGGCTGCCTTGCTCCTGGTGGGGAGTGGGGTGGGGGTGCCAAGAAGCTGGGGCAACTGGTCTCCGTTCCCCGAGGGCAAGAAGCCCTAGGCAGCTTCCCCCAGCTCCCAGTGGAGAAGGGAGAGTGAAGAGGAGGCAGTTCACCGGGAACTCAGGAACTTGTGGGGCAGCCAGGGCCCCAGCAGAGTGCTCCCAGTGGAGCTGAGTGGGCTCTCCTGGTAGAGCGCTCCTGGTGAGGACGTGCATTACCGACCCAAGGAGGGTAGTGTGGACATGCACCACTGCAGTAATTATGAGTTTATATTACATTTCTAGTGTTGATGTACCCAAAGACTTTCTAGTTCTTCTGTGGATTGCCACAGAATTTTGGGCTCCCTAGAGCAGATAAAGATTTGTGAAATGCCACTTCTATGCATCTCAATGGCATTGCTGATACACACAGGCAAGCCAAACACCATCCCACGGCAGGTACTCATAGCCATCCTAGTAAGTATGGGTCCTCATTGTAAACTCCAGTATCTGCATATAGTTGCATGTTCCACACAGGCAACCTTCGGAATTGGATTTTTACTACTTTGCAGGTACCCTGTATCAGACAAGAAAAGAAACAATTATAAAATCAAAGAGTGAAAGAAATAAAACGTACAAAGGTGAAAATCGGAACAGAAGAAAGAACAGTTATTTATGTCGAGGCTTGGTGCTACAGCATTGGTTCCATAAATGCTACACAACTCCTCTGTTCATAGAATCATAGAATCTCAGGGTTGGAATGGACCTCAGGAGGTCATCTAGTCCAACCCCCTGCTCAAAGCAGGACCAACCCCAACTAAATCATCCCAGCCAGGACTGTTCTGATTCCCTAACTTAGAGTCAGCATTAGAAAAGCTCCATCCCAGAAGACTCCATGCTCTCAAATAGCTGCCTAGTATTTTACAATTCTCTTTAAAATATGTTCATGCTCCAATGTTCATGATGTGACCTGTAGCTTGTGGTAGGAATGCCAATTTGTGAGTTTCTATTTGGTGTCTAGACCCTAGCTAAAGTGACTGCATGCATTAGAAATGATGAGTAGTTAGAAAAGTAGTTAGAAAAACTCTGGCACCAAGAAATTAAGACTTAAAATACCCTTGTAAAAGGCTAGGAAAGAAATTGTGCGAGGGGATGTATGCATGGGCACACATCATTAAACTAGCAATAGCATTTGCTCTGAGAACTGTGTAGAGAATGAAATAGCTATTCATTGGTTTGGCTGGATTCCAAAGTAACTAATTCTGTTTGGTCAAGTATTGAGCTATTTAGGTTTTATTGTAAGAAGCTGTTTGCGGGAATGCTTTTATCACCGAACCAAGTTCTGCATGGTGGCTTGTGTACACAGTGAACACAAGGGACACATACAACAATGGGGTGGATATTCAGTGGATCAGCTTCTTATCAGTCAATAGCATCTTTGCTCAATCCTGTTTGAGATACATGGGTCAGATTAATGCCCTCTGCTGATTCTATTCATAATTCGTCTCTTATAATTAGATTATTGAATTCTGATGCTTTTAACAAGCTCTTTTCTCCTCACATTTTTCTTTCACTTATGTTCACCATCAGGCCCCATGTCTGCATTGTTCCCATCCCAAATAATTAGGCCATTCTCTCTCTCAAAAAAAATAAAGGTTATTTAAAGGGGATATCCAGTCTCCTGAAACAGTATATGATTCTTGGAAAATGAAAGACACTATTCAGTTTCTTGTGCCGATTTGCTGTGTGAACCTCAATCATGGGTAAGCAGTGAATATTCGCTCTCCCAGGTTCAGGTCCTTTGTTTTTTGCTTTTACTGACGGAATCACATTTCTTTGCTGGCATTTTCCCTTCTTTCCTAACCTGAGATAGAGAATCTACCCCTTAGGATAGGAGCCCATGGCTCTGAGATTACCTTGTCTTGTCAAGGTAAATTCCAGATGGCACCCCAACAAGTCTGAAATTTGACATGCGATGGCCACGGGAGATAAGTGTTATCTAATTAAGTCTGTGCACGCGTCAGGCAGAGAAGTCTTCAAAACTGCCTTGAAATAGGAAGAATCTGAACTGGATTTCTGTGACCAACTGGAATGAATGCTGATTAGAGCAATTTAAACCAGGTCAAACAAAACATCACTTACCTCAGCAAGTATCTGAGAGGAAAGGGATTTAATTCCCCACTAAACAGACTCTGTCCTGTACAACAGAGAACAGCTGTGTGGGACTCTGAGATGGAGGCCAGAAAAGTGTAATCTGCAGAGCCTGATTCTTCCATGCACTCTGATGTTCCTCTTGCAGCACCTAAGACATTCAGTTTACTCCTTTCTGTTTTCTACGTTAGATCTAATACAAAATCTCTTACTGTCTTCTCAGTGTAACAACACCATACTATGGTTCCGGTTTGCTGATTGAGAGCAGTGAAATCTACACTAAAGTCTATGCAAGAGTGGGCCTGGTTCTAATGTGGAACCGTGAAGATTCACTGATGGTATGTATGATGCTGAACTTTACTTTTGCTACTATTCGGTTTTAACAAATTAGCATGGGCTGAACAGAGTCGTTGTGTTAAGCAGCCTCTTCCAGCTGGGAATGGAGATAGTTTATTCTCAGGTGAGACTGTTCCTTTGTCCATGATGTGACTGGAGTTGGGCATAGAAATGGGCTTTTCTTCACTCTCAAGAGAAGATGAGATGGGAATGAGAAACAGCTAATATTTTGGTTAAAAAATCCTGACCAATTCTGATCTGCAATCCATTTGTTTGTCCCTTGGAGGATTGCTGTGCTCTGTTGTTCAGCTTCTCAGCAAGGAATAAATTCACCCCTTAAGGGAAAAAGTTTTTTTATTTAAAGCACACTTTCTTCCTAAGCTTTGACATAATGTTGACAAGAGGCACCGTCACGGTATAGTAACTTCTCGCATTCTTCCATGATATGATTTTATTTTCCCATGGTACTTGTTTGCATTGGATGTGTTAATATTATGTAAGATATACTACAACCTAATTTACAATGGAGAGGCATTCACTATCTCTCCTCTATTAACTTCCCCGCCTAGTGAATTTATTCTTGTTGGGAATGTTATTTTTAGTGCTACAGCTAATTTTCTTTCTGGTTTTGTTTTCATTATTTAGTTGGAGCTGGATGACAAGTTTAACAACAATACATGTGGTCTTTGTGGGGATTACAATGGACAGCAGTTCGACAATGAATTTATCTCTAAAGGTAAGTGGTCTGACAGTGTGTATATATAGATACCATATAAGGCAGGCTTATAGATATTGTATGTGGAAGCATCAAAGAGGGCAAAGATAGAATTTACAGTACAGGAACTTAAATTCCATCTGAGATTTCCCAGCGATTGCTAAGAGATACAGAGATAAATTATTAATGGTGTACTACTTGTGGGGGAGGGATAGCCTGCTAAACCCAGGGTTGTGAGTTCAATCCTTGAGGGGGCCATTTAGTAGGGTGACCAGATGGGAAGACCCGAAAATCGGGACTTCCCACAAAAAACAAACAAACCGCTCAACCAAACTAGTTGAGCAAAAACAAAACAAAACCGCTCAACCAAACTTGTTGAGCAAAAAAAAAAGATGTCTGGGGACAGTACTTGGTCCTGCTTGTGAAGGCAGGGGACTGGACTCGATGACCTTTCAAGGTCCTTCCAGTTCTAGGAGATTGGCATATATTTCTTTCTTTCTTTTCTTTCTTCTTTCTTACTATATTTCAAGTGAATCAGCTGATTCTGTGGAGTCTCTGTTGGTGTAGGCCAGTGGTTCTCAAACTTTTGTACAGGTGACCCCTTTCACATAGCAAGCCTCTGAGTGCGACCCCCTTTGTAAACTAAAAACACTTTTAAATATATTTAACACCATTATAAATGCTGGCAGCAAAGCGGGGCTTGGGGTGAAGGCTGACAGCTCACGACAGCCCCCCATAATAACCTCGTGACCCCCAAGGGGTCCTGACCCCCATTTGAGAACTGCTGGTGTAGACTTTCTCACTTGTTGGAATACTAGTGAGCTTTTCATGTCCATCTGAAATTGATTTTCTTAGTAGTATTAAAATAGTCAGTACAGTGCCTGATATATAATGAACAGTTTGCCTGATCACTAGAGTGCCAGGAATCAGATGTGTGTTGTTAAGTTTGCTGTGTTTATCAAGACTTTTTTGCATCTTCCTCACAGGCATGATCTTCAATCCGATCACATTTGGAAATATGCAAAAGATTAACAAACCCAACACAGTATGTGAGGACCCTGATGAAACACAGTCTGTCACAACCTGTAATCAGCATGTGAGTAATCATAGTGGTCAACTTTACTTAGCTGGCAGGTGGAGACATCCCTGCACTATGGGGAGACCATTGAGTGTGGAGATGGGTAAGAGCCTGAAACTTTCCAAGGCACATACCATGTCCCTAACTAACTCCAAAGGCATTAACATTGTTATGCCTTCTAAAAGGAGGAGTAGAACTGATGATAGATCTTAGTTGCATGGGTGCTGTTTCTGACAGAGAATTATCTAGAGATAACCCAAGACTTGGACCCATCCCTCTTTTGAAACCATTAGTGATGTCCAAGCACCATTTTAGCACAAAGGAACCGCTTTAGAAATTCGGGTGTCAGGGATACCTTTTAAACTTTTCTTTTTTCCCCCCTCCTCCTTAGCGTGATGAGTGTCTGAGTCTGCTGACTTCTTCAGTATTCGCTGACTGTGAGTCCCGTCTGAACCTGGAGAAGTATGTTCAAGCCTGTATGCAGGATAAGTGTGCCTGCCAGGGAGCTGAGGATTCCTTCTGCCTCTGTAGCACCATCTCTGAGTACTCTCGCCAATGTTCCCATGCTGGTGGCCGGCCTGGAAACTGGAGGACTAAAGCGTTTTGCCGTAAGCATCTTCCCAAACTTGGCAGAGCAATCAGTACATCCTGGGTGAAATATTTAAAACTGCTCATATTGTATATTTCCTGTTTCCCCCTCCCTTGCCTTTGTTATTAAGGACATTTATTGGAAGTAGAAATTATGTTCCAACTGAAAGCCATATGGTTTGGTCCTGCTCCCAGTGAAAGGAATGGGGTTTTTTTGCCATTAATTACAGTGGAAGCATGATTAGGATCACTGTCTTCTGTTCAAGAAGCAAGAAAACAATGTAGAGAAGAAAAAGCGGTTCAGAAATTAAATACACTAAATACATTTGGCCAAATTGCAGCCAATTGAGTCAATTCCACTGATTTCATTGGAGCCAATATATGCTCTTTGGTTTCTGTGGAACACAGAGTTTATATTCAAGTCACTGATCTTTTTCTTTTGTTATTTTAGCTAAGACGTGCCCTGGAAACATGATCTACCAGGAAAGCAACTCACCATGCATGAGTACTTGTTCCCATTTGGACAGCAGCAGCCTTTGTGAGGAACACTTCATGGATGGCTGCTTCTGCCCCAAAGGTAGGTGTCTCTCTCAGCCCTATATGAGACAATAGGTTTGGATTCAAGTCTCTTCATATACTCCAGCATGTATCTGAAAAAGGCTGCATTATCTGTACTTTACCTTCACTAAAAAAACAACCCAGCAAGGAGTTCAGGATTGAAATATTCAGTATAAAGCAAGTTACATTTTAGAAATGAATACATTTTACCAGTGGAGTTAATTTGTCCTTGTAAATTAATAAAATTCTAGCATGTTTACAAAAGTCATGCATTAACTTGGCTTTATTTAACGCACACTAACCCAGTTAGGCTTTTTATTTCTGTCTGTGGCTAGGCTACATGGTTTATGAGACTGTTACCACCTCTGAACTGAGAGTTGGTCCTTTGGGTTAAGCACTAGACATGCATGTTTTTAGATGTAGAGTTTCTAAATTCAGTCCCTGTAGGTAACCCAGAGAAGGGGCGATAATTACATATATATATTATCTACATGGAAATATTAATAATAATATGTGACAATGAGCTCAAATGTAATATTCAAGACCCTGTTGCCAACCTTGGAAAATACCTTCACAGTGATAGCACAACAACAATAGTTTAGGTGAATTTTAAATCCAACCATTTAGAATGTGCAGATGTAAGTTGAGATTTTCAAAGTGACACAGGGGATTTAGCCATATAACTTCCATTAAAAATATTCATTTAAACATTAAAAACAATGGAAGCTCTGTGGCCTAATCCCCTTTGGATATCTTCAATTACCATTGATTTGGGATCTGGTTGAGAGTGTGCCTGCTCCAAGAGTTTCTCCTAGGTTGGTTAGTGCTGGTATTTTGACATGAACTATGAGCGCCTACGGTTGTGTTTTGTAGGAACTGTGTATGATGACATCAGTGGGAAAGGCTGTGTGTCTGTTAACCAATGTCAGTGCAAACAGCATGGATCCTTGTATTCACCTGGGCAAAGTATCACCAACGAATGTGAAGAATGGTAAGGATTACAGTTTACTCTAAACCACTCGCAGAATGACTGTGCACAGGTCTGTCAGTAAAGTTGCTACCTATTTGTATATGTCCTGCTGCAAAAGTCATGGTGCCTTTCTTTACATGTGTTGCAACATCAAGATGCTATAGTGAGCCAATTTTATGGCATCTTGAGTCTGTAATATGTGAAAGAGGAGAGTTTTAAATAACCAATAACCAATTTTCAAAGCACCTAGGGGTACTTTGTCCTGTCCCAATGGTGCTCTGTATACGGATGTTTTTAAGTGCTTTCCGTCCCTCTGACACCTAACCCCATTTTTAATTCCTTATTTATTTGTCTTTATAGCACCTGTAACTCAGGCAGGTGGGTGTGCAAGGACTTACCCTGTGCAGGCTCATGCTTAGTGGAAGGAGGTGCTCACATCACCACCTTTGATAGGAAGAAATACACCTTCCATGGAGACTGTTACTATGTGCTGTCCAAGGTATCGTGTGTTAAAGGTCTCTTCTCTCAGATAGCAAATATAGATGCATCTGCCTTCTGATTTAGTGGCTGTAGATCACTGTTTCATTATACTTTTTTGAGGCTGGGAAAGAGGACACTAGAGTCTATACTAGAGAATTCAAAGTGAGTCTTGATCCCCAGTGTCCTCTGATGTGGTAGTGAGGGTTTGTACTCACCTGCTGCACTCTGACTGCTTTAGTCGTTTCCAATTTCATGACGATTATGGAACAGGTTTATGGTATGCAACCCAGTCTCACTTATAAGAGTCCAGAGGAGCACACCGGTGCTAGTGAACAGATGGCTGGACTGGCAACTTGAAGGACTCAGCTCTGCCAAACAGATCTGAAATGAGAGTTGGAAGTGTCCTACCTAATCTGTAATACACCTATGCTTGTGTTCGGGTGATATTGAATCAATCAGGGGGAGGGAGGGAGAGGAAAGCACAGTGAGTTATGTCATCCCTTTGTCCCTAAAGTACCTGGTCCCCATTGTTCCAGGGAACAAGGATCTGACTTACCAACACTTGAATGCTTGCCACTGGAGCTTTGAAAGGAAGTCCTAGTTCCGGTGGTAGTGCTAGAAAGAAAGTTCTCAAAAGCAAAGCTCTACAGTGTTTGCTAGTTTAACAGATTATTTCAGTCCTCTATGATAGAAATCAGCTCAGGATATGAAAGGGCTGCTTGTGTGTCATAGACTCACTGTCCCGGAGTGCTCCTGTGTGGCATGAAACAACATTTCAGCAACTCCACCTAGCTCTCTTCCTTGGGACGTTGGTGGTCTGGTCTGGTGGTGACTTGGCCTTCCAGACAGGTCACATTATAGTTCCATCCCTTCTGAAGTATGAATGTCCCAAACAATGTCTGACAAAATAATGGTAGCAAATATAATGCCTTCCACCTCACCGGGGCTCTTCTTCCGTCTCACTTTACTTCCAGAGCAGAAGGTCTCAGGGCTTCTTCCTGGAATCCCGCAGTAAAACCCTAAAAACAGACAAAACACAAACTAAGCAACTTCTGCCCATCTCAGACTTTAGTCTATCTTAGGTTTCCCTGAGTTCTTCACTCTCCTGCGGAACTATTATCCACATGGCGGTCTTCTTGGAGACCTGCTCCTTTTCCAAGGCTCACCCTAGGAGTTAATTGCATGCTTGTAGCCTTCACCTGGTTCTCTCTCTGCCTGGATCCCATCTGGCCCTTCCCACAGAGATGGAAATCCAGACCATCTCTCTCCTCCTTCCAGCTACACTGAACTCCTTCCTTTTAACCTGGCTCTAGACCAAATGATACCCCAGGCGAGGAACGTCTTTGGCACCCCCCTCCATTTGTTAAACTTTTGAATACCTTATTTTTTATTGCATTTGTAGCCCATTTCATGACTTGGATGCATGATTTGCATGCATGATTTATCCATGTCATATAAGACAATAAATTTGCATGCTAGTATATGTACAATAAAAATAGCACCCCAAGCCTGGAACAACAGGCGGTCACCCGGGTAGCTTGCCCCTAAATCCGGCCCTGTTCATCCCTGAGCCTGACACATACTTCAGGTGTAATAATGAGGGAGTAATAGAGCTCTCAGGCTCCTGTTAACCCCTTCTCAGCCAGTGTGGGGTTTATACAACCCATTATACTGTACTAATTTATGTTTTTTCCACTTTGATTGCAGGGAGGTGTAAATGACACCCACACCCTCCTGGCAGAGCTGTCTCCCTGTGGCTCCACAGACAAGCAAACCTGTTTGAAGACTGTTGTGCTGTTAATAGACCACAAGAAAAATGTAAGTGATGTGTGGGGGTCTGCTGGATGAGTGGATTCTCTCAATGTATTCCCCGATTCCTCTTTCCCTACTTACTTTTGATAATCTTTCTCTGGGGATCCTGAGTAAGGATGGTTGAATACAGAAAAAATAAAAACCAGTCCAAATGTTTGTACAAATCCCAAATCAGACCAGCACTGCACAGTCTGAGCAAGTTCAGAGTTAAACGTTTTTGCTTGACTTTTTCTTCCTTCTTTCTTTTCGCTCTTTCTGGTTCTGCCCAGTGCTGGAAGCGTGAGTCTGTTCTCATGGTATTTCCAGTCTGACTGGAAATAAGAAGTCCTTGATATTTTATTTTGTTGAGATTTAAGTCCAATTTTGCAGACCTAAGATGTTCTGGTTAGGCTTCAAACTCTTGAATACTGATCAAGCCAAGCTTCTCAACTGTTTGAATTTCACTCTTGATTAATAGTGAGGGGGAAAATTGGAAGTTCTCATGGTTATTCAGTCTGCCCTCCTGTCTAATCTATTTTTTTCTGTTCTGTCTTTCGAATTTATCGCTAATGCTCCAATCATCATAGTATCTAGACCTCTGTGAGTTTTTTCTCCTCCTTTCCTGACATATAGTTCTGGTCTTCTTGGCTCTTGATAGTAACATTTGTGAAACTAGTTATGTTCCCGAAAGTACATACCAAAATTTGTACTAAGAATTTCCTGAAGCACTTCCTTATCATTCTATCAATGCTGTACAATTATGTAAGAAATAACACATGGCAAGGTGTGTGCTTATAGCAAATCCCCACACACACTGGTGTCAATCACCAAATGCTTTCAGCCACCTGGCAAAGTTGGTATCCAGAATAAGTGACTTTCTTGAAGCATTTTTTCTCTAGTAGAAGCTGTCTTAGTAGACATAAAAAAAATTATCTAACAAGCCCCAAACTTTGTACATATACTGGATGCTAGGGCAGACAGAATCTTCATTAGCTAATTAGATTGCTCCTTTTTTAAACTGTGACTAGAATATTGAGTTCGTCTGCACAAAGTAGCATGATCCCTTCTTGTCTTCCCAGTTTTAAGGTTAATGTTGGTGGTGTATTTCCCTCTGCGTACATGAATTTGCAGTAGTTTAAACATGTTCTCTTTGCTTGCACACAGATCTTGAGTTTCAAATCAGATGGCACTGTGTTGCTGAATGAACTGGAACTGCACTTGCCCCATGTGACCGGTAAGGAATGTGACCACCTCTCCAATGCACATCTGATGTTAAGGGAAAAACAAGCTCTGTATGTGTTAGAGCCTTTGATGAAAGAAAGGCAGAGAGGCATTTCCTGAATGTTTGTGCTAGAATGAACTGGGCTGCAATGTAAAGAGCTTGAGAGGAAAGGGATTTGAGAAAATATATGGAGGAAAGTGTGACCTGACCACCAGAGGGTGGCTCTGTGTACAGAGGCTAATCAGGAAGGATTGAAGGATGGTTTTGTGGTTAAGACACTGGCCTGAGCCCCAGTTCTGCGCAGGCTTCCCATGTGATGTTGGGCAAATAGCTTAGTCTGCGTGTGCCTCACATAAATAGATAGAAATGAACTTCACTGCCAGCATATATTCTGTATGGGACCAGGAATGTCATATTTAACTCCAGGGTAATTTTTACCCATATACTCTGGTGAGGAGAGAGATAAATCAGAAAACTTTTTCTATCTATCACTTAAATTCCAACAAGAGGATCTTTTTCTTCTTGTTTCCTTTTTTCCCCTGTAAGTACGGTACTCTTTTCAAGGCTGGTGCTCTTGGGGACCGACCTTCGGTCTCTGTGTTGCTGAGCTGACATGGGTAGAAAGCTCAATGGAGGCATCCGCTTACATTTGGGGTATGGAGCTTTAATGGGGCAGTTACTTTATATTTGTGTCAAACGCCCTCTGGCGATGCACCTAGAAAGAGTCACATTTAGCCTTCTTCCTCTAGAAAGAAGTTTGCAGTGAGGCAGAATCTGTGAGGGTTATTGTGGGAGATCAGTAAGCGGAGGATCCTGAAGTAACCTCCTCAAAAATGTGTAAATCCTTTTAGCGTTGCTTATTGTGAATGTTTATGCTGCAGAGTCACCAGCTCCATGATCAGTGCCACTTCTCAGTCACTGTCACTTCTACCAAAAACTATTCAGTTGCATAGATAGAGGGGAGGCAAGACAGACACACATGGAAGGAGAAGTTTGGAATTGCCTGGTAGAAAGGATCCAGATCAAAGTACTCTACACAATGAGCAATATAATCTAAGGCCACATATTAAATTGCCTCACCTTAGCATATGACTCCTTCTGGTCAACATCACAGAAGCACTAGTGGGCCTGGCTCCTCCAGTTTGTTTATTTTGCAGGGCTGGTCTGTTGATTTTTCCACTCAGGCTTGATAATGCTATATTGCCTATGTATAATACCTCCAAGTGTGTCAGAGCTCAGCTGTTTTTGAGTGTTTTATGAACAGCTGGCACATACTGAGAGCTGGTTTCACATTCATCCAGTTCAGCTCCTGGGAATAAATAGCCACAGCCACAATCAGTAACAGCTATGGTTCTCAAACCTTTCCATATTGTGACACTCTTTCCCACAGTGGGGCCCCTCTCCCATCTAGCAATATGGGAAGGGTGGGGTAGTTACGACCTCTGACACCTGTTTGTGACTCAGGTTGAGAATCCCAGTTCTGGGGAACATAGGTGTTTGGAAAACTATGCTAAAAAAAAATATGGGTAGCTTCAAAAACAACTCTTCCTTTTGTTCTTTGGATATGACTTCAACTCAAGCATCAATTAAGTTCAGCACTTGTATATTAGAAGCAAGGAATATTTAAGAGGGAGTTCAATTTTGGGATGCTTCTTTTATTCAAGAGCTACTTCTTTTTAAGATTTACAATTGAGTAGTGCTTCCATTTGATATAATATGACATACAATCCATTCTTACAATGATTTATGGATGTAGGACAAAAGGGGGAAAGCATTCTCAGCCTCCATACTTCAGGGCATACATTGATCACTGGGTGAGGTCCAGCGGAAATGTTCCCTGCAGTGTAGTATTGCACATGATGGAGATTTAACATCTTCCCCTGTGCTATCCAGCACTGGCCAATATCAGAGAGAGGACACTGAACTAGATGGACCATTGGTCTATTCTGGAATGGCAATTCCTCTCGCTATTTGGGGGATGTCCAGGGTCTTACCATTAGTTGCTCCAGATATTTTGCATTAGATTGAACTGGTTTTAACACAGGAAGGAATACCTCGTCATTTACAGTGGCAGGAACGTCTGAGCCACCATCATTCTCCTCTCAGAAGGATAGTGGGAGTTGCCCCTTTGAGTCACTGTCGCTGCTGTCCCTTTCATTGTACCCAGCATTCATTGTGACACCTGAGGCACCAAACCCTTAAGTAAATAGACCAGCCCATGGAGGAAGTGGGAAGAACAAGGAGATCTTCAAATAGAAACAGGAACAAATGGTAGTTAAGCGGGGCGCACAGGGAGGGAGACTCTTACTTATTGTTATACTGTTATAAGCAGAGGTTGTGATTTTTCAAAAATCTCTGATACTTCTTTAAGCAGATTTTAATACAGCAGCATATAACTCAGCACTGTGAGCCACCATGCCACAGAGCAGAGAAGATCTGTTTGATTCCTGATCCCACACAGTCATTATAAATAGCTGGGTTGTTAATATAGCAGGGGCTGGCACTATAGCTAAGTGGTCAGTGTTCTTCAGAGCAAAATAAGAGAGGTCTGTGTCATGGGTCCTGAGTTAACTGTACCTTTCATGCCCCCTCCCCCTCTGGGAGGGCACCCCACTTATGTCTCAGGTGCCATCGCCTTTCCTGGGACAGGATCCCCCACGACCCTCTCCCTTCAGACGGGGGCTTAGGCTGCAGACTCCTGCAATGCACTGTGATCACCTCAGAAGATCTGACTTCAGTCCAGCACCTGCTGTTCTCTCAGTGAGGATAGGGTTAGCAGTGACCAGCCAGCCCTCATGAAGCCAAGTACTATTTATTCAGAACAAAAGCATTTCAGAAAAAAACACTTCTTTAAAACTCTGAGCAGTTTATATGCGTGTCTGGCTCACCAAGCAATCACCAGTCTTCCACATGGAATCTCGGGTATGTTTTAAAGTACTTTGGGCCCTCTCACAAAGCCTGTCTCTGGACACAGGACACAGACTCATGTGAATTCTTGGATCAAGTGTGAGAGAATATCTCCCAGGTCAGGGATGTCATTTTGTACAGTTTCAAGTCCTCTTCCTGTTAAGACTTTCTGAACTAGGTCAAACCAGTAGATGCTATTGCCCAGAGGGGGAAAAACTTTACAAGATTTGTTACCTGCATGGTTTCGGTATTGGGGATTTGCATTATTTACTATCCAGTGTCTTTAGTTCCTGTAAAACGAAAATAAGAAAGAAAAACTTGTAGCACCTTAGAGACTAACAAATTTATTTCAGCATAAGCTTTCGTGGGTTAATACCCACTTCATCGGATGCATGGAATGAAACACACTGCAGACAGACATTTATACAGTCAGAGAAACATAAGATCCAGGTGTATAGACCAATCTTAAGAGGCTAATTAGTTGAGAGGAAACATGACAGCAGGGGAAGAAAAAGCTTTTGAAGTGATAAACAAGATGGTGTTTATCACTTCAAAAGCTTTTTCTTCCCCTGCTGTCATGTTTCCTCTCAACTAATTAGCCTCTTAAGATTGGTCTATACACCTGGATCTTATGTTTCTCTGACTGTATAAATGTCTGTCTGCAGTGTGTTTCATTCCATGCATCCGATGAAGTGGGTATTAACCCACGAAAGCTTATGCTGAAATAAATTTGTTAGTCTCTAAGGTGCTACAAGTTTTTCTTTCTTATTTTCGTTTTGCTGACACAGACTAACATGGCTACTACACTTAAACCTTTAGTTCCTGTGGAAAGCATCCTCTACCTCACCCATTGAGCCAGGAATACAGTCACTAACTAGCGCATAATGATACGTGTAATGTTTATAAAGTTGATACAATAGTCTGAATATTCCATGTTTTCATAGCATTGGATCTGTCAGAATCTGAGCCTTGGTCCTCTGCCTGTTGCAGTTTTCAGGGCAGATGATGACTCGGGCTACTCATGTAAAGTGTTGCTTTCAGCAGGCTAGTGTTTTCCTATCTGTAACATTTCTGGATGATAACAGATTGAGGTGATAAAAACAAATAAAAAATCAGGGAAACGTGACTTTTCTTTCCTTTTGTTTTCCAGCAAGCTTCTCAATTTTCCAGCCGTCTTCATATCATCTCATTGTGCGTACCGATTTTGGTCTCAAGCTACAAATCCAATTGGTTCCAATCATGCAGCTGTTTGTGAATGTAGATCAATCTGTCCAAGGAAAACTGCAAGGTAAGTGCCCACTTATGTCTACTTCTAAAGGAGAAATGATTCAGCCAAAATATTTACAACTGAAGTGCTGTGTGTTCTTAACATTAATGGTGAGATGTGTCTGTGACTGGCATAGCAAGAAATTGCTAGCTAATGAATTCTTCCATATTAATTAAGACACTAAGGGAACTGTGTGCCTGTAAGATGCTAATATAGACTTAATGAATGAACACTTTTTCATATTTAGTGATACATATTTTTAAAAGGCGCTGGCTCTAGAGACAGAAATGCTTAGTTGGTTGAATATAGGAAGAGTGAGAGCAGAATCCAAAATTTCATGATACAATGGCCCCCACAGCTCACACATTTTACAGATGAAATATTGATATTACAGATTAAATAAACCCATCACCCCCATGTCAATTAGGGTGACCAGCTGTCCCGATTTTATAGGGACAGTCCCGATTTTGGGGTCTTTTTCTTATATAGGCTCCTATTACTCCCCACCCCCTGTCCCGATTTTTCACATTTGCAGTCACCCAATGCAGGACTGATCGCTGGAATATATTCCCCACTGCTTTGTTCAGTCTAGTTTTAAATTACTTAAGTGTCCAGTCTTGGGAAACTATTCCATAAAAGAATGATAGGGAGAATTCCCCAAAACTCCAAACACCAGTTGAAGACCACCTGCCCCAGAGCTTGGATTTTTAAAGTGAGACCCCCAAATGCCTACTTTTGTGATTGCAATTTTAATACTGAGTTGGAGGAACCCTCTGTTTGACGTTCTGACTCCTAGTCAGGTGGTGAATCATCCTTTTCCTCTTTTGTTGCTCTTTTAGAAGAAGACTGAATAATAATTATGTTTAAAAGCCACATTTTTTTCTCAACAGGTCTTTGTGGGAATTTCAATGGCATGGAAAATGATGATTTTAAAACAGCTAGTGGGCTGGCAGAAGCTACAGGATCTGCCTTTGCTAACACTTGGAAAGCACAAGCCACCTGTGAAGACCAAGTGGATAATTTGGAAGACCCTTGTGCTCTCAGCTTCGAAAGCAGTGAGAATACTACATTTTCATAGAGCCTCTTTCCTCCAAATTCTATATCTCATACACAGTCAGTCCAATAGCAGTCTCAAAATAATAATCTTTATTTAGAATACTGACAAGTTAATAATGTGTATGCTTGTCTCATGTACTGTGGGCTTGCACACAGCAGCTAACAGGTGTGTCCCCTGTGGAGTAATTGATTGTCCGGTGGTTAAGGCATGCATCTAGGCTGTGGAAGAGCCAGGTTCAAGTCCCTGCTCTGCTTGGTTCAGATGGTAATAAATGCAAAATAAGGCTGTTATTTCAAAATGCCATTAGTCATTTATGGAACCCTGAAGAATTCACTTGGTAATGTGTCAGATTCTTAATCTGAGGGTCCAGTGTTCAGCTTTCTGTTCAGGCAGTAGGTCTTGATCCAATGGCTGGAGGTTGAAGCTAGACAGATTCATACTGGAAATAAGAATATTTGTTTAACAGTGAGAGTAATTAACCATTGGAACAATTTACCAAGGCTCCTGGTAGATTCTCTATCGCTGGCGATTTAAAAATCAATATTGGATGCTTTTCTAAAAGATCTGCTCTAGGAATTATTTTGTGGACCTTTTATGGTCTGTGTTATATAGGAGGTCAGATTAGATGATCATAATGTCCCCTTCTGGCCTTTGAATCTATGACTCTATAAAAGAGACGGAAAGTTCAGAGGGAAGTTGCAGGGGCAACCCTGTGTTGAAAGACACAGAAGAAAGGTCATTAATATGTTACAATACATGTTTGGAGTAGTGGTGCACCTTCCTTAGCATTATTGCTTCTTTTTATGTTCAGCTTGGATTTGTGATCCTCTGATCATGAGTTCTCAAACAATTGGAGGCTAGAGGTAGACAATTCTGTGAAGGCACACTGCATTAAAAGGATATGATTTCCACTGTGTGTTTGCCAATAGGTATTTGAATCAGAGACTACGGGCCAAATTTATAGTGATTCTGTGCGATCTCTCTACTCCCAGAAAAGTTTAGGGTTCTCATTTTTATCATTTTGTTGCTTGGGTTAGATTATTTTGCATACTGTAATGTGACAGTATGGTGCAACAGGGTACGATGCAAGGGAAATAATTATTTCTCTCTCCTTTTGTTGTAGAAAATTATGCTGAGTATTGGTGTTCTCTACTGAAAAATTCAGAATCTCCTTTTGCCAGATGTCACTCAGTCATTGATCCTCTGGAATATTATAAGGTGTGAATTTTATACTATACTGACACCTTCTGGCACTGGTCTAATACATGTTTTACCCTTTACATATTTTCAAGGGATTATTGTAACTTCGCCATTAAAATTGGTTCAAATTTTGTAACGATTACCTGTCCAATGGCATTGTGGGCAGCCCTGATCTCCTACAATATGTTTTCTCATAGAATTCTAATTTAGAAGATGGAAATCATTGTGCTTTTTTGGGGGTTGGGGCTTGTGTGTCGTGAAAGGGCACTATAGTTTCTCATTTTCATAGGAGAATTCAAAAGAGGCAGGAATACTGAGCCATGACAGTCACATGTTAAGCCAGCCCTTCACCATTAGTGTAATCTATTTTGGGCTTAATAAACACTAAATTGAGTTTGCTTGATTCAGAGATAAACAACAACCCATTTATGTGTCATATTATTCCTGGTCTGTTTCCCTCTGTTTTCAGTTCTGTTGAGGAGGGATAAACAAACCAATTTGGGGAGAAAAGAAAGAACCCCCCTAACTTTTACTTATTTCTATAATTCAGTCTGATCTGAACCTTTGTGAAGATCTTAACCCATTCAGATAATTTATTTGCTTTTATTATTTTTAATTTCGGTGGGCTTGTACATTTCCGAGTTGTGACTGATCAGGAATTAAAAGGATCAAAGTTCCCTAAAAAAAAAGGCTGCTGTTAGGAAGCTGGCTAACCATTGGACGTTCAAAAAGTTTGGCTGTTCAGATAAGGTTTGGCGAACTATCCACATTTTTCATGCTTAATCAAACGCACCCTGAGCCTTTTTGGGTTTGTCCATCACTAATGGGTAGCTCTCTGCTCATCTACTGTGCTCTCTGATGGAGTGAATGAAAGCCATATGGGAAAGAAGGTACTGGGTATTCTACAGTTACTGTACTGAAGCCCTGGTTTTCATAGTCTTCCTTTTATAGTTCTAATCCTCCTCTGGCAGGCTTGTTAACAATTTGCTTCTTATTTGTCTCAGAGATGTAAATATGACACCTGCAGCGGTAAGAACAGTGAAGAATGCTTGTGTGGGGCCCTCTCCTCTTATGCAAGGGCCTGTGCCTTCAAAGGAATCATGCTGGGTGGCTGGAGACAAACTGTCTGCAGTAAGTGATGACACTGTAATAAATTTGTTAATCTCTAAGGTGCCACAGGTATTTTTGTTGTTTTCTTTTTGCTGACACAGACTATCACGGCTACTACACTGAAACCTGTAATCCCCTTGAAATCAGTCATAGGAATGGACAGAGTGCACCTGACTACAGTTACATTAACCTCAGTGTTAATAGTTTAGAAGTGCCCTGGAGATGCCCAATACAATTAAGGGGACAGTATCAAGAATTTTGAATAGTTAAAGCTGTATTCTTTATATGTCCTTTGGGGGGGAGGGATAGCTCAGTGGTTTGTGCATTGGCCTGCTAAACCCAGGGTTGTGAGTTCAATCCTTGAGGGGTCCATTTAGGGATCTGGGGCAAAAATTGGGGATTGGTTTACTTTGAGCAGGGGGTTGGACTAGATGACCTCCTAAGGTCCCTTCCAACCCTATGATTCTATAGGACAAATTCACAAACTGGGGAGTAATTATTTTCTCTTTTGTCATCTCCTTCTACCACTTCATTGATCTGTCTTCTCTTTGTCCAGTGGAATATAAGCCATTCTGGCTCTTCCATTTTATTTATTTTCTTGGTTGTGTACCAGCATTATCAATGGTATCATCAACACTGGGAGCAGGGCTTTGTTAAATTGTGCTGCTACTCGAGGGTTACAGGGCTATGAAGCAACAGAGAAAAAGATATTGTAGTAATAATAGTGGCTATTATTGGAAAGCAAATTCCAATAGCAAAAGATCCATTAGCTAAAGGGAAAAGAAAAAGAGAAAGTGCTACATATATATTTAATGGATCTTTTCATTGCTTCCTCTATATACTCAACTCCCATTTATAATAAAATGCATGTTCATTAAAGGAAGAAAATACCCTTAGAATAGGAAAAGTATTACCTCCTAGATGGTAATTTAAAAGGTAGGGCAAAGTTAAGGCAACACTATTTATTAATTATGATAATTTATTCTATAATACAATGAGAGGGAGTCCCTTCATTTTTACTATTACATACTGCCTTGGCAGAGTGATCAGAAAGAAAGATTTAAATTCTATAATGCCTGGTCAGGGTTTTTTTATTTGCCAGTATAGCAACCATTGGTCTTTTCCCCCTCTCCAGACAAAGAAGTGACCTCTTGCCCAGCATCCCAGGTCTTCCATTACAATCTGACCACATGTCAACATACCTGTCGCTCCCTTGCTAATGGCGAAAAGAACTGCTTGAAGGGCTTCATTCCTGTGGATGGCTGTGGCTGCCCTGATAATACCTATATGAATGAGAAGGATAACTGTGTGCCCATCTCCCAGTGTACATGCTACTATAAAGGGTCATACCTGGAACCTGGGGATGTCATCGAGAAACAAGAAGAACGCTGGTAGGTTATTTTATGGCTTGTCATTTGTGGATTGTGGAGGTGAAAGCCCCCACTTCTTATCTTTTCTTATTAAATATACCATATATTGATATTGATGATGATACCATGTAGATAAAAGGTATATATTACCCACCACCACCCTAGCAGAACAAAACATCGTACTGCTGTAAATTAACTTATTAATATGTATGGCATATCTCTTTATTTATGAGGTGTGCGTTGGTCTCTTGTGGTAACCATGGACCTGATCCTGCACCACTAAAGTCAATGGGAGTTTTGCTAGGAAATGGGGAAAAGAAGCTACATGAGGAATTAGCAGGTTTCTCACTGAAAACAGATTATTCCATTTCATTTTGCATTGTAACAGTTACTAATTGATACCCATTTAATCAAGATTGTGAAGTTCCAAAACCAACATGCAGGCTCCCAGAAGCAATAGTCTTTTGCCTGAACACTAGTGACTCATGCTGTGAATGGTGAAATATTTCCTTGCCTTTCAAGGATGAGAGAGCTAGGAGATAAGAGTACAAGCCAATGAGGTTATTGCATTTGACTGGAGTTGGCATAAAATGGTGATATGTATTTATATGTATTTATTGGAGACTAAGGACATGCTCTGAAAGGATATGACCATGTATTCCCTTGATTGCTAAAAAGTACAATTTTGAGGATTTGAAGGATAATTTGTGGCCATTGTTTGAAAATCATGAATTTACCATCTGTTTATAATGTAACATTCAAAAGTTCTGCAGAACTTTTCCCCAAGCTCACTAGGACATCTCTGTTGGAATCATGTGGGACTTCCTCCCCAAGATGCATATTTCACAAAGGTCACTACTAAATATTATTCCACTAATTGATCAGTTGGGTTCATTATTGCTTTATCACCTTAGAATATACCACAGCGATAGGGAATTTTTGACAGTCCAAAAGAATAATTGTCTGGCAGAAGTAATAATCTCATTTGTTCATTTATGCCTCTGCAAATTGTTCTCAGATGTTTATCAATTGAAGACATTAGGCTTACATCCTATTAATTTCTATCTTCTCACCCTTTGTAGTGTTTGCCGAAATGCAATTCTTCATTGCACTCAAGTGAAGATAATAGATGACAGTAAGTGAAATGTTTTAGAGAGAAACATCTCAGTTTCTTATTTGAATTCTCCACTTGTTTCTTTTTCCCTTCTGTGAAACAGTCACCACCTTTCTCTTTGCTTTTGGCCGAGGATTTTACCTTGTATTAGAAAGGATATTTTCATTTATTATTTTTAAGGGATACACTCTGCTGTTTCTGTCTCAGTATCTAATACCTCCCCATTTCTTTTCTGTTCCCTTGATCTTCAAAGTGCACCCATCTAACATGGTATCTTTGTTTTACAGAGTGTCCGTCCCACAAGATTCACTTTGATTGCAGCAGCGTCAAGTCTTGGTCTTCACAAACCCCTCTGCATCTAAGCTGCCATACGCTGGATACTGACTATGTACGTTTTCATTTGACCTCTGACTATGGCATGGGTCCTTCTTTCCCTTAGTCCTTAAATGAAGCGGTGCAAATCTGACCAACATGATCTTTTAGTCTTTTATCTTCTTTCCTTTTATTTCCATCCTTTCTTTTCTTTCAGAATTTTTGTTCTCCACTACTTTTTGCCATCCTTTCTCTTTTTACTGATTTGTCTTCTCTTTTCTCAGTAGGAAAATCATCGGTTAGATGGATAGGCATTTTGTTTACAATACAGTACTATAGTTTTCTGTGTAGAACAAAAGTAAGATAGTCTGAACTTAACATCTCTATAAAATATGAAGGAAATTCTCAGGCACTCAGATACTAGAGAGATGAGACCAATAGAATTAAATAAATAAAAATGGCTGCATTATAAACCAGGGAATGAAGCACATGGGATGAATGTTTGTAGAAGAAGTGGGATAACAGAGAAGTCATGTTTTCTTATAAAATAATGTATTTTTTGTCTTATTTTCTTTAGTTCCAGACAGAGTGTGTCTCAGGGTGCATGTGTCCTCATGGACTGATCGATGATGGCCAAGGGGGCTGTGTCAAGGAGAAGGACTGTCCATGTATTCATAACAAACAGTTTTATGCTCCTGGAGAAAATGTAAAAGTGGGCTGCAACAAATGGTAAGATGCTGTAAAGTTCTCTTCTTTCCTTTTGCTGTATTTTTCTCATAGTAAATGAATGGTAATGAATGGTTTAAATACCACTGTGATGAGCAGGATATAGGTATACTTGATTCTCAGCTCCACTCTGGCTTCTTTGTGACCTTGGATGACTCCTTTTGTGTAAATGTAGGTAATACTACAAACATTAAGGTAATTATCTCTGTTTATCTCAGGCAAAACTGGCAAGTTTTTAGGGTGATCACTGCAACTGAGCTCAGAATCCATCTCTCTGCCGGGGTCATCTCTGATTGGATAGTGTTGGGGTAGTGTTGATGCAGAACAAAAAAGGAAGCTGTGCAGAGCTAACAACCATGCTATAAATTTGTCAGTGGGGACTGTTGATGAGATGGTGGTTTATAATACCCTATAACATAATATTATGCATGTGATGGATTCCATGTTGTGTCAGCAGCTATGTGATTTATCCTGCAGCTTCCAAAGCATCATACATGACCATTAGGACGCGACTTTTCAGATTTCATCCAACTCTTTTATTCTTTCCCTAGTACCTGCCAAAAAGGAAGATGGACCTGCACCAAGAATGTGTGCTATGGGACTTGTACTGTATATGGAAGTGGCCATTATGTCAGCTTTGATGGAAAACACTATGACTTTGATGGACACTGTGAATATGTAGCTGCCCAGGTAATGTCCAATGGGAGCAGTGAGCAGACAAATCTTCTACAACGAATTAAAAGCTCTACAACAACCTAGCTATCCGTTTGGTTCTTGGATCACCTCTTTTAGACCCTTTTTCTTTAAGATCACTGTTTCTGTGGTGACTGCAGCTTCTGCCAAGTTAAATTCCATAT
This sequence comes from Chelydra serpentina, assembly GCA_037349315.1. Taxonomy (NCBI): domain Eukaryota; kingdom Metazoa; phylum Chordata; order Testudines; family Chelydridae; genus Chelydra; species Chelydra serpentina. Next base: position 20,155,014 of record JBAIAC010000059.1, on the reverse strand, counting down.
TTGCAACAAATCCCAGCTGTGCAAGGAAATTAATGGCACTTGAGTGAACATTTCTTCTGCTGATGTTGTTGCAGATTGTACACAACTGGGCTAGCTCCACAATGAAAGTTGTCAGCTCATCAACGCTACTTCAAAACAAGTAGCTGATTCTTAAATTGGAAAACAAATATCCATATCTTTTGGGACATAAACTATTGTTTAATTCAATTGTCCCACTTCTTTCCCAGTATGTTGTAAACATAGAGTTAAATGGCGTGTGAGCGTGTGTGTGTGTAATGGAATTTGAAGAATAACTTTAAATTATTTTAGATTGAAATCAAAATAAATAATATGGTTCCTTTCATTGACTTATGTTTCTTTATTCCACTCTCAACAGGATTATTGTGGCGAGGATCCCAATGGTTCGTTTAGTATCGTCACAGTGAATGTTCCATGTGGAACCACCGGAGTCACCTGCTCAAAGGCTATTAAAATATTTCTAGGGGTAAGTGGTGGTCCTGGATGGGTACAGCCCTAAAATGCAGCTGATCAAAACTGCCGTTTGCTTGTAGTCATGTTCCTTGAAACTAAAAGTCCATCAGCCTCATCATTCCAATAGTTTGCCTCACTATAAAGCCAGTGCTGTTATAACCCTTCTCTTTCTGTCCTTCAGAGAACCGAACTGAAGTTGGAGGACCAGAAGTATGTAGAAATTCAGCGAGATGTTGGCCATGATATACAGTATTGGACTCGTACAGTGGGGCTCTATCTTGTTATTGAAGCCAGCAATGGTGTGAGGCTCATCTGGGATAAGAAGACTACTATTTTCATAAGTCTGATTCCTTATTATAAGGTGAGCAACTCCAAGCCTTTTTTCCAAAATATTATGGAATCTGCAGATGTGATTATGAATACATGAATGCAAGTAACTATGGATGATGCTTTATTGTTACTCTTAATAGTGTCCCTAAATCTTGTTTATGTTGATGATTCATATATATCTTGCATTATCCATGATGGAGGGTGCCATTGTATGTTGCTTCTTATGGTATGATCCAGTGCAACAATACCAGTGGGTGTATTGTGTACTATTGCAATATGGATGAGCAGTCCCCTGTGATTTTCCAGTAGTTGTAAACATTAATGCTCTAATACAAATCCCACTGAAGTTCATTGCAATATTCTTGTTGACTTTTATGAGTTTTTGGATCAGGCCCCAAAAGGATAAACTCTTAGGACACCAGACATCATTTTCTCATCATTATAGACCAAAACTTTGCTCTATATTGTAAAGCAAGTGAAAAACAAAACAGGCCCTATTTTCCAGACAGTCTGTAAACATATTGTGAGCTATTTGCTAGGCTTGATCTCTCAAGCAGTGGTAAAGGCCAACCTGTATGTTGAGGCATTTCACTATAAATCACAATTGATTCATTATATATAATATTATAGTGTATGTGTGTATTTTATATATGTATGACCCTTAATACCAAAGAAATGGCTAAAACATTGTAATTCCCCAATAGAAGTCAAAACAAAAATTCACAAGATTGCCACAGACTAACCCTCTCAAATAATGATGCAGCATATTTTACATATCTTACCTTGGGGAAATGCAGTTGTGGTCCAAGTAGTGCAAAGTGTGGCAACATCTCACAGCCTCTGTGTAAGGGACCTGTCTGAAAAGAAACTAAAAGTTCTTTATTGATGAAATGCTTCCAACCCGGACATCTTCCCTTATAAAACATTTGAATTGTTTAGCAAGAGACTCCAGCAGCCCTTTGTAGTATTAGGGGCTATGCACACATTTTATGACCCCCAAACTTGTGCCCATTTACGACACTGCTTTGTTTGTATTCCTAAGAGGGTAAATGTTTTCATGGCACTTTGCTGGAAATCTTGAAGTAGCTTGAGTAGGGTTAAAAAAAAACGGAGGGAGGAGAAATAGTGAGGCAAAAGAGTCCTAGCTTTTATTAAAGCCACATCCTTGACTAGAAGGATGCCAGCCAATCAAAACCCACTGAAGCCACTGTACTGGCTTTTAAGTTTTATTCAAGGATGCTTCATTTGTTCCTTATTCCATCTTACTCTTTGCAAATGATGGAAACCTGCCTTAAAGATGATCAGCCAACTCTTCAAAGTTAACATTTAATAGACTTAGGGCTAAAATTTCAGTGCATTGTGTACTGGAAAATTTAGTTATGTGACCCCTATTTATATGAATAGGAATCATGCAGCTAAGTTGCTGCATACCACAATGCACTGTAAAGAGATGGCTTGTTGTCAGGTGAGAGAAGTGTAGCCACTGTTTGGATCCTTATAAGTTGAATGGGAGGCGGCAAAGAAATATAGGTATAGTTATAAGATACTGTATGTACCAAGAAGGGAAGACACACGTTCCTTGCCTGTGCTACTGGTAGCTTGCTAACCAGGCAGATAAACACATAAAAATAAGTTTAACTTACACACATGATTTTGAAGTAAAGATTAAAATAAGTAAGTTACAGGAAGAAATCGTTCCCTCACTTTGTGTCTTTGTTTTGGTTCTAACTCTACTGGTGCTCACTTACTGGGTAAACTAAAAATCTGATGACATGTTCTGACATCAAATATCTTTTGCTTTTTCAGGGCAAAGTCTGTGGTTTGTGTGGCAACTTTGATGACAAGTCCAGCAATGACTTCACAACAAGGAGCGGGCTGCTGGTGACCAATGCTCTGGAGTTTGGTAATTCTTGGAAACTGTCTAGCTCCTGCCCTAATGTGATGGATGAGATCCTGCCCTGCAATCTGAAACCTCACCGCAAGTCCTGGGCAGAGAAGCAGTGCAGCATCATCCTGAGCGAAGTCTTTGAAGCTTGTCGCAACAAGGTTAGTAGAGAGGCTGGTGGTTACTACCTACAAGTGAACCTCTGTGCAAGAAGACAGAGGAAGGCTGAATCTGCACAGCTGAGTGAGGGAATAGTTAATCATAATAGTCTCAAAAGTTAGAAACTGGAAAAGACCTTTGAGATCATCAGGTCCATCCCCCTGATAAGAACAGGTACTACACTTGAAAGCTATATGTTCAGGCATCTGCTATTCCTTGGGCTAGTCAAACCAGGGATTTGGTATGTTTTTATAGATTGGACTGAAGCATCCATTTGTTCTAGTTTGGGAGAAATTCCCTACCATGATATTGTTTGTCAGCCACACTGAAGTAACACTGTTTACATATAGAATGGGGGTTCCTTTCTAGTGTGCAGACTGGGATCCCTATCCAGTACGTCATGGGGTTTTTATGGATCCTCCCCCTCTCCAATCGCAGATGGTGGTTCTGACTGTGGACAGACTTTAGATGTTTGCATCTGTTGCATTGCATTCTCCTTGTTTTAAGTGATAATTGGTATCAATCAGCTCATAGTTTAAGCATACTTACATCACCCTATCTCATATTAAAATGCATCCAAATCATAATAACAAAACACAGTGTTCTAGGCTCAAGGTATATATAGTATTATGTAATTATCTAAAGTCTTGTCCCTCAATTGAAGTGTAATAATCATTTAATAATAATAACAGTTTGCATTTATCAAAGTTTTTCAAAGTGCTTCACACACATTATAAGTATAGGAAGAATCACAAAGAGTTATGATTCCTGCTGTTCTAGCAAATGCTTTTATGCCCCCTTTCAATGGGGGCATAAAACCCAGTCTGAGTTCTCCCTCTGATCATCCAAAGAGGGGGAAAAAAGCATTTGCTAATGTATGACAGGATGCACCAACACTAGGCAGGTATAGAACTGTCTTTGCTTCTTCTCTGCTACCAGATGGTATGTCTGGCAGATGTACACCACCTGGCTGGTTAACTAACTGAAGAGAAAATTTCATTGACTTCAATCAAACTTTCTTTTAGATCAGCGGTGGTAGCAGCAGCCATAAAGTACAGTAGATTGGAAAAGGTGATAGAGTTAGCAGATTAATTCACTTTAAAGAAGAAGAAGAGAATCTCAGTGAGGTTCTTATGGCACCCTGAAGAGTGTCCAAGCTAGATGCTTGTAAAAGGAGGATAATTTAAGTGCAGGGATTTATTTTTTTGAAAGCTGAAGTATACTATCCTAATAGCAGATAGGTTTAGAAGGGAAGCTTAACAAAATTGTTTTCAGAATGTGGTTATGGTTAGAAGAGCAGTTGTAAAAATGTCCTCTAATTGTCTTATTTTTATTCTCCATCAGCAACTTCCATGTCCAAATAGTTCAGTTTGCCAGTCAAACCACATTTTTTCTAATCACCAGCTTTGTAAATTCAATAAAGTGTTTCTTTCTATTTTATGCATCATATTTATTGATAAAGAGTCTGGCTTCAGAACTCAGCTGATAATTGTGTTGATAATGCAGGATGCAGAATAAAATAAAAAGAATGAGTTGTACTTGAGGCACCTTAGAGACTAACAAATGTATTTGGGCAGAAGCTTTCGTGGGCTAGAACCCACTTCATCGGATGCATAGAGTGGAACATACAGCAGGAAGATAGATATATATAATACAGAGAACATGAAAAGGTGGAGGTTGCCATACCAACTCTAAGGCTAGGTCTACACTAACCCCCCCTGTCGAACTAAGATACGCAACTTCAGCTACGTTAATAACGTAGCTGAAGTTGAAGTCTCTTAGTTCGAACTTACCTGTGGTCCACACGCGGCGCGCAGGCTCCCCCGTCGACTCCGCCTGCTCCGTTCGCAGAGCAGGATTACCGGCGTCGACGGGGGAGCACTTCCTGGTTCGATTTATCGCGTCTAGACAAGACGCGATAAATCGAACCCAGAAGATCGATTGGACTCCTCCGACGCGACGGGTAAGTTACCTTTTTTCCCATAGCCACATTTGAAGAAATGAAGATAAAGTAATGGAAATTAACCTAGCTCAGATCTGACAAACAATAGATTCCACCTGAGATTCCAAATTGGAAATGGAGCTCTGCTGTTAACAGCTGCCCCCTGTGTTTCCCCAACAGGTGGACCCAACTCCATTCTATGAAAATTGTGTTCATGATTCCTGCTCCTGTGACAGTGGTGGAGACTGCGAGTGCTTCTGTTCCGCAGTTGCTGCTTATGCCCAAGAGTGCATTAAGGCTGAAGCTTGTGTCTTCTGGAGAACTCCTGATGTATGCCGTGAGTAATCTTTAAATATTCCCCACTGAGTACAACTGGACTTATCAGAACAACATCACAAAGTCTTTAATCACTGCAGCAGTGTGTTAACACAGGGTTGTATGCTGTGGCACACAGTGGAAAGAGTTCACCATCGCAGTATAAGCAGAAGCCCTTTATTGTATTAATGAGTTCAGTGTATTTAAATTGTCACTATGGGTTGACCCTTAAATGACATTTCAAATGATCCTTCCCATTGTGTGGACTGGTGGACTGACATTCCCAGCATATTTATCTAGTCAGCAAAATCTCCCACCCAGAATTGTTACTAGTATTTTTTTTTCATTTTATGTATAGCACAGTAGCCTGTGATTAGTCCCAGTAGGCCAAACTGTGTTTAAATTATACTCATAAAATCCCATTGACTTCAGTTTAGGCTGTTGTATGTGCCTCTTGCACATAGCTACTGACACCAAAAGTCAAGTTGGGATAGTGATCATCACAATGGGTGTACTAAATGAGTTATGGGAAACACTTCCACCAATCCAACCAGTAGGAGCAGTAACTAAGCTTTTCACAGTGGGGACTTGTTCTTACACACAGTACATCACTTCCCATCTCAGAAATCTTGCAAATTTTATTCTGTAGCCATGTGTTAAATAACTCTTCCAAGTTCAGTTTGCAATGGGTTTGCCAATTTTTTTTTTCTGTCAGAGGGAATTCACACTGGTTCATAGGCCATATGGTTTGAGGAATTTGGTTTTGAATGTGTTAAGCTTTCCCCCATTCACATCTTGTTATGCACCCATAAACAAGGTTTGAAGAGTTTGTGCATGTCCATGTGGGTTTACTGGAGGAACACCATGTGACTACTCCATATGATATATCTGTGTGAAACTGATTTCAGCCTATATGCACCATTAACCCTAAGAGTTTGCAGTTGTCCAGAGAAGGCAAAAAAATTAAAATAAAAAATCACAACACTTCAACAGACAGTTTGAATTCAAAATTGATTCTGAGAAGTTGTGTGATTTCAATGAAATATTTGTTTTCTGCAACAGTGGTGTTAAATGTGAAGGTGCTGAAATCCAGAGTTTCATGTGTTCTGTATTCAGGTTGAGTAGGGGAAAAAAAATCCAGGTCCCATGTGTCAAGGGAAATATTGCTGCCAGTGCACTGTGTACGTTCATTTGGCTGGCATTGCTAGAGGTGGGAATGGGATTCTGTTCTGTCAGCTGTTTTTTTAATCAGCTTCTGTTTTCTATCAGCAATATTTTGTGATTACTACAACTCTCGTAATGAGTGCAAGTGGCACTACGAGCCTTGTGGCCGTCAAATTAGGACCTGCAGGATCATTAACAATGTCAGCACCAACTTCTCATTGCCGTATCTGGAAGGTAAGAAACTCCTAATTGTTTTTGTAGTGCATATCATAAAGGTTTAGTTAAAATGTTACTTGATGGAGTTGGAGCTATTAGCTAATGAGATCTATTGATTGTCTGGACATTCCTAAATCTATAATCATACACAAGTATTTGATGTGGTGTAACTTACTGTTTATTGACATCAATGGGATGATACTCACAAGTTAAGCACATGCCTGGGTATTTTTCTGAAAGGTGGTATAAGATTGATCCACCATCCCCATTGACCAATACCGTGTTAAGAGTACCTCAAGGGGGAGAAAAGATTATTACTGTGGTAAAGAAAACTAGAATTTTATTGCTTAATTCTTTCTTTTAAACTTTTTATTTATTTTTGTTATGTCAGCTACATATTGCTGTAACTGAGATACTGCAGCATTTCTGTATCCTTGCAAAAAGAAATAATTGATATCTCAGACATTATAGTGCTGGTAAATATTGGCTTCTTAATGGATGGATCAATGAGAAATATTCAGAATTTACAATGAATAACTCACTTTTGGAAGTGCTCATCCTCTAGTGCCTGATCTAAAGTCAGAAGGAGTCTTTTCATACTTCAGTGAGCCTTAGAACAGGCCCCCAATGAGAATGTAATCATTTAAGTTAACAGTTTATTTTTATTCATATTACAAAATGGACCTTTTGTGGTCAACAGGTTGCTACCCCAGATGCGAAAACAATACGATTTTCGATGAAGACTCCTACAAATGTATACCCGAAGACAAATGTGGCTGTTATATTAGAAATGGCACTCGTTATGAAACTGGCAAAGAAGTACCCACAAACGAAATTTGTCAGAAATGGTATGTGGAAATTCAGAACTGATGGAGCAATGCATATTGAGACCTCGATTCAGGAAATCACTGATGCACATGCTTACATCCCATTGACTTCAATGGGACTTTAGCACACGCTTAACTGCTGTTGTGAACATACCATGCTGTCATGCTTTCCTGAATGAAGGCTGTAATATTACAGATTACTTGCAAGAACCTCAGTGTGAATTGGCCCTTCTCCATATAAATGCTGATTAACCCAGATGAAGATCTTGCCTTACAAAGATAGTGGGTGAGGGGAACCATAGTTACAGTGGATTTTAAAGGAATGCCATCTATTTCTACTCACATTTCTCTCTGCATTTTTTTTTACCTGCAATTGTGGGAAGTAGTTTCACAGATTGCCATAACTGGGAGAGACTAGAGAAATAAAAGTACCTATATTTTTTTCAACTTATTCACATTGTGAATTTAACAGGACATTGTACATAGTCATTTTCAGTTATTCACCAAAGTCAGTTGCACCTGTTGTTCATGTATGTCTTTCATGTATGTCTCTGCAACAGGAGAGGAGAGATTTTTTTTTAATAGGAACATGTGGCTGTAGAACTTCAAAAATTGACAGGAAAACTCAAGAGCAGATGTAGTGCCTGACACTATTTTTAACCCATGTTTTGAAATTGGCTGTATTTCACGTTGATGACGGCCCTTTAATAAATCTTTTGATAATGGCATTAAATATTACTTGTAATATGTCATATCTGGAAATTACACTTAGAGCAGCCCTTACGCTGTTCTAAGTTTTGCCAGATAGAACCAGCTGGGGGATCACTGGAGTACAAATGCCTCTGGCCATGTTCCCTCACACCCTCAGCCCTCCTCAGTATACCCCGATCAGTAATTTGTCAAGATATAAGGATGCTGTGCAGCAGAGATGGAGCAAAATGGTTTAAGGGAGCAGTGGCTGTTAGTCATATTATATTTTTCCTGCTCCTGATGGAGGGTAATTAATTATCTCAAGGAAGAGTGTGTGGAGGAAGGAAAGCCAGTAGTTGTGTCGGGAGGAAATAGCAATTGTCAATACTGGAGCAAACAACTGCCAAAGAAATATCCAGTCTCATGAGGTGAAGTTTGAGTGATAACATTGGTTTCAAATTTTTAGACTCTTTGCCCCTGCAAATAGTGTGCTATAAATTAATTGCAGGGATTCATGAGAAATTACTGCAGGGGCTGCTGATGGTTTGCAAAAATATTCATTTTCACTGAATTTTTTTTCTTTTAGTATCTGCGTCTCAACAGGAAATATTGTGTGCGAAACTATACCAGGTAAATTGCATTTTATTCTTTTTGCAAACTGGAAAGGGAAAGAAAAGGAATGCTACATATCTCTACCATCTGTCTCCACGGGAGATTTAGTAATGATTTTGAATAATTCTTTGCATCTCTAGCCAGGATTGCGAAAAAGAAAAATTGGGTAACACTGGAACCTCACAGTCATCACTCACACATTTAAGGATATGACAAAAATGTGAATTAGGCTAATTTAAGATCAAAGTGTAACAACTGCCCCTTTCTTTTGGTGTTGTTAAAACAATGCCCCTTCCCCAATATCCTAACTATTAATTTTCAGCTCAAGCCACTTAACCCTCAAGAACATGTGGTATTTTATAACAGGTTCATTATTATGTTAGATCTGCTACTGTGTTAGGAAGTATTTTAGTAACCCTGCTTCTAAATGAAATTTCAATTCTTGCTAATTAGTTTATGGACCTCACCTACATAGGGCTTTATTAGATATGTCTTAGCTTCCTCCTAAATTCAAATATAAATTAATAAGGTTTGGATGGTTTAGGTACAGGTATATACTCTTAGAGGTGCACCTCTCACACACTCAAACACTGATATTTACCAGAGGCACTTCATAAATGTCTTGGCATGTTGTTGTTCCTGACCATTTCTTAGAAGAACAACTTCACAATGAAGCTCTCTCTTGCAGACTGTTTCTCAACCACTACACCATTTACTACCACACCCACCACCACAGCAACGACTACCACAGAGACGATGACAACGACACCAACCACCACCACCACCACAGAAACAACTACCTCAGAGACAACGACACCTAGCACCACCACACCGACGACTACCCCAGGTAAGTGTTTTACAGATAGATTGCATAGACATTTGGCTTCTGAACCAAGCGTTGTAAAACTTTGGGGCTGAGGCACTGATGGAAGGTGCCCCTAGTGTCTTGGACACAAATCTTGAACTGAATGTTGTTGGGATTTTAACTACTGTTTTCATTTATCTGGAACTCTTAAAGTGATCGTTTTTATTTTTCCATTGCAGTTACCACCACAATCTCTTCAACTCCTTCAAGTAAGTTTCTTAATAAGGAATCTTCTCATTGTGAAACATGGTAGGTAGAAAACAAAGGAAAAGGAAGAAAAAGAGAAAGCCAGGCAGTAAAAAAATACCTTTTCATTTTAGAATGGTAAAAGAATATGTGCGCGCATGTGTGTATTTCATCCTTCCATTTTACGAATTGAGTGGCAAAACAAAAAGCTTGCTTTTAAAGAGTCTAAAATCTCCTGTAACCAGGTCTGACTCCCATAAAAGTCTCTAGGCCTTAATCAGTGATGATGTAAAGGCTGCTGTAAGAGAGACAGGAACCAGAATCTCCCTGAATGACAAATCCTTGAAGTTTTTACATGGCCCAACAAATGGTGATTAGAAACCTAAGAAAAAATCAGTGTGTGGAACTCCTCAGCGATATATGAGAATCCACTGAATATTTCATGGAGAACTCAGAAATTCCGTGTCATCTCCATTGTAGATTTAGGACAAAAAGTGCAATGTGATGTTTTCACTGGGCTTATCAGTAATAATAAAGACCAAGTCGCAGAGGGCCTGATTCCAATACCTGTCTGCCTCAGTTATGAGATCAGTGTTTCCTGTGGCTTGCCAGAATGCACCACAATTACAACTACCACTCCAATGACTACTGAGCCCCCAGTGCCCATCAGTACATCTACCACCATCCCCCCAACCCTCCCTTCACAACTGCCACTGTGCCTCCAACCCCCACAGCCGCAAACACAACTTCCACCAAACCCCTACGCCCATCACCACAATACGACCGAGCCCCTAAACTCCTCACCCACGACCAATACTGAGCCTCCAATCCCCATACCGACCACCCCTCCATCCCACCAACAACCACTATCAGCTCTGAGCCCCCAACACCCATTCTAACCACCACCCTGACAACCAGCACTATTAAGCATCCGATATTCACTCCGACCCCAACCCCAACAATTACTCCAACTAACACCACTAAGCCTACCACTACCACCATGCCACCATCAAGTGCTACAACAGGAACCACAACCAGTACTTCAATAGGTATGAATTGAGGAATAACTGGCCATAGGTAATTATAACAATAATAATCTTTAAGTGTTGATGTGATTCTCATTAACCAAAGGTAAACATGAGTAAAAATTAAGACATAGTAAGGTGAACAGGGACTGTCCTAACAGCACTGTCCTAACAGCAGAGATTTATTTAATGTGTTCATCTCTGTTTAGCCTTCCAGAATTGCTAACAAAAAATCATATGAAATATAGCATCAACTGGAAAAATCTCCCCCACCTTCTTTTATTTCAACAATATACATTTTGGTGAAGATACCCTTCCACCTGCTAATTTAAATGAAATTGACATTTTGAAAATATGTATTGCCAATTGATTTTGAACAAGATATTTGTTGAGACTTAAGAATAAAATAATAGCGACTTATATTTTCACTTGGAACAAATCCTGCCCCTGCTTTAAGTGGCAGTAGGAGGCATATGAAGTCCCTTATTCCTGGGTAAGCTGGTTCCACATCTGTCCCACCAAATCTCAGGAGGCTGAAACTGGTACTAAAGAGTGTGCAGAGCTTCTCGGAGACTTCTTTGTAGGCAGGTGATACTGAGCTGCACATGGGCTAAGGAGATAATATAAGTATACACTTAGTGTTCCTGCCCAAGACTGATCATTGGACTATTGTTTCTATGTGTCTCCTACATCTAAGGCTTGCGTGGGATGAGTGATTATTGCATCCCTGGATATGCATAATATTTATCATATCTGCATGTATTCCTCGATATATGTAGCTCTCGATTCCACCAGTCCAGGAGGGGATTTTCTGTCTTATGGTGTGAATTCCGCTGAGTAGTACTGATGTTCCTATAAAAAAGATACAACCTCCAGGCAGCAAAGGTGGAATGTTAAGAGTCTAGAATATAGCACATGCAGAGTGAGGATGAGTTCATATTACTCACTGAGAGGAGTGCAAGGATTGTTATTGTGCCTAACCAATGCAGGAATTTTGTAGGAGATTAGAGGGGGCAAAGTGAGGTAAGGCTCCTTGTGCTCTAATTTACTCTGTATGATGCTACAGTCTCTGGCTCACTATTGTGGGGGTCAAAGGGCTTCCTTTCTCCCTAGATTGTGATTAGCCCTTCAAAAGTGCACAAAGGTGGAAGGAGGGGTGGCGGCACTGAGATCCCTCACCCCTCGTACATCTGGGCAAAAAGAGAACCAGGTCACAAGGATCGGGGTATCTAATACTATCAATGACACTGGGCATATTCCAAAGTGGAGGAGAACATGGCTCTGCTGTTCTGCATCCCTCACACAATTAATTGGAGCAAGGCTGAACATAAAGAAGAGATCCTGCATCCTTTTGAGGGGTTTTGTGTCTTCCAATCTGCCATGTTGTGTTTGAAACAGGCTTTCCAGTTGAGTCATCCAGAATGCATTTGCGGAGTCCAGCCAGGTTGCACCCTCACTCCACTTCTGCAATTGCTCTGGCGTTAGAGATTAGTATAGAATCCTTTGTGTTGTAATGAGGGATGTTCTATACAGTCTACATTGTATACAACTTAGCAAATTTTGGATTCTCTCAGACAGTTTCTTGTCGCAGAAAACTGTGTATGTATGAGGCGTGACATATGTCTTTACTACAGCAAAATGTGTCTTATAAATAATTTGGATATTTACATCTGCTCTCCATTCCCACTCTCCCTTGTATCATTTCCATCAGTAACAACCACAAGTTCCATTATAAGAAGTATTGATTCCACAAAAGCATAAATGTGTATTTGTTTAACTCTCTGCAGCAGGACTTACGGACTATATTTTCAGTATATGCCTGGCACAGCGATTGCAGACTGAGGCTCGGGATTTCAGTATCTCATTGTGCCTCATGGGTACTTCTCTATCCTGGTGACATCCTACCTCAGGATACTGTCTCTTTGCCCGATAAGCCACTGCCAGTCTACTTTTGGCAATGAAACACTGTTTTATGGCTACTTTGTTCTGGGTCTTTATACTATACCAGTTAATTCATTGTAGCAATAACAGAACTTAGATGCAAGTGGCTGGAAAAGCAACTAGCAAGAGGGTGTGAGATAATGTGGGGAAGTGCCTACTTGATCTTGTTCCCTCTTCCATTCTACTCTTACACATAACTGTTCATGCTACATTCTTTTCTATGCATAAGAAACACCAATTTAGTGCATTCACAGCGTCATTCTGATCTTGCACTATTTTTAGGCTAGTTTACCTCCATTGACTTGAACTGAAGCACTTGTGACTTAAACTGGTGTAGATGAGATCATAATCCTGCTCTCATGTCAGATCTTTGTAACTTGCTCTAATTATTTGTTTTGGACCAATGTATATCCAGTGGGTCACTCTCAGCACTGCTTACCTCACTACCATGTCATGCATGTTTCTGTTCTTTCTACATTCTGTGTTCCGTTGTTGTCTTGCAGCAACATGTATACCTGGGCCTGTAACTGGAACTTCATACTGTTGGTGGTCTGACTGGTTTGATGTCAGTTACCCAAAATATGGTGCAGATAATGGTGATTATGAAACCTATATCAACATCAGAGCATGGAACGCCTCAGCGATATGTGAGACTCCACTAAATATTTCCTGCAGAGCTCAGAAATTCCCTGAATCCTCCTTTGAAGAAATAGGACAAAAAGTGCAATGTGATGTTTCCACTGGGCTTACCTGTAATAATAAAGACCAAGTCCCACCGATGCCTATGTGCCTCAATTATGAGATCAGTGTTTACTGCTGCTCATCTCCTCCTACTCCTGATTACCCCATATGTTCAACTACCACTCAAACGACAACACCTACCACCACCACCACAGCAACGACTACTCCAGGTAAGTGTTTTACAGATAGATTGCACAGACATTTAACTTCTCACAACTGTTTATATCTATGCGGTTGCATGGTTTTATCATGCTGAACTAAGGAAGCTTGCAAATTCTAGATGCTGTTCTATCCTGCAATGGGGGGAACCTCAGATATTGGTGTGACTGGTGTTCTCACCATGATTAAAATGTTCCTGAATCTCAAGGTCACAGTTGGGAGTCCGAAGCAAGTGTTGTAAAACTTTGGGGCTGATGCACTGATGGAAGGTGCCCCTAGTTTCTTGGATACAAATCTTGAACTGAATGTTGCTGGGATTTTAACTACTGTTTTCATTTATCTGGAACTCTTCAAGTGATTGTTTTTACGAATTGAGTGGCAAAACTCAATTTCAGGTCTCCTGTAACCAGGTCTGACTCCCATAAAAGTCTCTAGGCCTTAATCAGTGATGATGTAAAGGCTGCTGTAAGAGAGACAGGAACCAGAATCTCCCTGAATGACAAACCCTTGAAGTTTTCACATGGCCCAACAAATGGTGATTATAAACCTATGAAAAAATCAATTTCCACCAAATCCCCAGTGTAAGGCTTGAGTGGAAGGATTGATTGCTGCCTCACTAGATATGCATAACAATTATCACATTTGTCTTTTTTCTAAATATATGCAGTCCTTGATTCCACCAGTCCTATGGTGAATTCTAGTAAATAACACTATTCTTATAAGAAAGATACAACCTATGTGAAGCTGAGGTATAATTTTAAGAATCCGAGCTGTAGTAATGTTCTGTACAATCTATATTTATGTCACTTAGCATAGTTTGGTTTCAAGGTACCTTCTGTCAAAAGGTCATTATCACAATAGGCAATGTGGTAAGAATAAGGTCTGTATTTATAATAGTAAGCTTTTTTACAAATGATTTTGATATTTACATTTGATTTTCCTACCACCACCACAGCAACGAGTACCCCAGAGACGACGACACCTACCACCACCATCACCACCACCGAAACAACAACCTCAGAGACGACGACACCTACCACCACCACTGAAACAACAACCTCAGAGACGACAACACCTACCACCACCACCACCGAAACAACTACTTCAGAGACGACAACACCTACCACCACCACCACCACCACCGAAACAACAACCTCAGAGACGACGACACCTACCACCACCACCACCACCACCACCGAAACAACAACCTCAGAGACGACGACACCTACCACCACCACTGAAACAACAACCTCAGAGACGACGACAACTACCACCACCACACCGACGACTACCCCAGGTAAGTGTTTTACAGATAGATTGCATAGACATTTGGCTTCTGAACCAAGCGTTGTAAAACTTTGGGGCTGAGGCACTGATGGAAGGTGCCCCTAGTGTCTTGGACACAAATCTTGAACTGAATTTTGTTGGGATTTTAACTACTGTTTTCATTTATCTGGAACTCTTAGAGTGATCGTTTTTATTTTTCCATTGCAGTTACCACCACAATCTCTTCAACTCCTTCAAGTAAGTTTCTTAATAAGGAATCTTCTCATT
The DNA here is from genome assembly GCA_037349315.1 of Chelydra serpentina. Lineage (NCBI taxonomy): Eukaryota > Metazoa > Chordata > Testudines > Chelydridae > Chelydra > Chelydra serpentina. The sequence continues at coordinate 20,139,932 of JBAIAC010000059.1, read as the reverse complement.
GTGAAACATGGTAGGTAGAAAACAAAGGAAAAGGAAGAAAAAGAGAAAGCCAGGCAGTAAAAAAATACCTTTTCATTTTAGAATGGTAAAAGAATATGTGCGCGCATGTGTGTATTTCATCCCTCCATTTTACGAATTGAGTGGCAAAACAAAAAGCTTGCTTTTAAAGAGTCTAAAATCTTCAGGTCTCCTGTAACCAGGTCTGACTCCCATAAAAGTCTCTAGGCCTTAATCAGTGATGATGTAAAGGCTGCTGTAAGAGAGACAGGAACCAGAATCTCCCTGAATGACAAATCCTTGAAGTTTTTACATGGCCCAACAAATGGTGATTAGAAACCTAAGAAAAAATCAGTGTGTGGAACTCCTCAGCGATATATGAGAATCCACTGAATATTTCATGGAGAACTCAGAAATTCCGTGTCATCTCCATTGTAGATTTAGGACAAAAAGTGCAATGTGATGTTTTCACTGGGCTTATCAGTAATAATAAAGACCAAGTCGCAGAGGGCCTGATTCCAATACCTGTCTGCCTCAGTTATGAGATCAGTGTTTCCTGTAGCTTGCCAGAATGCACCACAATTACAACTACCACTCCAATGACTACTGAGCCCCCAGTGCCCATCAGTACATCTACCACCATCCCCCCAACCCTCCCTTCACAACTGCCACTATGCCTCCAACCCCCACAGCCGCAAACACAACTTCCACCAAACCCCTACGCCCATCACCACAATACGACTGAGCCCCTAAACTCCTCACCCATGACCAATACTGAGCCTCCAATCCCCATACCGACCACCCCTCCATCTCACCAACAACCACTATCAGCTCTGAGCCCCCAACACCCATTCTAACCACCACCCTGACAACCAGCACTATTAAGCATCCGATATTCACTCTGACCCCAACCCCAACAATTACTACAACTAACACCACTAAGCCTACCACTACCACCATGCCACCATCAAGTGCTACAACAGGAACCACAACCAGTACTTCAATAGGTATGAATTGAGGAATAACTGGCCATAGGTAATTATAACAATAATAATCTTTAAGTGTTGATGTGATTCTCATTAACCAAAGGTAAACATGAGTAAAAATTAAGACATAGTAAGGTGAACAGGGACTGTCCTAACAGCACTGTCCTAACAGCAGAGATTTATTTAATGTGTTCATCTCTGTTTAGCCTTCCAGAATTGCTAACAAAAAATCATATGAAATATAGCATCAACTGGAAAAATCTCCCCCACCTTCTTTTATTTCAACAATATACATTTTGGTGAAGATACCCTTCCACCTGCTAATTTAAATGAAATTGACATTTTGAAAATATGTATTGCCAATTGATTTTGAACAAGATATTTGTTGAGACTTAAGAATAAAATAATAGCGACTTATATTTTCACTTGGAACAAATCCTGCCCCTGCTTTAAGTGGCAGTAAGAGGCATATGAAGTCCCTTATTCCTGGGTAAGCTGGTTCCACATCTGTCCCACCAAATCTCAGGAGGCTGAAACTGGTACTAAAGAGTGCGCAGAGCTTCTCTGAGACTTCTTTGTAGGCAGGTGATACTGAGCTGCACATGGGCTAAGGAGATAATATAAGTATACACTTAGTGTTCCTGCCCAAGACTGATCATTGGACTATTGTTTCTATGTGTCTCCTACATCTAAGGCTTGCGTGGGATGAGTGATTATTGCATCCCTGGATATGCATAATATTTATCATATTTGCATGTATTCCTCGATATATGTAGCTCTCGATTCCACCAGTCCAGGAGGGGATTTTCTGTCTTATGGTGTGAATTCCACTGAATAGTACTGATGTTCCTATAAAAAAGATACAACCTCCAGGCAGCAAAGGTGGAATGTTAAGAGTCTAGAATATAGTACATGCAGAGTGAGGATGAGTTCATATTACTCACTGAGAGGAGTGCAAGGATTGTTATTGTGCCTAACCAATGCAGGAATTTTGTAGGAGATTAGAGGGGGCAAAGTGAGGTAAGGCTCCTTGTGCTCTAATTTACTCTGTATGATGCTACAGTCTCTGGCTCACTATTGTGGGGGTCAAAGGGCTTCCTTTCTCCCTAGATTGTGATTAGCCCTTCAAAAGTGCACAAAGGTGGAAGGAGGGGTGGCGGCACTGAGATCCCTCACCCCTCGTACATCTGGGCAAAAAGAGAACCAGGTCACAAGGATCGGGGTATCTAATACTATCAATGACACTGGGCATATTCCAAAGTGGAGGAGAACATGGCTCTGCTGTTCTGCATCCCTCACACAATTAATTGGAGCAAGGCTGAACATAAAGAAGAGATCCTGCATCCTTTTGAGGGGTTTTGTGTCTTCCAATCTGCCATGTTGTGTTTGAAACAGGCTTTCCAGTTGAGTCATCCAGAATGCATTTGCGGAGTCCAGCCAGGTTGCACCCTCACTCCACTTCTGCAATTGCTCTGGCGTTAGAGATTAGTATAGAATCCTTTGTGTTGTAATGAGGGATGTTCTATACAGTCTACATTGTATACAACTTAGCAAATTTTGGATTCTCTCAGACAGTTTCTTGTCGCAGAAAACTGTGTATGTATGAGGCGTGACATATGTCTTTACTACAGCAAAATGTGTCTTATAAATAATTTGGATATTTACATCTGCTCTCCATTCCCACTCTCCCTTGTATCATTTCCATCAGTAACAACCACAAGTTCCATTATAAGAAGTATTGATTCCACAAAAGCATAAATGTGTATTTGTTTAACTCTCTGCAGCAGGACTTACTGACTATATTTTCAGTATATGCCTGGCACAGCGATTGCAGACTGAGGCTCGGGATTTCAGTATCTCATTGTGCCTCATGGGTACTTCTCTATCCTGGTGACATCCTACCTCAGGATACTGTCTCTTTGCCCGATAAGCCACTGCCAGTCTACTTTTGGCAATGAAACACTGTTTTATGGCTACTTTGTTCTGGGTCTTTATACTATACCAGTTAATTCATTGTAGCAATAACAGAACTTAGATGCAAGTGGCTGGAAAAGCAACTAGCAAGAGGGTGTGAGATAATGTGGGGAAGTGCCTACTTGATCTTGTTCCCTCTTCCATTCTACTCTTACACATAACTGTTCATGCTACATTCTTTTCTATGCATAAGAAACACCAATTTAGTGCATTCACAGCGTCATTCTGATCTTGCACTATTTTTAGGCTAGTTTACCTCCATTGACTTGAACTGAAGCACTTGTGACTTAAACTGGTGTAGATGAGATCATAATCCTGCTCTCATGTCAGATCTTTGTAACTTGCTCTAATTATTTGTTTTGGACCAATGTATATCCAGTGGGTCACTCTCAGCACTGCTTACCTCACTACCATGTCATGCATGTTTCTGTTCTTTCTACATTCTGTGTTCCGTTGTTCTCTTGCAGCAACATGTATACCTGGGCCTGTAACTGGAACTTCATACTGTTGGTGGTCTGACTGGTTTGATGTCAGTTACCCAAAATATGGTGCAGATAATGGTGATTATGAAACCTATATCAACATCAGAGCATGGAACGCCTCAGCGATATGTGAGACTCCACTAAATATTTCCTGCAGAGCTCAGAAATTCCCTGAATCCTCCTTTGAAGAAATAGGACAAAAAGTGCAATGTGATGTTTCCACTGGGCTTACCTGTAATAATAAAGACCAAGTCCCACCGATGCCTATGTGCCTCAATTATGAGATCAGTGTTTACTGCTGCTCATCTCCTCCTACTCCTGATTACCCCATATGTTCAACTACCACTCAAACGACAACACCTACCACCACCACCACAGCAACGACTACTCCAGGTAAGTGTTTTACAGATAGATTGCACAGACATTTAACTTCTCACAACTGTTTATATCTATGCGGTTGCATGGTTTTATCATGCTGAACTAAGGAAGCTTGCAAATTCTAGATGCTGTTCTATCCTGCAATGGGGGGAACCTCAGATATTGGTGTGACTGGTGTTCTCACCATGATTAAAATGTTCCTGAATCTCAAGGTCACAGTTGGGAGTCCGAAGCAAGTGTTGTAAAACTTTGGGGCTGATGCACTGATGGAAGGTGCCCCTAGTTTCTTGGATACAAATCTTGAACTGAATGTTGCTGGGATTTTAACTACTGTTTTCATTTATCTGGAACTCTTCAAGTGATTGTTTTTACGAATTGAGTGGCAAAACTCAATTTCAGGTCTCCTGTAACCAGGTCTGACTCCCATAAAAGTCTCTAGGCCTTAATCAGTGATGATGTAAAGGCTGCTGTAAGAGAGACAGGAACCAGAATCTCCCTGAATGACAAACCCTTGAAGTTTTCACATGGCCCAACAAATGGTGATTATAAACCTATGAAAAAATCAATTTCCACCAAATCCCCAGTGTAAGGCTTGAGTGGAAGGATTGATTGCTGCCTCACTAGATATGCATAACAATTATCACATTTGTCTTTTTTCTAAATATATGCAGTCCTTGATTCCACCAGTCCTATGGTGAATTCTAGTAAATAACACTATTCTTATAAGAAAGATACAACCTATGTGAAGCTGAGGTATAATTTTAAGAATCCGAGCTGTAGTAATGTTCTGTACAATCTATATTTATGTCACTTAGCATAGTTTGGTTTCAAGGTACCTTCTGTCAAAAGGTCATTATCACAATAGGCAATGTGGTAAGAATAAGGTCTGTATTTATAATAGTAAGCTTTTTTACAAATGATTTTGATATTTACATTTGATTTTCCTACCACCACCACAGCAACGAGTACCCCAGAGACGACGACACCTACCACCACCATCACCACCACCGAAACAACAACCTCAGAGACGACGACACCTACCACCACCACTGAAACAACAACCTCAGAGACGACAACACCTACCACCACCACCACCGAAACAACTACTTCAGAGACGACAACACCTACCACCACCACCACCACCACCGAAACAACAACCTCAGAGACGACGACACCTACCACCACCACCACCACCACCACCACCACCGAAACAACAACCTCAGAGACGACGACACCTACCACCACCACTGAAACAACAACCTCAGAGACGACGACAACTACCACCACCACACCGACGACTACCCCAGGTAAGTGTTTTACAGATAGATTGCATAGACATTTGGCTTCTGAACCAAGCGTTGTAAAACTTTGGGGCTGAGGCACTGATGGAAGGTGCCCCTAGTGTCTTGGACACAAATCTTGAACTGAATTTTGTTGGGATTTTAACTACTGTTTTCATTTATCTGGAACTCTTAGAGTGATCGTTTTTATTTTTCCATTGCAGTTACCACCACAATCTCTTCAACTCCTTCAAGTAAGTTTCTTAATAAGGAATCTTCTCATTGTGAAACATGGTAGGTAGAAAACAAAGGAAAAGGAAGAAAAAGAGAAAGCCAGGCAGTAAAAAAATACCTTTTCATTTTAGAATGGTAAAAGAATATGTGCGCGCATGTGTGTATTTCATCCCTCCATTTTACGAATTGAGTGGCAAAACAAAAAGCTTGCTTTTAAAGAGTCTAAAATCTTCAGGTCTCCTGTAACCAGGTCTGACTCCCATAAAAGTCTCTAGGCCTTAATCAGTGATGATGTAAAGGCTGCTGTAAGAGAGACAGGAACCAGAATCTCCCTGAATGACAAATCCTTGAAGTTTTTACATGGCCCAACAAATGGTGATTAGAAACCTAAGAAAAAATCAGTGTGTGGAACTCCTCAGCGATATATGAGAATCCACTGAATATTTCATGGAGAACTCAGAAATTCCGTGTCATCTCCATTGTAGATTTAGGACAAAAAGTGCAATGTGATGTTTTCACTGGGCTTATCAGTAATAATAAAGACCAAGTCGCAGAGGGCCTGATTCCAATACCTGTCTGCCTCAGTTATGAGATCAGTGTTTCCTGTAGCTTGCCAGAATGCACCACAATTACAACTACCACTCCAATGACTACTGAGCCCCCAGTGCCCATCAGTACATCTACCACCATCCCCCCAACCCTCCCTTCACAACTGCCACTATGCCTCCAACCCCCACAGCCGCAAACACAACTTCCACCAAACCCCTACGCCCATCACCACAATACGACTGAGCCCCTAAACTCCTCACCCATGACCAATACTGAGCCTCCAATCCCCATACCGACCACCCCTCCATCTCACCAACAACCACTATCAGCTCTGAGCCCCCAACACCCATTCTAACCACCACCCTGACAACCAGCACTATTAAGCATCCGATATTCACTCCGACCCCAACCCCAACAATTACTCCAACTAACACCACTAAGCCTACCACTACCACCATGCCACCATCAAGTGCTACAACAGGAACCACAACCAGTACTTCAATAGGTATGAATTGAGGAATAACTGGCCATAGGTAATTATAACAATAATAATCTTTAAGTGTTGATGTGATTCTCATTAACCAAAGGTAAACATGAGTAAAAATTAAGACATAGTAAGGTGAACAGGGACTGTCCTAACAGCACTGTCCTAACAGCAGAGATTTATTTAATGTGTTCATCTCTGTTTAGCCTTCCAGAATTGCTAACAAAAAATCATATGAAATATAGCATCAACTGGAAAAATCTCCCCCACCTTCTTTTATTTCAACAATATACATTTTGGTGAAGATACCCTTCCACCTGCTAATTTAAATGAAATTGACATTTTGAAAATATGTATTGCCAATTGATTTTGAACAAGATATTTGTTGAGACTTAAGAATAAAATAATAGCGACTTATATTTTCACTTGGAACAAATCCTGCCCCTGCTTTAAGTGGCAGTAGGAGGCATATGAAGTCCCTTATTCCTGGGTAAGCTGGTTCCACATCTGTCCCACCAAATCTCAGGAGGCTGAAACTGGTACTAAAGAGTGTGCAGAGCTTCTCGGAGACTTCTTTGTAGGCAGGTGATACTGAGCTGCACATGGGCTAAGGAGATAATATAAGTATACATTTAGTGTTCCTGCCCAAGACTGATCATTGGACTATTGTTTCTATGTGTCTCCTACATCTAAGGCTTGCGTGGGATGAGTGATTATTGCATCCCTGGATATGCATAATATTTATCATATCTGCATGTATTCCTCGATATATGTAGCTCTCGATTCCACCAGTCCAGGAGGGGATTTTCTGTCTTATGGTGTGAATTCCGCTGAGTAGTACTGATGTTCCTATAAAAAAGATACAACCTCCAGGCAGCAAAGGTGGAATGTTAAGAGTCTAGAATATAGCACATGCAGAGTGAGGATGAGTTCATATTACTCACTGAGAGGAGTGCAAGGATTGTTATTGTGCCTAACCAATGCAGGAATTTTGTAGGAGATTAGAGGGGGCAAAGTGAGGTAAGGCTCCTTGTGCTCTAATTTACTCTGTATGATGCTACAGTCTCTGGCTCACTATTGTGGGGGTCAAAGGGCTTCCTTTCTCCCTAGATTGTGATTAGCCCTTCAAAAGTGCACAAAGGTGGAAGGAGGGGTGGCGGCACTGAGATCCCTCACCCCTCGTACATCTGGGCAAAAAGAGAACCAGGTCACAAGGATCGGGGTATCTAATACTATCAATGACACTGGGCATATTCCAAAGTGGAGGAGAACATGGCTCTGCTGTTCTGCATCCCTCACACAATTAATTGGAGCAAGGCTGAACATAAAGAAGAGATCCTGCATCCTTTTGAGGGGTTTTGTGTCTTCCAATCTGCCATGTTGTGTTTGAAACAGGCTTTCCAGTTGAGTCATCCAGAATGCATTTGCGGAGTCCAGCCAGGTTGCACCCTCACTCCACTTCTGCAATTGCTCTGGCGTTAGAGATTAGTATAGAATCCTTTGTGTTGTAATGAGGGATGTTCTATACAGTCTACATTGTATACAACTTAGCAAATTTTGGATTCTCTCAGACAGTTTCTTGTCGCAGAAAACTGTGTATGTATGAGGCGTGACATATGTCTTTACTACAGCAAAATGTGTCTTATAAATAATTTGGATATTTACATCTGCTCTCCATTCCCACTCTCCCTTGTATCATTTCCATCAGTAACAACCACAAGTTCCATTATAAGAAGTATTGATTCCACAAAAGCATAAATGTGTATTTGTTTAACTCTCTGCAGCAGGACTTACTGACTATATTTTCAGTATATGCCTGGCACAGCGATTGCAGACTGAGGCTCGGGATTTCAGTATCTCATTGTGCCTCATGGGTACTTCTCTATCCTGGTGACATCCTACCTCAGGATACTGTCTCTTTGCCCGATAAGCCACTGCCAGTCTACTTTTGGCAATGAAACACTGTTTTATGGCTACTTTGTTCTGGGTCTTTATACTATACCAGTTAATTCATTGTAGCAATAACAGAACTTAGATGCAAGTGGCTGGAAAAGCAACTAGCAAGAGGGTGTGAGATAATGTGGGGAAGTGCCTACTTGATCTTGTTCCCTCTTCCATTCTACTCTTACACATAACTGTTCATGCTACATTCTTTTCTATGCATAAGAAACACCAATTTAGTGCATTCACAGCGTCATTCTGATCTTGCACTATTTTTAGGCTAGTTTACCTCCATTGACTTGAACTGAAGCACTTGTGACTTAAACTGGTGTAGATGAGATCATAATCCTGCTCTCATGTCAGATCTTTGTAACTTGCTCTAATTATTTGTTTTGGACCAATGTATATCCAGTGGGTCACTCTCAGCACTGCTTACCTCACTACCATGTCATGCATGTTTCTGTTCTTTCTACATTCTGTGTTCCGTTGTTGTCTTGCAGCAACATGTATACCTGGGCCTGTAACTGGAACTTCATACTGTTGGTGGTCTGACTGGTTTGATGTCAGTTACCCAAAATATGGTGCAGATAATGGTGATTATGAAACCTATATCAACATCAGAGCATGGAACGCCTCAGCGATATGTGAGACTCCACTAAATATTTCCTGCAGAGCTCAGAAATTCCCTGAATCCTCCTTTGAAGAAATAGGACAAAAAGTGCAATGTGATGTTACCACTGGGCTTACCTGTAATAATAAAGACCAAGTCCCACCGATGCCTATGTGCCTCAATTATGAGATCAGTGTTTACTGCTGCTCATCTCCTCCTACTCCTGATTACCCCATATGTTCAACTACCACTCAAACGACAACACCTACCACCACCACCACAGCAACGACTACTCCAGGTAAGTGTTTTACAGATAGATTGCACAGACATTTAACTTCTCACAACTGTTTATATCTATGCGGTTGCATGGTTTTATCATGCTGAACTAAGGAAGCTTGCAAATTCTAGATGCTGTTCTATCCTGCAATGGGGGGAACCTCAGATATTGGTGTGACTGGTGTTCTCACCATGATTAAAATGTTCCTGAATCTCAAGGTCACAGTTGGGAGTCCGAAGCAAGTGTTGTAAAACTTTGGGGCTGATGCACTGATGGAAGGTGCCCCTAGTTTCTTGGATACAAATCTTGAACTGAATGTTGCTGGGATTTTAACTACTGTTTTCATTTATCTGGAACTCTTCAAGTGATTGTTTTTACGAATTGAGTGGCAAAACTCAATTTCAGGTCTCCTGTAACCAGGTCTGACTCCCATAAAAGTCTCTAGGCCTTAATCAGTGATGATGTAAAGGCTGCTGTAAGAGAGACAGGAACCAGAATCTCCCTGAATGACAAACCCTTGAAGTTTTCACATGGCCCAACAAATGGTGATTATAAACCTATGAAAAAATCAATTTCCACCAAATCCCCAGTGTAAGGCTTGAGTGGAAGGATTGATTGCTGCCTCACTAGATATGCATAACAATTATCACATTTGTCTTTTTTCTAAATATATGCAGTCCTTGATTCCACCAGTCCTATGGTGAATTCTAGTAAATAACACTATTCTTATAAGAAAGATACAACCTATGTGAAGCTGAGGTATAATTTTAAGAATCCGAGCTGTAGTAATGTTCTGTACAATCTATATTTATGTCACTTAGCATAGTTTGGTTTCAAGGTACCTTCTGTCAAAAGGTCATTATCACAATAGGCAATGTGGTAAGAATAAGGTCTGTATTTATAATAGTAAGCTTTTTTACAAATGATTTTGATATTTACATTTGATTTTCCTACCACCACCACAGCAACGAGTACCCCAGAGACGACGACACCTACCACCACCATCACCACCACCGAAACAACAACCTCAGAGACGACGACACCTACCACCACCACTGAAACAACAACCTCAGAGACGACAACACCTACCACCACCACCACCGAAACAACTACTTCAGAGACGACAACACCTACCACCACCACCACCGAAACAACAACCTCAGAGACGACGACACCTACCACCACCACCACCACCACCGAAACAACAACCTCAGAGACGACGACACCTACCACCACCACTGAAACAACAACCTCAGAGACGACGACAACTACCACCACCACACCGACGACTACCCCAGGTAAGTGTTTTACAGATAGATTGCATAGACATTTGGCTTCTGAACCAAGCGTTGTAAAACTTTGGGGCTGAGGCACTGATGGAAGGTGCCCCTAGTGTCTTGGACACAAATCTTGAACTGAATTTTGTTGGGATTTTAACTACTGTTTTCATTTATCTGGAACTCTTCAAGTGATTGTTTTTATTTTTCCATTGCAGTTACCACCACAATCTCTTCAACCCCTTCAAGTAAGTTTCTTAATAAGGAATCTTCTCATTGTGAAACATGGTAGGTAGAAAACAAAGGAAAAGGAAGAAAAAGAGAAAGCCAGGCAGGAAAAAAATACCTTTTCATTTTAGAGTGGTAAAAGAATATGTGTGCACATGTGTGTATTTCATCCCTCCATTTTACGAATTGAGTGGCAAAACAAAAAGCTTGCTTTTAAAGAGTCTGACATCTTCAGGTCTCCTTTAACCAGGTCTGACTCCCATAAAAGTCTCTAGGCCTTAATCAGTGATGATGTAAAGGCTGCTGTAAGAGAGACAGGAACCAGAATCTCCCTGAATGACAAACCCTTGAAGTTTTCACATGGCCCAACAAATGGTGATTATAAACCTATGAAAAAATCAATTTCCACCAAATCCCCAGTGTAAGGCTTGAGTGGAAGGATTGATTGCTGCCTCACTAGATATGCATAACAATTATCACATTTGTCTTTTTTCTAAATATATGCAGTCCTTGATTCCACCAGTCCTATGGTGAATTCTAGTAAATAACACTATTCTTATAAGAAAGATACAACCTATGTGAAGCTGAGGTATAATTTTAAGAATCCGAGCTGTAGTAATGTTCTGTACAATCTATATTTATGTCACTTAGCATAGTTTGGTTTCAAGGTACCTTCTGTCAAAAGGTCATTATCACAATAGGCAATGTGGTAAGAATAAGGTCTGTATTTATAATAGTAAGCTTTTTTACAAATGATTTTGATATTTACATTTGATTTTCCTACCACCACCACAGCAACGAGTACCCCAGAGACGACAACACCTACCACCACCACCACCGAAACAACAACCTCAGAGACGACAACACCTACCACCACCACCACCACCACCGAAACAACAACCTCAGAGACGACGACACCTACCACCACCACCACCACCGAAACAACAACCTCAGAGACGACGACACCTACCACCACCACTGAAACAACAACCTCAGAGACGACGACAACTACCACCACCACACCGACGACTACCCCAGGTAAGTGTTTTACAGATAGATTGCATAGACATTTGGCTTCTGAACCAAGCGTTGTAAAACTTTGGGGCTGAGGCACTGATGGAAGGTGCCCCTAGTGTCTTGGACACAAATCTTGAACTGAATTTTGTTGGGATTTTAACTACTGTTTTCATTTATCTGGAACTCTTAGAGTGATCGTTTTTATTTTTCCATTGCAGTTACCACCACAATCTCTTCAACTCCTTCAAGTAAGTTTCTTAATAAGGAATCTTCTCATTGTGAAACATGGTAGGTAGAAAACAAAGGAAAAGGAAGAAAAAGAGAAAGCCAGGCAGTAAAAAAATACCTTTTCATTTTAGAATGGTAAAAGAATATGTGCGCGCATGTGTGTATTTCATCCTTCCATTTTACGAATTGAGTGGCAAAACAAAAAGCTTGCTTTTAAAGAGTCTAAAATCTTCAGGTCTCCTGTAACCAGGTCTGACTCCCATAAAAGTCTCTAGGCCTTAATCAGTGATGATGTAAAGGCTGCTGTAAGAGAGACAGGAACCAGAATCTCCCTGCATGACAAATCCTTGAAGTTTTTACATGGCCCAACAAATGGTGATTAGAAACCTAAGAAAAAATCAGTGTGTGGAACTCCTCAGCGATATATGAGAATCCACTGAATATTTCATGGAGAACTCAGAAATTCCGTGTCATCTCCATTGTAGATTTAGGACAAAAAGTGCAATGTGATGTTTTCACTGGGCTTATCAGTAATAATAAAGACCAAGTCGCAGAGGGCCTGATTCCAATACCTGTCTGCCTCAGTTATGAGATCAGTGTTTCCTGTAGCTTGCCAGAATGCACCACAATTACAACTACCACTCCAATGACTACTGAGCCCCCAGTGCCCATCAGTACATCTACCACCATCCCCCCAACCCTCCCTTCACAACTGCCACTATGCCTCCAACCCCCACAGCCGCAAACACAACTTCCACCAAACCCCTACGCCCATCACCACAATACGACTGAGCCCCTAAACTCCTCACCCATGACCAATACTGAGCCTCCAATCCCCATACCGACCACCCCTCCATCTCACCAACAACCACTATCAGCTCTGAGCCCCCAACACCCATTCTAACCACCACCCTGACAACCAGCACTATTAAGCATCCGATATTCACTCCGACCCCAACCCCAACAATTACTACAACTAACACCACTAAGCCTACCACTACCACCATGCCACCATCAAGTGCTACAACAGGAACCACAACCAGTACTTCAATAGGTATGAATTGAGGAATAACTGGCCATAGGTAATTATAACAATAATAATCTTTAAGTGTTGATGTGATTCTCATTAACCAAAGGTAAACATGAGTAAAAATTAAGACATAGTAAGGTGAACAGGGACTGTCCTAACAGCACTGTCCTAACAGCAGAGATTTATTTAATGTGTTCATCTCTGTTTAGCCTTCCAGAATTGCTAACAAAAAATCATATGAAATATAGCATCAACTGGAAAAATCTCCCCCACCTTCTTTTATTTCAACAATATACATTTTGGTGAAGATACCCTTCCACCTGCTAATTTAAATGAAATTGACATTTTGAAAATATGTATTGCCAATTGATTTTGAACAAGATATTTGTTGAGACTTAAGAATAAAATAATAGCGACTTATATTTTCACTTGGAACAAATCCCGCCCCTGCTTTAAGTGGCAGTAAGAGGCATATGAAGTCCCTTATTCCTGGGTAAGCTGGTTCCACATCTGTCCCACCAAATCTCAGGAGGCTGAAACTGGTACTAAAGAGTGCGCAGAGCTTCTCTGAGACTTCTTTGTAGGCAGGTGATACTGAGCTGCACATGGGCTAAGGAGATAATATAAGTATACACTTAGTGTTCCTGCCCAAGACTGATCATTGGACTATTGTTTCTATGTGTCTCCTACATCTAAGGCTTGCGTGGGATGAGTGATTATTGCATCCCTGGATATGCATAATATTTATCATATTTGCATGTATTCCTCGATATATGTAGCTCTCGATTCCACCAGTCCAGGAGGGGATTTTCTGTCTTATGGTGTGAATTCCACTGAATAGTACTGATGTTCCTATAAAAAAGATACAACCTCCAGGCAGCAAAGGTGGAATGTTAAGAGTCTAGAATATAGCACATGCAGAGTGAGGATGAGTTCATATTACTCACTGAGAGGAGTGCAAGGATTGTTATTGTGCCTAACCAATGCAGGAATTTTGTAGGAGATTAGAGGGGGCAAAGTGAGGTAAGGCTCCTTGTGCTCTAATTTACTCTGTATGATGCTACAGTCTCTGGCTCACTATTGTGGGGGTCAAAGGGCTTCCTTTCTCCCTAGATTGTGATTAGCCCTTCAAAAGTGCACAAAGGTGGAAGGAGGGGTGGCGGCACTGAGATCCCTCACCCCTCGTACATCTGGGCAAAAAGAGAACCAGGTCACAAGGATCGGGGTATCTAATACTATCAATGACACTGGGCATATTCCAAAGTGGAGGAGAACATGGCTCTGCTGTTCTGCATCCCTCACACAATTAATTGGAGCAAGGCTGAACATAAAGAAGAGATCCTGCATCCTTTTGAGGGGTTTTGTGTCTTCCAATCTGCCATGTTGTGTTTGAAACAGGCTTTCCAGTTGAGTCATCCAGAATGCATTTGCGGAGTCCAGCCAGGTTGCACCCTCACTCCACTTCTGCAATTGCTCTGGCGTTAGAGATTAGTATAGAATCCTTTGTGTTGTAATGAGGGATGTTCTATACAGTCTACATTGTATACAACTTAGCAAATTTTGGATTCTCTCAGACAGTTTCTTGTCGCAGAAAACTGTGTATGTATGAGGCGTGACATATGTCTTTACTACAGCAAAATGTGTCTTATAAATAATTTGGATATTTACATCTGCTCTCCATTCCCACTCTCCCTTGTATCATTTCCATCAGTAACAACCACAAGTTCCATTATAAGAAGTATTGATTCCACAAAAGCATAAATGTGTATTTGTTTAACTCTCTGCAGCAGGACTTACTGACTATATTTTCAGTATATGCCTGGCACAGCGATTGCAGACTGAGGCTCGGGATTTCAGTATCTCATTGTGCCTCATGGGTACTTCTCTATCCTGGTGACATCCTACCTCAGGATACTGTCTCTTTGCCCGATAAGCCACTGCCAGTCTACTTTTGGCAATGAAACACTGTTTTATGGCTACTTTGTTCTGGGTCTTTATACTATACCAGTTAATTCATTGTAGCAATAACAGAACTTAGATGCAAGTGGCTGGAAAAGCAACTAGCAAGAGGGTGTGAGATAATGTGGGGAAGTGCCTACTTGATCTTGTTCCCTCTTCCATTCTACTCTTACACATAACTGTTCATGCTACATTCTTTTCTATGCATAAGAAACACCAATTTAGTGCATTCACAGCGTCATTCTGATCTTGCACTATTTTTAGGCTAGTTTACCTCCATTGACTTGAACTGAAGCACTTGTGACTTAAACTGGTGTAGATGAGATCATAATCCTGCTCTCATGTCAGATCTTTGTAACTTGCTCTAATTATTTGTTTTGGACCAATGTATATCCAGTGGGTCACTCTCAGCACTGCTTACCTCACTACCATGTCATGCATGTTTCTGTTCTTTCTACATTCTGTGTTCCGTTGTTGTCTTGCAGCAACATGTATACCTGGGCCTGTAACTGGAACTTCATACTGTTGGTGGTCTGACTGGTTTGATGTCAGTTACCCAAAATATGGTGCAGATAATGGTGATTATGAAACCTATATCAACATCAGAGCATGGAACGCCTCAGCGATATGTGAGACTCCACTAAATATTTCCTGCAGAGCTCAGAAATTCCCTGAATCCTCCTTTGAAGAAATAGGACAAAAAGTGCAATGTGATGTTTCCACTGGGCTTACCTGTAATAATAAAGACCAAGTCCCACCGATGCCTATGTGCCTCAATTATGAGATCAGTGTTTACTGCTGCTCATCTCCTCCTACTCCTGATTACCCCATATGTTCAACTACCACTCAAACGACAACACCTACCACCACCACCACAGCAACGACTACTCCAGGTAAGTGTTTTACAGATAGATTGCACAGACATTTAACTTCTCACAACTGTTTATATCTATGCGGTTGCATGGTTTTATCATGCTGAACTAAGGAAGCTTGCAAATTCTAGATGCTGTTCTATCCTGCAATGGGGGGAACCTCAGATATTGGTGTGACTGGTGTTCTCACCATGATTAAAATGTTCCTGAATCTCAAGGTCACAGTTGGGAGTCCGAAGCAAGTGTTGTAAAACTTTGGGGCTGATGCACTGATGGAAGGTGCCCCTAGTTTCTTGGATACAAATCTTGAACTGAATGTTGCTGGGATTTTAACTACTGTTTTCATTTATCTGGAACTCTTCAAGTGATTGTTTTTACGAATTGAGTGGCAAAACTCAATTTCAGGTCTCCTGTAACCAGGTCTGACTCCCATAAAAGTCTCTAGGCCTTAATCAGTGATGATGTAAAGGCTGCTGTAAGAGAGACAGGAACCAGAATCTCCCTGAATGACAAACCCTTGAAGTTTTCACATGGCCCAACAAATGGTGATTATAAACCTATGAAAAAATCAATTTCCACCAAATCCCCAGTGTAAGGCTTGAGTGGAAGGATTGATTGCTGCCTCACTAGATATGCATAACAATTATCACATTTGTCTTTTTTCTAAATATATGCAGTCCTTGATTCCACCAGTCCTATGGTGAATTCTAGTAAATAACACTATTCTTATAAGAAAGATACAACCTATGTGAAGCTGAGGTATAATTTTAAGAATCCGAGCTGTAGTAATGTTCTGTACAATCTATACTTATGTCACTTAGCATAGTTTGGTTTCAAGGTACCTTCTGTCAAAAGGTCATTATCACAATAGGCAATGTGGTAAGAATATGGTCTATATTTATAATAGTAATCTTTTTTACAAATGATTTTGATATTTACATTTGATTTTCCTACCACCACCACAGCAACGAGTACCCCAGAGACGACGACACCTACCACCACCACCACCACCACCGAAACAACAACCTCAGAGACGACGACACCTACCACCACCACTGAAACAACAACCTCAGAGACGACAACACCTACCACCACCACCACCGAAACAACAACCTCAGAGACGACGACACCTACCACCACCACCACCACCGAAACAACAACCTCAGAGACGACGACACCTACCACCACCACTGAAACAACAACCTCAGAGACGACGACAACTACCACCACCACCACCGAAACAACTACTTCAGAGACGACGACACCTACCACCACCACCACCACCACCGAAACAACAACCTCAGAGACGACGACACCTACCACCACCACCACCACCACCGAAACAACAACCTCAGAGACGACGACACCTACCACCACCACCACCACCACCGAAACAACAACCTCAGAGACGACGACACCTACCACCACCACCACCACCACCGAAACAACAACCTCAGAGACGACGACACCTACCACCACCACCACCACCACCGAAACAACAACCTCAGAGACGACAACACCTACCACCACCACCGAAACAACAACCTCAGAGACGACAACACCTACCACCACCACCACCGAAACAACAACCTCAGGGACGACGACACCTACCACCACCACCACCACCGAAACAACAACCTCAGAGACGACAACACCTACCACCACCACCACCACCACCGAAACAACAACCTCAGAGACGACGACACCTACCACCACCACCGAAACAACAACCTCAGAGACGACGACACCTACCACCACCACCACCGAAACAACAACCTCAGAGACGACGACACCTACCACCACCACCACCGAAACAACAACCTCAGAGACGACAACACCTACCACCACCACCACCACCGAAACAACAACCTCAGAGACGACGACACCTACCACCACCACCACCACCGAAACAACAACCTCAGAGACGACGACACCTACCACCACCACAACCACCATCGAAACAACAACCTCAGAGACGACGACACCTACCACCACCACCACCGAAACAACAACCTCAGAGACGACAACACCTACCACCACCACCACCACTGAAACAACAACCTCAGAGACGACAACACCTACCTCCACCACCACCGAAACAACAACCTCAGAGACGACGACACCTACCACCACCACCACCGAAACAACAACCTCAGAGACGACGACACCTACCCCCCCCACCACCACCACCGAAACAACAACCTCAGAGACAACAACACCTACCACCACCACCACCACCACTGAAACAACAACCTCAGAGACGACGACACCTCCCACCACCACAACCACCACCGAAACAACAACCTCAGAGACGACGACACCTACCACCACCACCACAGAAACGACTACCCCAGGGACGACAACACCTACCACCACCACCACCACCGAAACGACTACCCCAGGGACGACGACACCTACCACCACCACCACAGAAACGACTACCCCAGGGACGACGACACCTACCACCACCACCACAGAAACGACTACCCCAGGGACGACAACACCTACCACCACATCCCTTCATGGATGTCTGGTACCTGGTGAGAATATTACAATTCCAGTAAGTATATTTCACTTTTTTATTATATGTCTATGAAAGGAGACCATGTTGTACTATTATATGTGCAATTTGGAGGATGCACTCGTGTGATATTTTAATTTATTCATTAACGTAGTGCTTCTCTATTATGCTGGGTATATAAAGATTTTTCCGTCTATGTCATATTAATTTCTTGGCTATCGTCATGGCATTCAGTGATCCTTTCCCTTATTATGGTATCTTAGACACTCATAGCATTCTTTGAATTTAAGCCCTCAAGTGGCATTTCTTCACAGGATTATATCACAGTGCAGAGCTGTGAAGGAGCTTTGGTGAAAGGGTGACAACAAGGTCTCTTACCAGGAGCAAATTCCACCTTCCATCCCTTCCTCTTTATCTTTCTAGTATTTGTCAGAATGAGTATGCCAAAGTATCAACTCATCTACCAACCCAAATCAGTCATCAACTGTATCCTGGATTAGATGTAATGGGCCATATCCTGAACAGCATAGAGAATGTGTTGAAAACCTGGAACTCCCACTGAAGTCAATAGCCCAGCCCCGTTCTGGATTGGCACAATAACTTCTCAATCTGTAGCACATGGCTACTTTCTCCTAATCAGTTGAAAATGTCTTACTGTGCTCAGCCTTACAGAGAGAGAGATCCTCTTCATCACCAAATGCAGTTGCAGGGAGACAAAAATAACCATGCTATGACATACTGACAATGTAACACCATCCTGTATTGTCATGCTGCATGGATGTGAACACCTTGGGACATTGCACCAGTATTACTTTGTGTCTCACTGTGATTCCGTTTTACATGATCAGATCTCCCCTCCATTTTGGCTCTTTGTTCTTGGAAGGGGGATGTTACTCCAATCTTTTTCCATTTCTAATTCCATCTGGAAAGAAACTTGAGTCACTTCTTGTGGGGCCAAAGAAGGGTCTTGGCAATGCCAGTCCATTTTCTTTTTTGCCACTGTGCTCTGCCTTGCATGCATCAGGTTGCATGGGGGATCACTCCTCTGATCAGCAGGCTTCTGAAGCCAGGGATAGCAAGAGGAGCTCAAATCAAACAAATGTAGGTAGTGCCTCATGAAGTGCTCTGAAGGGGGTGTATTTGCCTCTAGCAGTACAAGGTTGGAATCACTGCACTAAAGACTTATTACAGTGTACAAAGTTTTTACAGGCACGGCATATTCACCTGCACCTTTACTTTTTGCTTGTGAAATGTGACGTACAAAATAAATTTGGATCCATCTGTTGGGTGACTGATGATATTGTTTCCAAAAAGACTATTAGTAGTCAATCCCTCCTGTGCAGCTGCCGTTTTGCACTATGACCCAGGGAAGGGAAATCAGAATAAAACCTTGGTGACTGGCATTGTGCTCATAATCAATCCTTTACAGTTAATAATTAATAACAATGCAGCAATCTCATTTTTACAGACCTTGATGACAGTGCTGAATGGCATGCTTTATTCTCACTTAAAATATTTGTTTGGGATAAAGATGTTGGCAATATAAATCTGTGTAAAATCTACAGAAATCCATTTTTTTCTTTATCAGTCTGATTGCTTCATTGTAGATCTCACCCTTTCTCCTCCCCCTCCCCCCCATTGTGTCTTAAATCCAGCCAGGTGAAAGCTACTGGCCATGTAACTGCACCAAGGCAACATGCATTTCCAACAACACATGGGAGCTGGTTAAGATTGTCTGTGAACTTCCTCCTCAGCCCAGTTGTACCAATGGGCTCGCTCCTGTGCTGGTGAAGGGTGAATGCTGTTGGCACTGGGAGTGTGACTGTGAGTATATAATTTGAAGGATATTTTTATCTCTGATGGACCAATAATAGTTACACCAGCTACAATATTTGTAGTGGGGGAAAATGCTGTGCAAGTTTAGACCCTCATATCCCTAATAATGCAATTCAGTCTTAATTGTAGTACCACTTGCTAGCTTAGTTATGGGTTCCCCACCTACCTCTGCCACAGCACTTGCTTTTAGCAATATTTCATGAAATGCTGTATTCTTCCATCTTTCATTTTACCTTTTTATTCTATTAAATTATTTGAATTATTCAATTACAAATTAATGTGTGTGAACCTTTGTTATAAATTAAGGTTAATAATGAAAAATGCATTCATATTTTGTTCTTAAAATTGTTTGGCTCTGGCAATTTTTTCTTTATGATGTAATCTATACAGGCCTGATTCTGTCACTTAGTTACTCATAGTTCTGTCACTTAGTTATTCTGTCACTTACCACTCATGTCGACTGGTAGCTCTCTACACAAGTAGTCCGATCGAAATAATTTGGCGTAAGGTACTACATGGCAGGAGAAGAGTGGTGGAATGTGGATCTATATGATTATATTAAATATGAGTCCAAGCTGCTAAATTTGGATCCTGAGCCAACTGTTTGAAATTATCTTGAACTCTTTGACCCTGAAACTGGGCTGGAACTCTCACAAGCACAGGCCTACTTATGAGATTAACGACACTTACTGATTTCAACTTGGTAGGAAATAGCAGAACAGCAGCCTTTTTCAGAGAATTTTTGTTATTTCTGTTTGACAGACTGTCTGAAATCTGGAAATACAAGAAATGGAGAACGTAAACATAAAAACAAACAAACAAAAACAGTTCAGTCTCTTTAAATATGAAAGAAGTTCCAGTTTGGGTCCAACTGAGGTTTTAGATTAATTCTCTTTACTTATTTATAGTTCACTTCATCCAGGTTCTCTCGTTCCTATTTGACTCCAATGCTAGTAGGGTAAATTGATCTTCCACTTACTAAAGTCTTTATTCATAATCTACCTCTGCTTCTATGTTACCATATACAGCTAAACTAACTCTCAATCTCTTTGTAGGCTATTGCACTGGCTGGGGAGATCCACATTATAAGACATTTGATGGACGGTATTATAGTTACCAAGGGAATTGTACGTATGTCCTAATGGAAGAGATTAACAAAAATGTTGACAACTTTGGGATCTACATTGACAATTATCACTGCGATGTACGGGACACAGTGTCCTGTCCACGCACACTCATTGTGAAACACGAGACCCAGGAAGTGCACATAACAACTGTCAGAATGATTCCTCTCCAAATACAGGTATTGGAAAGTGACTAATAAACCACGTGTACATGCTCAGATTGATATTGATATACAGCTACATCTGCCCTCACTTAATCAGATTCACATCTTTATACGCTAGTGGCACTCAAACCTGATAACTTTGGTGGCAATGTTAGGAAAATAGAATAATTGTTCTATGGGCTACTTTGAAGGGGTTTTATAGGAACACTACTTCATCTGTGTATTAAAAGAGACCATCCCCTTATTCCCTTTTCTAAACTCAGATCTTTACAATCCCCTGTCCCTTCAAAACATGGACTATGGGAAGAATCCATCTTAGCTTAGGACATAATTAAGGATTTTAATGTGGATAACAGCCTAAAGGAATAAATGTTATAATATATCAAAGGGTTTCCAATAAGCAAGGATCATCCCATTGTCCTTGTAAAGCAAGATTGAGGGAGTGGTTATGGGAGGACATTGGATCATGTTGGAGTTTGAACAAGAGACCACATTTGAATTAGAGATGGGGATCAAAGTGTTGGACCAAAATGTTTCTAAAAGACATCCTCAACAGGCCAATGGCTTGGTGATAGTCACACCTCAAGATGGGATAAGATGTGTTCATTTTTTATTTTTCAAGTGAACAGCTGTCTTCAATTTTATGTCATTATTTAGGCCCCATGTTACAGTGGTTAGGCTGTTGCATATAATATCTGTTTTCTTCAAAATATGTTGGAAGTACTTACTTTATTATTCTTCACCTCCTTATTATCAATATCTCTCCGCTGACTTTGGAATATTAAGGTGGGGAATTTTAGAGGTGCAACTACAGGTAAAGTGTGCAAGACTACAACATATCGTTAAATTCCCCATTCCCCCCGGACACTGAGCAAAACTTATCAGTCCTAGATGATCTTAAGGGGGATTCACTAGGCCCACCACCTGGTATGATCTGAGTTTTTTCTCCCCTTATTTCGTTCAGTTCTATTTTCATTCAAATGTACATCAAAGGCTTCCTTTTCTTTGGAGCATTTCGGTGAGAGAAGGAAAATTTCAGTTCAAGTGCACTGAAAATTTAGCAGGCATTTCCTATTACATTTAACAGGGGCTGCATTCTAAATTCCATCCTCATTTCTCCAGAATTCTGAAAATGTATCCCCAGGCTGATGTACCCCTTCACTAGGTCTTAGAGAGATAGTTTGACATATCAGTAGATACGCAAAAACATACAGTTCATTAGAAATAGAAAGCAAGGAAGCTTTGAGATACAAACACATTTCCTTTACATTGTATCTCCAATGGAAGTTAATGATCAATAGATTATTTTTATGAACATTAGACAAAATGTATGTCTCTTCTCTGTTTTTTTTTACATATTAGGTGACGGTAAACAATCAGTCAGTGGCTACACCTTACCAAAAATACGGCCTAAAAATCTTTAAGTCAGGCATCAATCACGTAGTGGAAATTCCTGAACTTGAGACAAACATAACCTACAATGGCGTGGCTTTCTCAATTAGATTACCCTACAGGCTTTTTGGCTACAACACCCAAGGACAGTGCGGTGAGGATCTATTTTTGTACTTTTAGAAAGAAATACAAAAAGTTAAACATAAGCTCTGGCAGTAAGAGAGACATGTTGCTGGTTCTCTGTGATGGATGGGGAAAAACGGTTATTTGATAGTAAAGATTCGTGTGTGAATTTTTCTTCCTCTGGTCAATTTTAGGCACTTGTACCAACAACACAGCAGATGATTGCAGGTTACCTGATGGAAAGATCATAGATAGCTGTGAAACCATGGCAGATCATTGGTTGATTGATGACCCCAAAAAGCCACACTGCTCTCCATCCCTACCTACTACAAAGGCACCTGCTATCATCCTACCATCCTGCAAACCATCTGCTCTCTGTGAGCTCATGAAAGGAAGGTAAATACACCAGGATCATGTACAGACCTTTAATTTTGGAATTCAGTGACAATCCGAAATGTAAATGTTTCCTGTTGCTTCATCATCTCTTGCAGCTGCTTCTGTTCCTTCTCTCTTTTCCATTCCCTCTCTTCCATTCTCTCTGGCTTCCCTTCTATTCTGCTTCAATCTTTGCAACTTCCTCACTGCCTTTCAGCCTTCTTTAATGATTCTATGGCCCTCTCGTACTCTTCTGGGCTCCCTTGGCCTTCTCCAGCCCTTTCCACTTTGATCTCTTAATAGCAGACATAGGTCCCCTGAAGATCCCAGAGGGATCTCATGCTTGAGTTTCAGGATGTGGCTTTAAAAAAGGAAGGGGAAATTTCAAACCAGGTATTAATCACAACTCTAATTCATGGTTACACTCATTATATTCCTCCAGCTACTAGATGGGAAGCAGTATTTTGGAGAGAGAAACGTGGATGGGTAGTCTAAAGATTAAAGTCTACGTGTGTTGGAAGACTGCACTGCAGTAAAATGTTTATCTATCATTGATGAGTCCTGTTCAAATCTCCCTGCACAATATCATAGCTAAAATAGCTAAAATATGGGCACGGATCATTCAGTAACTAATAATTATACATGTTTCTGCTTCTAGCGTGTTTGAGAAGTGCAGAAAAGTTATCAACTATGAGGACTACTATGCAGCTTGCGTTTTTGACAGCTGCGCTGTTCCTAACTCTCAACTGGAGTGTGCAAGTTTGCAAAGCTACGCTACCGTCTGTGCTGACCAGGGTGTCTGTGTTGATTGGAGAGGCCATACCCGTAATACCTGCCGTAAGTAGAGACATTTTTCTGCCATTTAACTTGAACTATTAGTTGTAGGGTCTATTTCAATTGCCCTTCTGTTAATGGGTTACTTGGCTCTCCAAGTCTCTAATGACTGTAATAAACCCCAAAAGCTTTATTGAAATAATTTTACAGGCCAGATTTCAAAGGTGGGGGAAATAGATGAGCCTGTAAAAATGCACGTGTGCTCATTGTGCCTGAAATGCTCTATCTGTTTGAGCAAATGCCTGTGTGCCCAGTATGCGGATTTTGCAGGCACAATGGGTGCATCTATATATTTAATGGGAAACAAACTTCTTTTTGCTGGTGCAGTGTGGGGGCATTCCCAGCTTCAAATGTATGGCTCTAAGAAACCCTAGAAAACAAACGTATTTGTATTCAGAAGGTTAAATCATCCCTTACCCTGGCACGACAGGATGGGATGTTGCTTTGCATATGTTACTTAATGTAAAATCACCTACCACCCAGAGACCCCGCAATACCTTTCTACTTGGGGGAGGGGTCATGGATGGATTTTTCCCTCTTAAGTCTGAGTTTCTTGTTTTTTATGGTTCTCAGTCAGACCTTCAATGTTATTGAATGAGTCTGACATATTTTTAAATCTATTTGTTTCCAATGTTTGTTTGAACTGATTGCCAAAGGTGTACACTTGCTGGGCCTGCTTATGATGGTTTGCTGAAATATTTCTTTCTCTGTATTTCTTTCATTCAAGCTCTCAAGTGTCCATCACACAAAGTATATAAAGCATGTGGTCCTATTGAAGAGGTGACCTGCAAATCAAGGTAAATAGTTACTTTCCTGCCAGTCAGGTCCCATGCAACTACTCACTGATAGATAATCCACAGAGAAGTGAGGAATATCCAATTTAACAATCTTGATTTAAAATAGAAATCTTTGAGACAGCCTTTAACTGGTTATCATTGTATTTGCCCTGGTATCCTCTCAGACAGCTGAATCAAACACTGTATAGTGGAATAAGCTAAGATTAGAATCAGGATGATTTACAATCTGTAAATTTCACATATGCAGTTTCTTTTGCCCATATATTTCTGGATAAAATATATTTGGCCAACCTTCTACTGTGTGTCATTGATGATAATGGTGGTCTTTTTTGTCTTATACAGCCAAGTTGCACAAAACCAAACCAGTCACGTGGAAGGCTGCTTCTGTCCTGATGGAACAATGCCTTATGGTGGTGGTGTGGATGTCTGTGTAAAAATCTGTGGTAGGTTGTGTTACCATACTTAAATGCATGTGCATTTCCTTTTTGTTGTTGCCAGGTCATGTATACAATATAGTTCTGAATCTGGCTACCTGTCATCATATCAGTGGTAATGGAGATTTATTTTGCTCTATTTGCAGGGTGTGTTGGACCAGATAATGAACCAAGAAAGGTATGTTACACATTTGCTTTTCCATTGCAAGTATTTTGTGTCTCCTCCATACCAGTCCTGTTTTGTATAGACTCCCAGGTTTTCATCCATACACTTATTTGGTAGGTGAGTGGAATTTTGAAAATCCTTGATTTATATTTATCTCAGCTTGAGTTATACATTAGTGGGAGATATTGTCTTTAGACAGCTCCTGATAGTCAGTTTCCAGACTACAAAATAGTTAATTTATATTTCCACTCTGCTCCCTCCTAACACGTACATGTACACATGCTTACACTTAAACACAGCCCATTGAAAACAACAGATTTATGTTTTTTTCTATTCACTAACTTCATTCAGTTGCTTTCTTCTCTTTAATGACAGTTTGGGGAAATTTTTGAGTTTGACTGTAAGAGATGCATTTGCCTGGAGGGTGGAAGTGGCATTAGCTGTAAGCCCCTCGAATGTTCAGAGCAAAAGGATAAACCAAGCTGCCGTGATGAAGGCTTTTACGAGGTCACTGAAGTCAGTCCTGACAACATCTGCTGCAACATAACTTCCTGCAGTAAGTTCCCCTTTTGCTTCATTTACAGCACTCCACTGCCTCTCAAACTTTCTTTTGCAATAACAGTTGCATTATTCATTTGTGTTAAATTAATTGAGATGAATCTGTGAAGCCCAGGCCAGCTAAATGCTTGGACTGAGCCCGGCCAAGTGGCATATTTCTCTCTGTAGCTATTATTTTACATTTCTCTTGGCTTTTTCCCTTTGCAGGATGCAATGCAACCTTTTGCACAACCATCCCTCCTAAATGTAAACTGGGTTACGAAGTTGTTTCTGATATTGCCGTTGGCAAATGCTGCCCTACGTATAAGTGCGGTAAGTCACTTTTAAATATATGAGAACAGTCACTATTGCACTTTACGTGCTTGAGCATTAAGGCTGGTAGCCAACACTGTATGCTTCTCTTTTGGAGGAGGCAACACAACCAGGCTTAGATTCTAGGTTGCTACCATTGGCGAGCTCAGAAAATGGGGGTGCAAGGTGGATGAGAGAGAGCTCACCCTGGTCAGGTCAAATATTTCTGGTTATATGCCTATGTAAGAATAGTGGGATTGTTGACCAGGACTTCAGTCCTCCCATAAGAAATTGTCCCTATGAATTTTAGCGATAGGAAAGGCAGATGATCGTTCCTGGTTCGTTCCAACTAAACATATCAGGAAACGGTTTGCAACCATCCAGTGGACATCCTGGGATGAAAAACCTGGGACATAGATATTCAAACCAGACAGCCTTTCTCTTTTGTGGGTTCAAATTGTGCCTTACAATATTTGTGTCCATGTACTGCACAATTTGCAATGCAAAAAGGGAATCTGGGTGACACTTTTGTACATTTGTGTTGTGATTTTTTGTGGAGGAAGTTTGCATGACTGGGATAATAAAACGTAGCACTTTCCTTGCATGTATAACCATACAACTTTTGCCTTATTTCACAGTTCCCAAGAAGGTTTGTGTGCTTCAGAATGCTGAGTACATGGTAAGTTTCCATTTCTTCATGAGAAGGACTCTTGGATTAAACATTTGAGTCCCAAGAGCATCCTTTAATGGAAGTGCTTTGAGGCAGTTTGCATTTGGTGCAATTCATTTTTAGAAACACCGCCCCTACCCCCAAACTGCAGTCAGGGATTTATCTGTTACACGGCGCCTAACACTTTTCAGAGAAAGTTGCTGCATGTAAGAGAGAATGAAGCACTGGTTCTAAGCAGCAGCATCATGGATGTAAAGATTTGTTTTTAATACACAATGTACATATCCCTAAAAAACCAATGCACATTTAACATCAGCATTTTGCTGCACTATGTTAAGGCCTTGCTGTCACAAATAAAAAGGGATGGGTAAGGACCACATTCTGTACTGACTTAAGCCCCCTATAATTCTATTGGATCCAGTAATTATTTTATTTGTTTAATACAGATAGGTATTAAGTTACCCACTTTGCACAATAATACATGAGATGAACATTTGTCCTCTATGTGTCTATGATGTGTTTCCCTAGTGGATGTTTCTTTGTGGGGGGGAAGTATTGGCTATTAGAGATATGTCTCTCATACATATCACGCCTTGCTAATACCAGAACTCTTGCTTTTTAAAAAAAAATCTAGCCTGGTTCCCCAGTCTTGGCTGATAAGTGCCACACTTGTGTCTGCACTGAGAAATCGAACAGTAGTGGTCTGAATCTCATCAAATGCGAGCGCATTCCATGCACTGAAAAGTGCCAGCCAGTAAGTAACAAACTTTAAGAACAATTTTTTTTTCATGTACCTTTTCTTGAAAAGTATCCATGATTGAAAGAGGTATGTTCTAAACAAATGAGTGGGAGCCAGGAATTCCTAGGTCCTAATTCCAACTCTGACATTGGCTCACCTTGGGCAATCAGTTTTTGGCATCGTAAAGATGGCGATAATAATACTTATGAGCATCATAGTCATGTTGTGAGGATTAGCTAATTGTGTTTTAAAAAAATGCTTTGAACATAAAGTGACATCTGAGCGCAGTGTAGCTGTTATAATACCTTTGTTGCCTCCATTTATTTTCTACTTTCATTATCCCTTTTCTCTTCACCTGGTGATCTCTGTCTGTTACAAAACGCGACAGATCTCGATTATCCTTAAAACCATAATCAGTGCTGCTATTTAGCGGGGGTTTTACAGAGAGCCTTAATCTGCTGCTCAGACTATTACATTTTCGTTTGTTTCTCAAGGACACTTTTAACCTAATGCTTTTTTAACTCCTAGGGATATGAACCTAAAGATGTGAAAGGGGAATGCTGTCCAAAATGCGTGCAGACCAAGTGTATTGTAAATAAGGATGACAGCACTGTCCTCATCTTGGATGTAAGTGTGCTGCTGTTCTTAGGAGTCTACCAAAAGTGTAGCATTCCTATTGTATTCCTCAAACTGGGAGGAAAGACATGGCAATTAGTGATCGGGGAAAGGAAAGGTTTGGTGGTTAAGTTCAGATGTGCATTTGAAAGGTCAGCTGCTCATCTGAAAGAAAGTCATCTGAATTTCTCTGATCTGGAAGATAGGTTGGAGATCTTATCAGATCAGGCTTTCTCAGAAATACTATGATAAGAGCCTTTCTTGCAGTTTTTTTTTATCAAGAAGTGGAAAGGTGCCAGAAAAGCTTGAACATGATTAAATTGTGTTGCCCTTTTTGAGTAAAGGACTATTCCTATTTAATATCTACCAGTTTACCCATCATCCCTAATCAAAATCTCACTCGCTTATTTTTCTAAGCTCCAGAATACCCTTGGTCCCACACAGGGATTTTTTCTCTCCCAAGGAAAATTCCTTATGGAGCTCCAAAGATCCCCTCCACCCATGGGACCTCACAATACAGTCACTACCCTGCTAACCAAGGCAGTTATTTGTCTAGTATTTTTATACTGCGAAATGAGGAGAGTCTTTTTCAGAGGATAGGAAGATTTCTGTCTAAGCCCATTCTGAATCCTTCTGAGTATGTGGAATTTCCTTTTTGTATACAGCCTGGTAAAATGGAAAATGATCCAAAAAACAACTGCACCATTTATAGCTGTGTGTCGATCAAAGGTCAGCTCATCTCCTCCACCTCAGCGATTACCTGCCCCCCGTTCAATGAGCAGAATTGTAAAGCTGTAAGTAAATTTGGGACATTCACTTTCATACCTTTTGACAATGTATTTTAGTTTGATCCACCCACCTTACTATTAAAAGACACTACTGGGCAGAGGAGCTGCTATAATTGTTATTATCGGGGCTCAAATTCAGCCGGCGCTGTCTGGAGTGGAGCTCTGGTAAATATTTTCAAACCTGTGGGGCATGCCCCGTGGCTGAAGCCTGAAGCCCCGGCACCTCCCACACGGCTGAATCCCCAAGCCCCAAATGGGGAGGGGTGTGGAGGAGCTCCGGGAAATAGTATATAAGAATTTAAGCCTGGGGCGGTTATGATTTTTTGTTGTACTAATTTACTTGAAGCACGCTTCCATGTGACAAAAGGGACCTATGGTGCATATACTGCATATTTATTGTTTGGTTCTGAGCTTTATAATAGGTAATTAGTGTCCCATGGCTTAAAAATTGATAAGTAGTGGGCTAAAATATCCTATTCCACTATAGTGTACAGGATCCTCTTTGTATGAGACAGCATATTTTTATGAGTGTCCTGTAGACACAACGGTTGCAATAAATAAGGCTTACATCACACTTATTTCCTATTGAAAGTATTAGGAAATACTGTGGTATGTCAGATAAAACAGCTTTGAATTTATGGTAAACAGTCATTTGTAAGTGGCAATCATTATATGTCACAAGCCTTTCCTTCAGAGAATTATACATTGCAACAGATTCCATTCTGAATTCACAGATATTAAGGCCAGAAAAGACCATCATGATCATCTAATCTGACCACCTGCATAACACAGGCCACACAATTTCAACCAGTAATTCCTGCCATGGAACAAATTATTTTTCCCCACTGTGCATGCAAAAATGTTCAAAATACAGATAATATATTTTGTTTCTGATTTTGTTTTCAGGGCACCGTTACACTGCTGCCTAATGGTTGCTGTAAAACATGTGAGTATAATTACCCAGTGTTCATATAGTCACTACAAAACAAAACGGGGACTGATTTTTCCTAGCTGAAAGCTATTGCAAATATGTATTAATTTAAATAGATGCAAGTACATTCATACTAGTTATTTTGTGGAGCACATACAGTGTGCTCAGAACAGAGTCAGACACGGACTCTGCCCCAAGCAGCTTTCAGTCGAAGCTGAGAAAAGTAAATGATTAACGCAGAAAAAACCTTGGCTGAGTATGTGGTCATATAGCAGGTTTTGTTGTTAATAATAAATCGGTGCTGTCATACAGTGGGCTCTTCAGCAAAAGTGCCTTTTGAGACAGAAAAGGCAGGGGAAGGAAAGGACCTAACTCAATGGCATCGGAAGACATTCCTAATGTAGCTCACCTATTGAATTTATATGTTTGGGGGGTTTTCTGCACTTTCCCTTCTGAATTGTTGAGTTCGGTGCCTAATGCAGTGAAGTAGGCCATAGAAGTACCTAGATAAGAATTATAAGTTTTCTTTTTGGCCTTGTGTTTGAAACTCGGCCCTGTAAGATGGTATGTTACAATTCCCTCCAGCAGTTTATTTGACACATCTCTAATAACTAGCTACTGCCTGTGGCTTGGGAAAACATGCACTTTAGCACTGATCTGGACGCTAGTAACATTGATAGCACCAAACAATAATCATTCCGAAATCATTGTTTTGATTTAATCAGCCTTCACTATTCCCTCCACAGACTCCCAAACACTCTCACATATTTTGATTTTCCATAAACCTAAATAATATATGATAAATGAGCCACTCTCTCTCTTCCTCTCTTGTTTCATCATTTCCCTTGCCATTCAGAGGCTCCAATAAGGGACATGTTCAGTAGACAGTCTGTTCTCGAGGCAATCAATAGAGAGCTAAAGTTTAAGGGGTAAAGCTGAGTGTTAAGGTGTTTGGCCTTTCTGGCTACTTTTGTGTTTTAAACGCAGTTATTTCAAAGCATCAGTGACTCACAGCCTGTGATGAAGCAGCATGGTGCTTCTGGAGCCATTTGATTGAAAGGCTTTACTACTCTTTTCTCCCACAGGCATACCTCACAACAGCCCATCACCCTGTTCTGTCACCCAAATCATGGACCATATCACCCATCAGGGCTGCCGTTCTGTGGATAAAGTCTACTTGACTCAATGTGAAGGATCATGTGGAACCTTCTCATTGTAAGTAAAGTGAATCAGACAAGGAGACACTGAATGTAATTGACATATAGACTGTTTCTATAAAAGGGACAATACATAACCAGGCTGAAGAATGGTAGAAGAGCTAGAACTGGCTTGACTCCCAGTCTCATGAGTACTGAAATTTGTAACTGGTTTGGTGAAACTGGCTGAAGGGTTGATTCACCTTAGTAATGAAGTCCAAAGCAAAGGGACACATGGGGCTGCATCTTTGCTTCCAGAGAGCTGTGTTGATTCCTTATTGCCTACAAAGTGAGAGCCAGCTAGGGTGACCAGATGTCCCTGTTTTATAGGAACAGTCCCGATATTTGAGGCATTTTCTTCTATAGGCACCTATTACCCTCTACCTCCGTCCCGATTTTTCACACTTGCTGTCTGGTCACCTCACTTGTCATTTGTGTTAGAGCAACTTGGATATGTGGCATTGAGTTCATTCTCATTGCAGGAAATACCCTAATGGTAGCCATGTCTGAACTTCAACAGCGGAGAAGCTACTTTCCAATGATGAACATATAATGGGAGGAGGGAAAAGAGAGAGACACTTTATTTAAAATACACTTTGTAAGAAGGAGTCAGAGGGAGACACTTGTTGTGTAGTAAAGAACTGAAAAAATGTGTGCTCAAGGGCTGTCCGTGACTCCTGAGATAATGGAGTCAGTATCATTGCTCTGGAATGAGAGAACTTTGAAGAAACCAGAGGTACAGCTGCTAAAACCTAGCAAGAAACCTGGAATACAGCTGCTGATCACCATCTGACGAATTAAATCTATAACTGTAATTTCCCACTGGAATGATCCTTTGCAGCCTATCACCGAATACAATTGGCAGCCCTTATCTGGAGGAAAATCCGTTTTTAGTCAATATGGAAAATGAATTACAAATTCCTCATGGGGATTATTTATTTGTACTGCTGCAGTACCTACAGGCCCCAATCAGGATCCCGTTGGGGTAACCATAAGAAGATGGCCCCTGACACTAAGAGTTTACAATCTAAATTAGGCTGATCCTTACAGGATGGTTAGGGCTGGTTTCATTGGAAGAATGATGCAGGGAGGCTTCTATTGCAGCTGGATACACTACATCTGATCTGCTGTGAACAGAAAGTATCTAACTTAAATGGTTTGGGGCAAGGATTTCAAAGGGGCCTAAGGAAATTGGGCACCCAACTCCCAGTGACTTCCAATAGGAGTTGGGTGCCTAATTCCCTTAAGCCCCTTTCGAAATCCTGCCCTTGATGGCTTGGTTTTTAAAACAGCAGACTACATTATACTTGAACCTGGGTGCCTAGCATTCCGCTAGCTGAGCTAAAGGAGCAGCTCTCCCCTAACTCACATCATCAGAGGGCCCCTTTTACATATTATTCCCAATTCCTTACAGCAGCACAGTCACCAAAATTGCTCATCGTACTTCATTTCACTCTCTCTCTTTCTCTCCCTACTGCATTCCAGCTTATGGCAAAGTGTAATGGTATCTTTTTCCACACTAACAAACAGATACTCTGCTGAGGCCAACTCCATGGAGCACAAGTGTTCCTGCTGCAGGGAGGCAGAGACTAGCAAGAAGGAAGTTCTACTGCACTGCCCCAACGGGGAATTCGTGATGCACCAGTACCTGCACGTGGACAGTTGTGAATGTCTTGACAGTGTGTGCACAGAACACAACTCCTCAGAAAATTCCAAGGGCAAAGAAAAGATAGACACCAATGAAGAACAGAGTGCCATCGAACGTGTCAAGCGGGCCATTCAGAAAATATTGAAATTAAGGGGAGAAAAGTAATGGCGCACAGAAAAAAGTACAAGGAAAGTCTATGCACCAGTCTAATCTTCCAAGAGTAAATCAATGCTTTGCCTTTTCTCACTTTCTCCTCTTCTGTGCCCTCTCTGACTATTTGTAACTGTGCTCTATTTATTTGTGCACAAAAGAGAGTGTAGTGTCTCTTGTTTAGTTTTAAGTTAGTTTCTTTTGCTTTTAATGTTTAAAGATTCATTTCAGACGTGAGAGCTCTTTGTGTTTATTCACCAGCACTCTTGAGCCTTCAGAGCTTTATAGGGAAGGGAGATCTGTCCTAGGCCTAAGCAGTAAAGTGCCAGATTTTCTAAGTCAGTTGAATAACTATTTTGGCTCTCTAAGTGCTAGAATCTATAGAGGTCTAGATTCTGGGTCCCAACAGGCTAGACTCTTCTGTACCAGCATTATGATGCCATGTCTGCTAAAACAAAACATGGGGAAGATCAGGTTTAATTTACTAGAAAGCAGCCATTTTGAGAAGATTTGGGGTTATTTTAAGCCCTATTCTCTGTAGCCCATCATCAGGGCCTCTCTGTTTTCAACATTGTTCTTTATGCATTAGAAATGACTGAAGAGCTGCTTCCTATTAATGATGATCCAGTAGACACTCATCATCAAATAAAAATAGCTGCGCTTACTCACAGAAGTTGAAAATTGAGGGCCACGTAATTACATTGTGTGTGAAAAGTGCATCTAGCAGAAATCTGTGGCAATATTTGCACTCTCATTGGTAAGCAGAAATTGTAGTCTACCAACCTAGCAACTTGGAATAAATCTGTATGTGCATACCAGCCATGGGCATAGTTTAAATACATGCATCCATGCCAAATAAGGCAGAAGAGTTAATGACATAGAAGTCAGACTCTGTAGTTATGGTGTATTGTATGCTAAAAGTTAGCTTCCATCCTATTATGTATCATCCATTCCACCCATCTTTTGGCCTGCTAAATGCATGTAATCTAAGTAGGCATTCATCACCAAGGATACACAGTATAATAAGTGAGACACAAGACAGAAGCTTTATATCATCAGAAGAGTTTCATTGACAGATTTTACTCTATGGCAGGCCACTGGCACCTGTCAACCATTGAGAGTTAAATTAACCTTCTCTTGGGTCTCATACCAGGACATCCAAAGTATTCTATGGAGTAAAAATGCAAGTCCACCATTCGTACCCACATTGCTTTCTCTTACCACTCTACACCAGACCAGACATTTTCTGGGATAGCTATTATAAAAAGAGGCACCTCAGGTTATGTCAAGACATAGAGCTGGGGATCTCTTTCCACCGTTTTAGGCATAAAAACCATTTAAATAATTCATGCAATTAAAGGTTTTGCATCTAGACTGACAATAGAAATGTTAAACTTTGTCCCATTCCTGATATGATTTCATGTGGCCAAGATATCATTATCCATTTCATGTCTACTTTGGCGCCCAATATATGGAGGTGAAAACCCCCTGCTTTAGTTTATTATACATTTAGGACCAGATGTTTAAATGGAACATTGACAGGCTACAAAGGACCACTGCAGTGGCTATCAGGAGTCATGAGATTAACCCTGAGATGATAGAAATGTCAGCATGCCAACAGTGTTAACTGGCCACTTCACCTTGAATGGTCCCTTGAAATATTCGTTAACTACTTATTCTAAACAATCTGTCCCAGCTTGCATCTAGCTGTGACACTCTGAGTACTTTCCCAGACACGAGGAAGAACTCTGTGTAGCCAGAAAGCTTGTCTCTCTCAGGAACTGAAGTTGGTCCAGTAAAATATATTACCTCAGCCACCTTGTCTCTCTAATATCCTGGGACCAATACAGCTACAACAACAGTGCATACAAGAAGCCTCCCGTAAAGATCAATCCAACTCCCACTGAAGTCGGCAGGAGTCTTTGCATTGATTTAATTGGCACTACATTGGGGATGATGGGTTAGAAAAAGGCAGTAATGCCTGTTTGTTCAACATCAGAAGTGGCTATCCTAGCCCAAGCTATGTTTGTGTAACATCTGTCTTACCTACTCATCATGAATTAATACACTACACAACCTGGTTTGGCTGTGTGGAAGCCTACAGGATGGCATGTAGAAAGAGAAGGAGATGAGTTACAGGACTCATATGTACATTGAACTGTGGGCTTACATGCTTGGCTACATTGGAGAAGCAGAGTTCATGGATCAGGTGCTTACCTCCCTCTAACAGGATGGAAAAAGGAGTTGTAATTAAAAAAATATATATTCCACATCACCATGTTTAAATTTAATACATGCTAAGTTTATATTTGAGACCTAAACATCTTTTCTCATTGCCATCCTTTCAGATTTGCATTGATTCTTCCCCTCACCTAAATATATATATATATATATCCACCCCCCAAAATATTTCTAATAGCAAAGTTGTGTGACACACTTTAATGACAGTATGCAAAAGTGCTTTTGATAAAAAGGCAGGTATTGGCTTCATCATTACAGGGAATTCTGATGCCTAGAATGCAATGTTATTTAAGGGACAGAAAGCAAGCTGCCCACATAGACTTCATTGTACACAAAGCAGTTTATCCCTTGCTCAGTAATGGAGTTTAAGTTTTGACTCTAATGAGTCCTGATATTCATCTGTATACGCATGCACCCCCACAGCAGGCTCTGCAAAACATGGGGCAATAGGAGATGTAGATCCACACAGTTTGTTGGTCTTTGCAGTACACCATTCTTGCTTACCAGATCCTTCCAGAACCCTGACTGGAGCCAGGAAATGAAGAACCATTTCCTGCCAGCAGACCTGTGTGTCAGACCCTTATTAAAGATACACGCATGCAGTGGTTCTTAAACTTATTTTTGATCATGCCCACCTTCTTTGTGTCTGTAGTCGTTTACCCGCCCTCCCCACCCACTTCTGCCATACAAGTACATATACCTCCGCTCACCTTGGAAGGCAGAGCAGGAAGTGGTGGCTGGCCAGGCACTCAGCTCTGAAGGCACACCACTGCCAGCAGCAGTGGAGAAGTAAGGGTGCTATGGTATGGCATTGACACCCTTACTTCTCCGCAGCTGCTGGTGGCAGTGTTGACTTCGGAGCTGGGTGCCTAGCCAGCAGCCGCCGCTGTCCAACTGCCCAGTTCTGAGAGCAGAGCAGCTTCTCACGCTCCCCCAGAATACATTCCGTGTCCCCCAGGGGCACATCCCCAGTTTGAAAACGACTGTGCCCAGGTAATAGAATTTCTGGCTGTACTATGGAAGTGGGGGTTACTGGTTGTAGTTGGGCATATCTTTTGAGGATGGAAATGGACTCTGGGGTGTAATCCTTTTTGCAGAGTGTGAGACGGGGTTAGCTCTTTGGGGATTCTACACAATTTGGAGTGCTTTTGCCGGTAATAGGGTTTGCTCTGTAGGGGATATGACTACGGGGGTACAGTTTGTAACTGGGACTTTTCTTTGGAGGGACTCTTGGCAGTAATTGGAGTTTGAGGTTTCCTCACATCAATAAAGGTTCTTCTCTAGAGGAAGTGGGAATGATTAATGGGATTCCTTATATTTGGAATAAGAAGGACTCTTGGTTAATGATAGGGATTCCTGTTTGGGGGAAGGCATTCCATTTAGAGAGAAGGGGGAGCTGGGCTGTATCATAGGTTCCTCTTTGGAGGGAAGAGCTTAAGAACATAAGAACATGGCCATACTGGGGCAAACCAATGATCCATCTAGCTCAGTATCCTGTCTTGTGACAGTGACCAATGCCAGGTGCGTCAAAGGGAATGAACAGAACAGGTAATCATCAAGTGAATTCCTTATTTGTGATTATTTATTAACCTATCTGTGGTGTTTAAAACTACACATCTGGTTTATAAGGTTGCTTTAGCCTTGTGTACTCTGTTCCCAAGTTCAGTTCCTTGCATTGATGGATCCTCTAGGCCAAATCATACAGTCTGTCCCCCAGACAAAACTCTCACTTAAACCAATGACGATGTTGGCTGTGTTAGAACTACATGATGGACCCCATTGTGCTCAGCTTCAGAGCTCAATATGGCACAGGGCACCATAAATATAAGAAGAAAAGCTCTGTGGAGCTTGAAAGCTTGTCTTTTTACCAACAGAAGTTGGTCCAATAAAAGATATTACCTCACCTACTTAGGTTCTCTCATATCCTGGGACCAACATGGCTACAACAATAACATTGCACCATAAATACAGGCAATCAGTATCAGGGCCTGCCTTTGCATGGTTAATCAGGCAACAGCACGGCAGCAGTTTTCAGTCAAAATGAATAGGTCGCTATTGATGGAGCAGTTGTTTCAGGCTGTATGCCAACTCAGGTGTCAGTTGCAGACAGGCCACACTACTAAGCTTCTTCTTCGCATGCATGAGGGCAGGGCCGGCTCTAGGCACCAGCACTCCAAGCATGTGCTTGGGGCGGCACTTTCCAAGGGGCGGCACTCCGGCCCTGGACAGAGCCCTGCCGCTGCAGAGCCAGAGCATCGTCCCCTGGAGCCGAGCCTGGGCTGTGGTGGTGACAGGGGCTCCCGGAGTATGTGAGGAACCGGAGAGGGAGGGAAGTGGGGCCGGGGATGCAGGGAGGGAGGAGGGATCCTGCTGTCCCCACCGCTGCCGCTCTGAGTCTCCCCAGGGCGGCATGGTGTTTCCCCACCCACGTGGGTTCTGGGGGCCTGGGGCAGGCAGCCCAGGGCTGAGGCAGGGGAGGTGCCCAGTGGGCTGGGTCCGGGGGCAGGAGGGGGTGGCGGCAGCTCCCTGGCAGCTCGGGCTGCCCAGGGGACCTGAGCCCACCAGCAGGGGACATGCTTGTTGCTTGGGGCAGCACAATAGTTAGAGCCAGCCCTGCATGAGGGCTAGAAACATTTGTGCAAAATAAAAACAGAATCTGATTTCAGCACATGACTCCGGCACAGGGCTCATCTCTTCATTCAGTCTTGTTGTGTACTCTGTCTTTCTTTTAAAGGAAGTTTAAATAGAACCTTCTAGCTAAAAAATGCTCAACAGGCACCAGCCTCCTCATGGAACTGATTCCTGTGCTGGGAGTTCTCCTCATTTAGGGAGGTGCTACTAGAGTTGGGAAGAAGTTTTCAACTGAAACATCTTTCAGCGAAAAAATACTGATTTGGGTCAACCAACACTTTTTTGCGAATTCATATCAATTTTGGTAAAAAGCAAACCATAAAAATGGTGAAAAAGTCAAAACTTTTCATTTCATTTTGACATGAAATGTTTCAACTTTTCCTTTCAAAATTTCCTTTAATTTTATAAAATATCAAACACTCAAAATCTAAATGAAACGTTTTTGTTTTGGGTCAAACAAAACGTTTTGTTTGACCCAAAATGTATATTTTTTTGCTTCACCAAAAATTCTGAAAAAAATTGGTTTTGGGTTGACCTGAAAGGACAAATTTGTAATGATATTTTTCGGAACTGCTAGTGAACTAAAAATCCATTATTCACACAGCTCTACCTACAACCTATTGAGATCTGTCAGCGTTTTTGTGCAAATGCCAGCACCAGGTATAATTGTTACTATATGCAGACATTGGTTAAAAAAATATTTCAAAAAAAAATACTGTGCGAATTTGTTCCTTACAGAAGTGAGGCCCTGATGCCATTGATGGGAGCCTTTCAGTTAAGAGCTAACGATGTTGCCCAATTCTTATCCCTGATTCAGAAAACCCTATGGCAAAATCTGAGTGGGTAGCATTTTAAATTTCTGATGTTCTAAGGCAAAAAAACAAGAACCCCAACGTTTTTTTTAATTGAAAAATAAAATAAAATCTTCCTTCTTCGTACACCACAAAGAAGCAAACAAGGACACAATGCCACTGGTTTTATACCATAGACTAGTGACTATGATCAGACCCAAATTGAGTGGGCCAAATTAATCTTTGGTGTAAATTCCCTGAATTCATTGGAGTTATACCAGGGATTAATTCTACCCATTTTGTACTTGTGACCTACTGATAAACTAGAATATGACTAGCTATAAAAAAATTAATGTAACAGCCATTTACCCTAAAGACATTGCTAGTTTGATTTGACCAAATGTATGTTTATGGCTTACACTCATAGGAATGAGACCAAGAGCAAATCTCACTCTATCTTGGCTAACCTTACACTGTTAATTAAGTAAACTTTATTATCCAATAGAGGACTGGATAAACCCAGTGTTTTATGGTGATATTTATGTTTAAAAAGCAACACTTTCTCTAATCTGAAATGAACTGGGATGTCAGCAGGTTTCCAGTGAGAATCCTACCAGCATGCAAACTATTTCCATAATGGCACAGGTTACAAGATACTTTATTGCTTAAATCTTGGTTTGCTGCAGCACTTACATAATCCATATAGGACTACCCTTCAGCACAACTGAATGATATGAATGCAAGTGCTGAATTTAAGTACTGTGGTCCAAAGCAATTGGCGATGGATGGTATTAATTCCGTCAATTATTCAATAAGTATCAGCATAAGTGTGTCATTAACAAATGTCTAGAAAAGAGTATGGGATGTGATTTATTCCTTCATTACTCCAGTTTTATGCCAGTGAATCTCCAGTAAGGCATGGGTGAACCTGACTCTCAAAAGCATTTCCTCTGTTTATGATAAAAAGTGGAGTTAATATTTACTTACTGTATTAACTAAAAACAATTGCCCTTCAATGGCAAACGATCCATGAAATATGCTGTAAAAAGGCCAAGATAATTGTACCTTTGCCAGGACATCTGTGGAAAGCAAGAATCTTAGATCAACTGCCTCTTAGGCCAGGGGGCCCAATAAAGGGAAAAGTTATTATTTCTAATATTGTTACAGAGGCAAAAGTTATATGTTGAAAGCCTGCAGTGGCATTGGTTCGGTGCTGTGGGTTCAGCATACTCACATGCTCCTTGTTGGTATGAGATGGTTTACGAAAAGATTCTTCAACCGCTTATTTCTATTCAAAATAGCCCTATCATATCGGCATCCCTGAAATCACTTCTCAGGGTGTGGATGCTTCTAGTGATTATTGAGAATGTGGCAGAGCATCTTTCAGGAGAGGAGCTGGAAACGGAACATCCTGATCAGTTACTGGCAGCAAATGTTGCTCCCAGAAAATAGACAGAGAGGACCTGAGCAGTAAAAGCCTTCCAAATTGCTTCTGTTCTGTTCCCAGGAAAGGATGCCAGCTAACTTAAGCCAATTTTTTTGGCTGAATGCAGCAAAGGTGGGTGGCAGTGCTCACAGCTCTCGGATTCTCTACCCAGCCCTGTTCCCTAGAAGCAGCGTGGGGGGTTCTTTAACTTGTGCCAGCTAGCAATATTCCCCCAAGGGAACATTTACCAGATGGCGATTGCTGGAGCAAGTCACACTATATCCACTCCTTCTGCCATCTCTGACATGCCCCCCAAACACCCCATGTATGGGGACTTCAGGGAGGAAGCTGCAGTAATCAGTTCTGCTACCTCTAACTATGCTGGGAGCTCCTCCACATTAGGGGTATCCTCAGCAAGGAGCTTGTGGGAGGTTGCTGCTGCCTTTGCATTGCCTGAGCGATATGAAAGGAAAGGAGCAGGGCTGAGAATCTGGCCCCTTGACCCTTCTTCTTCCTTCTCTCACCTCACTGCAGCATGCCTGAGCAGCAGCCATGCAGTCAATACCTGCTTACAACACCATGCCAGGACTTTGCCACTGGGTCTTACTGGGGAGGTTGCGGTCGAGTTCAGCATCCCCGCCTCACCCTTGGCCAAACACACCTTTTTGATATAGCTCCTTCCATGAAATATCAGTCTGTGTGAGCCACTGATTCCTGAACAGTCTCTCCTTGGTTTAACCACCCCTCCCTAATGTCATCACCACTAGTAGCAGCATGGCCTTCATACATGTGGGGATACCCAATTCTGGTTCACTCAGAGCATTGTTTGACCAAAGCCTGAACCTGATTATTACAATAGTACCCTATCGAACACTGGGGAATTAGGATCATCTGAATATCCGTTAGCGCATATTCTTTTACTGTGATGTATCTATCAGGAAATCTGTGGTTTGACATCCTAAGTGGAGTAGAAGAAGAGCTGTGATTAAAAGGCAAAGGGCAGAAACCCAGCAGTTCCATCCTTGGTGCCATAAAGTCTAATGTCAGCTTTGTGCGGCAGCCAAAATGGCAAAGGTTCAAGAACAGACTTTACCTCCCAGAGGGCCCTGGTTTAATTGTGACTGACAGACAATGGAGTTAATGGGGCACAGGCAGTGGGAAAGTGGTAATGTGAACCCATGTGTCATGGCCTGCACAATGTGCTCACCTGCTGGTGCGGGATTTCCTTAAAAGCAACAACAGCAGCAAATCTTCATCTGGCAGAGACTTGCACCTGCACTTCTGTGGGTTACTCGCTGAATGCCCATAAACCTCTCAGGGAAACGGCAGTAAGAAATCAAAGAGCCAGAGCTAGGATGCTTAACTTTGTATATGCCAAAAAGTCTAGTAAAGCCGCAAGCAAACCATCCATAACATAGCACACAAAGGACTTGTTCATTGCACACTGAACAAGAGGTTAATTCAGTGTTGTCAATGCGCCCCTATCTTGAGCTGTGGCTAAGGGGCATTAAATGAGGGGGAGGTCAAAATGCATTTTAAACCACCTTTGTGCTCCCCCAAATCTAGGGTCATTCTGTCTCAAGTCTAGACCACAAAGGACATTCTAGCAGCCAGCTGTAAAGGAATCCATGCCTTGCAGCGCCGTCTCAGCAGCTGGGATTGGCTGGGTGGGAGGGCAGCTAGCACAGGTGCTATTATGATGGTTGAGGATATCCTCCATGAGCAGGTAAACCAGCTTTTAGGGCAGTTTTGTACCTGAAGAGTAGGGTAAATCAGCCCTAACATCAAGAAATCAAGCCCAAGAGTTAGTCACAGGACCTTGCACAACGAATAAGTGTGATAAGAACGTTGCAATCTGTTTATGGAAAATTAGCAAAGGGAGAAAGTGGAAAGATTGTCAAAGTATAAATGATTAATTATTCATCCAGCTATAGGTATAATGTATGTTGATAGATACAATGAATGGTATAGATAGAATGATATAGATACAATGAATGGTATATATAAACTGACATAGATAGAATGAATGTTGGGGAATAAATCCAAAACCATTGTACCCTCTTTTATGTTTGGGATGAGAATCTCAGATTTTGAGCTCCGACAAAGTATTTGCTGCAGATTCTGCAGCATGGGGCACAGGTCACTTGCTGGTTTAAACTGGTGGTAATGGTGGATTCTCTGTAACTTGAAGTCTTTAAATCATGGTTTGAGGACTTCAGTAACTCAGCCAGAGTTCAGGGATCTATTATAGGAGCGAGTGGGTGAGGGTCCGTTGCCTGAGATGTGCAGGAGAACAGATTAGATGACGACAACGGTCCCTTCTGGCCTTAAAGCCTATGAGACTCCTTAGTAAAGCAGGATGAATAACGGATTTTTCAGTTGGCTGGCATTTGATAAATAATAAAAATTGTTTTGGGTCAAACCAAAACCAATTTTTTCAAAATTTTCACAAATCAGAAGTCAAAAAACTTTGGTTTAGGTTGAATGAAACATTTTGTTCAATCTGTAGCATTTCATTTCAATTTGGAGGCTTACATGTTTTTTAATTTTTGAAATAAAATTAAAGAAAATTTCAAAATGAAAAGTCATTTCAAATCAAAATCTTTTGCTTCAAACGTGTTGAAATTAAATGTTTCATTTTTTTCAAAAATTTGTTAGGTTTTTTTGACTGAAACAATTCAACACTCACTCACTAAATATTTCAGGGTCATCGAACCTACATTATTTGGTTGAAAAAAGTTTCTGTCAAACAAAGTCACCCAGCTCTGCTCATTAGCACCTGGGCAATTCCACTTGTACATAAGCCAGGTGTCTCACACAGTCTTGAGTTCATTGAGAATAAAGTGACTCAGACCCTAGTGACGCTGGAACAGCAGGGAAAACTGTTGCAAGAGAAATCACTGTCCATAGACCTTTGCAAAAATACAGGGTTCAATAATGACTCTCCCTTTGGCTTAATGTTTTCGGGCCAGATTCTGACGTTCTTACTCACATTGAGAAGCACCTTACTCCATGAGTGGTCCCATTGACTCCAGCAAGCTACTCTTCAACCTAAGTAATGGGCCTTGATTTGAGGTGACTGGCGATGCAGAGCTATTTTGTGTCTCTGTCCCCCCTGCACAAGTGCATAGACCAGCTCATAATTGAGCCCTATTTTGGTGGGCCTGTGTGAATTGGGCTTTTGAAATCTCAGAGCCTCACAATGAAAACCAACCAATGAATCCCAGCTTTATGAGAATGAAGA
Source organism: Chelydra serpentina (assembly GCA_037349315.1). NCBI lineage: Eukaryota > Metazoa > Chordata > Testudines > Chelydridae > Chelydra > Chelydra serpentina. Next base: position 20,096,444 of record JBAIAC010000059.1, on the reverse strand, counting down.
CTAAATCACCCTCCTATCCCTGCAAAGCAAGGTTAGCCACGTTTATATGATAGGGGTAAGAAGTTTGCATTCTCTGCACTAACATTGCACCTGTTCTATGGAAAGTCGACTTCAGTGTCCAGTGCAGTTAACCTGGACCCTTTCACAAGCTATTTTGATTTCACTTTTTAAAGTCCACCACTCAGCTGTCAATGTTTTTTTTTAAATAAGCCATTCCTTTATGCCTGACCCTACAGTATTTTTTCCTCTATTGCTCAGAAGTAACCATCCAGCCAGCAGAGGGAGCATGTAATAATAACCAACAAACTAATACTCAGGAAGAGCGACTCCACTAGTGTCTGAACAAAGGAGTAAGGGACTGAATCAGGACCATGAGCGCTTGTGTCCAATAAGTCACAATAAAAAGGGGAATGTTTGCTACGAAGGAAAAGACAAAACTGGAAGGGAAGAAAGAAACAAACACCATTTTAAAGTATTTAAAAGGGGAATGGAAAAAGCTGCAGAGAATCCCCTCATGTCCCCCCAAAAATATTAAGTACCACAGAAACACGTGGTTGTCTTTTCAGAAGGAAATGTGAGTGCTCAGTAAGCTAGAATCAGCGAGGGAATAATCAGTGAAGCTCCACCTTTCAGGGACCCTGCCATCAATGGTTTGTTCTCACGCCAAATTCCTGGACTATAAAACTGTGCCGATAAGCCAAGAAAAAGGCATTTCCCTGGAAGGATTTTCAAGTTACCTCTTCGTAGGTGTGATGGGGAAAAAAAAGGGAGGGCCGCTATGGATATTCTGCCTAATTTGGAGTTATTGCGAAGGCAAAACACCAGTGCAGATAGGTAAGAAAAATCTAACTCTGAAGTTGTTTGCTTAGATATTTACCTCCATTAAGTAACAAATACAGATGTCAAATTAAAATATAATTAGTTAGACTGAGATATATGTGTATGCTGTAAATAGCTTAGCACTGTGTATGTACACTACAAATGAACCTCATTTAAGTAATTCATTGTTTTTCTTTGCGTTAAAAAGCAATTCATCAGCCATTCCACTCTTCCAAGATTAGTTGTTTAAAGAACAGATTTGCTGGACACAGTTTGTAATATAGAAAATGGTGACATCCTTTTTAATTGTTTGACTTTTATACAGTCTCTAGGGGAAATTTTTCTGAATGATGTCCCCTGGAGCTAATTGCCTGGTACCTGTGCTGTAGTAGGAGAACTATTTTTTTCCTACTGCACTGTTACCTTCTGATTACTGGTTCTGAATGCCTCATAGCTTTCTGAGTTCATTTATTACACAAACAGTTGATTGTGAATTCATGTGATGGCTGCTGCAGGGTTACTATTTCTAGCAACTCCACACCAACAAATGAGTAAAACCTACCTATTTTCTCTTGCCTCGTATGCAGAAAGGAGCTATTTTACTCTACTCTACTCTAGTGTTACAAACACCTATTACCAAATGCAATCTGTAAAGACATATTGGCACCTTAGTTTGTTTTATTGATGCATCTTATTAAAATAAAATAATTTTTCAACTCTCCCTTGCTGATTCCCAGTTATGAATATTTCATAACATTTCAGAGTTCACAGAGTATGTTAAGGGCTGATTTTGATTTGATCTGTGATGTATATTGCTAGGTTAATATTACTGAAGGCCGTCACATCAACAAATCAGGAAAACCATCTCATTTTCTCCTGCCATTCTGCCAGGTAGGCAAAATGAGAGGCTTAAAGCATATTGCAGCAAAGTGTAATTTCTATTAAAGGAGAATTACACCAGTTTTGCTTAGCTTCGCAGTCTGAAGTTGTTTCTGAGATGTAGTTTCATATACAGTCAAAGAAACTTTTGATGTGTAACTTTAGCATATGCAATTGAAAACTCAAGGGGTTCAGTCCCGAGTGGGGGATGAAGCAAGGTGTCTCCAAGCATCACAAATTGGCTGCATGGGGCCAAGGCTCTGGCCCAAATTTTTGAGATGGGAGTGAGTTGTACTAGAAGTTGGAGGTCCATTTAAGGTACAGCAAACGTTCATTTCTGGCATCCCTCTAAAAGAAGGGAAACGTCTGCTGAGTCAATATTAGACACACTTCTGAATTTGAGTAACCTGTGAAATGCAGCATAGTGTCAAAACGTTTTTAATGACTACTGGCATTTCTGAGTCTACTGCTGGAGGCAGCCATCTTGCTGAAAAGTGATATTATTTGTGACACTTGTTGGATGAGAGCCCAATAGAAGAGACTGCAAACCAGTTTCCAGCCTGCTTTAGTACAGTTTAAGGGGAGGTTTAAAGAGGTACCAAGAGCACTTAGGTACCTACCTTCCGCTGAAAGCTAATGAGATTTAGATGCCAAAGTGCCATGGATATCTGAAGCGGACTGTAGTCCACGAAAGCTTATGCTGAAATAAATTTGTTAGTCTCTAAGGTGCCACAATTATTTCTTTCTTATTTTCTTTTTGCTGACACAGACTAACACGGCTACTACACTGAAACCATGGATATCTGAAAATCTCTCCCCTTAAATCTTTAAAGTGCCACTTCAATGGCAGGTGCTAGGCACTGTGTAAATAAAAGCTTGCAATACACACTGACAACATTACCCCCCTGTCTCTTTCTACAGTCCAGCGCCCTGCAGTCACCAGGAGTGAATGTTCTACCTGGGGCAGTTTCCACTTTCAGACTTTTGACCATGTTAAATTCGATTTCCCTGGAATCTGCCACTATGTTTTCGCCTCGCACTGCAATGACAGCTACCAGGACTTCAACATCCAGGTCAGGCGCAGTGACAAGAACGGATTTCCAGTCTGCTTCACTGCGACCATTGATGGAGTGCTTCTAGAGGTGAAAGAGTCAGGCATCACAGTGAATGGACACGAGTAAGTAAACATTTATTGTTCTCTCTGGACTATGTTGTTTGTTCACCCTTTAAAGTACATTCTTGTATATTAGCAATGCATTAATGACCCTTCTAGACTTGGCAGATTCATCAAAGGAAGGAATAAGACATTCAAAATACCCCACATTATGCAATGCGACTGTATGCCAGGTGAGAGCGGTTTCAACTTGCACCCACCTGGTAGGTCAGATTGTGCCACAAAGGATGAGGATTGACAGAGCTTGTACTGTAGTTTGTATCCGAGTTAGTGCAATTGACTTCTGCCATTGAAAACTTTTAGAAAGTTATACAGGGACTGATCCTTTGAGGTGCTGAATAATTTCTGTGAGATCATCTCAGCTGCCACTGACACTAATAGGAGATGAGGCACTCAGCGCCTGGCAAGTGTTCCATTAGAGTTCATAGATGGTAAGGACAAAAGGGATCGTAATGGTAATCTATTTTGATTTTCTACATAACACATACACATTTCCATCCAATGATTCCTGCATTGTGGGACTAGGGTGACCAAATGTCCCAATTTTATAGGGACAGTCCCGATATTCGGGCCTTTGTCTTATATATGTGCCTAATACCCCCCACCTCCATTCCGATTTTTCATACTTACTTACAGACCCACAATTAGGTGATGATCAAAATAAGAATTGAAGGAATCTTCCACAACTAAAAGGTCAATCCAGAAACTGTCTCCTCCTATTTCAAATTATACAAATATAGTGGCAACACTGAAAAAGTATACATGTGGAATTTCACCTTGAATGGTAACCTGAAATGAACTGGTAGCACTCTGTGGTGCATGGGGTACATATGATCCATGCATGAAGCACTGCTAAATACATTGACAGCCACAGGTAGAATTAGTTGAATTTTTTGGAGTGATTTTTCAAGGGCAACCTCCTGTAAAGTGCATTGCTGTATTCCAGCACATGGGCAAGGGCTACACCTGGAAGAAACACACACACCATCCTGGCCAAGCAAAGATGGAAAAAGTACTATTGGCCATTGTTTCTGTCCAGACATCCAGAAGTAGTGGAACATAGGAAAGAGTCATTAGATTGCAAATCTTAGTGACAAAAGGCAGATGCATCTCGTCAGTCAAAGGAGAAAAATATCTGCAATTTCTTCCAGTTATTTCTCCAACCAAACAACCTACCCTTCCTGTATTGCTAAATGGAATGGGGACCCAGCATGGTCCTGGTATGTAAGAGAGGGTCACACTATGGAAAAGGTTGAGGAACCCCTGCTTTGTCTTACGTAGGCTGAGCATTAGCTAGCTATCCAAACTCCGTTCTCAGCCAGGCACAGGCAAAGTCAGAGACTATCATCTGGCTCGGATGCAAAAGCAATATAGATGGCACTACAGGCCAAAGTACCTCTGTATCTCCCCTACCCCTTAAATACAGTGGAGAGAGAATAGAAACCTGTGGTACCTCACATGGGGGAGCCCCCAGGGCAGACAAGCAATGCCCCCTCCCTCAGTACTGTGATCTGGCTCTTCTTACTATCTTAATGGATCTGATCCTCAGCTGGTATAAATCAACATAGCTACAGTGAAGTCAATTGAGTCAATCAGTTTACACCAGCTGAAGATATGGCCCAATATCAACAGGCTAATGGACAAAATACATTGCCTTGTGGATTAGGATTGGCAAAAGGGCATATTGAACAAGATAAAAGAATGCATTGTGCATAAATGGAGACCAACCCTAACTTTTACATGAACATTCTTAGATCTTTCATTGCTTCAATTTGACTTCTGTTAATTTTTCAGTATCTCTGATGAGAGAATTTGATTTGGGCTCTATTTTATAGTTTGTTTTTTCTGCTCTTTTTTTTTTTTAGGATTCCCCTCCCCTTCAGCTTGAAGAGCATTTTGATTGAAGACACCTGTACTTACTTCCAAGTCTCATCCACGCTTGGCCTGACTCTCAAGTGGAACTGGGCTGACACTCTCTTAGTATGAAGATCCAGTTAGTTGGTTTTCTTTCAGTGAATTTTAGTGTTTCTGAAAGGTGCTGGGTTGACAGTCCAGGAAACTGTGGTTCTCTAACTATCCACTTAATGGGTGCTTCAGGGATTTTTATTCCCTGCATCACAATTCAGAGAGTTAGAGAAGGGAATAGAGAAGATAGAAAAAGATTGAAAAGTTGCTTATGTGGATAGAAGGCCAGCTTGGTATCCATATGGGAAAAGGTTCTACAGTCACATGGTAGTTCAAATTCTGATTTAGTCTGCTATTTGCCCCAGCCAGCAAGACGTAGAAGTGCTATGAAGTTTGCCTTTCAATCCAGTAGTGAAGAGGATAAGCCAATAGGAGTCACTATCAAGTGACCAGAAGCTCATTCTCACAAGGGTTCCACTGTTCCGTAAACATTTGGCATCCTGTCTAGAGTGGGACTGTAGTGCCTGATATGGGGAGGGAAGAAGTTGTCCTACCGTAGGATACTTGTATTATTGACTTAACTGTGTAATATATTGCAATTAGCTGTTTATCTGGTAGGAATAGCAATTGTTTACTATTTTCCCCTTTGAATTTGACCTGTCTCCTATGAAGTTCTATTGCAGGTTTATTACTAAACAGTAATGTTGCAAATTTGCCAAACATATATTTACATCTTGTAATCCATTCGCTTGTATTTGCAAGTTTACATATACGTCGTAATCTGATTTCTCCCCCCACCTTTCTATTGGGGGGCGGGGGATCATCTTCCCTCCTTCATTTGGTGTAGTTGAGTTTATCTAAACAGTTTCTAATTGGAGGAGCTTGGGTAAAGTACTCAGGGCTGGCTCCAGGCACCAGACGGCCAAGCATGTGCCTGGGGCGGCGCCCTGTAAGGGGTGGCAGTCCAGGGATTCTGGGGCGGCCGTTTTGTTTTGTTTTTTGCTACTTCGGCGCCGGCCATTTTTTTTTGTTTGTTTGTTTGGGGCGGCCGAAAACCTGGAGCCGGCCCTTAAAGTACTCCTAATTATTTTCCTGGCTTCTTGATCTTAATTCAATAAGTGTTTCATGAGCATTGTTTATGCTCAGTAATTCTAAGGATTATCCATCCCTTTTTCTAATTAAGCTGTAAGTATATATGGTCCATTCTACAGTATATATGGCCCATTCTATTCAGCTTTTTACTCAGGTAACTCTCCTCTGAAATCAATGGGAATATCCCTGAAGAAAACTGAGGTCCAGATACTACTCTCCGCCACCTTGGTATAAATCTAGAGTAACTATAGATAGTCCAGATCTACACCATGTGACTGAGAGCAGAATGTGCCCCTTCTAGTAAGGACCTCAGGATTTGGGCCACAAAGTGCATAATGAGAAAGGACTTGTCAAGACCAAAGTATATAATGAAGGAAGCAACAATTTGTATTTAACTGAATCTTCATATCTTAAAGGCATTGAAGCAAATGATGTACATTAAATAACGCTCCAAAGAAATTAATAGATAAACACTAAAGGAATGTGGCTCAGCTGTTTGTTTAGAGTTTCTTTTTGTTCAGACATTCCATTCAACGTTTTCACATGATAGAAGAAATTTGACACCTTAGCTGAACCACTTAAAATCCTGGTCTCTTCCTGTTTGTTTTTATTTTGTAGCTGGACTTGGAAGATACATACAAGGGGAAAACATGTGGTCTGTGTGGGAACTATGATGGCAATGGAAAGAATGATTTGCATTTGAATGGTAGGAATTGGATATTACATGTTCCCTAGAGTTTTATGAAGCATGACACAAAACCTAAAAAACATTTTCATCTGGTTTGCTGAAAGGTACCCTGACACACACATTTTGACAAACCTATGGTGAATTTTGAGAAACCCAAGGCTGATTCATGATTCTCATGGGGTTGCAAACCTGAAAGGAGTCACGCAAAAATTCCATTGAACCAAAGTTAATTGCAGACCACTCATAGTGTACCGCTACCATATTTAAGGTTGCCAACTTTTTAGTCGCACAAAACAAACCATCCTAGCCCCTCCCCTTCCCCGAGGCCATGCCCCAGCTCACTACATTCCCCCGCCCCCTTCATGGCTCGCTCTCCCCCACCCTCACTCACTTTCACTGGGCTGGGGCAGGAGGGTTGGGGTGTGGGAGGGGGTGAGGGATCTAACTGGGGGTGCGGGCTCAGGGGTGGGGCTAGAAATGAAGGGTTCAGGGTGTGGGAGGGGGCTCCTGGCTGGGGCAGTAAGTTAGGTTGCAGGAGGGGGTGCGGGCTGTGGAGTGGGGCTGTGGATGAGTGGTTTGGGGTGCAGGAGGGGGCTCCAGGCTGGGGGGTGGGACCGAGGGATTCAGAATCTGGGAAGGGGCTCTGGGTTGAGGCAGGGGGTTGGGATTCAGGAGGGGGCACAAGCTCTGGGCTGGGGGGTGCGGGTTCTGGGGTGAGGCCAGGGATGAGGGCTACAGGGTGTGAGAGGGGGCTCTGGGCTGGGACAGGGGATTGGGGTACAGGGGAGTGAGGGCTTTGGCTGGGCGTGCAGACTCTGGAGTGGGGCTGGAGATGAGGGGTTCAGGATGTAGGAGGGGGCACCGGGTTTGGAGGGCTCAGGGCTGTGGCAGGGGATTGGGGCTCAGGGTCAGGACACGGGCTTACCTTGGGCAGCTCCTGGTCAGTGGCGCAGCGGGGCTAAGGCAGGCTCCCTGACTGTCCTGGCTCCGTGCTGCGTCCCGGAAGCAGCCAGCGGCAGGTCCGGCTCCTAGGCAGGGGGGCCAGTAGGCTTCACGCATTGCTCTCCCCCACAGGCACCTCCCCCCCACAGGCACCTCCCCCCCACAGCTCCCATTGGCTGAGGTTCCTGGCCAATGGGAGTGTGGAGCTGGTACATAGGGCGGGGGCAGCACGTGGAGTGCCGTGGTCCCCCCACCTAGGAGCCGGACCTGCTGGCCGCTTCCAGGGCGCAGCGCAGAGCCAGGACAGGTAGGAACTAGCCTTGGACCTGCAGCACTGCAGACGGACTTTTAACGGCCCAGTTGGCAGTGCTGACCGGAGCCGCCAGGGTCCCTTTTTGTCTGGGTGTTCTGGTCGAAAACCGGACACCTAGCAACCCTAAATATTTCCTCTTGATAGTAATAGAGTCTAAGGTAGTTGCACTTTCATAGTAGGGGCAGGTAGAAGTTTCCTCCCTGACAGGCCTTCACATCCTCTTACAGTTGGGAACCAGTGTGATTTTGCTTTTGTATATTGTTAAAAATAATCAACAGTGATCCATACTTTCCAGAAACTTCAGTGAGCTCAGGATAATGTTTACAAAAACCATAGTGCAAGCTACTGCGCTGGAAAGAGGCCAATGCAAGCCTCAACTCTGGCCCCCATGCTCCCTCTGCTTCTGAAAATGGAGGGGAGCCTGCCCCCCTGGATCAGTGCAGAAGGGGAACAGCAGGGGGAGTGTCCCCCTGCATCAGGCTCCCCTCCTGGATGTTCCTCAGGTTTGGGCTTTGCAGGTGGAGTTCCCAGGATGATTCTTTTCCCTGCCAGTATCTGTGTGGGAAGCAAATAGAGTCTTCATTAACTTAAACTTCATGCCCTGTGGTAGTTCCAGGAGCACACAGTGATTGGGGAATCCCCTTGCAGTATGGCTCCTGCAGGAGCCATGTTATCTGAGGCCTTCAGCTACTCATGGGACTGAACAGCACTAAAGAGGCAGGGGTAGGGTTGCCAACCCTCCCGGTTTTGCCGGGAGTCTCCTGGAATCCGGCTCTAACTATCTACTGAAGCCAAACCAGGAGATTTTAGGTTGCTAAAAGTCTGGCGGCGCAGCAGGGCTAAGGCAAGCTCCCTGCCTGGCCTGGCTCCACGCTGCTCCCGGAAACGTCCGGCACATCTCTGCAGCCCCTGGAGGTGGGGGTAGGAGGCTCAACCTCTGCCCCTGCCCTGAGCACTGACTCCACAGCTCACATTGGCCAGGAACTGTGGCCAATTGGAGCTGTGGGAGGGGGTGTGCCCCCAGGCAGGGGCAGTGCACGGAGACACCTGGGGCACCCCCCAGGGGCTGCAGGGACATGCCGGCTGCTTCTGGGAGTGGCACGGGGCCAGGGCAGGCAGGGAGCCTGCCTTAGACCTGCTGTGCCACTGACCAGGAGCCGCCCGAGTTAGGCACCACCCAGCCGGAGCCCGCACCCTTCACTGCCTCCCATACCCCAACTCCCTGCACCAGCCCTGATTCCCCTCCGGCACCTAAATTCCCACCCAGAGCTTGCACCCACATTCCCTCCTGCACCTCAACCCCCTGCCACAGGCTAAGCCCAGAGCCTCCTCCCACACTCTGAACCCCTCGGCCCCAGCCCAGAGCCCACACCATCCTGCACCTCAATTCCCTGCCACAGGCTAAGCCCAGAGCCCCTTCCCACACTCTGAACCCCTTGGCCCACACCCCCTCCCGCACCCCAGTCCCCTCCCCCAGCCCAGTAAAAGTGAGTGAGGGTGGGGGGGAGCGAGCGACGGCGGGAGGGGGGATGAAGTGAGCGGGGTGGGGTCTCAGGGAAGGGGCGGGGCAGAGGGCAGGGCAAGGATTTTTGGGTTTCTGTGATTAGACAGTTGGTATCCCTAAGCAATGCCCCTCTCTGTGGTAGCACTGTGCCTCCATTGGATCCTGAGGGATCTGCATGTTTTGGGGAGAGAACACCCCAATCTCCTTCCATGGGAAGGGAACACTTCTGGAGGAAGTGACTGGAGGAATTCAACGGAAACTCTGAGCTGAAACCGAGTGTTACCTAGACACAAAGCCAGAGTGGTTGAGCAAAATACCTACTGTCATAGCACTGTCCTCCAAACCATTTTTAAGTAGGAAATAAAGGGTTATGTCCAAACAGCATTACTTTAAAATCCATTTTGGGCCCACACTGCATGTTGGCAACATCGGCAGTGCTCACAGCCTGGATCAGCCAAAAACGTGTGCTATTGATAGCTCCTGGGTATGTGAGAAATGTGAGGATTTCAACTGCAAAGGCGAGAAATGAAAGGAACGCTACATGTACCCTTTACCATTCTTGCATAATCCTAGCAGGCTGATGTAGGGAACTTCAGGATTCTGGGTAAAACTTTCAACAGCACCTAAATTCTATTTTCAGAATTGACTTAGGAGCCTAAACACAAAAGGTTCAAAATGACCTAAGTGATTTAGGAACCAAAATTACATTACTTTCCAATGGAACTCAGTCATTTAGGACCATTTTGAAAATGTCACTATAAGTCTCACTGAAAGTCAATGGGACTTAGGCTCCTAAGCCACTTAGATACTTTTGACAGCTTTACCATCCAGCTCAAATAGGCACTTAAACAGTTGAAACCCCTTAAGACTGATGACCTCTAAGTGAAAGGTCAAAGTTCACTTTCAAAAAAAAGACTCATCAGTTCCTAATAAAAGTGTTCCTTATTTCAGGATTCTAACTCAATAGGAATGATGTAAGTCTGTCAGTCACTATATTTCAGGTGTCTGTGTTACATTAAATAATTTGGGTAAAGAACATATTGCCCTAGAGCACAATAATTACATGTGTCTTCACAATATAGAAGCAGAGCTGAAAATGTGTTCTGCATCTGATTGATTCAGATGAACTTGGGCATTTTCCAGGTTATAAACTACTCCCGAGGCAGTTTGGAAACCTTCACAAAGTAGAGGAGCCTACAGAAAAGTGCCCCGATGTAGCTGAAGATGAAGATGCCAAAAACCATAAAAGTCACTCTCATCAACAAAAAAATAAATGTAGTAAATATGTAAGTGTGTGCGGTTGGTGGCACAGTAAGTATAAACCTCCCTGAAATATAATAAAGTACAATTCCAGAGGTTATCTTGAGGCAAATATTATATAAACAATGTTCAAAGAATTAAAATTCTTCAGGAATCCAACCATGAATCAGAGCCCAAAATGAACCTGTAGCTGTAAGAATCTGCTATTATAGCATTACAGAGGGTTATAGTGGAAAAATGCACATGAGTGAATTACAGCCTCCAGTCCAAGAACAGCAAATGAGTACAGCAAATGTCTGGCAGGCCTTTTCTGTGGGCTTAGTGATCATGTGACAGATCCTCAGCTGGTGTAAATCAGCATAGCTGCAGTGAGTTCACTGAAGCTAGATGATCTGATGATCCCTTCCGGCCTTAAACTTCCAGACTCTGTAAGTCAATGGAGCTATGCCAATTTATATTGGCTGAGGATCAGGCCCCAAGATAGGATGTGAATTATTCCTTTTTCTTTCATTACAGAAATCAAAATGCAAGAAACTCCTAGCCCATCTTGGGAACTGTTCCAGAGTGGTTGCTTTTGATAACTATGTAGCCACCTGCACTGGAGACATGTGCATCTGTGCAAAGAATTCTTCTTCTGATTCTGCTTTGATTTCCAGCTGCATATGCAGTACCCTTAGCCAGTATTCCCGAGACTGCGTCCTGAATGGGGGAATCCCTGGGAAATGGAGAACCAAAGATCTTTGTTGTAAGTAACTATAGAATTTGAATTCAGTAACCAATTCAGTTGGCATCTAAGTCCTGGTCTACACTGTGTGGGGGGGAGGAGAGGGAAGGATCAATCTAACATATGCAACTTCAGCTACGAGAATAGCGTAGCTGAAGTCGATGTATCTAGATCGACTTACCGTGGCGTCTTCATGGTGCTGAGTCAACTGCGGCCTCTCCCCCGTCGACTCTGCCTGTGCCTCTCGCGGCGGTGGATTACAAGAATCAACGGAAGAGTGCTCGGGGATTGATTTATCGCGTCTAGACTAGACACGATAAATTGACCTCCGGTAGATCGATCTCACAGCGTCGATCACCGCCGTAATGTAGACCTGCCCTAAGAATAATTTATATATCCGTAGCAGTATTTATCAGAGAAGGTAACTGCAGTGTACCTTTTAATGTGTTTAAGGGTAGGTCTACACTTACCCGTCGCGTCGGAGGTGTCGGATCGATGTTCTGGGTTCGATTTATCGCGTCTTGTCTAGACGCGATAAATCGAACCAGGAAGTGCTCCCCCGTCGACGCTGGTAATCCTGCTCCACGAACGGAGCAGGCAGAGTCGACGGGGGAGCCTGCGCGCCGCAGTGTGGACCAGGGGTGAGTACTTTTGAGTTCGAAATAAGATACTTCAACTTCAGCTACGTTATTCACGTAGCTGAAGTCGCGTATCTTACTTCGAATTTCGGGGCTAGTGTAGACCAGCCCTTATAGGAGCTTCTGAAATTACATGCTTTCAAAAAATTCTGTTTAGAATGATTATTCCAACATTTGAACAAGTTAAATAAAGGTTAATAATGCAGGTATTTAATCCAAGCTTCTGAGTGTGTATGATGATCATTTTCCTGACAGAGCATGGTACAACAGTGACTACTTCAGTTTGAGAGTGAATAAACAGTGAACCATTAGGGTAAATAGTGTTACAGTCTATAATGCCCTCCAATTTAAAAACTGCAAGAGCTGTTGGCTCATAAAACCAAAGTAACCATAAACATAACTGGTTCCTAAAGTGGATAAAATTACACTAATGTTCTGGATAGAACATTTTCGTAACCAAGATTGTTAGTTTCCTTTGGAAAATGATAAACTGCATTTAGAGCATTGATTTAGTACATTACCCTCTACAACTGCTTCATTTTGGGTTTGCAGTGCAGGAATGTCCAAACAACCTGGAATATATGGAATGTGGAAACCCCTGTGCCGACACATGCGCCAATCCAGAGAGGAGCAAGATTTGCAAAGCCCCATGCACTGATGGTTGCTTCTGCCCTTCCGGTAAAGTCGGATCCTTCTTATAACAGGCCATGCTCATCAAGGGACTAATGGGGAGATACCTCTTGTTGTTCAGTGAAAGGCATTTTTTCTTCATAAAAATGTGAACAAACTTAAAACTGCCTCCTATCAGCTAACAGATGAACTTTCAGAATACTGAGGACAATGAGAAAAAAGACGTGATTTTCCTTTAAAGCATATCATTCACCCCAAGCCAGACATGCAGAAATGTCCAAGTAGGATGTACTGTGTTTTCTTATTTTCTGAATTTTCTTCAGTGTGTTTCCTCCCTTAAGAAATATTAATTAGCCAATGTTTCTGAACAGGGACTATTCTCGATGACATGAATGGCAACAAATGCATCCCCACTGACAGCTGTCCATGCATTTTTCAAGGCAAAGTCTATGTAACCGGAGGGTCGTACTCCACTCCTTCTCAAAACTGGTATTGTTACAAACCTAATTATATGAATGTAGCAGATGCATTTATTAGAAAGCATTGATGAGTTAAATGTCATTGCTTCCACACCCCGCTCCTAATATTTGTCTTAACTAAAGATAGTATTGACACAAAACTTGGGATCTGATCACCACCACACTCTAGGGAAGTTCAGAGTGAGATCTGAATGTCATGTAGTTATGACCTTAGTTGAGAGTCATTTGCAGATACTGAACCTGGGATTTTAGAAGCTGAAAGCATGAGCCTCTCCTGTCTGAGATAAAGGATCAGGTCTGTTAGCTTGGAGGCATTAGCTGACTCAAACTTCTATGTGGTCTAGTCACTATGGGGGACAGTTACACTGTGTTAGTGTGGGTTGTATTCACAATTAGTTCCTATAGAAACAATGGTCTGCTTCAAAGCCCTGGATCTAAACCCCCCTGAATGTTGATAATGTGTGGATCTGGGTCCAAACTTTGCAGCTTGAGCCCATCTCTAGTCTTCACCTATAAAAGGTTTTCACTGAAGAGACCTGTCATGTATGCGGTTTGCCAGTTTTCATTTTACTCTTTTTTTCATCATTCTAATGTCCATTGAGAAGCTCAACAAACATGCTCATTTTTCCTGCTGGCCTTGTCTTTTCCTGTTTGCAAAATGTCCCTAGTTCCTCATGAAGTCCAAGCAATATGCCCTTGTTTTGCTGTTTGCCTTATATGTGCATAGCTCTAAGAATGAAGATTCTCCATACCTGCTGAACAGCTGCATCTGCAGCACAAAGTAGAGTAGGCCCTGCATACAGACTCATTTATGTTCTCTGCAACGCTGGGGAAAGAAAGCTATTGATTTAGAACAGGGATCTCAAACTCAAATCACCACGAGGGCCACACGAGAACTAATAAATTGGCCCGAGGGCCGCATCACTGAAACCTTTTCATACAATGATACAAAAGTATAGTCAAAAATGAAAAAAATTAAGAGTAATATAGTATTCTATTAAAAGTCAATGTATTAACTTTTTAAAAACTGTAATGCAAAGAGGGGTTTTAATAAAATATAAACACTCAGTAATGTTTGGAGCTTGGCTTCCAGTGGAGTCGGCACCTATGGCGAGCCGCGGGCCACGTGTTCGAAACCCCTGATTTAGAATCTGTAAGATATTTCTCAACTAATTATAACATCCTGGGTTTTGAAATAGTCAGTGACCCTTTCAAGGGTCTGAGTCAAAGCCCATTGAATTAAAGGAATCATAGCAACGTTGGGCTGGAAGGGACCTCAAATCCATGTGGCCTATTACTTATTCAGCCTATTATCCTTCAGGTACTTACAAATTGAATGTTTAGCCATTTGTTCCAGTATCTTTCCTGGTATAGAAGTTAGACTTACTAGTCTGTAATTTCACAGATCATCTTTGTTCCCCCTGTGAAAGATAGGTACTATGTTTGCCCTTGTCCTGTCCTCTGGGACCTCACTCATCCTACAAATAGCTCTTGAAGATAACGGTTAATGGTTCCAAAGTTGCTTCAGCTAGTTCTTTAAGTACCCAAGAGTGAATTTCTCTCCATTAACTTCAGTAAGCTTTTATTCTTTCAGGGCCTGATGATGCAAAGCCTTATACATTTGGGAGGAGCATTGCATTGAATAGGTAGCTGAGTAACAAACTAACTAGAACTGGTCTGAAACTATGCATTGAAATGTCTTTCCAACTGAACATGCCAATGCGGATAGAAACAGACACATTGTCCAAAAAATGTGTCAATTGTCTCTGACATTCCAGTGGAAAAATAATATTTCTAAATTTAAAAAGATGTTGTTTCTGAAATTTTTGTTTGGGGAATTCCAAAGCTTTGTTTCAGGGAATTCTGAAATTTTATTCAAACTGTTTCATTACAACATGAACAGGAAACAATTTGATCTAGAAAGGAAGATATAATCAATCAGTATTAAGTAGCAGCTGTGATTGATTATTTTAAAAATGAAATGAAATAAAAGTAATAGACTATTTTCAACCATTATATTCTGTCACATGTGTGAGTTTTACAGTAGTGCATGTTATGAAGTAATGTAAAAATAAAAAATATTACAAAATAAAATAAAATTCAAAACAAAGTTTCAGAATTCCAAAATGAAAATTTTCCAATTTGGAATTTTTGTTGGCAGGAAAATTTGAAAATATTTGTTTATGTTCTGATTCAGAATGGAAACAAATGTCAAAATGTTGAAATTTCCCATGAAATGAAAATTCTAAGTTTTAGCCAGCTCTACTAATAACAGGAAGAAGATGTGACTGATTTATACAGACATCTAAAATTTTGGACGCAGATGATATCTCCTCAGATGTATTCCTATTATAATTGTTACTTTTTGTTTTTTATAGTACCTGTGCTGGTGGCCAATGGGTTTGTGTATCTCTGCCTCTTTCTGGAAATTGCAACGTGGAGGGAGGATTCCACATTACTACGTTTGATAACAAAGAGTTCATTTTTCATGGCAATTGTCATTATGTCTTAGCTAAGGTATGAAAAATAGCTTCTTTCATTTCTCAATCTATTTAGGATCAAGAGTTAGGCTACGTTAGAGCTTTATCGCCTCATTTGCTCAGATAGCTCCCAATCTAACAAAGCGCGTCAGCATCTGCTTAACTTTGAAGCATGAGTGGTCCTGTTTGCTACCTCATAACTCTGGATCCCATCTTCTCTGTGCTTATCAGTGGGTCCTTTCTGCATCAACACATTTTAAATAAGTTAAAAAACAATTATTTACTTTTCTAGTGGACCTATTAGCCTAGATTTCCTCACTTTGTCCTGGTGGACAATTGTCTGGCAAAGGAAGGTGGATGAGCTGGCCCCTTCTTCTCCAAAGACCCACTTCCAAGTAGCCCTTTGAAAAACAGACTTGTAACAGATGCTGAAGGAATGGACCATAAGGGAAAGGGTAATGGGCATGGTTTTGCAAGTGGAAGTGAAAGGTAACATTTTGCAATTGGAGTTGGCATGGCTGGGTCCTTTTCTATTTCCCTGTAAATGTTTTAGAGATCTATTTTCCCCACTGCTTGCTTCCTATTATCTGATAGAAAATGGTTCACATACCTGTTTTTCTGGCTTCTTTTCAGGACATTGGCAGCAGCTTTGTGGTTGTTGGAGAGATCATTCAGTGTGGGATGTCAAGTACTATGACTTGCTTGAAGAATGTATTAGTCACATTAAGAGCCCTTGTAAGTCATTGGTAACTACTTAGGTTAAAAAGAAGGCCCAGGAAAGATCATCTGGCCCACCATGCTTGCACTTTTTTGGTTAAATGTTTAATATTCCCCTACACGATCAGATCTCTGTTGTGCTAGGCTTTGTATAAACACAGAAGAAGAGGCAGTCCTTGCCCCAAAGATTTTACAATCTAAACAGACCAGGCTGATGAAGGGTGGGAGAGGGGATGTATTATTGTTCCCATTTGATAGATAACTGTGGAACACAGAGACTGAGTTAATCAAAGCCACACAGCAAGTCTGTGGCAGAGCCAGGGACCAGACATAGATTGCATGAGTCTCTGTCGGGTGCCTTGATCACAAGACCATTGTTTCTCTAACCCGCGTGCTTTGTGATCATCCACATACTCTCCTACTCCAGGAACAAATCATTGGGGAATTATTGAATTCATTTGTAGTTTTTGCTTCAATTATGTTTCCTGGGAACTTCCTCCAACCTAAGTCAGGCAACTCCTATATACATATATGGGGTGGAGGTAAGGAGGAGCCACCAAAAACGAATCTAAAGTATCACCACCCTTGCAGCATTCCTTCTTGCCTGTTTTGAAGGGAAAAGGGAAAGGGGCTTGAATTTGGTTTTATGGGTCTCCTCTGGTAATGTAAATCAGCATAGCTCCATTGAAATTCATGTGTTACACCACTTTACACCAGTTAAAGATCTGGTCCATATGTTTACCAGCTTAGTTCTACAGAAATCCTCTGTTTTCGCGTAGGTTCCTAACTTTTGAGATTCTGCCTCTTGCATTTTTCACAGTGGTAAGAGGTTCAAAAAGGATCTCTATCATCCTTCTCAGTCCTTTTCATAATTTTGAGAATTAAACATCTCCTCTTTTCCAAGAAATAAAAAGAAGCCCAGGTCCCTTATATCTTTCTTAGCATTAAGGTTCTTGAGACCTAGGGTGACCAGATGTCCTGATTTTATAGGGACAGTCCCGATTTTGGGGTCTTTTTCTTATATAGGCTCCTATTACCCCCCACCCCCATCCTGATTTTTCACACTTGCTGTCTGGTCACCCTATTGAGACCTGATAGTACCTTTGTTACCTTGTGCTGTATCCTCTCTAATCTCCTTTGCGGAGTACAGTCACCATAACAGCACATCATTTTCCAGATTTTACAGTGCTCTGAAGATGTAAATTTCCTCTACATATATTTCCTCTATTGTCCTCAAAAAGTTAAGTGAGTTAACATATGCTGTCGAGGATATTGCTTAGGGCACGGGTTCTCTTGTTTTCCAGTTCAGCTCTCAGAATTTTTCAGTGTTGCTGCAAAGATACCTGGGCAACACCATTCACCAGATAATATCAAACTGTTATGGGGCGGAGGAGACTTCGGTGGTATTGATTTATTAAAAACCCTCCCTTCTGTAAGCAAGTTTCCAAGGATGAAGCATGTCAGAATGTGACACCAATTCCATCCCTTTTGTTGATATTTGATTGTCATTTGCGACATATTTCATTTTCCATTTGCAGAATATCCGACTCTGTTCCTGTGGAAATGTCTATATCAATAATTTTATTGCGGTGCTGCCAATAACTAGAGGTAAGTGTTCCTTCTTCAATGTTCACATCTGCCCCAGATTATCCCATACCTGCTCCTGCAGGATTCTTGCACCTTCCTCTGAAGCATCTGTTTCTGGCCACTGTCAGACACAAGATACTGGACTAGATGGACCATGATCTGATGCAATATTGCAATTGCTACATTCCTGTTCAGTGAGCAAGCAAATGGAGGTGTACATTTGGTGTAGTTCACTCTTCACATATATACAGGTTTGTGCATATTTTCTTGGTAAAGATATATTTATATCTTTTTAGATGGCATCACTATCTTCAGACCATCTACATTCTACATCAACATCTTGACCTCATTTGGAGTACAGATTCAAGTGCAAATTAAACCCATTATGCAGCTCTTCATAACAGTGGATGACTCTTACCAAAATCATACATCTGGTACAGTATATTACGCTCTTGATGTCTACCCATGTTATAATGGTACATCCATCACCCTTCCTGTCCAAATTACTTGCTTCCATTTTGACCTTAGTGAATTGAGAGCCTTATTCAAATACCTTGCATCCCTGCTGTGACGGGTTCGGTCACAGAGACACCCTTGGGAGTGTCACCTGATGTGCTGAAACTACCTTTGAGCCCATTTTCCCTGCCAGCTTGGAACTCCAGAACCCTGCCTTGTTGAGCCAGACACGCTACTCCGCTGCAACACAGACCCAGCATCTGAACCATGCCCCAAAGCTGCAGACTTAACTGAAAACAGCTTAAGAAGTGCTCCTGTCTTCAGCATCCAAACACCCAGCTCCCAATGGGATCCAAACCCCAAATAAATCCATTTTATTCTGTATAAAGCTTATACAGGGTAAACTCATAAATTGTTCACCCTCTATAACACTGATAGAGAGATATGCACAGCTGTTCCCCACCCCCTGCACCAGGTATTAATACATACTCTGGGTTAATGAATAAGTAAAAAGTGATTTTATTAAATACAGAAAGTAGGATTTAAGTGGTTCCAAGTAATAACAGACAGAACAAAGTAAGTTACCAAGTAAAATAAAACATAACATGCATGTCTAAGCCTAATACATTAAGAAAATAAATACAGGTAAATCTCACCCTCAGAGATGTTCCAATAAGCTTCTTTCACAGACTAGACTCCTTCTTAGTCTGGGCCCAATCCTTTCCCCTGGTACAGTTCTTGTTAGTTCCAGCTCCGGTGGTAACTAGGGGATTTCTGATGACGCAGCCCCCTTTGTTCTGTTCCACTTTCTTTTATAACTTTGGCACAAGGCGAGAATCCTTTGTCTCTCTCTGGGTTCCCACCCTTCCTTCTAAATAGAAAAGCACCAGGTTTAAGATGGATTCCAGTACCAGGTGACATGATCACATGTCACTGTAAAACCTCATTCTCCATTCTTTCAGGATTAGCCTGCACGTACCCAGGAAGGTTTGGGAGTAAACAGAGCCATTTACAACAATTGTCCTGGTTAATGGGAGCCATCA
Source organism: Chelydra serpentina (assembly GCA_037349315.1). Lineage (NCBI taxonomy): Eukaryota > Metazoa > Chordata > Testudines > Chelydridae > Chelydra > Chelydra serpentina. The sequence goes on along the minus strand of JBAIAC010000059.1, from coordinate 20,077,114 downwards.
AGATTCCAAGCCACCATTAATGGCCCACACTTTGCATAATTACAATAGGACCTCAGAGTAATACTTCATATTTCTAGTTTCAGATACAAGAATGATACATACATACAAATAGGATGACCACACTCAGTAGATTATGTAATGATAATTACATGGTAAGATGATAAGAGCTTTGTAATGATACCGTACAAAAGACCTTTTGCATAAAGCATATTCCAGTTACATTATATTCACACTCATAAGCATATTTTCATAAACATATGGAGTGCAACATCACACCTGGAACAAAAATTTAAAGTCTAGGTAGGATCGACTAAATGCTTCCACTCTGCTGAGGTAGATAAATTGAATTTCATATTATGTTGTATGTGAGAATCTTTTGAATTATTAGACTATAAAGGAAGACTGGTTAAGATATTGGGCCAGGACTCAAGGGCTGTGTATTAGATTCCTACCTTTTCCACAGACGTTCTGTTGCACCCTGGGCAAGTCACTTAACCTCTCAGTGCCTCTGTTTCCTGCCTGTAAAATGGGGTAATATTCTCTTCTCCAACTTTTTTTTGCCATTTCTGTAGTTTGTTATGTCTTTGAGGCAGAGACAGTCTCTCACTATGTGTAGCACCAGTCTCTGTTGGGGCCCCTTGTAGCTACTGTAGTATAGATAATAACAATTATACCTTAAAAAGGATAGTCTACTATGTGTGGACAGTAAATATACCAAGCAAGACAGTCTTTGTCTCCTACTTCCTAGATGGAAACCTAGAGCATCAGAGAGCTAAGTTCATCCCTCTAAATCTCAAAACCCTATTTATACCATTTGATTGTGATTTATTCCCCACCCAGGTCTTTGTGGCAATTTCAACAACATCCAGATTGATGACTTTCGGACAATTAGTGGAGTTGTGGAGGATTCAGCTTCAGCCTTTGGTAACTCATGGAAGACTAGGGGCAGCTGTCCTGATGTTGAAGACAACTTTGACGACCCTTGTGCGAACAATGTGGACAAAGGTACTTATCCTCATTGATGTTACAGAGCTAAATGTCTTTTGTATTTTGGGTAGCCTATAATGCTTTAGAAATCTTTTAACCAGGGAGTTTATGGTCGCAAGAGCTTTCTGTCTTCCAATGCTATTAGAAGAGAGAACACAATGGTTTCGTCTGGAGGTGAATTTAAAGGTGATAGTTTTGTTTTTAAAACAGAACATACATACTAATGCAGAAAGATGTGGCACTTTCCATTTGATTTGATCACTGATTAATTTGAAAACCCAAAGAAGATGTATTAGAATACAGGACTTTAAAGACTAAAAATATATTGTTATTAACATTATGCTCCATATCTTCTGTTGATATAGACTCATAGACTCATAGACTTTAAGGTCAGAAGGGACCATTATGATCATTTAGTCTGACCTCCTGCACAATGTAGGCCACAGAATCTCACCCACCCACTCCTGGAATAATTCTCTTACCTATGTCTCAGATATTGAAGTCCTCAAATCATGGTTTAAAGACTTCAAGATGCAGAGAATCCTCCAGTAAGTGACCCGTGCCCCATGCTGCAGAGGAAGGCGAAAAACCTCCAGGGCCTCTGCCAATCTACCCTGGAGGAAAATTCCTTCCCGACCCCAGATATGGCGATCAGCTGAACCCTGAGCATGTGGGCAAGGCTCACCAACCAGACACCCAAGAAAAAGTTCTCTGTAGTAACTTCTAACTTCCCACCATTGGGCCTATTTACCACTGATAGTCCAAGGTCAATTAATTGCCAAGATCATGTTATCCCATCAAACCATCCCCTCCATAAACTTATCTAGCTTAACCTTGAAGCCAGATAGGTCTTTTGCCCCCACTGTTTCCCTTGGAAGGCTGTTCCAGAACTTCACTCCTCTGATGTTAGAAACCTTTGTCTAATTTCAAGTCTAAACTTCCTGATGGCCAGTTTATATCCATTTGTTCTTGTGTCCACATTGGTACTGAGCTTAAATAATTCCTCTCCCTCCCTGGTATTTATCCCTATGATATATATAAATTGGCATAGCACCACTGAAATCAGTGGAACTACACCATACTACACTAGTTGAGGATCTGGCCTGATAAGCCTGACCCTGCATTCCATAGAATCACAGAATCATAGAAGTGTAGGACTGGAAGTGAACTTGATAAATCATCTAGTCCAGTCCCCTGCACTGAGGCAATCCTAAATATTATCTAGACCATCACTGAGAGAGTGTATCTAACTTGTTCTTTAAAACCTCCACTGATGGAGATTCCACAATCTCCCTAGATAATTTGTTTCAGGCTTAACTACCCTTACAGTTAGGAAGCGTTCCCTAATGTCTAACCTAAATTTCCCTTGCTGCAATTTAAGCCTATTACTTCTCGTGCTGTCCTCAGTGGGTAAGGGAAACAATTTATCACGCTCCTCTTTATAACAACCCTTTAAGTGCTTGAAGGCTTTTATCATATCCTCCATCAGTCTTCCCTTTCCAGACTAAACAAACCCATTTGTTTCAGTCTTTCCTCGTAGCTCGTGTTTTCTAGACCTTTAATCATTTCTGTTGCTCTCTTCTGGACTCTCCAATTTGTCCACATCTTTCCTGAAATGTGGCTCCCAGAACTGGACACAATACTCCATTTGAGGCCTTATCAGTGCTGAGTAGAGTGGAAGATTTATTTCTCGTGTCTTCCTAACAACACTCCTGCTAATACATCCCAGAATGATGTTGGATTTTTTTGCAACAGTGTTACATTGTCAACTCATATTTAGTTTGTGATCCACTGTAACACACAGATCCTTTTCTGCAGTACTTCTTCCCAGGCGGTCATTTCCCATTTTGTATTTGTGAAATTGATTATTCCTTCCTAAGTGTAGAACTTTTCATTTGTTCTTACTGAATTTTGTCCTATTTAGTGCAGACCATTTCTCCAGTTTGCCAAGATCATTCTGAATTCTAATCCTGTCCTCCAAAGCATTTGTAACCCCTTCCAGCTTTGTATCACCCGCAAACTTTATAAGTGTACTCTCTATGGCATTAAGCATATAATTTATGAAGATAATGAACAGAACCAGACACAGGACAGATCGAGGCAGGACCCCACATGATATGACCTTCCAACTTACTGGAAACCATTGAAAACTACTCTCTGGGTATGGTTTTCCAACCAGTTATGCACCCACTTTATATAGTAGGTTCATCTAGGCTATATTTCCCTAGTTTGCTCATGAGACAGTCATCAAAAGCCTTACTAAAGTTGAGATATATCATATCCAGTGCTTCCCCCCACCCAAGAGACTTGTTACCCTGTCAAAGAGGGATGTCAGGTTGTTTTGACATGATTTGTTCTTGTCAAATCCATGCTGACTGTTATTTATCACCTTATTATCTTCTTGGTGCTTACAAACAGATTGCTTGAATATTTGCTCCATTATCTTTCTGGGTGTGGAAGTTCAGCTTACTGGTTGATAATACCCTGGGTTGTCCTTATTCCCCTTTTTATAGGTAGGCACTATATTTGTCCTTTTCCACTCCTATGGGATCTCTCCTGTCCTCCATGAGTTCTCAAAGATGATCGCTAATAGCTAATAATCAGCCGGTTCCTTAAGTATTCTAGGATGTATTTTGTTAGGCCCTGCTAACTTGACATCTAACTCGTCTAAGTAATTTTTAACTTGTTCTTTCCCTATTTTAGCCTCAGATTCTAACCCATTTATACTGACATTTACTATGTTAGTTGTCCAAACACTGGTAGCCTTTTTGGTAAAAAATGAAACAAAAGAGACATTTGACACTTTGACCACTGCCACATTTTCTGTTATTGTCTTTCCCTCCTCATTAATTAATGGGCCTACCCTTTCATTGGTATTCCTCTTGCTTCTAATGTACTTGCACAATGTTTTCTTGTTACCCTTTATGTCCGTAGCTAGTTTAATCTCATTTCGTGCCTTGGCCTTTCTAATTTTATCCTTACATGCTTGTGTGTGGTTTTTTTTTATATTCATTCGTCATAATTTGACCTAGTTTCTACTTTTTGTATCACTCTTTTTTGAGTTTCAGGTCATTGAAGATCTCCTGGTTAAGCCAGGGTGGTCTCCAACCACATTTTCTATCTTTCCTACTCATTGGGATAGTTTGCTTTTGTGCTCTTAATAACGTCTCCTTAAAAAACTGCCAATTCTCCTGAACTCTTTTTTCCCTTAGACTTGCTCCCCATAAAATCTTACCTGCTAGTTCTCTGAGTTAGTTAAAGATTGCCTTCTTGAAGTCCATTGTCTTTATTCTGCTATTTTCCCTCCTACTATTCCTTAGAATCATGATCTCTATCATTTTATGATCACTTTCACCCAATCTGCCTTCCACCTCAAATTCTCGACTTGTGCCTCTCCATTTGTCAGAATCAAGTCTAGAATAGACTCTCCTCTTGTTGCTTTCTCCAACTTCTGTAATAAAAAATGTCTCCAATCATTCCAAGAACTTTGTTGGATAATCTATGCCCTGCTGTATTATTTTCCCAACAGATGTGTGGGTATTTGAAATCCGCCATTCACCACCAAGTCCTGTGCTTTCAAATATTTTATTAGTTGTTTCAAAAAATCCTCATCCACCTCTTCTTCCTGGTTAGGTGGACTACAGTAGGCCACTGCCATAACGTCGCCCTGGGTTTTTACTCCTTTTTTCCTTACCTGGAGACTTTCAACAGGGCTGCCTCTCATTTCTATCTCAACCTCAGTGCAGGTGTATACATCTTTGTTATACAAGGCAACACGTCCTCCCCTTTTCCCTGCCTGTCCTTTCAGAACAAGCTATACCTATGTGTAGGGTGACCAGATGTCCCGATTTTATAGGGACAGTCCCAATTTTGGGGTCTTTTTTTTATATAGGATCCTATTACCCCCCCCCACCCCCAGTCCCGATTTTTCACACTTGCTGTCTGGTCACCCTACCTATGTGCAGCCAAAACTCCCAGTTTGGCTTCAGTGCAAGATCTGCCTTGGTAAATGCCACCATGTGTTATGAAATCTACAGGTTGCTGGTGATCACATGGTGAATTCTATCATGTCTTTGGAACTGATTGGAGAAAATTGATTGAAATAAGAAAAATGCATTCTAACATCTGTTCTGCAAACCTAAACCACAGGACTGATATTAGTAGCAAATGGAAATGTTCAGATGGGGTATAGCTGACTGTCTGTCCACTATATCTGTCAATCTAATCACACTCATCAGCCTGGTTTCTGATTTTCTACTATTTCCTTCCACTCTTACCTGAATGTCTTAAAATATCTTCAAGATGAAAAACATTTTAGAGATTTGTGAAACCCATTGAGAAAGAGGGAGATTATAAATTTGCATGTGTGACTTTGGGCAGTTCATCCCTCTTTTCTGTTTCAGAAAAATTTGGGCAGCACTGGTGTGAACTTCTGTCTAACACAAGTAGTGTATTTGCTGCCTGTCATTCCATTGTAGATCCCTCTTCATATGTCAAGGTAAGAAACTGTTTTAAGCTAGTCCAAAACTTGACCTGCCATAAATGTCTTGTGATCAGGTGGGGATTGCTTGTTGTATTCTACTTGTTATTTAAAAATAAATGCACTGGTGCCAATGAGGAAGTAACAAAACAAGAGTTTAAGAATGTTCTGCAAGGGTTTGTGGTTCTTTTCTACTGTGGAACCAGCTGGGGTAGCACAAATTAATTAACAAAACCCTCTTCCCAGAGCTGCTGTGCTGGCATCATCGAAGGTGTTATCTCATGAACAAGGAAGTAAATAGAAATAACAGGTTTTGGCCATGCTATGTGAGAAACATAGGGGGAATTACAGTAGTACCAATGTTATTTGTCAGCCTTGCTGCTCTGGATAAAATTTGTAGAGAAAGATGCTTTATTGACAAGCTTTTAAGATGCAGTGCTAAATTATGGAAAATAAAAATTATAGTTAAAACTCATTAAAAGGTAAAAACAATACTAGCTGCCTATTTAATTTTAAAAACAGCAAAAAATATATATCCACCTCCCATTCCATTTCTTATGAGGAGTCTTGAAGTTTAAACCTCCTCATTGGGATAGATATGCTTGCTTTGATCTGCTTAGCTCTTGGAAGTCCAGGGGCTCCGGGCTGCTGGCCCCGTGCTGCCCGGGGTCCCTAGGGACAGCTCTGTCTGCTATTAGGGAATTTTTCCCCGAGAACCCCCTGTAACATTTTACGAACCCCCAGGGGTTCCCGAATCCCAGTTTGGGAACCACTGGTCTAGGTGATGGGGTGCTGGACTGGGAGTCAAGAACCTGCATTCTATTTCCAGCGCTGTCCTCAGCCTGCTGTGTGATCTTGGGTAGGTCATTTCACCTTTCTGTGCCTGTTTCCTCACCATCTTGTCTATTCAGACTGTAAGCTCTTTGGAGTAGGGATTGTTTCACTATGTGTGTATATGGTGCCCAGCACAATGGGGCCCTCATTTCAACTGGGGCATCTAGGCACTGCTCTTATCTTGAAAGGTGACTCTTTAAATGGTGCCATTTAGGCCCTGATACAGGAAAGCATTTTAAAAAAAACCAAAAGCCAAACTAAAATACTTTTACTGAAAATTGAACATTTTTATCAATTATTTTTGTTTCCATTGTTCTCTTTTCTTCATAAAAACAAAACATTTCAACCAAATGAAAATTTTCCAAGAATTTTTACTTTGAGCAAAGTCCCTGTGACCAAGGTCCCAGTGGGGGCCAGCTGTGGGCACTCATTTAGGGTGAGCTACAACGTCACACCCCCCAAATGTGAGATTGGTGTGGAAGGGAGCAATTAGAGTTCCTGGTTACACCTTAAGGACCTTTCAACATTGATATGAGCTGTGTTTACATTGAATTATTTGTAAGGCCAAATTATTGATGCATGCTTTGGCCCAAGTTAAAAACTTAGTCCATACTGTGTGAAACACTTCAGTGATTTCAGGGTTTTGGTTTATGTGTTGACTTAACATAGCCATTAATGTTCCACAGAGAGCACTTACTCTGGCATTCAGTCATGAAGGCTGTGAGGTGTTGTACCTCAGTTTCCCTTTGTGCACAGCAGTTTAAGCTTGTAATGGTTTTTCTTCAGTGGAAAGTTTTAGGGTTGTGCATATGCATTGGCTGTGAAACCTGAACACCATTAGGCCTTTTAATACAAAGTGTGTTCTGTTGAATCAAACAGCATAATCATAAGGGTTTCTATTATGTACCACTCTTAACATGTTCAAGGCTTTTCCAAAAGACCATGCACATTGTACATTTTTACAGTTTTTGGTATCAGCAACAAGTTGGTTACAATTATTAGCAATAATATAAGTTCTATCACATATGTACATTTACAATCATTTTTGTTATGCCAAGCCTTTTGTTTACACAAATCATTCTTTAGGTCAGCTTGTTAAATATCCCTTTTGAACCTTTGTAGCTGTTTCTTCACCTTAGGGTTTTCCTTAACATAGGCTTTTAGCTTAACCACTTCCTTGGGGTTTCTGTATTTTAGAGGTGAGGGAGGCAAGTTTGTATGGGTGTTTTGCTTTTTAAGAGGTAGCTTGCCTTTCCTTTTTCCCTTGTCAGCTAGGCAGTTTGCATGGACACCATGCCTTTAAGAGACACAGTCTTCTATCATTATGTCTGAATTGCAGTTCTCCTGCTTTTCAGCTACCCATTTCTGCACCCACAAGGCATCAAATGCATTAGAGCTTACTAAGAAATCACACGACAAATCCAAAGTGTGTATGGGTCTATTCATAAGGCTTCTTTGCTGTGTAAAGCCAGAAATCCAGCCTTTTCCTTGAACCTGAGACACAAACTGTTCACTTCCAATATTAGCTAATGAAGCCTCCTTTAAGCTATCCACACTAGCTTTTTCCAAAGCAAATTCAGTGAATTCATTTTTACTTGAAAGACTTTGGCCAGTAGGCACCAACACACTTTCCTCAGAAGAGAGACAGTTTACTATCAACAATGGCCCATTAACAGTCAAAGGAAGCAATTCATTTTCACCCTCTCTAGGCAAGCTATTGACGTCTCACAGACTTCAAAGATTTTGCCCAGAAATTACTTTCCTTCTGCAATATCATGCACTGCAACAGATTCTTTCTGAGCTTTAGTTATGTCCAGAACTGACTTTGGCACAACAGAGAAATCACCAAACTCCTTCTGAGATTCACTTACATCCAGAATCACCTCTGGCACATTAGGAGGATTTTTACACAACCCCCTTTCAGGCAAGCTGCTAGACTTCATAGTCAAAGGGTTAGAAGTGTTTTCTTCCCTTCAGCTCTCTTTGCTGACAACAGGTACAAGTTTAGGAACCATTTCTTCCTTGTCACAAGTTTCCACACTGTCAGTGGGCAACATAGTCAAATCACATTTATGCTTTCCTTGTGTCCTGGCTATGATATCAACCTGATCAGACGAGGTTGTCATATCTTTACCCAGAAACACACTAGCAACAGGCAAAATAGAAGCATCATAATTGCTCGGTCTCTGGGAGCTGTTTATGACATTAACTGAATGCAACCTGGTTACAATGTCATTATTCCCAGCAGACACAAATTTAGCACCACTTCCTTCCTGGGATTTAGTTGTATCCAGAATCAACTCTGATTCAACTGGTAAATTTTCAACCATGATAAGCTGACAGGAGTCTTCTGTCTGCTTTACAGACAGAAAAGAGCTGGAGAAACATTCCCCTTTAACAGACAAACAGCTCAGGATATCATTTACTTTGTCCCAGCACGTATGGCTGTTCACAGACAAATGCTTGGATAGTGGGACAGTTTCCTTAACAGGCAAGTTGCCACTTCCAACAGACAAACTTCTGCTTTCCACAGACAGTGGCTCATACTGACCTACTTTAAGCAAAACACTTTTACATTGGCTAGATTCACTTTTACAAGATTTACTAGCCAACAATCCATTATTCACCAAGAATGTACACTTTTCTTCCTCAGTTAGGGCTTTAACTTGACCATCAACTTTAATCTGCTCTAGAGAAACATTTTCCTGACTAAAGAGTTTTCTCTGTGCTTTATTTAATTCCAGATTTACTTCTGAGATACTAGACAAACATTCAGAAACTTCATTTGCAGACCAACTACTTTTTTGCACAGATAAACGGCTATCTTTCTCAGACAAACATTCGGAGAAATGCTCCATAGGCAAATCCTTGCCCCTAATAGACACAGGTTAAGGATTATTTCTTTCCTGTGACTGGTTTATGTCAAACTGACTGAAGAAAGCTTTAATATCATCCCCAATCAAAAGATCCGTAGGCAATAACTTCCTTACACCAGCTATAACTTCCTATTTAACACCATTCCACTCAAGGTGGATTTTGGCTAAAGGCACACTTACAGTAAACTCATAGAGGATTACAATAGTCACACTCTTATCTGATAAATAATCTTCCTTTTTGACAAGATCTGCTTTAACGAGAGTGATATTAGAAGCTGTAATTTGCCCTAAACAGCTTTTACCACTGATTTTTACATTCTCTGCACAAGTTATGGGGTTATCTTTACCCGAGCTCACAGTAAAATCATTCACATAAAAGGTGGCAGTGTTGGGGTATATTTGGTTACACAGAGAAAACTGCTTAGAGTCATACAACATACCAACATCGTTATAAACTGGATAGATTCTATCTCCATCTTTGTTGTTGAGAGGCGCTGGCTTTTCAGGATGATACAGTTTCTGCTGTTCTTCCATTGCTTTTTTGATTTGGATCTTAAGTCTGACAACCCTCTCCTCAGCGGCCAGCTGTTCCATGTGCCTTGCATGGGCTTCTTTCTTTCTTTCTTTCTTTCTTTCTTTCTCTTCTCTTCTCTTCTCTTCTCATATCAGCTATTTTTTGTTCATGTTCAAACTGGTGCTGGTTTCTCACTGCAAGCATTTTCACTGGGTCTACTTCCTTATCACTGGCAATTAACAGATTTTTCAGTTCCTGCTCTGGGGCTTTTTCTTAAAAGACAACTCCCTCTGTGAGCGCAACTCTTCCAGGATTTTTCTGTCAGGAACTTGATCATGGGTCACATGATGTAACTGATTTTTAACCTTTAAACTCTCCAATATCAAAATTAAATGTTGACAAGCGTGTGGTTCTGATCCAAAAACCCAATTAACCTGTAGTAACGTGTAGCCTAGCACGACTATGCCACTGTGACCGGGGTCCCAGTGGGGGCCAGCTGTGATCATCAATTAGGGTGAGCTAAAAGAATGGGGCAGAGAAAACGCAAAGCTGGTGGATAATTCAATAGATTTATCAAGTCAGCATTAAACAGCTTCTCTTATACCTTACTGATTATTACTCAGAAGTTCAAACAACACAGTTCCCTTAAAGTGATCCAGGCTCAGGCCTCCATCCAGGTACCCACGTGAAATATGATAAAGATTTCTGAAAATCTTATTTCATCATATAAAAGAAAAGGTTCTATCAATCCCAAATGATTGGACACACTACCTCCCAGGTTCTTGAATATTCCAGTTCTAACCCAAATACACGCTTATGCCAATTCTTATTAACTAAATTAAAATGTATTTAAAAAGAAAAGAGAGAGAGAGTATGGTTAAAAGATCAATATACATACAGACATGGGTTCAATTCATTGAGGTTCAGATTCAAAGCAGAGATGATGAGCTTTGTAGTTGCAAAGAGTTCTTTCAGAAATAGTCCATAGGTTACAGTCCAATGTCATTGCAGGGTGTTCCAGCTTAGACCTGGGATCTCAGTCCTTATGGCCTAAGCTTCCCCTGTATAAAGCCTGAAGCAGATCTGAGATGACAGAATCAGGACCCAATGGTCTTTTATACAGTTTTCTAGCCTCCACTTGACCATACAGTCCTGGGTAAACAATAGGCTTTTGATGTAACCTTCTGTTTCCTAAACACCTAATAAGTTACACAAATTAACATAGGGCAATTTATCCATTAGGCAGACTATCGATCACAAACATTAAAGAGACATATATACAATGACATTATTTCACCCAAGATTCATCTAAATGTTAATATTCCCTTTTGATCTCTGAATTAATAGTTATTGTGACAGACAGGAACTGTCTGTTTACCTGGCTAGCATTTAAGATACACACAATCAGTATTGCTTCTAACTTCTAACTAATATAGGTTTGCATTTCAAAGTTCTAGCCTATCTACCATGAATGGCGCTAATTACCATTCGGGTCATTCAGCCTTCAAGCTGTTTAACCCTTTCTGGCCATGAGTTACATTTTGTATAAGATTTGTTGCAATTATATAACAGTGGTAGAAATCCTGATTTGCATGATTATATTTTAATTAGACAACGTCACAGACCCATTTTCACCAAATATTCCAATGAAAAAAATGCTGATGAGCTCTGATGGGGCTGCTCAGTCAATGGGGCTGTTCGTGTGTTTAAAGTGAAGCATAGGCCTAACTGTTTTGCTGGACTGGGGCTTTAGTAACCATCAAGGCATTTAAACTAACTAGTTTGATATCTTGACACAAATGGTTCTAGCTCATTTTCATTGTGAAATGATAAGACTTTTAGGTCTGAATAAAAGAAACTGAATAGATGGAGGTAAAACACTAGCTCTCTGTGCACTTTGTTTATACCTAGAAGGTAATCTAACATGTTGCTTAAGGAATTCTCCAAGAAAGATGTTATAATACAGTTCAGTGCTTCTGAAACATTTTGGCTTCACACTTAGCTTCATTTAAAATTCAGATCTAAAAAAAAGAATATATTCAACATCAGTGGCTTTTATATCATACTCTTTGTGATGAAGATACATTAGTCACTCCCTATTAAAATTGCAACAAACTGTCCTTAGAAAGCCCCAATTTTGCACCTCTGTAATTATGATATGGAGAAACTGACTTGGCCTGAAAATGGTCATTTTATTCTGAAGATAAAGAAGTTTCTGAAAAATTTGAAAAAAAAATCCAGTGTTTTTTTTTATACAAGTCACTTAGAAATCACCTGGGATTTTAACTTTGACTTGTTCAATGTGCCTTTCGGTTCATTTAAAAAATGGATTGTAAGTTATCTTTCAAATGTTGCAAATTATTAAAGCTCATTGAAAACTGATGTGCTAGCTATGTTTAAAATAGGTTGCAATTAACCAAAATCATGTATGAATTTTGTTGTAGATAATTTTGCTGCATCTGTTGATTTCAATGGGAGTTATTGGCCCAGTCCTCCCATTGCTGTCAAATGGACGCTTTTCCTATTAATATCAGCAGGAGCAGGCATGGGCACTGTATAAGCATGTTCCCTTCTACTGACTGGCTGCAGCTTAGAAAGAACATAAGGGTATTTCTATAGGTAATAGCTAGAGCAGGGGTCTCAAACACGCGGCCCGCGGGCCACATGCGGCCCGCGGAGTTATTTCCTGTGGCCCGCCATAGGTGCCAACTCCACTGGCAGCCAAACTCCAAACATTACTGAGTGTTTATATTTTATTAAAACCCCTCTTTGCATTACAGTTTTTAAAAAGTTAATACATTGACTTTTAATAGAATAGTATATTACTCTTCATTTTTTTTTCATTTTTGACTATACTTTTGTATCATTGTATGAAAAGGTTTGTGATGCGGCCCTCGGGCCAATTTACTAGTTCTCATATGGCCCTCGTGGTGATTTGAGTTTGAGATCCCTGAGCTAGAGGCTATCTTATTTAAGAGGGAGGAAAAAAGGAACATTCTTTGGCTTTCAAATATTGAGGGTTAAGTCTCACTGGCAATGAGCTTATGATCATATAAATATTTAAGATGGCTCCTTGTTTCTGCTGCTCGGGCTGTCATCATAATATCAGTTTCCTTGTGTATTGCCTAGAACTGTGTTTACGACACTTGTAATGCTGAGAAGAGCGAAGCAGCCCTGTGTAGCGTGCTCTCTACATACTCCAGAGATTGTGCCGCAAGAGGAGTACACCTGAAAGGCTGGAGGCATGGGGTCTGTGGTATGTGTAACATATTAACATGTGTATGTGCACAGGAGAGCATGTTTTGGAGGTTTTATGCTGTTGAAGCAACTATGTTCTGTGCTCACTTGCCAAGGGGATAGGTATCTTAGAAATAGGATAGACGCATACTCTGGGCCGTATCCTCAGCTTGTTGTAAATTGATGTAGCTCCATTGAAGTCAAGATAGCTATGCTGATTGAAACCAACAGAGGTTCTGTCCTTGTATGTCCTTTCTATGGGAATAATGGATTAATTTAGCTTTCATGAAAATGAGGGATTAAAAATATCCTTAGCTAAATCAAGGCATAGCATGGGTAGGAATTAGGCAAACTCTGAATACAAAGGACTCCCAATATATTTTAATCTTGGCTGCCATAAGATCCATTTCTGTTCAATTTCTGACCAACAACATCTACCATTACATCGCAGTCCTTACCTATATTCAAACTTGCACCATTTTAATTAAACTGGTTTGTTTTATGTTGCATGAAAGTAATAGTTCCTTGCATAAAGTGCATTTGCACATATCATCTGAAGACCATAACATACTTCATAAGTATTAATTATTTCAGCCCACAAACTCTCCTGTAATTTAAGTACTAATATCCCCATTGTATAGATAGGTAGTCTGTGGCACCAAGCGATTAAATGACTCTCAGAAGGCCACATAGCAAGTCAGTAGCATCGACAGGAATAATATAGGAGTCTAGCTTTCAGTGTTCTGATCTTACTACTAAATATCTGTGTCTCCTATAGACCGTTTCAATAGTCTTTGGGGTATATATAGACAAATGCATTTATGCTTATAAATGGGTATATATTATATCACAGACTTCTTTTTACTAAATGGGGTTTTACTCCTTTGGGGCTTGATCAATTCACTGTTGAAGTTAATGGGAAACCTTCCATTGACCCTGCTGGGTACTGGATCAGGATCAACACCCAGGGACTAAGTTTTCTCCATTACCTTCATTTTTATTTCTGCATTACCATTCTTCCATTGATGATCAGTGGATTCACCTGATTAACTCTTGCTATCATAAGTGCAGGTTGTTTGCAATAATTCCCAAGTGACTGGTATGAGAATAGCTGCTCATTGACAGCAGTTTTGGAAGCTCTGTCACTTTTCCTATGAATGGTTTCATGACTGGAAACCAATCTAAATATAAAGCCATAAGATAATGGTTTATATGCAATTTAGATTCCCCTTGGATCTACTACAGTTTGTCTATCTATTGGTTAATTACATGCCTTTGAGTCTACTTGAATTTTCCAGATGAGGTAAACAATGTAATTAGAGTAGTGACTTGTAGAAATAATTTTAAAATTACAGTACGAGCAATTTAACAAACTTTTGGTACAGTAATTCAAAAGGAACACAGTGTATTCTTCAGCTGATTGGAATAGAAATGTACAGCTGTATGTATTATATACAGTGTCTGTCTATTGAAAGCTTTCCTGACAGGTGAAGAATTGTGGAACAAGATGCACTTCAGCGTGTGCCAAAAGTTAGGAACTACATTATGAAAAGCAGGAGAGGGCTGTAGCATTGGTTTAAGAAACAAAACTCCATTCACTCATGATAAAGTTGGTAATATCAGCTTCAAACAATACCCAAATTACCCTCTAATGCTGGGAAAAAAATTCTGATTGTTCAACCTTCACAATACTTCTTTTCCTTCAGACTTGCTAAAGAAGAACAAGTACCCTTTAGGGAACATACCAGTGCTAAGAATAAAATCTGTTGTGCAGCATTATTCATGAGAGAATGAGTAAATAGGCCAGATTGTGCTCCGTTTCACGGGTGTTTCATACTGCTTTGATTTCCAAGGCTCTTTCAGATACTGCAGAGATATTAAAAAAAGGACAGGACTGCAGCCAGATGCAAGGCAGTTCAAACCTCAAAGGTTACACGTCTTTAACAGTGAATAGTATAATCAAACATCGTCTTCTCAGAAAACCCCACAGTAGAGCTCTAATCCCTGAGCTAGTTACCTATGCAGCAAAGGCAGACTGATGAAGCAGTGTTTGTCCCTCTGATGGCTACAAAATTTGGCCCAACCCTCCATCATATTTAGACCTGCACAGCCTAACACCACCAAGTCTCACTCCCTTTTAGAGGCCCTTTGACTGACCAATAGCCGCAGAGGACATTGCACTGCCCCACCTTCTGGTTATATCCACCTTTCTGGCTCTTCCCTGTAATCTGGCACCAGCTAAAATGGCAGGAGCCACTTATCTCTCAGTTCAACCTCCCTAACCACTCAGTGACAGAGTTGAGGGTCGCAGTGTTGCAACAGATTCACTCCAAAGACAGGCTTCAAAGAGAAGCTGTTGAACTCGAATTGATATGCAAACTAGATTGCATCACCTCAGGATTAAATAGGGACTTGGAATGGCTTAGCCATTACGTTAATTGAATCTATTCCCCTTAAGTTAACGATCCTCATTCACACCTGTGTGGCCATCTTGTTTATCACTTCAAAGGTTTTTTCTTCCCCTGCTGTTATGGTTCCTCTCAATTAATTAGCCTCTTAAGGTTGGTCTATGCACCTCCACCTTATCATGTTTCTCTGACTGTATAAATATCTGTCTACTGTATGTTTCATTCCATGCATCCGATGAAGTGGGTTCTAACCCACTAAAGCATATGCTGAAATAAATTTGTTAGTCTCTAAGGTGCTACAAGTTTTTCTTTCTTATTTTCGTTTTGCTGACACAGACTAACACGGCTACTACACTGAAACTTATCTCTCAGTGTAAGCCAAGGTTATTTTACCACATACTTGGTGTAGAGATTTGAAGATGCCACTCCTCAGTAGCCCATGCAGTTTGATCAGCCTTCCCCATGCTCAGAAGCATAACTGAGCCATGTTAGACTTGATACTTCGCCTTTCAGTCCATGCAGAGAAGCCCAAAGACTTTGCTTGTCTTTTTCCCAAAGGATGCTCCAAGAGTGATTCCGTCTTTCCATTCTTCTCCAGAGAGCTTCTAGAACCTACATGTAGTTTCCTTGGCAACAGCATGTCATGAGCACAGAGTTCTCTGGCCGCTGCCCATTCAACTTCACACTTACAATAATAGCGTTAATTTTTTTCAAATTACTCCTACTTGGAGAGTCTCATATCTTTGGTAGATCTTACTGTACTAAGTTTATGTATCATTGTGGGCCAGGGACTGTATGTAATTTCATGGGAGAGGGTGACCACAGCTCCTCCAGGAGCAAAGAACAAGGTGTGTGTGTGTGTGTGAGCAGAGGTGGAGGGGGGGGGGGGGAAATTAGGCAAATTCTCTCAGGTTATAACACCTCCAGAGGGGTGCCACCACCTGGAGAGGCTTGCATATACTGGTTCAAACTGGATTCTTTAGATAACAACAGACAAAGAAAGGACTTTTGGATAAAATAGTGTGAGTTTAAACTGACTCAGGCCCTGCTTTCTGATCCAGCAAATAGACAGAACCTTCTATCCAAGGAAGGCCTCAGTCTTTCCTGGGAAGAACTGGAAGGACTTGACTTATTCATGAGGGCTCTTGTTCTGAGCAAAAGGAGTATGAACTCGTAGCCACAGAGAAGCCCCTGTGTGGGGTTTGGAGGACTGACTCCTACCAGATCCCTTGTTGGGGTTGGGTGGGGGAGGGTGATCTCTGGTAAACTTCATTAGCATGTGTGTAGGTTCTTTTATTATTTTTAATTTGTTTACTTTAATGCTTTCGCTTTAAGAATAAATGTTGCTCAGAAAGAGCAGTGTAGTAACTTAACAATGGGCAATTATGCTGTTTCTAACATCTAGAGAAAAAGCAAAGCAGGTCTGCTTAGGCAGTCTGACCTGCTGTGGAACAACACAGGGAACTGTGCAGCCTGGAAAAACCTCAGTCAGCATAAGTGCTGGAACTACAGGTGCTGCGGGTGCTGCTGCATCCCCTGGCTTGAAGTGGTGTCCATTATATACAAGGTTTACAGTTTGGTTCAATGGCTTTCAGCACCCCTGCCATACAAATTATTCCAGCACCCCTGCCTGTTGAGAGGGAGAGAGATGTGGGGTTTTGCCCAAGAGAGATGATAGCTAAGGAGCATGCCCTTGCTGGACCACAGAGAGGAAATCCAGCTGCAGTTGCCCTGAACTGTGACACTCATTAGTAATGCAGAACATAGGTTTATTTTTCAAAATAAGGACATGTTAGAAGTATGTAGGTTTTGGGCCCTGACTTGTGATAGCATTGTATATATTTCGGTGTTTTGGCGAATTAATTCTAAATACCTTAGGCAAGGAGGGTTCCAACACTTTCCTTTGGAGAAGAGCCTTCATCTTTAGGGGGAAAAGTATATGTAGTGATCACCTACATCGAGAGCAGGGGTTATAATTTAACAGCAGCTCAGAAGCCCATTTCAGTCCTTGTTTTATTTGTCTTGCAAAGATGTTTCTATGGACTGCCCTGAAACGATGGTATTCAGCTATGATGTGAAGTTCTGTAACCACTCCTGCCGCTCCCTGAGTGAGCCTGATCTGCTGTGTAATGTCCCGAGCACTCCTGTAGAGGGCTGTGGTTGTCCCAAGGAGACCTACCTAAATGCGGATGAGTGTGTGTCTCCAGAAGACTGTCCATGTTACTACAAAGACAAGACGATTCAAGCTGGGAAATCATTCCAAGAGGACAAACTCATGTGGTAAGTTGTTTCGGATGAACTGAAGAATGTATGATAGATGGATTGCCGTGTTAAACATACACTGCAGTCCATGTGAGTAATAATCTCTGAACGAATTCATATCATACCAAGGAATGAGGAGATTTTCTATTTGACTATACTAGGTCAGGTTCCACCATGGTCCAATGGACAAACCCCAAATGGGTTAAGTCCAAGTGCTCTAAGAGTGAACAAATGGCTTCTATAACATGGGAGGTGAGAGCCACACATAGGAGCAAGAGGAGAGATTAGCTGCAATGGGCAAGGGTGGAGTGTATGGAAAGGGAGAAGAAATGGAGAGTTGATCAGAAGTCAGGAGAAGGGAGGTCAGAGGGGCTATCAGAGTAGAAGTGACATTAGCAGGGAGATAGGAGGGCAGTGGAGAGTGGGAAAGGAATAATGAGTTGCAGAAAAAGAAAAAAGAATGGTAGGGGTGGAAGCTAATGTGGGACACAATGGTAGATTTATGAATGGCCTGGCTTCAGGAGTCCTCATGCAGTATTAGGACTGATTTAAATTTTACTTTTTTATAATTTTGGTGAAAAGTGGCTTTTTGCCGGTATTATAACTTTTTGCATAAAAAATTATTTTCACTGAAAATTTCCTCTTTTTGAAATGAAAAATGAGAAAGGAAATCAGAACATTTTTACATTTTTCAAAAACAGAGTACTTTGGAGCCCAAAATGGTCTTTGAGAATAAACATTTGCCAGCATTGAATAATCAAGAAATTGACAAAAACTAAAACAATTAAAGGATTTAAATTTTCCATGAAAATTAACTGGCATTTTCAACCAGCTCAGTATATTACACCGAATAACAGAGAATTGCTAATTATAATAATGTGCATTTATATAGCCCCTTTCACTGGAGGATCTCAAAGTATTTTATAAACACTAATTAATTTAGCATCCCAAGACCCCCTTAAGTAGGTAAGTACCATGGAGAAACAGATGCAGAAAGCTGAAGTGAACTGCCTAAAGATATAAAACAAGTCTATTGCAAGTGAGAGAACAGAACCTAAGAGTTGTATGCCCTTCTCCGAGGTGATAATTCCATCTTGGTGTATGGGTGATTACATGAACTACTCACTGTGGTGTGACTGATATTCCCCTGAGTGGCAGAGCTTTCAGAACATGTTTGCTTTCTTGTATAACTCTGAGAAGAGCTGATGAGTTTCTCATTTTATGAAATATCTTTAGCAAATGTATTCGAGGAAGATTAGACTGCATTGGAGAAGCCATAATGAAAAAAGGTGAGATTTTTCTAAATTCTACCATTGAGCTGTAATTTAGAATTTAAAGTGGTTTTCAATGTATTTGTCAGGTTTTTTTTAAACAGATAGCTGTATTGTATGCATGTCTTGTTTCTCCCTGAAATGTGTTAATTATAGAGATGAGTATTAGCCTGTCAATAACAACTTTCTTTATAAAAATGTCATCACACTTGCTGAACTCTTCAAAAGTAGATATATCTCTCAAAGTTCATGAGATGAGAAAAGAGTACTTCTCATTTCTAGATGCTTCAGGTCATTTTAATAACTAGTTCTTCAAAGATGGAAAGATGGTTCATTTGGACTCTCTGTCCTTTTGAACACATCATCTCAAATGTACACAAATCTAGAATTTGTGAGGTGTCTATAACCTCTGTGTTTCTTCTTTTCCAAAAAGGGCATTCATTCCAATATCACAAATAATTCCAATCTCTGACAGGGTAGAAACAGAGGACTGTGTATGGATGTGTACAAATGAATATCTATAAATGAGTTCTCTCACAAGCAATTCTGTATCATGCCATTGGTCTGATATATATAGAAAAAATAAAGGCCTTTTAATACTGCTTGGTTACTCTCAGAAGACCTCTCAGGGAAGAACTTGGTCTTTTGCATCCTAAAGGTGTGGAAGGAGATTTTTTTTTCAGTGATGACTGTGAGTTTGAAGTGCTGGCTCTGCTTTCAAAGGCTGGGCTATTTAGTCATCTGATATACATATTTCTGCTTGTTCCCTGGGTCCGCAATAGGCTGACAAAAAATCAGTCATACAAGGTACAAGTGGTATCAGTAGCTTCATACTGGCTCTGCTCCTGACAGAGTTGGTTCTCTGGTTTAAGCCAGCACCTGACTCAAAGGATTCCTGTGTCCAGGGCTGGGTATTCCATCCTTCTGTGGAGAGAAGCTAAAGCCAGTAGAAACTGGCAGGTGTGAAATGATGGGGGATCCAGGCTTCCCTGTCCCCCTGAGTCTATTCAAACCATAATGTGGAAGCAAGGTTCATTGGATCAAGAGGAAGGAGGGAGCAGCTGCTGTCTGCAGCATGCTCCTGTCTAAGCCTGGCAGCTCCCCTTCTATACCAAAGTGGGAGGGCACAGATATGGGGATAACCAATAGCAAGAGGGTGGCGGATTCTAAATGGGAGGTCTCTCAACACTACAAATGTGGGATTGAGAGTTACATCATGGCTGCTCCACAGGATTTCCAGGCTGTGTCTGACACACATCCCAGTATAAGGCTAGAAACACTTTTCCCATGAGGGGAAAGGGACAGGAGTTTCCATCCAATCTGAATTTTTGTTTTTAACAAATAGCTAAACAGAAAACTTAACATTTTTTGTTTTGTTTTCCAAAACCATTTTCACTTCAAATTTTCAATAAAATGATCATTTTTTAAAAACCAAAAACTGAAAAATTTTACCAAAACACAAACATTTTACTAGACAATGTTTTGTTTCTGGTTTTTCCTCAAAATGAAAAAAAATCAACCAAAATGAAAAACATTTGTGAACATTTTTGTTTATATTGAAAAATTATTTTGAGAAAAAATATTAAAGCTGAACAAGTACAGTTGAGACCTCTGGAGACTGATCTTCATAAGGAAAATCAGTGGAGTGTTAGTCTTACATTTGATAGACAAAAGAAAAATATTTACTCATTGTAAAGTTCATCAATGGGGAAAACGTCCAAAAAGACAAAAAATGTCTGTCAGTTTCACTTTTTGAATTCAGCCAACAGTTCAAAATTGTATAAAAGAAACTCCCCCAATCCTAACTGATATGCTGAGTCATGTATTTTGGGAAATGTCTAGGTTGGCACAAATTGTTTGGTGGCACCCATTCCAATTTCACCAACTGACCCTTCTGTAATGGCTTTTCCCTCTTGTAGATTGTCCTGCTCCTATGTTTTACTTCGACTGCAGCTCTGCCGGCCCAGGAGCAATTGGATCTGAGTGTCAGAAAAGTTGTAAGACGCAGGACATGCAGTGTGTAAGGGGCTAAATTCATATCAATAAGAACATGCATGGCTTATTTATTATTTTGCACACATGATCGTGCTTAACAAATGCTAACATTGCACTGCTTACAAACCACCTTTTCCACTGATAACAGTAGAGAAGCGATAGCTACCCACTTTGTCACCATGCCTGTCGTTGTCATGTTAATGGATACGCAGCAATCTGATTTGATGATTTTTAAAATCTTATTTCCCACTGGTATAGAATAAATTAATGCATAGAAAACCATAGATCTGTAAAACACTTGGGTTCCAAGTGAATATCATGGACCTGATTCTTAGAAGGATCCCAACTCGGCTTCTGATTTGGCAGCTGTAATTTAGCAACCGGAGCTATTTGTCTCCACTTTTTCTTTCTCCTTCCTGGATGATTAATACATCACCTTGCATTGTATTTGTATGTTCACAGTATGTCACAGAATGTGTCTCTGGCTGCATGTGCCCCAATGGGCTTGTATCTGATGGTAAAGGGGGCTGCATTGCTGAGGACCAGTGCCCATGTGTCCACGGAGGAAATTTCTACAATCCTGGGGAAAGTATCACAGTCCGCTGTAACACATGGTATGAAATTCCACAAAGTCTTATAACTTGTTTCTTCATAAGGTAATAACTCGTAAAATGCAGGCCAGTAAAAAAATGAGGCTTAATGCCCAGAAGCAGGATGTATTCTGAGATCTGTGCAGGATCTTCCTATCCATTATGGAGGCTTCATTTCAGTATCCCACACTTCCACTGCGAATAAAAGGGGAAAGATGTTACTCTTTCCTGTCTGCACCACATTGCACCAATTCATATGCATATATGGCGACAACAGGTATCATCCCCCTCTTAAATTACTTTTCACCTCTTCTGTGAACTGGTCGTGCACATACCTGCCTGAAGCATGAATACTGAATGGTGAACTCTTGGGCTGGGGGGAGGTTACTAATGGAGTTCCTCAGAGATCAGTCTTGGGACCTGTCTTATTTTACATTTTTATTAATGACTTTGGCACAAAAAGTGGTGGTGTATTAATAAAATTTGTGAATGACACAAAACTGGGAAGTATTGCCAATCCAGAGGAAGACTGGGATATCATACAAGAACTGGAGGACCTTGAAAATTGGAGTAATAGAAATGGGATAAAATGTAATAGTGCAGAGTGCAAGGTCATGCACTCAGGGACAAACAACAAGTCCTCAGTTTATAGCAAAAATTCTTATCAGTTGGAAGCGACCGGGGAAGAGAAAGACTTGGGTGTATTGGTTGATCACAGGCTCACTAGGAACTGGCAATGTGATGTGGCCATGAAAAAGGCTAATGCAGTCCTAGGATCCATCAGGTGTGATATTTCCAGTAGAGACAGGGAAGTGTAAGTACTGTTATACAAGGCACTGGTGAGACTCATCTGGGATACTGTCTGCGATCCTTGTCTCCCATGTTTAAGAAAGATGAATTCAAGCTGGAACAGGTGCAGAGAAGGTCTACTAGGATGATCACAGAAATGGAAAACCTACCTTATGAGAGGAGACTCAAAGAGCTTGGCTTGTTTAGCTTAACAAAAAGAAGGCTATGGGGAGATATGATTACTTTCTATAAATACATCAGAGGGATAAATACTAGGGAGGGGGAGAATCTGTTTAAGTTAAGCACCAACATTGACACGAGAACAAATGAATATAAACTGACTATCACAAGTTTAGGGTCAAAATTAGATGATGGTTTCTAACCGTCAGAGGAGTGAAGTTCTGCAACAGCCTTCCAAGGGGAGTAGTGGGGTCAAAAAAAATAACTGGCTTCAAGATTGAGCTTGATACGTTTATGGAGGGGATGGTATGATGAGGCTGCCTACAATGGCATGTAGCCGATCTGTGACTGCTAGTGGCAAATATCTCCTACAGCCAGTGATGGGACACTAGATGGGGAAAGCTCTGAGTTACTACAAAGAATTCCTTCCCAGGTGTCTGGCAGGTGGGTCTTGCCCACATGCTCAGGATCTAACTGATCACCATATATGGTGTCAGAAATGAATTTTCCCCTTGGTCAGATTGGCAGAGACCCTGGGAGTTTTTCACCTTTCTCTGCAGAAGGAGGCATGGGGGGTGGGTGTCACATGTAGGTTCAAACTAGTGTAAATGGTGGATTCTCTGTAACTTGAAGTTTTTAAATCATGATTTAAGTAACTCAGAAAGAGGTTATGGGTCTATTACAGCAGTGGGTGGGTGCGGTTCTGTGGCCTGCAATGTGCAGGAGGTCAGACTAGATGATCATGATAGTCCCTTCTGGCCTAAAAGTCTATAATTGAATCCTTGTGTTCACCTGCATGCATGGACTGTTCTCTTCTGGAGTCCATGTGGGCTGTAGGTATCCCAAAATGAGTGGGGAGGAGCCAGGACCAGGCTTCCCCCTCCACAGCTACAGCAGAGCTGATTGGCTGTGGAGGGGAGTTCACATATACCTAGATAAGGGTTTTGTGGCTCCCTCTGTACCCCAGAGGTTTCAGCACTGCCCTCAATTCAAGCCCATATCTACTGGGCACAGTTGGGACTTACATGAGAAATGAAATTCCAGCAGAGAGGAGTTGGAGGAAATCTAGAATCTTACATTACAGATCACTGTGTCCTATACATGCACCTCTCGGGAAATAGTTGAATTTCCCCAGCTGCTGCTATAGTTTATGCAGTGCCTGCAGTTTATGGCTGAGCACATTGGACTGATATCTTTGATGGACCACCTCAACAAGGAGGAGACTTCCAGAAAGATCATGTAGATCTGTCAGGAAGAGTAAATGTTTGGCTATCTAGGTGACAATGGCATATCCATCTCCTCACGAGCATTTTGGTGGGACACAAAGACTGAGGGCTAGTCTACACTTACCAGATAGATCGGAGGCGCTGGATCGATCTTCTGGGTTCGATTTATCGCGTCTTGTCTAGACGCGATAAATCGAACCAGGAAGTGTTCCCCCGTCGACGCTGGTAATCCAGCTCGACGCGAGGAGTAAGCGCCGTTGACGGGGGAGCCTGCGCGCCGCGTGTGGACCACAGGTAAGTTCGAACTAAGATACTTCGACTTCAGCTACGTTATTAACGTAGCTGAAGTTGCGTATCTTAGTTCAACATGGGAGGTTAGTGTAGACCAGCCCTAAGGGAGAGCCAAAAGCCATAAGGCTGTTTGGCCTGTGGGCAGGAGATCACCATTTTGTATGAGCATTAAGTAGTAATGTGCACTGCCAAACCATCATTATTAATTATTTATGTTACAGACGCACCTAGATGCCCCATCAAGAGCAATACCCTATTGTGCAAGATGCTCTGTACACATCAGGGCCGGCTCCAGGCACCAGCTTTCCAAGCTGGTGCTTGGGGCGGCAGGTGAGAATGGGGCGGCAGTCCGAGTCCCGCAGCGGCAATTCGGTGGCAGGTCCGCTCTTCCCACCGCCAAATTGCCTCCGCAGGACTCGGACTGCCACACCATTCTCGCCTGCCGCAGCGGCAATGGGGCGGCAGGTCCGCCGCTCTCCCCTTACCGCCGCGGACTGGGACTGCCTGCGTCGGGGACGGGGCCCCGCCCCCAACGCAGGCAGACGTAGCGGGGCCCCGCCCCCAACGCAGGCAGACTTAGAGGGGCCCCGCCCCCGACGCAAGCAGACATAGCGGGGCCCCACTACATCTGCCTGGGTGGGGGGCGGGGCCGCCGCCCCTCCTTGGGGTGGCAAAATTGTGAGAGCCGTCCCTGGTACACACACAGGAAAAACCTACAGTCCCTGCCTTGGAGAGCTCAGAGGCTAAGTGCTCTGCTCTTGGTCACACTGATCTGAATCTGATGTCATTCCAGTGAAGTCAACGGAATTACATGGGGTACACCTCTGTGTAACTAAGAGCTGACTTTTCCCCATGATGCTTCATTAATGTTAAAACGACTTTCTCCAGAGTGATTTCCCCCAAAAATCCCCACTATCAGGTCTCAGGCCTTTATGTGGGTGAACCTGGGAAAATTCATTTGTTGCTTTAGTGCAATGTAAGCAACCAAAAGAATCAAAATGTAAAAGTCAAATATGTGTCTCAATGACATGATCCACAGTCTTGAACCCAGGCCTACACGAGCAGCTATATTCCAACCTTCTATCTAGCAGCAGCTTAGATAGGATCAATGAAGCCTAGCTTTAGTATGAGGCTCCACCCCTAATGTCCGATTGGTGCACTCCCAGGGCTGATTGGCTCTACTGAAGCCAGCAGCAGGAAGCTGTCTGAACAATTGGGCTCACCCTGCAACACTCTATGCATCCTATTTTCTGAGCCCGATTTCCTAGTGACCTGACCCGGCTTGATTCCTCCCATCTGACTTATGGTTCCTGACCTCCAGTTTGTCTCCTGCCTCTGATCTCCCTGGCATCCTGACCCAGGTTCCCAATTTCGTTTCTGATCTCCAGTTTGTTTTTTGCTTCTGACCTCCTGCTATCCTGATCCTGCTGACTTTTGATTCCTGTCTTGTGACTGTGGATTCTGGCTTTGACTACTAGATCTGGCTGCCTGAAGCCCGGCTTTGACACTCAATATTAAGCATTCATGTTCTTTTTATGATTGTTAAGCCAATATTAAAGCAAGACCTCAAAGAAGCTTGCAGTCCAACACTGCTAGTATGAGAGACCACTGTGTTCTGTGATCCACTAAAAGGGATGAAATTAAATTTTCAGTAATTCTGTACCTACCCAGAGTTATGTAAAACCATCTTTGATGTAAAGATCGTAATGTTTTGCCTTCCGTCTCCTAGCACGTGTAACAACAGACAGTGGAACTGCACAGAGAACCCTTGCCACGGAACGTGCACTGTGTACGGAAATGGACATTACTTGAGCTTTGATGGAGAAAAGTTTGATTTCATGGGAGATTGCGATTATATTCTAGCTCAGGTAACAGCATCATTACAGGTCTGAGAGCTGCTGCTCTTCACAGGCTCAAGTTGCAGTGCTGTTTGAGTAACTAGATGGCTATCACACGCAAGATAATAGGCACCGAGGGACAGATCCTGCCCCTCCACCTCTCCATGGGTATAGAAGATCCCAAACGATATCAGACCTGGTGATGTTCCACCACACAAGGGCAGAGCAATGAAGATATCAACACCCACACAAGGGGCACTTATTTCCTTGACACCTCCCTCTAAGTTATCACAAAAAGAGATTTTAGGGGTAGAGCAAAACTGATGGATCCTGTGCCATGTAGATTCACTAGTCATTGCCCCCGGTAGAATTGGGACACTAAGGGCTTGTCTTCACTACCCGCCGGATTGGCGGGTAGCAATCGATCTATCGGGGATCGATTTTTCGCGTCTCGTTTAGACGCGATTAATCGATCCCCGAAAGTGCTCCCCGTCGGCTCCGGAAATCCACCTCATCGAAAGGCGGAAGCGGAGTCGACGTGGGAGCGGCAGCGATCGACTCGCCGCCGTCCTCATGGCCAGGTAAGTCGATTACGATACGCCGACTTCAGCTACGTTATTCACGTAGCTGAAGCTGCGTATCGTAGATCAATCCCCCCCCCAGTGTAGCCCTGGGCTAAGACTATAAACTCTACTTCAGTCTCTGGGTTGAAGAAGGAGCAACAGAGCAGGATGCATCCTCTCCAGGGAGAGCTGAAGCACAGGAGGCTGGGCGCAGTGCACAGGATTTTGAGCTGAGTGAATAATGCATAGGTATCTCTGAAGAGAAGGTTCTGACTGGCAGCTGAGTACTGGCAGATGACCTCCTAAGGTCCCTTCCAACCCTGATATTCTATGATTCTATGATGATACCATGGCTCACTCTCCCTGGTCTCTCCTCTAAGACTGCCAAGCTACCTGAAAAAGTAAATCTGAGAAGAGATAATAATGAAATTGGGGGTACTCTCTGTCCCATGATACTGGGGGGAAAGGTGTGGAGGCTGACTCAGGGTCCAGTTCAGAGTTGAGTGTAGGTAACACAGTTGGTGTCACCAGCCCACGCCATCATATTACTTTTCCTGATAAATACCGTCCTTCCTCCAAACAACTTACCCTAATTTAGACTTCCATAACTCAGCTAGAATTCAGGGCCCAGTTCAGAGGTGATGTGAATGGGGCTGCAGCGTATCCTTGGAGAAATGATGGGGATTCTGAGGGCCAGATTTTGATACTCATGGGCCATATCTAGATTAGAAAAATACTAGGTGAAATTTTAGGGTTAACCACAACCATCAAGCATGTGTTTAAAGGTGTAAAACCCTGTCTGTATTGGTGTTAGCTAACCTTTTAAAACATGACCTGTTTTCCTAGTCTAGGCATGACCTTACTCCCTGTGTTGCGCCATTGGCTTCTATGTGACCACTGAGCAATAAAGAAATCTGGCCTTAAAGTAGTGTAATCTGTAACCAGTCAAGATTTCTTTACTCTTCCTTTTCAATTTGACCCTCCCAACCCACATCCAAATAATGCCAGCCTGATTCTAGTGTGCCCTGTTTGTTGGGTGTATGCTATTAGATGGTTAACATAATTGAGGGCCAGATTTATCCTTGGTGTAACACCACTGACTTCAGTAACAGCATTCCTTTGTAGAGTATGCTAATTCTCAGTCCACTTGAAAAACCAAATGCTTCTATGGCACAGGCACTCCTAAAGTGACAACACCTTTTTGTGAATGAAACATATGAAGGTTAACCCTGAATGTTAGTGACCTTGGATGCAGTGAAACTCTTTTTGCAGGGAGGGCTTTATTCTTTCAGTGTTTTGAAATGTAGAGATTCCAGTTCTGCTTGTAGTGAAGAGATTGTGTAGAGTGAAAAACGCATTAGAGAATGGTTTTACTGTATATATTTGGACATGTAAGGTGGGGTCTTATAAAAGTGTTCAGCATTAACCTAGTTCTTCTCCCTGTTAAAATTCCCCTGCACTTCAACGTGAGAAGATATAGGCCAATGCTGAGCACTTCTGAAAATCCCACCTGTAACTTTTTGTGAACAAAAAAAGATGGAGAAATGTGGAGTCAAATATTAGAAATATTGTTCATTTACAACTCCCTCATGGAGATTTCTAAGATATGCACTTGTCAGATAACAAGATTAGATGTTTTCCTTTATTTGTATAAGGACTTTTGCCCCAATAACCCCAATGATGGCACCTTCCGAATTGTAACCCAAAACAATGCATGTGGGAAATCACTCTCCATCTGTTCCTTGAAAATCACATTGATTTTGGAGGTGAGTCCAGCCTTAACTCTGAATTATGTGGGAGCAGCTGATAGAATGGGATATCTGACTTAATTTTGTGAGTAATGAATTTACTGTACCCTAATAATGTGATGCAGCTAATATTAGAGACTTCCCTAATGAAGCCTATGGCCAAGAAGCAGTGGTAGGTGAGGATGGGAAGGGATGGGCATGCGGAGTAGATCAGTGGGTGCTGGGGGACTGGGCATTTAAGCTGGGGATGGAAGGGAAGCAGGGAAGACAGCAACAGATGAGTATGTGAAGGGAATGTGGACACTTAAGGGATGGGAAGAGGAAGAAACGGGCAGGCATAATAAAGAGAATTCCAGCACATCTGAGTGTGTGCTCCAGGGAACTGCTAACACAGAACTGAAGATGGCAGCTAAATTTCCAGCAGAAGTGGATTTCTGTGACCAAGAAAAGGCTTTTTGAGGAAGCTACCCTGAAAGATTCTGTGGCCATGGAGTCATGGGACCAAATTCTGCTCTGTTGACTTCAGTGATAGTGCATGGGTATAAATTGTCCCAGTGGGACCCTGGCCAAGATGCAGAGGTTCAAGGGTAAAAGGAATAGGATGGGGTGTGATGCAGTCAGGGCCGGCTCTTGCTTTTTTGCTGCCCCAACCAAAAAAAACAACAACACCGCCAGGACTGCCGAACCAAAAAACCCCCAAAACTGGTGGCCAAATTGTGCAGTCCAAACAATGGCTGGAATGCCGCCCCTTAGAATGTGCCGCCCAAGCCACGTGCTTCCTCGTCTGGTGCCTGGTGCCGGCCCTGGATGCAGTGATCTGAATGAGACTCCTGCACAGAATGGGATAAAAGTTTGTCTGTCTGTAATGCTATGTTTTCGAGTCAGTTGTGATTCCATTCTTGTTTCCTTCAGTGCAATTTAATTCCTTATTCTAGAACACTGAAATCAGACTCCTGGAAGGAAAAATTCAAGAGATAACCACTGAGCCAGATGCTATAAAGAATTACAAGTTGGATCTCAGGGGGGTTTATATTGTGATTGAAACTTCCCAGGGAATGACCTTCATGTGGGACCAAAAGACCACAATAATGGTTCTAGTGGCACCCTCTTTTCAGGTAGGTACAAGTGGAGCAACTGGGGGACTGATTTTCAAACTGTGCCTCCATTTCTGTGAGGGCCAATTATGTGCCAATGATTAATGGCGCTCTCAACGTTTCTTTCACTAATGAATTGTCAGAGTTTTTTTTTTAATTGGGGGGGGGGGGGTCATCTCAAAATTATGCCTGCAAAAATGGAGCCCCTGTTTAAAAATCCTGGCATGAAAACAAATTCATTCTAATGGGTAAGAGGGCACTTATTTATTGCCATAGTTAAATTATTTCATGATCACATCAGTATGAAATATTCAAATTATTGAAGCTAGATGTAAAGCCAGGACAGAGTACAGGACTATATAGGCCTTTAATGGCTACATCTTGTTATTTATACTCAGTTCTTTCCAAGAAGTGTTTTGCAGGTTGGTGTGTTTTCGGGAACGTTTGGAATTTGCAAATATTTTTACTAGGCTTTTACCAGCAGTTTGTTAGTTTATTTTCTATGCAAAAGCAGACCTCATTTTGTTTTTAAAAAAGCACTTCTTATAATCTGTATACATTCTTCAGGGCAAAGTCTGTGGCCTTTGCGGTGATTTTGATGGCCGTTCGAAGAATGACTTTACCACCAGAGGGCAGTCAGTGGAGATGAGAGTGCAGGAGTTTGGGAACAGCTGGAAAGTCACCAGCAGCTGCTCAAACATAAACATGACTGACCTGTGTGCTGATCAGCCTTTCAAATCTGTATTGGGGCAAAAGCACTGCAGCATTATCAAGAGCAATGTCTTTGGAGCCTGCCACAGTAAGGTGATCTCTCTCATTATCCCAATACTCTTGACATTTCAGAGGCATTTCCTGTCATCTCTGTGCAGCAGATTTACACACACAATGTTATTACTATTGAAGAGAGCTACATACATACACAAGAGTAGAAGAGCTACACAGACCACCCTTTCACTGTTACACCAGTGAAATCCTATTGTATCCT
Source organism: Chelydra serpentina (assembly GCA_037349315.1). Lineage (NCBI taxonomy): Eukaryota > Metazoa > Chordata > Testudines > Chelydridae > Chelydra > Chelydra serpentina. The sequence goes on along the minus strand of JBAIAC010000059.1, from coordinate 20,046,946 downwards.
TCTCAAGGAAATATAGAGTGAAACTTGTTTTAAGGGACCAAAGATAATGCGTGGCTAGAAGAGGGTAATATCTAAGAACTGGCTGGAAACCTTTGGGATAATATAGCATACGGTTGCCAAAGACAAGTGAAATCCTGGCCCAGTTGAATTCAGTGGACCCAGGATTTTATCCTAGCTACTTTGAAGTGATACCTGCCTATTAGAAAGGTCTCACAGTAGATAGCTGTTCTAAACAGTTCTAGTCCTATGCTACAGAGCATATGTTCTAAAGGTACCTTCAGCACAGGTTTAATCATTTTATACATTTGAATCACAAAATGTATAAGATCCAGCTCTACCAAAACAATCCAAGCAAATGAAAACAAGGCAGCTTAAAATGCTAGTCCAGTAGCCCAATCCCTTTAACATATAAATATCAACTTCCCTCATAGGCTCATCCAAATTCTGCCAAAGAAACTGACACTGAACGGCAGATTTTTAGAGCCCTTTGTCTCCTCTGAAGACAAAGTACTGAGAAGGAATATGTGTTATAACAGAGTTTTTGTTATTTTGTTAGATCAACCCGATGCCATATTATGAGTCTTGTGTGTCTGACTTCTGTGGCTGTGACAGTGTGGGAGACTGTGAGTGCTTCTGTACCTCAGTAGCTGCTTATTCGAGGAGCTGTAATAGAGTTGGTGTCTGTATTGACTGGAGGAGACCTAGCATTTGTCGTAAGTACTTGCAGATGGAAATGCACATTAAGAAGTACTGTCCATTCAGTGAGTCATATTCAAGATAAGAAGGATAAAATCCTAACTTCTCTGTAGGTGCGTGATGAGTAAGCCCTCTTGCTTTAAAGAATTAGAACATGGACCTTATCCATTATCTGAGATTTAGCATTTTTTTCTCTTCCAGCTGTGTTCTGTGATTACTACAATCCACCTGACAAACACGAATGGTTCTATAGGCCTTGTGGAGCCCCTTGTCTAAAGACCTGCAGGAATCCACGGGGAAAATGTGGTAACCTGCTGTATAGTTTAGAAGGTAATTCTTGTTTGCCTTTGATGGGTCTTAAGCACATGTTTAAGTGCTTTCCTGTAGGGGCCTAAACTAGTCCAATCTTGTTTTGAACGTCTTAAGCAATGGGGTCACTTGTCTTTCCTTGGAAGACTAATCAAACTGCCCCAGAGCACCACTGGCCAAATTCTTGTCTGCCTTACTCCCCATGTGACTGTATTGACATCAAGGGGTGTAAAACAGGGCAAACTTGGCCTGATGCCTTCAAAGTCTTGCAGAGTTAGAGGGTCACTAATGCTATGTTTATAAGAGAGTTATTGGTCATCTGAAGTCAACTAATAGTTGCTGGGTATAGGGAGAGAAACAGAGGGGACAGGTGATCTATTCTTGAAGAATTCCAGCTCTGTCTGTGAAGACAAATACATATCTTCTACAGCAGTGTTTCCCAAACTTGGGACGCCGCTTGTCCAGGGAAAGCCCCTGGTGCACCCGACCGGTTTGTTTACCTGCCACGACCACAGGTTCGGCGGATCGCGGCTCCCACTGGCCGAGGTTCGCTGTGCCCGGCCAATGGGGGCTGTGGGACAGGCCGAGGGACGTACTGGCCGCCCTTCCCGCATCCCCCATTGGCCGGGCAGAGTGAACCGCAGCCAGTGGGAGCTGTGATCCACCAAACCTGCGGACGTGGCAGGTAAACAAACCAGTCGGGCGCACCAGGGGCTTTCCCTGGACAAGCGGCGTCCCAAGTTTGGGAAACACTGTTCTACAGCTATTTCAGTGCGTGTGTTTGCATTTGGGTCTTTACTACTCAGACAAAAGACTCCATGCTCTTTGTTCACTTTCCAGGCTGTTACCCAGAATGCAGCACTGAGAAGCCATATTACGATGAGGAGCGAAGGGACTGTGTCTCGCTGCTCGACTGCATGTCGTGGTAGGTCAATGGGATGGTAAGAGGTTTGGATAGAACTCACCTGTTAGCCAGGCATTATGTGGGCTCTGCTAGTAGGGAATCTCTGCAGTTCAGGCTCTCATCAGCTTCTTAACAGAGGTGATTCTCTTTTTAATTGGTACAGTTGTGAATTTATTTTGCTACTCTGTAAGGATTTAAGGCAATAAAGCATTAATCATGTTTGTTATTTGTCCACAGCAACCCTAAAGAAAAACTGTGCACGGAGGACTCCAAGGGTAACCTTCCCGTCAGCTGAATGATTAATAATTGTTTTCTGTTAGCACAAAGAAGCCCCAGCAGAGATGGGGCCTGCTGTGATGAGTACTGTGCATAACACATTGTGCGAGGCCGCTTCTGCCCTGAAGAGCCTCCTATCTAGATAGACAAGACAGACAAAGAGTGGGTGGGGAAACGGCAGAAAAATGACTTGATCATGGTCACACCACAGGTCAGCAGTAGAGCTAGAAGTAGAACCTAGCTCTCTGTAATCCCAGTCTAATGCTCTATTCATTGGACCACAAAGCTTCCCCTTTATTACCTTCAGCACACATTCCATGGAGATCTGAGAGGCTTTTCGTGTATTTAAAGTTGTTTATACTGGTTACCTGTCCCATTAGCTGGTGAATGTTGGTGTCCAATAGCTTCCTGGAAAGCCACTGTGCCATAGAGGGTCTCACCAATGCATTGGGACATCCCAACCACACCCACTTTCTTCTGGGAAAGCCTATTATGCACAGGGCTGGCTTAAAATAGCAGTTCTGTTACTAATGACTCTATGTGATCCAGTATTTCCCTTTACACAAGGGAGCTGGTCAAGCAAGCTTTCTGGCCACCAGTGATGATAAAGTGGGATCTGTTTTTTTAAAATGAAATTTAGATTCTAAAGCACATCTTTGCATCAAAAGACAGAGTGAACGCTGCAGCCATGAGCACCTTTTACTTTACAGTTGATGGTCTGGGGCGGATTATGGCAAATCTGGGTTATTTTGTCTTTGTTTATTTTGGTTCATGGTGTGATGTTATCTGCTGCCATTGCATTTACCCTCTCACTGCCTCAGACTGCCTCTGCTGCTACCAGGAAAAGACCTACACCTTAAATGAAAGTATATACAGTCAAACAGATGGGGTCAGCTGCTGGAAGGCTGTCTGTGGCCCTAATGGGAATATCATTAGGACATTCATTCCTTGTGGAACATCTCCTACAATGGTGCCTGCTATAGAGGAGCCAGGTACTAGAGTTTGTTTATATAAGTTTTGGTGCATATTAGTTGCTATCAAAGTTTGCAATTGTGCCAAGATTCCTGCTCCTCGAAAAATACCATATGTATAATACAGTGTACGTGTAAGAGCTGCGTATAATTCAAGACTGTACAAGTCTCAGAGAGATGGAGCCACATTCTCTAGTCTGGCTGAGCTGAAGGACCAGACAGTTGGGGGCAAAGACGATTTATGCCATTTTTTGCAGATTCCCAGTACATCTTTTATAGCAGCATCAGGACTGCTCTAATTTGCACCCAACTGCCAACAGTACCAATACTGTACAGCTCTAATGCCAACTTTTTATTCTAAACCTTTTTCCTGGCCTCATCTCATTCCTCACAGCACTGTCCTTACTACACTTGCCCTGCAGCCACAAGTCAGCCAATCTGCATAGATCATCATTGCAAAGAAAAGCACTTCCAGCCAGCTGTTTGTTTCTGGAAGACCCCATATTTAAGACAAACTAAAAAATACTCCCATTGCAAAGAAAACATGGCGGGGAGGGAGTGAAAGATCAATGTGGTTGCACCCAGGGATTTTTAAAGACCTGAAATTGAAACCAGGAATCAACCAAAAACAAATAAATGGGAAGAAGGAGAAATTACAAAGCATTAATGTAGTAAAGAAAGCAAAATCGAAGAGTAAAATTACCCAACGTACCGCTTCTTGCACAAAGAGCAAAGATATAAGTTTGGACAAGGGAAAAGAGAGTATAGCTGCTCTACTCAACCGGGTGGGAGAACAAATGACAAGGGATAGAGCAAAGTGCTCAGTAGCCTGGTCACTGCAGAGATAGCAGTAAGAGGACATGTAATGGAATAACAGCTTAAAAAAAGAGAGAAGTCAAAGGCAAAATGAAGTGGGCTGCTTAAACACCACCTGAATAACCTGCATGTCTCCAAATAAACAGGGCCCAAGCCCCAGGGAAGCACAGATGAAGAATCGGAAATCACTTCCCCAAAGTCACGGAGGTCAGGTGAGATCCTGGAGGATTGGAAAGGGCAAAGAGGGTTTAAGAGAGATAAAAGAGGGATCTAGGGAATGGAAGACCAGTGAATTTGACTTTTCTTCTCTCTATAGTCTTTGGGTTTTTCCACATGTTGCAGTTACATAGAATGTATAGATGATGTGGGGGGGGGGATTAAATTTAGCACCTTCTGGTCCATTATATAGGATTAGAATGTCACCTGCTTTTAATTATTATAGGATTAGGGAACATTATAGAAGTACCTTTTATCACCACATCAACACCAGCAGTAACAAGGGGATCCCCATGCTACTGCAATATAAATGGACAGCTGATATCTCAGGGTGAGTAGCAGTCTAATTTAATCTTTCTTTCATCTGTGTCACTTCTGTATAATGGTAGAAATGTTTGGCTGTTCAGTAAAATACTTGCTCTTGAGCAAATACACATTCCCACTGCTGGAGTTGTTAGTTCTCTAATTATAAAGCAGTTATTGCTCTTCATCCAGTCAGATCTCTGAACTGGCTAAAATATCCTTAAACTGGTCATTCTCGCATATAGCCAGATGCTCTTCTTGTATTTTTCTATTGTAATGCACCTGGATCTGATCCATTCGTCGAGATCCAGTCTTCAGTGGGCTACATTACAAACCCTGACTCCAAACTCTCTAGAACTTAAAGCTCAAAATCCACAATGGAATATGAACTTTCTCTCAAAGATGGTTGATGAAAGGCCCTGCTGTTTCTGTTGCCATCCATCCATCCCCTTGACTTTGTTTTGTGAACACTGCACACAATGGAGCTAGCAAACGTTACCTTATGGCCAAATGCTTCTTTTTGTACAATTCCGTACAACTCCGTCTAATGTACTTATCTATGGGCAGACGAGTTGCATGTTGAATGAATGAGAGGCTCTCCCAGTCTCTGCCATTGGGATTAGGCCAGCTGTGGTGGATTCAGAGAACTGTAGACTGACTATCACAACTGGTTATGGCCATCAGATGTACTGTAGATAGTCATCCCAAGCCAGTAAAATGTACTGCTCAGTTTGTAGCTAATGCAGGAGAAGAGAGGAATTTTCCTGTTGAGAGTGATACTGTGCCACATGGGGACTGATAATTCATGACAACATTACTGGGAAAGTATATCAAACTCATGGACAATTCAATTCTAGTAATTTACTTTCTGGTCTTGCAGGGAGTATCATATCTCAGACAACTGACGGTTTGGGTCGGTGTTTTTACTCCATATGTAATGCCTCATGCCAGAGTGAATTAATTCAGGGAGAATGTGCAACCACTCCAAGACCGAGCACAGCTCCTGAGCAGCCCAGTGACCACTGTGATTCAGCTTTACAGAATGGACGTTGTGAAAACACTCCTCCAAGTGCAGCAAACACATCTGCTCCCAAAGTAACCCCTATGAGAGACTGTCCCTATCTCAGTCCTCCTAGAAAGGTGAGTGAACAAAAATAACATACCAAGCTATGAATGGCACACAACAGCATGATCCGTGAGGCTTCTCTTGCACCTGGCCCTAGAGCATCTGGGCAATGCAACGGTGGATCATATTTGTGCGTTCTCTGCAAGAGCTGTAAACTAAACTAGGAAACTACTCCTTCAAACTGGTCTTTAAAGATCAGAAGTGGTCATGATCTCAATACTGGGTCTTATACAAAATATTGTATGTTCTAGAAATAGGTATGAAGTCTTCATTGATTATTACATATAGTATGTTTTAAGAGACTCAGAGTTAAAGAATAGTAAATTCTGCAGGCTAGGTGTTTAATTGAGTGGCCTGTTCCCCACATGTACTAAAGCTCTGAAAATGACACTAATTTCTCATGCATATCCCTCCCTTCCTCTTTCTTTTAAAATGTCAACAGTTTAATGAATCATGGGACTTCGGAAACTGTCAAATTGCCACTTGCTTGGGAGGTGGAAACGATATTAAACTGTCCAATGTGAATTGCCCTCCTCAACAATTAAGCCTCTGTGTCAATGGTTTCCCACTCACAAAACACTATGATGAAACTGGCTGCTGCGAAGTGTTTGAGTGTCAGTGTAAGTAATATTGCAGTGAGATTCTGACTTTCATAATGTGTTTGAATTGAGTCTCAAGTGATGTACATCCATGTGCTCAAATTGTGCTCTGCATTATACTCGGTTCAAGGGGGTTGCTCTATACATAATATGTCACTGTGGCAGAAGCAAACTAGTTTGAGTACTTAAACCAATCATTTTTATTGTGTAGCTTTCTAAAATTAATATTAGGAAGGAATTGTAAGGGAGTAAATACAATAAGTAGGGGAGATGGGAAGCTGAAGGAAGCAGGAATGTACTAGAATGGGATGAGATGAAGAGAGGATAGCACTGTATATAATAGGTGTGGAATATACAGATGTGGAAATGGCGGTAGGTGTGCAGGGTTTGCCAAGATGCAATGTTGGACTGTTTGGGTATGGAGATTAAAAAGGAAGGGTTATGAGAGTGAGGATGGTGAGTGAAAGGAATAGCAGTGGGCTATATGGCACAGTAAGGGAGTGAGAATAGAAAATAGAATGGATGGGAAAGGACCATACGTGAGTGAGTATGGAAAGAAGAGGAGATAGAAAGCGTTCGTATCGAATCAGGGATGTGTATGAAACTGAAACATGTTATATCTTATTATACAACTTTTCTTGTGGCCCTCTCTTTGGGGACACCTCATCTTTGTTATGGTATGGGGAACCTGGGTAGAACTACAAATCCAAACCACTAAAATGAGTATACCAGTGGAGATGAAATGTCACAAAGAAAAAGCCATACTATGAGACTGGCCAAAGAAACATTGTGTGACAAGATGCAACTCTATCAGATGTCACAGAGTTCAAATGTCACTGACAAAACATACATTCGGAAAGCACAAAGTAAACCAAACTTTAAGCCTGTCTTTACTTTCTAGGTGTTTGCAGTGGGTGGGGAAATGAACATTACGTGACTTTCGATGGAACATATTATAATTTCCAGGGGAATTGCACCTATCTCCTGGTGAAGCCAATCCAGCCTGATTCTCAGAGCTTCTGGATTCACATGGACAACTACTACTGTGGTACAACTGATGGAGCAATTTGCTCAAAGTCCCTTGTCATTTTTTATAAGAATTCCACGGTGATTCTAACACAAGCAGTAGAACATAGGAAAGAAACCAACCTGGTAATGTATTTTACAGTATCTGTCTGGGTATTATTATTATGCTACTGCCTAGTGGGCTCAATCAGGATCAAGGATACAGCTGATCAAAATTACGGTGGGGGGGGGGGAGGTAGGTGTAGTGGGAAATTCACAAACAGTTCTGTGAAATATTTGCTCTCCTTTTTAGTTTGGGGAAATGTCAATGAAAATTTGCAGATTATAAAATTTTGACTGTAGGGAAGGGCTATGAAATGGGAGATGTGTGTGTGAAATTCATGGAAATTTCATTCCTTTTTATTATTTGATCAGTGGCCCCAGTGAGCCTCAGTGGTCAAATTTCTTTGGTGCTCTCTGTCCAGTTCCCAGAGATAAGCACCTGCATCACAAAAACAATCACCACAGTTGGTACTAACTAGCATTGTGGGATCTAATTCTCCTTCCGCAAAATACGAATAAGTCCCATTAAAGATTTGCTGGGGTTACCCAATTTCTTACAGCAGGGACATTTTACAGCAGATTGGGAGTTTCAATAGAAAAGCCAATTGAAAAGGTCTGGAAGCTACATTATTCTTTTACACCTAGAGGTGGCCCCTCTAGGTTAGGGCTAAGGCATGTTAGCATAGCAACATAGGGAAGTTTGCACTGCAGGCCCTTATCTGCTCTGTGGTTTGCTGGAGGGTTTCAGACTGAAGGGCTGACTAGCCAGCCTATTTCAAGAGCCTGATATTACTCCATATATTAGTGCATATTTGTCTGGTGTGTATATTTGTGACTCAATAATAAATAATGCCATTTGGGCTTTGCTGTTATGAAGCCTGATCCAAAGACCCTGATGTCAGTGGGATTATTTCCAGTGGGACTTCCGCTTTGGATCAGGCCCGTGATTTACTCTCTTGCCTGAAAGCAATAGCCCCTTGATGATATAAACCATATACTGTAAATCAGTTGTGGGTTTTTTTTATATTATCTATTCAATTTCTGATTGTAAGGGAATGACCATAAATGAAACAGTGAGTGATCCAGAAAAACAGTCTGATGAAAATTGATCCCACTTGTTGCAAATCACCTCCATGTCTTTTTTTGCTGCTAATATTTTCCCTGACGTCAATAACAAAAATATTAATGCTTGAAAAGCAACAAACAACCAGCAGTCTAGCCCTGGAGGGATTGCAGAGTTCTCTGAGAGCAGAATTTACCCCATGCCTTCCAGAAATATAAAACGTATACACTAAGCAACATAATAAGGATGTTCATGGTGGGATTTTTGACTTGCCCCTTTAGGTTCTGTTTAACAATAAGAAGGTTGTGCCAAATGTTTCCAAGAATGGTATCAGGATAACCAGTTCTGGCCTCTACATTGTGGTTGAAATACCTGAACAAAAACTGTATGTCTCCTATGGACGACTTATGTTTTACATAAAACTCCCTTTCAGCACCTTTTATAACAATACCCTGGGGCAATGTGGTAAGTGTTACATTCAGTTTTAATTAACAGATATACCAACTGTTCCTCCCTTATTTGTATCAAAGTGCTGTTACCTCAGTATAAGATTATTTAGCACTACAGTTTAATGTGTTTCTTCCTGTTCAGTGAGGTCAGGATGGTAACAGAGTCTCAAGTCGCCTCCTTCTACCCTTTCCCATTTGGTGGCGGCTGGAGGGGTGTGTGTGTGTGTGTGTGTGTGTGTGAGAGAGAGAGAGAGAGAGAGAGAGAGAGAGAGAGAGAGAGAAAGTGTGTGTGTGTGTGTGTGTGTGTGAGAGAGAGAGAGAGAGAGAGTGAGAAAGTGAGTGTGTGTGTGTGTGAGAGAGAGAGAGGGAGAGAGAGAGAAAGTGTGTGTGTGTGTGTGTGTGTGTGTGAGAGAGAGAGAGTGTGTGTGTGTATGTGTATGTGTGAGAGAGAGAGAGAGAGAGAAAGTGTGTGTGTGTGTGTGAGAGAGAGAGAAAGTGTGTGTGTGTGTGTGTGTGTGTGTGTGTGTGTGTGTGTGAGAGAGAGAGAGAGAGAAAGTGTGTGTGTGTGTGTGTGTGTGTTCCTTCCTTCACTCTTTACCCCATCGCCTGATCATATCTGCTCAAGAATGTTCATGAAGTCCATTTTAGGAGAGCTTGGGGAGCCCTGTGTGAGGCAGAACTGTCTCAATTACTTAAGCCACCTGGAAGAATTCATTAGCTGACACGTTACCTGTACTTGTCACAGGTAAACGCCAAGCTAGCTATATTAGCCTTCTCCTCCTCCAGACACTTTCTTCCTATGAACTCAAGGAAGGCCCTGTGCCTGATATCCTTCCAACAAGAGTTAAAACTTTCCCTGTTCCTTTTGTGTGGATACCCCTTTCCTCTCTTATAGAAGCGCTCTGTGTTCTTTAGCCAATACGCAACTTGCCTTTATATTGCTGTCAGGTACATGCACCAACCAAAAGTCTGATGATGCTATGAAGAGGAATGGTGAGATTGCAGACTCCTTCAGGGAGATGGCTTTAGACTGGAGAGTGCCAGATCCTACCAACAGACATTGTGAATTAAGTACTCTGGCGACAGCTCGGACAGAGACCTCATTATCCAAAGTGGGAGCTTGTGCTCCCAGTGCTCTTTGTAAACTCATCTGGTAAGACACACTCCTGGGGGTGTTACGTACATACTCAGTTCTACAAGGAGGCAGCTCTGTACTTCACAAGGTGACTGGGTGAATTGTCTTTAAAATATAAAGTAAATTAAAGAATGGCAAATTTAGCCAGGCATCGAGGGCACAGATTTTAAACAGTAGCTAGTGGTTTGGGACTCTGATTTTCAGAGACTGGATACTCCAGAGTGGATTTCTGAGGAGGGGATTTAAGGTGTCTGAAGTTTGGCATCTGATATAGGTAGCCATCTTTGGAAAACTTAGGCCAACTTTTTGGGGTATCTTGATTGTTTGCCTGCGAACTGTGAATTAAAATGGGCACTATCAAGTATGTTCAAATAGTAAATTTTTAAAACTAATTTTGTTATTAAAAATAAGATTACCACAATGAAACAGCACACCCATGGAAACATATTTGTACCTAGAATTACAGCACTACGGCTGCAAAGGAGCCTTAATGTCATGTTTCAATCTATTATCAGATAGCTCACTGGGGGTATCTCTATGCTGCAGCTGGGAGTGAGCCACCTTGCCCGGATAGAGAGACTCGTGCTAACTTTGCTTGAGCTACTGTGCTTAAAATAGCAATGTGGACGCTGTGGCTGCCATGGTGACTCGGGCTAGCCACCTGAGCTCAGAACAAGGCGGGCAGGTGGGCTTAAAGGCCTGAGCTCCCACCCAAGCTGCAGTATCCACACTGCGATCTTTAGCATGCGACCTCAAGCAGAGTTTGCACAAGTTGGACTACCTGGGCTGGGAGGCTCGCTGCCAGCCACGGTGTAGACATACCCTGGGGATACAAGGTGCTATGAATAATGTTGAGACAGAAGTTATCATTAATTGAGATGAAAGTCTGATTTGTTTCCATTGGTAGTTATACTGGATATTTGGTATCGAGGGAACATTTCCCATCAGAATGATTTAAAGTTGGGTCTTCAGCTTGACAGTTTCTCTTGATGGATGCTTGTTTCTGAGTAGAATTCTTGTTATGAAATTGCCAGCACTCACTGCGAAAAACAAGTCCCTTGTCTTTCTTTAATAAGGAATTTGACAGGCTGTCACAGTGCCATTCCCCCTCGACCTTACTATGAGGCTTGTGTTGTGGATGGCTGCTCAGCACTACGCCAGAAGACGGAATGCCAAAGCCTTCAGACCTATGCGGCCTTGTGTGGATTCCATGGGATCTGTGTTGACTGGAGGAGCAAAACTAACGGGCAGTGTGGTGAGTTGGGGAAGACTTTGCTGGAGTGGAACTATTCTATTCTATTCTATTTAAATGTGTATATTCCCATTCTAGAAGATACACAGGGCTTGCGTCTTCTTTCACATGCACTGGAGCAAATCAGGACTAGCGCCATTTAAATCAGTGGAGTTATGCCAGTGCAGAACTAATGTAAATGAGCGGAGAATGTGGGCCCATAATGTCTTCAGAATGGTTCAGCACCAGGGTAGGTTTAAAAAAATGTTTTTTCCCCCTGAAAATTTAAATTTTTTATCAAAAAGCTGAAAACTTCCAAAACCAGAATTTTTTGTTTTGTTTTACAGATATTTGGCTTTCTGACCAAAAAAATCAAATATATTTGAGGAAAGTGGATGCTTTCACTGATTTTTTTCCCCTTTGGTTAAAAAAAAATTGCTGTCAAATTTTCCACAGAAAAATTTTGACCAGCCCTATTCAACACACACCCCAGGCAGGTCTGCATCCTCACGCACTCTCTGATCAGTTAGAGGAGCAGCTCCGGAGTCCTAGACAATCCACTGCATTAAAAAAGCCTGCAGGCTAGATTCTGCTTTGTTACACGAGAGTAAATGAAAAACAACCCCACTGACTTAAGTGGAGTTACTCTGAACTTATGGCAGTGTAACAGAGAAGAATTTGGGTTAATAATTCAGCCCCATCATTCGTAACATTCTAGTTCAGACAGTGTTGTAATGCTTTTATTCAAGGGTTTATCATGGGCTGGAAAAAAGATCAGAACTTGGCTATATTTCAATGTTTCATTAATGGTTTTTAGCTTGTTAAAATATTAACTACAATTTCATCACTAGATGGCAATATTGCTTAATACATTTGGTTTCCCTCTGCTTGTTTTGCCTCTTCTTGTCAGATTACTAGAATAATTAGCCTACGCGATTGCAAACACAACAGAATCCCTCAGTGTAAACAGCCTCCTTTGTGTTTTCATCCGAGTGGGATATTTGATCTAATCCATTATAATTTGTATCCACGAGTGTTAGACAGAGCTGACACTCTAATCTGCACATTGCAAATGTTCCACAGAAGCCAAATGTTCTCAGGACCAGATCTACAAGCCATGCGGGGGAGCAGAAAGAAGCACATGCTTCAGCAGGTGGGTCATTTATTAAGCACCCAAGGGCGATATTTTCAAAAAAGCTTGAAGGTAGTCAGAATTCCAATGGGATTTGGGTGCCTAACTCCCCTAGGCCAAATTTGTACTCAAAATTCTGTGTTACATCAGCCCTAAAAAGCAGATGAAAATAGCTCAGTGTCACTCATCTTTCCCTATGTACATGCAGGAAAACCACCATCCCCTTGCAAGATAAGGATCCGGCACTTGTTGAAGGGTGCCACTGCCCTGATGGGAAGATCCTGCTGAATAATCGTGGTGGCATTTGTGTTTCTGTCTGTGGTAAGAAAATATAAAAGGTGGGGAAAGATGAAACACCAGCTTAAAACTACCTCTTATGGGGTCCATAATGCAATTCGCCAGCCTGGTCTTTTGTACCCAGGGGCTGAGTGTACTATGGAAACAGTATGCTTAGCCCTGGGGAAAAGTAAAGAAAGTGTCTAATGTAGCCTTTGGGTGGCCTTTTCTGGCCAGCTCAGAAATGATTCTGGTAAGTTCTGAGGAGGGAATGTGCCCCCCTCTTTTTATGCAGAAGGATGAGCCTTTGAGTCGGGAAGTAATAAATAGAAAATCTTCAAGATCTTTTGAATGGATGACCTGTGCTTTTCAGCCACGGCTCGTTCTTTTCAGGTCTCCTTTTTAAAGTCTCCCAGATCCTGCTTTTGATGTATGTCTCTCTCTTGCTCTCTGCTTCTGCCACTCTCTCCAGCTCTATTATATTCTTGAACTGACCTTCATAATTATACAATTGTTCTATTTTGTAGGCTGTCTTGGACCTGATGGATTAGTGAAACAGGTAAGGAATAGGATCTGTGAAGAAGTGCTCTTTGAATAACTCTTTACACAATAGCCAGATGCCTTCACCTATTGTAAATACGACTGGAAGAATTTTTCATTCTTTTAATGCTGAACTCAATACCAATGTGCAGTAGAGGTAATGGGGGAAAACAATGGGCCTTCTGACTTTTGACTATGCTTCATAACTCCAATCCTCATCTGAGATATTGACGCAAAATTGGCAGCCAATGAAAATCGCTGTTTTTTGGTAGACCCTTCAGGTTTCTTTCTCAGCACACACACCTGCAGAAAAAAGGGAAGAGGTTACAGTATGTTTTATCATGCCGATCTTTTCAGTTCCCTTTGGAATTAAGAGTCTCTAGGGTTTCATATAAACAGTCCAACACCAGACCTTAGGATAAGAGACTCTGGCTTGTAGCAGACCCTCATTTCTCATGAATTTATTACTTCTAGGTTCTGTTCATTGATTGAACTGTCACTTTTTTATTTGCGCAGCCTGGAGAGACATGGGAACATGATTGTCAGTACTGCACGTGCAACGAGGCGACCTTGAATATCTCATGTTCACCCCACTCTTGTGCAAAGTCTCTGCCAGTCAACTGCACTAAAGAGGGATTTGTTCCTAAAACACGACCACATTCAGAAGATCCCTGCTGTCCAGAGACAGTGTGTGGTAAGAGATCAGTGACATTGACTTGTCTACAGAAAGGATCGTCATTCTTGGAATGATCGCTCTGTGAGGGGTTGGACCCCCCCCCCCGTTCCGGGGTGCCACTTGATGTGCTGGGTATCTGCTAAGGTCTTGGCGTGCTTGACCTCTGTGATCTGGGGCTCCAGCAGCTTTCAGAAGGGAGCTTGCAATGTGCATCCTCCCTCTTCAGTGGTCAGCCCTGACTGAGCTGGGCTGCTCCCCTTTATCCTGAAGCTTCAGTTGGAGCATGCCCAGCAGTGGTGAGTGAGCGTGGCTTCCTCTGCCCACAATATGGGGTTAACCCCTTCTTGTCCAGTGCAGGACTGATACACCCCATCACAGGGGCTTTGACTCAATTTGTCTACATCTTCTATTTACAGAATGTGATGTAAAGTCCTGTTCTCTCATCACAAGACAATGTGATTTAGGCTTCCAGCCAGTGGTAGCTATTTCTGAGGGTGGCTGTTGTCCTATTTTTTCCTGTAGTAAGTATAGTTTCCTTACTATATGCTGGCTTTCATTATTTTGAAGGGGACTTCATCTAGGAGTTACTCCCGAAATGTACTCCATCTGCTAGTTTTTAGTCACAGAACTGTAATACACAACTACAATATCATGAGTGTGGCCCAACCCCCCCGTTTGGTCTTTGGTCAATGCTGATGATGCTGTCACAAACAATAAAGTAAAGAAGCGAATCTCTGCTAATTTCAAGTGTGATTAGAAACACAGGGGGGAAAACAGTGTTTGCCAGATGGGAAATACTGGTAGGTGAAATTTGCCCCTCACGCACTAAACATGGGCACAGGGATGGAAATTAGCAACACATCCCAGCCATTCTGCACTTCCTATGTTGGGTATTAGGGCTACTAGATGTGTAGAGTTGTTTTCTACAACTTGTTTAACAGACAGTTAAGAAATGTGAAAATAATACATGCTGACAACATCATTCTTAGAGCATCCTTTTTGTTCCATCTCTCTTATAGTACCAAAAAGTGTATGTGTTTCTGAAGGAGTTGAATATAAGGTAGGACTTGCCACTTCTTTCAGTGGGCTGGCATTTCATGACTTCAAGATACTATTAATCCATAATTATCAAAATTCACCTAAAGATTTCATTTCAATGAACATAAAGCCCCAGACTAAAATGACTTTTGTGGCCTAGTGAGTAGTGGACTGGGATTCAGAAGGCCTGCGTTCTAATCCTGCCTCTCTTACTGGCCTGTTGGGTGACCTTGGGCAAGTCCCTTCATGATTCTTTGTGCTTTACTTTCCTTTGTTCCAGTGTTTTTACAGCACATAGCACAACAGATTCCTGATCCATGATTGGGGTTCCAAGGTGCTACAGTAATACATATAATAAATAATAATAATGGGGATAATGATATGGATCTCCTTTGTAAAGTACTTTGAGAGCTACTGATGGAAAAGTGCTACGTAAGAGTTAGGTGTTATGTGTTACTGGAGAAATTACCTAATAGTGATCGCTAGGGTGACAGTTTCTATCATAAAAGAGATATTCCCCTGGATTTCAGGACTAAGATGTCAGAAATGTAGCTGAATATAATAACTGAATACAAAATTTCAAGTATCAATGGAAGTTTTAGGAGTAGCTAATTGGTCAAACCGTAGAAGGAAATGGAACAGGGAAGTTGTCAGATGTTGAAGTAATAGCTACATTTAGCATATTTTATTCTATTTGAATGTTATTCTGGTACAATGTTAATTTTGTGATATTGATGGTATGTTAACTAGAGATTGGAAGGTGTTCGTGTCAAAAGCTTGTGCCAAAAATAAAAGTCAAATATAGTAATTTATTAGTATTTTACACAGAAATGTACATGTGTTTTAGAGGCTAATGAACTCTCCCTCTCCCCTCTCCTTTCCTTCTTATTGTAAGCCAGGAACAGCGGTGCCTAAAAACTCTTGCGAAGATTGCTTGTGCACTGAAAATCAGGACCCCGCTACACAAACCTACCACATTCAGTGCACTCCAGTAAAATGCTCAACTGACTGCCGGCAGGTAAGTAACTTCTACGCTGTAGTTCTCTCTGCTAAACTAAAACTAGGTTTGTGTTCAGGTGAAGATGGTTGGTGGAGGATGTGCCATCTCAGCAATAAAAAAAAACCAACCATAACCGGTACTTAACCTGCTTAAAGAGAGGAAGATGCAGCAAGCTACTAGTTACAAAATGACTTCTTTCGAGCTGTCGCTGTTTGTCTCTGGCAAATTTAAGGGGCCTGCCCCAGAAAGACATGATGAGAAAAATGTTTTCTATAAAATGGCAACTCAACCCACAAGCTGGTTAATGGGGAAGATAAAGTCACTGAAAGGTGGTGTGTGCATGGTTGCCTTGGCGATGTCCATCACCATTATATGGTAAAAATGTTAGGAAAACTACAGGTGGGTCGCATCTTAGGCGCATCTAACATGCACTAATTCAGCTTTGCGCGGTCGGCAAAAACAGAAAAAAAAAAAGAAAAAAAACAATTTTAAAACTGCATCTGTAGTGCGGGAACTCAATGAGTGTTTCACTATACGTGGTTTTCGCTTTACGCGTTAACCACAGAACGGAACCCGCGTGTAAGATGAGACGTGCCTGTATTCTGATTTGGTTCATATACAAAGGTTCCGATTAAACTAAATGTTCTAAAATCAAGTGGATTAGTTGTTTGTAGGCAATATACATACTGTATGTTAAGACTTTTAAAAGTCCATGAACCAGATCCACTAGTGATTTCTGGTAGGAGAGTTTGTTTTGGTGGTACAAAAGGGCTTTCAACTCCACTTAACAGCACAGGGGATGTATTTAAAAGATGTCAAATTTGCTCAAAAAGTGGATGGTGCTGGTTGTTGATAATGGCTAATTCCATGACAGTTGAATTTCCTGATTCCATGGATTTCTGAGGCAGCTCTTGCTAGTGGAGTTCTTATGGTGCGCTGCTAAATCTTAAACCTTTCTGGTAGAACCACCGTGGAGGGCAGGGATGATTTGCTGCTTCAGTGGACAAGGTTCTCCTGGCACTGGGAGGTGTAGCTTGTGTCTCTCTGCAATAGCTTTGCTGAATCTAGCTCTCTATATTTAAAGTCTTGAATATATAACTTGAATGCAAGTAGAGAAAAGCTTGATCTTCTGCTCCGCCCCTGCTCACGTAAGGTCAGACATACTGCAACATTCTAGCTCCTCGCTAGATGATGCAGATGGAGCCACACACATGCCTCATTCTAGGACTGAAGTCCACACAGGAGGAATAGGTGAAAGTAGTTGTAAATACACCTTACCTTCAGTCTTCTCAGCACATCTGAAATAGCAACCATACCTGTGGAAAAATGTACCAGGCAAAGTGCTGTGTTTGGATCTCCCAAGTAACATGTGGTGAGTTAGTTATTTTGGCCTGATTTGAATATCAGCTCGGATAAGGATAGGAAATAACAGATTACCCAGGATGATGCCCCTGACAAAAGGGTTGCTATTTAGGAAAGTATCAGAAGCTGATATGATGACTGAATGGGTCTAAGCATCAGATTTGAAATACCTAGACTCCATCAAACAATGGGGTTCAAAAGTCCTTCTAAAAAACCAGAAGTATAATCAAGGGCTGTTGGGTTTTTCCCCCATTGCATGAAGGAGGGCAATGTGGATTTTGTCTGAACGCTATTCACAGGTAAGCCACAGGTGATGTGGCTAAATGATGGTGCATTTGTGCCCCCCAGGGTTTCCGCTACATCAGAGAAGAAGGCAGGTGTTGTGGCCAGTGTGTGCAGGTGGCCTGTGTGGCGAAGCTTCCATCTGGCATTGTGACCATTGAGGTGTGTGTGTGTTCACCTGCTCAACAAGGAATTGCAGTATGACACTGGGCCGTTATTTTAGAAATACAGCTTCCCGTCAACTTCAATGGAGAGTTCTGCTTAAAAACTGAGTCCCACTATGTGTTGCAGCATTAGGAAGTTAATGCCTTCATGAAATAAAGTATTTCTGAAATGAATGTACCTAGGTATGTATGTGCCCCCCATCACTATATCTGAGCACCTCAATCAGTACTGAGTTATTCATGCAGTACCTCTGTGAGGTAAGGAAGTGTTATCCCCATTTTACAGATGGGAAACTGGGACAGAGACTGACAGACCTAACGAAGTCTCCTGAGTCTTAGACTAGTGTCTTTCTCTCTGCTGCATTGCAAAGTGTAGAACAGGCAAAAACCGTGACCAGTTTGTGATCTGACACAGTGATTAGTAGCTTATATGTTAGCTCCCGCATCCAGCATCTCCTTTATCTGATTTTTTGTATTCCCTGGTCACTGATATTGTATACTACTTTCACCAACTCCAAAAAGTGTATTTTGTCCAAAGGTAGCTGTAATTAATCTTTTGACCTCTTTTATAAAGGCCGACTTCCTATTTCACTTTCTTTTGCTCTCCCCCTCCCCGCACCTCCTGAAAAAAGTAAACTGGAGAAAATCGGGAGGGCGGTGGGGAGGATTTTTCTCCATGCTTATCCTCTCTCATAAATAGTAACACCACACACATCAGTGCATAACTGTGGGCCTTGGTATGTCTCTTAATATCCCTACTGATTATTTCAACCCAGGTAATAATTACAGATGGGATTGTCAAAGCAGCCTAAGGGAGTTAATGCAGGATGAGATTTTGGGAGTTGCTAATACCTTGCAAGTCAGAAGAAAAATCCTGTCCCTATGCTAGATCATGTGTTGTCTCAGGATAACTTTATTTTTCTGCTTTATTCAGGTTGGGAAGACCTATAAAGTTCTGGAAGATAACTGTGCTCTGTATAATTGCACTCAGTCATCAGGCCAGTTTGTCTTGACTAGCACAATAATATCCTGCCCAGAGTTTGATCCATCAAACTGTGTCCCGGTGAGTATTTTGTAGCTGGAATGGTATAAGTAAATGGTACAAGCCGCTTTGTGATAGTGGACCAGTGGATTGATTGGGCACTATGTCTCATTATTAAAAATCTCTTATTGCTGCTGTTCAGTCTGCAACGTACACATCTAAGATGAGAATCTGAGCAATTCTGGTTCTGTTTGCTTTCAATATAGGGAACCGTTGCCACAACTTCAGATGGATGTTGTAAGACATGTGAGTATGGTCAATCCAGTCATTCATTAATCAAACGTTGTCAGGCTCTCCATTCATTATGGTCCTGATCCTGCAAGGAAATGAATAATCTCAACTCCCACCGAAGTCACTGGGATGTGAGGGCAGTGATCACTTCTCAGGAGGTGCTCAGTTCTTCATTTTATAAGACTCAAAATCAGCCTACCTCTTCCAGAGGCGCCACTGGAAAAATCGTCATGCTCTCCCTTACTTGGTTTTATAAAGAAGTGAGATATTTATAGATTAGACTAAATTCCTGATGAAAGAATGATACAACCTGGTAGAGAATGTGTTCTGGATTCTGGCATCTAGGAACTGCATAGAAAGCATGGTTCTGCTACTGTAGGACTATGCTAAACAGTGTTGGGTGCTGTAAAGCCATAAAAGTGACAATTAGCTAACAAATGTCATTACCGAAATGTAGGCTGTATAAAAAATATACAATTGTGTCTGTGTTAGGCCCTGATCAAAGCAAAGCAGTTAAGCATGTGCTTTTAAACCCATGTTTAAGACCATCCTTTAATCAGCAAAATACTTTTGCATGTGAGTGCTTTGCTCAACTGGGGCCTTTAAACTGTCCTTGGCTATTTGAACTCTAACTGTTCTTAATAAGACAGAGACAGGACTTGGTTGCTTAGCGGATATCTCTCAGTGCTTTAACTCTAATCTGAGTAAGGCTAATAGGATCCTTCCCTCTTAGGTATCCCCTTGTCACATCTCTGCAAACTGAAGCTGAAAAGAGAATACATCACTCACAAGAACTGTAAGTCAGCAGCTCCTGTCCTAGTGCCTTCATGTGAAGGGTCCTGCAGCACATACTCTGTGTAAGTAAGAAACTGCTTCTCCATGCTTATGTGATCTCTTGTCCTCACATGTTCTTGCCCCTGCAGGATCATAGCTAATATCTCCATTAACCCTTTTCCTTGATCCTCTGAAAAGGAAGCTGGATGAGCAGAGCACCAGCCTTTTAGCCATGAGACTGTAATGCTTGCCTGTTTTGTCAGTAGGATTGCCATATCTAGGCTAGGTAAATAGGTCAAGTAACGAACACATTTTTACGTACACATTTTTAAATGTTTTGTTTTTACTTGCAGGTTGGGCTCTGCATTAGGTTGATTCTTCATTTCTGTGTGGTCATTTTGGGCCTACTCCATGGCTCGTTTAAGTCTATGGAAAACCTCCCCCTTACTTCAGGTGGGAGTTTTTCCATCAACTTCAGAGGTCTTTGGATCAGGCCCACCAGGACTACTAATGTCCTGAGAATAGACCGTTACTGATATTGTTTTTCCCCCTGCTGCTTACAAGCAGAACACTAAAGCTTTCCTTCCCCACTCACAGTTCTAGGGGAAGCTAATGGTAATGAAGAGCAGGAAAACAGTAGCTAACGGATTGATCTATTTGTTTTGTTCCGCCAGGTATGCCTTTGATGACAGTAAAATGAAACACAAATGCACTTGCTGCCATGAAACAAAGAGCCACGTAATGAAGGTGGAACTGATTTGCTCTAAGAGGAAGCGAATCAAATACACGTATGTTCATGTAGATGAGTGTGACTGCGTGGAGACAAAATGCCAAGAGAAAAAGCCATAAAGACAAAGTGCTGGAGGAACATCTATTTCTAATGCTTTTCCTGTGAATAGTTTAGAACATAGCTGTGAGTGTCCACTGACCTTTTAATGAGGTTCCTTCCCTCCTTTGCTTTTCCTTCCTGTAATCTGTGCAATTGTGGAAATTAACCAAAGGATGCTGCTCTAAATGTTTGTAGAATAAACTATGTTTCAAAGCTGTTATAATCTGCTGTGGCATTTATACTCTCAACTGATATGTATGCTAGTGTCTTTCATTCCAAAGTGCTTTATAAGCTATTTAGATGCAATTCCAGAGACACGTGGTGCTGTGCAAACACAAGACTTAGTTCCTGCTTTAAAGAACTATACATATGCAACCTACACTTGATTCATCACCTCTGCAGTAAAACACAGCAGCTTTTTCACAGCACTGGTTCAGTTGAGAAAGCAGAGATGAATACCATAACCAGCTGAAACTGTAAGGAGGAACTCAGAGTGACAGGTTGTAATTTGTCTAGCGCCATGGCTGGAACTCCTACTCTCATGAATAAGCATAAGGGGATCTCTTCTTGCTATGAGTGGTCAGGATCTCTGCTGTACATCTCAGCCAAATCCCTGCAGCACCAAGAATCCCCTAGCATTCTCTGGTGGTAATGCATTCATGCTAAGTGGCAGAGAAGAATGACACCTATCAAATCACCAACATGGCTTCATGTATTACCCAGGTTGTTAGGAGATCTCCTGTGTCTGGGCTGCTTTGGTTTAGATGGCCCCAGTGGAATCTGTGGTATCATAAAGCCAGCATAGTAGCACCAGCATCATTCTCCTCCCTGCATCCAGTGTAGGTGACATTGCCAGGGAGAAAGGAGGTGTGGCTGAAGTTTCTCTGCACCCTGACAATCAGTGACTCTCTCTTCTGGTTGTTAGCAGCTGGTGTGATTTAGAGCAGCCAAATAACTTCCCTAACTTACATGCACAGACCAGCCTAGTACAGAGTCAAGTCAGGGGTACACAAAATGACTTAGAACCACCTTTGCACTATCCGCCTGAGCTGTGCGCAACTTGGCTAAGGATCTTGGTCAAAAAGACATGAAGCGAGGTGTCATTTTCTATTGCACCCCGAGCGTTATAATAATGTCTTTCCCAATGCAGTTCTAAAAACACCCTTTTGTGTAAATGCAGATAAATGGTTATTTGTACACCCTTCTGTTCTTGTCTGGCTTGTTGGTTATTATATAGACTAATATCTAAGTGGAACTAAGGTGACACTGGCAGACTGGCTTCATTGGTACCCAATGAGAGACTGAAATCCAAACAATATTGTTCATTACATCCTATCATGCAGTGACTTCTAGTTACATTATAAACAATCAACTACTATTCTAGCAGCTCCCATGGGACAGAGGAATTAAGACAATGTGATGTTGACCATGGTCAAAAGCTGACCACTAGATGTCACCACTGTTACATATGTAAAGTATACAGTACAAGCAAGGCAGATCAGTACACTTTTTAGGTGCATCCTGGAGTTTGCTGCTATCCTAGTTTCCACATGAGATCTAGAGGTTGTGAATTACTTAATCCCATCTATGGCCCAATCTTGCAATTTGATGCATGTAAACTGACAGCAGTGTCCACAGGGAGCCCCATCACATCACAGGATCAGGGTCTATCAAGAGAAGAGTAGACATGTCAAGTCACTTACCCTTCAGTTTCTCTACATAATCAATCCTTTGAAAACCACAACCTACCTGTCTCTTCTCAGTAAAGATTCTAAAGCATTAAATAATATGATATAATCTCATTTATCCACTGTAAAAATGTATAACTTTTAAAAAATTGTGCTTCATAACCTTAACGAGGACCACAGATAATAGATACAAATAATTTATTGTAAAAACAAATAGGTTAAGATTGCAGAAAATCTGTTACATAGTGACTACATTTGTTTTGCCTTTCAACAAATAGATTAATAGATTCCAAGGCCAGAAGGGAGCATTGTGATCATCTAGTCTGCCCCCCTATGTAATGCATAGCATAGAACTTCCCCAAAAGACCTTCTAGAAAAACATCGTCTCATGATTTAAAAATTGCCAATGATGGAGAATCCACCATTCCTCACCCTTACTATTACAATTTTACTCATAATTTCCAGTCTGAATTTGTCAACCTTCAACTTCCATACGTTGTATATGTATATCTTTCCCTGCTAGACTGAAGAGCCCATTATCAAATATTTATGCCCCATGTAGGTGCTTATAGACTGCAATCAAGTCACCCTTAAGCTTCTATTCATTAAAATCAATAGATTGAGCTCCTTTTATCTATCATGATGAAGCACGTTTTCTCATCATTTAATCATTCTCGTGGCTCTTCTCTGAACCCTCTCCAATTTATCAACATCCTTCTTGAATTGTGGACACCAGAACTGGACACAATATTCCAGCAGTGGTCATAGTTGTAGTTAAGGTTAAGGAGAACTATTTAGGATTCTCCTTCAGGAATAATAATATGCATTTTAAAATGGATAAATATGATTATAGCATTACTTCACTCCTTGGAATGCTTATTCAAAAGGGATCTGACTATGTTTTAAAAGTGACTACTGATGTAGATATAAAGAAACTTAACTTTTAATTTCCTTCCTTTTAAAGCAGTGAGAGTGTGGAGTGCTAAGTAGCCTTAACTGTAATTTAATGCGGTTTTTGTAAATGTTTTAGCTGGTCTCAGGGCAGTGCCACATGGACAGACATATTAAACTGGCATTTATTGGCACCCTGTCTTGTCAGTCTACACAAGCAGGCCCAGGATTTGAATGGGCATAGCACGTGAATGACCTTCTCCCGCCACTCTGCCCAGAATGGCTCATCCTGGAGTGAAGCGTGTCAGAGGGACAGTGTAGGGAAGCTTACACAACCACTTCAATAGTCTGCACATTGTTCTTACTCAGCTACCTCCGCGGTGGCAAGAGATGCTGAATGGCCCTAATAATCATGCAGAGAAGGGCATTCAGCTCATGGCAGTTTTAAAATGTAAGACAAAGGAAAATTACATTCTAATTCTAAACTACTAATGTATTCATTCTCCGCTTAGCCTGGCTACTGGCTGCAGTCAGCTCATATCACTACAGCAGAGACAATTTTTGGTTTTTTTAAAAATATATTAGGGTTGGAAGAGACCTCAGGAGGTCATCTAGTCCAATCCCCTGCTCAAAGCAGGACCAACACCAACTAAAGCATCCCAGCCAGGGCTTTGTCACGCTGGGCCTTAAAAACCTCTAAGGCTGGAGATTCCACCACCTCCCTAGGTAACCCATTCCAGTGCTTCACCACCCTCCTAGTGAAATAGTGTTTCCTAATATCCAACCTAGACCTCCCCCATTGCAACTTGAGACCATTGCTTCTTGTTCTGTCATCTGGTACCACTGAGAACAGCTGAGCTCCATCCTCTTTGGAACCCCCCTTCAGGTAGTTGAAGGCTGCTATCAAATCCCCCCTCACTCTTCTCTTCTGCAGACTAAATAACTCCAGTTTCCTCAGCCTCTCCTCATAAGTCATGTGCCCCAGCCCCCGATCAGTTTCGTTGTCCTCCGCTGGAATCTCTCCAGTTTGTCCACATCCCTTCTGTAGTGGGGGGGACCAAAACTCGACGCAGTACTCCAGGTGTGGCCTCACCAGTGCCAAATAGAGGGGAATAATCACTTCCCTCGATCTTCTGGCAATGCTCCTACTAATGCAGCCCAATATGCCATTGGCCTTCTTGGCAATGAAGACACACTGCTGACTCAGATCCAGCTTCTCATTACATTAAAAAGTTTTAATTGAACTTTTGTGGTTGGATAGAATTAAAAAGCGAAAGCGCCTATTTTGAAAATATACCACTTAAGTACTTTCTGCAGCAGCATGTTTTCTTTTTTAGTTTAGTGAATGTATTACTTATGGAAGGGGCCAGTGTTGTAGACCAGTGTCCTCCATTTAGCTACAGTACTGGCAGAGGCATTTCAGGGCCTTCTTTTTTTATTGTATCTAATTATACTCTCTCTGTTTCCCTCAGCCCTGGCTCTAGCAAACAGTCAGGGAGCTGGTCTCAGGCCAGCAAAGCTCCCCGACACTGCTCCATCAATACTACTTTATTCCTGTTCTTTATGAACCGGTCAAGGGTGTGGGGAAGAAGGTAGCTCAGTCTCTGGGCCTATTCAACCCTTGGCCTCCTTGTTTAGGTTGAGCACATGGGAGCCAATACATATTAACGTGATATGGCTCACTGGGAGGACTTCATTACTGCAAGCTTCCCCACACAGCTCCACCAATATCCCAGTCATCCTACCGTGGATGACCCACTTCTGGTACGGATGGGTTATTCAGTCCCGGGCCTCCCTGCTTACACTGCAAATAAGGCCTGGGATGATGTGGCTGTCCACATGGAACTTGTGACTGCTTGTGTCACAACGTGAGTCACTCAGCCATGTGACTGCTTGTCACATGGCTGAGTGACACAAACAAAGAATAATCAAATGCAATGAACAGTACAAGGAATTAAAACATGTGGGGCTAGATAGAGCAGTGGCTCTCGACCAATCCACACTACAACCCCTTTCAGGAGTCTGATTTGTCTTGTCTACCCCCAAGTTTCACCTCACTTAAAATAACCACTTGCTTACAAAGTCAGACACAAAAATACAAAAGTGTCACAGCACGCTATTACTGAACAATTGCTGACTTTCTCATTTTTACCATATAATTATAAAATAAATCAATTGGAAAATAAATATTGTATTTACATTTCAGTATATTGTATATAGAGCAGTATAAACCAGACATGCCAAACCCGCGAAAAAAACACAGAAATCGGGCTTGATTTTGGCTTAATTGGCTTGTGAGGTGCTTGTTGGCTAGTTTTTGGCTTGTTGCTTGTTTGGCTTGTAGCTTTTTGCTTGTTGTAGCTTGTTGCTTTTTTTTTTTTTGGCTCCTGGCAAGCAGGGGCAAGGTGGGGGGAGAGAGTCAGAGGTGTACTGCAGGCCCACCACAGACCCAGACTGCACGCCGGGGGGATCTAGTCATATAGAGTGTTGGGGTTCTTAGGGATTGGCTTCTTTTGGCCTTGTTTTGGAATGGGATTAGCTTGATTTTTGGCTTATTGTGAAAGTCAGGGTGCTTATTTACCGTGTGAAAGTTGGCAATTGTGGTATAAACAAGTCACTGTACGAAATTTAACTTTGTACTGACTTCACAAATGCTTTTTATGTAGCCTCTTATAAAACTTAGGCAAATATCTAGATGAGTGGATGTACCCCCCGGAAGACCTCTGCATATCCCCAGGGGTACGTGTATCTCTGGTTGAGAACCACTGAGACAGAAGATGTCATTCTCTGAAGGAATTGAACTGTCCCTTGTCATAAGCACTAAATTCACTAATTTCTTTTCTTTTTTCTTTTTTTAAGAAATCATGTTACTGAAGAAAGCTGAAGGAACTCTCTACATTGTCTATTTGCCAGATCCTTAGCTGGTCTAAATTGGTGTAAGCCCATTAAGAGCAATAACAGTTGTAAGTGTGGCAGGTTATGCAGGATGGCCCACATTTTGCCTGAATCATGCTGCCTGTCCTGTTACACTGCAAAGGCATTGCAAACACACCCCAAAGAGAGTCCCCTCCAAGTGCCTGAGGGAAAAGCATGCTGAGCTGTTAGCCAGTAGACCTTGAGCTCCAATCTCATCTCTAGTGTATATATTTCTATGTGCCTCTCAGCTCTTATTACTGATCAAGGCCTCTTATCCCAACCCTAAAAGGCAGTCTAGGATTAGCTTCCTATTGCATAAACAATTTAATGAGCATTTGCATAAAGTCAGTCCAGACAGAGTTGAGAATAGACTAGTTTCTAATGTGGCAGACCCAAGACTTATCCACTCAGGATTTCAGGGCTGAATGTGCCATCTGGATAGAAACCCGGATTCCTGATCTTTGGTATTTTACTTCACCCTTGCAAAGTGTTGTGTAACCTATAAGTAACACATGTACCAAGTGTCCTCCAGTGGCTGATCCAGGGAGGGATTCATTGGTATTCCTTAAACTCAAGGGATCACAGTCTCTACTGGGGATATAGAATCATAGAAGATTAGAGACCTCAGGAGGTCATCTAGTCCAACCCCCTGCTCAGGGCCAGGGTTTAAATCCTGTTCTTGACCCATATGGGGATTCTTATGGTTGCATGTGATAGAATTTGTTCTTCCAGCTTTCTTTTTCAAAAGTGGTTTATTTAATTAAACATCCTTTAAAACTAGTTAAAAACATTATATTCTGTAAACTGTGCAGGGCATGCAACAAAATACACGTGTTCCACATTTCGGTTGTTCATCACACATTTGATTGCTGGTTTCATACACTGGCAGGTATGAAGACTGAGAAGTAGAATCAATGGGAATTTACACCAGCTGAGGAACTAACCCATGTTCTCTCATTCCATTATATTCATTCGTCAAAGTTTATAATTTAAAAAAAAAAATCTCAACTGTAGCAACATGGGCTGAATGCTCCTGGTAGCCAGGTTAAGAACGACATTTGGTACATTATTGATTTAAAACATTCGTTTGAACTGCAAGAAGAAAAAACATAATATACAGAATACCCTTCTTTGTGTAATAATAAGTTTGACCCTGGGAAAGAGCATGTGGTAATCCTTTGTTAACGAGGCTTCTCGGCAAATTTCACATTGTCAAGGATTGTGCTCCTGCTGATATTGATCAAATAACACACACCCTATAACAAAAATCGAAAAAAGACATTTCTTTCACATGTCTCCCTTTGGTGAGGAATCCCACATTAAATTGTGTTTTTGTCATGAGCAGGGCAAATAGGTTTTGTTGGCAGTCAGAGACACATGCATATGAACTCTGTAAATCAATCATTCCCACTAGGAGAGCTTAACAAGGGCATTAGTGAAAAACTCTCACCATCCCTGCATTGTGTTGGGGGAAAAACAATCACTAATCTCACAAGGCGTGCTCTAAAAACTGGTTTCATTCTGTCTTTTACACACAATGAGACATTTTTATAATGACATTTTTACTTAAAGCTATATTTTCTCATTTATCTTTGGCATGCAAGGTGGTTTTCAGCTGGGTAAGATGATTTTAGCTTAGAGATGGCTAATTCCAGTCTGCAAGGTGCTGTCCTTCTGAATGTCTGGTGCACCTGCAAACCTCTGGGGTAGGCATGATATTTTGTTTAATCAATCCAGCTCCAACCTGCCATGTTGAACAACAGCTATACAATGCAACTTCTCATAAATGATCTTGTCTGGTAGCCCAACAATGTAGTGGACTTGTTGAGCTGTAGATGGCATATTTGGTTAAATGCTCAGTTGCACGCGAGCGAAACACTTTGTAGAAGGGCAGGCAAAATGTAGCTGGCTCCATGCTACCTTTCTGCTCCCTCAACTCAGGAGCAGGCGATGTGATAAATGTCTCCCTGACTTTTGAATTGATCTGGTAGTACGAAAGGACATTAGCATAGATCCTGGATCTGAAGAAGAACGGTTAAGACAACTGGTCGTATTTTGTCAGAAGAAACGAAGACCCAGGGAAGAGGTTATGATTGCTACTTACAAAAGCATAAGGGGCGACAGCAGGGCGGAAAGGCCTAGATTCACAAAAGTAATTAGGCATCGCGATGCTCAGCACCCTGACGCCTAACTTTCAAGTGCCTAGAAAATCATAGGAACACACTGCAATTCACAAAGTCTGAGTTAGGTGCCCAGGCTCCCTATACAATGAATGGGGGGAGAGAGGCACATTAGACTGCAATTCACAAAAGCCAGCAGGCTAGGCAGGGAGTTGCCTAAGCTAGCCAATGGGAGATGCTGACAAGAGGAGTGTGTGCTAAGACCTTCCCCTCTCACAGAGATAGGCACCGAGGTCTGGGCTGCAGCAAGGTGCCTATCTCTGCTAGCGATTCTTAGCAGTGAGCCCTCGGTGGAGTTAGAAGCCTAAGGCATATTTTGCAAGAGGCCGGGAAGTGGGGAGAAAGAGAGTGGGAATGTTGCAGGGAAGAGGAGTGAGGGGGGCAGGTGTAGCATGAACCTGGGGTGAAGAGGTTGGGAGGTGAGAGAGGGTTGGAGCAAGCAGCCAATGAGCACAGGGCAGAGGAAGTTTGATCAAAACTGTAGGAAGTTCTCAGGATGTTTGAAGGTCCCTGCTTCTACAGTTGCTCCTACCAGCGGGAGACTCTGGCTGACTCCTTCCTGCTATTTCCCCCCCAAGGCCACATGCGGGTCAGGGGGAGAGGTGGCAGCTCCTGGGTTCTAGTGTCCCCAGAGGAAGAAATATTCTCTTCTGCACAGGTCTGGATGTTGGGCAGGGGAGAGGCCTGGCTTTGGCTGGGCCCCATTTGCCCCCCTTGTAATGCTAGTTCCTCCACAGTGGCTGGGGAGGAACAGAGTGAGGGTAGCGGGAAGTGAGATCAGGGAAAGGGACTGCAAATAGCTCCTGTACAAGGTCCCCCTGACCTCCTGAAGGTTGGACCTCTGTGGGGGACCTGGCTACTGCATGGGCACTTCTCAGCTTCTTCACACACATCCCCAACCCCTACATATACACAGTGTGGGCTGCTCTGTTTTACATTCACAGACTGACCCACTTTGTCCCATCCAACGAATGGCGAGTCACTGTGAGTGAAATGTAGCTGTGGTGTAATGCCAGTGGAGTTATCCCGGGGGCTGGTTTTGTGTACGTCCATTACCTCAGGGCCCTCAGCATCTGGAAGCATCAGCTTCACTGAAGTCACCGAAGGAACACCACCTTTCAGCCAAGCTAGTAGGAGCTGTGCTAAACTCGTTTCATCCAGAAGCCATTCTTTGTATATCTTAAAAGTGATCCCACTGATTGGACAGCCTTGAGCTGGCACTCCAGGAAGTGCTGCCCTTTAGCTAACCCATATAAGTAAAATAAATATTTGCCTAAGAATACATCATGCTGCCCAGCATCATGTAGTCATGTCCTGAAGACATCAGAATACTTACGCACACTGCACAGGGATTGCCGTGGGAACCTTAATTCCAACTTCCCCATCTTTTGTGGCTTTAAAATCTGAGCCCTAAGGCTGCATTAACATCGTTCCTTGCATCTAATCTTTATTTTTTTAATTTGGGGAGAGGTTCTATTGTCTTATATGGCTTTCCATTGAGCAGGTCAGCCTACTGAGGAATCAGCTCCTGGGACTTCTAGTATTAGCTACAGTATGCTGTATTGATATAAATCTGTTCTGATATCTATAATCTTGAACTAAAAACAAAGGCTGTAGACTGTAAATATCCAGCAAATACAGAAGGAATTGTTTAAAAGAACACTGCACCCATTTTGGCTCAGCACAGTTTTAACATTGCCTTAACAATTAGAATGAGAAAGTTGCAATGTAAACATGAAATATTTTGTTTGAATATTAAGGTAATAGGAATAGTAAAGTTATTTTAGTGCCATTAAACTAGTACAGAAACTAGCCTGAAAGGCAGTAAGGATCATCATGCGGTTAAGGCACAGAACCAAGAGTTAGGAGATCTGGAATCTGTGTCCAACTTTTCCACAAATTTCCTATGAGATCTTAGGCAAGTCACTTAACTTATTTGAACTTCCCTTTTTCCATATGTAAAATGAGGATAAGTATAGCTAGCTATCCCACAAGCCAATCTGAGGGTTAATCCATTAATGTTCATAAAGCACTTTGCACTTACATAGAATTTCCCATCTGAGGATTTCAGTGTTGTTATTACCTCTGACAACTGTCTCAGGGCATCGCTTATAGAAAGTTCAGTAACTTTTACAGAGGTACTAAGATAAAAGTATCTGTTGATAAAATCTTTCTGATTTGTACTCCAAAAGAATCTGGTTATTCAGAGTCTTTTGGACAACAGTTGGGCTTAATTCTGAACTGGGACCCTCTAGATTTACCTACTATACATTCCTTTTCCCATTCATTTAAACTGTTTCTCAACAATACTCCCTCCCTGGGAAAGACACTCAGCAGCCTGTGTGTCCAGTGACACCAGCTATATATGTGTCAGGGGCAGGCTGTGGTTTGATCACAGCTGCATGGAAAAGTCTCTCTCATGACTGCTTCTCTCTCTCATGAATTTTGGGTCTTTTCTGGTCTGCAGATCCAATCCATCAGACTTATATCAGAAAATTCACAGACAGTCTCCTTAGCTTTGATATAAAGTCCACTGAACAAAATGGAGCCCTTCAGTTGCCTTCAGTGGGTTTTGTATCAGGCTCTTCCCATTCATAAAAGGGCCGGTGCCAGTATAATAAGCCTTCTGTCAGAACCAGTGTAAGATCTACACATTAACACAATTGTTTAACATGTTGGTAACAATTAATGGTGAGGGCAGCTAAATTCTGAACTGAAAAATATCTGCCTTCTTAGAACAGAAATGACATTGTTTTTACTCCACTTCCTGTTGCCAAGTGTCTACAACACAAAACCCACCATTGACATTGTTGTTAGCATTCTGAGCTGCTTGAAGTGAGGTGGGCAACCGGATTTCCCTCTTTTTCCTAAAGGAGATCCCTGTGGAGCATTGTTGAGAGGTACCATAGGGGAACCTGTGCTGTTTGCTGTGATGTACCTCTTATGATTTAACAGAGGACTTCATTCTGCAATGTATTCATTCTGCAACCTGTCACCAGCAGAATGTTATCTTTTAAAAAACTGGATAATATAGAGGACAAACATATTTACAACTTTACCCATTAAAAGTGCAAGCCAAAATTAATTTTCAGCTAGCCTGGCACACTCAAATGCTGACTGTACATTTTTTTTAAAGACTCCCTGAGGCACTTCAGATGGGACATTAGATCTGTAAGCTTCACAAAGAGACTAAAGAAATATTATCTACACCTGTATCAACCAGACTTCACTCAAAACCCCGCTCTCCATTAAGGGTGTAACAATGAATACATGTATTGCCAGGTTTTCAAGAACAGGCTTTGGAAGAACTTGGAGGTTACAGCGATCACGTATCAAAATTCATCCAATCTCAGGACTCTGAGCAACTGACCCCTCCATCCTGACTTTAAACAGGACTGGTGCTGGAAACCTTATTCCTTTCATTATTTGTGATAGGCTATTATTTTGTCTTTTGTTTTTGCATTGTAGTACAGATCAGTGATTTCATTCTGCACCCATGACAAAAATGTGAGCCAGATTTTGACTGAAGGTCCCTTTTCATCACTCTGGCAACTCCAAGTGGGCTTAAAGCTACATTAAATGGGCAGCTAAGGATTTCTCTGCCATCCCTCAGATTTTTCCATTGGGGGGCCCAAGGTGAAGCTTTAGTTCCTGAAGGCTGCTATGGGAATACACTGGATTAGCACATAGACCAGCTGTTCTAGCCCTGGCCCTTTCATGACCCTCTCTCCATCTTTTGTGCTGCATTGCCTCTCTCAGATTATGCAAGAAGAGAGGATAGTGTAGATGCTTCCCACCACCCCAACCTCACCACTCCACAAGCCCTGTCAATTTTATGAATGCCTCTGTCTGTTTGTTCATGATAAGGTTCCACAGCTTTTTCAGATAGATTCATCTCATTTTCAGGTATTAGCATGGGAAACGTGCCAAATCGTCATGGAGTGAGTGATGTAAATGCAGCTCTCTCTTTCTGACCACATCATGAAAATTTGCATGACCAGTTTGACTCTCCGCCAGGCCGTTCCTGAATAACTAGTTTTTATGGGGACCTTCAATGATGTTTATAGTCACTCTCAAGCCACTCTTCCTTTCAGCTTTATGTGACAAATTCCACCTCTGCTGATTGAGAACCAAAATGGTCTTTGTGTGCTCTTTGTATGCCTGCTTCCTCTGTAAAGTCCAAAAAAGATAACCAGATGTGGTTCCGGGCTGGCTACAGGACTAATCGGGTTAATTCTATATCCTGTCTTATGCAAGTCAGCCTAGATGTAACTGGGTGTGCTGAGACAGGAGCTAACTCAACATCCTGTCACTCTAATACCCACCGTCTATATTAATCAGGACCTAATGGGAAGATGGGTAGTTGATAGAAGGTGTCAATTAGCTGAGAAAAACTACAGGTGAAAGGCTAATTGAAGAGGAAGCAACCTCAGCAGGTGGAATTATATAAATTGACAGGAAGTGCTGGAGAGGAGAGAGCCTGAAGAAAGGCAGAGGAAGGACGAACAAACAAATGAACACAGACAGACAGACAGACAGTCTGGCTGGCATTGTTCCTGTTCCTGTCCCTAAAAGAAAATGAGGAAGCTGGCTGTGGAATGTAGATACCTGTAAATAACCCTACAGGCTAGAACAAATATAGTAAAGTATGGTGTTGAGGAGGATGTGGTGTGGTTGTAGTCTGTGATTAAAACCTGAAAGAACTCTCAGGGCACTAGCCTATCATAATGGTTCCTCTGGCCTTAAAATCTATGCCGGACTAGTAATCTGATTGTCTCAGGTCAATAGTCAATGTTATCCATAGTTTCTGAATTGGATAATTAGATGTCCCAGTACGGACAGGCCGATCATACAAAGATCTCGCTTAGAAATGGGAACTATGCCCATTAATTCCACCCTTCACCTCCTTTCGGCTGCAATGCATACAATGAAGAATGGGAAGAAAAGAATGATAATTGCTCCCCCCTCCCTACAGCATGCTGTTTTATTTTTTGACCAGTCCTGGAGAGGTTGCTAGTACTCCCTGCAATGTGTTTATCAGCAAAGAATTAATTTAATATCTTTCAAATTCTGGTGTTTTTCACTTTGTTGTGAGAACTGAAGCCAGGGTACAATCCAGGAAGTTTCTCTTTTTTTTTGCTCTTCTGAAACATTACAGTATCATATAGCAGCCTCAACTGATATTAGTGCCCCATTGTGCATGCTATACATACACATCATAAGAGACAGAGAGAAGACAGTGGGAGAAAATATTTATTATAATCCCTATTATACAGATGAGGAACTGAGACAGAATGATATTGAATTGCCCAGGGTCACACAGGGATTCGCTGACAAACCTGGGAATTGAACCTAGCTCTCCTAGGTCCAGTGCCTTATTCATACAACCATCATTCCTCTCTCATAAGCTATTTATTTGTGATGCATTTATCTATTGTTAAAGAAAATGCCAGAAAGAATAGAAATCCTTCAGCTAGTGGCTCCAACACTTTTATAAACAGGATTTCAAGTTCCTGGAGATGTTTGATCAGTGTATCTGATTATTGCACTTCTAACAACTCTGCCCAGATCCTGCTCTGGGCTGTTGGGATACAGGTGCTTGGCCATGTCACAAAAGTCCACACAAATGGTGAGTTAAAAGAAATGGTCTTAAGCAGTCACGGAGAATAATTCTCTTTCCTCAGAGAATTATTCTCCATGACTGTTTCCACCTGTGAATGCTGCTAGCACATCACCTATTAGGAGCCATTTCCTAATATACATCAATTCACTGTCATGTTGTCAAACAATGTTCAACTTAAGCCTAGACCTGCCAGCTTTGAAAGCATATATACAAACAAAAACAGATGAGCAGACTGTTGCTCTATGTTGCTCTTCCTCCATCAGCTTATTTCTTCCATGCATCAGGATATTTTGATGATGACATAGATTATCAAGGTTGAAAAGCAGACATACAGTTGGATGTCATCCTCATACTGGTGACAATGAAGTCATCTCAAAATCTTTCCAAGCCATCTAATATGTATGTTGAAGAGGATAGGTGAAAGTATTGATCCTTGCAGGACTTCATGAGTGAGATGTCTTGATAAAGAGGAGCAGATGCCAATCCCATCATGACTTTCTCGCATCAATCTGAAAGGAATGAATGAATTCATGGAAATGGTGCTCTGTTTACTTTTAGTAGGCCTTGACTGCATAAATACCATATGGTTAATGGTACTGAAGGCTGTTGAGAGAACTAGCAATATAAGCATGGAGGTTTGTTTTCAATCCACACCAAAAGAAGACAATTTAAATCAGGGCTATCTCTGTGTTGTTTCCATGTCTAAAGCCCAATTAAGGAACCAGGGTATTAACATGGGGGCTGCTGGCATTTAGTAACCACTAAAACCTTTTAATAACCATACCCAGAAAAGTGTAATCAGTGACACCATCTCTGATTCTGTTGATTATATCAACAAAGTAAAGTAGAAGAATTCCAAGTCAATTAGTCAGCTTACTCTATGGAACAGTTTTGCTGGTCACGACTTGGAGACTTTGACTGCAGCTGAAAAGAAGGTTCTTTTTGCTTTTTTCACTTGACTAGCATATGTCTGCAGGTAGTAGGCCTTGAGCTCTTGTTGAACTAGAGTTAAGTGGGTGCTGCACCATAATAATTCCATCTGTCTGATTTCCCCATCATCTATCATAGCTCATTGATGAACCAGGATGATCAGGAGCAGGGGAGAAGCCATGGAGTTACCATTCCAGCAGCTGCTTGTACTATTCTAAAATATCATTGATATCTTGGTCTTGTAGCTGGACCTTTGTGTTTCTTATAGGGCCTTTTGGAGATTCACCTCTGTGCTTAAGCACTGGATTAATCGTCCCATCCACTCATGTCTGGGTGAGGAGTCCTGCCAGATTGTGAGCTTCTTCGATGATCAGATAATAGAATACATTGACTATATTGACCACTGAGCTTCCATAGCAAGGGCCTGAGACTCTGAGTTTGTGGTAGTGCATTATTGTTTTGGCTGCTAAGGTTAGTGAGATAGTTAACAAATGTCTGGCATTGTGTGTAGAACCCCTGATATTTTATTCCCTGGGAATGGGACAGAGTTGGTCTTTGCACAGCAGCTTTCACACTCACTATACTCAGAAACACTTTACAATAAGTTTGATACAGGTAGAGTGAAGCTCTGAATATCAGGCCTTTTAGCTAAATATAGATTTAGCTGCCTAAGTTCAGGCATCTCAGTTTGAAAATTTTGGCCTAAATTATTGACAGATGGCGACCATATTGACTATGTGATGATGAATATTTGGATCTTAATTGTGTGACGAGTCTATGAACTAGGAAAGGTGAAAGAAACTACAGAAGGCAGGAAGAAATTTGGTGGTCTTTCAGGCTTCTCTTTAGGGACAAATGTAAAACTAAACATGCATGGTTCAGTCAAAAACATGGGACCTTGCCTGTTTTTGAGAGGAGCTGACTGAGTCGCAAGGTAACAGAAACATTTCCAGTCTTACCACTTTGCACTGTTACCTTTTCAGATCCTGTAACTTGAGTAGGATCAGTACCGTGTTGAGATGCAGGGTGCATCAAGAATTAGTTCTGGTTATTCAGTAATTGGTGCCTTCCCTGTTAAGTCATTATTGAAACAATTCCACAGCCTCCTGCTAATTTGGCCCTGTACTTCTGGAGGTGTTAGCTGTCAGATGAAAAATATAACCAATGCCCTGGACAGTATAGTCACTAAAATTAGCATAGAGTCACTAGTTAGCATGGCTTAGAAGATCTTTTCTGTCCTGACAAAACCAGAAGCTCAGAAGCCATTATCTAACATGGCTAAAATTTCTGTATAATTTTAATAGGGTTCTTCTTCTCTTCTGGTGCTAAGCTGCTGGTGTAATATTACTGTCACAGGCAGATATGTGTTGCATTCCACTCCAGAAAATAATGATTTAGTTGCACTGCGCTGGTGGTGAAATAATCTGAATTCTACAGTATATGAGACCTACAGACATGATTCTCTTCTAACTTACATTCGTGTAAAGCAGCTGAGTTACACTAGTGTAAAACTGGATTACGTTTTTGTTCCGTGGACATATGGTGTTGAACGAAATGGGTTTCTGAATGATGAATTGAGCTACTAGGAGCTTCACAGTAAAAAGAAATTAGTAATAAATAATAAATAGGGCCTATGGTAGTGGTTTACTCAATTAGTTAATTGGTATGGGTGGATGGATGGATAGATAGATAGTGTGTATATACTGTCTGCAAAACACCTTACGCTCTGGTTATTTAGATAAAATTGGTTATATTAATGTAAGTGTAAGGGATTCCTACTAATAGGAAAATGGAATTGTTTTTTTTCCTCCTTCTGTGGCCAAGAATCCCAGAGCAAACACTAAAATATTTAATCTTGATTTACGAAAGGCTTTTGAATGTACAGAAAGGTGTTGGCCCATCTGCACAGCTTGTTTTGGAGGGAATACAAAATGGTTGTTTATTTAATTCATACCACATCTGTTTAACAAAACGGCTTAATGAATTCTGTTGTTCTTTGGTGTGAATAACATACATGCTGATGGCTTCTGAAACTTCTGACTGTACTTTCCCAACACCTTTATGTGTCATTTCCACTAGCATCCACGTAGTCTGTAAATAACCAATATATGTGTGACACTATCATGACCACAAACCACAATTGATGTTTTAAGCAATTTTATGATATTACAGAACCACTGTAATAACACCAGAGTTAGAGGTAAAATACATTTTTCAGCTGTATACCCTTAATTTGGGAAGTGAATTGTTCAAATATTTTAAAATTCAATGGACTAGCTGCCTAGTGGGATGTGTGTGTGTGTGTGTGCATGCAGCAACCTTAAAGGAAAGTCACACATACACTTTGTGCTGTCCCTGGCTTTTGTGGCAAGAGTGGGCAGATTTGGGCTGGACCAGAGTCATGCGAGTGTGGCGGTTCCTGGCCTCTGAAATAGCTCACCGCAATATAGGGGGCAGGGCAGAATGGAGGGGCCTTAAAGGGGCAGATCCCCACTCAAGTTGTCCCAGCTGGTGAAGGAATGGAGTGGCTAGTTGATTTATCACGTCTAGTCTAGACGCGATAAATTGATCCCCGAGCGCTCTCCCGTCGACTCCTGTACTCAACCGCCACGAGAGGAACAGGCGGCGTCAACGGGGGAGCGTCAGCAGTCGACTCACCGCCGTGAAGACACCGCGGTGAGTAGATCTAAGTACGTCGACTTCAGCTACGTTATTCACATAGCTGAAGTTGCGTAACTTAGCTCGATCCCCCCCGCACCAGTGTAGACCAGGCCTAAGCTTTGGTGCGCATTGGGAGTATGGGGTGTGGAAGGGGTTGATGCATTCATGACTATATGGATCTACCAACTGTTTCACCACAGGGAAAGGGGACCAGATGCAGTGGAAGCTACTCCAATGCCTTTCCCCCTATTCCCTCACATTCAGCTCCTAAGGAGAGTGTCATCACACAGATAGCTGCTCAGGCTGCATCTCATGACAGGATTCTGTCCTTCATAAAAAAGTAAAACCTTGGTCTTTTTTGTTGCACAGATTATGAATTTTTGGCCTTATCATTCCTCACGCCATATGGTCACAGTTCAGATCAGCAGAGGTGCTCAAGATGGTTTTCTGTTGGTATAAAAAAAATGGTGTAGGGGCTTCTGGGAGGGTGTTCTTTGTGAGAGTCCCATGGCTTTGGAATTCACTCCCCAGCCTCTTTAGTCTGAAATAGTTTAACTCTAAGGTCCATCAAGGCATTTGAAAATGGCAGAAAAAAGTTAGGCTACTTAAAAAATCCCCATCCTGCCATAAAATCCCCCAGTCTGACTGTCTGGGGTAGGGTTACATAAAATTGTACTGCTGCACTTAGGATATTTTATATGATATATTCCTTACGTTATGTCAAGTGTGTTTAGAGCCTACAGATAGGTTCCCTTTTTCAGCATTTGCAAATAAATTAAATAAAAAATATCCCACATTACAAAATCAACCAGTTATTCAGTACACCAAGATTTGGTTGTTCCTACATGGCACCATAGAACACAGTGCTGCTGTTAACAGGGCACGGTAACAGGACAACATAACATGTTACTGCTATTAGTCGCTCCAAGGACCTTTCTGGTGCTTTGATAACATTCTGTTATATTATGTCCCAACCCAAGAGCTCATTTTTAATAACTCAATATGGTGGGCCTGGTCAGCCACTTTTTTTGTGCCTGGTGTGGTTATTTACACTTGTGCAAAGGGAGGGCGAACCAGATATAAAACACTGCCATTCTGATTGGTTAGCATTTAAACCCATTGTGAAAACAATGACGCAAAATATAAGGCAGTGGAGTGTCAGGTCTGATTCATCCACTTTCCATGATTATTGGGCCCAACTCTCCTTTTTCTTATACTAGCAATAAAAGAGGAGAAATGGGTTCTTGAAACACAAATGGTTTTTTTCAAAACAATTGCCTTTGCTAAATCTGTTGATCTTTCCACGCTTCTTCTGTTGACTCTTCGGGTGTATATGCCAGCACCCCAGGCAATAAACAAAGTGATCCTAAATGCTTCACTTAACAGTTCAAACAGCTCTAGATCCCTTAGTTTGTCAGCAAACACTGATGATTTTTTTCAGAAGTATCATGGACACAAGTGGGAATTAGTAGAAGATCTTAATTTCTCAATCTTTATTTCTCAGTGTCGATGGACTTGCACTGGGATAAAATCAGTGTGAATGAGAGTTAGTCACCTTGTGTTTAGTATAAAATACTAACTACATTAATCATATACCCATTTGCTTGCACACTGATCCTTTTGACACAGCACGTCTAGAATTGATCTACTAATTCCCACATGTGTCCATGATACTTCTGAAAATAATCATCAGTGTTTGCTGAGAAACTAAGCTGTTTGAACTATTTAAGGGAAGGGTGTAGGATCACTTTGCTTGTTGCCTTCATATACACCCAGAGAGTCAACACAAGAAGGGTGGAAAGATCAGCAGATTCAGCGAAGACAATTGTTTTGAAAAACATTTGTGTTTCAGTCTATGTCCTCCTTAGGAGGGCAAGTTTTATTTGTAGGCTTAAACTGCAAATATAACTGCTGACTGTCAATACATTCAGGATTTGCTAGGGACATTAGAAATCAGGAAGGAATATAAAAAATACAATTGGGGTTGAGAGGGGCACACAGATGGAGATGTCAATGAGCACATGTCAAATAGTTTTGTTCCTTCCAATAAATGATGGCTACACGATTTTAATCTGGATGGATTTTCTCAGCCAGATTCTGACCTCAGTTACGTGGTGAGTGACTCCAGAGTAACTCCTCTGAAACCAGTGGGGCTATTCTATACTTTTCACATAACTGAGATTCGAATCCAGCTGAGTGAGTCCTCTAGTCACTGGGCTAAAGGTTATAAGGAGATCACCTCCTCCTTTTCTTGAAAAAGAAAAGTCACAGCTGTGACTCCCAAGTGGAGAGAGGTGCCTCTCTCTGGTCTGGATTTAGACACCTAACCACTTTGAGGGGTGGAGTTTAGGTCACAGCCCTCTAGGTGGTATTTCCTTTTGGTTAGTTTAGGTGGCTCCTTGCTGAGCATGCTGAGTTTTGTGAATCACATTCTTAAGTGCCTAACTCTGCCCAGGAATTGTATAGGGAGATTGGGCACCTAACTGAGGGTTATGACTTCCATTTGGCAGCTGGACACCTAAAAGGTAGGTGCTGCAACATGAAGCTGCAACATGAATCCTTCTTGTGATTCCCACCTATATTTTTTAATGGAAGCTGAGATTCTGATCTTATCCTATGACTTCAGAAACTTAGGCCCTAGGCACGGGTCAATGGCTAACCCAGCCCTGCCCAAAGGATAAAAGAAAAGTGAGTAACAGAGTAAAGATATTCCCTATTTAAGAAACAAACAAATATACACACATACACACCAATCCTCCTCCCACACACTTTCACTAAATGATCCCTCCTGTAACTTTACAACAATGGCAGGTGGGGCCAGCTTTACTGGAATGCTTCAGCATTGCAAAGCAGGCAAAGCATACCTCTGAATTTGATCTCTGAATAATTTTAATTTGTAGAAATGAGACATAGGATTAGTGCAACAAGTTATGAATGGAAGTAGTATTGCTTACTTGCTTGAACATTGTCTGCCTATATGGTGACATGTTTTCTGTGGAAAATCAGAGTTGAACTCTATCCTCTTGCCTGACCTCAATGATTGTGCACAGATTACAGACTAAGTAGAATGCTACTGCCAGGGTTCTTAGTCATACTAAACATTCTTCATAGCACATAGCTCCAGTTATGTTTTCTTCCATCCTAATGTGTAATAATGCCATTGCATTAATTTGGTCTGGCCTTTTCAGTGACCTTTCATTTCTACAGATTCATAGGTGATTGGATCAGACATGCCCATTCGTTCATCTAGTCTGCTCTCTATAACACACGCCATGGAATTTTATCTAGCTACACCTGTTATTTCTTATGCTCCATGCCATCCTTTGAGATCTCATGAGGCTTCCCTTTCTAAAAGGGAAGTCCACAGCTGTTGTCATCTTACATTCAGTGATTGTAGTTGCCATAATCATGGGTTTCAGAGCCTCTCCCCTACAGTAGCGCAGCCAGGTCCGGAGCGCAGGGGGAGCGGCGCTATAAAAGGCGCCTCCCCCTGTACTCACCCGGCGGCGCTCCGGGTCTTCGGCGGCACTTTGGCGGCTCACTCCGGGTCTTTGGTGGTACCCTGCGCCAAAATGCCGCCGAAGACCCGGAGCGCCGCCGGGTGAGTGCAAGAAGCGGCGCTTAAAAAGAAGCGGCGCCTTTTTTTAGTGCTGCTAAAAAAAGGCGCTGCTTCCGCCGCTTCTGCTCAAGGGGGAGTGGCCGCTCCCCCTGCTCACCCCGGCTACACTACTGCTCCCCTATTTTACTTGTGGTACAAACATTTTTTATCACTTTAATCTAAGCTTAGTGTGATGGTTTTCCATTTAGCGTATCCTGCAAACTGGGCTGTAATCTTACTATATTGTGACATGCTTTGGGATGTTGGCACGACAGACATTAATGAAGTGAACTACTGTATGTCACTAATGTTGTTGTCGAATGCATTTGACAACATTTGTTTCTGAAAACTCATGCTCAATAGCGTTAATATGTCATTCAAGCATTTTTGCATCTCCTTTGAAGCATTGATAATCTCCTGCTTCAACATAGGATTTAGTAAAAATTAAATATGGAGAGTTGAGAAAATTCTCAGACATATGTGCAGTGGTGAGTCAAAGCTTTTATGTTGTTAAAAGCCTTTACTTTTTCAAAATCTAATGTAAGCACAAATAAATCACCCTAATGATAAGGTATTTTTTGTTGCTATTGAGTTTTAGGAAGTGTTCCTTGCAAAATATACCTTGCGAAATTCCATCAAGCAACAATGTTTGTTATATCATCTCCACGGGCTTGATAATTGATTAAAAAAAACTGAAAAAGATTACTTAGGCAAACAAAACTCTGTTTTCTGAGTTCTTACCTTTCTCATTATATAGACGGATTTCCTTAACGGACTTTAAGGCATTAACCATTTCGTTCTTGTGAGTTCTATCTCATGGTCTCATCTTTCTGAATATTTTCACTCATCAGTCATTGGGCCCCACTTCAAAACCCAAACTTGGGGTGAGTACAGTGAGTTTTGCATATGCAAACACATAGGGCTGGATTCACAAAAGGACTTAGGTGCTTAACTGCCACTTTAGACACTTAAATCCCAGAGTCAGGCCCCACTGGGATTCACAAAAAAGCACTCTCCGCTACCCACAAACCCTGTGGTTGCCTAAAATCACTCAGGGCCTA
Organism: Chelydra serpentina; assembly: GCA_037349315.1. Taxonomy (NCBI): domain Eukaryota; kingdom Metazoa; phylum Chordata; order Testudines; family Chelydridae; genus Chelydra; species Chelydra serpentina. The sequence goes on along the minus strand of JBAIAC010000059.1, from coordinate 20,004,890 downwards.
AATTTTTGCATTTCTCTAGGTGCCTATGTTTCTGCACTGCAGTCCCACAGAAGGTGTCCAGGCACCTAAGCCTCAGAGCAATGCATGAACCTGGGGAAGATAGGTGTTAGGGCCCTGCCGGTGAGCTAGGCAGCCAATCTAGTAAGCGTGCTCAGAGCTCACCTACCAGCTCTGGCCCCACTAGACAAGCTTACACAAAATGGCAGGGTGCCAGGCCCACAGCCCTCATAACTTGTAGCTGACTGCTTAGGGTACTCAGCTGGGATGTGGGAGACCCTCAGTTCAAGCATCTCCTCTATCTGAGGGGGGAGGGATTTGAAGAGGGGTATGGCACCTCTTGGGTGAGTGCCCTAACCACTAGGCTAGATGGCGCCAGGAGTCCCTTATTATCTGATGGCGCCAAGAGTCCCTTATTATCTCCTATTGAAGCTGCTCCACTTTGGATCATAAATTTAAAAAAAAAACACTGAAGCAGAGGGACTGGCTCCTAGGTTTCCCACGGGAGTACTCTAAGCACCGGGCTACCGAGTCATTCTTATGCGCTCTCTCTCAGGCCCAGTGAGTCTTTCATTATTCATTCAACAGCAGAGACTAAGGGAGCGCTCCATCAGACTAATGGGTTTTTGGGGGGAGGGCTTGAACCAGGGGTCTCCCACATCACAGGTGAGTACCCTAACCATTTGCCTAAAAGTTAAAAGGGAGGTTCTCCTCCCCCCCACCTTTCCTGGCTTCTTGCTAAAACAGCATAGGCACCTAGTGCCAAGAAGGAGTTTACAACTGAGAAACCCAAGCAGAGGGAGATGCCTCCCTCCAGCCTGGATTTAGGTGTGTATCTCCAAAAGAGGGGTAGAACTTAGGCACATGTGTGCTAAGCCCTGCCCTTCTCTAGGAGAAGGGCAGGGCTTAGCACACAGGGCTTAGCACGCATCTCCCAATGGCTAGGTTAGGTGAGGAGTGGCCTAGTGTACTGGCTTTTGTGAATCCCATTCAGAGGCGGTTCTCTCTCCCTAGGTGACAAATGCTGGTGTTGTGAATCCCAGTGATTTTCTAGGCACCTAAAAGTTAGGCGAGGTGATGTTAAGCATCACCACGCCTATGTATCTTTGTGAATCTAGCCCACAATGTAAGGAAACTGCTGGTTCATTAATGAGTACCCGGGTGCTCTCTTTACCATGAGGTAGAGGGGAAAAAGGTTGAGCGACAGTTCTTCCTGAAGGTTCAGGTACCAAGATCATTATCTAGCTAGTAGAGGGCACTGTGATCCAGAACAACGTAGAAGGAGAAATGGGGGCTTAGGGCATTGAGAACTCGAACAAAGGGCTGGTGTGTGTGAGATCAGAAGGCCGGAGTCAGTAGGTGGGGATCTAGCTCCAGAAAGAAGCCCAGGAAGCAGGGTAGCATGGCTGGCCACCGACAGAGCCCCGAAGAACTGGGTTCAGGAGAAGGTGGCCTCTTCTGAGGTGGGGGAAGAAACCAGTTTAGAGCTGGGCTGAGGAGTGGTGAGTTGCCTAGTAGAGACATGTGTATGGTGGTGAGGCTGGAAGAAGCTCAGGGGAACCACCGAGGAGTGGGTGTGGTAGCTAGTTGTGCTAATTCTAGTGGAAAGAGCAGCCTGAGAAGTGAGCCAGCAGCAGCTGAGCAATACTAGGGAATGGGCTTGAGTGGCTGGAGGGGTTCATGTGGTCTAAAATTCACAGCAGCAGACCCCATCCAGCAGAAGAGGACATAGACAGCAAAGTGTTGGCACAAAGGCCCCAAAATGTGACCACAGGGAGAGTCCCAGAACACCAATGATGCAGTAAGAGCAGGCCTGTTACATCATGGGCTTAGGAGGACTCTATCCCCCTCTGAGAGAGCAGTAAAGAGGCAAGTTTGTTACCGAACCCAAGGAAGCCTCTGAGCTTGTGGTCCACAGAGCTAACCACCAAATATCCAAAAAGGATGGTGTATGTTTACAAACAGTAACACCCTGAGTTGGGCTCTGTTACAATCTCATTTGCTATCCAGTGCAGGTTCCTTTCATGTTTTCTGTCCATCGTATTTTGCCACTGCTTCAGTGATGACTAAGTTTTAGGTCTTGGATCTCTCTGAGTGGAGTTTGTTCATTCCATCAAACTACCAGTGTGCAGTGGCTTGGTAACTAGGATGACCAGATGTCCCAATTTTATAGGGACAGTTCCGATATTTGGGGCTTTGTGTTATATAGGCGCCTATTACCCCCCCACCCGCTGTCCTGATTTTTTCATGTTTGCTGTCTGGTCACCCTATTGGTAACAAATAGGCCCGTTTCACTTGTGATCTAAAATACATTTGAAACCTGGAGAAGAAACTGACTAGTGAATTAAACCATACCTACGGTCGCCCTCCCAACAAATCTTCTTCAGTGAACTTACTCCATTTCTTATAAAATACTCAGCAGGAAATGTCCTGTCTTACAATTAAATCCTGCTGTCCACAGAGTTGACAACTCTCTTGGGTACCATTGACGTTAACAGGAAATGTTCAGTGCTTTGCACGGTGGGGCACTAGAGCAGCAAAGCACATTCTGCCTGAACTTACCTGCGAAATTTGGCATCAAAATTTTGAAAACTCTTCTTTATACAACCTGTTCACAACTTGGAGCCCTTCTTCCATGAATAACGTTACTAGAACTTCTCAATTCTCATTAATCTATGAAAGGCTAATCTTTGTATCTTAAACTCAACATTTTCAGCAAGATTACGTAACACATTACCCCTAAATGCCCTTGATTGCTTCCTTTGTTACTTTTAGGGATGTGTGTCCAGACTTCTGATTTATTAAGGGGATTATATTACTGACATCATGTTTTCAACAGAGATGACAATGCTTGACAACTTTTTCAATACAGAGAATCCACCTTCTCTTTGGAGTAAGATCAGAACACACTTATTTAGGAATAGATTCTGGCTGATCCTTCCGTATGGGTACAAGAAGCTTCCCCTGCCCTTTGTACTCTGTAGACTGGCCTGTTACAATATCATTAGGCAGCGTAGTGCCTGCTCCCTTCTAGTACTCCACCATGGACCAGCTGTCCAAAACAGCAGGGAAGGTTGGAGAGAAGGCAAGGCTTCTGTCCCCTCAACATTGGCCACCGAGGTTGGCTGGGTATGGTGCATACTCATAGATTCGTAGAGTCCAAGGACAGAAGGGATCATTGTGATTATCTAGTCTGACCCCCTGTAAAACACTGGCCATAGAACTTCCCCCAAACAATTACTAGAGCATATCTTTTAGCAAAAACATCCAATTTTGATTTTAAAAATTGTCAGTGATGAAGAATCCACAAAAACACTTGGTAAACTGTTCCAATGGTTAATTACCCTCACTGTTAAAAATGTACACCTTATTCCAGTCTGAATTTGTCTGGTTTGAACTTTCAGCCATTGGCTCATGCTATACGTTTCTCTGCTAGACTGAAGAGCCCATTATCAAATATTCATTCCCCATGAATGTACTTATAGACTATAATCAAGTCACCCCTTAATCTTCTCTTCGTTAAACTAAATAGATTTAATTCCTTGAGGCTGACACTAAAAGACATGTTTTCTAATCCTTTAATCATTGTTGTGCTCTTCTCTGAACACTCTCTGAAGTCTCAATAGACTTCTTGAATTGTGGGCACCAGAACTGGGACACAGTATTCCAGAAGTGATCACACCAGTGCCAAACAGAGAGGTAAAATAACCCCTTCACTCCTACTCAAGATTCCTCTGTTTATGCATCCAAGGATCACATTAGTCCTTCTTGCCACACTGTCGCACTGGGAGCGCGTGTTCAGGTCATTATCCACCACATCTTTTTCAGAGTCACTTCCCAGGCTAGAGTTCCTCATCCTGTAAGTACGATTTGAATTCTTTGTTGCTAGTTATATACATTTACATTTAGCCGTATTAAAACACATACTGTTTGCTTGTGCCCAGCTTACCAAGCGATCTAGATCTCTCTGCATCAGTGACCTGCCCTCTTCATTACTTATCACTCCCTCAATTTTTGTGTCACCTGAAAATTTTATCAGTGATGATTTTGTTTTCTTCCAGGTCATTGATAAATATGTTAGAGTGTAGGGCCAAAACTCAACCCTGAGGGACTCCACTAAAAACACACCCTCTCGAAGATGATTCCCTGTTTACAGTTGCCTTTGGAGACCTATCAGTTGGCCATCTTTTAATCTATTTTCTGTGTGCCGTGTTAATTTCACATTGTGCTCGTTTTTTTAATCAAAATGTCATGCATTGCCAAGTCAAATGCCTTACAGATGTCTGAGTATATTACATCAACATCATTACCTTTATCAGCCAAACATATAATCGCATCAAAAAGAGCTATCAAGTTAGTTTGACAGGAGCTATTTTCCATCAACCCACATTGATTGGCATTAATGATATTACCCTCCTTTAATTCTTTATTAATCAAGTCATGTATCAGCTATTCCATTATCTTGCCAGGGATCGATGCCAGAGTGACAGGCCTAAAATTACCCAGCTCATGCTGCACCCACTCCAAGGACGGCTGAGCTACCACTACAACATGTGTGTCCCAGGGCCTGCCCCCTCAAAGGGGAATTCTGGCCCGCCGAGGTGCCCCTCCATGCCAACTCGGGTGTTCCTGAAATTGTCTAGGGCAGCAACTGCCCAGGTTAGGGAGGAAGGATGGTTTGTGGTTACAGTACTGGACCGGAATTTAGGAGATTTGTGCTTCAGTGCTCAGCTGTGACACTGATCACCTGTGCTACCTTGGAAGATATTTAGCACCTGATTTTTTAAAGATGCTGAGCATCCACAGCTCTCACTGACTTCAGCTGGCATTGGGAATGCTCAGTGCTTCTTACAATCCAGGCCCTCAACCTCTCTGTTCCTCAATTTCCCCCTCTGTAAAATGGAGATAATATGTCTTGTCTCTCACCCTTTATATTGTCTGTAAGCTGTTCAGGGAAAGGACGCACTTTCACTATGTGTATGTACAGCACCAAGCATGATAAGCCCCCAATGTGTTGGGGCTTCTAAGGGTACGTCTGCACTGCGATTAGATACCCAACACTGGCCCATACGAGATGACTCAGGCTCATGGGGCTCCGGCTGTGTGGTTGTGGAACTATGGTGTAGTTGTTCCAGCTCAGGGTGCAGCCCAAGCTCTAGGACCCTCCTGCCTCACAGGGTCCTAGAGCCCTGGCTCCAGCCTGAGCCCAAATGTCTACACTGTAATTAACCAGCCCCTCAGTCCAAGCCCCAAGACCTTGAGTCAGCTGGCACAGGCCAGCCATGGGTTTTTAATTGCAGTGTAGACAGACCCTTAGTGCTAGTGCAATACAGATAATAAATAATAATAAGTATCCGCATTGTACAAATTGTACAACTATCTCTATTCAAAGGCTTCCAGGTGGTCTTTTTCAAAGCCCATAAAAACAGTGGTCATAATCAAGAAAAGCTGAATTTACTTGTTTTGGTTTTGGTTTTAAACATTTGATTAAGGCAAAGTTACAATAAAATGTTAACATACATCATTCACTCGTTACTTATCCAGGATCAGGTTAATATTCAAGGAACCTGGCTAAATGTGTAATTCAGTTAATGATTCTGTTAATGATTTGGGATTTCAAACAGTGTTCACTATTTTTTTCTAAATAGTGGCCATTAACATTCCCAGGAGTAGCAGTGTTATCTCTGGAGTCTTGGCCAAATTCCACTTTGGGTAATTCCACTCTGCCTACTTAAATTTGCCCTGTACTTTCAGCTGCTGTAATTAAGGTATTTTTCTTTTCCTATCCTAAGCTATTGTCAGTGTTGTGTGTTCTCCAACAGTGGTTCTCCAACTGCCTTGCATTTCAGTGATGGGTATGCCGTTCCCTATTATTATGCTGCTTGCTAGGTAAAGAACACAGTATCAAGGCTGCAAAGCAGTTTACCTTGGAACCACCTCTTTTCTTTTGTTCATGTAACTATCCAAAAAGTTTCCGGTGGAGCAGATATTTTCCATGCTTAGCCTCAGCCAAATATGAATTTTCCTGCTGGAAAAAATTACCACACATTTTATCCAGCAATTCAGTGTGTATTTTTCATCTAACGTTGTTTGTCCTTGTGATCGATCCCTCTGCCATCTTTCTTTTCTAGCTCTTGTAAAGTGTCCTTATTTTAGGCAGGGAGATATTATGCTAAAGGGGGTCCAACAGATATTATTGTTGTAATAACTATAAGAAAACTGATACAAATCTATGTCAAGAAAGAAAGAGAACAGATGAACCTTGAAACTTGGCATGTAAATGGTGCCCATTTGGTGTTACATCTGCTGTCTACTTTGTATAATATTATCACCTGGATCACCTGGATTGATCGGACTTCAGCTGTCGTTAAGACTGCGCCGATCACAACACGTCTGCCATTCTTCTCGCACTCTTGCCTTTCTTCTCCACGTTCGTCCGAAACGTTTAACGATGTCATCTTCCCATCTTCTTGGAGGCCGACCGGGGGGTCTTTTCTGTTCTCGCGGGTACCACTCAGCAATGATTGCGGTCCACCTGTTATCCGTGAGCCGTGCTGTGTGGCCCGCCCATCGCATCTTGTTATGTCTGCTTTCCACGACAATATCTTTCACACCGCTGCGTTCTCTGATGATTTCATTTGGTATACGATCCAGAAGGGAGATTCCCAACATAGCTCGTTCCATTGCCCTTTCAGCTACCAACAGCCGTTGCTCTTCTCTCTTCGTCAGTGCCCACGTTTCACTGCCATACAGCATGGCTGGCAGCACTGCTGAATTGAAAATATTTTTACGTGTGGTCTTGTCAATTTTTCCTTTGAGGAAATGTGAATCAAAATCACGTCTGAGCATGCTCAACGGACATTGGCTGAATTATTTGTTTTTAGCAAAATTTAAGGAAGTTCCGTCCTGTTTGTGACATCGCGGTGCACGTCCGCATTGCCCAACCCAAATGTTCTAGCTGTAAATGAAGGAATCCCCAGGGGTTAGAACACTATGTTGGGACTGCGGAGATGGGGGGTTGATTTCCTGCTCTACCATAAGGACTCTGTGTGATCTTTGGTAAGTCATTTACGATATGTCCATACAAGCAGCCACAGCTGCGCCATAGTAATAGAGACAGTTGTTACAGCAATGGAAGGATTTTTATTATCACTGTAGTAAATCCATCCTCTTGAGAGGTGGTAGCTACTTTAATAGATGAATTCTTCCATTGACCTAGTGGTGTCTAGATGGGGTTTAGGTCAGCTTAACTATGTCTCTCAGGGGTGTGAATTTTTCACAGCCTTGAGCAAAGTAGCTAGGTGATCAAAGTTTTAAGTGTAGACCAGGCCTTAGTATCTCTGTGCCTTCATTCCCCAACTTTAAAATTGAGATAATAGTTCTTCCCTACTTCCTAGGGGTGTTGTGAGTATAAATAAATTAAAGATTGTGAGGTGCTTAAATACCTTGGTAATGGGAGCCACATAAATACCTAAACAGACCATGCATGATGGAAGTTATCTCATTGAACTACTCATAGCTAACATCTCAAAGAAAATCTTGTCTTAACTTCAGGGAGAAATTTGTAGGTCTAGGGTTGCCAACCCTCCCAGATTGGCTGGGAGTCTCCTGGAATCAGCCTCCATCTCCCGGTGGCTATTGAAAGCAATCTGAGAGATTTTAATAGGCCATTAAAAGTCCAGTCAGCGGCAGAGCAGGGCTAAGGCAGGCTCCCTACCTGCCCTGGCTCTGTGCGGCTCCCAGAAGTGACCAGCATGTCCCTCTGGCTCCTAGGCACAGGACCGCCAGGTGGCGTTGCATGCTGCCCCTGCTTGCAGACACCACCCCCACAACTTTCACTGGCCGTGGTTCCCAGCCAATGGGAGTTGCGGAGTCAGTGCTTGGAGAACCAAACTCCCTCCCAGAGCCCACACCCTGCACCCCCTCCTGCACCCCAATCCCTGCCCCAGCCCTGAGCCCCTCCAGCACCCAAGCTCCCTCCCAGAGTCTGCACCCCCACACCTCCTCCTGCACCCCAAACCCCTGCCCCAGGCTCAGCCTGGAGCCCCCTCTCACACTCCAAACCCTGGGCCCCACCCCCCCAATCCAGAGCCAGCACCCTCTCCCACACCCCAACCCCCCGCCCCAGCCTGGTGAAAGTGAGTGAGGGTAGGGGAGAGCAAGCAACAGAAGGAGGAGGGAATGGAGTGAACGGGGGGCAGAACCTCAGAGAAGGGGCAGGACAGGGGTGGGGACTTGGGAAAGGGGGTGGGGTGCAAGGGTGTTTGGATTTGTGCAATTAGACAGTTGGCAACCCTATGTGGGTCCCATACAGTCAGGGACTGTCCTCCGTGTTTGGTGTGCCCTGAAAACTCTGTTTTTCATTTAAATTCACATGAAGGCCCCTCTCCTCCAAACAGTTATGCATGGGCTTTACTTTCTTCTGTGAACAGTCCCATTGGACTCAATGAGATTATTTGGGGTAATAAGAATGTACCTAGGGGTACGTCTACACAGCAGCAAAAAACCCACAGCAGCAAGTCCCAGAGCTCAGTTCAACTGACTCAAACTCACGCAAGGCTAAAAATAGCGGTGTTGACATTTGGGCTCAGACTGGAAAACCCCAGTGAGGAGTAGGTGGGGTCTCAGAGCCAGGCTCCAGCCCAAGCTTGAATGTCTACACTGATATTTTTTAGCCCCACAAGTGTGACCCCCATGAGTCCAAATCATTTGACCCAGGCTCTGATACTCTCTGCTGTGGGTTGTGTTGTTTTTTTCTGTGTAGACATACCCTTGGTGGTTACCTAATCATGGGGTCAAAAGGGTTGTTTACACAGAAATTTGCACCAGTTTAGTTAAATTGATACAAATCCCTGTGTGAGTACTTTCCTTTAGGTTTAAGAGTGGCTTATTTTGGTTTAGTTTAAACCTGTTCCAAATTGATTTAAGCTAAACCAAAATAAGCCTGGTTTAAATCAAAATAAGAGTGTCCACATAGACTTCTGTACCAGTTTAACTAAACAGTTTAAAAATCTCACCTTTAGGCTATGTCTACATTGTAAAAAAAAAGATGTGTAGGGTTCCTACCAGTAGGGCTGTCGACAGGGTGGTGGGGAGGCGGTGTAAAAGGGACAGATGCCCTGGGGCCCAGTGATTTAAAAGGGCCTGTGGCTCCTGGTTGCTGCAGCTGCTACTATGGCAGCGGCCAGAGCCCTGGGCCCTTTTAAATCGCCGCTGGAGCCCTGGGGGCAACGCGGGCCAGGCAGCGTGGATGGGCCGGCTGGTGGAGGCTGACCCCCAAGCCCTGCCCCTTCCGCCCGAGGCCCTGCCCCTTCCAGGGGCCCGAAGCTGGGCCCCATACCGGTAAGTCATCTGTGCTACTTTCACCCTGCTCAAGATACATAACTCAAGATTACTATCTCAATTTACAGTCCTAGTGGGGATAAGACACAGGTAGTTTTTACCTCAATATAGCTACTTGAGGTCATTTCTTCACCCCCTATCTGGGGTTTACCTCAGCTAGCTGATTTGAGGTTAAAACTACCTGGGCTTTGTCTCCAATAAGATTTGACATTGAATTAGGAATCTTGATGTAAAAACAGACCTTTTACAGCCATGAAGGCATCTCCTTCGTTACACTGGTGCAGCTCTGCATGTAGAGAAGGCCCAACTTTCCATTCTTTCAGTGGCCACAATATCACCATCAGAAACTAAACTGTTGTTCTGCTGCCCAACTATCCCAACTAGGGTGACCAGATGTTCTGATTTTATAGGGACAGTCCCAATTTTGGGGTCTTTTTCTTATATAGGCTCCTATTACCCTCCACCCCCGTCCCGATTTTTCACACTTGCTGTCTGGTCACCCTAATCCCAACCTTGCAGAAAAGTCCCTCCGGTAAAGCAATATCATCAGCCAGAAGTGTTAATTCATTCACCCTCATCATTTCAATGAGATGGATGCACTTCTTCAGTCTTTATCCCATTCTCCTCAGTGAGGTGTCAAATTATAAAAAAAAAGTTGGGATCCTTTAAAGGCTATTTTTAAAAATATGAGTAATTTCTTCTGCCCCGGGCCTCTTGTATTTAAAAACCCAAGATAATCAAATACAAAAAAGGGTTGGCACAGTTAAAAAAAAGTTGGAAAATGAAAAATTCCTACAGAAACATTGTCTTAGGATGCATGTATCCTGCATATTTAATTTTCGTGGTAAATATTTTTTATAACTTAAACAGAAATATATTAAGCTGCTACATATTTAACAAGGAAAACAGAAATAGAAAATCTTATGTATTTGCAAAATAACGAGGCTAATGTTAGTATAGAAAGGTGACCTTTGCCATTTTCTCACTGTTAAAATATACATTTTAAATGCATCACCTTAATGGTAATTTAACATATGCATTTGCAGTTAAAGCATAGGTTTTGTTACACAAAGAACTTCTGAATCCTTCATGAAGAAAGGTACTGTTATAAATGCAATGTATTATTATCGCTGTTAATATGTTAACAAGAACAGTTTTAAAGGAGGTGAACTATTTGTTCAATCAATATTGCTTTAACCACAATCAATATCTACGTACAATATTAATGGGTTTAAATCCAATCCATAACAATGTCGAAGTCCAACTGAATTCCATTTATAATGCATTAACACCAGGAAAAGAGAGATATTTTTGGAAGTGTATTTTGCCCAATTTGGCAAGTGATGTTCCTATACAAGGCCCTTTTTTGTAGCATACAACTCACTCGCTCTCAGAGATGCACACCATTTTGAATGCTAATAGAGCACCACATTTATTTATTTTTTATTTATTTATGACAAAATATAATCAAATAATGTTCCTGGAATACATGGTAAAAAATACTTGTTTTATGCCATGATGCTATGATAGTCTATGGCCCTCAAAGGCATTTCTACAATTTAGAAACACGAAGGCTGGAATAAAATTTCCTGAATCTACCATACACGGTTAATTTTTCAATTTGCTGCAGGTAAAAAGAAGTAAAATGTTTAATTTCCAGGTTTGACTGAATACTTGCAATGCCATGAATTCACATTCAGATCAGAAATATGGAGTGGAAAATGTTTGGGACCATGCCTAGATTAATAATGAAAACTCCTTAGTTTGTCAGCACTACCATCTTTATGATATTTTTCCCATAAAAAGAGAAGCAATTCTCTATCAGCCAATCCCCTCTTGTGTGCTGTTTATTTAAGAGTCATGGTGGATTGGACTTAAACAAATATTCCCAGTGGCTTTATAACAAGTTTTCCTCTAAGTCTTGTTCACTTCATTGTGTCTAATGCCAAAAGTATTAAGGAAATTCTAGCAATAAAATTCCTTTCTCCCCACATTCACTGCCAAGTGATTTGCAATTATAACTGATAACTAGGGCTGTTATTTTGTTACTGCATTTTTTCAAGGAAAAGCCATAAGTTGGTCCTAGTGAAAAGGGCAAAACCACTGAAATATAGTTTTTAAAAAGTCAAAGGCATTGCTTTGAACTCAAGTAACCTTTATCATCTCAGTTTTCTGCAACTAGCTAGGACTGTGTTTATGCTGTGATAATTGCATTGAATACGGTAACTGACATACGAGAAACAGATTTAGGAAAACCATCTTTTAGGCCCTGATTCAGGACAGGATGTAAGCATGTGCTTAAGTCCATAGCTGTTCAGGAAATCACTTAAGCATCTGCTTAACTTTAAGCATGCTCCTCCCTGCTGTAAGTAAGCAACCTCAGAGCTGCTCTAACTTTATCTCTAATGCAGTAGCCCCCAAGGAAGCAACTCCCCACTGGACACATTCCTATCACATCCCCAACACTGGGAAGATCTACACTCCCTAGGGAATCCCCTAATGCCAGTGGCATTCTCCAGGGGCCATCCACTGGGTCCATTTATACCTCTGCAATGGCACAGAGCTGGACTGAAAAAATCACCTTCCTTGCCCTCAATCTGTAACTCCGCCATGGGTGTTAAAATTTAGCCCTCAACCAAAATAAGGGGGGGAATATATTTTTTAAAATGTGGAGCTTTAGACTGGGTTTATTATGGTTGTCTCTGCTTGCAATAGGCATCATCTTGAGTTACTATACATAGAGCAATAAAGGTCCCATTTACACATATTCTGCTTCTGTGACTGAGACCAGGCCTCGCCTCCCTCCACTAAAAAAAGAAAAGTTTCCAGTGTGCTTGAACCAGATCCCGGGATCAAACAAACCAAACTTTGGAATGTTCAGCTTCTGGATCCAAATTTACATGTTGGACACATCTCAATTTCATACACCAAAAGAGAGAAAATAAAATCTGATGGCTCCTTTGTTGAAAAACTGCAAAAAGCATGAATGAATGGTATTCCCCCACGCTCTAATATTGCCATTTTCATATCCTGTGTATGGTGGGTATGTGATGCATCTGCAGAAGCAGCACATGACCTCACATTCCAGAGAAATATGTGATACGCACTAGGCAGCGTGAGAAACATCATAGTCTCCAAGTCGATACCACGTCTAGAGCTGGAAGGGTTAAAGGACCATAAAGTGGCTATTGACAAACTGTAAAGATTCAGAGATGTTGCAATCAGTCCAGCGAGAACAGAGATCTGTTAATTTGTGGTTTCATGGTTTGTATACCAAAGGGAAGGTCAAAACTTTTCTTGTTATAGGTGGTTGGGGTTGGCGCAGAATCTGATCAAGCTGATCTCACCCTTGGGAAAATTCTTAATAATTTCCTGCTAACATTTCAAGAAATCAAAGACTTTCCATGACACTACTTCCTTCTGGCATATCACGCATATAATACGACACATACTGTACTGTGTGGGGATAAACTCTATGGGTATAAGCTTAATATCTGTGACAAACTATCTGTTCTATTTGAATCCCAACTGTCTCCTGCATGTTCAGTTAGTTATACAGCTCAGTCTTACATAGCTCCCTGAAAGTGGCGGTTCGCTATGTTAGCAACATCTAAAATCAGAATGGCCACCACAGTATGGAAAGGCTTGAGAAGTTGCATAGATCTGTCTTGAGAGAGAAACTCACCTACAGCAATGAAAATAGCTAGGAGAAATACACCGAAAGATGGTGCCCTCCATACTCTGCAGCAGCAGCCAATATATAACAAGATCTTGTTCACACTCTGGTTGACCAAAAGCTTTTATTTTTCTTTTCTTCTCCCTCCCCACAATCCTCTGTGATCATTACGCTGTTCTGATATGTACTTGCATTCTTACTATATGTTCTGCACAGTTCAGTTCCACGCAAATATGGATTTAATCTCAGTCCATGATCAAATACAAGCCTACATACATTCTACGTTGCTTGAGATGTCTTGCACAAATGTATGTTTTCATATGATCAGGGCTGGCCACAGATCTTGTGACACTCTATATTTGTTGGGTCCCAGCTCCATACTCACGTACCACTGGGTTCTTCCCAGTACATAGGCCAGGAATCCAAGGAGTAGAGCTGAAGAATAACTCTTCCATATGGGGAGCATGGGAGGGCAGTTAGGAAATTTAATCTCTGCCATAGCCCAGTGGTACCAGAAACAGGTGGACATAGCCGGCTCTAGGTACAATCAGACTAAGTAATTGCTCAGGGGCCTAAGCAGCTCAAGGTGGTCATCTATTCACTTTTTAGTATAAGAAGTTGCCTGTTTTAGTATTGCAGGGGGTGGGATATTCCTGCTTAGGGCCCCAATGGGCTAGCACTGGCTCTGCCATTGGAGTTACAGCTAGGGAACTGAAAAGGAGACTGTCTGGTAGGCTGACTTTTATCTGCAGTGCAGTATCCCTGGAGGTGCTTGGCATTATATGGCTCTATGGCAGTGGTTCTTAACCTGGGTTCGATCGAACACCGGGGGTTCGGTGAGTCAGTCTCGTGGGTTCGGCGGAAGTCAAGACACACATCCGATTCATATGATTCGTGATGACACGCCCCGCTCGTCCATCATTGGCTGCAGGTGATAACGCCACATCGCTAGGCGGCCTATCTGTGCTGCAGGGAATTTGGTGCGCCCAGTAGTCGAATTGTAACTGTCGTGATGGTACGTCGTGTGATTTCTTTCTTAATATTTTAATCCCTTCATACTAACTATGTCAAGCAAAAAAAGAAAGTGGTTGGACGAATATGTACAATATGGATTCACATGTATAACGGAACGTGATGGGAGTCAGCAATGCCTGATTTGCAATGCCAAGTTGAGCAATTCTAGTCTAGCACCGGCAAAACTAAGAGAACACTTCCTTAAGCTGCATGGAAATCACAAGAATACAACGCTCGCTGAATTCAAGGTGAAGAGAGCTAGATTCGATAAAAAGGCTACTCTGCCTGTTCTCGGCTTTGTACCCATCAACAAACCGATCCTCACAGCATCGTACGAAGTTGCTTACCTGATCGCAAAGCAGGGCAAACCACACACAATTGCTGAAACACTCATAAAACCAGCTGTGCTAACGATGGCGAATATCATGCTGGGAAAAGCGGCTGAAGTTAAGTTATCCCAAATTCCTCTTTCAAATGACACCATCAGCGACAGAATAGAGGACATGGGCAAAGACATCTTGGCTCAAGTAGTTGCAGATCTGATTTCAAGCCCGGCAAAATTCAGCCTTCAACTCGACGAGAGCACAGACGTTTCCAATCTAAGCCAGCTTGCAGTATTCGTGCGCTATGTGAAAGACGACGTGATAAAGGAAGATTTTTTATTTTGTAAGCCTCTTACAACAACAACTAAGGCAGCCGCTGTGAAGAAACTTGTGGATGACTTCTTCAAAGACAACAATCTTTCGTGGGATATGGTTTCTGCAGTTTGTTCGGACGGAGCTCCAGCCATGCTGGGAAGAAAGTCTGGTTTTGGTGCGCTAGTGAAAGCCGATGCACCACACATCATTGTTACGCATTGTATTCTGCACAGGCATGCGTTGGCAACAAAAACCTTGCCTTTAAAACTGGCAGAAGTATTAAAAATTGTAGTGGAATGCGTGAACTATGTGCGAAATAGTGCTCTGAGGCACCGCATCTTCAGGGAGCTGTGTAAAGAAATGGGATCTGAATTCGAGGTACTTCTGTACCATTCTAACGTTCGGTGGTTATCCCGGGGACAGGTGCTGAATCGTGTTTTTGCCGTGCGTGTGGAATTAGCCCTATTTTTGCAAGAGCACCAACATTGTCATGCAGATTGCTTCAAAAATTCTGAGTTCATTCTCATTTTAGCGTACATGGCTGATATCTTCGCAGCTCTCAATAATCTCAATCAACAGATGCAGGGCGGTGGAGTCAACATCATCGAAGCGGAAGAAAACCTGAAGGCTTTTCAAAAAAAGCTACCGTTATGGAAACGACGAATAGAGAACGATAACTTTGCAAACTTTCCCCTGCTAGACGACTGTGTAAGTAAGATCGAAGATGTATCTGGAATCGGAGACATTTCTGTACCCGCGGAACTGAAGCAAGCAATTGCCATGCACTTAGATTCGCTTGCAAAGTCTCTCGACGGATACTTTCCTACAAGAGAGTCATATCCAGCATGGGTGAGACAGCCGTTCACGTTTAGTGTTGAGACAACAGATGTCAATGATGAATACCTTGATGAAATCATTGAAATTCAGCAAAGCCAGGTTCAACAGCAACTCTTCAGGACAACAGCGCTCTCAACGTTTTGGTGTCAACAAATGGTAAAGTACCCTGTTATTGCTAAGAAAGCTCTGGAGATTTTCATACCGTTTGTTACAACATATCTTTGCGAGCAATCCTTTTCGAGGATGCTGGACATAAAAACGAAGAAAAGGAACAGACTTTGTTGCGAAAATGACATGAGAGTGGCACTTGCCAAGGTAAAGCCGCGCATTTCTGAACTGGTCTCTGAAAGGCAACAGCAGAAGTCGCACTGATTTGCAGTAAATATTCATTATTATGGTTTTGTTTTTGTGTGAAAATCATGTTTCAATATTTTGATGGTTTTGTTCTTTGTTCTTAATGGTCTTATTCATTTTGTGCACCTATATATAAAAATATACCTAAGTATAAATATATACCTATGTTTTGAAGTTGAATAAATCATATTTTATTTTTCAAATTAAGAAGGGTTCGGTGAATGCGCATATGAAACTGGTGGGGTTCAGTACCTCCAACAAGGTTAAGAACCACTGCTCTATGGGCTATAAAGGTCTACTACTAACCTTCTCTACTGTATAAGACATATGCAGATGTCTGTACTGAATAGTATTATATGGCCATATAAGCTATATAGACCTAATACTAGCTTACTGTACTACTACTGTATAGGACATATGCAGATTAAGTTAAATATTAAACAACTTTCAGGAATATAGTCACAACTCAGTTTGTGGGGTGGGGGCTTGGGATTTAATTAGAATTAGCTTGTTGTGACAAATCATTTAAAGATACGTGACAGCTCTGCCAACAGACTTGATTTACATGTATGTTACAAACCCTTTCTCACCCTCTCTACGTGTACATTAGTCCATCATGTGACAAATAAAGCTTTCATAGGCCTCTTACACTGAAGGACTGTGTCAAGGGTAAGCCCCAAATTTGACTTCCCCTTGTTTATATTTCAATGCCTTGGGTGTGCTCATGTGTTGCTGGAATACAGACTCTAACTGTTTCAAAACTGAAAAAGGGTTAGCATAAAAACAGTACTTAAAAGGCACGATTAAGGAAATTTTCCATAACTTTTCAAAACAGACGTCAACTACGTTGTCAGTAAATGCCAAGTTAAATATTACTTCTGATCTCTGATGGCAGTCACTGATTCCTTCCTGACATGCACACCTGCCTTTTTCCAGCAGCACCATTTTCACATCTAGCCTTGTGCCTGGGTGGCATTACTAGGACTAAGCTAGAACCAACAAACTTCTGAGAGGCATAACATTGCACTGGTAGAAAATGGCTTCAGCTCTCTGGGTCAAATGATCAAGTTGATGACATAGGGCCAGATCCAAAGGCCACTGAAGTCAATGGAAAGATTTTAAGAGGCTTTGGGTCAAGCCCATCATTTTCAATTCCTTAGCTTTGGCATCTCTGTGTTGCCATCTCTATGTCTAGCTTAATCATAAAAGGAAAAGAGCCCTTGGAAGGCTGCTGGTATTTATAACTCACCAACCCAAGGTCCCAAATGCAGTGGGAGCAAAATGTAGGGCCAAATTGTGGGCGAACACAGGGAGGACTCTACAGTAGATCAGAGAAGCATCTTCAAAGGTGTGGCAGGGCTGAGCTAGGCGAGGGCCAGTTTATTCATCACTACGTATCCAGGCCTAAACACCTCTGTACTCCCTCAGCTGCTACTACCATCCACTGAATGCAGTAGAGACAGCCATCTTGATTAAATGAAACAGTTTGTGGAGAATGTTCCTATAACATAAATAAAACAGACAGTATACATTCTAAACTTCTTTATTCTCTCAACACACATCTATACTCAACTGTTATTAGCCTATTTAATATGGTACCTCTTATTAAAAACAAAGTATAATAGCACCTTATTTGGAAATCTTTCATGGTGCTTACATTTGACTTAGTGGGAAATATTAATTTGTTTTTCCCCATTATACTCATAATTCTTAGAATATTTTTGTATCCACTGTTGCTAGAACACTGAGGATCCCTTGATGCAACCCCAATACTGCACATTACGCTATTCTTCATTTTTAAATGCATCTTTTAATGATAAATTCAATAAATTGTTTTAAAAGTGCAGCTCCTACCTGTTTAGTCCAGTTAATATAATAGGAGATATGCCAATCTCCTAGAACTGGAAGGACCTTGCAAGGACCAAGTACTGTCCTCTGACAGATTTTTGCTCCAGATCCTTAAGTGGCCCCCTCAAGGATTGAACTCACAACCCTGGGTTTAGCAGGCTAATGCTCAAACCATTGAGCTATCCCTCCCCCTAGTTATTAACTGTCTTCATTTTGCCCTATCTTTAATTACCACCCTTGGCCAACTGCCATTAAATTAGGACAGTGGGGATGGAGAGAAAGCCAAGAGGTACATGCAACCCAGGAAAACTAAACAATTGTCTTTGGATTAGGTCTTATCAACTCTGAAAAATATTGCATTTAATATTAAATTGATGGAAGCAGAGGACAGTGTGTGTCTAGTCTTTTCAAACCAGCCATCCTCATGGGTAATAGGCTATACTGCACATCCATACTTCTGCCTACAATATTTTCCATGTTCTTCCCTTTTTGTAGCTTTGATAAACATGGCCAGTGGGTCTGTGAATAGCATGAATCCACTTGACACACTTTGCCTTCAGGGGAAAGAGTAGGCTGCAGACAAGCTGGAGAGGTGTCCTGGCTTCAGGTTCAGTGAGGTAATCTACCTCTGATTTGGACCTCTGTATAAAGCCTGTTTATGCAGTGGCTAACAATTTCATCCAAAGGATCCCTCTCTTTCTGCTGAGATAACAGGCATAATCCTGTCAATCTATTTCCTGTTCATTTGTATACAAGCTTATAATACAATGCAAAAAAGAGCTAAATATACTGGACCAGTTTATCCTTAAAGGTCCGAAGTCAATGGATTAATTTCAACTGACATGCATGTGAAATCCCCAATCCTGCAAACACTCATGAATGTGTTTACTTTCAAGCATGGGCAGAGTCCCTTTGATTTCAATAGACGTATGCCAATTTACATCAGCTCAGGATCGGGTCCACAGTTCAAATGGTGGCTAATGAAACGGTGATACTAGCAAGAAAATTGATAACTCTTGTAGTTTAGGAATGCTATTAATTATTAATTATTATTATTTATTATTATTTTATTTGCATTACCATAGCTCCTGGAAGCCCTAGTTATGGCTAGGACCAACATTGTACTAGATGCTGCACAAATTAATTTAAAATAACTAAGAGTACAGGAGTTTATCCTTATAGTGAGACTAGGGTGACCAGACAGCAAATGTGAAAAATCGGGATGGGGTGGGGGGTAATAGGAGCCTATATAAGAAAAAGACCCCAAAATTAGGACTGTCCCTATAAAATCGGGACATCTGGTCACCCTAACTGAGACCCAGAACCTGAAAGCTCTCACCAACATTTCAAACAGGAAGCAAATTGTTATATTATTTGCAAACATAGATAATGAATTGGAATCCCATCAATAAACAAATTCCAGAGGAGATATGAGGGTAGCATAACAAGATAAAAGGTAAAAAAAAGATAAGCCATTTTAACAAGCCACAGGTTACTGTAATGATTTCTTATCACTTTATGTTAATAGCAAAGATCAAACAAGGGCCACTTTAAAACTATAATAACGAAACTCTATGCATTATAAAGAACTCAAAAATGTTGACATCCTAATGGAAACAGAAGATAAGTCCATCTTATTTAACTCCTTAATAAATGTCATTCCTTTACTAAAGGCCATATGCCGGTATTGAACTCTAATTAATAACGGGGCTGCTAATATCCCGAGACAGTTTGGGATAAGGAGCTTGCCAATGCCATTCAGTCCCACCCATCCTTCCCTTCTGCACACTCCCGGAAATTTTCTGGAGAAAGATACATTAGGCCCGAGCCCTTTCCCAACAAATGGACACAGTCCTTGCCTGACCAAATACGTTTCCCTTGTCTGGTCATTCTGAAGGCTCAATACTGGGAGTCACGCAGATAACTCGAGTTCTGTTGTTTGAGTTCTCTATAACCTAAACCTAACCTGAGATCTGAAGCAAAACTGCTCCTTTAAGGCACAGCCCTGGATGGATGTGGAGGGCCTAAGAGGGAGGCGTGGTATCACTGCAGCGAGAGCTGCAGGAGGAATGCTAGTTCATGCAGCCTGAATCCTTCCAGGGAAACGCTGCTGCAGTTTCATCTCTGCTACCTTTGGGCATGATGCACCATGTGCTCCTCCCCTGCTCCCATTCAGCTCTGTTGAGTAGTGTGGAGGGAAGGAGTTGAAGCAATAGGCAGGTCTTTACATCACCTCACTTGGGCCTCCGTGCAGTAAAGAATTAAAATATGTGACTAACTTTAAGCATGCATTTAGTCCTGCTGACTTCACTGGGACTACTGATGTGTGTAAATACAGGCACATCCATAAGTACCTTGCAGAATCAGGGTCTAGTGTGGCCAGCAGCACCATCATGGAACAACGCTCCCATTGCCTCTTCCACATAATGGCTGGTCCTGGTGCAAAAGCTGACAGCGGTGAGGACTCCTTTCACACTCTCCCCACACCTAGGCAGTGTCAATGACAAAGCAACCCTTTATTTTTTGTTAACCCCCTAATATATTTGTAGCAGTCATATTTACTTTTTTCATTGTACTGAAATTGTGTAGGTACTAGAGCTGGTCAGAAACCAGAATTTCCATTCCATGGGAAATTCTGACATTTTGAAAATTAATTTGTTCTGAATCAGAACAAGTTGCCAAAATTTCAACATTTCCCGCTCAATGAAATTTCGAAAAAATGTTCAATTTAGAACCATCAGAAAGTTTTGTTTTGATAAAGTTGAAATGTTTCATTGCAATAAGGTAAAAGCATGTTGTTTCAATAAGGTAAAAATGTATTGTCTAGACATTTTGATTGATTTTGTTTTGTTTTTTATATTAAATACTATAATTTACATATAATATGAATATTAATATTACCACTTAAATATAAAGGTCCAAAGTAAATGAATCAAAAACATAAAGTAAAAAAGAAATGTTTTTACCTCATTGAAATGACTTTTTCCTGTAGAAAACGTCAAAATTGACATGTTCCTATGAAACATAAATGTAAATGAAACTGCATTTTTCAATGAAAACTTGTTCTGTTGCAAATGTTTCAACCAGCTCTAGTTTATATGCTTTGAGCAATTTGTCACATACTGTGGGAGAATGGTTGCCCAATGGTCTGGATTAACATATTAGTGTACAGGTAAAAGGGATATGCACTCAAAGAAACCCAAAGCACTCATTAGGCGAAGAGTGTTTGAGTCCAAGAGCAATTGTGTTTGCTCTGAGCTCCTAATAAAACATCAAAAACATTAGCTTATAAAAACTAAAAGTCAAAATGTGCTTTTAAGTATCAGAGGGGTAGCTGTGTTAGTCTGGATCTGTAGGAGCTACAAAGAGTCCTGTGGCACTTTATGTTGGACATATTGGAGCATAAGCCTTCGTGGGTGAATACCCATTCTTAGCGAAACAAGGGTGTTTTATATCTTCAGAAAGTTTACTCATATTTATTAAAATTTCAATAAAATTGTAAGATTTGAAATATATCTATTTCATTGATCTGACCAGGTGTCTGGCAGTCCATGAAAATTTCCTGCTGTCTTGGGATCTAACGCAAAATTCCCTAATATCAGTTAAAAACCTTGCCTAACACAGCACCTTGTTTGGCTCTTGATTGCCGTGGAGGAAGTTGACTGCAATTCCCAAGCAGCCACCCGAGCAGCTGTCAGCATCAACTAAATATATTCAAGCAATGTACATAAACTCTGTAAAATTCAAATATGATCAGGTATTTTCATGCACTACTAGCCAAACCATGTGTTGACTTATTGAAATCCATGATTTGAATACTGATACTGCATCAGGTATAAAACACAGTCCAATGGCTGGAGGTTGAAGCTAGACAAATTCAGAGTGGAAATAAGGCAAAGAATTTTAACAGTGAGAATAATTAACCATTGGAACAATTTACCAAGGGTCATGGTGGATTCTCTGTCAGTGGTAATTTTTCAATCAAGATTGGATGTTTTTCTAAAAGATACGCTCTAGTAATTATTTTGAGGCAGTTCTACAACCTGTGCTATACAGGCAGTCAGCCTAGATGATCATAATGGTTCCTTCTGGCTTTGGAATCTATGAACCAGGTTGCACAAGTGTGGCCTAGTGCAGAGTTTATCCCATAGTGTCTCACATGTTAGTTAACGCACACAGCTGCTGGTGACTTCCAGGTAGGAATGGACACAGGCCATAAAATAATTCAGCTCTGGATTTCAAATATTTCAAAATGTGGAGGGGAGGGGGCTGTTTGGTTTAACTCAGTTTATTATAAAGGCATGGTCAAAAACCAGATAGATGATCTAAGTTTGAATTTCAAACACCTTACACTTGAGATTTGGTTTTGATTTTACCCCTTTCGCTACATCTAGAGCTGCAAAGGCAGTTCATACTGAAAACACAATAAGAAAAAAAAATGGGTCCAGATTATCAGGAGGTGTAAATCAATGTCATTTAATTTGAGTCACCATCTGAGAATCTGGGCCCACAAACTTTTTCACTGGTTTTGTGAAAAGATATTACACTTCCCCAGTGCCGTTATTTTTGCTACAAATGAAAAAGAAATGTCCTTGAGGACTGGCTCTTGACCAAACAGAATTTATCAAGGGGTAATTGAGATTTAAGCCATGATCCTGCAAACACTTGTGCATGTGCCTAAAATTATACATGTGTTGAAGACTTTGCAGGAACAGGGTGTTATGTTTTAAGATCCTAGATTGTAAACTCCTCATGGCAAGTACTTTTATTTTTATTTGCAATTAGGATGCTACATTAGTATATAATAAAAAGGGATGGGGATAGTTCCTTGCATAAAATCCATAATTTGTTTTAAATATGTATATATCTCTTTTACATAAGCAGTAAAGTCCATGTGTTAGATCTTTCCTGAACTCTCCTATAACATATACATCCTCTTATGCCACTGATTTTACATAGAGCTTTACCCTGCTCAGTTGAGGTTCTCATGCAGTCTCTTAACTCCAGCGGCTGTCTTTTTAAAATAAGCACCAAAATATCGTGAGACACATGATAAACTCACAAGAGTTGCCCACACTGATTTGTATTTATCCCTATCATCTTCGACATGAGGAGGATTTATTCAATGAGGGCCTATTTCTGGTTTGTTAGTAAATTCTGGATAGCCATAACCAAGGTGTGCACTGGACCCAGGCTGATTTCTCTTTTCTCTTCTACCAATATTACCCCCTACAAAATGGCCAGTCTCTAGAAATCATTTGCTACATTGTCTTGGAAACATATCAGACCAAGGAAAAAGTTTGGTTATTCTCTGCGGTCAATCGGATAAGGCCCTAACTCATTTACATGCTGGACAACTACATACTGGACAACTACAGATGGTTAAGTTTGAGGTGGACATGAGTCATCAACACTCAGGTCTCCGTGAAGCCTTTACATTCCTCTACATTCCACTTTGGCATGTGCCTTTTTTATGTTCGCTCCCCTGCTATGAAATGTCAGAGATGAAAATTCCATAGAGGCCTATGATATGCAATTTAAATTTCTGCATATTTCTGCCCAAGGAGTGAGAAACTGCCTGATGCACTCTCTGGCTGCATTTCTGTGTATATCACTGGTGAAGCACTTTGGGATCCTTTCGGTGGAAAGGCATTATCTAAATGGAAGTTATTTACTACATCACTTTGCAGCCGACACTACTAACTTCATAAACAGATGGTAGAAAAGCCTAGTGTAATAGCATGTGCTCGCCTTTTAAGGCAGGCTGTAGGGTCAGCTCAGTCATATTCCTGGCTCTGGCCTAGAATGAGTTGAATTCCGGGTGTTGTAGCTCCCAGGGCTGATAGGAGTTAAAAGCATGGAATGCTGGGAAGGTGTCAGCACTGGCCCCAGCTTTTTTGCCGCCCCAGGCAGCGCCAAGGATGGAAGAGGACAGGAGAGGGCTGCCAAAGACCGGGGCGGCCGAAGATCCTGCCGCCGAAATGCCGCCGAAGACCAGGGCTGCCGAAGATCCTGCCGCTGAAATGCTGCTGAAGAGCATCACCGACGAAATGCCGCCGAGGGACCTGAAATGCCGCTCCCCAAATCCTGGTGCCCTAGGCAACCGCCTAGGTTGCCTAGTGGTTGCGCCGGCCCTGGAAGGCATGCCAACTACTATCAGTATCCCCGTCTTTCAAAACAGGAAGAGACCAGGGAAGGAGCTGTCTACTGCCTTAATTTAAAGCCAAATAAAATCACTGGGAGTCTTTCCACAGATTTCAGAGGGCTTTGATTCAGGCCCCATATCACCTCACACTCCTTCCCAGCATTCCTTGCTGCGACAGCCTCTATCGCACATCACTGGGGACTACAACTCCCAGAACTCCATTCATTCTAAACTAAAATCAAGACAGAGGGCAGTGCTGGTCCTGTATCCTGCCTTAAAGGGTCCGCATACATTATTACAACCAACCTGGCCACATTCGTATTTGTAAACCAGCTTAAGAAACTCTACACGCTCTAAAAATAAGTAGCGTGATTTGCACCCACACAACACAATCTGTATTCCAGAACCACGTTTGGTACCCTCTATGGGGTAGTCTTCAATCTGGCTCTGATTAACACACTTTTGACTAGTGCCAAGGGAACCATGCTCACTTACCATCATAGCAAAATTATTTGCAAAGCCAGTTTAGTAACACGGACAACATAGAGAACGTTTGTTATACCAATAAAATAAAAACCAGCAGGATCTTATTAAAGCGGATAAGACAAAATGTCACATTTATTGTGAATACAAAAAGAATCATAGTAAGCAGTCAGTTATAGCTATAACATTTCATTCAGTTTCACATTCATTCATACACACACACACACAGGTTCTGCATAGATGTCATAGTTACCAGCCTAGAAGTTGCTCATGCCAAGTTACTGGCCAGGTAACCTGGGCATGAGGGTGGAGCCGAGTCCTTGTCAGATTCATCTGATGCTCAGGAGGTTGGCAGCAGAACCAGAGACTCAAAATTCTTAGTCTTTTGGTTCTGTACTTATAGGGATTTATTCCTATGTCAGTCTATGGGAATTGCTTCATCATGCTGTTGCTGACTCAATCAGCAGATGGCACATTCCTGATGGCTCCGTGTTGTCAGATGTTATCTTGTTTTTCCCATCCTTTGAGATGGTTGGGTGGGTCCCAGTTTACCCTCCGGGGGGGTGGTCTGGTCATTCCCACTTGATGCCGCCTTCTGCCGATGGTCACTGAATTCTAGGCTGGCACCTCCCTGATCATTCATTCATTATCTACCCCAAGCATCCATCCACATACATACTGTCTCCACCACTTTCGGGGTGTGTACTAATTTATTTGAGACTCCCTGCTCTTTAATCAAAGAGGGTGGGGGTCTTTCTATGTTGTTTCTAAGTACAAAGCATGCATAAAGAACAAAGTCAAATAACTTGTTTGCAAGTTTCTCATAGCAATACAGTATCTTTCTGAGAACAGATACAAACAATGGTTTACACAGACAGTAGCTTGTAAGTTTAACAAGGGATCCAAGACATCTTTTTCTTGGTAATGCTATGAGGTTTAAATTGTGGGGGACAAATTATGGGGAGTTACTTTCACTTGGGGAATCACTTTCAGTACCTTCTTTAATATCCCTACACATTAACCACCCTCTTCAATGATTTAAGCTTTGGAAAAGGTCTTTTGGTAGCTGGCTTCACTATAAAATGCCTTCCCCAGTAATAACATATGTTATTGACACAGTTGGGGCAGAAGGCTGGTCAATAAAATAATTACAGTCCTCCTGAGCCTACCCACCCACAAAATTAGTACAGTCAGGGCCAACACAAACTAGGAGGGAATAGAAATATATAAATAAATGCTTCCACTCCCCAAACCCACAAGTGATTGTATAGTAACAATACTTTACATTTATATAGTGCCTTTCATCCCAAAGTGCTTTACAAACTGATTCATAAACTATGTCCAGGGATCACTTCCTGCACCACTGAAATTCATACACATAACACAGAAATTACTATGGTTTAGTTTAGCAGGAAAAAAAAATGTGTGCAACTGAAAATAAAGGGAAATTTTAGGTAAGACAAGTACAATTACTCAAATTGGAATCTGGCCAGGACACCAGGTTAACATCCTTTTCATTTAGGCAACTCGCATGCCATCTTTAAGGGACAGCAAGCAATTGGGACCTCCGTTTCACACCTTAGCTGAAGAAGGACACTTTATAAAATGCAATGACCTATAGCACTATGATGGGGACGTTAGTCCAGTACTGAGTCATAGGGTTCAAGGCCCAGTCTGCTTGCATTAGTGTATAAGCATTTCAGTTATTTCTCTCAGACATCACCCAGTTTTCTAGCTTGTTGTGTTCCATTGTCCCTTACTATATCTTCATTTAGCTGGTTTTCCGGCACCTATGTGTTGGAGCCTGGTGTGGAGATTTCACAAGTCTCTCCCAGTCTTCTCCCCTCACCTCCTAGGTTAAAGCCCTTCTTACCAATCACGAGGCAAAGGTTAGTGTGTCCCCTGCTGAATCACCTATACCACTAACTACATCACCTTGTATTTTCCATAGAGACTGCTATTCAAGTATTAACCAGTCCTGATGTGGCTTAAATTGTGAAAGTTAACCGTCACAGCAAAGAAATCATATACATCAGTTCCATTCATCATTTTTTATATATAAAATATCAGGATAATGAAAATCTTCACTCAGTGGGTTGTCAACTGTTCTTGGGCATTGCTTTCCTGGAGAGGGTAATTACGTGTCTTTCTCCAGAAAAGACTATAAGAAAAATAAAATCTTCCCACTAATACAGTCTTTGACTATAAGAAAAATAAAATCTTCCCACTAATACAGTTTTTTAATCAGGTCTAATCACCTCAGTGCCCTGGCTCCACTTATGCATTTTTTAATGTTTGGATTCATTTCACTGGCTGATTTACAATGCTACCAGTATGTACTACTGAACTTTCGGTGTGTGACTGCCTCACCAACACAATGAAGAATTTAAAAAGAAATAGTTTAAAAAACAAATACCTGGATTTAAAAGGAAGGGGCAGAATTTTTCCAATTCATTTATCAGTAATGAAGAGAAGTAAGGAGATTATGTTCATTGGATTGCTGCCAATGACATATTGCATTACTATGTACAAGGGCTATCAGTAATAGTGAATGCTGTGATATCACCCTTTTAGGAAAATTAAATAATGCAAGATGGGGGCTCAATTGTTAGGTCCTTTGCAGATTTAAAGCCAAATGCATAACATGAATATTCTTCTGTATAATACTTCATTTTTATTTCAGCTTTCTGATTGTCCTCTTTCAACGCAGACAAAGCACAGGAAAGACCAGAAGACAGGTGATGCAAAAAACCCAAAATCAAACCAGAAAGCCTTTCAGGCCATCTTTATCAATCAGAGAAAAGAAAAAAATGTGCACATACCCCAAACATTTTTTCCTACAGCTCCCCTTTAATAAGTGCATTTCCCAACAGTTAATATCACCATAGCTCTGATTCAAAGCCCAATGAAGTCAAGCGGCTTTCCCTCAGTCTCCAATGTAGGTAAGATTTTGCAGTATTTCCCTGTACTAAAAATAACAAATTACTGCTCTAGCTCAGATATGCTGGGTTGATCAGTGTTGTTAATTATTGACTTTTCAGTCGAGATCACTAAATGATTAATCCAAAATGGCTTGTGCCATTTTTAAATTTTCTTGTTTGTTTTAATACCAAACCTTCTCCTGTGTGTAGCTGCTACTCCCCTACAGCAGCGAAATTTCAATAGAGAAAAATTTGCATTGGACATCCATCACTGTAATACCTTTGCCCACACACCAAAATATAGGTGTGTGGGCAAAGGTATTACAGTGATGGATGTCCAATGCAAATTTTTCTCTATTGAAATTTCGCTGCTGTACAATGTTATTGTCATTCAGTTTAATCAATACAGTTTGGCATACAGCCTCCATAGACATTAGTTATGCCATGCAGGCCAGTTGTTTTTTCCCAGACAACAAGATTGATGGCTAAAATCCATGTATCATAAACCAACCACAGGCAAGGTATGATAAACTTGACACACCTGCGTGTACTAAAGTAGCTCAGCAAGTTTGATAGATATCTAGTATAGGCCTTTGTGCCTTTGATTTATTATGACGTCCTTGTCAAAGTTCCATCCAGAAAGACGGTTCAGCTTCTAGTTGGGAAACATTTTACAAAAACTGGCCAGTCACTATGAATTCCTCTGGTGTTTGCTTTATTGCTTTGTCACATGCATTAGGTGGTATTCCAAGCTCTTCTTTGAGTCCAGAGGATCCTTTAATTTTTTCCTGTCCCATGCCATGTCAACCCTTCTGGTGAAAACAAACTTGATGCAGCCTTCTTCAGAGCCTTGTCAATGCTGTTCCTTCAGTCAACTTCCACAGCCATTCCAGGCACCGTTCATTCAGAAGTGAGAGACTGAGCTTGGGTCACTCATTTGGGGCCAGATTCAAAGCTCACTGAAATCAATGGTGAGACTCTTTGCATTGACTTCAGCTAGCTTAGGATCACCTCCCTGCTTTCCTAGCCTTTAATGTGTGGTTATGACAAAATTCGTCACAGTGTCCCATACTGTGCCCCTTAAATCTATGCACAGATGATCCACTGTGCCTCAGGGAGCTGGTAGGGAGTACAAATTGAGGCCCAGGTTTCTGCAGAAAAGTTACTGAAGCCTGAAGCATAATTAACTTTTCAGAGCTGCCAATTTTACCCAGTCCTAATCAAAATTTGACTAATTGAAATCCTGGAGGATGAAGAAGGCCCGCACATGACAAGCACCCTAACAAAAGTTAACAAATTTACTTGAAGAACTGGCCTTCCCAGCCCCTTTGGAGAGTGAGCATGGCCTCCACTCCTCGTGAGGTCAGACCTAGGGTCATTATTGCCTTTATCAAAATCCTAGAAACTTCAAGAAGAAACCATAAGCTAAATTCAAACAATTGGTCATTTTAATTCTTGGTTGACATTGGGCCAGCGACCTATAGGAAAGGGAAAGCATTTCAAAATATTATAAAGAATTTAAGGCAACAGTCATCAGTTTTCCTGAAATTCCTGGCCAGCTATAAGGTTGCTCACAGCTAGGGGATGAGATCTTTCTCCAGTGAAGCCCCTACTTTTTTGCAGACCCTTAAACAATCACCACAATCCTGTGGAACAACCAAAATCATCACCAGAACTAGCCCAACAATTACATACTCTACGTGATGGTATCCTCAGCTGTTGTTTCTTTTGCTAGTATCCTCAGCTGTTGTTTCTTTTGCTAGCTTTTTAGCTACTTCCGGTATTACAAGTAAGGTAAGCACAGAAGATCCCCAAGAACAGAAGGTGAATGAACTCACATAGGCTTCTAATGTTTCCAAAAGCATTGTACTGCCTACATAGTATCTCTTTCCCCATTTTGAGGTCTTGATCCAGCATGATACTTAAGCGTATAGAAATTGAGGTCCTGTTCCTAGGGTGGAAGGAAAATCTGTGGCTCTCACAGTTTTTTTCCAAGGTGAATGTTAGATATAGTCATTAAACTTTAGATTTTACAGACTTTTAGAAGACACAAGCAAATTTTTGCAGTAAGAGCTGATATAGGAGCAGAAGTTTAACATCTATCAGTTCTTTCAATTCCATGTATTTTTAGGCTAAAACCCGAAGCATTTTACAGGAATCCAAAACATCTGTATTTCCCAAGTCTCTGCTTCTTTTGTCTGATCTTTCTCATATTCTTCAAATGACAGCCATATCTGTAAAACTACTATCCCCATGACCCAGATTTCCTGGGAGGGTTTCCAGTATCGCATGCTCACTCTTTTAATATATTTATTGTAAAAAGAATGTAATACAGTAGAATATACAGGGGCTTAGTACATCTAGTAGGTCCTGAAGCACACCATCTGCCACTGCCTTTATTGAGGAAAAATAAATATCTTTCTGTCTGAGGGTTTTGTACTGCCACCCATCAGTGTAGCATCAGATACAACCAGATCAACTGGGTAAAGAGTGCATCACAGTGAGAATAAACCCGGTGTGTCATATCTAAGTACCATGAGTAATCACAGCACCAATCAGAAGTCAGTAACAACCCTTGTTATCATCTGCATTCTGACTCAACAGACCACCGGGCTTGAACCCCACTAAACTTGTTTGGAACAACATGAAATACCACTGGCATATACATCCTATTAAGCCACTCAGCAAGGATGGACTCTTGGTTGGTGTCCACAAACCCATGCAATGCTTTTATAACTGTATAGTTTATAAGCAGATGCATAAACCACAATGCCAACATGCTGTAAAACTGGTTCTAAGGAAAGAGCACTCAAACACAACTATGCAAAATACATTTCTCAATAAGTAATAAATATTGCATATGCTTTAATCCGGTGCCCAGCTTGTGTGCCTCATTGGGTGGTGTGTGATTTCCTAGCCCCACATTTTCCCAAGCCCACCGCACTGCATCCCTGGGATAATTGGAGAATTCACTGTTCATAAGTGGGGCGATGCATTAGCCCCTCCTTGCAGGCCCACTACTCTGCACGATATCTGGGGAATAACCTAACATTTCACAGTTCATTAAAACTGATTCACTAGTCCCACACTTCCAGCCTACTGTGCTGTTTGTGTCCTGGAGTCTCATTCATGGGAAAAGGAGCCTAAGCATCACAATCACTCTCTTATCAATTAAAGAAGATTGTAAGTGATTTGTGGACACACTCATTCTGAAGGAAGACTATGTTGGTTAGAGGTGTGATTTTTTTTAAATTGGTACAGCTATACTGGCACCATCCCTAGTGTGCCCACAGTTATACTTTCAATGCATGGCATTTAGCAGTCCTACTGCACTTTGGTACTCAGGCAAGATATAGCATTTTAAATTTGGGGTGAAGAGGGGGCAAATACATTAAAGCACATCAGCAAGAACATAAGAATAGTCATATTGGGTCAGACCAGTGGTCCATCTACCCCAGTATCCTGCTTTCCAGCAGTGAAACCCAGGGGCTTCAGAGGGAATGAACAGAACAGACATTTGCAGGTAGTGTTGCCAAACTGCTCACAATGCCTCACCACAGTTAAAGCTCCAGAGTAGCAATGGTGTGGTAGCCTGATGTTTTGCTATTGTCACCACTACAGAGCCAAAGTGAGGTGGATACTCGTCTGCTTTATGCAAAATTGGCATAATTGATTATTCCAGATCATTTACAGGTGGGTGATGATGTGCAAAGCAAGAAGAATGCAATTTGATTTGTCAGATTCCTAGTGGTAGCAGCAAGGGAAATGTAATTGAGACTTATAAAGTGAGCATATCTGATATGGAAATCAGTGATGAAGAAGAAATATGGAATAAAAAGATATGTGAAGTTCCTCCCTGTGCAGTCAGCACCACTAACGTCCCACTTAAACTATAAAATTAGGAATTTGGGTTGTTCTCTGTGTGGGGATGAACTTTATCCTTTTAGCATAAGTTCTTGCCTGCACTGTGACATGGAATAAAGCTAGTGCACAAGGCACCTGGGCTCAATAACAGACTCAGGACCATCATTGTTCTAGCTGGTTAGGGCTGAAATAATCCACTAACCACTGTTAATTTTCCACAGGGATGAGAGACAGAAGGGTGCATTCCACCTGACCAGCTCTGGAAGCTGATGGGCAATCTGGTTTCCCTATAAAAAGCGTCTGCCTCCCTAGCTCCAGGGTGAGTGCAAAGCTATGGCTGCTGCGGCAGAAAGGTAGCACTGTATCAAGCTGCTGGTGAAAAACTTTATTCCCACTTGAATAATTTTGGCATGGTGGGCCCAAGTCTCTGCATAACACACACTATTAGTGAACTGCTTGACTAAGGCCATGACTCTGTCAAGGAGGTCATGGACTCTGTGATTTTAAGAGATGTCCACGAGTTCTTGAAGATTGTTGCCGGGGCCGGCATTACTGGGTAGCAAACAGGTTATTTGGCCGGGGCCTCACGTCAAAGAGGGCCCCGCTAAGCAATGACCATTTTACACTTCCGTGTGTCACGAACAGCCGGTTATACAGCCCCTGCTGGCCAACTGAGGAATCCCTCAACAGGAAGGTATCCCTGGGAGCATAGAACCTTTGTAGCTAGCTCTGTGCCACCCACCATTGTGGCACCTGCTATAGGAAGCTTGCCTGTGTGGTGGGGTCATGGCAAGAACATGACTGGCATGAACTCTGGCAGACAGCGGCTGGCATAATGAATCAGCAGAGATCATGATCAGCCAGCACAAGTGAAAGCAACACTGCGCAGAGGATTGAACTGGTCCTCAGTAAGCCTGAGTATTGGTGGGTGTGTGAGTGTCAAGCTGGTGTAAAACCACATTTCCCTCAGGGCCTCCCATTGGGTTTTATGCTAAGTGGAATCAGCCGGACCCAAGATATACAAGTTCCTTTCAATACGCCCTGAACAAATAAATTGCCACTTTCCTTCACCTCCAAGACATGGGAAAGGACAACCCCATTCAGTGTGGTAGCTGTAAGATAAACAGCCAGCCTATATCATTTTCTGCTAATCCACCTGGAAACATTTTAGTTGCCACTGATTTACAAGTGTTTGGATACTTTAAAAAATGCCTCAGTCTGCCAATGTTTGCTATCTCTCAACAGTACAGAGGCAAGCAATTAACACTATGTATGCTGCATAAATGCCTAGAGTAACTTTTCAGACATATTCACGAAGAATGGGAAGGTAGCTGCAGTCTACTGGGGTTTTCCTTTTTTCCCTTATTGCATAGGCACATGGTCCTTTCAGTTCCTGTGGCCCACTGAACAATTAACCCACTTCCCTAGAGTGGTAGGTGGGCCATCTTGCAGTTTGCTGTGGAACAGATTGTAGTAGTGACTGAAATACTTAGGAACTGTTAAAGAAAGGTACCCAAAATGGGCAGCAGCTAACTTAGGCCGTGTGCACATTGGGAAAATTTACAAAAAACTCCACTTCTTCAGTCTAGGGAGAAGGCTCTGATGGCTTCCAGTGTTTACATCACCATATTAGTTAAATCTGCTGTAAAATTCCTGAGAGTAGACAACTGAACAGCTGCAGAAAATGACAGATAAGTGGCCTAAATGCTGCCCTCTGTTACCCTTGTGCAATCCTACTGAAAGCAATATTTTAAATGATTAGGCCCACTGAATCTCAGGGGAGTCATCCCAGTAGAGCAGATGGTGTTACTGATCCAGATCCTCCAAATATTTAGGCACCTAACTCCCATCTGGGCCACCATCTCTACATTTCCTAAGAGTTTCTGCCAAAGTGGGGGCAGCTTTAGTCTATCACTGGCGCACTGTCACTGCAGATCACTGTGGAGATATACCAATTCAGTGCATCCTCTTGCCACACCACTTTCCCAGACAGCACCATCCACATGCTGGGCTACATCCACCCACTAATTAAAGCAATCAGGCTACGTGTATTCTTATGCAATACCCATCATGCTAGTATCTGAGCACCACTTTGTGCCACTGTCACCTCTCCCCTGGCACACTTCAGTTACTGAAGCCCTGATACAGACCAACTTTTGAACCTGGGTTCTTCTAGGTTAATCTATTTCATACACCAGGCTTCTCTCATTTGCACTGGGGACTCAACTGCTAATGACTAGCCCTAGGAAGTGGAGGTATAAAGATGCTGTAAAGCTACCTTTGCCACCCTCTCACTTTGGGTCCTGGGCTTCAATAAATTCAGCTACATCTGAGGATCTAGCTTAATATACAGCATAGACATGAAAAAACAATGAGGAGTCCTTGTGGCACCTTAGGGTACGTCTATACTACCCGCCTGATTCGGCGGGTAGTAATCGATCTTCTGGGATCGATTTATTGCGTCTTGTCTAGACACGATAAATCGATCCCAGAAGCGCTCGCTGTCGACTGCAGAACTCCTGCTCGCCGAGAGGAGGAAGCGCTGTTGACGGGGGAGCCTGCCTGCTGCATGTGGACCCGCGGTAAGTGCTTTGAAGTTCGAACTAAGATACTTCGACTTCAGCTACGTTATTCACGTAGCTGAAGTTGCATATCTTAGTTCAACCCCCTCCCCCCCTAGTGTGGACCGGCCCTTAGAGACTAACAAATTTATTTGGGCATAAACTTTCACAGGCTAGAACCCACTTCATCAGATGCATGGAGTGAAAAATACAGTAAGCAGTATATATATTACAGCACATTACAAGATGGGAGTTGCCTTACCAAGTTGGCGGGATCAGTGCTAACAAGGCCAATTCAATCAAGGTGGAAGTGGCCTATTCTCAACAGTTGACAAGAAGGGGTGAATATCAACAGAGGGAAAATTACTTTTTGTAGTGACCCCGCCACTCCCAGTCTTTATTCTGGCCTAATTTGATGGTGTCCTGTTTGCAAATTAATTCCAGTTCTGCAGTTTATTGTTGAAGTCTGTTTTTGAAGTTTTTTGTTGAAGAGTGGCCATTTTAAAGTCTGTTATTGAGTGATCAGGGAGTTTGAAGTGCACTCCTACTGGTTTCTGAACGTTACAATTATTGATGTCTGATTTGTGTCCATTTATTCTTTTGCGTAGAGACTGGACAATGTACATGGCAGAGGGGCATTGGTACCTCTTAGCTACAGAGACATTGCTGGATAGTACAAATATGGTTAATAGAAATGGAGGGAAGGGGAATTTTTAGTCAATAAAAACCTCTCTATAATGCCCTCACCAAATTGTGTATCACCACACAATCACCAAGCAGCAATTGTTTTCTTTAGTGAAAGCATTTTAAACATTCTAAGTGGTCACTTTTCCAGTGTTAAGAATGGGCCTCACCTAAGACAGGTGTTCATTGCTACAGCTCTAATCAACCCTTTGGTGTGATTCCTCTCCAACAAGAATTACAGAAAACAAAATCATGAAGTAAAGGGTAATATTTTTGGAGTGATAGAACTCTCAGAGTGGCAGCTGGGGAGGACCTCAAAGAAAAGTTCATGCCAAGCCTGATAAAATATGACTTTATCATTTAGATATTTCTGTCCAATTATGGGTGAAACATTTATGCAGTTTACAGTGAAATTGTTTGTTGTTTTACAGTTTTTCTGTAATTTTCAACAAATATAACTAAAGTAAAGCTTGAACAATGTCTGCAGCTGCTACCAGAGTAGAAATAAAAGAAGAAACAAGTCACTGCTTGCCGTACTTATGGGATTATAAACATCATAGGGCAGCTCCTCCATTCGTGTTATTCAGTGTACCTTCATAGACTTCACTGTAGCTATCCCAGTTTACACCAGCTCAGGACTGTGCTCTGTGTTCCTATTTAGTAATAGGAATGGAGGAGACACAGGCAAGAAAAGGAGGCTCTAACCAGTACCATTACTGACACCCTAGCCCAATATTGCTTTGCAATTTCCAGATATTGCTTTGGATATTTTCTACCATGCTTGTGATGGTAGCTACTGGGCAGCAGTCTTTTCCCACTCTTGCTTATTTGAAAACAAACACACACAATATTTGAAAGGTTAAAACAGTAAAAACTGTGCATCCAGGACTATAAAGTTGAGAAGTCTACAGTTTTTGTGACATTTGTTATTATTCATTGATCGGTAAATGTATAACCTGTATATGCAAAAATAATGCAATTATGACTACCCACACAAAATTACTTTTTTAGGGTGAAACTAAGATTGAAGGCGCATATTATGGTTTCAATGCACATGACCCTTCAAGAATATTAGACTGAAAAAAGAAGAAGCTTCAAATGTTACTAAATCCAGGAATTGTAGAGTTCAAGTTGCATTTCTCAAACAGGGCACCCAAACTGCTTTATTTCTGACCTATTCAAGATGCCAGCCCTAAGCCTACCTTCGGCCCAGCCATGCAGGTGACATGATGAAAACATGCACCACCAAACATTGGTTTTATTAATGTTTCATATGTACATATCTTCAATACTATATCAGATGATATCACACTACATTACCTTTGGGCTTTTCATGCAATTGTTCTAGTAGCATGACAGTTGAGGCTTATGGGTCAGCATCTGAGCTGGTGAAAATTGGAGTAGATCTAATCTGGCTGTCTATATGGAGACAAAGTAGCTCTGTGTCTAATTAAACTGAGATAATTTGAGGTCACTTGGAATCATAGGACCCAATCCTGTGTACTGTTGAGAAGCTTCTGTGCTAAGAGCCCTGAAGATTTGGGAATGACTGACTTAATTGTATTATTTGTGTAATTAGGAATTTGAAAAATTATTTTGTACAGTTCTATGTAAAGAAAGCTGTGAAGCAGGCCAACAACTATTTGATTAAAATCAATGCATTCTAGTTTGTCTGCTTACGGAGATAACATGTCTGTTATGGATGGATAAGGCTTTATATTTTATTGTTTTCCTTGTGGCATTGCTGGAGGGGGTGAGTTGATTTGTGGGCCTTATTTTAGAAGTGCAACATTCACTCTGCATTTTCCAGGTTTCAACTTTATGAGGGTTTTTAACTCGAACGTACATAAAAGATGACATTTAGAGCTAGTCATAAATTTTCCAACAGAACATTTATCAACCAGGAAATGCCGCTTCATGAAAAGTGAAATGTTTTGAGAAAATGTGTCCATTTTGACGAAAGGTCATTTCGAAAGAAAAATTGGGGAAAAAATGGAAAAGAAGCATTTCAGAAAGGTCAAAACACTTTGTTTCAGAATGGAACATTTCAATGTTCTGTTTTAAAATGACTTTTCAGTTCATTTTTTAATTATATATTAAATGCAAAAATCTTAAATAGATCAAATTGGAATGAAACATTTCGAGTTGATCAAAATGAAGCCTTTCAACTGACCCAATACTATTTTTTCTGGATATTTGTTTTGTGAGAAATTTCAAATTGTGTTTTGTTCTGCTTCACTATGGGAAAAATTTCAAAATCACAGCTCTCCCACAAAATGAAAAATCCAGTTCCTGCCCAGATCTAGTGACATGTACCCAAATGACTGATATGTGCCCACAACCTTAACTCTACCTGAACAGTGCTTTTGGAGGGGTGGGGTGCAGTGATTGTTTTTTAAATGGTCAAAACATGGGTGAGTTAAGGAATTCGGGGGGCTGGGCAGTCTGGGATGGTAGGGGTGACGCACTGGCACATGAATATCCTGTGGTTGATCAGACTGTGAAACACAAGAGATTTGGCAGGTGGACAAAGGAAGGAAGTACTAGTACTTTCTTGTCTCCTCCTCCTCCTGAAGCACTACGATGCTCCTCAGCACCCACTAAAATCATTGCCTGTCTGGTGGCAGAGGGTGATAAGATGGCATGGGGATAAGCTGGAAGGAGATAGAAGGAGGAGGGGGAGTATGCGGCGGGAAGGCATGAGGGCACAGTGACAGCGCCCTCCCCAGGTCTATCCCTGCCTTACCCCTTAAATCCCCTTCTGGTTGCACAGAGGAATCATAACTCCCAACAGTTTGCTCCCTCATCCCCAGCTTGCCTCCGGGTGCAGCAGAAATGCACTGGTTCTTGCTGCTTTTGGACCTTCTGCATTCATGAGGTGGGAAAAAACAGGATTTGCCAAGCAATTAACATGGCTCCTCCAGCTCCAGACAAAGAAACAAGGGCTTCTAGATTCTACAATCAGTTCTGAAAGGGATAACACTTGCTTTTACTACAATGAGACAAGGCAAGACGGAGCTTTGCACTTACCGTTATCGATCCATTTTCTCTGGTGCTTTATGAAAGGTATCAGAAGCTATCAGCATTTATCTCGCATTTATCTCAGACATTCATGTACTACTAAATGTCAAAGGAAACTCTTATTTGTAAAGAACAATTACCTCTTTTGCTAATCAGTTCTCTCTCTAGGCCACTGAATTTTATATGGCAAATAAGAGTGGTCTGCGGCTCTGAGGCTTAGCTGAATCACCAGAAATGTATATTTACAATTACATGTAGCTTCCCAAAGCCAAACTTATTATATAACAAAGAAAAGAGTTCACAAGCTAAGAGCCAGCACTTAAACAAACTGATAAAAGCCCATTTACGCTAACAGTAACATACAGATGCATTTGACCTAACATGCTTGTATATAGCCACAGGGCAGCTCAAAGATTTGATTACATGCCTTGGGTCCATTATGGTTCCAATTGTTCCCATTGTTCCCATTGTTACGGGTCATATGGAGATAACTGGATCTAGTGACATTCTAACAAGACTTGGAACTAGAGTTGGTCAAGATTTTTCGTTTTCTTAAATGTTTTTCCCATTTGCGAAAGCTGTCTCATCGAAACTGAAACGTCCCATGGAAACATGTCCATTTCCAGAGTTTTGTTGTTTCAGAAAAAAATTGGAAAAGAAGTTTTGAAAATGCTGAAATGTTTTGTTTGGACATTTTTGGAGCTGGGAGAGGAGAGGGCCCTGCCAACGGCACTCCAAGTAGGGGGGCCAGAACCATTTTTTCAGAGACTCTGTGGTTCAGAGACTCTGTGTGCACATAGTAGCACTGGTGAATCAAAACATTTCGATTTTCTGTTCATAATTGCCTTTTGTTTTTAAATGTATGGCATTTTACATTGAAAAATACCGGGAAAAAATTCTACTGTTGATGTAGAAACAGAATGTTTCAAATTTATCAAAACAAAACGTTACAATTGACACAAACAATTTTATTAGGATTTTTGCTTTGCAAAAAATGTCAAGTTTTGGCAGGGGCGGGGGGGGGGGGTTGAAATTTTTAAAGGGATGAGTAATCCATTTCCTGACAGATTCTACTGAGAACCCTCTTGGTCAGAAATCTGGAAGGATCCTCACAAATATGTTAGGTTTTGAATGGTTGTATTTAACTAATTTGTTTTCAGGCCCCCTAGGTGCTGAGAACAAGAGAGGATGACCAGCCTTGCCTTCAAACCAGTCACTTGGCTTTGACACTATTAGAAGCAGGGCCGGCTCCAGACACCAGCTTGCCAAGCTGGTGCTTGGGGTGGCAGGCGAGAATGGGGCGGCAGTCCGAGTCCTGCGGCGGCAATTCAGGGGCAGGTCCGCTCTTCCCGCCACCGAATTGCCACTGCGGGACTGTGGGGCCCCGCTACGTCTGCTTGCGTTGGGGGCGGGGCCGCCGCCCCTGCTTGGGACGGCAACATTGTTAGAGCCGCCCCTGATTAGAAGAGAGTCAATGAAGGATGTGCTACCAAAATTTTAACAAGGGGCTTCTTAAACAATGTTCTGCCCCAGTCAGCAATACATGTAACAACCGTCCTTCCATCTCACCCCTCAAATCCATCAATTCCATACAGTTCTGCCCAGCAAATCCATCACTCTTTCCATCACTCCACCTCGACTCCACTAATCTTTCCAGCCCTCTCCCCTAAACAGATTATTCCTTCTGATTATTCTTCCACCCTCAGTCCTGGTCCAGTACCGCTTGACTCACCGTGTCTCCCTCTTTTCAGAATCTCTTTGAGGCTCTTCTAGGTAGCTCTGCTAACTGGCAGTCGCTATGACCAGCAGCAGCATTGATGGTAGCCAGGTCATGTTACAGTCTCTGTGTATAAGATGGCTGGTTGGGCCCTTCTTACAGTGTGCTCAGGAATGTTTCCTCTTGAGGGGTGGGCAGGCACCCCCTGACTGCTGGAAGTGCAGGGCCGCAGTTCTGTTCCAGTTGATGGGTGGGAGAAGAGTTGCTTTAGGTTCGCTTTCAGCACCAGCTCTTCAGTCTGTGCATGAAGCCTGTATTAGGGAGAGAGGTGAGCTGCAGTGGCTGCAGGACTCCCTCTCATTTCAGCAGTGAGTTGGCCTAGCCAGTGCACGACTGGAGTGGGTGGTGAATGGAAGTTTGTCAGCAGGGCAACTTAAGGCATAGACACTTTGGGCCCGTGCCTATGCTTCCAGCTCCTGGAGTCATGTGATACGTCACAATCTCAGCTTCTGGGGTTTTTTTAGAAGGGAGTTTCTAGGCCTTATAGTTGCAAAGAACACTTAGAAAATCTGATGCAGGGGTAACAGATAGCGACACATCTGCCTGAGCGTGCAGTCAGCCTAAATCAATCGCTCTGAGAAGTCTGAACTCACACAACTCCACAGGATGTTAACTCCAAGACCCCTCTGCTCGAGGTGGGGAGAGGGCTTTCAAATACCACCGAGCAGAGGCCTCTCTATCTGGCAGAAGAAGACTGCAGCAAATCCTGCCCACTTATCCACGCATGCACCATGGCTAGTGGAGTAAGTACTGGGGGTTGCCCATGATACCACCCTTCAGGGAAGGAGGCCCTGTGCTTCTCCTGGGGGAGTGAATAAGGGTCCCTATGCCTATGCGCCTGTTGATCTGGGAGAAGAGAGGGCCCTGCCAACAGCACTCCAAGTGCAAGGGCAGAGCCATTTTTGCAGGGACTATGTGGTACTATGTGTGCACATAGTAGCACTGGTGAAGCAAGCCCAGAGTCGCCTTGCCGTAGCTGCCACAGTTGCAGCAATGGTGAGCATGCTCAGAGACGACTGAACAACTTCTCTCACAAATATAACCAAGTTGTTTCCATGGTAATCACCCTCACTGTACAAAGGTCTGGCCTGGGGATTTTGGGGAGGGTAAGTGAGGTGGTGCAGCACAAACTGAACCGTCAGTTTACAAGGAAAAAGTGTGTGTGTGTGTGTGTGTGTGTGTGTGTGTGAGTGAATCTTTAGGTTTCCTCCAACCATCTCTTGCAGAAGAGCCAAGCTATAGAGATGGGTGAAAAATGTTCCATCTAAATTTTATGTTGAAGAAGAATGGTCTTTTTAAATTTTTTTTCAGAAAGTTTTGAACAAAATAAAATGTTTAATTTTGTTCAAAATTTTCCAGTTTTTGGACAAAAAACCTGAAAAATTAAAAATGGAAATATTTTTGGTTTTCAAAAACACAAAACTCAAATTCAAAACTTCCCTTCTATTGATTTTTCCTTTAAAAAACAGAAAATTGTTTTCTAAATCATTTTAAGGGATTTGGTGCGTCTTAACAGCTGAGGGACCAGTAATGCTGTGCCCTCAGGGAAGCCAGATGGCTTTCTTAAGCTGGGTGCATGGGAGCTTGGCAGGGGGACACGCCAGGTTTGAGGAGGCACTGGTGGGAACTTTAAAAAGGTTGTGCTAGTGGCCAGGAATGGCAGCTGATTTAAAATCACATCTGGAACGTTGTTTGGACTGTGCCAGGCACGACCCACCTCACAAAGTGCTAAGGGGAGAATTAATGAGACAAGCCCCGAGGGGACCTTGGGAAAGGACACACATTAACTACAGAGGACACCTACCACCAGATCACAGAAAAAAATGATTCATGTTGGTGGTAGTGGATGCTTTCTGCAAGTGGGTGGAAGCTTTCCTCACAAAGTATCAAACTGCCCAGATAACTGCTGAAATGCTGGTCAATGAGGCATTCCCTCACTGTGGGGGCCCCAAAGGTGATTGACTCAGACCAAGGAGCTGCTTCCTGGTCAGATCTGTCACGGGAGCTATCCGCCCTCACTGGAATCACACAGTTGTTCCATATTGTTTATCACCCACAGGCTGCGGGGGCAGGTGGAACACATGAACTGCACCATTAAAAGTGAGCCAAGAACAGTAGTGGAAATGGGAGGAAAAAACTGGTCACAGTTACTGCCCTTTGTCTTCATAGGCACTGACTTTAGCGGCGCCTCGGGGGAGGAGGCGGAGCGGAGGTGAGCTGGGGCAGGGCGGTGCAGAGGAACCGCTCCCTGACCCAGCTCACCTCCGCTCCACCTCCGCCTCCTCCCCCGAGGCGCCGCTGCTTCACTTCTCCCCCCCTCCCTCCCTCCCAGGCTTACCGGAATCAGCTGTTTGGCATGCGGCAAGCCTGGGAGGGAGAAGGGGAGAAGCGAAGCAGCGGCGCCTCTGGGGCGGAGGCAGAGCAGAGGTGAGCTGGGTGGGGGGGCTGGCGGGGAGCTGCCGGTGGGTGTTCTGCACACACCAATTTTTCCCCGTGGGTGCTCCAGCCCCGGAGCACCCACGGAGTTGGCGCCGATGTTTGTCTTAATGAGAATAAGAGCCCGAGAATCAAAGGGCACAGGATTTTCTCCATATGAGGCTCTCATGG
The DNA here is from genome assembly GCA_037349315.1 of Chelydra serpentina. Classification (NCBI taxonomy): domain Eukaryota; kingdom Metazoa; phylum Chordata; order Testudines; family Chelydridae; genus Chelydra; species Chelydra serpentina. The sequence continues at coordinate 19,963,121 of JBAIAC010000059.1, read as the reverse complement.
GAAGGCCCATGGAACGGTGGGAAAATCTACTTACCCCAGGACCTGGGAAAGTCATTACACACTACTTAACGCAAGAATGGATTTTAACTCTAATTGGCCATGTAAAACAGGTACAGCAGGCAGTGGCCTGGCGAGATGAGCAAGGAGCAGCAAGAGTCAAAGCATGGTATGACCCGCCCCGGGACCGTGCTCTACCCATGGTGGGAGATCTAGTGATGTACAAGATTCCAGGTCAACACCATCTATTCCCAGCTACTAAATGGAAGGGCCCCTATCTTGACCAATTAGGGCCCAGTCTGCTATTATTGGGTACAGAGAATGGAGGATGGGAGTGGGCTCACTTCACGCAAATAAAAAGCTAAAAACCGAGATTGGGAAAGGGGACGTGTACATTTTGTTATGTGTGCATTACAGGTTAATTCAAAAAGAGAAAAGGATGAAAATTCCCTGGCCCTGGATGGAACAATTACTAGTGCTAATCACAATTGTCACATTTACACATTCTGTTCAGATCCCATCATGTGAAGTGTCAATGGGAGGAAACACATGGACGGCTACACATGCAACCTGTGGTAATAAAGCTAATGAAGACTATGAGAATCTCCCCATAGAAAGATATACCACTAATACTCCAACAGGCATTTGGCAGTGTCGGTATATGGTTTATGGATTAGATGGGGGAATCCCAACCTGGTGGAGAATATCAAATTTATCAGGAAATATTGCATGGTATTCCCTGGGTGCTGCCATGATTAATGATAGTGGAAAACACAGTTACCCAGCTATGTGGCTTGTTACAAAGGGTCCAAGAATATAACCTCTGGTCTCCTGGAGCAAATGAACCCTCTTAGGAAAATAGGGCCCCACATTTAGGGTGTGATGTTACCATATGTAACCACAATGGTACTTCCATGGAAGATAATCCCCGAAGGTGTGATTGTTATGTACATATTACATTGGGCGTAAAATCCCCTTTGGGACGCTGGGTGTATGATGAGTTACTCATTTTACAGACTGTAACCCTGCCGGTGATATGGACGCCAAGTTGGAAGAATCCAAATGTAAAGTGGCCACAGCCTGGAGCCAAGAATATTCCTCGATGAGCAAATGTATGGGAGCCATTGTGGGAGCGGGTGCAGCCATCACTTTTTAACATGTCATTTCACTCTATTACATGGGTGGTACACCCCAAGAAATGGTGGGTGGACCAAATTAATCCTAATTGTAGTATGTACATAAAAGGATTGAAACAACAATTAAATTGGTGGGTGAGGGGACACACCTGGAATCGTCGTCAGAAAAGGGGATTGTGGGTAGCAGGGAACACTATACTGGGTACATGGAATCTGGGGGACGAGTGGGTAACCAAACAACTAGTAAGCCAAAATGTGAGATTTCAACAACAAATTAATGAATTAATGGCACAGCAACTATCGGCAGTTGCCACAGGGTGGAGGACAACAGTAGAGGTAAACTTGCAGTTATCTCATTGGGCAGAGGACCTGGTGACATGGGTGGGGGATGGCTTCAGAAGATTAACATGGGGAGAAGTGTGTGTAGGTATTCAAAATGCTCAGCTAATAATGTTAATGGATATTATGAGAGATGCTTGGTCAGAACAATGGCCTTCAGTATTAAATTGGGAGGTTAGCCCATATTTATCCACAATTGCAAAAACATACCCATCTACCTGGAAAATAACATCCCCGACCTGTGGCAAGAGTTCTTGTGTAATTGTTACTATGATACCATGGGAAGGAAATGCAAATAAGGTGGTCCCCTTGAACCCTATGGGAGTAACCAGGGAAGGAGGAGCGTGTTGGGAGCCACTAGGAAATAGGTGGGGGGGATGGAATGGAGTAAATTGGACTGTCACCAATTTACATTAAGCGGTTGTATATCCAGAGGAGGAATATGGATGTGCCCCTCTCCTATGACTATGGAGGAGCAGGATCAATGGCCTATTGCAAAGGGGGCGCATTTAGGGTTAATGTATATGGGGGTATGGTGTATCCTGCAATATAACACTAGGAGGCAAAATCCTTCCAGTATATGACCAAATTATGAACTTCTATACATAGGCGCCGACTTTACCCGGCGCCAGTGGGTGCTCGCCCCCCCCCTCGGCCCCACCCCGTCCCAATTCCGCCCCTTCCCCAAATGCCCAGCTCCACCTCCTCCCCGGGCACGCCACATTTCCCCTCCTCCCTCCTCCCTCCCAGGCTTGCCGCATGCAACCTGGGAGGGAGTGGGGAGAAACGGAGCAGTGGCACGCTCAGGGGAGGAGGCAGCACGGAGGTGAGCTGGGGCAGGGGAGCATGGGGAGGGCCGCAGGAAGTAACCCTGGTGGGAGGGGCAGAGGAACCGCTCCCTGCCCCAACTCACCCCCGCTCCACCTCCTCCCCTGAGCGTGCCTCCACCACTCCGCTTCTCCTCCCTCCCTCCCAGGCTTGCCGCGGGAAACAGCTGTTTGGTGGCAAGCCTGGGAGGGAGGGGAGAGAAGTAGGAGGTGGTGGCGCGCTCCGGGGAGGAGGCGGAGCGGAGGTGAGCTGGGGCGGGGGGGGGCAGCTGCCGGTGGGTGCTTTGCGCTTTGCACCCACCAATTTTGCCCTGTGGGTGCTCCAGCCCCGGAGCACCCATGGAGTCGGTGCCTATGCTTCTATACACTGCCACCTGGAGTATAGCGCACCAATGGATCAGTGGACTTAATCGCTGTAAACAATCAAACCAGCCCCTACTACCCCATGCCGTACCAAGTAATTTAATTGGTTTGGACAATACCAAATTTCACTGTGGATATTCAATGGACACACAATATGGACAATAGTACACAAAGATTACAAGAGCAGCTTGCTGCAAGCGCCAACAGTTGGACACACTTACAATATACACTACAGGATGGCGGTGACAAAATTTTAACCCTATCAAAGGAGAAGAAGCAGTGTTTTTAGTGGTGGCCAGGATGTTGGACCATACTGCAGTGGTCAGGACTCTCGGTGTTGCTGTGGATTATCATAGCAGCTGGTGTATTGTTAACTGTATTTGTGTTACATTGCATATGGAAATGATCAAGGGGGGCAAAACCCCCTAGAGAACATCCACTAATTATAACCTAAAAGTAATGTAGTAAGCCCTCCCCCCACTGTACTAGACAACCTGGACCCAACCTTCTCAGGCCCACTATAATGGGAAGTCTGGAACACTAATTGGAATAGGTGTGGTATGCCTGTACGAGAGAAGGTGCAGGGTATTACACAAGGGGCAGTGGGACAGATGGAATATCAACACCTTCCACCTTGATGCCTGGCCCTATCAGGAAATGTGTCACCATATGTCCTATGCTTTTCCAGCAGTACCTGGGCAGGAGGATCCCAAAAGAAAAGAAAGGGGTGGAGTGTTAGGATATAGATATTCAGGCTTGTCTGTAAAGGCCTACACTTTAAGAATTTGGGTATTTTTATCACTAGCTAGTTATAGAGGTATAAAACAAAGACTCAAAATCACAGTCCGCCTGTGTATGGGCCTTCTCTCACTAGGATAGTCTGAGGCCTGGTTCTTAGGCTAAGGCCTTTGGCTAAGCAGCAGAAGCAGCCATAAGCTGGGAAGTGTATGGTCACGTCCTCACATTCCAAACCAGTCACATTGAAATAAGGTGGTATTGGGCTGTTAGGACGACAATCCTGTCCTGATAATGCCCATCACCACCAGATAAAGATGGTTAAAGAAAACTTAGTTTGATAGCATCCTGTCTGGCAAGAAATCACTTCTCAATAGTTGTGGTTGTGAAACCCTCATTTCTGTATGTTTTATCTTTATGACCCCCACTTTTCTATTGTTAATCTGTCTGGTTCTCTAATTGTTTCTGTCTACTGTATAGTTAATTTTTCTAGGTGTAAGTTAATTAGGGTGGTGGGATATAACTGGTTAGAGAATTGTGTTAAAGTATATTAGGATTAGTTAGATAGATTTCAATAAAATGATTTGTTAAGGTATAGCTGAGAATTACTATATAAATTAGGGGCAAACAGGAAGTAAGTTTAGGATTCGAAAATATGGAAAAAGGAACTTGGATTTAAGCTTGCTGGAAGTTCATCCCAATAAACATCAAATTGTTTGCACCTTCGGACTTCAGGTATTGTTGCTCTCTGTTCACGCGAGAAGGACCAGGGAAGCGGGAGGGTGAAGGAATAAGCCGTCCAACATTTTTCTTTTTTCTAATTTATTAATTTGATTTACAAAATACCAGTTCTCATACCAGCTATACCCGGTTGCATATTTCTTTTATCCTTTCTGCCACTTTGCTGTAATTTCCAAGGCTATTTTCACAATGGAAGGAAAGAGTTACCAATTTACTGCTTCAAATGTCAGCCTGTCTGACTCAATATTTGATCAGTGTAAGGACAAGTGACTTAGGTATTTGAAAGCATAACTTTCACTGATGTTGGCTTTAGATAATTTTAGCCAAAGGCAAGAAACTCTGAGGGTTGTTTGTTGTTTGGAGCTCCTCCGAAGCCTGTCAGAGCCTCTTTCCCCAAAATTATGGAATGAAAGTAGGTGCTGGGTGGTACGGGTGGCCTCTGATATACAGTGTGGGTAAAGAAAAGAGGGCGGGAACAATTTCAGACCCTGAAAGATTGGACCCACCCTTATGGGTTTTGAATCCAGCGTGGATACAAAAACTAGAAGATGGGCCCACATTTTTTTAGATTCAGATTTAGGCTCCTCCCTCTTTGAGACATTAATAGTCCTCTTTTATTCTAGTCAATTTGTCTACTTTGAATAGTTACAGAATTAAATGTTCTCTTCCACTTTCCTCTTACATTAAATACATGAAAAATGTTACTGAAAATGTAGAGCTGAAATGAAAAGCTAAAAAGAGGTCTCTCTTGGAAGAATTACCCACCCACATTGCTTATCAACTGAAGGTACAGATCCAATTAAACTCAAATCCAAAGTGGGGAAAAAATCTGGTATTAAGGAGAAAATGAGTATCAGACTTGCATACTACTTTTGAGGACAACTAACTATATAGGTGCACCAGGAAAATTCAGACTCTCTTAAAATCTATACTTTTTTTTTTAGCTTAGGTAGAAATGCTTACTTGTATTATTCATTTTCCCCTATGTTTATTCCAAAATCAACTCCCAAGCATCTACCTTACAGGGCATGAAGTTCACAGATTCACAAATCCCAGTGTAGCCATTTAGTCTTATTCTGCCCATCTACAGACATTGTGGAAATATGTAATTTGGTTTGTCAGAATAATATCTGGCTCTTGTACAGTTTCATCCTTAGATATCAAAGCACTTTACAAATGAGATCAGAATCATTATTCCCATTTTACAGATTGAGAAAACTGAGGCAAGAAGTTGCAGTGCCTTGTTCAAGATCAATGGCAGAGCCAGGAATAGTATCCAGTTCTCCTCTGTCCTGGTCAGATGCTCTAACCACTAGACAACACTGCCTCAAGATGCTTTGTTTCTGGAAGTACCTATATCCAAATCTGAATTTGTGATTGGAGAGGTGTTGCTCATCTCCAGGAACCTGCATGTCCTGAGTCCTACTGAAAATTCTGGTTGTTTCAGTATCACAAGACTTATCCTTAATTGAGTTTTTAAAATAGCCAAGTGATGCATTGGACTTGGTGCAAATCTCCCACCTTAAACTGAGCTGTCCAGGGATAAGAAAAGAGAATTCATGACTTTGACTTTCCTGTTGGATTTTTTTCCCCACTAGTTTTAATGATCTTGATGAACACTAACTGGGAGTTTATCTTCGAAGATGAATTTAGCCCAATGGACCTTTTAAAGTATCTGTATACTCCCTTCGGTCAAGTTAAAGAGTTCATGAGCTCGCTGGTTAAAATTGAAGGTAGCTCCACTGAAGTCAAAGGAGAAATGTTTTTTTATGTCAGCTGAGGATCTGGCCTGTTCTTCAGAGACTGTAGGCTTGTTTTTGGCATGGCCTTCCTTTCTTGCTTTATTGGGAGAAACAATGAAGTCAAGCCCAATTAGTAGGAAAGGAATACCAAGACTTCTATGCAGCAAATTGCATTAGTTGCTAATGTTTGAGATGTTGTTGCCTTCTTGGTTAAACTAACAGATGAAATAACAGTTTAGGCAAATGAAAATCAATGACTTTACACAAAGTCAAAATACAAAAGAAGTGAAGCTTCCTTGAAAGTGGCGTCAAAAGTGTGCATTTGTCAGGAAGGTAAATACTACTGTGGTCAATAAACTTCCCCACACTCACTCACTGAACCCCTCTTCCTCCTCTTTGCCCCACGAAGAGTCTAGTCATCCATTCACCTTTCACCCTACCAGCAGTAGAAAGAGGCTACTTGACATAAAAAACTACACAGAGTTCCACTACTTCAACTTGCCAGAGGCAGCCCAATGAATGACTCACGCTTCTCTGTCAGAAAATAAAGATTGTTCTGCTATCTTTAGCAGAGCAAACATTTCCCAAGATAACATTAGGGAAATCTTTTTCTCCCCTCTCTAGTCAGATTTCCCAAAACCGAAGATGGAAAAATCTTTCCCATAAGGGAAACCATTTTTAAAAGTCAGAAATGTAGTGGATGGGGAGAAATGTAGGTTACCTAACTCCAGCTCCTGAAGCTTACCTCTCAAGCTTCAAGTACTTATTATTGTCTTTATCATTTTCTATCTTAAATATTGTATGCTCTTCCTAAAACCTAAGGCCAAATCCAGCTGAGGTATACCATGTTATACCAGCTGTCTACTTGTGTGTCCCACTCTATACATAATTGTTTTTGGATTCTGAAGGTGCTCTATGCAAGGGAAACATATCTTCACCCTCCATTGCTGGCTTTGCCTTATTGTTTATCTTCAAATCCAGTTCAAATTTGCTTCCTGGGTTTTCCAAGATCACATGAACTCATTCCACTCTCTCTCTCTCTGATCTACTCCCTGATGAGCACTCTGTTCCTCCAGCCTTAGTCACATCACACAACTCTTCAGAGTTGGAGGGGAAGGGAATACTTTTTCACTAGTTCTGATCCAACTCTCATACTTTCTTCTTGTCTTACTCCACGCTGCTAATCATTTCAGACCAGACGCTCAGCTGGTGCAAATCATTGTAGTGCCATTGAAATCAATAGAGCTATGCAGATGTACACTAGCAGAGTATCTGGCCCATATCTTGAAATCTCACCTTCAAGCCTGCCTTATTACTTTAACTGATGACTGAACTAAAGTGTGAATGAAAGTGAATTGAGCCTGAAGAAAATGTTACCTATAACCACTGCATTGTATTGTAAATTATGTTGTTTATATCCTTCTTAGCTGTTGGATTTATTTTCCACACTTCCCAATTTCACTTTATCATAGTAGTTATAAACTCCTTTTTTGTGATGGTTTAATTATAGCTGGAGATGCTTCCTTCTAAGTGTTGTATTTGCAGAAGGAAAAACAAGTTGATTCTCTTAAGTGACCCTTACAAAAATGTATGATTTGCAAAACCAGGAAGGGAATCGGATTTCCAGTGTGACGCATATTACATGGTGAAATGCTACTCTGTGTCACATCACATTGTTACATAATCTGATACTGCCCCAGGAGGGGAAATGCACGTCTGGGCACAATACTCATGTGACTCATTTAGGGCTAGATTTTCCTTTTACCCTTTTGCACGGGACTCTGGGTAGAATAGTCATGCCAGGAGCAAAAGAGGGAAAGAATGGTTTCTCAAAGAGCACAGTTCCCTTCCTGCTTCCCCAGGGAGAGGGGAGGGGTAGTAATTTGCTGCTGGTCCATACTAGGGTGACCAGACGTCATGATTTTATAGGGACAGTCCTGATTTTGGGGTCTTTTTCTTATATAGGCTCCTATTATCCTCTACTCCCTGTCCCGATTTTTCACATTTGCTGTCTGGTCACCCTAGTCCATACCTACATTGCCTCAGCTGTGCCAGCTGGTGCTTTGTGGAATAGTGCCCATATTCTGCTCACTCTCTTCCCACTGCTTAATGGAGAGAGTAGCACACACTGCTGTGTGTCGAAATCCCAGGTCCAGGCAGTCCATGCAGGAAAGCAGATGTATGTGCATTACTGGACAGCCAGACAGAGCAAGGGACAATGGAGCCCTTAATCAATACTAATGCAACTCAGTTTTCAGGTAGCAACACACTAAAGTTTTTAATAGGTTACAGTGTAGTAGCCGTGTTAGTCTGTGTCAGCAAAAAGAAAATAAGAAAGAAAGAAATACTTGTGGCACCTTAGAGACTAACAAATTTATTTCAGCATAAGCTTTCGTGGGTTAGAACCCACTTCATCGGATGCATGGAATGGAACATACAGTGGACAGATATTTATACAGTCAGAGAAACATGATAAGGTGGAAGTGCCTATACCAGCCTTAAGAGGCTAATTAATTGAGAGGAACCATAACAGCAGGGGAAGAAAAACCTTTGAAGTGATAAACAAGATGGCCATTGTGGACAGTTGACACACAGGTGTGAATGAGGATCGTTAACTTAAGGGAAATAGATTCAATTAACGTAGTGGCCAAGCCATTCCAAGTCTCTATTTAATCCTGAGTTGATGGTATCTAGTTTGCATATCAATTCAAGTTCAACAGCTTCTCGTTGTAGCCTGTTTTTTAAGTTCATCTGTTGTAAAATTGCGACCCTCAAGTCTGTCACTGAGTGGTTAGGGAGGTTGAAATGTTCTCCTACTGGTTTTTGAATGTTATGATTCCTGATGTCAGATTTATGTCCGTTTATTCTTTTGCGTAGAGACTGTCCGGTTTGGCCAATGTACATGGCAGAGGGGCATTGCTGGCACATGATGGCATAAATCACATTGGTAGATGTGCAGGTGAATGAGCCCCTGATGGTGTGGCGGATGTGATTAGGTCCTATGATGGTATCACTTGAATAGATATGTGGACAGAGTTGGCATCGGGCTTTGTTGCAAGGATAGGTTCCTGGGTCAGTGTTTTTGTTGTATGGTGTGTGGTTGCTGGTGAGTATTTGCTTCAGGTTGGGGGGCTGTCTGTAAGCGAGGATTGGTCTGTCCCCCAAGATCTGTGAGAGTGAGGGATCATCTTTTAGGATAGGTTGTAGATCTTTGATGATGCGCTGGAGAGGTTTTAGTTGGGGGCTAAAGGTGACGGCTAGTGGCGTTCTGTTATTTTCTTTTTTGGGCCTGTCCTGTAGTAGGTGACCCCTGGGTACTCTTTTGGCTCTGTCAATCTGTTTTTTTACTTCAGCAGGTGGGTATTGTAGTTTTAAGAATGCTTGATAGAGATCTTGTAGGTGTTTGTCTCTGTCTGAGGAATTGGCGCAAATGCGGTTGTATCTTAGAGCTTGGCTGTAAACAATGGATCGTGTGGTGTGTCCTGGATGGAAGCTGGAGCATGAAGGTAAGTATAGCGGTCAGTAGGTTTCTGGTATAGGGTGGTGTTTATGTGACCATCGCTTATTAGCACAGTAGTGTCTAGGAAAGTGGACCACACAAGCGGTCCATTTCCTAGACACTACTGTGCTAATAAGCGATGGTCACATAAACACCACCCTATACCTCTACCCCAGTGTTGTGAATCTTTCCAGCTTGAGAACCATACTTACCATTTCCAAGAGGTCAAGAGATCACAAATAAGAAGTGTTGTGTAACACGTTGAACTATGATATTGTATGATTCCTGACAAAACTCAAAGGTCAAATAGAGTCTTTTGATCGTTTAGATCCTTTCTGTAAGAAAACGACACCATCAACCAAATGTTTCCAGTTTGACATCAGTGGAAATACATGGATTTACACCAGGTGCAGATTTTCCCCAATGTTTGGGCCTGATCCTTCCACCCTATCTCTTCAATCATCTTTATTTCAGGAGTCACCATGATATCCTGACACCAAATTAAGAACATAAACTTCACATCATCCTAGTAGGACTGCAGTACTATCTCACCTTCAGAAGAGTTGTAGTCCATTAACTGCCTTTCTTTGGAGGAGAGATATCAATGAGGAGTGGGGAAAAGTAGTCAATGGGAGTTTTGTCCATGTAAAGACTGATGGATAGGGCCAAGTGTTTGATATAGTCCATTTTATAGGTGTGTGCATAGCCTCAAATTCTAAATGGCAAGGGTTATCTCACAAAGTTTTCCCACCCCTTAAAATAAAATACTTGGTATAACATCTGGTTTAGATATTCTAATTGTGCAGCTGCCACAGTAACACACAGTTATTGGCAATGTCATCATTAAACCCATTTTGTTCGGCCTCCTTTCATTGTACTACAAGACTCTTTGTAGGTCTGGGGTTCCCACTCACTTTATCCAAAGGAAAAAATAAGAAACACTGAGTATGGCAAAAGCAAATTTGATGTGTTGTCTGATTAAACTAATAATGGAGAAAGCCACAGTGTGTGGGTAGTGGCTCACTTACAGTGTTTGTATTGGAAATGAAAGTAGGTGTATTGTGTGAAAGCAAAGACTCTGTAAGAGTTTGGCCTGTAATGACAGATTTATTTCTGTATCTAAGAAAAATAAACCTATAGCTAGAGAAACAACCTCAAACATTTATTGAACGGTGAGAAAAACAGATATACTTAAAAAGACCCCTAATGTAACATGCTAGATATGTGATGTTTGATGCCCCACTGCAATGTCTGGCTAAAAGCAGTGGACAAGAGCCTGTTAGTGCTGACAGTTAATTAAGCGACTCTTTTAGCTCAAGTGGCTTGCGCCTTTGGTGCTGAAAGTGTCAAGTTCGGTCTCCTCCATCAATCTGTGCTGAGGAAGGTTTCAAAGCAATAGACCTCGGACACTTAGCAGAAGCTTTGCCTGACAAGAGGAGTGTGGCTAGGTGTGGGGTGTCCCCCACCCCTCCTCTAGTGGCTAGTCGACAGAGGATCAGAGTCTGCTATTGCACCTTTACTTTTAGCTCAAGGCTGTGTTATAATTTTACTAGGATTAAAGGTCCTGAGTTCTAACCCCATCTTTAAAGTACTTTACAAACATTAACTAATTCTCTCTTGTGGAGTAGCTGAGTGAGCATCATTAGGTCCCATTTTACACACAGGGAGACTTAGCTACTTCAACTGTGTAGCATCGCTGGTTTCAATGGAGATACACTATTTTACATTGGCTGAGGATCTGTCCCAGAGAAAGGTGAAAGGACTGGCCCAAAGTCACATAGCAAATCAGTGGCAGAGCCAGGATTAGAACCCAGGAGTTACTAATTCCCAATATCTTGTTCTAATGCAACCCATCTACCTATTTAGCTGGTCTAACTAGATTTTAATATTGCACTTATCGCCATGGCATCTGAACATCACAACCACACTCTTGGGGTACGTCCATACTTACCTCTGCGTTCGGCGGTAAGCAATCGATCTTCTGGGATCGATTTATCGCGTCTTGTCTAGACGCGATAAATCGATCCCGGAAGTGCTCGCTGTCGACACCGGTACTCCTGCTCCGCGAGAGGAGTACGTGGAGTTGACGGGGGAGCCTGCCTGCCACGTGTGGACCCGCGGTAAGTACCTTGTAGTTCGAACTAAGATACTTCGACTTCAGCTATGCTATTCATTTAGCTGAAGTTGCGTATCTTAGTTCGAACCAGGGGGTTAGTGTGGACCAGCCCTAAGTCTCTCTTTTTCTCACAGTCTAGCTGGCACTATTGCCTCCTCTGCCTTCATGCTGTCAGATAAATCTCTTATTTAGTTGTTTCTTTTATGGACTGTTGTATCATGTTCCATTTGTGAAAGTTTCAGATGAAGCAGTCTATACAAGTTTATGGCACACCTCCCTGCTATAACAGATTGCAATCCTAAAGCAAAACAAAAATTTGAAGCAGGCGTGGTAGATTTTGATAAGGCGTATTTCACCCTACACTGAGTGTTATTGCAAATTCTGTTTTGATTGCAGGTTGCTAGGCACCACAGAACTGCACTGATCTAGAATAGTGGTTCTCAACTTGTGATCTCTGGGTTCTCCAAGAAAAAACTTCCTGGGGGTGCTACTTCTGTCATTCTTCAAGGAGTGATACTTCCTGTTGGTTGTAAATCAAGTCAAGCCATTTTTTTTATTCCAGAGGCTTTCTTGACCAAATGCAAAACAACAACACCTTAAGTACCTCTGCACCCTACATGACTGGTTCATATCTCCCGTTGCCAAGTTTTATCTTCATATAAATTCAACGGTGGTCAAATGTGTGGAGAAGACGGGACACCAACGTCTGATGGGGTAGCAAAGCAATAGGAGGATGAACCAAATTGCAAAGTACATTACATAGTACTGCAGACACTAAATAGGAGGAGATTTTGTTCTAATAAATATGAAGTCCTTTGCCCAAGGAGCGGCATTATACTGCACTAATACGAAATGGTGGGCATCCTCACCTTTTGAACTAAAGTGAATTTATTTTGACTTTGTCTTCTCAAATTCATCCTTAGTACCAAATGATCTTAGCTGCCATGTTCAGATCCAGACCCAGATTTCAACTTTCCTAAAGTTTGTTGGGATGGTGGTTCTGCAATTTTGGTTTGGTGCATCATAGAAACCGGACTCCATCATGGAATTTAGATCCATATCAGGTCTTCCCCAAAATCTGGATTTGGGCCTGAATCAATCTCTAACAAAGAAACATAGCTGTTGCAAAGAAAGTGTGGAGTTTACAGCGGGGAGTTGCCCATGAGAGGATCTCTGTCATCAGATCTGGCCCACTATATGAAAAAGTAATAGAACTAATGATTGAGTGATCTAATTAGTAATCACTAACCATTAATACTGCACCTATGGCATGTGAGTTGTAGGCAAGCTATATTCATGATCCTGCTTGCAGTACTTGTTACTATACTAAATATAAGCGAAAGAAAAAAGGCTGTGAGATATCATTAGTATTGTGCCTTATAAAGAGATGGTGCCATTGTTACATGGCATGAGAAGGGGTATATAATGCCTCAGGTATATAGTGAAGAGTTATAGAGAAAGAGAAACTGAAAGACTTGGTTACAGAATACTGGAATACAGAATAGTCGATAGTGGACATTTCAGCGTGGCATAAACTTCTGTTCCTCCTTCATGGAAAGGGTTGTCTTTGATGAAGCAACAAAACAAACAAAAATCACCCATTTTTTGAATGAAAGAGATCCTGAATTTCACAGCACAACAGTATGAGTTTGACTCCTTCAGATGTCAGCAGTATTTCACTAGACATTTTGACAATAAATGTCTGCCCTTAGAGAAGGGACATTTTTCAATGAGCATCAAAACATCTGAGCCAAATTCTCCTCTATTACTCTGGTACCGCGGCTTTGACATCAGAGGGATCACATTGGTTTCACTGAGTTTGGCCCTCTTGGAGTTCTATAAAAAATACTGCATCTTGTAAAATTGCTAGATATGGAAGTGGTGGAAATTGCTATTTACAATTTTGAAAACTGACTTGCCCCAATTTGGTATAAATTGCTGACTTTTACTGGTCAGAAAACAAGTGAATCAACATATAAACCAACAATCTAGGAATTCACGTTTCTATTCTGGGTAAGACAGCACTTTTCTTTCTCTGTCTTCTGCAGACTACAGAAAATACAAAACCACTAAATCGTAACTGATGGGAAAACAAATATGCCAATACTAAGTGCTTAGAAAACTGATTCCCACAAGCAAATGGGCCCCGCCTTTCAGTGCAGTGAACAAGTAAAGGACAATTTATCTTCAGATGCCTTAGGCATCTTTTGTAGAGAAAGTTTGCCAAAGGCTGGATAATTTCACACAGCTGCTCAGTAAGAAGCCAGAAGTGATTAGACACCAAAAGTCTCAAAACACCACCTTGAATACTCACCTCAGGTTATCAGACAGCAGGGCTTTTCTTAATTGGTTCAGCCTTTTGAGACACAGATTATTATCTCCTCTGTAAGGTCATAAAATATGAGTCACCCAGAGTCAACAGAAGAGATAAAATAACAGGCAATGCTATGACTATATCCTGTATGGTATATACTACAGGGTATGACAGTCTGGTGGGTTCTCTTTACTTAATAGCAACAGTTGAAGATTTTGGATCTTTCTACACAGCAGATAAAACCATGTCAGCATGATTTTAAGTATTTCTGGAGTCTAAAGTGTTTCCACACATCATAGTTTAGACATTGCTTGCTCAGTCTGTGTGCACTAGACATGGACATTTTAAAACCCACCAACCAGAACCTCCCCTGGTGTAAATTGTCATAACTCTATTGACTTCAGTTGAGTTACAACAATTTACACAAGTTGAGGACCTGATCTTTACACCTTGCCTTATCTCAATGATTAGCCAAACCAAAACCCTGGATCAGAACATCAGATCTGATCTTCGCAATTAGCCTGAACGTTAAATCTACATGAATTATGAGCATTATCTTTTTCATTAGCTTTGGCTCAGATGGTTTCCCCTCACAGGTTTCATCTGAAGTTTCTGATTCAAACCCAGTGTGGGGAAAGCTATAATATATATATACACACACTAGCTGGTGATGGGTACTCTAGAAAATCCTAAATTAGACTGGGAAGACAAGAGTGGAGTGCTGCCTGCGCAGCATGGTCTCCTCTATTCTCTGGCCCAGAAGACTCTCCAGAGAGGTTCCACAAAGGTGGAAATAGTGGAGAGGTGTGTGACGCTGGCAAAGCAGGTGCCAGCTCATGCCAAGGCCCCCAGGCCTCACTGAACACTGGCAAATGCATAGTTGGAAACCAATCTAGGTTGCCTGCGTGTTAGTATTGTTAAAATAGATATTAGAGTTATAAGACTGTAATTAGTGTTTAGACTTTAAGAAATGCTTGCAGGATGCTGCATGCATTAGTCATACTTCTAATTAAGGCTGCGAGTTTGTCATGGATTCCGTGACTTTCTGTGACCTCCTTGACTTCTGCAGCGGCCCGTGTGGCTGGCTCTGGGGCTGCCCAAGCAGCTCAGGCAGCCCCTGGGCCAGTTGCACCTGCTTCTGGGGAAGTCTCGGGCCACCTCCAGCAGCAGCAGGAGGAGTTTGGGGGTGGGAGGGGGTGAGGATTCTGGGCAGCATTTACCTTGGGGGGGGGGCACTCCCCGGAAGCAGCAACATGTCCATCCCTCCCTCAGCTCCTAGCTCTGTGTGCTGCCTCCGCCTGCAGGCACCGCCTCCGTAGTTCCCATTGGCTGCAGTTCCCAGCCAATGGGAGCTGCGGAGCTGGCAGGGTGCGGAGCTAGGAGCTTAGGGAGGGACATGTCACCACTTCCAAAAAGCTGGGTAGGGAGCCTGCCAACCCCACCAACTCCCCACCCCTCAGCACCAGCGGGGGTCCCAGGCTACTCCCACCCAAGCACCTGCGCTGCCCCCTTGGGCCGCTGCCCCTCGAGCACCCACAGCCCCCCACGAGCACCTGAAGCACTCCCAAGATTTAGCCAGGGGTATAGTACATGTCATGGATAGGTCATGGGCCATGAATTTTTGTTTACCTGTGACTAAAACATAGGCTTACTTATAATATCTGTATACCATATTATAAGCTAATATTTAAGTGTTTGTTCTTTAACTATAAAAGTGTTTGTTAAAACTGTAAAACCCCACAGCCAGGAGAGAAGCATTACCAAGTATGAAATACTAGTTTACTGCAAGAGGTGTCATCTCTTCCCCAACAAAAGAAGGCCAGTAGACACCAGACAAACCATTGTGGAACATAAGTGAACAAGAGACTTTGTTGATTGCTTCCCCCGCACCCACAAAGAGAGTACAAGCACAAGCCCTCATCGCATTGTACCGGAACACTAGAGGCAGGGCTAAAAATCCCTGTCAAAGAGGAATTGTTATCATTATGCTGTTTAGAATTTGGACAGGGAAATATTTCTAAGCATAAGCAAGGGATCCCCAAGCTGCTTAGCTTCAATTAGCTCTAAAGGACATATAGACCTTGCTTATTACATCAGCATCTATTACCTTTTAAAACCTAAGACTGTAACTCATTTGTGTGTGCATCTTTAACCTTGTAAACAAGTCATTTCTTTTTCCTAGTTAATAAATCTTTAGTTAATTACAGGATTAACTACAAGCATTGTCTCTGGTGAGAGACCTAAGGTACAATTGACCTAGGTAACTGATTGGTCCATTGCGACTGGGAATAACCTGAACATTGTTGTGATTTTTGGTGTAAGGGACCACCTATCACAAAGGCAGGCTTGCCTCGGTGGCAAGATAGAGAACTACCCCAGGGGACTGTCTGTGACTCCATGCTAAGGCTGTTAGAGTGCTTTGGGAGTTCTTGGTTGGTGAAATCTAATTATAGACATACAACCAGTTTGGGGTTTGTGCCCTGTCCCTTGACAGTCTGCCCTGTCACAACCTACTCCAGACAGCTTGACAAGGGGACAGGCTGAGGACAATAAGGGGCTGAGCTCTGGATTATCTCCTCCAAAACATACATAGAAAATCAGCAGAAGTGCATTAATATAGGTATTACCTTAAGCTGTCCTGCCTCTCTGTGGAATCCTCTATGGGGGCATGACAGGAGCAGCCACACTATCCACAGGCTGGCCACGTGTGGGGTCAGGCGTCAGAGCAGGGGCAAATGTCAGTTGCATGGATGCCTCTTCCCTTCCTGAGGTTACTCTGAGATCTGCAGCAGACGAGGCAGAACCACTTCAGTGTTAGAATTCCTTGGAAACTCCACTAATTGAAACTAGCAAAGTTTCCTCCTTGTTACATAGTTACTGACTTGGTGGGAAGAATGATGTCCTAAACCAAGACTGGGAGATAAAGTCTACAATTCAGTATGCTCAGACCTAAAGCCTGGCTACCACAGGGGTCTACTTTTGCTTCCCTGGCCATTGATAATTTAGCACGCAGCCCCAATGAACATTAAATATGTATTTCTATCAATAAACTACACATATTTTGGGTCTCTTTAAAATAAAAAATATGAACAAATCAAACTACTTTCCAGTTGCTTTGTAGGCAAGTGAAAAAAGAAAGGAAAATCCAGCCTCGCGTGACAGATGCAATAATAGAGGAGGGAGCTGGTGTCTGGAAGCTGACTGGGTCACCTGGCTATTGTGTATCTATTAGGCTAGTATCTTTTATTTCATTTCTGAAGTCAAAGTCCATTGCCCGCACAGATGGTAACCATAAGAACTTACACCTCTTTTAGTAAGGAAGTGCAGTTAAATAATTATTTTATGAGTAACAGGAATTCAGAGCGGTGATAACCATTGTAAAAATCTGGAAGGTCTTGTTTAATTATTGCATCAAACATTTGCTCACTTGTATTTTCAATAGACAAGGGGATTTCCAGACATAGAGTCTTGTAGTAATAAAAAAAAAAGGCTAGGTTTAAAAGATCTGTTTATTACAGCACTGGAGAGCTGACTGAATAGATTCTAGCTGTGCATTTGACGAGACATAAATGACAGCTATGCTCCAATGTTTAGGGGCATAGCTTAGACTGCGCTCAGCCTGCCACAGAAGCCAATGTATATCTAAGATAAAAATTATGTTAAGGATAAGAGTATATATCACAAATTTAAGAATAAAAGCTAATTATCCCCAAACCAAGTATTACAAACCCAGGAAACCTAGAGGTTTACACTTAAAAGAAATTCAAACATATTAAAGTATGAAAAGACAAGCTATGGCAGTCAAACAACCTTAACTCTACACTGTAGTAACCCTACACAATAACCATACAGTTGTGATTACAGCATTTAGTGCCTGTGTTTATGTTTTACATATTTTCCTTTGCAGTGTTTTTTCTATCACACACACACATACACACACCCACACACCCCTAGAACTGGGGAAAAATTGGAAAAACAATTTTAAGGAAAAAAATTGAAATTTTGAAGTGTTTATTGTGCAGTAAAATTCAACATTTTTTTCTTTTTTTTATCAAAAATGTTCACAAAATCTTTAAAACATTTCAAATGTTCAAAATTATGAATATCCCTGTTGATTTTAACGGGGCTACACGTAGTAGTAAAGCTAACCGTCCGGATAAGTGCTTGCAGGATTGGGGCCAAGGAGAGAGAGAGCAAGATCACATCAACATTTCCATTGAGCAAGGCTGAATTCTAAGCAATACCCAGGAGGTGAATTTAAGGTTTCTGTTATCTCCCCTCCCAAGTTTCTCATCTCCAGGCTCCACCCCCTTAAGCATGCACATTTCTTCTACATCTTTCTCGTCTCTCTTTTTGCCTGCGCTCTAATAAGAATCAAGCTGCACGCAACCATGCTATAATCAGAAAGACAAGCTTATAAATAATGTTTTTAGCTCAATCCCATGTGCTGGGCCTGTAATTTTCCAGAAGCTAGGCTGCAAGCAAGAAATATACAGAGATAGAAGCTGTCTATTTCTGTCTTTTGTGCACTTTCTCCCCCACCCAAAGTATGTTTTGTTTTAGCTTATCTTTAAAAAAAAAATCAGTATTGGGCTTCAAAAGCAATAAAAGAGCGTCTGAACAGACTGTTTTCCCCAATAAGAACTTTTAATACCAACTTAAACTGTTAAATATGGAATTTTCTGTTTAAAAGTCTTTATATAACTAAAAGAAGAAGAAACAATGGAAATAGTCAAAGAGGAAGTCTTACTTTGTACGTTTCAAAGGCTTTAACTGTTTCCCATTCTGTCACTATGTTTTTAATAAAAGGGTAGGGTTTTTTTCTTAATAGGCTAGTACAATGGGCAGGAGTCACTAACAACTTGACACAAAACCCTAAACCACTCTTAACTATTTAATGTTGTAACAGTAAACTACGACTTTCCTAGAGCTGGCAGTAAAACTGGATATATTTTCATGAACATTTCAGGGGATATTTTGGTAATGATGCATTTGCTGATACATTTTGAATGTTGAAAAATGTCAAAAGAATTTTTCATCATAATTTTGAATTGTGACAAAAAAAGGGAATACATTTTCATAAAAATGTTTTCTTTGTCAAAATTGTGAATTTTGAAGATTTGCTACAAGCCCTAATCATAACCCTTTGGGTCTGAGGCAGCTACCCTTCCCAACACAACATCTCTCCCCTCAGTGCCATTTCCCCAACCGGCCCTGTCTCCCCTGCTGACACACACCTATGTCTTCTTCCCAGCGGTGGAATGTATCACTGTTGCTGCCACCACAGCTGCTGCTTGGGGCCAGAGGAGAGGCGAAGGAGCAAATGCGAGGCAGCCTGTGTTGGACACCTTTCCAACTCACTACCTGCCCAGCTCTGAGAGATACTAGAACTAAGGAAATCATCAGGTAGCTGTGAGAAGTAGATGGGGATAGGAAACCTTGGCAGCCTGCTTAGCAGCCAATCTAGCCCCCGGTAGCTGGTGACATCACATAGGTCTATTCCTTGGCACAATCCCAGAAAGATAAATGTGCTGTGTTTGAGACCCCACTGAGACTCGTTCTCTGTCTTCAGCCCAGAAAGCAGCTAGATGTGCTAATCCAGTAACTTCAGAAGGGTTTATGTATTTCTATGGCAACAGCCTGGCATTCAAAAGCTGCTACACCAGTGAACTCAGCAAGCTAGATTTGCTGAGCCAGTGAGCTGACAATGGCCCACACTTTGATGTCAGCTTAACAAGGTAAAGGGCTGAACCAGTAATCTTCACAAAAGTCTCCTCTTTGAAATCACATCAGCAGGTCAGAGGTGCTCAGTAGGTAACCTCAGAGAATCACCTACCTAGATACGAGCCCAGACTGCTAGATAGAGGTGCAGAGCCAGTGAAATCACGGAGGCTTGAGTCTTCACATCAGCCCAATGAGCTAGAAATGCTGTTCCAGTGCCCTCACGAAAGCTTGGGACTTTGGCTTCAGCCCATCATACTAAAACTTCTGAACTAGTGTCCTCAAAGAGGTCTGAACCTTAACATCAGCCCAGCAAATTACAGATGTTGATCCAGAGACCTCACAGGAATTTGTGTATTTATATATTTAGATTTAAAATAATAAATATACTTATCCAAGGCTCTAGGTGCCCTACTGGTTTATTGTATTTATATAGCAAATAGAATTACATTAGATCTCAGCCTCATTAAAATCAGTTTCAGGGGACTTGACCATCATTTAGGAAGCATTTTTCCAACACTAGTTGGAACAGCATTGACATCTAGATAAGTTAGATGCCTGCAAGTCACCAGGATCTGATGAAATGCATCCTAGAATACTCAAGGAGCTAATAGAGGAGGTATCTGAGCCTCTAGCTATTATCTTTGGTAAATCATGGGAGACAGGAGAGATTCCAGAAGACTGGAAAAGGGCAAATATAGTGCCCATCTATAAAAAGGGAAATAAAAACAACCCAGGAAACTACAGACCAGTTAGTTTAACTTCTGTGCCAGGGAAAATAATGGAGCAAGTAATTAAGGAAATCATCTGCAAACACTTGGAAGGTGGTAAGGTGATAGGGAATAACTAGCATGGATTTGTAAAGAACAAATCATGTCAAACCAATCTGATAGCTTTCTTTGATAGGATAACGAGACTTGTGGATATGGGAGAAGCGGTGGCTGTGGTATACCTAGACTTTAGTAAGGCATTTGATACGGTCTTGCATGATATTCTTATCAATAACCTAGGGAAATACAACTTAGATGGGGCTACTATAAGGTGGGTGCACAACTGGCTGGATAACCGTATTCAGAGAGTAGTTATTAATGGTTCCCAATCCTGCTGGAAAGGTATAACGAGTGGGGTTCCGCAAGGGTCTGTTTTGGGACCGGCTCTGTTCAATATCTTCATCAACGACTTGGATATTGGCATAGAAAGTACGCTTATTAAGTTTGCAGATGATACCAAACTGGGAGGGATTGCAACTGCTTTGGAGAATAGGGTCATAATTCAAAATGATCTGGACAAATTGGAGAAATGGTCAGAGGTAAACAGGATGAAGTTTAATAAGGACAAATGCAAAGTGCTCCACTTAGGTAGGAACAATCAGTTTCACACATACAGAATGGGAGGAGACTGTCTAGGAAGGAGTACGGCAGAAAGGGATCTAGGGGTTATAGTGGACCACAAGCTAAATATGAGTCAACAGTGTGATGCTGTTGCAAAAAAAGCAAACTTGATTCTGACCTGCATTAACAGGTGTGTTGTGAGCAAGACACGAGAAGTCATTCTTCTGCTCTACTCTGCGCTGGTTAGGCCTCAACTGGAGTATTGTGTCCAGTTCTGGGCACCGCATTTCAAGAAAGATGTGGAGAAATTGGAGAGGGTCCAGAGAAGAGCAACAAGAATGATTAAGGGTCTAGAGAACATGACCTATGAAGGAAGGCTGAAGGAATTGCGTTTGTTTAGTTTGGAAAAGAGAAGACTGAGAAGGGACATGATAGCGGTCTTCAGGTATCTAAAAGGGTGTCATAAGGAGGAGGGAGAAAACTTGTTCATCTTAACCTCTAAGGATAGAACAAGAAGCAATGGGCTTAAACTGCAGCAAGGGAGGTTTAGGTTGGACATTAGGAAAAAGTTCCTGTCAGGATGGTTAAACACTGGAATAAACTGCCCAGGGAGGTTGTGGAATCTCCATCTCTGGAGATATTTAAGAGTAGGTTAGATAAATGTCTATCAGGGATGGTCTAGACAGTAATTGGTCCTGCCATGAGGGCAGGGGGCTGGACTTGATGACCTCTCGAGGTCCCTTCCAGCCCTAGAATCTATGAATCTATGAATCTAATGGGAGAAGAGTTATTCAAACTCTCTTCCTTCCTCTTCCCTCCAGAAGAAAAGAGAGACCGGTCACCCACTTCCCTGGGGAAAATAAAAGTTGTCCCTCGACAAAACTCAACAGTGCATGTAAACACACAACTAACTTTTCTGCTTAGCTATGGAGTTTTTAGGGATTTAGGCTCTTTATGGATAATTTATTTTCTTGTAACTATTCTCTTTCCAATGCCATGGTTTACCACATACAGTGATGGCATGTCATTTCACTACATGAAGTTCACACTGAAAGAACACAGGCAGTAGATTTCAACCAGTGATTCCTGAATCTAGCCCAATAACCTGTGCATATCTTTTGACATCTAATCTTGATTTAAAGACATCAGGTGGTGAATGTACTTTTACTTTTGGAAATTTGTTTCAAAGGTTAATTACCCCATTTAAAAATGTGCATCTTATTTCCAGTTTAAATTTACTGTCGTCAGCTTCTGCTAGATTACACAGCTCACTGCTTGATTTGGCTGCTCAGTTACAGATATTTATATCTCCTCCCTGTGTGAAAGGCTATCAAGTCATCTTTTACCCTTCTCTTCAATAAACTAGGTAAATTGAGCTCCTTTAGTTTCTCACTGTAAGGCATGTTTTCCAGACCGCAAATTAATTTTTGTAGCTCCTCTCAGAACTTCCTTAATATTTAAGCATTCTTTTTAATGTGTGGACATCAGAACCGGACAAATTATTACAGTACCTATTTTACCAATGTCGTATACACAGGTAAAATCACCTTCCTACTCAATAATTCCCTATTAATATATCCAAGTATACTATTAGCTCTTCTTGCCACAGCATGACATTGGGAGTTCCTGTTCAGTTGTTTATCTAAAATGACCTCTAAGATATTTTCAGAGTCGCCACTTTTCATAATATAGTACCCCACTTTCTAAGTATGACTTACATTCTCTGTTTCTAGATGGATGGTCCTGACCTTGCATTTATTGGTGTTAGCATTAGTGGCACTCTCCTTTCCAAATATGAGTAGTAGCTGCTCCCACTAGTATTACCTTACTCAATGGTAAAAAAAGATAAAAAGACACTTTTTAAGGGTCCCCACTGTATAAGTGATATTTTAGTGGACACATGAGTCAGAGAGTTTTAACAGCAGAAAATGTAAGGCTGTCATTAGACACCCAGAGAATGTCCTTTCTGCTCCCAAATGTAGGTGGAACAATTTGGGCCTAATTTATAAGTGTTTAAGCTTATCAAGAATGGTGTTACCTACTTGTTAACAAACATCTATATGTACCGTGAGCCAGAAACAAGAAGGGTAGTGAAGCAATATGCTACTAATCAGCTAACCATGGTCATTCGAGAAGGGTATTCAATAGTCAGGAATCTTACAGCATCTGAACTTTAGCAAAGCTTCATGAGTCTGCAAAACTGGGCTGGAAAGCTCCCAAAACATTCTTTCTTAAGAGATTTCTGGTGCATTGTGGTACTAATCAAGCTGGAAGAACCTCTTATAACCCATTTACCTCTCATCCCAGATAGAATCAGGAATTACATACAGCTTTATGAAAAGAACCAAAACTTTTAATAAAAAATTAATCTAACTCTTTTGAATCTCAAAAATGGTTCATCTCCAGCAAGGGCTCAGCTCAATCTGAACCATTTTGTCTGGACTCTGTACACAATACACACTTTATTAAACCATCTTAGAGGCACGAGTGAGCACAATGGCTTGTTGGCAGCTCTGAATGCTGAGTATAAAAGGCTGCAGTGTGATGAATTCCAGCCTCCCAGATCTGCAGACACTGAGGAAAGATTGGTACATCACGTAGCGTTTCTTCAAAATGAGTTCTGATCCATTACTGGGTCATGACCTCATACAGCTTCATTGTCCTGTACATAATGTGCAGTATATCTGCATCTAAATTACAGTGCCCAGAAGTAGTTGTGAAACCTGATCCTACTGAGCAGAAAGCTCATGAGGAAAACATACATGAGGTTTTTATTTTTACTTGTGCAGTTTTATTTTAAAAAGATAAATGTGATTACCCTGCCAGGAAAATGCAGCTAGGCCTGTATGCATAGTTCCTTCATATGCAGGCTGCAGCTGAAAGTCTTTTCTATATCACTTTGATGGCTCACTAGCCCCAGAAAAGGAATTTCCTCTGCTAATGTTTGCTCAGGTCTGTAGATAATCAATTTAACTGCGTACATGTCTGTGTATGGGTCTGTGCATAAAATTTGCTATCAAATCACACAAGGTGTTTCTTAAAATAGCGGCAAGGGTGTTGCCCACATTTGGACTCACGCATTTCTATGGGCTGGTGCTCTTCTTTCACCCTTGTGTTTATCATGGGCACCTTACTGTAGCATCACCCCGGCGACAAAGATGTGACAAAAACACACACTCAATCATACAGTGGGCAACATGAGGAATTCCTCTTTTCACTTTATAATTTCCCTAGAAACTACTGTGGTTAAAAAAAAATTTCCATGAAAACATTTTTACAAGGAAAAAATGTTTTTTTGATTAAATGGACATTTTGATGTTTGGAAGGGTTTCAAGAAAAATCATTTTTGCCAAAAACAATTTGTGACCAAAAAAAAAATTTCTCACCACCTCTGCTACAAACCCCTTCCATGACATTTATTGCTTAACTGGTGGAAGCATGATTTTTCATCATATTTTGCTAATGATGCAAATGTCTTCTTACAGCACTTGTTCAGGGCACCACCTTGTTTTCTATTTTAAAATGTACTGCTCCAGATGGAAAAGTCCTATAGATATGAAGAGAAAATGAGACTCTTTCTATGGAGTTTTCAAACCAATCTATAGACCTCACCTCCCTGAGAAGACTTCAAGATACAGGTTTCTGTGAAGGCTCTGGTTCAGCAGTTCCAGCTATTGTTGTGAAGGCCAAAACCACAGTGGGTATGTCTACCCAACCGGTGGCACCCCGCAGCAATGAGCCTCCAAGCCTGGGTCAACAGAATTGTGCTTGTAGGGCTCACGCTACCATGCTAAAAAACAGCTGTGTATGCGGTGCTTCTAAGTTGTCTTTCGGGCTGGAGCACGGGCTCTGTAGCCTAGGAAGCGAGGTGGGCTTCAGAACCTGAGCTGTGTCTTAAAAACGCTCTCTACACAGCTATTTTTAGTGTGGTAGTGCAAGCCACACAAGTCAGTCTCTGTTGACTCGAGCTCAGAGACTCACTGCCAGGGCCGGCTCCAGGCACCAGCTTGCCAAGCTGGTGCTTGGGGCGGCAGGTGAGAAGGGGGCGGCAGTCCGAGTCCCGTGGCGGCAATTCAGCGGCAGGTCCGCTCTTCCCGCCGCCGAATTGCCGCCGCGGGACTCGGTCTGCCGCCCCAGTCTCGCCTGCCACGGCGGCAAAGGGGCAGCAGGTCCGCCGTTGTCCCCTTGCTGCTCCGGAATGGGACTGCCTGCGTCGGGGGCGGGGCCCCGCCCCCGACGCAGGCAGACGTGGCAGGGCCCCGCTACATCTGCCTGCATCGGGGGCGGGGCGCCGCCACCCCTGCTTGGGGCGGCAGAATTGTAAGAGCCGCCCCTGCTCACTGCCACAGGCACTGTAGATGTACCCAGTGAGGTTACTGCACCATTAGCATTGTGAGGGTTACTGGTTCTGCAACTTTATTTAGCTGGGGTGTTATCAAGGGTTAGGCCTCTGTGACATATCTGGCTCAGCTCTTGCTGGTCTGACATAAGGGCATAGGCCTTTGTGAAGACACTGGTCAACACTTCTGGACTGCTTCGTGCATCCTTATTTTTGTTTGCTCTTCATTTTCTTTCCTAAAAAAACCTGTGGTTTTCCATTGTCTCATTTATTTTCCAAGCCAGATTGAATTTTTCAGCTGAGTTTTTCTCAGCTAATTGCTATTCATTTCTATCCCACCTTGTTTATGCTCTCTGCTTCACTTTTATGGCCTGACTGACTCTCTTTGGTATGTCTGTTTATTTTAAATGTTTTATTATAGGTTTCACCTTCGTACACTCTGTTTTCTGTATATCCTTACTAGGGCTGTCGATTAATCGCAGTTAACTCACACGATTAACTAAAAAAAATTAACTGCTATTAATCGCACTGTTAAACAATAGAATACCAATTGAAATTTATTAAATATTTTTGGATGTTTTTCTACATTTTCAAATATATTGATTTCTGTCACAACACAGAATACAAAGTGTACAGTACTCACTTTATATTATTATTTTGATTACAAATATTTGCACTAAAAATGATAAAAGAAATAGTATTTTTCAATTCACCTCATACAAGTACTATAGTGCAATCTCTTTGTTGTGAAAGTGTAACTTACAAATGTAGATTTTTTTTTGTTACATAACTACACTCAAAAACAAAACAATGTAAAACGTTAGCGCCTATAAGTCCACTCAGTCCTACTTCTTGTTCAGCCAATTGCTAAGACAAACAAGTTTGTTTACATTTACGGGAGATACTGGTGACTGCTTCTTATTTACAATGTCACCTGACAGTGAGAAAAAGTTGTGTGCATGGCACTTTTGTAGCTGGCATTGCAAGGTATTTA
Source organism: Chelydra serpentina (assembly GCA_037349315.1). Lineage (NCBI taxonomy): Eukaryota > Metazoa > Chordata > Testudines > Chelydridae > Chelydra > Chelydra serpentina. The sequence goes on along the minus strand of JBAIAC010000059.1, from coordinate 19,936,927 downwards.
CGTGCCATATATGCTAAACATTCATATGCCCCTTCATGCTTTGGCCACCATTCCAGAGGACATGCTTCTATGCCAATGATGCTTATTAAAAAAATAATGTGTTAATTAAATTTGTGACTGAACTCCTTGGGGGAGAATTGTACGTCTCCTGTTCTGTTTTACCTGCATTCTGCCATATATTTCATGTTATAGCAGTCTCTGATGACCCAGCACATGTACGTTTTAAGAACACTTGCACAGCAGATTTGACAAAACACAAAGAAGGTACCAATGTGAGATTTCTAAGCGCTCAACCCAAAGTTTAAGAATCTGAAGTGCCTTCCAAAATCTGAGAGGGATGAGGTGTGGAGAATGCTTTCAGATATCTTAAAAGACCAACACTCCAATGCGGAAACTACAGAACCTGAACCACCAAAAAAGAAAATCAACCTTCTGCCTGTGGCATCTGACTCAGATGATGAAAATGAACATGCGACTGTCTGCACTGATTTGGATTGTTATCAAGCAGAACCCATTATCAGCATGGACGCATGTCTTCTGGAATGGTAATTGAAGAATGAAGGGACATATGAATCTTTAGCGCATCTGGCACATAAATATCTTGCAATGCCGGCTACAACAGTGCCATGCAAACGCCTGTTTTCACTTTCACGTGACATTGTAAACAAGATATGGGCAGCATTATCTCCTGCAAATTGTAACCAAACTTGTTTGTCTGAGCGATTGGCTGAAGTAGGACTGAGTGGACTTGTAGGTTCTAAAGTTTTACATTGTTTTATTTTTGAATGCAGTTATTTTTTGTATGTAATTCTACATTTGTAAATTCAACTTTCATGATAAAGAGATTGCACTACAGTACTTGTATTAGGTGAATTGAAATACATTATTTCTTTTGTTTTTCACAGTGCAAATATTTGTAATAAAAATAAATATAAAGTGAGCATTGTACACTTTGTATTCTGTGTTGTAATTGAAATCAATATATTTGAAAATGTAGAAAACATCCAAAAATATTTAAATAAATGGTATTCTATTATTGTGTAACAAAGCGATTAATCACACGATTAATCTTTTTAATTGCTTGTCATCCCTAATCCTTACTAGTTTTTCCTAAGAAGGTTGACATATATTGTTACTATGTTTGTACATTGGAAAGATAAAAATATGAAAAATTACTGCTTCCTTGGGCTTGATTTGTCAAAGGGAGAAGTAATTGGGGATACTTGTATTTTATTAAGTATTAACAAATTATATTCTTATTTCCTACGGTACAGACAGTGATACCCATACATTGAATCGTACCTTATTCCACAGCAAATCCCATCAACTCCATTTGGACTACGTATGGTGTGGGGCACTATTCAACGTGAGAAAGTATATCACAAGTTGGAGCTAAATTTGGGATTAAATGGACTCTCAAATTATATTCTGCAGAGAGCACAGGATGAAAATGGCTGCTGTCACGATGACATTTTCATGTAACTTGTTAATGTGGCACTGTAAAGTAGCCGTATTTTTTGAAGAAATTAATGCACGCCACATGCACAACACCTCTGCATAGGCTGGAAGTGGGCAGAATTGTAGGTAGGCTGTGGAGCTGCAGCAATACTCCCCAGCTAGCTGCTGTTCCAGCCAATGGGTCAAAATAATGGCCATAGCTCCTCTGCACTGATAATATGGCTCTCTGCATCCATGAAAGGATACAGTTATGCTGCCCTTCTACGTTCTTTTGGAACCTAGTTCTCAGGGACAGTAAATACAATTCCATGGAAAGTCTAGCAATGAAGTTGTCAAGGCTAATTCCCCACTCTGGCACTTTGAGTGCAGAAAGTGGGGGCCCGTAAGGATTCTAAAAATTAATACTGGCCACTCCAGGCTTGTATTAAACTCCCAAGGTTACAGCTTTTTCGCTGACCTTGGATTGGTAGATGCTGCCACACCCAAGGGCAGAACCCCTTTGAGAACCCAGGAAGGTGCAGTGGGGAATTCCTTCCTGTGGGGTATTCTCAAGCCCTTTCACCCACTCCCATCTGGGGAAGAGCTGCGAGGGGGAAGAAAGGGAAATCAGCTGTTGCCACCAGCTAATTAAACAACATGTGCACAAACCTCATAAGACACAAAAATCCAATTCTGTTCTTAAAAAAGGTAAATTTTATGAATTAATAAAAAGAAAAAAAAATACATAGAACCATAGAATATTAGGGCTGGAAGAAACCTCAGGAGATCATCTAGTCCAATCCCCTGGTCAAAGCAGGACCAACACCAACTACATCTGGGAACTCAGGATATTGCTAGATTTTAAAAGAGCAACTACAAGAATTAAGCACCAAGAATAGCTTTCTTTTGAGGTTTTAAACGAGTAATTTCTAGGTATGATGCTGATGATTTTTTCATACCTGGCCCAAGCTTCTTACAGCATAGTTGCTGCCCTGTCGGCCTCTCCCTGGGAGAACAACAGACAGACAAAAGGGGAGTCTTTTTTCAATTTTAAAAAGTTTTAGCCTTCCCATTGGCTCTTTTGGCCAGGTGCCCACTCCCTTCCTTTTATCTATGCATAGCAGTGAGACTTTTTAACCCTTTACAGGTAGAGCAATTAGAGAACAGCTACTAAGAGGGATTTTCTAGCTACTGGCTGGCTGGGTGTCCATAAAAGGGAGCTACCCCCGCCCTTCATTTGTCACGGAAGTTATCATTCTTCTTGTGAATCCTTTTGTTAAGCATGACATTTTGGATGCTCTAAATGTTGTCCTGGATACTCTATTGTAGAATAACCAATCAATTTAATCATTGTTTTTTCAGCTACAGGAATTATTAAAGAGCCTAATTCTTTGCTGGGCTGCAGAAAAGAGTATAATATGTTAAAAAGCACTGAAACATGTCTCTTCCAGGGCAACGCATAATTATAGTCTCATATTAGAAAGTCACATTAGTGATAGACAATAATTTGGTAAAAGTTGGGCTGCCCTGTTCAAGCATTAGAGATCCATCAAAATTCAGAAGCAAAGCATGAAAAACTCCCAAACACTAGAATTTTGCGCTTTGTATAAAATGGGAAGGTTATGGGATAGGGGTAATGGGATGGGGGTAATGAAAAGCAGAGTTGGGAGACAGCATGAACTAGTGGTTAGGACACTGGGCTGGGATTCAGGAGAGCTTGGCTTTTTTGCTGCTGACCTGCTCTGTGACCCTGAGGAAGTCATATAATTTCTGTATCCCTGGTGTCTTGTTGAATTTAAGTTGTAAGCTTTTCAGGGCAGGGACTGTCTTTCACTATGTGTATGTACAGTACCCAGAACAATGGGGGCCCATCTCAATGGGACCTCTAGGTACTACCATAAAAAAAATCAATTTTTAAAATTTCTTATCTGATCTGAATTCTGTTCTATTCAGGTTCTTATTTCAAACCCATCACCCTGGTATATGAGAGCCTTCCAGCAGTTCATTAAGTGATGTGACTAGCATCTCAAAAAGATCAGGTCTAGTTGGAATAGGTCATAACACTGAAAATCAGTCTGGTAACAAGATTTTCACATGTTTGAATAACTTCAAATGCACACTTAGCAGTTTAACTCTCAAGATATCTATTGAACTGCCCACTTTTCTGATAGTTCAATCAGCTGGCCAACTACCTATTAATGGATGCCTTGTCCAGTGTAATAAAAAATGAACATTCATCTGCATTAGCTGATGGTTAAACCACAAAATCTGTCCTGCCCCAGCTCTATACAACACGGTCCTATTGGTTTATATTTTCACTAACATTTTTATAACGGAAAGGCCTAAAAACCTACAGTTTTTTAATGAAAGTTGAGATGAACCTGGTCATTTCTTAGTCCCCAAAGCCATGGTGGGGGAGTGGCCCCCAAAGACCATCTCTATTCATGTCTACATTGGTAAAGTGAGTGGCATTTTTATTACACCATAGCTACCACCATTGCCACCACAAAATGCTGCTATCCCTGGGTGCAGTTGCTGAAATCACAGAATCATAGAATATTAGGGTTGGAAAAGACCTCAGGAGGTCATCTAGTCCAATCATAGAATCATAGAATCATAGAATCTCAGGATTGGAAGGGACCTCAGGAGGTCATCTAGTCCAACCCCCTGCTCAAAGCAGGACCAACCCCAACTAGATCATCCCAGCCAGGGCTTTATCAAGCCTGACCTTAAAAACCTCTAAGGAAGGAGATTCCACCACCTCCCTAGGTAACCCATTCCAGTGCTTCACTACCCTACTAGTGAAAAAGTTTTTCCTAATATCCAACCTAAACCTCCCCCTCTGCAACTTGAGACCATTACTCCTTGTTCTGTCATCTTCTACCACTGAGAACAGTCTAGATCCATCCTCTTTGGAACCCCCTTTTAGGTAGTTGAAAGCAGCTATCAAATCCCCCCTCACTCTTCTCTTCTGCAGGCTAAACAATCCCAGTTCCCTCAGCCTCTCCTCATAAGTCATGTGCTCCAGCCCCCTAATCATTTTTGTTGCCCTCCGTTGGACTCTTTCCAGTTTATCCACATCCTTCTTGTAGTGTGGGGCCCAAAACTGGACACAGTACTCCAAATGAGGCCTCACCAGTGCCGAATAGAGGGGAATAATCACGTCCCTCGATCTGCTGGAAATGCCCCTACTTATACAGCCCAAAATGCCGTTAGCCTTCTTGGCAACAAGGGCACACTGTTGACTCATATTCAGCTTTTTGTCCACTGTAACCCCTAGGTCCCTTTCTGCAGAACTGCTGCCCAGCCATTCGGTCCCTAGTCTGTAGCAGTGCATGGGATTCTTCCATCCTAAGTGCAGGACTCTGCACTTGTCCTTGTTGAACCTCATCAGATTTCTTTTGGCCCAATCCTCTAATTTGTCTAGGTCCCTCTGTATCCTGTCCCTACCCTCCAGCGTATCAACCACTCCTCCCAGTTTAGTGTCATCTGCAAACTTGCTAAGGGTGCAGTCCACACCATCCTCCAGGTCGTTGATGAAGATATTGAACAAATCCCCTACTCAAAGCAGGACTAACCCCAACTAAATCATCCCAGCCATGGCCTTGTCAAGCCGGGTCTTAAAAACCTCTAAGGATGGAGATTCCACCACCTCCTGAGGCAACCCATTTCAGTGCTTCACCACCCTCCTAGTGAAATAGTGTTTCCTAATATCCAACCTAGACCTCCCCCACTGTAACTTGAGGCCACTACTTCTTGTTCTGTCATCTGCCACCACTGAGAATAGCCTAGCTCTATCCTCTTTGGAACCCCCCTTCAGGTAGCTGAAGGCTGCTATCAAATGCCCCCTCGCTCTTCTCTTCTGCAGACTAAATAACCCCAGTTCCTTCAGCCTCTCCTCATAAGTCATGTGCCCCAGCCCCCTGATCATTTTTGTTGACCTCTGCTGGACTCTCTTCAATTTTTCCACATCCCTTCTGTAATCGGGGGACCAAAGCTGGATGCAATACTCCAGGTGTGGCCTTACCAGTGCAAAATGGAGGAGAATAATCACTTCCCTCGATCTGCTGGCAATGCTCCTACTAATATAGCCCAATATGCCGTTGGCCTTCTTGGCAACAAGGGCACACTGCTGACTCATATCCAGCTTCTCGTCCACTATAATTCCCAAGTCCTTTTCTGCAGAACTGCTGCTTAGCCAGTCGGTCCCCAGCTTGTAGCGGTGCATGGGATTCTTCCTTCCAGATCATTAATAAAGATGTTGAACAAAACCGGCCCCAGGACCGACCCCTGCGGCACTCCGCTTGATACCGGCTGCCAACTAAACATTGAGCCGTTGATCACTACCTGTTGAGCCTGACAATCTAGCCAGCTTTCTATCCACCGTATAGTCCATTCATCCAATCCATACATCTTTAACTTGCTGGCAAGAATACTGTGGGAAACTGTATCAAAAGCTTTGCTAAACTCAAGATATATCATGTCCACTGCTTTCCCCATATCCACAGAGCCAGTTATCTCATCATAGAAGGCAATCAGATTGGTCAGGCATGACTTGCCCTTGGTGAATCCATGTTGACTGTTCCTGATCACCTTCCTCTCCTCCAAGTGCTTCAAAATGGATCCCTTGAGGACCTGCTCCATGATTTTGCTGGGGACTGCAGTGAGGCTGACCGGTGTGTAGTTGCCCGGGTTCTCTTTCTTCCCTATTTTAAATATGGGCACTATATTTGCCTTTTTCCATTCATCCGGGATCTCCCCTGATCGCCATGAATTTTCAAAGCTAATGGCCAATGGTTCTGCTATCACATCATCCAACTCCTTCAGCACCCTTGGATGCATTAGATCTGGACCCATGGACTTGTGCATGTCAAGCTTTTCTAAATAGTTGTTAACCTGTTCTTTCACCACTGAGGGCTGCTCACCTCCTCCCCATAGTGTGTTGCCCAGTGCAGCAGTCTGGGAGCTGACCTTGTCTGTGAAGACTGAGGCAAAAAAAAGCATTGAGTACTTCAGCTTTTTTCCACATCATCTGTCACTATGTTGCCTCCCACATTCAGTAAGGGTCCCACACTTTCCCAGACCTTCTCAGTGGATAGGGGCTATCAGAAGTTGAACCTCAGTTGAAGGTCCTGCTCTGCTGCTATCCTAGTACAATAAGGGAAAATGGTGCTGAAGACAGGTTTGTGAGGAACATCTGATTTAATGAAGAGATAGATCCATCAAGGTAATGCACCTTGTCAGCCTCATCTCTGTCATTACACAATAGTATTTTCCTATAAAAAACAGGAAGATATTAGCCATGGATGAGTGATTGAACACAAATAACTGGAGGGTAAAGTGTTGTAAAATGCAGCTCACTTCCCTCCTTGACCTAATCCTGACCTTAACAACAACCTCTCCAGTGTAAATTTTCAGTGTGGGGCGGAATGTCTTCCTTGAGAATTTTCCCATTTTAGACCCAGTTTCATAACTAGTTTTCTCCTTTTTTATGCTCTTTCACAATGCTGATAACCTGACAGAACTGGCTGTGGTAGGTTGTATGGTGTGGTGGTTGTCTCTCCCTTCTGGGTCAGAGGGAGGCCACACCACCTCCCTATGCCGTTGGGGCTGCTACCTACCATCAGGGGAATTCGTGTTAGACTTTAGTGTCCCGACTGGTCTAACTGGCTAAGTAGCCAACCATCTATAACCCTTGGGCCCTGCATGCAGAGGCTGTGCACAGCTTAGTCTATGGTCTCTGGGCCCTTTTGGCATGGCTCAGAGCCCGCACAGCAACAAGAAGCTCCAGGCCCTTCAGCCAGGGGAAGGGCAAACACAGTAGTCGATTAGCTCTGGCCTCTGGAGGCAGAGACAGAGCAAACCCTCAGTCAGTTAGCTCTAGCTGCAGGGCCAGAGCAAATCCAGGAGTCAATCAGCCCTGGTCCCCTGGTGCAGAGACAGGGTAAGCCCAGAGTCAATTAGCCCTGGTCTCTTGCTGCAGAGATGGGGCAAAGCCAGTAAGTAATTAGCTTTGGGTTCGGGTCGCAGAGCTAGAGCAAACCCAGTAGCCAATGAGCTATGGTCTATAGCTGCAGAGAGAGAGCACACCCGGCAGCCAGTTAGTCCTGGCCTCTTGCCGTAGAGATGGAGCAAAACCTAGGGGTCAGGCAACCTAGCCCCGGGGGACCATCGACGAGTGCAGGCCACTGCACCTGGTGAGGGGCGGGTGCCACCCCAGCGGTGGGGTGGTCGGTGCAGTCCGGGCCCATCCTACTCCACTGGACCCCAACCCAGGGTCCTAACAGTGGCAGAGTGGTCCGCCACTGGGTCAGTGGGGATCCAACCACAAAATGCCAACCATGCCTCAGGCAGAACTACAGCTCGACTGAGGTCGGCTGTCCCTGGGCCACTTCCTCCCCTCCCCTCGGGATGTACCTGCACCAAGGCAGGGTCCTCCGCCGCTTCGGGATAGGTGGACAGTGGCAGTCCTGGCAGCTCTGTGGCAGAAGCAGATTCCCTGGTGGGATGGGTGCTGCTGGACTCAGCAGCAGGGTCAGCAGCCGGGGCAAGCAGGGTCTGTCTGCCTCCTTCAGTGTCTGTGCTCCAACTGAGCAGCACGCCCCGCCCTTTATACTTCCTGCCCTGGTGACATACTTCCAGCAGGAGGAGCGAGGCAGGCCTAGCTCCGCCCACTTGGGGACAGAGGGTGGTTCCTCCCCCTCTGGCTCAGAGGGAGGCCACACTGCCTCACTACATAGATGTATTGACATTTGTGTCTTATGCTTGTTCTTGCCATTAGATGGAAGGTATCTCCAAGGACAGATGAGTAAGATGTGAATAGTGTCAGAACGGATCTGTTCATTTAACAAATGGGTCCATTTTCACTGGAGCTGGACAAATTCCTCAAAAGATTCTCTGCAAAAGTTTACTGAATTTGCCTCACCATTTTTTCACAGCTCATTATTACTCCCATTTGTGTATTTTCTAGTGAACAGGTTTTCACCCGTTTCCAGGCCCTCCTATCCCCTGTACCTCCTTTTGTGCTGAGACCACTGCCTATCATGCTGACCAGTATTGTCTCATTATTTCTATCTCTCTCCTTTCTCTTGTCTTATATTTAGGCTGTATGTTCTTTGGGGGCAGGAACAGTCTTTTTCTTTTTTGTTTCTACAGTGCCCCACAAAATGGGGTCCTGGTCCATGACTGAAGTTCCTAGGTGCTACCACAAGACAAATAATAAATAATAGCAACAATAAATAATAAAATAAAATAATAAATAATAATAATTCATCCCTTCTCCTCTCCCTGCCAATCTCTTGGCCTCCCACCCCTAAGAACTCCCTCCTCTGGCCTCCTACACAGCCACACCTTCCAAGGTCTGGTAGCACAACTCTATGTCATGTATTCTAAGGCCAGAAGAAACCATTGTGATCATCTAGTCTGACCTCCTTGATGGCCCAACCCATAGAAGTTCCCCAAAATAATTCCTAAAGCAGATCTTTTAGGAAAAAATCCAATCTTGATTTAAAAATTGTCAGCGATGGAGAATCCACAAGGACAGTTGGTTAATTATTCTCACTGATAAAAATGTACACTTTATTTCCAGTCAGAATTTGTCTAGCTTCAACTTCCAGCTATTGGATCATGTTATACCTTTCTCTGCTAGACTGAAGAGCCCATTACTAAACATTTGTTCCCCATGTAGGTACTTGTAGACTGTAATCAAATCATCCCTTAACCTTCTTTTTTTTTAACTGTAAGGCATGTTTTCTAATCCTGTAATCATTCTCACGGGTCTTCTGTGAACCCTCTCCAATTTATCAACACCCTTCTTGAACTGTGGGCCCCAGAAGTGGACACAGTATTCCAGCAGCAGTTGCACCACTGCCAAATACAAAGTAAAATAATCTCTCAACTCCTACTCGAGATCCCTCTGTTAATGCATCCCAGGATCACATTAGCTCTTTGGCCACAGGCACAGCATCACACTGGGAGCTCACGTTCAGCTGATAATCCACCATGACCCCAAACATTTTTCAGAGTCACTGCTTCCCAGGAGAGAGTCCCGCATTCTGTAAGTATGGCCTATATTCTTTGTCCCAGATGTATACATTTACATTTTGCCATATTAAAATGTGCATTGTTTGCTTGTGCCCAGTTTACCAAGCAATTCAAATCACTCTTAATCAATGATCTTGTCCTTTTCGTTATTTACTACTCCCTCAGTTTTTGTGTCATCTGCAAACTTAATCAGTGATGATTTTATGTTTCCTTCCAGGTCGGTGATAATGATATTGAATAGCATAGGCCAACAACCAATCCCTGTGGGACCCCACTGAAAACAGACCCATACCGTGATAATTCTCCATTTACATTTACCTTTTGAGAGCTATCAGTTATCCAGTTTTAATCCATTTGACATGTGCCATGTTAATTTTATATTGTTCTAGTTTTCTGATCAAAATTTTACTCAGTATCAAGTCAAATGCCATACAGAAGTCTAAATATATTACTTTTATCAACAACACCTGTAATCTCATCAGAAAAAGGTATCAAGTTAGTTTGACAGGAGCTATTTTTCATAAACCCATATTGATTTGCATCAATTACATTAGCCTCCTTTATTAATCGAGTCCTGAATCAGCAGCTCCATTGTATTGCCTGGGATCGATGTCAGGTTGACAGGCCTACAGTTACCCAGGTCTATAATTATGTTTGCCCTTTTTTATATATTGGTACAAAAAGTCATCTACTCTCCTATCATTGTCCCCTCACCATGCTCCCTCTCCTGGACTTCTGCCATTTTGCAATTCCCCATTCCTCCTACTTGCATGCTCTGATCCTGCTTGGAGCCAGCAGCAGGTAAATTTATATTTGCAAACTTTAAAAAATAACTGAAGCCTTTCTTTGCATACCTGGGAAACAGAGCTGTACAAGTATAGGCCAGGCTCTAGCCACAGGTAACAGAAAAGAATGTGGCCCAGAGCCAAACACTCCAGAATCCAAATCTGAATTTTCCAGCTCAGGCCCACCTCTGACTAGGTGAACATAAGGCCTGTTGTGATTATTGGATCTAAAAATTTTCCCCAATAGTAAGCACAAATGTAAAAAGTATGTGCAAGTTCATAAAATGTCTCAATAACCTATATCTTCTTACGTTACACCCAGGCTTGGCCAGCCTTGGGTTGTGCATGTGTAAGTATAAAAGTGGGTTAGGGTTCGGGCACTAACGCTTTCTTCCTCCCTCTAAGTAACGCGGGGCGCACCCCGCACTCACCGCTGTTATTTGGTTAATAAAGCTTTAAACTTAATCACTTGGTGTGCTCCTTTATCTCCTTCCCTAAAAATCCTGCGGCCTCAGCCTAATCACCTAAAGCCCCAAGCAAATTGGTAACATAAATCTGTCAAGCCATCCCACCTTCCATCCAACCCATCTTCTCTCATCTCATCTTCCCTGACCTCAGGATAAATGGGCAGACCACACTGAAAGAGTTTCTTCTGAAGAGGAGCAGTGGCGTAGCCAGGTTTAGAGCACAGGGGGAGCGGATCTAAAAAAGAGGCGCCGGAAGCAAAAAGTGTTGGGAGCAAAAAAAGGCACCGGGAGCAAAAAAAAATGCTCCACTCTGGCTGCAGCGTAGGAGCAAAAGGCGTCGGGAGCAAAAAAAAGCGCCGGGAGCAAAAAAAAAAAAAAAAAAGCTCTGCTCTGGCTGCAGCATAGGAGCAAAAGGTGTCAGAGCACAAAAAAGGCGCCGCTTCTGCTCAGTGAGGGAGTGGCTGCTCCCCCTGCTACCCCCCTGGCTACGCTACTGAAGAGGAGGCCCAGTAGACCTTGCCCTTGTTCAAGGAACTTTATTTTTTGCTTGTGTGTTCTGAAAATCATCATATCACCATGACATCCAGTCCTCAGCCCATCAATGGGGATACATAATTGCCAGCATCTCAAAGGCATGTAAGGTCCTGTTCTGTTTCTTTCCTGTTGTATTGCTTTCTCCCACACTTCTTTCCTCCTATCCTCTCGCTTATTCTCTTGGCTTTTCATCAAATCCTGAAATCCTAATGCATTGCATTAGCACTGCAAAATGAGATTACTACAGTCCTGTCCTGTATAAGAAGAAAAGACCAAATCAAATGACATCCCTGGCCAGAATGTAAGCCAGTGTTCAGGAAACAACAGATGCCTAGGTCAACCTGTCAGCCAAAGTATCCATTCATGATTGACCGGCCATTCGGGGTTCTAAAGATATCAACAAAAGCTGTATTTCCCCCACCTCAGCTTTTATATCCAGCTCTCCTCCAACTTGCATCTATCTGTTTGTTAGAAACAGGAGAAGTGAATACTCTTTACACCTCAGGATTGAAAGTAAAATTAACCCTTTTCTTTTCATTAAAGAACAGTTATTCTGAAAATAAGAGCCTCTAATATTTTGCCTCCAAAAGGAGAGAGACTTCAATGGTTTTAATTACATTAGTTTTGCACAATCACTCAATTTCCGTTCCATTATAAATGCTTTTAATTTTCTGTTCCTTCTTGTGGTCAATCAATAAACTTTCAACTTTACAATAAATGCTGTGGAGTATTTGCCAAAATATCAAGTAAACCAAGGCCTCTGTCAACCCCCCAAATCTAAGGAATCAAAGTATCACTGTTTTAATGCTGAACAGTAAAAGAGTTTATAAGCACCATTAAATCTTTAGGCCCTTAACATTAATACAACAGGCCTACGTCTCACATCACTTCCACATTTTGGGACTATAGGTGGGATTTAAGTATAGCATAGATAAGGCCCTACCAAATTCATGCTCCATTTTGATCAATTTCATGGTCATAGGATTTTAAATATCGTAAAATTCATGATGTCAGCTATTTAAATCTGAAATTTCATGGTGTGGTAATTGTAGGGGTCCTGACCCAAAAAGGAGTTGGGGGGGGGTCACAAGGTTATTGTAGGGGGGATTGCAGGTACTGCTACCCTTACTTCTGCGCTGCTGCTGGTGGTGGTGCTGTCTTCATAACTGGGCAGCTGGAGAGCAGTGACTGCTAGCCGGGAGCCCAACTCTGAAGTGCAGAAGTAAGGATGGCATGGTATGGTATTGCCACCCTTACTTCTGTGCTGCTGCCTGCAGAGCCAGGCCCTCAGTCAGCAGCCACCACTCTCGGCCGCCCAGCTCTGAAGGCAGCACAGAAGTAAGGGTGGCAATACCACGACCTCCCTAAAATAACCTTGTGACCCCGATGCAACTCCCTTTTGAGTCAGAGCCCCCAATTTGAGAAACACTGGTCTCCCCCCATGAAATCTGTATAGTATAGGGTAAAAGCACACAAAAACCCACATTTCACAGGGGGAGACCAGATTTCATGGTCTGTGATGTGTTTGTCATAGCTGTGAATTTGGTAGTGCCCTAAGCATAGGCCTTTCCCTGACAGTCTGCAGTGAGAGCAAATTTCATACATAATTCCCAGATGTTACGCTTTAGGGCTGGGGTTTTCAAAAGAGCCTAAGGAAGTTAGATAATCAGTTCCCAGGAAATTATAGTTGGGTGCTGTACTCCTTTAGGCCCCTTTGAAAGTCCCAGCCTAAAATGTTTTCGTTTCTTTGAGTGGTTTATAAATTGAACATATGGTGGATGTACTAATTGCTCTCCTATAAACACTGGGCTAAGTTCACACCTGGTGTAGGCAGCTGCAACTCCACTAATGTCAATGGAATTTTTCTGCTCATAACGTATCTGAACTTGGCCCACAATTGTTTGCTACAAAACATTCAGTATGAAGGACTGGTTTAATTGTCTGAAATTCAGCTCTAATTCAGGATTATTATTTTTTTACTTACTTTTCCCCTTCAAGTCATGTTATCAAATGTTGGAAAAGACTCTGTACTAGGTCTCAGTTGTTGAGGCTCCGGTTTGAAGAGTGATTAAGAAACAAATACAATTTTCTCAACAGGATTTCCTTGAAGTAACCCACAATAAAGTTTATTGGGTGGCTCTGAACTCAAAGATGGCATCTCTCCAAAAGTTTGACTTTCATGCAGCTACTTCCTTTGCGGCATTGCTTCTTCAGTTAAAGGTAAGTCTGAAGAGCTGGTCAAATACCAGTGAGTCAGCCAGTCACTAAAGTGGATATTACACCAGATTAGCAAAACAATTTGGTGGAGAAGCCAGAGGGCTTGAAGTGGTAGATAAATCCAGTCTCAGCTAGGCCTGGGTACTGCCTGACATGTTTCAGCTGCCTGAGAATCAACCACTGAAGGTCTATGTCTGATGGAAAAAGAAATCATTGAGTCCTTTGAAGAAAGGGGATTTACACATACACCGCTCAGGCAGAAGTGTTTCTTCTAAGGGCTTGTGCTTTCATCCCTGCTGCTCACCTTTTAAACCAATGTGAGAGAGGTTCTGCCACTCCTACAAAAGGCCCCACCACAAGCATTACCAAGCTGCCTTCAGCCTGCCTCTACTTACTGCTCCACACTCTCCTTTCTTCCCCCAGTCCCTCTATTGCTGTCTCCCTCTCTCCTAGCTGCCACAGCTCCACCATCCCATTGCACTATTGGTGGCTAGCATCTAGGCTAGAAAGAAAGCCGCCACAACGTCTTCCCACACCTTACCCCAATGTGTTTGGGTGGGGAGGAGGGACAGGAAAGAGACAAAATATTACACCAGCAGGGAATTCCCCTCTGACATTGGAATTCTTTGCTGGATTTGTGGCTAAGCTACAGCCCCTTTGCACCTTCTGAGTGGTGAAAAGAAGTTGGATCTCAATAAAGAGCCTGCTTCTTCCTCTCAGACAGTGACTAACTAAGATTCTGCTATGTAATCCTGGATTGCTAATTCATTCCCACAGCAGCAGACTGATCTAACCAAGGATTTTGACTTCTCTACAGTACCAAGTAGAAGGGCACTTCAGGTCAGGGACCATCTTCTGTGTTTATTCAGTGCCTAATACAATTGTGCCAAAGCCCTGGTGGAGCTTTTAGGCTCTCCCAAAATACAAATACTAAATAAATGGAAGAAGAAAGAAGAAGAGCACTGAAGGAGAAATGTTTTACCATAGCAAAAATATGATAAATAGAAATGAGAATTCCACAAGCTGTTTACCGGTTAAACTGTTGTATAAATAACCACTTTAGTCCAATTTGCACAAGTGCAGAATTCTCACTGTAAATGTTATTTAAAAATAAATATACTTTAAGGGAAAAGGGCATAATTTTCCTCGATTGTTTTCCTGGCCTAATATTAACTTGTTCATCAGAACCCTGCTTTGCTTTATCACACAAGTGCTATATGGTCTGCACCAGTAGCGTAGCCAGGTCGTGAGCACAGGGGGAGGGGCGCTATAAAAAGGCGCCTCCCCGCTCCCCCTGTACTCACCCAGCGGTGCTTTAAAGGGCCCGGGGCTCCAGGCGCTGCGGAGCCCCAGGCCCTTTAAAGCGCCGCCGCCGGAGCTCCGGCAGCTGGGCTCCGGCGGCGCTTTAAAAGGCCCGCGAGTCCCCGCAGCGGCAGGAGCCGCAGGCCTTTTAAAGCACCGCCCCAGCGAGGCTCAGGCGGTGCCTTAGGGCCGCTTTTCCTCACAGGGAGAGCGGCCACTCCCCCTGCTCCCCCCTTGGCTACGCTACTGGTCTGCACCCTACCCGCCTGGACCCAGTCTCCCCCGTCATCAGGGACCTCATTGCCATTTCTCAGTGCCCGTATGGGACAGTGGCCCAGGTCCTCAAAGGTATATAGACACCTTATTTTGGCCCCTAACACTCAATGATTTAAATGGGATTTATGCACTTGGGCTTGTCTTCACTACCCGCCGGATCAGCGGGTAGCAATCGATCTATCGGGGATCGATTTTTCGCGTCTCGTTAAGACGCGATTAATCGATCCCCGATCGCGCTCCCCGTCGGCTCCGGAAATCCACGTCATCGAGCGGCGCAAGCGGAGTCGATGGGGGAGCTGCAGCGATCGACTCGCCGCCGTCCTCATGGTCAGGTAAGCCGATTACGATACGCCGACTTCAGCTACGTTATTCACGTAGCTGAAGCTGCGTATCGTAGATCGACCCCACTTCCCTAGTGTAGCGCTGGGCTAAGTAGCTTTGAGGATCTGGCTCAGAGTCTGTGACTTCCACCCCTGCACAAAAGAGCTGTGGGTCAGCAACAGCAGCATGATGTGGCTGTCCTGCTCAGGGGATATGTTGGCCCTCTGTGGGCATGAGTCCAGTTTAGCAGCCTAGCTCTGGTTGGGTTCCACAGCACAAACATCCCAGTGATAAGATGTAATCCTATGTACTGACATTGTACCAGTGAGTAACACCCCAGGGCCCAATTCTGCAGTCACTGATAATTCTT
This sequence comes from Chelydra serpentina, assembly GCA_037349315.1. Classification (NCBI taxonomy): domain Eukaryota; kingdom Metazoa; phylum Chordata; order Testudines; family Chelydridae; genus Chelydra; species Chelydra serpentina. Next base: position 19,921,175 of record JBAIAC010000059.1, on the reverse strand, counting down.
TATTCAGGGAAACACCTAGTGAAACCAGTGGATCTGATCTTGCAGTCCTTGAAATATATGCAGAAGGTTTGCCTGAATAAAGACTGCAGATTTGGGCCCCATGTGGTTAATACAGACATAAAACATGATATTTGTGTATGGAGAAAATAAAGTGTTAGCACTGTACTTTGTTTCTATACCTTTAGTATGAGGGAAAGAGCACGTCACATGACAAACACACAGAAACACTTACTGATCCATATAAGCTTTTAATTGAAAACCATCCAAAAGGCATTCCTCCCTCCAGCAAAGTTCAAACTCAGTGATATCAATCAAAACATAGGACAGAGAGCCAGATTTCTTTTTTGTGTGATTGACATGCTGTGAATCCTAATAAAAAGTGGCATTGCTTGGACAGATGAACTATGTCTTTAACACAGACCTGATGTCAACCTACCAACTTGACAGATATTTTCATTCCATTGTTGTTCTGTTCTGCTACATGCAGCTCTGAATAGGCCAGACTTTGCATCCACTGAAGGGAACATCTCTCTGGCAATGCTGTACATCTGCTGGGGAAGTCTTATGTATTTGCACACTAAGCCCTGGTCTACACTACGAGTTTAGATCGAATTTAGCAGTGTAACCCTTCTGCCAGTCAGAGTCGGCAGCAACAAGGGCCGGGTTCCGTATCTAGGGGTTCCATTCCAATAACACAATGCAAAAACCGGCTCGAGCCCCCACCCAGTGACCTGGGACAAATATATATCACCCCCCCTGGGCGCCTCTAAGAGGCAGTACTTCCCCTCTCGCAAGCACAGAGTCTGAGTGTAGAAAAACCTTTTAATGACAGAGAGAAACAATGCGGCCTTTTGCTGGGGAAACACCACATCTAGGATTTGTAAACCAAACTGTGAGCAATGACCCACCCCAGCAAATTGGCCATGTCCTTTCCCTTTGGGTTCTTGAGTCCATCAACCCCAAAAATCACCCAAAGTCCCAAAACCCAAAAGTCCAGACCCAGAGTTCAAAAGTTCATCTGCAGAGTGTTACACCCCCTCCAGTCTGGGTAGAAATGGGGAGGGGAGAGGTAAGGGGCACCTTACGTGTCTCGAAGCTGACTGCCCCGTCCCTTCATGGTGCTTCGCTCGGCTCGGCTCTGCTCCGCCAGCCATCCCACAAGTCACTCCGTTCAGCCGTCCCGCAAGCCGCTCCGCCAGCAGCTCCGCTCCATCAGCCGGCCTGCAAGCCGCTCCGGCTGTCCCGCCAACTGCTCCGCTCTGCCAGCAGCTCCGCTCCGTCAGCCGGCCTGCAAGCCGCTCCGGCTGTCCCACCAACTGTCCCGCTCCGCCAGCAGCTCCGCTCCACCAGTCGCTCAGCAATAGATCTTCTGGCTCCCCCACTACTTAACACAGTGCTCAGTGATTTCAGCTCATAACAACTTCAGCTTGTAGCTAGGGGAGCCTTCGTGCTCATTTGCACACTTAGTCCAGAGTAATTCCAACTCAGCAGCCTGTGAATAGACTCCTAAGGAACTCAAAATTAGCTCTGATATTCCACAGTGGAGAGCGAGAAGGAGGTGCAATTGACATTTAGGACCCTCAGAAGCGGCCCATGCCACCAGATACAAATACCTGTCCCCAACCTCTCTCAATTCACTGGGTTTTGGAATCCATGTCCCTCGCCTAGCAAGTGCTGCTTAGCTAAGGGCGAGTCCCTTCCTCATAACAAAAGCCCACTGTCCTTGATTCACATAATCAGGGTAACAACACTTTAGTCTTCCTGCCCCAATAACAGAGAAACTGGGGCTCCCACAGCAGTCAAGGTGACCATTTGGGCAAGCGGTCCATCATGCTTTGCAGGGTGGGTGTGTCCATGCAAACAAGATTAGCCCCTGACATCCCTTTCCACAACTCACCACCAGATGTCAGGGTAGAGCTCATCCTGACTCTGCTTACATCCTCCCCCCAGCCGAGAATTTGTCGTCCCGACAAATCGCACTCCCTTTATACCAACTCATTGGTTTCCTCCAAAGGGCCTCAGAAAACCCACTTCAGCTGTCACAAATCTGTGCGCTAAATGTATTGGCTCCTCGCTAATCACCCCAGGTGCATCATAGGTTAACCGTTTTACTGGTCTTATTACCCTGTCCCTTCTATTGAGAGTCTCTGTTGCAGGGGTAGGAGGGACATCTTCTTGAGTGACGGATGGAGAGGTTTCCTTTGAGGATCCCTCGGCTACTGGCATAGGCCCCTGCATCTCTGGTTCCGACAGCGGAAGGTCCAACGGGTCTAGGGCCCCCTCCACCTGGATGTCCTCACTGTCCAATAACCTGTGTGCATCATCAAAGGGGGGTCCCATCGGCGGCACAGGGGCGCCAGTAACGGGCCTAAATACCTCCGCCATGGGGCTTAGGGCTGAAGAGGGGGAGCTCTCTATTGGCTCAGCTGATCGAGACTGAAATCTTGTCTTCATTCCAGGATACACCAGGGTTGTGTCTTCCTCCTCGGCCTCACTCTCTGACATGCTGAATAGGGGTAGGTTAGCTTCAGAGGGCCCGTTGTCCATGTTGGATGGCGGCTGTGGCCTGGCACTTCTGTTCTGCCCGGCTGCCCTGTCATGGCCCATCTCATAAGGGGTGCCAACCAACTCCCCCACAGGGAGCAAGAGATTTCTGTGCACCGTCTTTATTTGCCCTGGACCCTCTTCAGGTTTGATCTTGTAGACCGGCAGGTCTCCCAGCTTCTCCATCACCAGGTAAGGTATTGCTTTCCATCTGTCAGCTATCTTGTGTTTGCCAGCAATACCCAAATTTCGCAGCAGGACTCTGTCCCCTGGCTGGAGCTCCTGCAAACGTACCCTAGCATCATATCGATGTTTGTTGCGATCTGCGTTCTTCCGAGCCGCAGATGTAGCCAAGTGATAAGCATCCCGCAGCTTTTCTCGTAGTCGGGCTACATATTGCTGATGAGTTTCGTAGCTATCTCCATCCTCTGATACACCAAAGCACAAGTCTATGGGTAATCTTGGTTCTCTCCCAAACATCAAGAGATATGGGGTGACTCCCGTAGCATCGTTCTTTGTGGCGTTGTAGGCATGCACCAGAAATGCGACATGCTGGCTCCAGGTTGCCTTCTGCTCTGGTCGCAAAGTCCCCAACATATCTAATAGTGTTCGGTTGAACCTCTCTGGCTGAGGATCACCTTGCGGGTGATAAGGCGTTGTCCTAGACTTTTTAATTCCCGCTATCCTCAGCACCTCCTTCAGAAGGTGACTCTCAAAGTCCCGCCCCTGATCCGAGTGTATCCGGGCTGGGAATCCATAAACTGAGAAATATTTCTCCCACAGTACTCGAGCGACAGTGATAGCCCTCTGATCACGTGTGGGATATGCCTGCGCATACCGCGTAAAATGGTCAGTCACTACTAGAATGTTTCCGACATTCCTCTTGTCTACTTCTAGAGACAAGAAATCAATGCATACTAGCTCCAAAGGTTTGGTGCTGGTGATATTCTTGAGATATGCAGCCCTTGTGGGCAGAGTTTTCCTTTGGACACATCGAGCGCATGTCTCACATTTCCTGCGAACATCTTCAGCCATCCGGGGCCAATAGAACCTACTACGAATAAGTTCCAGGGTTCTCTCCATCCCTAGATGTCCGAAATCATCATGCAGGGCCCTCATGGCCAGGGCTCTGTACTCTTTTGGCAGCACTAGCTGTGTTCGCTGCTTTTGTAACGGGTCCATGGTCACTCGGTGTAGCACTCCCTGAATCAGTTTTAGTTTGGTCCATTCTCTCAATAGTAGTTTACCCTCTGGGCAAGGTGGAACAACCGCAGCTGGGCCTCGCCCCTCCCTTTTGGCAAGTAGTGTATCACGAATGTCAACATCTTGCAGCTGGGCTTCTTGCCAGTCAGCCTCACTGAGCATGGGCAGTGGAGATTGGTCCAATGCTATGTAGTTCACCGAAGCAGAAGGCACGCTTTCAGGGGGCAGGCCCAGAGCTTCTGCAACACATCCCTGAAGGCTCCAATGGGCCTCTGGCTCTCGACGACTCACACTGCAAATAGCTCTCACTCCATCCATGGGTATCATAGAGACTTCTGGTGCCTTTGGACGTCTGGACAATGCATCTGCATCCACGTTGCTTCTCCCTGATCGGTATTGAATGCTGAAGTCATAGCTAGCCAAAGCGGCCACCCATCTCTGTCCGGTAGCATCCAGCTTGGCACTTGTTAACACGTAAGTCAGTGGGTTGTTGTCTGTCCACACCTGGAACTGAGCACCATACAAGTAGTCTCGGAATTTCTCAGTGATGGCCCATTTCAAGGCCAAGAACTCCAGCTTGTGAATGGGATAGCGAGTTTCACTGTCCGACAGTCCTCGGCTGGCAAAGGCTACAGGTTTACGTTTGCCTTCCACTTCCTGGTACAGTACTGCTCCCAGACCCTCCAAACTGGAATCAGTATGCAGGATAAACGGTTTGCTGGGGTCAGCAAAGACTAGGACCGGAGCATGAGTTAGGCAAGCAATGATTTCTTGAAATGCCCTCTCACACCTCTCATCCCACCGCGGCCCAAACGGTTCGAAGGGGCCATAGTGTCTCTGCACAGGAGGCTTTCGGGATCCTCCCTTGTTCTTGGTCTTAGATTTAGGTTTTCCAGACTGGTATCCCCTGGTAAGATCATTCAGAGGCTTTACAATCGTAGCATAGTTCTTCACAAATCTGCGGTAATAGCCACTAAATCCAAGAAAGGTCTTGAGTTCTCTGTAGTTACTGGGACGTGGCCAGGTAGTGAGTGCTTCTATTTTGCTGGGATCGGTACTCACACCCTCTTGGGACACGATGTGACCTACATACTTCACTGAGGTTTGGCAGAACTGGCATTTATCTATTGAGAGCTTCAAACCATAGTCCTCCAACCTATTGAGCACTTTAAGTAGTCTTTCTTCATGCTCCTCCAAGGTTCTTCCAAACACAATCAGGTCATCCAAATAAACTAATACTTGCAGTAAATTCATGTCTCCCACTACTTTCTCCATAAGACGTTGAAATGTGGCGGGTGCTCCTGAAATCCCCTGGGGCATGCGTTCGAACTGATAAAACCCTAATGGGCAGATGAAGGCTGTCTTCTCCTTATCTTCTTCTCCCAGGGGGATTTGGTAGTATCCACTCCGGAGATCCAACACAGAGAACCACTGGCTTCCCAGCAAGCAGTCTAAGGCATCTTGGACTCGAGGCATAGTGTACTGGTCAACCACAGAACGGTTGTTTAGGGTGCGGTAGTCAATACACATCCGGATTTTCCCATTCTTTTTACGGACCACCACAATGGGTGAGGCATATGGGCTGCGGGACTCTGTAATGATGCCATTTGCAGCCAGCTCTTGTAGATGACGTCGCACATCTTCCATCTCAGAGAGGGCAATCCTCCTAGATCTCTCCCTAAAAGGTCGAGAGTCATGTAGTCTGATGTTGTGCTCCACTCCTTTTGCACATCCCACATCCCACTCATGCAATGAGAACACTTTGGATCTTTCACAAAGTTTTTTCCTCAGGCGATCTTTCCACTCCTCGGACAATGGTGAGTCTCCAAAGTCAAACTTTGCTGGGTCTATAGCCGGAACTTGAGTTTCACCCCGGGGTCTTACAATTGACTCAGGCTCAAAGAGGTCTGCTATCTTCTGTCCTTGCTTCACAACAACATCACGACTTGTTTCATTAGCAATCAGTATAGTCACCTTTTCCTGAGCTTTAGCAGGTAAGGTTATGATTCTACTGGGGACCAGCACTCCTTCAGGGAGCTCTCCTTTCACTGACTGCTCTACCATTGCTAAGGCCCCATTACTGCCTTTCAGCCAGGTGCTCATGACAAGCACTTCTTGCTCTGTCCTGGCAGGCACTACTAAGGGGGTTGTGCCCGCGTACTTCAGTGATCCAATCGGTAGCTCAGATGTCTCTTTAGCGCTCTCAATTTTCCTATAGGCTTCAGCACAAAGCGTATGGATCATCAGGGTGTTCAGGTATTGGTCCCCAGCCCGTCGTCTGCAGTAATCCGCGAGTACCTTGAAGAGGCTGGAGTTGGTCCCTATCAGTGCAGACACATCAGAGGTCCCTTTAGGGTCAGGGCATATTAATGCAGCTGTGTCTATCGCTTCTCTTACCCCCGCAACCTCCTCTGGGAATTCCAGGTGCACTATGACATATCCTTGGTAGGGGTATTCATCCATGCTGAGGCCACATAGGCCAAGGCCAGTCAGTGGCTGTATAGGAAGGTGCCTAAGCATGTGTTGGTAGAATGACTGAAATATAATAGTCACTTGAGATCCAGTGTCAAGCACTGCTTTACACTCCGCCCCTTCAATCCTCACCATGACCTCTGCTCGAGGCCCTATGAGTCCTGTGGGGATCCCAGATGGACAGTCTTTTCTGTGGGAATCTTCAAATCCTGCAGGCCTGGGTGGTCCACGTCCCTGGACCCTCTGGCAGCTACCGGATCTCTCCCAACTGATCCTCAGCTTTCCATACACTAAGGAGGGATTTTCTTCATTCCGGCACCTAGCAGCACTGTGCCCCTCCTGACCGCATCGGTAGCAGAAAATTTGCCCTTTCCCCCTTCGCCTGGATGGGACGGGGGCTTTAAATGCTGACCTCTCCATTGCCCCAGTGTGAGGCTCCTTACCCCTGGAAGCCTTAGCTCGGGCAATGGTGCTTTGCAGCTCAGCTATCCGTTCCGTCAGGACCTGCATTTGTTGAGCAAGTTCTTCTCTGGTGCTCACCATCAATACACTGGCAGTTTGCAGTGGTGTTGTGCTGGCCGGCTCCAATGTTTGGGCTTCCCAAAGCTCACTGGCAGCCTGCCTTTCTTCCTCCTCTCTGACCTCTTTTATCAGCTGGGAGTAACTTGGGGGATGTTCCCGTCGTTCTCTTAGCCGCAGATGAAGTAGAATCGGGTTCAGATACTGAGTTCCTCTTACAATTTGAGCCAGTCTGGTCTGATCCATCTGCTCAGCAGTCACTGCTCCCCTCATGACAGCTTTCTGAAGCAGTCTCTCCAGCCTCTGTATATAGGCTGAAGCCTTTTCGCCCTTTTGCTGTCGGGAATTAAGGAACTTGCAGTAGCTATCTTCAGGGCCCTCTACGCTCCCAAATGTGTGATCAAGAGCCTCTAGACAGTCCCTCACACTGACCCCAGGGTCAATGAGCTTCAGAGTGCGAATCACATCTAATGCTGGGCCGGCAAGGCTCTCTATTAGACATCTTCGCTTTTCTGCATCGGGTACAGCCCACTCCTGCAGCATTTCAGTGGTATGCTCTAACCAGGGTTCAAACTCCTCCCCCCCAGCAAATGACCTTAACTTACGACAAGAGTTTGACATAGCATAGGACAGCACAACCTTTTCCAGTGTTTGCCCCAGTGCTTTTGCCCAATCATCGGCCGAGGCTGCAGCCCCTGACCTAGAGGCTGCTGAGCCGGGGCCCAACAAACCTGACATAGTAGCCATTACGCAAACAGTAATTTCCTCAAAATATAAACACAATTATTTCCCAATGTAGCGGATCACTCAACGAGTGCTTGCGAGGGGTACTGACCCAGGGATCCCGGACGAGCCCCCAAAAATGTAACCCTTCTGCCAGTCAGAGTCGGCAGCAACAAGGGCCGGGTTCCGTATCTAGGGGTTCCATTCCAATAACACAATGCAAAAACCGGCTCGAGCCCCCACCCAGTGACCTGGGACAAATATATATCACCCCCCCTGGGCGCCTCTAAGAGGCAGTACTTCCCCTCTCGCAAGCACAGAGTCTGAGTGTAGAAAAACCTTTTAATGACAGAGAGAAACAATGCGGCCTTTTGCTGGGGAAACACCACATCTAGGATTTGTAAACCAAACTGTGAGCAATGACCCACCCCAGCAAATTGGCCATGTCCTTTCCCTTTGGGTTCTTGAGTCCATCAACCCCAAAAATCACCCAAAGTCCCAAAAGTCCAACAACCCAAAAGTCCAGACCCAGAGTTCAAAAGTTCATCTGCAGAGTGTTACACCCCCTCCAGTCTGGGTAGAAATGGGGAGGGGAGAGGTAAGGGGCACCTTACGTGTCTCAAAGCTGACTGCCCCGTCCCTTCATGGTGCTTCGCTCGGCTCGGCTCTGCTCCGCCAGCCATCCCACAAGTCACTCCGTTCAGCCGTCCCGCAAGCCACTCCGCCAGCAGCTCCGCTCCATCAGCCGGCCTGCAAGCCGCTCCGGCTGTCCCGCCAACTGCTCCGCTCCGCCAGCAGCTCCGCTCCGTCAGCCGGCCTGCAAGCCGCTCCGGCTGTCCCACCAACTGTCCCGCTCCGCCAGCAGCTCCGCTCCACCAGTCGCTCAGCAATAGATCTTCTGGCTCCCCCACTACTTAACACAGTGCTCAGTGATTTCAGCTCATAACAACTTCAGCTTGTAGCTAGGGGAGCCTTCGTGCTCATTTGCACACTTAGTCCAGAGTAATTCCAACTCAGCAGCCTGTGAATAGACTCCTAAGGAACTCAAAATTAGCTCTGATATTCCACAGTGGAGAGCGAGAAGGAGGTGCAATTGACATTTAGGACCCTCAGAAGAGGCCCATGCCACCAGATACAAATACCTGTCCCCAACCTCTCTCAATTCACTGGGTTTTGGAATCCATGTCCCTCGCCTAGCAAGTGCTGCTTAGCTAAGGGCGAGTCCCTTCCTCATAACAAAAGCCCACTGTCCTTGATTCACATAATCAGGGTAACAACACTTTAGTCTTCCTGCCCCAATAACAGAGAAACTGGGGCTCCCACAGCAGTCAAGGTGACCATTTGGGCAAGCGGTCCATCATGCTTTGCAGGGTGGGTGTGTCCATGCAAACAAGATTAGCCCCTGACATCCCTTTCCACAACTCACCACCAGATGTCAGGGTAGAGCTCATCCTGACTCTGCTTACAGCAGCGTTAGGTGAATTTAACGCTGCACCCGTCCACACAACAAAGCCTGTTTTGTCGACTTAAAGGGCTCTTAAAATCGATTTCTGTACTCCTCCCCAGCGAGGGGTTTAGCACTAAAATCGACCTCGCTGAGTCAAATTTGGGGTAGTGTGGACACGATTCGACGGTATTGGCCTCTGGGAGCTATCTCAGCGTACTCCATTGTGACCACTCTGGACAGAACTCTCAACTCAGATGCACTAGTCAGGTACTCATGAAAAGCCCCGGGAACTTTTGAATTTAATTTCCTGTTTGGCCAGTGTGGCGAGCTGATCAGCACAGGTGACCATGCAGAGCTCATCAGCACAGATGACCATGCAGTCCCAGAATTGCAAAAGAGCTCCAGCATGGACTGAACGGGAGGTACTGGATCTGATTGCTGTATGAGGAGAGGAATCCGTGCTGTCAGAACTCTGTTCCAAAAGACGTAATGCCAATATATATGCCAAAATCTCCAAGGGCATGATGGACAGAGGCTACAACAGGGACGCACAATAGTGCCGCATGAAAATTAAGGAGCTCAGGCAAACCCAGAATCATAGTCGCCCCAGAATCATAGAGCGTAGAATGTTTCTACGCTCTCCCTATCATCTTCGTCCCTGAGGTTTTCGCAGATTAGAAGGTGAAAAAAACACACTCGCGATGAAATGTTTTCAGAGCTCATGCAGTCCTCCTGCTCTGATAGGGCACAGCCATAGGAGCCGACTTCCGTCGGCTCCGCTGGGTGCGTCGGGGGCGGGGCCCCGCAACGTCGGCCAGCGCTGGGAGCGGGGCCCCGCAACATCGGCCGGCGTCCGGGACAAAGGTAAGTGCTCCGGTAACGGGCGCGGGGCTCGCGGGGAGCTGCCGGTGGGTGCTGAGCACCCACCAATTTTTCCCCGTGGATGCCCCAGCCCCGGAGCACCCATGGAGTCGGCGCCTATGGGCACAGCTTAATGCATGGAGGCATTCAGTGGCAGAGGCCAGGAAAGAATTAAGTGAGCGTGAAGAGCAGAGGCAGGATGCGATGCTGAGGCTAATGGGGGAGCAAACAGACATGATGAAGCATATGTTGGAGCTGCAGGAAAGCCAACAAGAACACAGACCCCCGCTGCATCCACTGTATAACCACCTACCCTCCTCCCCATGTTCCATAGCCTCCTCACCCAGATGCCCAAGAACACAGGGGCAGCGGGGGAGGCTCTGGGCACCCAGCCACTCCACTCCAGAGGATGGCCCAAGCAACTGAAGGCTGTCATTCAACAGTTTGATTTTAATGTGGCTACAATAAGCAATGTGGCCTTGTCCTCCCCTCCTCCTCCACCCCATCCAGGCTACCTTGTCCGTTATCTCATTTTTTTAATTAATAAAGAAAGAATGCATGGTTTCAAAACAATAGTTACTTTATTTCAAAGGTGGGAGGGTGGTTGGTTTACAGGGAATTAAAATAAAAAAAGAGGTCGGGTTTGCATCAAGGAAAAACACACACAACTGTCACACCATAATCTGGCCAGTCTTGAAACTGGTTTTCAAAGCCTCTCTGATGCGCAGCGCACCTAGCTGTGCTCTTCTAATCGCCCTGGTGTCTGGCTGCTCAAAATCGGATGCCAGGCGATTTGCCTCAACCTCCCACCCTGCCATAAATGTCTCCCACTTACTCTCACAGATATTATGCAGCACACAGCAAGCAGCAATAACAATGGGAATGTTGGTTGCACTGAGGTCTGACCAACAGCACCAGTGAGCTTTTAAACGTCCAAAGGCACATTCTGCCACCATTCTGCACTTGTTCAGCCTATAGTTGAACTGCTCCTTACTACTGTCCAGGCTTCATGAGCCATGGGAGCAAGGGGTAGTCTGGGGTAGGTGCGACTGCGCTGCCGGATGGGAGAGCAGCCTGTGGCAGAAGCCTCCAGCTTGCAGGAGAGCAGAATTGCAGAGGAAGCCATACACCATGCCCCGGAGGTTGCTAGGAGCCGGGCAAGGAAGACATTCCCAGAACCCCTGGCCAAGCTACATGTCCAACGAGGATAGCTCCAGTCCTACTGCACCGTCTGCTGCGAAGGCACCCAGGAGCTGCAGCAGCGACGGTGAACTGAGTGGGCTCCATGCTTGCCATGGTATAGCGTCTGCATGGGTAACCCAGGAAAAAAGGCACGAAATGATTGTCTGCCATTGTTTTCACGGAGAGAGGGACTGACGACATGTACCCAAAACCACACATGACAATGTTTTTGCCCCATCAGGCATTGGGAGCTTAACCCAGAATTTCAATGGGTGGCGGAGACTGCGGGAACTGTGTGATAGCTACCCACAGTGCACCGCTCTGTAAGTCGATGCTAGCCACAGTAGTGAGGATGCACTCCGCTGACTTAATGCGCTTAGTGTGGACACACACAAACGATTGTATAAAATCTCTTCCGAAAAATCGACTTCTATAAAATCGACCTAATTTTGTAGTGCAGACATACCCTAAGTATGCGGTGACTTAATCATCTGTTCAAAAGCAATGTCACTGCAAGAATTCCCTCCTCATTCCAGTAGAAAACACAAACACATCCACAGTGCAGATGTACAGTGCTGAAATGGGAAGGTGTTGGTCTGTTGACAGGCACTCTATATACTAATAAAAAAAACCCACTTTTAATGCTGTCTAACTGCAAGTACAGCCAGAAAACCTGCACCTAGAATGCAGTATAACTTGTGCTGTCTCAACAGATCATTCACTTGAATGGAATTTCATTTCGTTGTATTAGCACCTATCCAGATACATACATTGATGGGCATCAACGACAGGGTCAGCCCTTTATGGTGCCACGCAATTTGTGGCATGTCTCAGCTAACATGATTGTGACCATGTTCAGGTCTACCACAGAGGCTGAAGTAACATCAACAGTAACAAACTTTAAGGACAAGAAAACAATTAGTGATTATTTGTGTGGGTGATTGTGGGCTGCTGATTTTTCAAGGGCAACACAGTGCCAAGAGCCAGCCCAGAATGTGGCATGAAATATGCTATAATTTGTAGATAATTCTGTAGCAATATAGCATCATATTGCTTCTCCTAAATGACTCCCTATTTATGTGTGAATTGGGTTTGAAATTCTTATTCTTGCACCATCTCATGTATCCAAGCTGCTAGTAATTTATACTGCTGGCAGATATTCTCTGCTTAGGGAAATTCCTAAAACCAGACTTCAGTCTGGTGGTAAACAGGATTTTTTATATTCTTCTGTGACCAACTAGTCTACAATGCCAGAAATCACTTTTAAGAATGAGGATGTGCTCACATACTATACCGATGAGCCCAATATAAATACCTAGCACATCAAGGAACATGACGAATACCTGCTAGTAAACCAGATAACTGCCTATATCCTATGCTACATGTAAGGGGATAGGAATCTTTGATGATGAAGACACACAAAAACTACTTGAGACACTTGAAAAACCGTGTAAAAAGCATCCCAGCTGGCAATCTTGTTGGGGGTCTGAATAAAGAGGCCAAAGACTGAACTCCCTCTTTAAACTGTGATGTATTTCCTTCAGGTCACAGTTGAGGAACAACAACATGGCAGTGTGGGGTAGCCTGCACTGCCACAGCCCATGCTGTACCTGTTCAGACTAATCTACCACAGTCAAACATCCCTAAGGCGCTCTTCTAGCTAGTCTTAACCAATGCTTCATTACAAAGTTAGTCCTAAAGAAGTTCATTCGCTCTCCACAAAGATTAACAAGCGATTCAATTAAGAGCAGTGGTTTCACATGTTTATAATGTATGAATTTATGAAGTGACACGTGACTTAAATTGTTACATGGACATTCACCTGTCACCTTAAGAACTGTTAAATAGAACCTCCATGAAAACTTGTGAGGCGGTGCTAGACTAGCCAGATCTATGAGTGTGTTTAGCTTTTAGAATCCATCTACAAGTTTTAAATGCAAGGATAAGTGGCTATAATTTGAGTGATATCTATAGGCCGGATCTTCAACTGGGATCAACTGGCATATCTCCATTGACTTCACTGTAGTTATGCTGAATTACATGAGCTGAGGATCTGTCCCATAACACCTGCTACCTTTTGGACTGCCACTTTTAGCAACCAGAAAATTCAATGGTCCATTCATAACTATGCTTTGAACAAGGAAGTGTCAGACAGCTGTGGGGCTAAAACCAGAGGTTGCTTTGAGCACTTTGATTGGCAGGGCTTAATTTGTAATGAAAGAGGTGCCGGGGCTCAAGCCATTTTTTTATATTCATAACTGATGCAGCAAGCCCAAAGGTGCCAGGGCTATGAACTGCCAAGCCCAAAGGTGCCAGAAGTCAGCCCTGGCAAGCCCTGGCACAAATTCAGGACTGCTTATTGATTGAAGAGAGAGAACAGTAACATCCTGTACAATATTTTGCAGCTGTTTCTTTTGCCTTATTTGAGTGGGGTCTCACAATAATGACAGGTGCTACTCACCACAGTAATATGTGGTCACTGTCACTGTCACTGATCGGTCCATCAGCCCTCACAGAGAGCGCGCCGATCACAACACATCAGATGTGTTGTTCTAGACAGTCCTCCAACTACCCGCTGGCCAGGCTGTCAGTAGCACCAGACACCCGATTGAAATAGCGCACAGCAGCCTAGAACTCCTGAGCAATCCGCCAACCGCAGCCTCCCAAGCAGCTGGGATAACAGGTGCGCGCTGTGTTGATCAGAAAGGTGTCTCTAAAAATGACCTCTTGGCATTTCCTATTTGTTTTATTCTCCCTAGTTTGTAACTCAAAGCAGGATTTCCCTGATAGGACTGCATGTTCAAGAAGCTACCTGAAAATCAAGCAGTGTTCTTTCTGCTTCATCAGTTACCACCAATAATACAGATAACTAAATTAGAATCTAGCAAGCAACGGATGGTGAATGATGCAGGGTAGAACACCCAGCTTTCTTGTACATAGTGTATTGGATCTGCATTGCTGACAAGAATTAATAACTTCTTTATGTCAGTAAGCTAAGCTGAAATGATTCAGAACATGCCGAAGGCTGAAATTCACCTTTATGTGGAAGGCCAGCATGACCTATGTACCACGTTAGTCCCTCTCACCCGCTCAAAATAGTGACTTAAGCACTACATTGCACTTGTGCTGGCCCACTGCATGGGGCTAAATTTCATCCTTAAGGAACAGCAGTGCTGTAAGAAAATCTCTTCTGATTGTAATTAGACTTTAAGGTCCAAAGCTAACACCCCACAACATGCCCTCAATATCCCCAAATTCTCTGCTCCACCAGTGAGGGCAAATGTATACTCCCGTTGCAGGCACACTTTAGAAAATTCCCCCTGCATTCCTGCCTGGGTTCATTTTTGAAGTAGCACTTGCATGAAGTGTAGTTTTATTCTTTGTGGTTATTGGAATGAAGAGAAACAAGCACAGCAAAAGAGATCTTTATCTTGAGATATTTCTATGACATTGTGTGTCACACAGTTTCTTCCACAGCTTGAATAGGTGCAAAAGACAGAGTGTTGCCAACACAAGCATTGTCTCAAACTTCCAGTATTTCACCCAACACGGCTTTCACACCATGAAACATGCCTAGGCCCTGAAGCACGTTGTTCTAAGGGTATGACAAATAAAAAAAGAGATTGAGGTCCTGCAACTAGAGCGTGGGCAGTGACAATCGTCATCTTTGCTGTACTTGTGGTCCGCACCCTCTATTGACGTTTAACCTACAGTTGTGATTACTCACTGCACAAATCTCTTCTGTGCTGCCCCATACAGTGGCCAGAACTAGTTGTGTATTTAAGATTTTCATTTAGTTTGCCCTGGCTAATCTCTCCTGTTTCTACTGTACAGTGTGAATCAATCCTTGCTGTTTACATAGAGGCAGTGCCCTTGGGCCCCATTTATTTGTTGATTCGCTTGCAATTGTGGCTTCGACCAAGTTTCTCAGGTAATCATGCTCTATCACTATATTTACCAAGGTGGGAACCAGCATAAATCACCCCTCCGTCAATACCTCTGATTACTAAAGCCCTGAGCAAAGTGCCAATTTTGCACGTCTGTATTTCTTCTTGCCTACAAAACCTTTTAAAGTTAAATAATAAAAAGAGAGAGGTTTGGTGGCAACACTAGCAGCATTATGAAACCATGAGAATCTCTCCCAGCTCGTCTGCTGGAAGATGAGTGATAAAGGGTTTGTCAGGGCAGACTGTCTCCCCAGGTCCACTGGGATTAACTGGTTTGCATGGGAAAGATTATTATTACATTCCGGCTTTAGCCTGGGTGAGTAAAGGCTCTGTTCCTCTTGCGGGAGAGTGAAAGAAGGTTTTCTGAACAGCTGAGTTATCAGCAAAGAAATCATTGAGTAGATAACATTTAACTTAACATCAGAAAACTTTATGAACCAGATCCATGACTGCTAGAAATCCATAGTTCTATTGAGGTCAATGGAGCACCTTGTGTTTTGCACCATCTAAGGATCTGGCCCATTATTATGTCACATGAAGAAAAACCTGCAGAAGTTACTTCACCAACATCTGGGAACATTTGCAAATCTAGCTCAGAGCCCCCAGAAATAAATAGCAATTGACCACTTACAACACATGAGCCATTTCCTCAGTTGGGTTAATCAACATAAATACATGTACATATACATCAATTGAGCTGTACTGATTTACACCAGCTGAGGCTCAGTCCCGATGGGTGGTCAGAGTATAATGTGTACAAAGAATTTTGCTGTTTTTCCCATTGGACAGAGCAGTAATTAGATCACAAGAACAATAAAGTCATTTAAAGCTTTTGAAAATGCAATAATTATAACGGGGCTGGCGGATACAACCCAGTAAACAGGCATCCAACGTGTTGTTTCCAAAGGGTTGAGTCAGATGCAGCTCTTACTTTAAACTGTGGTCCAGATCCTCAGCTGTCTTAAAACAGTATAGCTCCATTGTGGTCAGTAAGGGTTACAGGATTGGGTGCTAATACCATTGCTAAGATCAGGGAATCATGCCTCACCAATCTATTAGAATTCTTTGAGGGGGGTCAACAAACATGTGGAAAGGGGTAATCTGTTGGATATAGTGTACATGGATTTTCAGAAAGCCTTTGACAAGGTCCCTCAAAGCAAAGTAAGTAGTCATGGGATAAGGTCCGCTCATGGAGCAGTAACTGGTTAAAAGACAGGAAACAAAGGGTAGGAATAAATAGTCAGTTTTCAGAATGGAGAGAGGTAAATAGCAGGGTTCCCCAGGGCTCTGTACTGAGACTAATGCTGTTCAACATATTTATAAATTATCTGGAAAAAGGGGTAAACAGTGAGGTGGCAAAAATTGCAGATGATACAAAATTACTCAAGATAGTTAAATCCAAAGCAGATTGAAGAGTTATAAAGGGATCACACAAAACTAGGTGACTGGGCAACAAGATAGCAGATGAAATTCTATGTTGATAAATGCAAAGTAATGAACATTGGAAAACATAATCTTAACTATACATACAAAATGATGGGGTCTAAATTAGCTGCTACTACTCAAGCAAAATCTTGGCCTCATTGTGGATAGTTCTCTGAACATATCTACTCAGCCCAGGGCTACACTAGGGGAGGGGGGTCGATCTACGATACGCAGCTTCAGCTACGTGAATAACATAGCTGAAGTCGGCGTATCGTAATCGACTTACCTGGCCATGAGGACGGCGGCGAGTCGATCGCTGCCGCTCCCCCGTCGACTCCGCTTCCGCCTTTCGATGAGGTGGATTTCCGGAGCCGACGGGAAGCGCGATCGGGGATCGATTAATCGCGTCTTAACGAGACGTGAAAAATCGATCCCCGATAGATCGATTGCTACCCGCCGATCCGGCGGGTAGTGAAGACAAGCCCTACATGTGTTCAGAGGCAATCAAAAAGCGAACAATGTTAGAAACCATTAGGAAAGGGATAGATAATAAGACAGAAAAAATCATAATGCGACTATATAAATCTATGGTATGCCCACACCTTGAATACTGCATGCAGTTCTGGTCATGCCATCTCTAAAAAGATTTATTAGACTTGGAAAAGGTACAGAGAAGGGCAACAAAAATGATTAAGGGTGCGGAACAGCTTCCGTATGAGGAGAGATTAAAAAGACTGGGACTTTTCAGCTTGCAAAAAAGACGACTAAGAGGGGATATGATAGAGGTCTATAAAATCATGACTGGTGTGGACAAAGTGAATAAGGAAGTGCCATTTACTCCTTCATATAACACAAGAACTAGGGGTCACTCAATGAAATTAATTGACAGTAGGTTTAAAACACACAAAAGGAAGTACTTCTTCACACTGTGTAACTCATTGCCAGGGGATGTTGTGAAGGCCAAACTACAATGGGGTCCTAAAAAGAACTTAAACAGTTCCTGGAGGATAGGCCCATCAATGGCTATTAGCCAAGATGGTCAGGGATGCAGCCCCATTTTCTGGGTGTCCCTAGCCTCTGATTGCCAGAAGCCGGGAGTGAACGACAGGGGATGGATCACTCAGTGATTCCCTATTCTGTTCATTCCCTCTGAAGCACCTGGCATTGGCCACTGTTTTAAGACAGGATACTGGGCTAGATAAACCATTGGTCTGACCCAGTATGGCCGTTCTTATGTAGGTTTACCCTCACCTTACCTAGGCTGACAGATACATCCACTGTGAGATGGTGTCTGTAAATGCAGTGAAATGCAATTCTCTGTGAGACAAATGATTCATTTATAGCCCCCACCACCACCCAAAAAAGGTCAAGCTTTTCCATAATGTTGTAGTTTCCACTGCATTTATTTGAGGCCTGATCCTGATCCTATTGACTTGAATGGAAGTAGGATCAGTTCCTCAAGAAGTACAGTTACTAGTATACTGCTTCTGAAAATGGTATCTGTCTGCAGCATTAGCTGATAACATTTCTTCATTCACTTCTTTAAGTATGAGATTTTTCTAAATGTGCTAGATAGAATCATGGAAATGTACATTGGAAGGAACCTTGAGAGGCCAGCTAGTCCAGCCCCCTGCACTGAGGCAAGACCAAATATACCTAGACCATCCTTGACGGGTGTTTGTCCAACATGTTCTTAAAAAGTTCCAATGATGGGGATTCCACAACCTCCTTTAGAAGCCTATTCCAGTGCTTAACTACCCTTATAGTTAGAAAGTTTTAACCTAAATTTCCTTTGCTGCAGATTAAGCCCATTACTTCTTGTCCTACCTTCAGTGGACATGGAGAACAATTGATCACCGTCCTCTTTATAACAGCCCTTAACATATTGAAAGAATGTTCTGAGGTTCCCCCCTCAGTTTTCTTTTCCCAAGAGTAAACATGCCCAGTTTTTTTTAACCTTTCCTCATCGGTCAGGTTTTCTAAAGCTTTTATAGCATGTTTGTTGCTCACTTCTGGACTCTCTCCAATTTCCCCACATCTTTCTTAAAGTGTGGTGCCGAGTTCTGGGCACCACAGTACTCCAGTTAAGACTTCACCAGGGCTGAATAGAGTGGGACAATTACCTCCTAACTCTCCTGTTGATACACCGCAGAATGATATGAGCCTCTTTTGTCACTTCATCACACTGTTGACTCATATTCAGTTTGTGATCCATTATAACCCCAAGATTCTTTTTAGCAGTACTTCCATCGAGCTAGTTATTCCCCATTTTTATTGTGCACTTGACTTTTCCTTACTAAGTGTAGTACTTGGCACTTGTCTTTATTGCATTTCATCATGTTGATTTCAGACCAATTCTCCAATTGGTGCAATTGTTTTGAATTCTAATCCTGTCCTCCAGAATGCTTACAGCCCCTTCCAGATTGGCGTCATCCACAGATTTTATAAGCATGCTCTCCACCTTACTATCCAAGTCATTAATGAAAATATTGAATAGTACCCGACACAGGAAAGATCACTGCATGACCCCATTAGATAAGTCCCCCCCAGTTTGAGAGCAAAAGGATAACTGCTCTTTGACTAGAGTCCTTCAGTCAGTTTTGCACCCTCCTTGTAATAATTTCATCTAGACCACATTTCCCTGTCATGTGGGACTGTATTAACAGCCTTATTAGCTTTACTCTACTGACGTCAAAGGATTTAATTCAAATTTACACCAGTGCAGAACCAAGCTTCCAGATGTCTTGGATTCAATCCAAAATTGAAAGAAAGCGTTTCCCACCTGTTTGCCTGAATGATTCAGAGAACAAATGAGCATACAAAGGTGATCCAAATCACCGGGACTCACACCGTAAAAGCAAATTTACCTTTCCCAGTTCTCTCCCTGCTGGTCAGGAACAGAACAAGGAGGTAGTTAATTTCCTGGGCTGCACTGGTCTCAGAAAGTCTGGGAGCTAAGCATCTACTCTGAAATTTACTGTAACGTTTTCTACTTCTTCCTGGGGTCATAGCACAAATCAATGCCTCTGCTAGTCTTTGCAAATGAGGCAAAGGCAAATGGAGCACTTTAAGGTACCTTTGTCTCTATCAAGGAAGTTATTGAATTGATAAGGACAACAACCAAAGACAACCCTCTTTGTCAATATTAAAGTGAGATAACCTTCTCATGCATGCCCTGCTGGTTCACAATAGAAATGCTGTACTTCGCTTTCAATTTCCAAGAAAGTCATCTTCTCACAGAGACCTATTCTGTATTTCTCAACTATACTCCCTTTTCACAGGCAAAATCTCAGCCATAAGGGTGAAAACATGAAAACCAGACCAAACAAAAATGAAGTGGGATTTAGGATCTCCATAGAGTCTGGAAAGGCAATGAAGGGGATGTCACTCCTCTGTTTTCTTCTCAATCTAAAACAAGAGCAGGAGTAGCACAAATGCTAGGTACAGGTTCATGATTAATTTTACCCACAGCTGTAAACTGCCTTTGAGTGAATCTTTATGAGTCAATTTCTACTACCCAGATTATTTTGACCAAAAATATCAAGCAGTGTTTCCTTTTAAATGTCATTATTAGGTTCCATAGTTACCTTTTCATTGAGATTCATAGATTCATAGATTCTAGGGCTGGAAGGGACCTCGAGAGGTCATCGAGTCCAGCCCCCTGCCCTCATGGCAGGACCAATTACTGTCTAGACCATCCCTGATAGACATTTATCTAACCTACTCTTAAATATCTCCAGAGACAGAGATTCCACAACTTATTCCAGTGTTTAACCACCCTGACAGTTAGGAACTTTTTCCTAATGTCCAACCTAATCCTCCCTTGCTGCAGTTTAAGCCCATTGCTTCTTGTTCTATCCTCAGATGCTAAGATGAACAAGTTTTCTCCCTCCTCCTTATGACACCCTTTTAGATACCTGAAGACCGCTATGATGTCCCCTCTCAGTCTTCTCTTTTCCAAACTAAACAAACCCAATTCCTTCAGCCTTCCTTCATAGGTCATGTTCTCTAGACCCTTAATCATTCTTGTTGCTCTTCTCTGGACCCTCTCCAATTTCTCCACATCTTTCTTGAAATGCAGTGCCCAGAACTGGACACAATACTCCAGTTGAGGCCTAACCAGCGCAGAGTAGAGCGGAAGAATGATTTCTTGTGTCTTGCTCACCACACACCTGTTAATGCAGCCCAGAATCATGTTTGCTTTTTTTGCAACAGCATCACACTGTTGACTCATATTTAGCTTGTGGTCCACTATAACCCCTAGACCCCTTTCTGCCGTACTCCTTCCTAGACAGTCTCCTCCCATTCTGTATGTCTGAAACAGATTGTTCCTACCTAAGTGGAGCACTTTGCATTTGTCCTTATTAAACTTCATCCTGTTTACCTCTGACCATTTCTCCAGATCATTTTGAATTATGACCCTATCCTTCAAAGCAGTTGCAATCCCTCCCAGTTTGGTATCATCTGCAAACTTAATAAGCGTACTTTCTATGCCAATATCCAAGTCATTGATGAAGATATTGAACAGAGCCGGTCCCAAAACAGACCCTTGCGGAACCCCAGTTGTTATACCTTTCCAGCAGGATTGGGAACCATTTATAACTACTCTCTGAGAACGGTTATCCAGCCAGTTGCGCACCTACCTTATAGTAGCCCCATCTAAGTTGTATTTCCCTAGTTTATTGATAAGAATATCATGCGAGACCGTATCAAATGCCTTACTAAAGTCTAGGTATACCACAGCCACCACTTCTCCCTTATCCACAAGACTCGTTATCCTATCAAAGAAAGCTATCAGATTGGTTTGACATGATTTGTTCTTTACAAATCCATGCTGGTTATTCCCTATCACCTTACCACCTTCCAAGTGTTTGCAGATGATTTCCTTAATTACTTGCTCCATTATTTTCCCTGGCACAGAAGTTAAACTAACTGGTCTGTAGTTTCCTGGGTTGTTTTTATTTCCCTTTTTATAGATGGGCACTATATTTTCCCTTTTCCAGTCTTCTGGAATCTCTCCTGTCTCCCATGATTTACCAAAGATAATAGCTAGAGGCTCAGATACCTCCTCTATTAGCTCCTTGAGTATTCTAGGATGCATTTCATCAGCTCCTGGTGACTTGCAGGCATCTAACTTATCTAAGTGATTTTTAACTTGGTCTTTTTTTATTTTATCTTCTAAACCTTCCCCCTTCCCATTTGCATTCACTATGTTAGGCATTCCCTCAGACTTCTTGGTAAAGACCGAAACAAAGAAGTCATTAAGCATCTCTGCCATTTCCAAGTTTCCTGTTACTGTTTCTCCCTCTTCACTGAGTAGTGGGCCTACCCTGTCCTTGGTCTTCCTCTTGCTTCTAATATATTGATAAAAAGTTTTCTTGTTTCCCTTTATTCCTGCAGCTAGTTTGAGCTCATTTTGTGCCTTTGCCTTTCTAATCTTGCCCCTCCATTCCCGTGTTGTTTGCCTATATTCATCCTTTGTAATTTGTCCTAGTTTCCATTTTTTATATGACTCCTTTTTATTTTTTAGATCTTGCAAGGTAACGTGGTTAAGCCAAGGTGGTCTTTTGCCACATTTTCTATCTTTCCTACCCAGCGGAATAGTTTGCTTTTGGGCCCTTAATAGTGTCCCTTTGAAATACTGCCAGCTCTCCTCAGTTGTTTTTCCCCTCAGTCTTGATTCCCATGGGACCTTACCTATCAGCTCTCTGAGCTTACCAAAATCCGCTTTCCTGAAATCCATTGTCTCTATTTTGCTGTACTCCCTTCTACCCTTCCTTAGAATTGTGAACTCTAGGATTTCATGATCACTTTCGCCCAAGCTGCCTTCTACTTTCAAGTTCTCAGCGAGTTCCTCCCTATTTGTTAAAATCAAATCTAGAACAGCTTCCCCCTTAGTAGCTTTCTCAACCTTCTGAAATAAAAAGTTGTCTGCAATGCAGTCCAAGAACTTATTGGATAGTCTGTGCCCCGCTGTGTTATTTTCCCAACATATATCTGGATAGTTGAAGTCCCCCATCACCACCAAATCTTGGGCTATGGATGATTTTGTTAGTTGTTTAAAAAAAGCCTCATCCACCTCTTCCACCTGGTTAGGTGGCCTGTAGTAGACTCCTAGCATGACATCACCCTTGTTTTTTACCCCTTTTAGCCTAACCCAGAGACTCTCAACACTTCCGTCCCCTATGTCCATCTCCACCTCAGTCCAAGTGTGTACATTTTTAATATATAAGGCAACACCTCCTCCCTTTTTCCCCTGTCTGTCCTTCCTGAGCAAGCTGTACCCATCCATACCAACATTCCAATCATGTGTATTATCCCACCAAGTTTCGGTGATGCCAACAATGTCATAGTTGAATTTATTTATTAGCACTTCCAGTTCTTCCTGCTTATTACCCATACTTCTCGCATTTGTATACAGGCATCTAAGATACTGATTTGATGAATGAGATCTATTTATATTTTTCTCTGAGCTATTTTTTCAGGCTTTTTGAAAATCAAGTCGATATCACTGAATTGTTTTACATACATTTGGAAGGTTACGTTTTTTAATTGTCATGCTCCACCTTACCAAAGTCCGGGTTCATATTTGCCACTGCCTTGGTGTCCTCTCCGGGACTCCTCTATAACCCCACAAAAGCTCTGTCCCATATTCAAATGGGAACAAGACTCCTGTTAGAGACCTGCCTCTCTGTCTGAGTCCCTCAAAGTTCTGAATAACATCTGTCACCAAACACAAAGTTCATGTATTCAACTCTGGGGTCTTCTGCCAATCCTAAAGTTCCTCTTCAGTCCCAGTCATCTCAATCCCTGCTCTTTATCTCAACAGCAACTCCCAGGGCTTCTTGGAGTCTTCCTTCTTCCTTTGGAGAGGGCCCTCAGCCTCCTCTTCCCTCTGCCTTCTAGCTCTCCACAGGCCTCTCATCTGTCCTCAGAGGCCTGACTTAGCCATGTGATCCACCTGTCACGTGATATTACTTATTCTTTCCACCTAAGGAGTGAGCTGGGGAGTGCTATAAGCAAGACATGAGAGGTAACTCTTCTGCTCTACTCCGTTCTGATTAGATACTCTACTACTGCAATATACGATAATCTGAAATGAAGAACAAAGTACTAAATAAAACTGAATGGCATGAGCGAGTTAAAATAAACAAATTCCTTAAAAGCTGAGCATAGTGTCATAAAAACATATAGACTAATGAACTCAGTGGGAGATCAGGGTTTTTTGTGATATGGCATGAATGGTATCATGACTCTTCTGATCTGCAGCATTATAAGTGGCCCCAGCACAAAATCACATGCTACAACTAACTATCAACCAAATTGGCCTTGAGATAATATAGCCTAGGGCCCAGATGTCAGGATGTTAAAAGATGACTAGTATTGTTTCAATTTAACACTGTCTACTATAGCCATACAGAAGTATTGGATTAAAGTAAACCAGATATTGACAATCAAGAGGCAAAAATGTAAATAATAAATCTATCTAAATAGAAAATAAATAAAGTGCGGTTCTACTATAAAAAGTAACTATAAAAAAATCACATTGACCATAGTTTCAGTAGTTTGATTTCTAGATATATTCTGAGCAGTTTACAAGTACAATATTCTTTTTCTAACTGATAGCACCCCAGGCTTAGAAATCTGAATGTCAATAGGGTTCTTTCTTGTCTATTTATTGCCACCTATGAAGATTCTGCAATCAGAACTTAGTCAACAATTTTCTTAATGTACAGATTAGAAAAAGGTCATTGCTGTATACCTACTGCAGATTTTGAAGATCTGTTCAGCAAGTTCATATAATGTCAGTAACAATCACAAATGTTCCAGGCTTCCTTCCTCTTACTACTAAACATTCAACTTTAAGTCTAGGTGTCGAGGAGAGTTGAATATAATAGAATAAGCTTCTACTGCGTCCAAAACTTTTGTAGTCATTCCAACTCAATGGAGGGATTTTCAGTCAATAAAAATTCTACTATATAATATACAAATACTGAATAAGTCCCTATTAAGATCATGGGTCAATAAAACAGGAAAATGGCCATAAAAGTAATCAATAGAAATTTGGTTCGCTGACGTTTTAGGAGATGAGTCAAAGTACAAATCTAGTTGCTCAAGGCTGACAACATTTTTGTTTTATATCATACTTTAGCATTCCAAGACAGCAAGCATGCTCCTAACACACCTTAATAAAACAAGCAGACCAATTAGACATCTTTATTATGTATATTTAGAGGATTATATTCAAAACTACAGTATGAGATAGCTAACAATCTAGGGTTCAGAATCCTTGCTCTCATGAGAAATCCTTCTTTACCTAATTAGGTTCATAGATGTCAATGGGATTATTTGCATGAAAAAGGTTTACGTACATGGGTAATGACTGCAGGATCAGCTCTGGGATAAATGGGCATTAGCTTTGCATTAGGAATAAATAAATCTTTACCACTTTAAGTCTCAACAAGGGCAAGATCCCCATCCTTATAATATTAATATATGGAGATATGCCTATCTCATAGAACTGGAAAGACCTTGAGAGGTCATCAAGTCCAGTCCCCTGCCTTCACTAGCAGGACCAAGTACTGTCCCCTGACAGATTTTTGCCCCAGATCCCTAAATGGCCCCCTCAAGGATTGAGCTCATGACCCTGGGTTTAGAAGGCCAATGCTCAAACCACTGAGATATCCCTCCCCTATAGAATATCTTTCTTCTAATTTACTATGTAATCTGTTGGTCATTAATGAAAACCCCAACTCCATCATGAGCAGGTTTTCCATATTCAGGTGCTGAAAAGATCCAGATTCCTTTTTTTTTTTTTTTAATTACCTTGAGGAAAATCTAAATAAATATTACTTGCTTTTCTATATTGAACTGTTGGGTCTAAACCTAAAAAAAATTAATGGCAAAACTCCCATTGATTTAAATGGGACCTGGATTTCACCCATGAGCACCATTTTAACGCTCATGTCCATCTCTTTCCACAGCTGTTTAGCTGTTGAACATTCCCATAGCATATGTCTCAAGGTCCCTTTTTCTTTATTATAGTGCCAACAAACATCAGAGGACAAGGCCTATAACTTTTGCAACCTTTGTGGCATTCAGTACATTTTAAATCAAATCTTCTGACAAGTGGAGCCTGAGATCCATAAAGATATTTTTAACATTATGTAATATGCTTTGCCATTGAGATTCTTTTAAGGGCTGAGAAATCCCTTTCCCTTGCTTTCACAAAGAATTCCAGACTAATGGAGTTCCTCTTCAGTAACAAAGTGCACGTAGTGGACATGAGTCTGGGGAGTTTATGAAGCATTTTTAAAGTGACTAGCAAGCAATTCTGGGGCCTCTGACAGTCCTAGTGTGTCTGGACCAAACTGTTATGTTTGGCAGTGTTTTAACTGTAAGTACTGCTGCTCTGCTGGTGGTGGCAGGTCATAGTGCTGCTTTATTATGAGAAATGGGACAAAGCTCTCATCGTGGACTCATTAGAAAATCCTGCTCCGTCAGTCTTGCTCAGTCAGTACTTCCAAATTATAGATTTGTTCCCTATTTGCAAGGCTGGGTTGCTCCATATAGATATTTTTACATGATGGTGAGGATGAAATCAGTATCTCTTAACTAGGATAACCCAGACCTTTCATGCAGCCACCACTGTAGCTATCTTATTTTTCTCCACTGGACAAAAAGAGGAATCAAGGATACCCGCAGGGAGAATCGGGTGCATTAAAAGACGTTCATTTTTGAACCCATGTAGTTATAAGGGCGTTAGCATGCTGAAAACAGCTGTGTCATGATAAAATCAAAAGGAGAAGATATTTCTAATGAGAGGTATTAGATTGACATCACGAAAAATGGAAGTTGCATGTTTATCCACAGACCAAGCACATCACAGACAGTTGTGCTCATGAGCCTCAACTCTGATCTAGAGTGAGGCAGTAATTAGTTCTTTCTCCAGGCCCATTTATTCTTGGTTTTCTTTGCTGAGACTTTCAACAACTCAAATTCACATAGACTATCAAACTAATAGATTGTAACAACTTTCAAGCTGAGTTGGAACTCAGTTCTATAAATTTACACTCATGCGTAACTTAACCCACATGAACAGTGCTATTGGCTTCAGTGTTACTCATATGTGCTTGCAGGATTGGCCCTTAGCATAGGCGCCGACTCCGTGGGTGCTCCGGGGCTGGAGCACCCACGGAGCAAAATTGGTGGGTGCTCCGCACCCACCGGCAACTCCCCGCCCGCACCGGACCCGCGGGAAACTTACCGGGCACCGGGAGACGTTGCGGGGGCCCCGCCCCCGACGCCGGGTGACAGCACCCACGGGCGGGGCCGGAAGTCGGCCCCTATGGCCCTTAGTGTAGATTTAGGCCAGTGACCAACAGAAGTCAGTACTGGTTTCCACAGCTATTCAATCTCCCTTGAAATAGATCAAAATATAAAGAAAACTGACCAGACGTTTTTCAGGATAAACTGATATTGTCTCAGTGTGGAATCTTTGTTTCTTCATTACTTCTTTTACAATAATTCCTCACTTAACGTTGTAGTTATGTTCCCGAAAAATGCAACTTTAAGTGAAACGATGTTAAGTGAATCCAATTTCCCCATAAGAATGAATGTAAATGGGGGGGGGTTAGGTTTCAGGGATTATTTTTTTGCCAGACAAAAGGCATTATATACATTTTAAACAATTTTAAACACACAATTTAATACTGGTATGTGTGTGTGTGCGGGTGCAGGAGTCAGGGAATGGGGCTGGGGAGGTATGAGGAGGTGCAGGGGTCAGGGCAGGGGGTTGGGGGGTGAGGATGGTGCAGGGGGATGGGGGTGTGTGAGGGGGTGCAGGGGTCAGGGCAGAGGCCTGGGGGTGTGAGCTGGGGACATGGGGGTGCTCACAGCAGGGGCCTGGCGGGGGTATGCCCCGATTCCAGCCCCTTCCCCAAGGCCTTGCCCCCACCTCTTCTCTTCCTCTTCTCCTCCCCCCCCACCCTGAGCGGCAAGGGTGCCGAGTCCTCGCTCCTCCCTCCTAAACTCTGCCAGCCAGCTGATTGCTGTGGGCAGAGGTGGGGGGAGGCGTGCCGAGTCCTTGCTCCTCCCCCTTCCCTCCTGCCCGGGGCAATCAGCTATCTTGTGGAGTTTAGGAGGGAGGAGGGAGGACTCAGCATGCTTCCCCCTGCCCACGGCAATCAGCTGGCTGGCGGCGTTGAGAAGGCAGGGGAGGGAGGGAGGAGGAGCCTGCATGCGGAGTCCTTGCTCCTCCCTCCTCCCTCCTGCTCCAAAAAGCCGCCAGCCAGCTGATTGCCGCGGGCAGGAGACGGAGGAGGAGGGGGAAGGCGCTGATCCTTGGGGTCTGCTGTGGGTGGGCGGCGCTGTGGGGAGGGGAGGGGGCGTAGGGAGGCTGCCAGCTGTGGAGAAAGCCAAACGACATAAGAGTAGAGCATTGCTCAATGTTAAATGAGCATGTTCCCTAATTGATTAGCAACATAACAGCAAAACAACGTTAACCGGGACAACTTTAAGTGAGGAGTTCCTGTATTTTAGTTTCGTCTGCATCCTTTGCAATCTAACTGTTATCTCATTCAGTGCAATTCTGAGATTTTCCCGTCACTTCTATCAGAGGACTTCAGTTCTTTCTCTTTCACTAAAATAGTCTTTCTGGGCACTGGAGATAAGGCATAAAAATGAGACCACTGTGCTGCACTGCTCTTCAGAACCTTCATCCAATTGATGAATGAAATGGAAGAACAACAGTATAGACTTCCAGGTCTGCATTTGGCTTGAACTTTGTCTTCCAGTTCTTAGGCTACTGGAACATTTATAATTACTGCCTCCTAAATCAGCTTTGTTGAGAGGATTTCAAAAATGTGTATGAAACAGATATCACTGCTGTTCAAGTGTGAAGGTAGGATTCTGGTTATAAATTGGTAATACAAAGAGAACAACTGTATCAGGACTCTAGAAAAGAAGTCGCTAGAATAGAGACTTGCCTTTGTACAATTGTTATTTCCTTTCTTCTGTTCCTACAATTAAAAGAGGGAGAAGAATATAAAACTAAATCTGAATGCAAAGGATATTTCTTATCAATACTGTATTATCTTATGGTATCATTCTGTAAACTGAATAGCTAAGTGCAGAAAAACAAACCAAAAACTTTATGAAAAACAGCCATTTCACCCACCCAGTGCAGTAGCTCCAATTGCCCTTGAAGAGCGTTCCAGAACAATACAATGCCTTTACTTATTATAATAAATGCTAATATTTGAATAGAATTGATAAAGAACTCCACGGGGACCCCGTTAACACTCACAACCACACCTAAGAATTCAATACATTTCTCAAACTGTTTAATTATATACAGCATTTTTCTGTGACACTCTTCAGTTTCTGGCTTCCTTTATCTACATTTGTCAGATTACATTTACACTTGGGGAGCACTTTTAGGATAAGGCCCGGGGGCTAGTGCTTTACACTAATGCGTACATTTGTAAGGCATTGTGGGAAGAAAAACTAATATACACCTTTCGCAAATAACTGGAGTTCTGTTCAACCAGCATGCCCTGTTTCTGTGCATAGAATCATAGAATCTCAGGGTTGGAAGGGACCTCAGGAGGTCATCTAGTCCAGCCCACAAGTACCATGCACAGCCATGTATCCTTACCATCCATTAGCGATGGAGAAAGAGGTTTTATTATAATGAGCCCTGAATTGACCCTTCTTGCATCTCTTTATTTTTAAGGTTTGTAAAAGTTCAGTTAAGGACCTACCGCTGGATTGGGGGAAGTCCCAATGTGGTGCTGTTGCCTCACCCTATCTCCAGGATCCTACATTCTGGCCCTGCTGACCACCTGCAATCCTCAAGCTTCCTCTATTAAACTCCCACGCCTTTATCATTCCTAAATTGTGCATTGGTGCTCAGTACCCCAGCAGCCTCTGTGTGTGGCCCCAAGTGTTGCTTAATCAATCTTCTGTACTCTAAGGGTCCCCATTGTATTGCCCCAGGGAATCTGTATAATTGCCACAAGCGGAGATTGAAAGAGAGGCTTCTGAAATTACTCTGCCATAGTGACAGGAGGTGGGAAGCACAGTGGCTGTCCAGAATGAATGAAAAGATGGCCCTGGGTCTTTTCCTTTTGCACCACAAACAGGCGCTACTGAGAATGAGAAAGGAAGGCTTCCTCCTTCAGAAGAAACTGTCAGGAGAGGAAAGTACTGTAGTTTCCTCACAGGTAGGAAATTTCCTCACAGCAGGGAAGGAGGTGTTCAATCTTGACCCCTTTGGAAATAGATTACTATAAACAGGATTTTTAAAACTGTGGATTAGAATAATGTTTAGCAAAGTATCCCAGCTTCTAGATACTTCTTTACAGCCTACAGAACCTCCAAAACTCTTGAGGATTGCCCATCACTAACAAGCCCCTCTGGGTATCTGTGCATACACAACCTACTGCCCTTTCATATTCCTATAACAATGTAGCCATGTGCCTACAAATATAATGCACTTCTGTGTGCTCATGAATATTTACCAATTACTTCTAAGAACTCGCTCTTGTGCTTCGATATGCACATGTGTATCCTGCCATTGCAGCACCTGTGTTTACAAAATAGACAAGAGTACATGTGTTTACTCATCTGCATATGTCTGCATATGTGTTCCGCTATCTTGGAGGCATTCAGGTAGCATGGTGGCAAAGGTGGGATAGACAGATACTAGAGGTGGTAAAAAACTGTTTAACTGACACTTTTTTTAATGAAAAAAAAGGTTTTTCAACAATGAACATTTTCTCAGAAAATTTTTGTTTTGGTCAAAAATTTTCATTTTCTGGTGAAAAAAATGAAACATTTTCATTTTTCATTTGCCCCCCCCCCCCCGCCCACCCCCAACTCCTATTTCCTCTTTCTTCCACTGGAGAGAAATGGGGGGAAATAAAAACTTAAAATATTTCATTTTGTGTTTGGTATGTAAAAAAATTTGAACAAAATGAATAGTTTCCTTTAAAAAATTTTTGCAGAAAATATGTATGGACCAGCTTAGATAGACAGCCAGACAGCATAGTTACTGTGAGAGACAGCCAGAAGGCTGCCTTCCGAAAATCTCCTTGGAAGCCCTAGCATAGGGGACATGTTGAGGGTAGAGCTGCCACATGGCAGATATTCTGGGCAGTACTATGGACTTGTGGAACAAGTCAATAAATAGGAATTAAGGTGGAATAGGCACTTATGGAAGCATCATTGGCTCTGAGAAGAAGACAAATAACTATGGTGACAAATGGCAGCAATATGGTGTATCGCTATTTGGGGGGATATATAATTAGTAGGGCCATTAAGTGATTAAAATAATTTATCGTGATTAATCGCATGATTAAAAAAATTAATCACAATTAATCATGTGATTAATTGCACTGTTAAACAATAATAGAATACCACGTATTTAAATATTTTGGCTGTTTTCTGCATTTTCAAATATATTGATTTCAATTACAACACAGAATACAAAGTGTACAATGCTCACTTTATATTTATTTTTGATTACAAGTATTTGCACTGTAAAAAAAGAAATACAGGAGACCCCCGCTATACCGCACGCCACTGTAGCACAAATTTGATATTAGCGTGGGGGCGAGCATGGATCCCAAAATAAATTGTTTATATTGGGATCCATGGTAACGCCCCCCCACCCGCCGCGTTAACGTGGTACCGCGCAGACTGTAGTGTAGATATATCCTAAGAGAAAGCTGAAACTGGACCTGCAGGAAAGGAAAGGTGCAAGTAATATATGGGCTAAAACAATGCAGATTCAACTAGGAATGTTTTAATAAGGTGGGGGAAAAAACTCATTCCAGTTTGTAGTGCACTTGGACACAAGTGCAGGGTTACATAGGGAATTTATAGTAATCTCACATTATTGTGCTAATAGCAAGATCCACTTAACCAGGTTAGTGCCAGTAATAAAATTTCAAATCTTTCCCAACAGTCTAAAAAAAGTAATAGTGTTATTACGAGAGTGTGGGTGTATTTAAAATGCAACGTTTTCAAAAATGTGGGCTGTTTACTAAGCCTGAGTAAATGGTATTTCCCGGTTTAGGGACATTAGGACTGGCCTATGGCCAAATGCCTTCCTAAAGTAAAATTTCAATGTGATGTAAAAGATTTTATAGTCACTACATCTAGTTACAATATTTGTAAAGCTTAAAATATAATAAAAAATAATAATTAGTGATCAAAGAGGAAGCTGCTATCTTGATAATTGATAATTCTGATGATAATATTTTATATTCTGGTAGCACTCCCCATCTAACGATCTCAAAGAACTTTACGAACATTAAAGCTTGAAGTCTAATGGGGGGAAATATTTATGTGTGGGATGGGACTTCCAATTTTAGGTATTACAGTGGTTTGGGTTTGAATCCCATCAGTTTTATACAGCCATTGACAGATAACAGAATGGATCAATGGCACCATACTTGACAAATGTATATGGCATAATACAAAAAAGATCCATATCCCCATTTTTGTTTATTTTAGCTTTACACAGGAAATTCAGGTGACAATGGTTATAAAATATCACTGGTTGTTGACTTGGATAATTTGGTGCAGGCCTTATTTTGGGCTGGTAGATCAATTCACTTTATCATCAGGATATAAAAGTAACTGAGTAAAATCTGTAATGCTAATGAATGAAAAGTTAATAGCAACTGACCAATCATCTTCTTTTATCTTAGAATCTTCAAAGGATAAAATAACTTGGGGTTGAATATTCATATGACCAAAGTACAGTGACAAACTCAATCTGCTTCCACTAAAGTCAATAGCAATACCCCCCACTGACTATAATAGGAACAGGACTGGGCAAGAGGACAGTATAGGCCAGTGTAAATGATAAAAAAGATTCAGCAGATTATTCTATGCTAAATGTTCTTCTAGGTTACAGTTGGAGGAAGTATAAGGTTTTTGTTTTGTTTTTGTTTTGTTTTTTTGGTTACCTACTTAAATCTTTATCTACAATTATCCAGATGATTGCGTTCTTGTGATTCTAATAAATGAACACCTTTGCGCATGAAGTGAGGTTATGCAATGAGTTATAATATCCAACAATTAGACAAGTCTGGATACCTATATAAAATTCCCCCAAATGTGTGTGAATTTAAATTTCCACATTTCTTCCTTCAACGCTCTACAAAAAAGATTCCAGGTTAATAGATGATTGGAAGGTAGAGTGTTAGATGTGCTGATCATACTGGTGATTTAATTTATCATGAACAAATTGTCTCACTAGTCTCAACTGCAGCATATATTTAATATGGTATAGTACAAAGATATTGAAAGTTACAGGGCCAGAACATGAAATCCTGACTCACCTTAGAGCTAAGCAATTGAGTAGTCATTTTTGTCACCCTTTGATTTGGGGCCAAATGCTATACTGATTTATAACGCCCACTGAATAGAATTTCACAGAGTGTAATTCATGGCAGAATTTGACCAATTGTTTTCTTCACTACACTATGTTTATTTACCTATAGTCCATTTATTATAACACCAATAAACCATTTGAACTTTAAAATGGGGAAAGCAGTGTCTCACCTCTCTTCTATCACCTTGGAAATGGATAAAATATAAGCCTTTTACCTTTGTCCACTAACTGCTGAAATTAATTCACCAAATATAAACAGAGTCCACTAGAAAGAATACCTGTTACAATACTAGACCTATTGAAAGACCAAGAGGTAAACTACAATAAAAAGGCAACTTGGAAAAGTAATAGACCTTTAAATAAATGCACTGACCTATTTACAAAATCTTGTTCACATTCACGTTGTTCCCAATATAATGGAACCTTCTTAAATTCATTGCTGCTAAAACATTTGTACAACAAGGAAATGTACACCAAATTATATAGAATATACTGTCTTTTATCTGGGGCAAGAGAAATACATACGTTCAGTATGGATAGACATATACCTAAATATATCTGTTCAGTTAGCTATGTTTACTTAGGTCTTATCTACAAATTACAATTAATCCAGAATAAGATACGCTGCTAATGTCAAAGTTAATCCATTTCCAAAATTAAACTATTAAACTAAACTGTTATTCTGGAATAAGACCATCAACACAGAGTTAATAAAGAATAGCTATTCCAGAATAATTCTCTGTGTAGACAAGCCTTTAGAAGGGATACAGATTTGATCCAACACTGTGACTGAAGCACCTCTAAGAATAAGAATTCCTTGTAGGGAGGGTATTAATTTTTGACTACCCAGCACTGAAGAGCTTCACTGCATATTCCTATACTATGCCTGGCATGTGGATAAATGTTGGCCTTCAGTGTTCTTGGTCTCTTCATCTTCAGAAGCAGAATAGTTACATACCGAGGCACAAAATCTCTTCTCAAAAGACGAGGGTCCCAAACATGAA
Source organism: Chelydra serpentina (assembly GCA_037349315.1). Lineage (NCBI taxonomy): Eukaryota > Metazoa > Chordata > Testudines > Chelydridae > Chelydra > Chelydra serpentina. Next base: position 19,887,440 of record JBAIAC010000059.1, on the reverse strand, counting down.
AAGTTTTATCACACAGCTTGGATCAGAAGGAGTTAGTGTTTTGCTCGCTGGAAAAATTAGACTGAAATCACCTGCTGTAATCAGGATCATAAAAAACTGCATCTCTCTCATTCTAAATCCCATCCCTGACCTCCCAAAAGTTATTCTTGAATTATATTTATTGCAAGATCTGTAATAACTGGAGACAGTAAGACTGAGCATAACTATTCCTCATTGCTGCTCACTTGGAATTCCTTCAGTAGAAAAGTCTTTTAGAAAATAGTACTCCTCCCAGAATGCAAATACTCTTGGCCAGCCTGTAAGGAAGCTAGAGCATCCTTTGTTTACCTATGCACCTGCAGAGAAAAGGTAAAATCCCTGAAGCTCCACCTTTTGAAACCTTGTGAAACTATCTGGGAACTGTGCCAAAGCCTATTCTGTTGCTATATAAGACTTGTATAAAGACAAGTTCCTCTTCAGAAGCCTATAGTTCGGTACTTTCTACCGAACTCCAGTCAAGATGGGCATAGGCTGGAGGGTACGAATACAACTATGGATACCAATATTAGTGATCACCTTTATGCAGAACAAAGGTAGGAGGCTGTAGTTGCTTTTTATTTTTATTACTTTAGAGAACTTATAATTTGCTTTGCAGCTGGAAAGACTTTTCAGTGGTTTCTCTTTGCTTTGTGCAACTAATAAGATTTTGTTTGTAAATGAGATTTCCCTGTCTTTTTCTATTCCTCTCCTTTCTAATGTTGCTTCACTGATTTCATATTGCCCTCAAGCCCAGCAAATGCAGTTGGATGAACTGAAAAACCATGGTCGATGGAGTTGCGTTGGCATAACTGAGAGTAGAATTTAGTCATATAATTATTCTCAATGGTCATTTTTACCAGTTTCAATAGGTTTTTTTTCTTCCAAATGTGAACATGGAAGGCTGCTAAAAACATGGCAAGTTAATAACACAGACTGAAAGCTTTACATGGTATCTGGTATTGGCTCCCTGTGATAGTAATCCTTCTGGTATTAAACCTTACATTCACAGCTTTTTCTTTTCTGCTGCTGTTCCACTCCATTAATTCAAGATGCTTCCCACTTCCACCTCTTGGTCAAAGAATTTGTATAAATGTTATGTTCATTAATATATCACAAAATAGAGCGAAAATAGACAAAATGGTGCTTTCCACTCCTTAAAGTTAAATATTTCCTAGAGAAATATATCCCTGAGTTTTTATGGCTGGATAAATACCAATCTCACCAGTTCTCTTTTGCTTTCAATTTTCGAATGCTCTGAACCAGGCAAGTTCATAATAATATTATGATTATGAATAATCATATAGAAACCTAATTTCCAACAACAAATTAAGCCTGTTTTGATAGACATGACAACAAATGTGATCAATTAAATTTGCTATAACAGAGCAGTCGTAGGCTATCGAGAACATACAGTGATGAGGGAGAACATTACTCATTTGAAATATAAACTTGACTTAAATACTGTAGATCATCTTAGCTGAAAAGCCTCTTATGATGGAGGGAAAGGGTGTGATGAGAAAGATGATGCAAAAAGAGCCAGTACAGAGTGTAGCATGAGAGACCATGGGTGCCAAGATTCTAGTTGTAACCAAAGTCTCTTATGGAGCAAATAAATATATGAATCAAGGGCAATATTCCTGCCAAATGTCATCCTGTTAGATCCACTTTTAAAATCTACCCAGTGCCATAAGAATTTTGGTTGAATGGTAGTTTGCCTGCATAAGGTCAATGTAAAACCTAAGGGCCCAATCCAACTCCTAGTGAAGTCAAATAGTGTCTTTGCATTGATCTTAAGGGGAGCAGAATTGGCCATAAGTAAAGGCATTTAAGATTTTATCATTAACTTTTAACTGTCACCCTGTCAGCAAAATAAGTTGCTATTTACATTAATTATCAGAGGGGTAGCCATGTTAGTCTGGACCTGTAGAAGTGACAGAGTCCTGTGGCACCTTATAGACTAACAGACATATTGGAGCATAAGCTTTCGTGGGGGAATACCCACTTTGTCAGATGCATCCAATACATCTGTTAGTCTGTAAGGTGCAACAGGACTCTTTGTCGCTTCTATTGACATTAATGTCAGTCATGATTATCATTGAGACTTTTGGTAAAGGTGACATTGGTATAATCCCAGTGATTTCTGTAGAATTTTCATTGTTACAACGGAAAGCAAAGTTTGGCTCAAGGACTGATATATGAGTCAGGTTCTCAGCTAGTGTCAATCAGACTAGCTCTTTAAGTCTATGGAGCTATATCAATGTACACTGCTGAAGAGCCGACTCGATAGTTGGTAGACAGGTCCATGTTTTTAGAATGGATTTGAAGGAGGAGAGGGTGAGAGTTTGGTGGAGATTAAGTGACCAGCTAGCAGGTTGCTCAGGGGAAGCATAGGGAAAAAGCTCACTGACTATTAGCCTTCCTATTAGCCTTTCCCAAGAAATATGCATACCTGTTCAGTCTCAGAGCAAAAGACTAAGAACTCCTACTCAGTTCTGACACCTCAAACAAAAATGTCTAAGTTGCAAACCCAATCTCAAATGTGTGTGTCTTTTAGAGAAATGAATAGGGGGGCTGTGATATGTATGGAATAGGGGATGTGGGAGTGAATGGGGGTGGCAATGATTATGCACCTCAATCAAAGGCCATTAGAGTCACTGCATAGTTCAGGTCCTGTATACCACTGTCATTGACTTATATATAACAACTTCTGTAAAAAAAACCCACCAAAGCATACCAGCCATCATACCACAAGAGACCTAGAGGTCTTTTAGATCTGAACTGTAACTAAGGAGAAAAATTCTCCATTTTCATCTTTTAAAATATTTTCACCCTCATGGCCTTTGTCTCTGTGAGTGTGTGTTGGTATTTGCCAGAGCCTAACAAACCACACTTACCATGCAGTTTCCCTGCCTAAAAGAATGCGACTATTGCAGATTGTATTGTTCAACGAGGTAATACTGAAGAAATTATGAGCACAATCCCCCAAAGTAACTTTTATTTTATTTTTTTGCTCCAGTCAAAGCCCAATATGAGGACCAACAAGAAAATTATGATGACTACAATTATGTCCAGCAGGGACAAGACTGTAAGTGGCTTTTGTTTTATTTTATTTATTTATTTGACAATCTAAATTCAGTCAGTGTTGTCTTAGAAACTCATTGCAATGGACATAGAGTGATTAAAATGTACTGTGCCTTTAAATGAAGGGAGAGGAACAATTCCCTATACACAATGTTCAGCTCCCTGGAATTGGTACTGTAGGGCCAGATCCTCAGCTGGTGTAAATTGGTGAAACTCATTGAAGCTACACTGTTATCTATTCTATAATTACGTAATAGGTACATACTGCAAATCTACAAAGTGTATTTTACGAGGTGCATGTGTGTACACATGTATCACAAAGATATTTGATAATCCGTAATAAAAAGTACTTTTTTCATTCTATTGAGATAACTGCATCACTCATGATAGGCAGAAAATGAAAAGTACTGCAGTACATGCACCAGAGACAGTGCAGATTTGTGTATAAAATATATTATGCTGCTTGTTGGAACATATTAGTTACATGTAATAAGATAAGGGATGTGTATTGGCTGTTGGTATAACACTGCTGTCAGAACAAAAACCATGTTGTATAAAAATTCTAACAAAATGTCCCTTGTTCCTTTCTCCAATAAATGTATTACACTATAATTTAACTAATCAGCCTGAAAATCTGAACCATACCCTAATCTGAAATGAGCAACCTTGACAAACCCAACAGCTGGAAGCTGAAGGTAGACAAGCTCAAACTGGAAATATTGCAAACACTATTAACTTTGAGTGTAACTAACCACTGTAACAACTGATCAAGGGAGATGGCGGTCTCGCTATTCCTTGAAGTCTTTAAATCAAGACCAGTTGTCTTTCTAAAAGAGATGCACTATTTCAACCACAAATCCTTGGTCTAGATGGAGCAACCACTGGGTGATACCGTGTGGGCCATGTTGTACAGGAGATCAGGCTACAGGAAAATAAAGGTCCCCGTTTGCTTTCAAATGTATGAATTTATTAAAAAAGATATCATCCTTCATTTACTCCAGGAGCTTTAAAAAAAATCTCAGAAGGCGCTTTAAGGGAGATTAAAACCATTCTTGACCTTTGCCTCCCAGTATACATGCAAGTGGAAAACTGTAGTGAGGATTCAGCAGTAGGTGTTGAGAAACTACTTTGCAGCTTCTCTGAATCTCAAATCCTTTCAATACTGGAATCAAAGAAGAAATACTGGAGATGAAAACAGCAAACTTAAGGCCAGATCCTGCAAATGGGAGTCCTTGTGTGAAAAAGCACTAGATTCGTGAATAAGGGTTTGCAGAATTCTGCAAGAATTTGTTGTTTGCCTGAAGTTGGCTGTATGTGAGTGTGTGTATATACATGTACTTCCAGCTAAAAAAAGAATATGAGATCTAAACAAGTTCTGCTGTGGTTTCTCAACCCCAACCATTGAAACCCTCCCACAGTTTTCCACTTCTACATATGCTGGGAGCCAAAGGTTGTGAATAACTTTAATCTCCATTGTGTTGCCTGAGGTTTTTTTGTATAGTTCCTACCGTAGATGAAGGATTAAATTGGTATCAGCTTGCGGATACCTACTTTGGGCATGTGGGGTCAGATTCAGTTGGGCTCCTTGTGTGAGAAAGGACTACTGACTTGAGGAAGGGTTGGCAGGATCAGGCTATTAATGACAGTTTACATTGGAAACCAAAATTTGATGCAGTGGCATTAAGCCATCAATAGATTCCCCTGGAAACTTTCCCGTGAGCGTTACTTGCAATAAAAACCTTTAACCACTAGTGAGGCTAGGAGATCCATATCTGTGTTTGCCAATTTGTTTACTGAACCTTTTGAATTAGTGATAATTGTATTTCTTTTTCTTAGATTTTTCTGTACCAGTAACTAAACCACAAGAAGTGACAATCATCCAACCACTGAGAACGACGCTGCCTGTAAAGTGTAAGTTAAACGAATGCCATGTCTTTATGGGATATTGATCAGAACTGTAGGGTAAGTGAAGAGATGGATAGACTAAAGAGAAAAGTTAACAAAATGAATGATATATACACAAATAAATAAATAGCTAGACGAGAGGATAAAACAGAGAATGGGTTTGTTGTTTAGATAGATGGATAAATATGTAAATGAATTAGACAGTGAGTGAATAGAGGGACTTACACTGGAATTCTTCAGTACAGCCCTACAGCTTGTTTTGAATCCACAGCCGGCAACCCTGCTCACAATGGACGTGTGTGCAGCACCTGGGGCAACTTCCACTTCAAGACCTTTGATGGGGACATCTTTCACTTCCCCGGGCTCTGCAACTACGTCTTTGCATCCCACTGCAAATCTGCCTACGAGGACTTCAACATCCAGATCAGGCGCACAGTGCTGGAAAGCTCTCCGATGATCAGCCATATCACCCTGAAGCTTGACGGAATGGTGATTGAACTGACCTCAGACTCCATTGTAGTCAATGGCAACCCGTAAGTTCAGATGTCTTATTATCTCATGAAATTGGCACCACAGATACTGCCCCAATGGTCTGTTTGAAAGGATGCTTCTTTCAGTCTCATTCCCTCAGGCTGCTCTAAAACAGCATAGGGGGATAGTCCCTTCGTAGAGCAGCAGCAGAAACAGGGGGATACAGAGCTGAGCTTTATTCCACCTTTACAGATTACCTCCTGACCTATGTGCCATGCAGTTCAGTGGCACTCCAGACCCTACTCTACTGTTGTAATTTAGAGGCCTCTAGGTGCCATAAAATAAAGGTAGAAAAAAAATAGAGCAAAATACCTAAATAAAACCAAGATCAGGAATACAAGAAGCCTGATACTGCAGCAGAAAGAAAGAAAGAAAGAAAGAAAGAAAGAAAGAAAGAAAGAAAGAAAGAAAGAAAGAAAGAAAGAAAGAAAGAAAGAAAGAAAGAAAGAATCTCAGTGATTCCAGCTCTACACCAGAAAGCCTTTCATCTTCTCCCTTCAAGACTGCATGTGGGGAAGTCCAGCAATCCCAGCTCTGCCATTTCAACTGAGCTAGTCTTAGTTAAAAAGAAAGAACAAAAAAGAACTAATTCCCTCAAAGAGAAGCTCATCCTATATTATTTAAGACTTTAAAATAATAATAGCAGAGCACTTGACGTGCACTTGCTAAACAACAGACAGGCATAGCACTTTCTGAATTATATCATATAGCAGACAAACCGGCATTTTATACACTAAAACATCATGTATAGATGTACTGAAAAGGAATGGCACCAGAAAAAACAACACTGGCCCCACAGCACTTTGGAGAGCAACTGCATAGGAGATTATCCACGCCATCACTGAAGGTTTCCAGCTTGTTATAAACTTGTGCAGTTCATATTTAGCAATGCATATTACTAGCAAAAATCTTATTCAGTTGTATTAAAAATTTCTCAAAGACTGGATGTCAAATTCTGTACTTCCACTTTAATTGCACTTTGATCTTTCTCCAGAATTCAGCTGCCTTTCAGCCAGGCAGGAATCATGATGGAGCGAATTAGCGGCTATTTGAAAATCACTGCCAAGATGGGCCTGGTCTTCATGTGGAACCAACTGGATGGCCTTCTGGTAAGTGTACATTCCAGATGTTGCAAAGAACACTTATTTTTAAATTATTCCCTTTAATGGCTTTCGTGAGCCAGAGATTAGGTGATTTGGGATTTTTATCCATTTTCACTGCATTGTGTTACCCTATTATGCTTTCCATTTTTTTTCTTTTCTCAGAGCTCAGTTTATAATCACCATTCTCCCTAAGCCGCTAATAGGTTCTTTTAGTGAAATATAATCTTCCTCAGATACTAAATACACCACTGCTTTGATGTTCACAAACCCCTGGGTTAGATTCTGCCCACATTTTTACTGGCATTCAGTAGCATAAACAATGGTGCAGAACTCCAGCGGTGGGAAGTCCACCAGGGGAGGAGACTGCAGTGAAGCAAAGTAGACAAAACTCCCTTCCTGAAGTCCTGGAGTGATCATAAGAAATCAAAGATTATAAAATAGACCAGATTTAGTTTAATCCATCATACTGTTCACCCAAACACCCAACCCTAATGAAAAAAACCTGTCTGACCAAGTATTGCATGGATTTAGGTTTAAATCCATGCAGAGGGCCAGCACCATGTCTATGCACCACTGATTTTGAAAACTTAAGTGAGATGTATGTAGTGCATAGACTTTGTGGTGAACCTCTGGATAGTGGTGAATTCCATCCTTAACATTGAATACACTGTCAATTTTAACTCTGTGTATAACTCACTTACCCCATTTTTTTAGGTGGAACTGGATAAGAAATATGCCAATCAGACCTGTGGACTTTGTGGGGACTTCAATGGCATTCCAATTTACAATGAGTTCACGTCAAACGGTAAGTAAGAACATTATTAAGCACTGTGGTTTGATTTTCTTTCCTTTAATAGTATTTGTTTCATGTAGAATGGGGTACTGATCCACAGACGAGTTGTGAAACTATACTGACATTTAATATTAAACTACACTGATGTTTAATATTGACATGCACTATTTTTATGTCCTTGAATTTAACACTTGTATAGTAGGCGTAGGGTATAAAGCTGGAACAAGTGATTTCCTGTTGTTGTTTTGTTTATATTTCAACATCAAACACTTGCCAGCTATTCACACTTTCTTCATCCCTCTTTCCTTTTGCTATCATGGTGATTGCCATAGGCAATGTCATAAGTGTCAGTGTTATGGAAACACCAGTCTCCACACAAAATTAGCACTGCATTTTCAAAGCCAATAAAAGCGCCATAATATTTTTTTAAACTGCTTATTACAGACATCAAGCTGACTGACCTGCAGTTTGGGAATATGCAGAAGATGGACGGCCCCACAGAGCAATGCGAGGATCCTACATCTTCTTCTCTTACAAACTGCTCTAATGAATTTGTAAGGATCTTTTCTGTAGTATTTTGTTTTTCGTTGAAACATCTGTGCTCCCTCCTCTTACACCAATTAATTAATTTGGGGGAAATTTGGAAGAGTAGGAAAACATAACATCAATCAAAATGAAGACAATGGGATTTCTTTGGAACAGAATACTTTAAAACATCTAAATAAAAATTAGTTCTTTGGCGTTTTGTAAACTCTGTTGCTCTAACACCACTATTTTCCCTTGTAGAGTGCTACCTGCCAGACAGTATTGACTGGTGAAGCATTTGTGAGCTGCAATGCACTGGTGAATGTTCAAGACTATATTGACTCTTGCGTACAAGACTTGTGCCGCTGTGATGAGTCTATGAGGGACTTCTGCATCTGTAACACCTTTGCTGAATACTCCCGGCAGTGCGCCCATGCTGGTGGGCAACCTCTGAACTGGAGAACTGAAGAACAGTGCAGTAAGTATCTCAAGAAGACACTTTCTCCAGTGCTTGCAACTAGTCACCAACAAATTCCAATAGTGTAAAATTTACTCCTGTGCAGACAGCTTTCCAAAGGCCTATACACCATAATTTTCACTAAGTCAATTTCAACCTGAGTGCATCAGGGCCTTATGGGAATTAAAGGTTTTAAACATTTTGCAGTGACCGGGGATGCCAGTATTCCCCAGAGGACTCAATAACAAATTGCAGATATCAGCACATCTCCTAAGGAATTCATCATCAGATACAGGTGTCACTTCTCCAAAGTTTAAATGGGAAAGCCAATACATGGGGTTTAAATTAAGAACTCTTTTTTTCCTTTTTTCTACTTTCAGACACAACGTGCCCTTATAACATGCAGCACGTCGAATGTGGCTCCCCCTGTGCTAACACCTGCACCAACCCTGAAAGGTCAGCCTCTTGTGAAGATCACTGTACCGATGGCTGCGTCTGCCCCCCAGGCAAGTTTATATTCATCTCTTTTTCACATATTCAAAAGCATCAGCACATTTACATGTACAGGATTAGCAGCTCTCCTAGGATACATTATACCTTGTAATGCTCTTTCCACAGCTAAAGGAAGATCCATGTTCTTTCCTTGAGACATGTACATAGTTTCTATCTATGTTAATGGAAACACCCTTTCGGAATACAGGGGTTTACTCAGGACCTGCATCTGATGTGCCACAAAGTGACTGAAATGAGTATATGACAGCATACTAGAGATGGAACTCTCTAAACCTGGCAGCTTCCTTAGCCACTGTGTGCAAGAAGTAGATTACATTCAGTCCCCTTCTGCCCACAAAAATGTTTCCTGACATTAGTATCTTTGAGCCTGATCCTGCAAGGTGATGAACATTTCCTGTGGAGTGCTGGCTGTCCTTCTCTCCCTCTGTAAACATTGGGAGTTGGGAGCACTCAGCAGTTTGTAAGACCAGGCCATTTTCAGGAATTATGCATGATAAATGGACATTAATCTGTAAGTGTAGGTACAGTAACTACCTGCTATCTTCATGCAAACTACGTTCTTGTGCTGAGAATATTTGCTGACTGGAGTGAATTTATCATCATCATATTTGCCATCCCTGCTCTTCAGCCCATGCTCCATGTGGGGTCACATGTGATGCTCCCTTGTGTCCTCATCTCTTGTCAGAATAAATTAACTATTCTCCCCGAGACTACTGCGTCCTTGCTTTAGGGTGTATAGTGTTTATACTACAAGTGGGTCCCCATGTCAATGTATAGATGTTTGCTCTATTACATCCTGTCACTCTGTCATCTTGAAATTCAAATCAGCCAGGCCCATCTCACCAAGGCACTTACCGGAGTATCAGAGTGAAGGAGCGGTAGGATTTCTGCCACTCTTTAATTGGTTACACAGCCACAGCAGTCAGTAGACAGCAGAGATCCCATTATTACAATGCTATTTAGTTTTGCATTTCATCTGTAATGAAAGAGAAACACAATATATTTTACGACGTCTTTTACAGGTGTGCTCCAAAACAACTTCTGGCAAGCATAACAAAGTGAATAACTTACTATTTCTTCCTCTAGGAACTGTGTTGGATGACATTAACAGCTCTGGCTGTGTCCCTCTCAGCGAGTGCCACTGTACCTACAAAGGTGAAACGTATAGTCCAGGTGCTTCTTTTGCATCCCGCTGCACTTCATGGTAACCTACTATTTTTGTCAAATCTTTTCCTTTTTTGTGCATTACCTGATAATTGTTGGCACTGGGCAAGAAATCATTGATTACACAGAGCCTGGGAATAAATATATTAGTCTGAAGCGTCTGGCTTAAAATACTTATTGAAGTTGTTTATCTCCTTGGTTTCTTTCTGTGTAGGAGAACAAAAACTTGAATTTAGAAAAGAGTAATCTCATTTTCAAACCCAGGCACATTAATAATATGATCAAATCCAGTCACTGAATGCTCAAATCAGCCCTCACTAACATAAATCCATTGGTGGACTCCAGCATGAAATATGCATGTTCTATACAAGCACCATTTTAAATTTGAAGACGCAGTGTATTACATGGATAGTGAGATTATGTTTACCCATATAATAGCTTCTGGATGGTAATTGATGGCTTCTCTCTAGCTGCTTAAGTATTACTTCAGTGTATGTATATGTGCATATGTATATAAAAAACACAAAGTCTATTATTTGTAAAGAATTATTTAACATGCTCTGAATTTTGACTCATGCTAATGAAGGTAAGAGGCCAAATTCAATGGGAGAAAAATTCCTTGGTATCCAATAGAATTGCTTCCACTTTCACAAGGGCTGAATTTGCTCAAAAGATTTACAATGGATACCTTTAGATTGAAACATCATTACCATGAAGACAGAAATGCCTTTCCCTTAATCATTCTGAGTTTTTAATACAATATCAGTTAGTCTACTTGCAAACATTCTTTTCCCCTGAAAAAGCAGTGATAAAAACAGTAGGGGGGGAAATGAAGGTGTCATCTGTCCCCATTTTTTCCCATTTTTCTTAAGCTTGTGTCACTCAAGCTTAACAAACATCTCTCGTCTTTTATTTCAGTACCTGTACTGGAGGCCAGTGGAGTTGTGTCAACCTTCCATGCCCTGGGACTTGCTCCATTGAAGGAGGTTCCCACATCTCCACATTTGATGAGAAACGTTATTCCTTCTTTGGAGACTGTAACTATATCCTGACGAAGGTAACTATAATTGGGCTTGAATTGTTGAACTTGAATTGATATGCAAACTAGATACCATCAATTCAGGATTAAATAGAGACTTGGAATGGCTTGGCCATTACGTTAATTGAATCTATTTCCCTTAAGTTAACGATCCTCATTCACACCTGTGTGTCAACTGTCCGCAATGGCCATCTTGTTTATCACTTCAAAGGTTTTTCTTCCCCTGCTGTTATGGTTCCTCTCAATTAATTAGCCTCTTAAGGTTGGTATAGACACTTCCACCTTATCATGTTTCTCTGACTGTATAAATATCTGTCCACTGTATGTTCCATTCCATGCATCCGATGAAGTGGGTTCTAACCCACGAAAACTTATGCTGAAATAAATTTGTTAGTCTCTAAGGTGCCACAAGTATTTCTTTCTTTCTTATTTTCTTTTTGCTGACACAGACTAACACGGCTACTACACTGTAACCTATAATTGGGCACTTACTGCCAATGCAACTTAGTATAGAAAGATTCTTTAATTAGAGAGGATGCAACTTAATTAGTGCTCCTGGAAGTCTCAACATGGGGCTTGATCCAAAGACCGATGAAATTAATAGGATTCTTTCCATTGACTTCAATGGGCTTTAGAACAGGTCCAGGATAAATGAATGCAAAGTCTTACTCTGGTAGCTGGATACATTAGGAATGTCTATTTTTTTAGGAGGAGGGGGGTTTGGTTATGAATTACATTGCATTTTCCAGACCCCTCAATATAACCTGCAGATGGTTGCCATACATTTTCAAATACATCTCCTCTGTCCTGTGTTTTGTAATTTTTTCTTTCTAAGTAAAGTTAACCCTCCTTTCTGCCTCCATTGTCACCCTTAATCCAGTTTGCACCCAGTTTGCCTTCCTTGATTAAATGTTCTTCATATCAGAAGCATCATTTATAGTTCTCATGCAAACTATCATTTTTCCTATTACCCTTTCCCAATATACATGCATAACTGTTCAGTCTCAGAGCAGAAGACTAAGAACTCCTACTCAGTTCTGACACCTAGAACAAAAATGCATAGGTTTCAAACCCAAACTAAAATGTGTGTGTTTTTTTAGATCAGTTAATAACTAGGGGCTGTGATATGTATAGAATAGGGGATCTGGGAGTGAATGGGGGTGGTAATGATTATGTACCTGAATGAAAGTCCATCAGAGTCACTGCAAAAGTCAGGCCCTATATACCACTGTCATTGACTTATATATAATAACTTCTGTAAAAAAAGGAATAAAGACTTAATATTAAAAATAACACACACACAAAGAATTACCTTTCCTCATCTAACTGTTGTGTGCTCCTTTTCATAAGATAAAACCACCTCACTTTCAGTAAGGTCAAGTTAAATTTTAACTGAAAAGAGAATGCCACAAAAATATCTGTTGTTAATCTAGGAATGTCTGAACATTAAGGCCCCTGAAATCTCCCCATGAGTACCTCAGGTATTTATTGCCATGGTCAGCTGATACTTTTCATTGTTTTCCATGTGTTTACGCCAGCTTACTTTGGTGAGTGTGAATGGGTGTGCATATGAGAGAGAGACAAAGAGGAGGAATGAGCAAAATTTACAATGACCCAGTTTACCCAGAATGTTATTTGATATTGATCCCTTTTCATCTAATGGGTTTGCTTTTGCTTTTTTTCAGCTCTGTGACAGCAATGCCTTCACTGTTCTAGGAGAAATCCGCAAATGTGGCATAACCGACACCGAGACATGCCTGAAAGATGTAGCCATCAGCATAAGTGAAGGACAAACTGTACGTAGTAAAAACAGATACCCAACCTTTTGCCTGAATGTTTTTAAAATTGACAGTTATAGGGTGGGAAGGATGGGCTTAAACTGAAGACCAGAGAAAAATTTTAGTGATCTGTAGCTTGCAAAAAGTGTTGACCCATCACCAACTAGACTCACCACTACTTCTGTTCCTGATGCAGTAGGAACTGTATTCAGCCTTATGTTGTGTCCAGATGGAAAAAATATTTGAACATGGATGGTCCTTGATCCCAAATCCTGTAGCTAGGAACACACATATGTATTGTTTGTGGTAGATACATGCACAAAAAAGAACAGCACAGCTAGGAAGTCAGCACTGATTTCTGCTCAAATAAGAAATAACCTTGATCGAGCAAAAAGAAACCGCAATGCAAACAATGGAAGTCAAGACACTGGTAGTTCTCTGGCATTTACATTTTATACAGTTTTCTACATAATTGCTATTTATAACAATTATAGAAAATAGTATAGTAACAAAAAAAGTTGTGTTGAAAAGTTGATTTTCACTATATCAAGTGTCCGGCCTTTTTCTTCATCTTGAACAATACTAGATGTGAAATATTTGGAAAGTGCTGAACAGTTCCTCAACCTGCTTACCAATCACTGTCTTTTTCTTCTTGCTAGATCATTGAGATCAAACCTTCTGGCAAGGTGCTTGTGAATACGATCTACACCCAGTTGCCCATCTCTGCAGGTATGTTCTTTTAGGAGACATCTGTGGCATTCGCAGACTTTGACTTGGCTAGCCTAGTGCTTTGCTTCTGCTCTCCGTTACATTCTGAAGTCAGTTACCCTGCAGTAACCGCTTATCTTTAAAATAATTGTTTTTGCTCATTCAGCGTTTTTGAGTTTGGAGATAATCGGATATTGTTACGTAACCATTAGAGAACATCTTCTATTCACACATATACTATCACGCTGATATTTCCAGACCCAAGTAGTACTGTAGGAGTAAAAAGCAAATTCTGATATACACAGGGACCCAAAAACCAGGCCTACAACTTACTGAGCCATTAAGTTGCCCTGTGCCTCTTCTGCCTGTTTTCATGAATATTGTTCATCATTAAAGACTTTCACTCTATCCGGACCTCCTTAGTTTCTTCCTTACATTTACAGGAAGTACAAGTACTGTATGTGTATCGAGTGTTTCCAGATTGGATCCTAGGACAAAATCATGTTAGGTCATTCTCACAGAGCCAAAGTCTGTTTGAACACAGAAATTCATGTTCTTCTCCTTGTTCCAAAGAAATTACCAGACTGGAGGCGTGTTCTGCCTGCTTGCTGCCTAGAATAGTCATAGACTAACTTTGTACCAGATTTTAGATCCAGTTTAAATTAACGCTCCTTTTTTTCTCCAAGCGATAGCTTCACACTACATGTAGCAGCAGCTTAGTATAAAGAGAATCTTTGTAAATAATGGACAGTTGTTGCAATTTTTGATCACATACAAAAATTGGGTTATTGTATTCTTTGTCCATAGCCAATGTCACCATCTTCAGGCCTTCATCATTCTTCATCATTGTACAAACACACCTTGGGCTTCAGCTTGAGATCCAGCTTGTACCCATCATGCAACTCTTTGTAAACTTGGACCCATCCAACAAAGGGAAGACATGTGGTAAGTGGACTTATCTAACAAGTGTCTTTCCTACTGTGGAGAAGCACCACCCAGACTGCTTGTTTGGATGGGAGACAGGCAGCAGGATCAGAGACAGTCAGAGAGTTAGACTGTGATCAGGAAGGGAAGCACTGCTGAGCTTTTATAAGATTAAGCTTTCTTTCTGTGAGTAAGAAGTAGAAGGGTCACTGAATGCTATTTTTACTTTTATGTTATGTTTACTCTGATCAAATAAAAGTGTAGTGGTTTTTCAGACCCAGAAGTCAAAAGCATAGCCAATCAGTGTGTTTTGAAGAGTTCTGCAGGGCCCCTGAAATTAAAGATAGGAAAAGTAGCCAGGTTAGTCTGATATCCACAGGAAAGTGTCCTGAGAAAAAGCTTTCAGAGGTACAAAGGTTGTACCAGCAACCCAGAGACATGGGTCTTGAACAAGGTGCATAATCAGGACGGAGCAGGTTGTGACCTCACTCATTAAAATTACTTTTGATCTTGTATGAGAGATTCAAAATCCTTCTGCTTCCCACTAAGGTCTTTGTGGAAATTTCAACAATATCCAAGCAGATGACTTCAAAGCCACAAGTGGTATTGTGGAAGGAACAGCCGCCGCCTTTGCCAATACCTGGAAAACCCAGGCTGATTGTCCTAATGTCAAAAACATCATTGAGAACCCCTGTGCCCTCAGCATAGAAAATGGTATGTTGGTTATAATAATATATTTCTTCTACAATTAAAAGACAAAACAAATCTGACAAAAACAGGTAGCAGAAATTAATTCAGATTCTAAATTCCATGTTACATATAGATGGTTTTAAAAATTAAATCATAGAAGATTAGCTTGAAAAACAAGGCAATTATTTAACTGCAAGAAATATTAACAGGATGCTGTGACTCATTTTAACTAATCTAATCTTGCCCACCCATTTTCAGTCAGACGAGAATGAGGTTGTCTCTTAATAAATAATAATAATACTTACTACTAATAGAGTATTTTAGAGCCTCAGAATAGCCCTGTGAGTTAAGAAGTGAAGTGTTAAGATTCCCATTTTGCATATGGGGAAACCGAGGCACAGAAGAGGTTATCATTCCATCCTGTAAGATGCTGAGTGCCATCTAGAAGGTGTGGTGTGCTCAGAACTTTGCATGTTTGGACGGTATGTAACTTGCCCAGTGCCACACAGTGAGTAATGAATCATACTTAGAATTCATTGGTTCACGGCTCTCAGTCTTCTGTTCTAACCAATAAAGAACTTAAGTTTTTAAGGTTCACAAGCCACTCTTTCTGATGCTAATACGAATTGAGCCACTGGTAATCCACACTGAAAATCTCCTTTTTCAAAACACAAGCTCAAGTTTTACCAGCTTAATCAAAGCCAGCCATTGTGATTTAGCTTCAGTCAGTTTACGACATGTTCATATGTCTGTACAAAGAGAGTGGGCAGTTTTTGTGTTTGAAGAAATACAGAGCCAAATTCTACTCTTCGTTATGTTTCTGCAACTCCTCTAACACAACGGGGTTACAGTGATGTAACCGGGAAGAGAATTTAACCCATAAAGTGAAACATGAATTCATAGTGTTTTCTGTTTTTACAGAAAAATATGCTCAGCACTGGTGTGGATTGCTGACTGATACTCAAGGACCTTTTGCTGAATGCCACTCAACTGTGAATCCAGATGTTTACCACACGGTACTTTGCTAGTTATTTCTTTCACCTTTATAATAGCACCAGTAAAAGTCTGATCCCTGATACCAAGTGCCAGTAGAAACACCTACCAAACAGGAGGAGCTGGTTTTGCTTCTGACAAGTTCATCAGGCTACAATAACGTTTAACTGTACTTTGATTTCATGTAATCTACTCCTTCTCTATGTAGGCATTTTTCTTTTCACTATCAGGAAGATAAGTTTACTTGTTTCACTTTGTATATGACTCTGCATTGATTGTAAATATCTGATGTAAATAGCAAAACTATTTTTTCCTCAAATAAAAGGAGGAACATTAAAAATACAGCTGCAGGCATCTATTTTACTTCCTTGTAAAGGATTGAATCTTTCTTGCAGGTACTCAGGGTAATTTCCCTTGCAGGGAAGTAATCCAAATTCGCGTGTCTGAAACACTCTTAGATAATTATGACTGCAAGGAAAGAAATGCTTAGATTTTTATACAGATATAAATATACAGACATTAATGGGCCAGATTCTGCTGTCAGTTACATTGATGAAAATCCAGAATAAACCCATTGACATACTTCAGATCTATACTGGGTAAATTAGAACACCATTTGGTCCAATAGGTTGCAAAGTGAGTACGTCAAGGTAGAATTTGGCCCTATAATCCATTATAAGACTAAATAGAGCCAGTGATTTTGGCATGTGAATGCAAAACTTAAAGGGAAATTTCTTTGGATGGGCAGTTCAGTGATTACTGAGTCTTATCTGTATTCCTAGAACTGTCTGTTTGACACCTGTAACTGTGAAAAGAGTGAAGATTGTATGTGTGCTGCCCTCTCTACCTATGTCAGAGCCTGTGCTATCAAAGGAATCCAGCTGAAGGGATGGAGGACCAATGTCTGCAGTAAGTTTTAAAACCATTCTCTAGTTAAAAATGATATACCAGTTTCCAAGAAATCCAGGGCTCTCCCAGTCAAATCTTAAACAAAAGTTTGATGGTGTTCTATCAGCAATTCTCTTATAGGATATAAGGGGTATGAGTAACGGGGAATGTAATGAAAGATAAGTAGGAAGTTACTTAAAGAAGATGCTTCATGAGAATTGTGCCTACACTGAATGAAAGTCCCAAGGAAATATCAGGGAGCATAAGGCTTTCACTGTGGGTTTAATATAATTAGGATGCTTCCAGTTTTAATACTTTAATATATTGATGATGGAATGAGGAATATAAACAAACAGAAAAAATAAACTGTAAAATGAATATGGGTTAAATTCTCCTCTTGTTTAAACTGAAGGAACCTCATTGACAGCAATGGGGTTCTCTAGTGTACCCATCCGAGATAGTAATTTGGGGGGTAAATTTTGTAGTAGAAGTACAAAAGCCATGTAAATTACATTAAACTTGACCTCACTTCAGAATTTCATCCATTCCATTTTAATCTGTGGACATACCGGATTTGTTTTATCATACATAATATATCCAAAATCTGGCATTTATAGCCATCATTAAATAAGCTATGAATGTAACTTACTTTATTTTACTCTCTCAAGCCATAACTTCGTGCCCCAAATCCCTGACGTACAGCTATGTTGTCAACTCCTGCCAACCCACTTGCCGATCTTTGAGTGAGCCCGATGTCACGTGCAACATCAAGTTCACTCCAGTGGATGGCTGCACCTGTGCAAATGGAACTTACATGGATGAAAATGGCAAATGCGTGCCTGCTACTAGCTGTCCTTGTTATTACAAAGGATCTGTGCTGCCTTCTGGAGAGGTTGTTCACGACAATGGAGTCATATGGTAAGAGGTGCTTTAACAAAACACTGGGGCTGGACACTGGAAATCATGGAATCATATACATTTTATGGAGTCTAGTCAAGTCAAATGAGTTTCTCTCCCCGTTTAAGAATTTTCAGTGTGAAAAATCACAATTACTCATGAATTTTTAGGATTGTCTTTGTTTAGAAGTCTTTCTTTAATCCAGTCAACTAACTCAATTAATCATATTTTTTCCCTGAATTTAAAAGGTTTCTTCCAGCTTAAAAAAGTCTACCAGTTTGATATTCCCTCTACTTAAAATGAGGAATGCTGGTGAAACTAATATTGTGGAAGAAACTTTTTAAGTGTAACAATCTATGTAGACAAACTGACTGGGTGGCATTGTCTTAGCATAAGGCACAAGCTTGTTTTTTTTCAGGACAGCTATAGCAGAAATTATATGCAAACAATATAAACAGTTCTGTTGAAAGGACATTTTCTACCTCTGGCCACAAGGTGGCATCTCAGTATTCCACATTTCATGGGAAAGACTGGATGTAAGGCAATTTAGAAGCAGCTCTCCATATAACTAACTATAATTTGAAGCAAACATAATTCCCTTCTCTTTCTCACAGCTCTTGCATACATGGAAAGCTGGACTGCGTTAGAGTGAAACCAGAACCAGGTATAACCCCTTTAAGCTTTATTTTAATTCCCTCCCATACTTCTGAGTGAACTCTGTTTTATTACAACGATGAAGATAGCAAACATCTGAAACCCAGCAGGGAAATTAACTCATCAGAAACCATTTGCATAGCAGTTTTGTAGTATCGAGGATATCATTCTTGAAATGTAAAGTACCATTCTTTATATTGTGGCACAGTGGAAACAAAATATGACAAGAACTAAAGGATCTAATTCAGAGCAAGAAAAGATCTGGTCATAGTATTACATATAAAAAAGAAAATTGTCCTAGGGAGTACATAATAACCACTGAATTTCCTAAAAAACAAAAATTACTGGAAGCCAGTAACTTGATAAATATAGGGTAAAGGGTGTGCTTTATGAATTGTTCTCCAAAAGGCAAATTTCCATGAGACTTCTTAAAAATGAAAGTCAGCAAAAGGAAGCAAAAATAAATAAAAATAATACAGCTGTTAATATAGTAACAAGGATCAGGGTTTTTTTCAACAAAAATGATGGTAGGATCCTCTGACAACTTAACAATTGAAAGGTGGTTCAAAGCACTTATCACATATTTCAGTAGGTATTAGATAAAACCCCAAAGTATAACATACCACAGACTCCATTATCCATACAGCAGAAGAAAAAACATTAAGATCCAAATATTGCTCATGTGCCAATGGCAATTTTTTAAACTACATTCATGGCCAGGGCTCTGGACATATTTCTGGTTCATATGTTTAATACTACAGCTCATATCAGGTGCTTATCCAAGACGTGGCACCCAATCTGGCAGTCGCTACTCAAACAAAAATCTCCCACGGATGTCAGTGGGAGTTTGAACTGAATCAAGACTGCAGGATTTGGCTACAGTTACAATGTCTGTGCTTGCAGAGGGGGTTAATTAAACACGCAAATGACCAGTTCTGTAACTAACTGGCCATTTGTGCATGCCGTTACATTGCATGTGAAAACTATGCATATGCTATTCTAAAATCTGTCCCGTTAATTATAGCACAATTATTACAGGATTAACTGAATTGAAATACATTATATAAAGATTAAAATGGCTTTTGTTTCCAAAGTAATGTGTAAGTTAGTTGCAAATTTTCTTTACTAACAATAATGAAGAATTGTATTCCAAGTTTGCAACCAAAGGCAATGAGCTCCTATATCTGAGGTCATTTATAATTCTAAACAAAGCCTTATGCCCAGCTACATGGCTAAATGATTTCAGCAGAGAGCTAAACTGTGTGACAGAACAAATCAAGGTTATTTACCAGGAACTGGAGCATTCCAACTAGATTGTGTTCCTTGGCTTAACTCTAAAATCGGGGCTCTTTGGGGGCATATTCAGAACAAATAATTACTGTAGCAATAACTCTGTGTTTGATCCCAAATGTCTTATGGCTTTTGTCTCCTGCAGTCTGTGCAACTCCCATGGTTTACTTTGACTGCAGCAATGTCACTGCAGGCACCATTGGATCCGAGTGCCAGAAGAGCTGTCAGACTCTTGACATGGGATGCGTAAGTGCCAATTCCTTATGCCCACTTGAAAACATTTTCACATCCTGACCAAAATTAAATCTCTCACACTCTGTGCTGTTGTAGTTAAATCAGGTCAGTGGAAAAGAAACATTCATCAAGTGATGTTTTCTCTATGGTTCTTGCAGTACAGCACACAGTGCGTCTCCGGCTGCGTGTGCCCTAATGATCTAGTGTCAGATGGCAAAGGTGGCTGTGTAGCTGTGGAGGACTGTCCATGTGTTCACAATGAGGCCTTCTACAATCCAGGAGAAACAATCAAAGTCAAGTGTAACACCTGGTAGGTATATGTTGAATAGTTATGGTTTTCACAGTCCTAAAGGGGGATGGGTACATGTCCGTGTCGCTTAAACTTGAGGAGAATCTCAGTTTGCTGTAGCAGAATTAAGACTTACAGCACACACTTGAGCGGGGCTCATATTCCATGCAACAGAAGGTGATGATAGATATACACATAGCCTGTGCACTAGAATTTGGTTGGCAACGGGATCCTTCAGTGCAAGAGGGTTAGTAGTTAGTTCAGCATTGGTATCTAATGTTGAAATCTAATATTCAGCATAAAAAAAACCCAGGCTCTCTGCATTCTTTTCAAAGCCAAACAAGAATAGTTAGTAAATGATCAGGACAACGGTGGGCTTTATATGCCCTCATCTCCATTAGATTTGCATTGGAAAACTTTATGCCTGCTCAATCTATATACAGTCCCTCAGTGGTGTGTACATCTCAAAAAATTCGAAGAGGTTTTGAAATCCAAAAGGTTTTTAAATGGCTCTCAATCATATCACCCATTTAACCATAAAATAAATTAATCTTTGGGAATTAATGGGGTCTATGTCCTGATGGTCCAGAGCTACAATACATTACTGTGTAGCATGAGTAAGCCCTATTCCCCACTACCATAGGTTTACTGTATTTTGGGGATAGACAAATTCTGAATCAAATTTACATCTGGCTATATAAGGAGAAATGAATATGCTAAAGTAGTTTTGTTACATTTGGACTTTTTTCTCCCTCTTAGCACTTGTAAAAACAGAATGTGGCAATGCACCAATGAATCTTGCCTGGCAACCTGCTCTGTTTATGGAGATGGTCATTACATCACTTTTGATGGCAAACGCTTCAGCTTTAGTGGAGATTGTGAATACACACTGGTCCAGGTACTGAGCTTCTTTCCTGGGATTATTACACCACTAAAAGTATCCTGTGTGCCTACATGTGGTGCATCACTAATACTATCACTCCTGTTCTCAGGATTACTGTGGTAAAAACAGTACCAGCCTTGGAACCTTCCGAGTTATCACTGAGAACATCCCCTGTGGAACCACTGGGACCACCTGCTCAAAGGCCATTAAAGTCTTCCTAGGGGTGAGTAGCTTCTTTGGTAAACTGTGGGGAAGAACGTGTGTATCTGATCTCTGACATGAGTAGGATGCACAATAGATTGTCCAAGGTAGATCCAGGGCCGGCGCTACCATTAGGCGACCCTAGCCGGTCGCCTAGGGCACCTGGATTTGAGGGGCCGCATTTCGGCCGCCGGGGTTCACGGCGGCATTTTGGCCACCGCTTCTTTGGCCGCCTAGGGCGGCAAAAAAGCTGGCGCCACTCCTGAGTAGATCTCACTGTAAAAATATCCAATCAGACAGCATAACCTTTCCTAGACTTCCAAACTTGCTGCCAGCAATGGCGCTATATCTTAGGAAGAAATGCTATGGAATAATTCAGATAGTTATGGATATATTAAATCTGTTGGCTTTTTAATTGGCTTTTCTACCTATTTCAGAACTATGAACTGGTCCTCAGTGACGGAAAGTTTGAAGTGATAGAGAGGGTCCGTGGAGGGGAAGTGCCATACAAGGTCCGTTACATGGGCATCTACATGGTGATTGACACCGACACTGGGCTGATTCTCATGTGGGATAAGAAAACCAGCATATTCATCAAGCTCAGCCAAGATTTTAAGGTGAGTTTTAGAAGCTGTGTGACTGAGATCAACTCTTATGGATACACTTTGGTGTTATCTCTTGAAGGAGAAAATGGAAGTGCAGTGAAACATAAGTAAGATGGTGACTGCAAGATTGAATGAATTCCTATTGCGTATTTTCAGCCTTTCGGTAGTGTCTCAAAATAGATCCTTTAGAGTGACAGAATATAGCGGAGGGATAGGCTGCTTCTAAATACATCATTCATGTCCACAAATTACATAATGATTTCATAACTAACTAGTAGCAGAACACTCATTATAGGTCATTACTAATAAGATATATTCAAAATTAAATAAAAATAGTTAATTCATTAAAAAAAAATCCTAAGAAAAAAATTATGTGTCTACTTTACTTCTTTCTTCAGTCAGGATTCAGTACAATTGAAAAAGGGTACATTTTTTGGTAAAGGCATCTTCAGGGAAAAGTGTGAGGCTGTCACTGAAGAGCCAACGTCTACATTAAATCTGGAAAGTCAGAGTTTCAGTTAATCACAGACGCTGGCAAACACATTTTATTAGCACTCATCAGTTTGTTTGTTTCTCTCTGTGTAGGGTCAGGTCTGCGGCCTGTGTGGAAACTACGATGGGAATGGCATTAATGACTTTACCACCAGAAGTCAGTCTGTGGTAGGAGATGTGCTGGAGTTTGGAAACAGCTGGAAGGTGTCGCCTACCTGCCCAGATGCCAAGAGCAACAAGGATCCTTGCACTGCAAACCCTTATAGGAACTCATGGGCCCAGAAGCAGTGCAGCATCATCAACAGCAAAGTATTTGCTGCCTGTCACTCTCAGGTATAGCAAATCCTCAAGTGGAATCCTTCTAAGCAGGGATTATATTATATACGGAATACTTTAGTTGCCACTCCCTGCACTACACATAAGGATGCTCTACTTGTTTTTTTAATGTATGTACATTTGATTGCGGAAGAAGCATCATGGGCTTGATCCGGTTCCACACTAAAGTCAGTGGAAAGATTTGACTTCAATGGGAGCCGGATCAGGTCCTTTAAGACCAAACTGGACTCATAGCTAAATCCAGGAGGACTATGCAGAAATTTCACTGAGATTCATTTTCTCTTTTTGCCAAGTAAGCTGGTACATCAAAGAAGTATGTGACACTTGTACAGACGTCATCAGATAACCCTTTTTATATGGGACAATCACAGGATGTGTTATTCTGTCCAGCAAGATTAGCTTCTGATAATACATTTATTTGATAACAGGACGATTGTTGTGATAGGATGTACTAATCTAATTATATTATTTTTTCCAATTAATTTGTAATGTTCCACAGCTGTTAGGGTAGTCACTTTTCTTATGACTAAACTTGACGTCTTCACTTGACTTTATAAAAAAAATATTCTTGTAATTTCCACCCCCAATTTAAACTCTTTTCCCCCCAAAATCATAGTTTATTCTGCATGTAGTTCCGTTGCTATAGGGAATGATGTTGCAAGAGAAAAAGAAAAGAAAGGCGTCCATTTCAAACATTTGACTGAAATTTTAGGAGGAGAGGGAATTGCTATCGCAAAGCAAGATGACAAGTGCATGGAACAAAAGTTATATGTCACGTATTCCTTTTCTAACAGGTTGAACCAAATGAATATTATGACGCATGTGTAACTGATGCTTGTGCCTGTGACACTGGGGGAGATTGTGAATGTTTCTGTACAGCGGTAGCTTCATATGCTCAAGCATGTAATGAGGCAGGCATTTGTGTTGCATGGAGAACCCCATCTATCTGTCGTGAGTATTACCCCATAACTTAATGGAGGGAGAGGGAGAAAAAGAAATAAAGAATGAGAAGGAAAAAAAGACATAGGAAGAAATGAAGAGGAGTATAGTGCTGTTCCTGAGATGCACTACAATCTGGAAAATAGCAAAATAGCCCTAAGCAAAGAGTAAATTATCAATTGAACTATCTACAAAACTTCCTTTTCCAATCTCTCCACACATCTCCAGTTGTAGATATGATTAAAATAAAACTGTGCCCTAGTGATCATATTAGTTGTTAAATTACTGTATTATCTAGTTCCAGATTGTGATATACCACTGCCATCCTAGTAAGTTATATATACACACACATACATACACACACCGAGCTGTTATCTGTCATAGTGTAAGTAAATAGCAATGCATGGTAGCAGCTGAAAATTGTATGTTCCAATTAATTGAGTTGTATGCTTTCTGTCAGTGTCTTGTGGAGGCTTTGTAACATCACTGTACTCAATACAACTGTAGAAGTAAGATAATCATATTGAATTAGAAACAGGATAACTACTGTTCACTACTTGCAGAATTATGCTGATGTTATGAGATTTGTACACAGCATATGGATAGCTATGAAGCACTTTAGAAACATTTTGTTACATGTATAATTTCACCCATTTTGCCCTCTTCCAGCTCTGTTCTGTGATTACTACAACCCGCAAGGGGAATGCGAGTGGCACTACAAGCCCTGTGGGTCCCCTTGTATGAAGACCTGCAGGAACCCAAGTGGAAAATGCCTTCATGAGTTACAAGGCTTGGAAGGTAAAATACATTATATATCTCTCACTCTACTTATAAAAGTGAACTAAAATACCTACTTCTCAATATATTTAATATTTTTATTAGAAATAACAAGCCAGGTTAGTGATTATGGAGTTTTCTGAATTGTGTGTAATTCTCTAAAGAGGTCATGATCTTCTTTGGGATTAAAATCCAAATTATTGCATTTAAACTCTCAGAGAAATGTATGCTATGGCAGCAACATGCATCATGTCATTAAGGGCTGGTCCACACTACCCCCCAAGTTCGAACTAAGATACGCGACTACGTGAATAACGTAGCTGAAGTCGAAGTATTTTATTTCGAACTTCAAAGTACTCACCGCTGGTCCACACAGTGGCGCGCAGGCTCCCGTCGACTCCGCCTGCTCCGTTCGTGGAGCAGGATTACCTGCGTCGACGGGGAGCACTTCCTGGTTCGATTTATCGCGTCTAGACAAGACGCGATAAATCGAACCCAGAAGCTCAATTGGACGCCTACGACGCGGCGGGTAAGTGTAGACTAGCCCTAAGGGTGAAATTCCAACCCTCAACAAGAAATCAATGCAGAGTTTAGATAGTTGTCTAGAGACACCCGCAGTGTAAGAGATCCAGTGTCACTATAGCTCTCTTTGTTACTGCAGGCTGCTATCCAAAGTGTCCAGAGAACAAGCCCTATTTTGATGAAGATGATATGGAGTGTGTCGATGACTGTGGCTGTTACGATACCAAGGGAAAATATTACAAGCCAGGAACACACATTCGTTCAGAAGAGAACTGTCAATCATGGTAAGCTTAGGTGTATGAGGATTTTAGGAGGATCCTAACATAATGTACTGGCCACTAAATGCCATTGTTTGCTAACAGGAATTGGTCTTGTGCCTAGTGTGCATAAATTACTGAGTACATAAACCACTTTTATTTCTGGGTCTAGGAAGGGAAAGGATCATGATCTGAAATTCTTTCCTTTGGAGTGATTTGCTTGAAGCATATTTCTCTGTTTTATTGTGCATTCTGTATTATCTAAAAAAAAAGACCTTCTTTGTACTGCATTTAGGAAACAAATTGACAAGGTATTATTGAAATCATTATCTAAAATTGCTCTATAGCTGAATTCTGTTCATTTGTTTTTGTTATTGTCTTGGCATGTATCTGTCTAGGAGAATCCTTCAGTATTTTTATATTTTATTTTTTGTAACTGATTTCTTCCTTACACAGATATTTACTTAGGGACATATTCTGATATGCTTCTCATGCTGAATAGCAATTTACTCCACAAAGTCAATAGGACAACTTGTTGAGTACAGTGTTAGTCAGTGTGAACAAAGGTACCCGAATCTAGCCCTTAATTAGTAAGTGAGAAATCCCTATCTTTGTGCACAGTCTGAGTAAACAGACTATGTTCTCACACGGGCCTACCATCGAAGTCTGAGGAGAAGGAATCCTCCTCACTAGGCTGCAGAGCAGCTAAAGAGACTCTCTGGCAGCTATTTCAACCTAAGAGCAACAGGTTTCAGTGTAGTAGCCGTGTTAGTCTGTGTCAGCAAAAAGAAAACAAGAAAAATACCTGTGGCACCTTAGAGACTATACATTTGTTAGTCTCTAAGGTGCCACAGGTATTTTTCTTGTTTTCTTTTTGCTAAGAGCAACAGTAATTCCTCCACCATCATCCTTGCTGCACATCCCCTCCACTGGGGGGGAAGTGGTCAGTGGATCCCTTCCTGCTGCCTCCAAAACCTTCTTCTGTGGCGTCATGGAAGGGATACAGTGCAGGGTATTGTGAATAAGCACAGATGGCATTACAAATCCTGTCTGCAGATTGAAAGGAGCCTGCCCACCCTGCCTTTCTGCAGCAGAACTGCACCAGTTTGAGAGCTCAGGGCCCTCCTGTCACAGAATGGATGAGAACATGACTTGGAGAAAGATTAGGTCTTTTTGAGTTTACCCACACAACTTTTCTTCATGAACTTCATTTTGTGCCTTGGGATATAAATGCAACAGAAACAGTTAAAACATGTATGTGGTAAAAAAATGTATGTGGTTCATTTTGTTCCTTGGGATATAAATGCAACAGAAACAGTTAAAACATGTATGTGGTAAAAAAATGTATGTGGTTCATTTTGTTCCTTGGGATAGAAATGCAACAGAAACAGTTAAAACATGTATGTGGTAAAAAAAAATTATGTGGTTATCCTTTATGCATCTTCAGTCCCATATTTCTTTTCTCTTTCCCCCCCGCACAGTGAATGCACAATGAATGGCATTGAGTGTGAATATGATGAAGATGGTATGTTGACAAAGCAGCTCTTATCTGAACATGAATTTTTTGGAACAAATCTATTCTATATTACAGGAAATCTAATGATGACATTCTCTTTTGATTTACAGAATGCCACTGCACATATGATGGAAAGCAATATGAGTATGAGGATGTCATCTATGACACTACAGATGGTATTGGCGGGTGTATCATTGCAACTTGTGGTCACAATGGAACAATTGATAGAAAAGTCTATGCATGTTCTACACCCTTAACCACAACACCATTTGTATTTTCCTCTTCAACACCTATATCCACCACTACAGGTATATTTTTAATGAATATATGAGCTCACTGTACTGTTACTTGCTGTTGAGTGAAATTTACCTACCAAACCACGCTTATAACTCTAATGAATGGATCAGACTCTCAAAAACTAATATGACCTATTTTTATTTTCATTTTGTATATTTTATATAGTTTTGATCATAGCTAGAAAACAAATTGAAACATAAACATGAAAATATAGAAAATAAAACCACTGTGCATGGTTTTGATATTATCTTTGCTCAAATTCAGACAGGTTCATTAGAAAACAATCCCACAGGTGTTTTATAAACTGTTGTGGCAACTGATTCTATACCATTCTTGTTAAACTGCTATATAGAAAATTTCCACAGCTGGTAATCTGCACAGTCATAGAATCATTCCCTATTATTCATTTATTAAATTGCAGAATGACTAATTTCTCCTAAAATCGTAGTCAGTATCATAGTATTTTGAAAATGCGGTTAGTGAATGGATTGCTCAGACTGCAATACTGAGATACTATGATTTTCACCTCTAGATCTCTGGTTCATCTGTCCCAGATTGGTAATGCCTGAAAGTCATGACCATCTGATGGCTGTTTGGTAGCACACATGAGATTAGTTAGTCATTTTAGTATAGTTCTTAGTGCTACATCACAGAAACTGCCAGCATATTTGGCATTAACTGGCAATTTTTCAGAAGTTTCAGAGAGGCCTGCATTGAATCAGCAAGGATCATGAACTACTCTCTCCACCCAAGAGATGGTCCCTTACAAGCAGACTTGAAGCACATTAGGCCAGCATAAGGAAACATATACCCCTGATTCAACCCTGCAGTTCAATATGAGCAAATAGAGAGGAGTGCCAGCACTGTGACATATTAATGAGCAGTAAATGTATATAACAAATCAATTAGGTGCATATGCAGCCTACTCCAAAGCCCACTGAATTCAATTATGTCTTTCCATAGCTTCAGTGGGCTTTGGATCAAGGCCTTAATATTTATGAGACGGTGCACACATGCTGCACAAAATGCGAAATTTTATGCAAAGATGTTTTTTTCCCAAGTGTGCAAATTATGCATGCGTAACTTAGGCAACTATTTTTGAATTTTTGGTAATTACTCTTTATCCTAGCACATCACAAGAAATAATAATTTAACTAGCGTAATAAATGGATATATTTTTGAGCTCAATATACTAGCTCATGCCCTTTGGCAAGGGCATAGCCAAGCCCCTCTTCCTACAGCTGATAGCTGACATCACACTCAGTCTATTTGGTATAATAGAAAGGAAAATATTTGCTGGAACGTCTTAGTATTCTTCATTTAAAATTGAAGGTTTAGTACTAAATTTTCATTCTTTTTGGTTTTTAGCCACAGTGACACCGACTACACCAGTCTGCGTTCGTGAAATATGCCAGTGGTCACAATGGTATGATGTGAGCTATGCAGGGTCTGGGATCAACGATGGAGATTTTGACACATTTGATAATTTAAGAGCCAAAGGTTATAAAGTTTGCAAAGCTCCAAAGGCTGTTGAATGCAGAGACGAGAAATTCCCTAATACGCCATTAAATGAACTAGAGCAAAAAGTAGAATGTAGTACAACAATGGGACTAATATGTTATAATAAAGATCAGCAACAAAAGATCTGCGACAACTACCAGATAAAAATCTTATGCTGTAGCTTTGTACCATGTGAATATACAACTCCTGCTACTACAACACCTGTGGAGACTACACCTGTCACAAAAACGACCACTCCAGAAACTGCTGTAACCAGTATATCTTCAACAACGACAGCACTACCTACCACCACAGCACCTAAAACAACTACCCTTTCAACAAGTACCATGACCTCCAAAACTCCTTCAACAACTCCAGTCACAGAAACATCGAGTGTGTCAACTTCAACTCTTAGAACCACAGCTCCATCAACAACAATCCCTGAAACAACTGCTAGCCCTTCAACAGAAACTGTATATACTACAGGAGAAATCACATCCATAACACCTTGTAAACCAAAATGCAAATGGTCTGAATGGCATGATGTCCATTTTCCCAGTCTGGACAATAAAGGAGATTCTGAAACATATGATGATATTAGAGCAGCAGGAAAAGTGATCTGCAGCAAACCTGAAAATATAAAATGTAGAGCAGAGAAATTCCCAGAAAAGTCAATTGATAACATTGGCCAAATTGTCCAGTGCAATGTATCCTTTGGACTTGTCTGCAGGAATGAAGATCAGGAAGGAGTGCTCCAAATGTGTTATAACTATCAAATAAAAGTATTCTGCTGTGATGATTTTAGTCATTGTCCATCCACTACTACAGAAACTACAACTGCAGGCACAACTATTGTTTCAACGGAAACCTCCACCCAGACTCCTACAACCACAGAAACTACAACTTCTGCAGTAGGAACTACACCTTCAACCACCACCACAACAGAAACCACAACCAAAGAAGTTAAAACAACTACTCCTTTAACAACCACTGCTATAGAAACTACAACAATCACAACCACACCTTTTACTACCACAACCACAGAAACTACAACAACTCCAGGCCCACCCATTGTTTCAACAGAAACTTCCACCCAGACTCCTACAACCACAGAAACTACAACTTCAACAGTAGGAACTACACCTTCCACCACCACCACAACAGAAACCACAACCAAAGAAGTTAAAACAACTACTCCTTTAACAACCACTGCTATAGAAACTACAACAATCACAACCACACCTTTTACTACCACAACCACAGAAACTACAACAACTCCAGGCCCACCCATTGTTTCAACAGAAACTTCCACCCAGACTCCTACAACCACAGAAACTACAACTTCAACAGTAGGAACTACACCTTCCACCACCACCACAACAGAAACCACAACCAAAGAAGTTAAAACAACTACTCCTTTAACAACCACTGCTATAGAAACTACAACAATCACAACCACACCTTTTACTACCACAACCACAGAAACTACAACAACTCCAGGCCCACCCATTGTTTCAACAGAAACTTCCACCCAGACTCCTACAACCACAGAAACTACAACTTCAACAGTAGGAACTACACCTTCCACCACCACCACAACAGAAACCACAACCAAAGAAGTTAAAACAACTACTCCTTTAACAACCACTGCTATAGAAACTACAACAATCACAACCACACCTTTTACTACCACAACCACAGAAACTACAACAACTCCAGGCCCACCCATTGTTTCAACAGAAACTTCCACCCAGACTCCTACAACCACAGAAACTACAACTTCTGCAGTAGGAACTACACCTTCCACCACCACCACCACCACAGAAATCACAACCAAAGAAGTTAAAACAACTACTCCTTTAACAACCACTGCTATAGAAACTACAACAATCACAACTACACCTTTTACTACCACAACCACAGAAACTACAACAACTCCAGGCCCACCCATTGTTTCAACAGAAACTTCCACCCAGACTCCTACAGTCACAGAAACTACAACTTCAACAGTAGGAACTACACCTTCAACCACCACCACAACAGAAACCACAACCAAAGAAGTTAAAACAACTACTCCTTTAACAACCACTGCTATAGAAACTACAACAATCACAACTACACCTTTTACTACCACAACCACAGAAACTACAACAACTCCAGGCCCACCCATTGTTTCAACAGAAACTTCCACCCAGACTCCTACAACCACAGAAACTACAACTTCTGCAGTAGGAACTACACCTTCCACCACCACCACCACCACAGAAATCACAACCAAAGAAGTTAAAACAACTACTCCTTTAACAACCACTGCTATAGAAACTACAACAATCACAACTACACCTTTTACTACCACAACCACAGAAACTACAACTCCAGGCCCACCCATTGTTTCAACAGAAACTTCCACCCAGACTCCTACAACCACAGAAACTACAACTTCAACAGTAGGAACTACACCTTCAACCACCACCACAACAGAAATCACAACCAAAGAAGTTAAAACAACTACTCCTTTAACAACCACCACTATAGAAACTACAACAGTCACAACTACACCTTTCACTGCCACAACCACACAAACTACAACAACCAGAGGCACTACAACCATGCCAACTCCTCACACTACTACTACAATACCAACTACGGCTCCAATAACCTCAACACCAATTCCGGACACTTTTACAACTACAACTACTTCACCACCCGCTACTCAAACCACCACCACAGAATTTACCACAATAGTAAGTACAACCACTACACCAACAACCACTGAAACTACCACAGCTGCAACTACTACACCTGTTTCAACAACAAAACCCACATCATCAATAACAGTAACAACTACTCCAGCATTAACCACAATCTCAGAAACTACAGCAGCCATGACAACTGTTCCCCCTGCTAATTGCACTAAAGAAGTATGTGAATGGTCACAATGGTATGATGTAAGTTATCCAGGGTCTGCTATCAATGATGGAGATTTCGATACATTTAAGAATATAAGAGCCAAAGGATACAAAATATGCAAAGTTCCAAAGGCTGTGGAATGCAGAGCAGAAAGATTCCCTAACACACCAGTAAATGAGCTGGAGCAAAATGTAATATGCAGCAAAACAAAAGGGCTGATATGTTATAACAAGGAGCAACTTCCACCAATCTGCTATAATTACCAGATCAAAATTGAATGTTGCCGAAATGTAATTGTATCATGTCCAACAACCACCCCAACCACTACAACAACAGTAACAACCACCCCAAAAATACCAACAACCACCCCAACCATTACCCCAATAGGAACAACCACCCCAGCCACTACCCCAATAGTAACAACCACCACAGCAACTACAACTATACTAACAACCACCACAACAATACTAACAACCACCCCAACCATTACCCCAATAGGAACAACCACCCCAGCCACTACCCCAATAGTAACAACCACCGCGGCAACTACCGTAATACTAACAACAACCCCGGCAACTACCACAAAACTAACAACCACCCCATCCATTACCCCAATAGGAACAACCACCCTAGCCACTACCCCAATAGTAACAACCACCCCAGCCACTAAAATGACAGTAACAACACGGACAACAGCAACCACAAAAAAAATTATTACCCTTATAAAGACAACTGAAACACATCAAACAGCACCTATAGAAAAAGAAACAACTAAAGCAACACACAGTACAACTAAAGAAACCACATTGGTGAGTGAAACAACATCAGAAAGAACTCCAGTCACAACAAAAATGCCGATCTCCACAGCATCTCCAACTACCACAACTGTACAAACCAGCACTAGTGAAACAACCCGAAGCAGAACCACAACAGGTACCACCACTCTATCTACCACAGAAATCCCCACAGCATCGCCAATACCCACAACGACAGGAACAACCACTTACTCGACTACGAAGTGTCAACCAACATGCACATGGTCCAAATGGTTTGATGTTGATTTTCCCTCTTCTGGACCTAAAGAAGGAGACATTGAAACCTATAACAACATAAGGGCTGCAGGAGAGATAATCTGCAGAAAGCCTGAAAATATCCAGTGTAGGGCAGAACATTTCCCGGACATAACCATCGACCAGATCGGTCAAGTTGTGCAATGCGATGCCAATTTTGGGCTGGTGTGCAAAAATGAGGATCAAATCGGGAAAGTTAAAATGTGTTTCAATTATCAGATACGTGTTTTCTGCTGTGAAGAGAACCCTAAGTGCCCAACCACAACCACAAGTATCGCGACCACAACTTCACCTACACCAACAACTACAGTCACAGAAACAACCAGCAGAGTCACAACTTCTATCAAACCAACAGTCACAGAAACACCAGAAACTACTACTTCTGAAACAACTCCAATCACTACAACTAAAGGACCAAGCACAAGCACAAGCACAACGGGTACCACCACTCTGCCTCCCACAGGAGTGATCACTACATCGCCGATTTCCACAGCATCTCCAACTACCACAACTGTACAAACCAGCACTAGTGAAACAACCCGAAGCAGAACCACAACAGGTACCACCACTCTATCTACCACAGAAATCCCCACAGCATCGCCAATACCCACAACAACAGGAACAACCACTTACTCGACTACGAAGTGTCAACCAACATGCACATGGTCCAAATGGTTTGATGTTGATTTTCCCTCTTCTGGACCTAAAGAAGGAGACATTGAAACCTATAACAACATAAGGGCTGCAGGAGAGATAATCTGTGGAAAGCCTGCAAATATCCAGTGTAGGGCAGAAAATTACCCGGACATAACCATCGACCAGATCGGTCAAGTTGTGCAGTGCGATGCCAATTTTGGGCTGGTGTGCAAAAATGAGGATCAAATCGGGAAATTTAAAATGTGTTTCAATTATCAGATACGTGTTTTCTGCTGTGAAGAGAACCCTAAGTGCCCAACCACAACCACAAGTATCACGACCACAACTTCACCTACACCAACAACTACAGTCACAGAAACAACCAGCAGAGTCACAACTTCTATCAAACCAACAGTCACAGAAACACCAGAAACTACTACTTCTGAAACAACTCCAATCACTACAACTAAAGGACCAAGCACAAGCACAAGCACAACGGGTACCACCACTCTGCCTCCCACAGGAGTGATCACTACATCGCCGATTTCCACAGCATCTCCAACTACCACAACTGTACAAACCAGCACTAGTGAAACAACCCGAAGCAGAACCACAACAGGTACCACCACTCTATCTACCACAGAAATCCCCACAGCATCGCCAATACCCACAACGACAGGAACAACCACTTACTCGACTACGAAGTGTCAACCAACATGCACATGGTCCAAATGGTTTGATGTTGATTTTCCCACTTCTGGACCTAAAGAAGGAGACATTGAAACCTATAACAACATAAGGGCTGCAGGAGAGATAATCTGTGGAAAGCCTGCAAATATCCAGTGTAGGGCAGAAAATTACCCGGACATAACCATCGACCAGATCGGTCAAGTTGTGCAGTGCGATGCCAATTTTGGGCTGGTGTGCAAAAATGAGGATCAAATCGGGAAATTTAAAATGTGTTTCAATTATCAGATACGTGTTTTCTGCTGTGAAGAGAACCCTAAGTGCCCAACCACAACCACAAGTATCACGACCACAACTTCACCTACACCAACAACTACAGTCACAGAAACAACCAGCAGAGTCACAACTTCTATCAAACCAACAGTCACAGAAACACCAGAAACTACTACTTCTGAAACAACTCCAATCACTACAACTAAAGGACCAAGCACAAGCACAACGGGTACCACCACTCTGCCTCCCACAGGAGTGATCACTACATCGCCGATTTCCACAGCATCTCCAACTACCACAACTGTACAAACCAGCACTAGTGAAACAACCCGAAGCAGAACCACAACAGGTACCACCACTCTATCTACCACAGAAATCCCCACAGCATCGCCAATACCCACAACGACAGGAACAACCACTTACTCGACTACGAAGTGTCAACCAACATGCACATGGTCCAAATGGTTTGATGTTGATTTTCCCTCTTCTGGACCTAAAGAAGGAGACATTGAAACCTATAACAACATAAGGGCTGCAGGAGAGATAATCTGTGGAAAGCCTGCAAATATCCAGTGTAGGGCAGAAAATTACCCGGACATAACCATCGACAAGATTGGTCAAGTTGTGCAGTGCAATGCCAATTTTGGGCTGGTGTGCAAAAATGAGGATCAAATCGGGAAATTTAAAATGTGTTTCAATTATCAGATACGTGTTTTCTGCTGTGAAGAGAACCCTAAGTGCCCAACCACAACCACAAGTATCACGACCACAACTTCACCTACACCAACAACTACAGTCACAGAAACAACCAGCAGAGTCACAACTTCTATCAAACCAACAGTCACAGAAACACCAGAAACTACTACTTCTGAAACAACTCCAATCACTACAACTAAAGGACCAAGCACAAGCACAACGGGTACCACCACTCTGCCTCCCACAGGAGTGATCACTACATCGCCGATTTCCACAGCATCTCCAACTACCACAACTGTACAAACCAGCACTAGTGAAACAACCCGAAGCAGAACCACAACAGGTACCACCACTCTATCTACCACAGAAATCCCCACAGCATCGCCAATACCCACAACGACAGGAACAACCACTTACTCGACTACGAAGTGTCAACCAACATGCACATGGTCCAAATGGTTTGATGTTGATTTTCCCTCTTCTGGACCTAAAGAAGGAGACATTGAAACCTATAACAACATAAGGGCTGCAGGAGAGATAATCTGTGGAAAGCCTGCAAATATCCAGTGTAGGGCAGAAAATTACCCGGACATAACCATCGACCAGATCGGTCAAGTTGTGCAGTGCGATGCCAATTTTGGGCTGGTGTGCAAAAATGAGGATCAAATCGGGAAATTTAAAATGTGTTTCAATTATCAGATACGTGTTTTCTGCTGTGAAGAGAACCCTAAGTGCCCAACCACAACCACAAGTATCACGACCACAACTTCACCTACACCAACAACTACAGTCACAGAAACAACCAGCAGAGTCACAACTTCTATCAAACCAACAGTCACAGAAACACCAGAAACTACTACTTCTGAAACAACTCCAATCACTACAACTAAAGGACCAAGCACAAGCACAAGCACAACGGGTACCACCACTCTGCCTCCCACAGGAGTGATCACTACATCGCCGATTTCCACAGCATCTCCAACTACCACAACTGTACAAACCAGCACTAGTGAAACAACCCGAAGCAGAACCACAACAGGTACCACCACTCTATCTACCACAGAAATCCCCACAGCATCGCCAATACCCACAACGACAGGAACAACCACTTACTCGACTACGAAGTGTCAACCAACATGCACATGGTCCAAATGGTTTGATGTTGATTTTCCCTCTTCTGGACCTAAAGAAGGAGACATTGAAACCTATAACAACATAAGGGCTGCAGGAGAGATAATCTGTGGAAAGCCTGCAAATATCCAGTGTAGGGCAGAAAATTACCCGGACATAACCATCGACCAGATTGGTCAAGTTGTGCAGTGCGATGCCAATTTTGGGCTGGTGTGCAAAAATGAGGATCAAATCGGGAAATTAAAAATGTGTTTCAATTATCAGATACGTGTTTTCTGCTGTGAAGAGAACCCTAAGTGCCCAACCACAACCACAAGTATCACGACCACAACTTCACCTACACCAACAACTACAGTCACAGAAACAACCAGCAGAGTCACAACTTCTATCAAACCAACAGTCACAGAAACACCAGAAACTACTACTTCTGAAACAACTCCAATCACTACAACTAAAGGACCAAGCACAAGCACAAGCACAACGGGTACCACCACTCTGCCTCCCACAGGAGTGATCACTACATCGCCGATTTCCACAGCATCTCCAACTACCACAACTGTACAAACCAGCACTAGTGAAACAACCCGAAGCAGAACCACAACAGGTACCACCACTCTATCTACCACAGAAATCCCCACAGCATCGCCAATACCCACAACGACAGGAACAACCACTTACTCGACTACGAAGTGTCAACCAACATGCACATGGTCCAAATGGTTTGATGTTGATTTTCCCTCTTCTGGACCTAAAGAAGGAGACATTGAAACCTATAACAACATAAGGGCTGCAGGAGAGATAATCTGTGGAAAGCCTGCAAATATCCAGTGTAGGGCAGAAAATTACCCGGACATAACCATCGACCAGATTGGTCAAGTTGTGCAGTGCGATGCCAATTTTGGGCTGGTGTGCAAAAATGAGGATCAAATCGGGAAATTTAAAATGTGTTTCAATTATCAGATACGTGTTTTCTGCTGTGAAGAGAACCCTAAGTGCCCAACCACAACCACAAGTATCACGACCACAATTTCACCTACACCAACAACTACAGTCACAGAAACAACCAGCAGAGTCACAACTTCTATCAAACCAACAGTCACAGAAACACCAGAAACTACTACTTCTGAAACAACTCCAATCACTACAACTAAAGGACCAAGCACAAGCACAAGCACAACGGGTACCACCACTCTGCCTCCCACAGGAGTGATCACTACATCGCCGATTTCCACAGCATCTCCAACTACCACAACTGTACAAACCAGCACTAGTGAAACAACCCGAAGCAGAACCACAACAGGTACCACCACACTATCTACCACAGAAATCCCCACAGCATCGCCAATACCCACAACGACAGGAACAACCACTTACTCGACTACGAAGTGTCAACCAACATGCACATGGTCCAAATGGTTTGATGTTGATTTTCCCTCTTCTGGACCTAAAGAAGGAGACATTGAAACCTATAACAACATAAGGGCTGCAGGAGAGATAATCTGTGGAAAGCCTGCAAATATCCAGTGTAGGGCAGAAAATTACCCGGACATAACCATCGAGGAGATTGGTCAAGTTGTGCAGTGCGATGCCAATTTTGGGCTGGTGTGCAAAAATGAGGATCAAATCGGGAAATTTAAAATGTGTTTCAATTATCAGATACGTGTTTTCTGCTGTGAAGAAAACATAAATTGTCCTGTTACAACCTCAGTTTTGTCAACAACGCCCACACGAGTAACCACTCCAACTATCTCAAGTACACAAACAGGAACAACAGAAGTAACCATGACAACTACTCACTGCTTTTGCCAAATTGAGGACGCTGTTTATGCATCTGGTAAGTCTTTAACAATCCATTAGAATATATTTAAAACAGATTTTTACATAATTTTTAGTGGATATTTTAATTAAAGTAAAGATTGGAATTATATTAAAATTTTACATTGTAAAATTGAATTAATGTAGGTTTTTTCAATGATTATTTTGTTTTCTCTTTGTATTTTGTATTTTGTGTATTCTAATTGTTGTTTTTATAGGTGAAATGATTTACAACAAAACAGACAAGGATGGATGTAATTTTTATGCCATTTGTAGTAAAACATGTTCAGTGGACCGATTTAAGGGACCATGTAAATCAACAACTCCAGCAACAACTACACCTACAACTTCAACATCTATACCAACTACGACTCCCACTACAACAGTTAGTTCAACCACTAAAATTGAGTGTCCTGATGCTAAACCTCCCAGAAAGGTATCAATCTCTTATCTTGTGGAGCCTTGAAAATACTTTTAATAATAATGCAACTCGCAGGAAAGAACATTATAAATTATTTAAAACGGAAAGACCATATATTTTTTAAAACAATTCTTGTGGTAGACAATGTGCCTCTGTTTGTGCAAAATTGGTATAAAACTCCTGTAGGCCAGTCTGAATATTACATGTTAATTTGTGCAACCTGGTATCTGCAAATTTCAAAGAGAATTAATCTTCCAAAATATTTTTTTTTCAAATGAAGTGGATAGCTCTTTATTCTCTCCATTCTGTAATGGCCAGTCTTGCCCCTTCTGTACACTGGAGAAAGAGATGGGGATGCCTCTTACTCCTGGGTATGACAGCTCTACACTGGACTGATAAATCTTGAGTATGCTGAAGATAGTGTGGAAAACTCTGTGTCTTTGGTCTTACTCTACATTGTAACCCACGGAGATGCTTACGGTGTGGTAATCTCCCTTGTGCCGGCCCTTGACCAACATCTATTTGCATAATCCAAGCTCTCACTCTTTCTCATGAAGGTCTTTGGGCTGTAGTATCATACATGTTGCAAGGGCAAGGGGGCAATATGATTCCTCTGGGTTAAAACACACCTTCAAAAATTACCTCTGCAGCCTTGATATAGGTGGGAGTTTGGTGGGGGGGGGGATGTCACTTCCCCCCGGCTCTGATCATCATTGGGGAGAGATCTCTCATGCTGACATGGGTTGCTCCTCTCCTGACTGACAACTCAGTTTCTGATGTATAAAGCAGTGGAGATCTCCGGCTTCATTTAAGTTTACACTGGCTGAATCTCAACAGAATCTTTTTCTCACATAAGAAAAATAATAGATGTTCTGGGCATGCACCAGTGCACTGGTGTCATCTACAAGGATTCTGTGAGGAAATGTGTAGGGTCACGAACTCCCCTCCCCTTGCCACAGTCCAGATTTAGGGTATGCAGAGATGCTACAGGGCTTCCCCTGCCCTCCTCAGAATTCCTGTGGTACTGTGTGTCCAAGAAACCTGACCATGCTTTGGAACACCAGATGGTACATTGCCACAGAGCACCACACTGCCAGGGTTTAGACAAGTTTTTTGGGGTGGTTTTTTTTTTGCCATAAACACAAAAGTATTAAGAATATTATCATAAGGCAGAGCAGAGCAAATGCCTGTAGACAAGGCTGTGTAACCCTTTTCAGTATAACTGTCTGCTTTCAGGTTTTTATAAGTTTCAACATTTTCCTTGATTAGCTGCTTAGGGTTGAATTGTTTTAGAAAGTTTGAGCAAAACGGTGCCACTACTGCTCATCATTTTCTACTGTAAAATGTACTGCACAATAACGGTCACCAGAATTTCCAAAACGTGGATGTCAAACATTAGAGAAGAAATATATCATAAGAAACATAACCCCCAAACACTGCAAGCATCATAACATTTTGGAACTAAGAATCTGTATAAAGCTCAAACCTAATTGTAAGCTCTTGTGACGCCAATTCCCTTTTTTAAATAGACGGGTGAAACATGGAAGATATCCAACTGTACCACTGCAACTTGTGAAGGAAATAACAAAGTTGTTATACAGCAAGTGAAATGCCCACCCATAAAGAAAATTACTTGTGCCAATGGATACCCACCAGTAAAGGTCTTCAGTGAGGATGGCTGCTGTTACCACTATGAATGTGAATGTAAGTGACAACTAAATTAAGGAAGAACATTGCTGAAAATATACAAAACACTTAAATGGAATATATGGGGATTTGTTTTTCATGGTTCCAGGGCTATCTAGAAGGTTGTGTTAATGGCTTAACTTTCTAAATTCTTTTGTGTAAACTTATTTTAGTC
This sequence comes from Chelydra serpentina, assembly GCA_037349315.1. NCBI lineage: Eukaryota > Metazoa > Chordata > Testudines > Chelydridae > Chelydra > Chelydra serpentina. The sequence continues at coordinate 19,847,141 of JBAIAC010000059.1, read as the reverse complement.
TTAGCATCTACATTTTTCCTCTTTACCAGGTGTCTGTAGTGGCTGGGGTGACCCTCACTACATTACATTCGATGGAACCTATTACACATTCCTTGACAACTGCACATATACGCTGGTGAAGCAGATTACCCCTAAATATGACAACTTCCGTATTGACATTGACAATTACTTCTGCGATGCGGAAGACGGACTTTCCTGTCCTCAGTCCATTATTGTTTACTACAACTTCACAGTGGTAGTGCTGACGCGTGAACTCTATAATGGAGTGATGGCTAATAAGGTAAAATATAATTCTTTAAAGTTTTTGCAGTATTCCTACTAAGTTTCCTATTTCAGCAAAACAGAAATAAGATGTACAGACACCCCCCGACTTACGCAATCGTTCCGTTCCGGAAAGCCTTGCGGAACTCGAATTTTGCCGAAGTCGGAAACGTATACCCGTACGTTACACAAAAATTTCCGCAACTCGAAAATCCTATTTCTGGCTTATGGAATTTTTTCCGTAAATGCGAATTTGCATAAGTCGGGTCTTGCATAACCCGGGGAGCGTCTGTAGAGGCATTTGTCTGAACTCATGTGAAATATTGAGTGCATTTGTGTTCATTATAGCACAGAAATGTTTAGGCAGAGGGCATCACAGGATAAAAGAGATTATGCCAATTCTCAAGAAGCAAACATAATAGAAGGTTTAGGGAATTAGAGCTATCCTTAATGGAAAAATAGAAAATTATGAAAGAGGTGGAATGCATTTGACAGAGTTAAATTCCCAAGAGTGGGGTTATTCAAAAACTAGGGAACATGTGGTATTGTAAAGTATAAGAGTAAAGTCACCAAATGAAATTAATTGGCAGCAGGTTTAAAACAAATAAAAGGAAGTATTTCTTCACACAATGCACAGTCAACCTGTGGAACTCCTTGCCAGAGGATGTTGTGAAGACCAAGACCATAACAGGGTTCAAAAAAGAACTAGATAAATTCATGGAGGATAGGTCCATCAATGGCTATTAGCCAGGATGGGCAGGAATGATGTCCCTCGCCTCTGTTTGCCAGAAGCTGGGAATGAGCGACGGGATGGATCTTTGAATAGCATAAAGCCCACCTAGTAGCTCTTTCTCCACTCCATTCCTATTTGCTGGCACAGAAGATGTGGTTGAAGAGAAGGGAATGAACTAGAGCATCCATTTACCCCAGTGATCCTAAATTGCTGTTGACAGTTCGTGAAAATTAGAAGTGGCCTCATACTGCCCTACTTTATTTTGAGGACTGACCTGGCACTCAGATGGCTCAGGATGATGGGAGGGGAGATGCAAAGGTGTGTGCATTCCCCACCCCGCACCCACAGAACTGTGCCAAGAACTCATAAGCCACTGTCAGGGACAGGATAGGGCAGTCTCTGTCAACCTTTCCAAATGACTGTACCCCTTTCAAGAGTGTTGTGTACCCCCAAGTTTCACCTCACTTAAACATTTACAAAATCAGACATAAAAATACAAAAGTGTCACAGCACACTACTACTGAAAAAGTGCTGACTTTCTCATTTTTACCATAGAATTATACAATAAATCTATTGGGATATAAATACGGTACTTACATTTCAATGTATTGTATACAGAGCAGCATAAACAAATCATTGCCTATGAAATTTTAGTTTGTACTAACTTCACTAGTGCTTTTTATGTAGCCTGTTGTAAAACTAGGCAAATATCTAGATGAGTTGATGTACTCCCTGGAAGACCTCTGAGTACCCCCAGGAGTACCCATACCCCCAGTTGAGAACCATTGGGATAGGGCATATTGTAAAATGTAGCCCAATGATTTCCAGTCAAAACAGAATGGTACTTGAGGGATCTGCAACTCTCCCTCCTCCATCACAATCAAATGAGAAAGGAGTTAAGTTCCTAACATAGAAATAATTCCTGAAGAACAATATCACCAACCAAAGGTTCACACTTTTGTTAGCACCTGGAATTTGTATGTGGCAAATGTGAGTAACAGCTTAATTTAAAGAGGAAACTAGTCATCATATAAAAATGATGGGGGAAATTTGTATTTCAATAAGAGTTCCAGGGGCTCTCCCTGTGCTAGACCCCCCTCATGGTTTGATCCATTGTGATTATACAATAATGAGAGGGTTTTAACAGAATAATGGCATGAATCTTTCTGCAGCTTAAAAAAGTATGGCCTATTTTCTGTAAGGAAAAATGCCTACAAAAAAGATGCAAATGATATTTTCACTCATTATATTTGGCCTTAAAATAATGTGTATTAGTGTAGAGCCTGCCCAGATGGAATATGACTAATTGCATAACAATGTTAATTGAATAGGACCACTCTGATAATTAGTCCCACAACTAAGTCACTCAGGGAATGTAAAGCAGCACAGAAAGGAAAAAAAAACAATATGAGGTATTATTATAAAAACCTGGTGTGGGATATGAGAAACATGGGATATGTTATCATGAAATGACATGATTATAAATATTAGTAAACAAATTATTTTAAAATGCGTGTCTAACAAAAGAGACTCCTGCAATGACATAATTTTTAACCCCATATGCAGATAATCTTCAATAACACGGTTGTCAAACCAGGCTTCCAGAAAGATGGCATTTCTGTTTCCAAGCTTGGCATCAACATGGTTCTTGAAATACCTGAGATTGGAGCTACCATCACCTTCAGCGGGTTGATCTTCTCAGTGAAACTCCCATTCAGCAAATTTGGCAATAACACTGAAGGACAGTGTGGTAAGATAGATGCATTAATCCTCCTCTTCTCATTCTCCCTATGTTTATTCCCTGAGCCAGATAGTTATTCAAGCTTACCATAGACTGAAATTCCTCAAAAGTAAAGTAAATGGATTTAGGGAGAATTTGGGTCTCATCCGTTGTTACTTTTTTATATCATTCAATCTGCTTCTAACAAATAGGTTCAAATGCTTAATATTTCAATGACCTGATTTTTGTCTTATCATTTTAATCTTACATAAACAATTATTAAATAAACTCAAAGGAAATGATGCACTTTGGGTATCAAGCAATCTAAACTTACAAGGAGTTTGATCCATTCACTATGCATATCAGTTTTGAATTTGATGTTAACGTAATGTGTTATGCACTTTGTCAGTGGCTCACACCCTTCTGATCTGGTTATGTTTGGTCTTCCAGGTACATGCACAAACATCAAATCAGATGACTGCCGCTTGCCAAGTGGCAAGATCATTCCTTCTTGTAGCCAAATGGCTCCCCATTGGAAGGTTGATGATGGCAAGAAGCAATATTGTGCAGGAACACCAACACCACCACCTGGACCCAGCACCCCCACTCCAGCTCCCAGCTGTCCCCCTTCTACTCTTTGCAAGATAATTTTGAGCGAGTAAGATTTAAAAAATGAATTAATTTACTCTTCCTTAACTAAGCAAAAGTATCGAAAAATCTTATAAAATGATGGAGATAAGAACTATATCCCCATCAAGCGCTTATCAACAAATACACGGCCAAATCTAGGGTGGCCTTATGCACATATCTGAAGGCCAAACAGTTGTGTGACAGCTGCAGAGGGGGGCAAATGCAATAGACGTTCTCTGCAAGTGGAAACCACATACCTGTTTACACCAAGGAGATTTCCATGATGATTCCACAGCTCTCTGAGGAGAGGGTATGGAGAATGTCAGCAAGTCAGGGGCCTGGCAAGTAATAAAACCCAAATCTTATGGCTTGTAGTTATGTGCTTTAACCACAAAATCATCTATCTCCCCCATGCTTTCCATGGCATATCTATCCATACCAAGTTATATTTTTCAAACAGTAACATCACTTAACATTTGTAATATGCCTGATGAGTCTGGTTTATGAAAACTTAGACAGAAAGACAGACTCCTTTCCCCATAAAAAAAATCTACAATGTGTGTACACTGTACATAAAAAATGTTCTACATAATGGTTTCAGACTTCTCAGCCTTTCCATTCTGGAGTCTTTCTCCCGCATTTGTGCCCACTTTTAGAACAAAGCTGAGTTAAATTTCAGTCAGACACTCATCACAAAGGAGAAGGACAATATGCTCACACTATGATGTTCCTCTTTGACAAGAATAGATTTTGTATAGCAACGGTGGGAAATGAAACTTTTTTCTTCTCTGTTGTGTTTAAAGAGTCTTTGAAGAATGCCACAAGGTGATACCACCACAAGATTTTTACAAGGGCTGTGTCTTTGATGCATGTCACATGACCAATACATCCATGCAGTGTTCTGGCTTGGAGATATATGCCACTCTGTGTGCCACTAGAGGTGTTTGTATTGACTGGAGAGGAGAGACCAAAGGCAAATGCCGTAAGTACTGCAGCATTAACAAATATGTGTGTTAATGAAATAGTAACTGGGGGCTTGTTCAGTAAGTTGGTCCTGCATCTCACACTTACTCAATGTATTTAATATCTCTATAAAAACATGAAGAGGTCTGTCTCTGTGGTTTAGTGGATAGAATATGGCAACATTAATTCAGATGATCCAGATTTGGAACAAACTTTGGATACCTAATTCAGAAATGGTTATCAGCATGGAGCATCCCAGAGGTGATACTGTAAAGGTCAGATTCTCATCTCAGACCAATGTAAATCCAGCGTAGCTTCAGTGAAGCAACTGAAGCTATTGTGGATTTACACAGGTATCACGGAGAGTAAGAATCTGGACAGCTGTGTTTTGCAAAAGGGTAAGCTACTACTTTGCTTCATTGTAGCACCCGCTTACTCATTACAGGAGAGTAACATGAGATTTCAGAGAGGGGAAGAGAGGATTGGAAATTTACTCATGGAAAATGATGATACACAATGAAGGGATAGGGTGACCAGACAGCAAGTGTGAAAAATCGGGACGGGGGTGGTTGGTAATAGGAGCCTATATAAGAAAAAGACCCAAAAATCGGGATTGTCCCTATAAAATCGGGACATCTGGTCACCCTATGAAGGGATAAACTAAAATTCTTACATCCCAACTCAACCTAGCCCATGACCATTACTCACTGCTTCACTGAGTGCTCTATTGACAGAAACCCAGAATGAATATGGAGGTGGGGAGGTTGGAAAGACTACTTAAAAGCCTGGGACCTCTTTCGACAAAATATAACCCAAGCTGAAATGCAAACACTCAGCTTTTTAACCTTGTTATATTTTCCCCTTCCCATACAGCATATAAATGTCCAGTCGACAAAGTGTATAAGCCATGTGGGCCTCTTAATCCTGCTACCTGTGATTCAAGGTATGGAAAGAACATACAAGCAAATCATTTAGTTCAATGTGTCCTTGTGGATTTACGTCACTTAGGATCCTTTATTATCCACAGTGAATAATTCATCTGGTGAAGTTTGGCATTTTTCATGAATAAAAAGTATCATTATTCAGCCAGATCTAGTCATTAATAAAGAATTTAACCTGTAATTCCTATAGTTTCTTAAAAGAACTGAATTATTTTCCCTCTTCACGTGTACCCATCATCTAAATGCTGTGACTTCCTGCACGTATTGCACTTGGCTGTTTACCTGTGAGAGACCCGTACTCTAACATATGCCGCTTTCCACTCTAGAGCGGTTCAACACAATGGCACTGGCCTAACTGAAGGATGTTTCTGCCCTGAAGGAAAGTTTCTCTTCACTGCCAACAGCGGTGTCTGTGTCCCTCCTGACTGTCGTAAGTATGATGTTTTTTACTTTAGGAGTAGGTAGGGCTCTGGACTGGGAGTCAGAAGGCTTGGTTTCAGAGGGGTAGCCCTGTTAGTCTGTTTCAGTAAAAACAACAAGGAGTCTTGTGGCACCTTAAAGACTAACACATTTATTAGAGCATAAGATTTTGTGGGCTATGACCCACTTCTTCAGATGCATGGAGTGAAAAATACAGGGGGCAAGCATAAATATACAGCACAAGAAAAGATGGGAGTTGCCTTACCAAGTGGTGGGGGGGGGTGTCAGTGATTCAATCAGAGTGGATGTGGCCATTCCCAATAGATGACAAGAAGGTGTGAATGTCAACAGAGTAAAAATTACTTTTTGTAGTGCTAAGGAGGCCAATTACATCAGGGTGGATGGACCATACTTAACAGTTGATGGGAGATTACTTCTTGTAGTGACCCAGCCATTCCCAGTCTTTATTCAGGCCTAATTTGATGGTGTCAAGTTTGCAAATGAATTCCAGTTCTGCAGTCTGTTTTTGCAGTTTTTAGTTGAAGAATGGCCACTTGTTCAATTCCCATCTCTGCCTCTGATGCGGGGCAAGTCTCTCCAGTTCTTTAGTCTCCCCATCTGTGAACTGGGAATAACAGTAGTTATCCTCCTTTGTGAAGCACGTTGAGATCTCCTGAAGAAAAATTCTATACAAGAGAGAATCATTATTGTTGATGATCTAGAACTTGATCCAGTGGCCACTGAAATGAATGGTTTCAGTGTAGTAGCCGTGTTAGTCTGTGTCAGCAAAACGAAAATAAGAAAGAAAAACTTGTAGCACCTTAGAGACTAACAAATTTATTTCAGCATAAGCTTTCGTGGGTTAATACCCACTTTATCGGATGCATGGAGTCTTTCCACTGATTTCAATGGGTGTTGGATTGGGCCCTTGATAGTTTTATAAAGACTGCTGAGTATGGTGAACTATTATTGATTATGAAAGCAAGTAACTAATAATGCTGGCTAATTCCAGACCTACAACTGCTACGGCCCATGCAAGATTCCCATACACCACTCTGCCAAAGCATCTCAACCCTGCCCTGAAGCACTCCTCCTTTTACAGTGCTCTGCCTCTTCTCAGCACAGACTGATATCATAATTGCCAGTTTGGTCATTTTATGGTGTGGCTAAATGTGCACTGATAACTGGGCTCAGAATTCATTTAACTTATATGACCTTAATTACAGCCATTGTATTCTGAAGTGAAAAACAAATACATTACATTTGTTCTACCATCTTCCCTGCCCCCACCTTATTGGTTATTTTAATTGTAAAGTGTCTCCTCAGTGTATTATGAACCTGTGAAACATTCAAACTGACAAAAAGGTATTTCTGATGTGTTATTTTCAGTATTTATCTGAAAATTTGCCCACCTTTCATCTCTGAAGAATTACATCAATGGCTGAATGAATCTGTCAGCCCTCCTCTTCTAGGATTTATCTGCAGGCTGTTTCGGGTTGCAGTCGCCTGACTCAATCCTATCACATTTATTCCACATCACCTCAGTAGCACTAATGTCAATATCCATCCTTTCATTTTTTTCAGGTATCTGTATAGGACCAGATGGACTGCCCAAATTAGTGAGTATTGCAATCAGTATGTTTTACCAAATATAGATTGGCGAGCCGAAGGAACATTTGGGGGCTATGAACATGGGGTTTGCCAAACATTTTAACAGATTTTGAGGAATATTTATTTTTGGAAAATATGTGTCCCTCTTAAATAGTAGAAAAAATATGCAAGTGTCTGAATTCTGGAACCCTGTGTAATTTTTTGAGTGACTAAATTATAGATAATGGGTTGTTCCAGTTCTAATCTTTTCATTACATTCTAAAAATACAAGAAGGACAAATAGCAGTCCTAGAGGACCAGCATATTGGTTTCCTTTCTTTTCTGGAATTTGGCATGCAAAGTTTATTAAAAATGAAGGGCTGGGTGGAGGAAAAATTAGAGCTAGCAAACTTTGAAATTTTTAATTCTTTAATTCCATCTAATTTCTACAAGACCCATTTTATAACCTGACATACCCAATATGAGAATGTAGTTATGGATTCAGACCACACATGGGTGTTCCCTATGCTCTTTCAATTATATTTCTTGTATCCTTCACACAATTTCTAGGAATTGACAGATTTATGCAAGGAAAGGTGGTCATGATCAAATACTTTCAGTAACATATGGGGTCCTCTTCTAAGGATTTTCAGAGTTTGAGGTGCCCTGATAAAGATTAGTCTAGACATGATATAAACATAAATGATGCTGATGCAGCTGTGCATAGCTTTAGCCCTGAACAAGCTAACTAGTGCAAACAGTCCGACTCGGTTCTAAACTATTTTTTTTTACAGCCTGGAGACCAGTGGAAAAGCAATTGCCAGGACTGTGTTTGTGACAAGTACACTCTTGCAGTGCAGTGTACAAAGCGTCCGTGTAAACCACTCCTGCCAGTCTCTTGTGATGACCCAGGGTTTGTACCTATCCAGTCACTGACACAAGAAGACCCATGCTGTGTCCAGACTGAATGCCGTAAGAATCCTCTCAGGTCTTCCATGTGGAAAATACTGTATATATCGTGGGGAACTGCTGAGACATCTTTTCAACATTTAATTTGGACTTTACTTTCTTCATACAGTGCCCACTTGTCCCATCGCGACCCCAAGACCTTTTGCATAGCATTTACAAGATGTCTGAAGAGAGCACCTTTTAAAAGAAATATATTTCACCAACACAGGGAAAGCATGCCTAGCAAAAAGTCATTTGAAATTTCCAATTATTTTAACTGTTGGAAGAAAACAAACTGTACTCCCCTAATAAGTAAATAATACCACAATCAACAAAATCTCTCTAATACGACCTCATCCCACCAAAAAAACCCACTGTCACCAAAAGTTCTAAGCTATTTCACAAAATCTCTAGAACTTTTACAAACTGGAATAGAGGTTTTATGAATTCCTGAAAGTCACCAGAATCTCCAGCCCTATAAATTTTCCCTTTCAAACTTGTCTCTGACTTGAGAGAGAAGTTTCCACTAATCCACTCTTCTGAGCCAGAACATTAACCTACTTGTTTTAAGGATTAAGGTTAAGAATAAAGCTCATTAATTTTAAATGAGGCTTTACAAAGGTTCTTCTAATCCCATCCTCATGCTTGCTCACAGAGCGATGGTGCTAATTATGGCCCAGTGAGGAAACTTCAGAAGTTCTTGTTCATACAATACAGAATCTTCTGTGCTTAACTATGCTGAACTCCTTGTTTTCTGTCTTACATTACATAGGATGTGACACTAGCAAGTGCCCCGAATCAGTGGCCAGCTGTCAACCAGGATATGAGTTAATCCCAGAAGTATTAAATGGAAATTGTTGTACTATCTTCACATGTAGTAAGTATTAAGCTCTTCTTTTGTGAATCATCCACATCTGTCAAGAGGTTGAAGAAAGCAGTCCAAGTAGCTCAGTGTAAAGAAGTTATATTCTGTTGTTATATCTTGTCAACAGAATGACTGACAGCTTTTCGTGTCTTTCTGCTTCTTTTAAAAAATTACATTTGCATCACACTGTTTTGTTTTTTCCCCTTACAGAGCTAATACCAGGCTGTGTAACCAATGGAACTTTCTACATGGTATGTACATATATGTTACTTACTCTTAACAGAAAACGTATTCGTTTGCAGCGCCTCGCACAATGGGGTCCTGGCCCATGACTGGGGCTCCTGGGTGCTACAGTAATAACAAATAACCACAACAATGTAATAGAACAAAAAATGGTTCAGAATCCTAGCAGGGGCCTGAAACGTATATTCTTTGCACAAAGGCTGAGTTAACCAGTGTCCATTACTTCATCAAAAAACAACATTCCAACACCCTCTGCATAAACATAAGGAATTTGCCCCAAGAAAAATAAGGTACTCATATCACCAACACCGGGACTCGGGTTACATAAAGTGGGTCAAATTTTCCAGTGTTGTTAAAGAATTTAGCCCAGTATTTCCGATCTGTGAGATCTGTATATGAAGCAATTTATTTGTATTGACTATTAATACGCCTCCTTTGACTTTGTTTAGCCTGGAGCTGTCATTCTGAAAGGTATCTGTGAAAAGTGCACCTGCTCTGCCGAAGTAGAGCCAGACAGTCAGAGAAACATTGTTGACTGCCAGCCCATTCCATGTGACACAGAGTGCCCAGTGGTGAGTGCTGCTTTTTGTCCCATTGCACACAATTTAAAAACCTGCCTGAGAGGAAACGAGCATCCTTGACTCAGTGCAATTCCTTTTTTATTCCTTTATAAACAGGGTTATGAATATAAGATGAAATCTGGACAGTGCTGTGGCGAGTGTGTACAGGAGGCTTGTGTACTGAAGATGGAGGATAACACAGTCCATGTGCTTCAGGTAACTACTGTTTTTAAGGTTTTGTGAACTCCATTCTCCTTCTTTCCCTTTCTGTCCTTGTGTTTATCACACTCGCTCGCTGTGTCTTCTCTCATGTTAGATCTCACTCCGTGCTTGGCCAGTCCCCAGCACAATAGGGCTTCCATTCTGATTGAGGCTTCTAGGAGCTACTTCAATAATAATGATAGCTTTCAGAATTCAATATTAAAAGCAATGTAGATGAAAACACTGGGCCGGGCTTTGCCCTAGGTATGAAAACACAACACTCATTGCTCTCAATGGGAACCACTCCCATGTATCAGAGGGCAGAATCTGGCTGCAAGTGGCCAATCACAATGGAAGCTTTATAATATTTCCTGGGCAAATCCTGGTGTCAATGAAGTCACTGGAAATCTTGACACTGTCTTGAATGGTATTAGGGTTTGCCTCACTATGTATTTTCTCAAGGGGAAGGGTATGTTGATATCTTTACAATAGGCACAATAGGTCATTACAGACAGACACATCTTCAGCACCATGTTTACAAGTATACACACTTTAATACAACTTGAGGATATGACTGATGACAAAACAAAGAGACTGTCCACAGCCAGTTTGTCTCCCTTCCAAACCAACCTGTACACTCACCGCATTTTTCTTGGTATCGCTAATTCTTATTGTATAATTATCGCTTGACTGTAATCCGGCAGTAGTTGAGTAGGGATAGGTGAATCCATTATTAAAATTATCTTGAAAGTGTAAAGATAGAATTAGAGCCTCCTCACACTTTTAATGAACTGGGCTTTATTACTTACACAATAGTAGCTCTGCTGCGAACATTACAAAAGCCCTCAACGGGAACTCCCCTGATTTAGCCCTCAAGGACTGTAAATTAGCTTTTTGCAGAATAATCACACTGTAGTCGATAGTATGAAAAAAAATGATTTTTTGAAGACATAATGCATAGGTTTGTATTAATTTTTTACAACTGTTACTTACAGCCTGGCAAAGTCTGGCATGAGCCTGGTGATAACTGTACCTTCTATAAATGTGAACAAATTGAGGATCAGTTTATTCCTGTCACTGTAAGGAAAGTCTGTGCACCCCTGTACCCAGAAAACTGCAATCCTGTAAGTACTACTAAATATTCCTCTAATTCTCATGTTTGTTGCCTGGGGAAGGATAGGCAATAACAGCAGGACCATTGTGTCCAAAGATTATACCTATTATGTGGGATGCAATTCTAATTATAGCCTATTCAAATATGGTCCCTTTGAATTTGACTTGAGCCAAAGTTATGTGCTGCGCTGGATTACAGAGCATGGAGTAGAGAACAGAACACACAAAAAGGAGTGGGATTTTCAAAAGTGTTACGTGATACAGGAGCACAAGTTCCATTGAAAGTTAATTGGCCGTGTGCTCCTAAATCACTTAGGTGCTTTTGAAAATCCCACCCAATGAGACTAAGTAAGGTGAAGGAGAGTACATTATTTTTGAAGGGGAATTGATTGAAATAAAGCCATCCAACTCAGTCAAGATTTTGGGATGGACTGGAACCAGGGCCGCATAGGTGAAAGGACAGTATTTTATTAACTATGTGACCAATGCTGGTTTAATCCCTTACTTGCAACACTTTAACTTCAGTCACTCCGAATGTCATGTATCTGCAGCATGCAGTATTTAAAAGTTGGATTAGTATATACAACATTAGAATGCTTAACTCTGAGGGTAGAAAGAGAAAATGAGCGCCACTTAATGCCAGCCTGTAAAGAAGCTGCCTATTACTGGTATACTGATGCAGAAGTTGCTCCTCACTGGAGGCAAGCTCCCCAATCAAGCTCCCCCAGCCCTGCTTCGAATCAGCATCTATCTCAATGCAGATCTCTTGCTGCACCAAGGAAACTTGGGAAGCAGGGAAAGCCCCCAGGTTGGTTCGTACACTCCAATTCTGAATCATTTCCCCCTATTTCTGCATTCCAGGCTGATATCAAGCTAACTGAAGATGGCTGCTGCAAAACATGCCCATTATCCGCTATAAGTAAGTCATGCTAATTTTGTGGTGCAAAGACAAAATACATGGTCTAAATAGTGCTTTGAAGCACATTACCCACATTGGGTGGCAGGTGCACAAATATATTGGCTGGGCTGATGTGATCTGAGGCATTATGCCTGTGTAGAATAAGTCTGGGCAATTTGCCTTCTGCTGGGGCAAGAGAGGGGAATAGGGAGTGGCTGGGAAAAGAACATTCCCAGCACACAGGCCAGTTCCTTTGAAAATGTATAGTATATGCTTCTCCCTCCCTACTGCTAAATGCTAGCCATTATGTGGAAGGGACGGGGACATGCTCACTCTCCGGCATAGCTGGACACGTTCTCGTCGAAGGATAGAGTGACATACCAATCATGGTAGCTGGCCATGCATTTAAGAGGTGCCCGTGGAAAAATTCAGACTGGGCCGTGCACCAGTGCTTAAGGGAGAGGGAGCCACAGTTTCGCCATATGTAATTAAAACAGGTGAACACATGATGTCAGCTCCACCTCTCTGTTTTCTATCAATAATTGCATATGGCAAACAAACATATTTTCAATTATTTTCCCTTTATTACTCCAGCCTGTGGACTGAAACATACTACCACGGTCATCAGACACAATGAATGCAACTCTTCTGTGCCTGTTGAACTAACATACTGTGAAGGCAACTGTGATACTTCTTCAAAGTAAGTGGCTATAAGCTCATTAGTCATTCTCCTTGTCCCGGTGCTCTCTTGTCATTCATTCATTATATTGGTGGCAGAGAGCAAATTATGCTTTTTTAATGCATCTAATATCCACCTAAGAAGAAGGTGTTTGTTTCTGCTGTGTTGACTTAAATTTCTGATACCTGCTGTGTTACAAGACGTTAATTACCTTAAGACCCATCAGTTTTTACTAGATGGATACTCAGTGGTATAGCGACAAATGCCTTTAACCTCTGACACCCTGACTTGAACTCTGGCCCATTTAAAAATGAGGTTGCTAGGCTCATCCTGGACATCATTTGTGCACAGATGATGTGTGACCTTGGCTATGTCTTTTAGCCCCTCTGTATCTCTGTTTCTTCTCTGTTTCTCCATCTCCATAATGTACATAATAATATTTAGCCACCTTTGTAAAGTACTTTGAGGTTTTTGGTTGATAATGCACAGTATTAATGTAAGGTAAGATTCTGCCACTCTTACATGCAGCACTAACTTCTTCCACAAATAGTCCCACTGAAATTATATTTCACCACAGTATTGTCACAGTAATAATGTCAAACCGATTGCTTCCAACAAAGAGGCACCATATTTGGTTATATCTAAGCAAGGGGCGTATTTTGTTGTTGGTTTTGCGGCAGTATTTCTAAATCTTTCTTTCTTGTTGGCTTTGTTTTGTGTCCAATCAGGTATTCCCTCAAGGCGAATATGATGCAACACACGTGCAAGTGTTGTCAGGAGGTCAAGACCAGCAAAAGACAGGTGACCCTGAGCTGCCCTGACGGAAGCACCACTGATTACTCATACATCCACGTAGAGCAGTGCGATTGTGCGGGCACGGAGTGCGTCCCACAAACCACTCCCACCACTCCAGCACAGCAGCAGGAGCAAGAACAGCAGCAACAGGAACAGATCCAGCAGCAACAAGGGAAGTCCAGGAAGCAGAACCAGAAAAATTAACCAAAACCAGGAAGAGTAGAATATAGACTGAGATAAATCTTTTCACTTTTTTTTCCTAATAATAAACAAGTATCCAAAGCAGCTAGAATCTTGGACATATGGATGAAATTCTTGTATACGTGCTAGAAATTTCTGTTTCCTAATAATTTCAGCTTCCATTATCAGTGGGTCTCATTGCTTTGAGTGTCTTCTTTTAACTTGAGAGGTGCAGGATTAGGAATCTTGAGGTTTGTTTTTTCTTGGCGATGCTGTACTATATGACTGACAGCATTTCTTTCAATAGGGTGGAGTGAGTGGAACTATACTCTAACTATTTCCCCGACACTTTTAGAAAGTCCTTGATGTAAACTATAGTCTCTTATTGGCTTGAAATTTTCCCTGTGGTGATTGTGATACTGACTGCCCAAGGCCAAGCATGGAACAAACATCACTGTGTCTTTAATAATTTTCCACTAGCCACAGTCATTACAGTGTGTCCCACACCCACCTGACACTGACTAATCATTGCATTGAATTAGACAACTTTTAAAATCTGCTTTGATTCCAGTTCAGTTAGGCAGTGTCAACAATTCAAGTCCAGGAAAAACACAGACTATCGCTCTCACCTCCCTACCCTTTTGTTTGTTTGCTTGTTTGTTGTTTTAGCATTAAAGGGAGTTTAGGTTGTAGAAACTGCATCTTCTCAAACTTCAAACTTTAAAGATACTGGGGGGGGGGGGTTGTGGTGTTGTAGGAAAGAAAGGAAGGAAGAATGAAACCCTATCATACAAGGCTGCTGCAGAATATCGTATGTTTACATGAGATTATCAGCATAGTAAATGTATGAAAATTTGGATTTTTGTATTATTATTTTTTTGGTTAACTGTTTACAGAAGAAATATATTTTTTTCCAAAAGGGGTATATGAAGGATTTTTGTAAACAAAAGTAATAATAATAGTAATATAAATTCTTTCCTAGGAAGCTGAGATTTTTTAAAAATGTTGTACCATTGCTATTTATTTTATTTCTGGGAAAATAAGTGTACTGGACCATTTCCTCCACAATTAATGTTGCCCCCCGTTTTCTAGCGTCAGTGGGTATCTGGTTGTGGGATGTTTTCTTTTTCTATTTTGTTTTGGGTTTTGTTTGTTTCTTAAGAAGAAAAGTTATGATGATTAATAAACTTTTAGCATTTTGCAACTTTTGTGTCCTTTGCTTTTTTTCATGTTGCTGAATCTTTCACAAGCAGTTTGTTTGCCCAACATAATATTTGCTTCCCCCTCTACCGTAGCGTTTTCTAATCAGTCCCAGTTCAGGATGTCACTGTGTGTAGTGGCACCCCAGTCCTTACTAGAGATTTAGAAGTGTGCTTTGTGGAGAGACTCTAGCTCTCGGTGCAATAAACACACACACTTTTTGTAAGTAACAGAAGATTCTTTACTAGGACTGGCAGAATGGAAATTGTGCAAATGCCACCTGTTCTCAGACTTTAAGGCCTAATGTACCATATCTAAAACTCCAACAAACTGACCTTACCACCTTTGTAATGTTAATGGATCTTATTCTGATACTACACTTGAAACCAACCTGCATATTACCTGATAGCAGCCTGTGCAACACCAGTATTTCATGTACCACAATTCGAGAATTGTTGCACTAGGATCAATGCTTTCAACAGTCACAATAAAAGATCATGAACAGTCTCTAAGTTAGTCCCCTGGGCAGTCCAACAGTAGGAGCGCCCAGTAACTGTGCCTCATGATAGGATAGTTAAGTCCTGGAACGGGTTACCAACGGAAGCTGTGGAATTCCGTCACTGGAAGTTTATAAGAACAGGTCAGACAAACACTGGTCAGGGATGGTCTAGGTACACTTGATCCTGCCTCAGTGCAGGAGACTGCACTAGATGACCTCTTGAAGGCCCTTCCAGCCCTGCATTTCTATGATTCTATGAATTTTCTCAGGGTTAGCACCTGGGCTGCTCTTCTAGTCCATCTCTCTTTTACAGGACAATAAATATTGGGCTGTAGATCCCACCAGTCAGAGCTTAGTCCTGTGTTATTCTTAGGGAGCCCCCAGCATTCTCTCCTGCTGTTGTCCAGATGTGTGGCAGACTCACCCCTCTTGCTTTCAAACTGTTCCTGTTGCATCTCCTGCTGCTCCCAGCTCCCTGCCAGCCACCGGTCTGCATCCTTGTTTGGGTCATTTTATTTTTACCCAGCCTCTTTGTCTCAATGTGCAGGTTGCCTTCCTTTCATGATCAGCTCTCAGGCTATTGTCTGCAACATTCTAGTCACCTTCACAAGTAGCACACTGTCTTTTTCCCTGGGCCTAATCCAAGTGTCCTCTGGATGTTACTCCCTGTGACACATATGGCAATTTCCTGCAATATCCTGGACAAATCTTATTGCATTACGTCAAACCTTTCTGAATTAAGTTTAAGTATTTTAGGAGTTCACAATGTAAAAAATGCAAATGTTTATGATTTATTGTGGGATTATATAGGGAGACAGGGTCAAGGAAAACCTCAGGAGTGTTATGAGTTTCAAAGGACCTTTTGACAACTATGGGCCAGAGAAGATTGAATTTTTTTCCCCCTATAAAATACTTGGGAAGAGGGAGATGCAAATTACCCACCTCCTGACCCATCCTTTTGAATCTGTGCCTTAAAGAGAAACCCATTATCTGTCTGATTACCTATTCATAGTCTTTTCAGATCAAAGACATGATCTGGATAAAGGAGTGACTCACAGATTCATGGATGTGCTTGTTTTGAACTAACAGCCGTTATGAACTTGTGACCACTGGAAAACCCCCTCTGGAGTTTGAAGGTCAGATCACTGGCCCAAACCCTTGTTAGAATCAGGGGGTGATCTCTAGCGTATTAGTATGTATGTACATTCTGTTATGGGTTTTTAATATGTTTTCTCTTTAATGTTTTTACCTTAGAAATACAGTTGGTTACTTAGAAAGAGCAGTGTGGTAACTTAACTGTGGGTAATTACATGTATATCGCCTCTGAACACAAGGCAAAGCAGGCCTGCTTATGCAGTCTGTCTTTCTGGGAAATTCACAGTGTGGGCAGGAAACTGTGCAACCTGGAAAAACTCTAGCCAGGGGGGAGAAAGACACAGGTCTCCGCCCAAGAGAGGTGATGGCTGGGAATAGGGGTGCCCTTAGTGGACCATGAAAGGGAAATACAGGTGCTGTTGCTCTGAGCTGTGACACTCCTTTTTCCTGCTTGCTCTGGGTAACACAGAGTTATCTACGGGCTAGATGCTGGGTCTCTGTTCCTCCAAGAATAACCTGTGATGCTTCTCCTTCAGCTCATTCTGGGGGAGGGGAGGGAGTATACCTAGTAATGGACAAGTAGGTTAATTCCACTAACCCTCCTCAGGAGAGGAAGCTACCCCATATCCAACTCAATCCACCAGCCCAACTTTGTGCCACAGGCACTGTTCCCTCTAAGCTGTGCGCACGCACACAGATCCTAAACTCCGTGTACACAGCGAAACACTGTGCGCACAACAATTTGCACAGAAGAAATGTTTTGCGCATACAGCCTGTCAGAAATTTGCACAGAAGAAATGTTTTGGCGCACATGGCCTGTCAACAATTAGAGGGAACATTGGCCACAGGGCTGCCATCTGACCCTCAATCCTTTCTCCATTCAAAGCCTGAATTTCAGCAACCAAACTTCTCTCATTACTTGAAAACAGTGGGTATTCAGAGTATGCCACCAGCAACTTCACATGGCTCACTGGCAGAGCAGGACTTGCTCCAGTCCTTGAGAGATTTTGTGCCAATTAGGCCATTAATAGAGACTCCCAACTGTCTTAGCAAATTCCCCCTTTTCTACTTATTCTGTACCACACCTCGACTCTAAATTTTCAGGTACACCCCTTACTGTGACTATTGACTGAGTGTGATGGACCATGCTTGCTTCCTTTGTCCTTAGCCTCTCAACCAAAAGTCCTTTGGCAAGAGTAGCTAAGGGCAGACACTGGGGTCTCCTTTGGCTTGTGCAGGGAAGTTCATTCATCCATCCTTATTACATTGTCTCAGCTGTGAGGCTACCGGATCCATTGTCTCAGACTTTATTGTGATTCCCATTTTCCAATGCCTTGCTGGACATCTTCCCCATTACTGAGATCCTCACACTTCAGGATCACCGCTGCTCCAGTCTCTGGAATGGCTCCCGCCTATGAACTCTCTCATCCTTTATTCCTCTCCTTGTCATGCTGGTAGCTCTTTCAATCAATCATTCTGTGGGTAATGCACTGATATGGATTGCGTCCATAATGGTCAAGGCTTGCCACAGATGCACTACCTTGCACCATTATCCCTCGTGTAGCTGTGACATTGACAGCTACTGGAGCCTACTCGCCTTCAATTACACCAAATTCTACACTCTTGCTAACCCCACCATGTATTAGGTGCTTCCCTCACATTCAAGGAGGGGTGATCCCTGTTCTGAGGCTCTCACAACTTATAGACATTGACAAATAGACAGTTATTAAATGCAAAATTCAACCAAAAATAAAGTGGAAACATGAGTGAACTTAGGGTGACCCGAAAGCAAGTGTGAAAAATTGGGACAGGAGGTGGGGGGGTAATAGGCACCTATGTAAGAAAAAGTCCCAAATAACGGGACTGTCCCTATAAAATCGGGACATCTGGTCACCCTAAGTGAACTTGCAAATGATCTTTTGATGCATCCCAGCACATTGTGCAGGTCACAGCAACTCTCTTGTACAGAGAATGAATACTCCTGACTTGACACTAGAGGGCACCAGGCTTACAGTTTATGCACCTGAATTCTGTTTTACAGTAATTCCCTCACTTAAAGTCATCCCAGTTAACATTGTTACGTCGCTGTTCTATTAGAGACCATGCTCGTTTAAAGTTGCGCAATGTTCCATAGAACGCCCTCCACTCCACCCTCCAGTGCCTCCCCCTCCCTCTCCGTGCCTCCTGCCCGCTGCAATCAGTTGTTTCGTGGCTTGCAGGGAGGCTGGGAGCAAGGAGGGAGGAGCGAGGACACGGGGAGGGGCGGAACTGGGTGGGAAGAGGGAAAGCGGGGGGCGGGAAGAGGCAGGGCGGGGGTGGGGCCTTGGGCAAAGGGGCGGAATGCAGGCGGGGCCTTGGCTAGAGCCGGGGGTTGAGCACCTCCCGGCAGTTTGAAAAGTCGGCACCTGTGACGGTCTCGAGCTCTGCAGGGATCTAGAGGTCCAGTGCCTCTGCATTGTGTGTCCCGAGCGTACCATGCAACCTGGCAGATTGGTGCCCTTAGGAGACGACTGGTCTTCCCAGCACCATGGGGGATGGGGGCGCGGGGAGTTCAGTGACTAACTGGAGCAGAGATTTGTGTGATCTGCTTAGGGTGACCTGACAGCAAGTGTGAAAAATCGGGACAGGAGGTGGGGGGTAATAGGAGCCATATAAAAAAAAGCCCCAAATATCAGGACTGTCCCTATAAAATCAGGACATCTGGTCACCCTAAATCTGCTGCTCAGAGGCCAGCAGAGGCATCCTCATCAGGCGCTGGGGAAGGATGCAGCACCGTGTCCCTTCCTATGTGCTGCCGCTTGCCTGCTCTGCCTGGCTCCCGTGTCAAGCCCAAACCCACAGAGTTTGCATGGGGAGGACACTGCAGGCCTAGGAATGGGGGTGTTGTTGGTCCACACCCTCACCAGAGCTCTGGGGCCAGACAGGGTGATCAGACAGCAAATGTGAAAAATCGGGAGGGGGGAGGTAATAGGAGCCTATATAAGAAAAAGACTCAAAAATCGGGACTGTCCCTATAAAATCGGGACATCTGGTCACCCAAGGGCCAGAGGATATTCACTTACCTAGTCACAGCTGTGAGTCAAGCTGCATCAAACTGGCATAAAGAAATTCACCAAGAAAAAAAAAGGGGAAAGCAAAACAACAATCTCTAGATGTGTTTTTTCAAGTTGGGAAAGTTCAGCAAGAACAGCAAGAGGAGCAGCCGGACAATCCACCCTCTGACTCCACCACCTCAACCAAGCTTCACAATCATCATGGCTGAGGACAGTATTAAATGGTTTGTTTTAAACTGTTTAACACTTATACTGTATATGTATATAATGTCTTTTGTCTGGAGAAAAAAAAAATCCCTGGAACCTAACCTCCCCATTTACATTAATTCTAATGGGGAAATTGGATTCTCTTAACACTGTTTCGCTTGAAGTCGCATTTTTCAGGAACATAACTACAACGTTAAGCGAGGAGTTACCGTATTTAGAAAAAGAAAAGAATTACTCAAGAGTGTTATATTGTTGTTATAGTTTAAAGTTAGTAGGCCAAATTGTGCGCTTGGTTAACCCTTGATTCTGACTATGCCCGGCACAAGTAACACTGAGGAAAAGGGCAGAATTTGGCACAACTTGTGTCACATAAAATGATCCTGGGAATATGAAGAAACCAGGTCTGAAAACTGCTCACTGAAGAAAGAAATTATTCCAGCTGTAGAGGAGTCTTTAATTTCAGCCTAGTTTAAAGAAATCTCCCTGGACACAGAACCGTCCCTGCCTCCCTCCTGAACTTTTGTAGCTAAGACTCCTCTAAAGCAGTGGTTCTCAGACTTTTGTATTGGTGACCCCTCTCACACAGCAAGCTTATGAGCGTGACTCCCCCTTATATATTAAAAACACTTTTTAATATTTAGCACTAGTATAAGTGCTGGAAGAGAAGTGGAGTTTGGGGGTGGAAGCTGACAGCTCATGACTCCCCATGTAATAACGTCGCAATACCTCTGAGTTTGAGAATCCCTGCTCTAAATCATACTGTTTGATTACAGTTAGAGGGACTGACAAATTTTTTGTAGTTTTCACCCAGAAATCTAAGACATAATGAAATGTTTGATAATCATTATTTCTTCTTTAGAACCACGTGCAGTATGTAAAATGTAAGGCCCAGCAGCCCTGTGTCAGCTAAAATTTCATTAGTCTATTAAGAGTTTACTAACCAACAACAACTTCTGGATAACTCACTACTGTACACACACCAAAGAAGCATGAACACGTTAACCTTTGCATTAATTTATTGCATCTTAAAGCACCACAAGATGGCACTAGAGTAAGTCATTAAATACCACAACAACAGACTGGTCCTCTCTTTCAAAGAACTGGCATCGGACGACCTATTACGTATTTTGTGGTAGTTTTGCCACCTCTCAGGACTTTTATTTTTTAATGCACGACAGTTTTAAGTGTGGTGGGTTTTTTTAACATCCTACCCAATGGAGTCAAGTGGTTACTTGAGAATCTTAGCTTTCACTAAAAAATAAAGAAAATTTCCAGCCCTCATGGTTAGAGAGAAAAACCTTGAAAATATGAAGCGGGTGTCCCCTAAAGGCTCAGTACCTGAGGAAAAAATAAAAAGAACCCAACATGCAGAATTTTTTTAATCTCATGATTTCTAAGCCAATCTCATTATTTTGGGGTGCCTGGCTAATTATTTAACGCTTGGATGTGCAATACTCTGGACTCAGGGCAAAGTCCACTTCCCTATTTTAGAGACAGAATGATGGAGGGGGAAAGATGGCCAAAGGCTCAATCCTTCTGCAGAATCCTTCTCCTTAAGAGACCCAGGGCAGGATTGCTCAGGGATTTGGATGAGGTCAGGTTTATATCCTGGTCCCAGATTTCTCTCACCATGTACTGCAGAATGGCAACAGAACAGGCCTAAGCTCCTCTGACCTCAGTGTCCACTTGAGTCAATCAATTTCTGAAGGTGATAACAGAGGAGCTGGTGTGAAGTTATGAGGCAGGTCACCCCTTGTGGTCAATGCTTCTCCCACAAGGGGTGCACAGGAGACACTACTGGTGTCTCCTCCGCTATAAGGAGTGGGCAGAGGACCCCAGTAGCTGTTTTTGCCAGGAGCCTCAGGCACCATCGTAGAACATATCAGGTATTCCTGGCCTGAATTAAGGCAATCCTGGCCTAGAAACAGTAAAATATCAAGTACCTTTACCCCCTACTTAAGGGTAATAGACAGAGGTTATTCACAAAGAACCCTCTACTTGGAATAATGGTTACTGAGGAGGGCAGTAGGGGTGGGAATCGCAGCAGTGAGCTGGGGAGAAGGAGGATCCCCACCCGACCACACAAAGAGGGGTAGCAAAGGCAGCAGTGGTGTAGGATCCCTCTTCTCCTTGGTCTGAGGCCTGCCCAACCCCTGAGACTTGTGGCCGGTGAGGGAGGTAGCAAGCCTTGGCCTGGCCGAACACTGAGACCTACAGCAGTGGGCACCCATCGATACTTACCAGGACAGGGCTAGATGAGCCATCTCTACAATGGAGAGGAGGGCCTGGCTGGCAGCCTCTCCTGCAGCCAGCAGCCCGCTTCTACTGTAGCGCTCTCCAGGATGTTCACGATACTATTGCCTGTACTGCCAATCCTAGGAGTTCAAAAACCATGTGTTAGACCCCGCCAAGAAACCATGAGATGAATTTAAAAACCATGAGATTTTTAAATATAATCAATGAATTTTGGGGGTGGCTGTTTTTTGTCTGTCACCTCATTTTTTAGTTTTTTGGGGAAAGGCTCAGCCCTAATTGTGTGTAATTATTTGAGGTTGAAATTTCAACTTGAAATGCACACACAGATACATTATGCAGGCCTATCCCACCTGCTGGGTTGCTCAGAGAGGTCCTCCAATTACTCTCTTCTACCCACTAGGGGAGGGGACATTTAATTCAATCATTCTCCATACCCCTTCCCTCCCTTCTCCACTCAGCTCCTCTTCTCACAGTTTCCTACCCATATCTCCCCTTCTTTTCCCCATCCCCTATTTTAGTCTCCTGCCCCATCCTGCTCTGACTGCCTTCTCCCAACCCTGCTCCTTTCCCACAGAATCCCTATTTCTCTTTACCCCCATATTCTCCTTCTCTGCACCTCCAGTGTTCTTGCTTCCCAAAGCCCCAATGCTCCCTCTGAGTTCTCTTCTCACCCTCACATTCTCCCTCCCTGACCCCCAAAGTTTCTCTACCTACACATACCCTAAACAAACACCCTCTCTCCACATTCCCTTGTCTCCTCACTGTCTCAGGTGGCTCCTTACTTAGTTGAGGGCTGCCTGGCTTCAGTCCTAATTGGAATAAGAAGAGCCAGGGGCCATCTTTACTAGGGGCAATTCCAGCTGCAATGCTGGAAGCAAAGGGAAATCATCTTAGTTGAGGGCAGCTGCTGGCTTCAGTTGTACTGAAGACAGAGTCCATTTTTAGCAAGGGCAAAACCACAAAATCTAGCTTTCTCCTGACGCCATGAGCAGCTTAAAAAAAAAATCTAAAATTGCAACACTCTGGACAGTAGTGTGAGAGTTAGCAACTGTGCATCAATACACTGTGCCATCATCTTGTATATCACATAATCCCAGAGTCAGGGGCCTTACACTCAGGGCCTATTGAATCTAGTGCTTAATCCAGCCATAGTAAGGATGTGATCATATGTCAGCGGGGCTCTGGAGCAGAAGCCAGGTGGGCAGAGATTCTGAGAGGCTTCTGTAATAAATTAGGTATAGTGATCAGGAAGTAAATAAGAACAGCATCAGCTCTATCTTCTTAAGAACTCCGAAGAAAAGACATTCACGGGTATAAGAACTGAGTTTGGAATACTACAGGCCAGATTCTGCACTCATTAACACAATTACGTATCAAGAGTAACTCCATTGCAATTGAATTAATCCAGATTTACACAGGGGTAACTGCGAACAGAATCTGGCACTATTTTTTTATACTTAGCACGTCACTGAACATGAAATTCTGTACTAGAAAAAATCTTTGGCACCCAAACATAGCTTTATTTTGCTCTGCTTCCTACTCTCTCTTTCACACGCTCTCCTCATTCCAATTCTTGACTGTAGCGCTTATTTATAACCACCGGGGGGCAGACGTTTACCTATATTATTAACCATTACCCAAATCATTCAAATATAACATTTACAAATGTATTCACTTATTTTCTTTCATATTACTCTTCTCTTTCGTGCAGATATAGCCATTTGTATAAAATAAAACCTAATTTCCCCCTTTTTACTTGCTTTAGTAAATATACATAAGTGCAATGGTAAACAAAAGCCAATAAACAAAGACCCATTTGATATCTGAGAATTACACAGAAATCTCATCTCAATTATAAAATGTACACTCAGACACACGAGAAGCAGTGGATTCCCACAAAATGCTTCAGGCAGGTAAATTAGCATGACAACTAATCTTGCACCTGATTCCGATCTCACGCCAGCATCACCACAATGACTTCCATAGAGTTACTCCTGATTTACACTGATGTGAATGACATTCAGCCCAGAACCTTTTAACTGGATGTGTGTCGAAACCAGAGCTGGTTGAAAGCTGGAATTTCCATTCCTGGGAAATTCTGAAGCTATGGAAAAAATTAGTTCCAGTTCTTAATAAAATGCAGAGTGGTGAGGAGTCAGGAGCCTAGGAGCCATGGCTAAGCTGGAAGCCTCAGAGCTTGGGATCTGGGGCTCCCAGATTTCCTGCCGCAGAGCAGAGTCTGGAATTCTGCGAGCCAGAGCTTCAGACAGGTCACCCAGGGCTGTCAGGTGTCAGAAGTAAGGCCCTGCAGCTGTGCCTCCTCAGTCTGCTGACAGCCTTAGGAGTCAGCTAGGCTGCCTGATGCACCCCTTTGTCTGATTGGCTGAGGAAACTAGCAGGCTGGTTCTTTAAGCCCCACAGCAGCAGTAGCATGCTGACTACTCAATGTGCACACCCATGGACTCTCGGCTCCCCTGTGTTTGCCATACTCCAAGCTCTGCTCCAACCTAGACCCCAACCTTCACCCAGACTAGCTCCGGCCTAGACCCTGTCCTGTCCCAGCCTTGCTCCTGCTTCTGAACCAGCTCTGCTCCTGATTCTGGTTCTGGCCCTTGCCTCCAATTCCTGGCTCTGGCATCTGGACTCTGACTACATTTTTCACACTTAGCCTGGTTCTGATTGTCTTGACCCTTGGCTCTGGCATACAAGCTCTGACAGTCTCTGACTCCAGTTCTTACATCTGGCTCTGATCACTAGACCTCAATTCTGCTCTGACCACTAGGCCAGACCACCTCTGACCTGGTCTCCTGACACCAAGTTTCTGGCTCCATGGCAGGCACCCTGACAGCCCCAGATCAAGCCATAAGAACACAGGAATTACCGGACCAGAACAGTTCAGAGGTCCATCTAGTCCTCTATAATAGTGGCCAATACCAATGCTTCAGAGGAACATAAGAACAGCCATACTGGGTCAGACCAAAGGTCCATCTAACCCAGTATCCTGTCTTCCGACAGTGGCCAATGCCAGGTGCCCCAGAGGGAATGAACAGAACAAGTAATCATCAAGTGATGCATCCCCTGTCACCCATTCCCAGGTTCTGGCAAACAGAGGCTAGGGACACCATAGAATCATAGAAGATTAGGGTTGGAAGAGAACTCAGGAGGTCATCTAGTACAATCCCCTGCTCAAAGCAGGACCAACCCCAACTAAATCATCCGTGCACCATCCTGGCTAATAGCCATGGATGAATGGACCTATCCTCCATGAACTTATCTAGTTCTTTTTTGAACCCTGTTGTAGTCTTGACCTTCACAACGTACTCTGGCAAGGAGTTCCACAGGTTGCCTGTGCGCTGTGTGAAAAAAAAATACTTCCTTTTGTTTGTTTTAAACCTGCTGCCTATTAATTTCATTTGGTGACGATAAAAGAAACACCATAATAGGCAGTTATGGCATAACCTCCCATAGGGAATTTTTTCCTGATCCCCATCAGTTATTAATGGCTTTATGCCCTGAAATATGAGATTATTTTTCCTTATGCATTTTAATATTATCTAACTATAAGTGTTCTCATATTTTATCAGTCATCCTAATGGAATTGTAGCCCCATTATTCAGTTACTATAGGTAATAAACAGCACGTAATAACTGAATGAAGATAAATTTAAGTCTACACTGAATGACGTACCTTGTGACAAGGTACAGTTAAGCAATATACATATCTGTATGAGACATCTCCACAGTTCTGCCTGAACTGATCCTGAAGTTTAAGAAACCTTTGTCTTAGCAAGGAAGTTACTAGATTGATAGGTCCAACAATTAAAGACAACCCCTTTTGTCAACATTCCCATGCAAAGTTTCTAAAGCACAATAGGTAACTTTAGATTGCACTTTCTTTTCCAAGAAAGGTAATTTTTCAGCATAAACCATTCTCCATTTCTCAAAGCTCTCCTGGTTTTTATAAAGGGAAACTTGGCAGCAGCTATGGGGTAGAATTCAAGACAAGCACAAGGATATAATGGGTCAATTTTTGAACAACTCTCCTTGCAATTTATCAAACATCTGTCCCTTCCTGTCAGGGTAGAATTGGGAGCAAAGCAAGACCTTTCAAAGTTTTTCACAAAAATACACAGAATATGGACTAGGTGGGTGGCTAGGTCACTCACTTGGGTTGTGAGATTCAAGTCCCTTCTCTGAATCAGCATTTCTGACTCAGAAGGGACTTGTCCCTGGGTCTCCCACCTCCACACTTAATGCCTTAACCACTCACCTACTGACTATTCTGGGGGGTTCTTATCTTGTTTTGACCAGAAGTTCATCCCGGACCTGAGACACCTTTCCCAATAAAAGGTTTGTCTAAACTGATACATTCCCATAACATGTTTCCCTTTTGAGGAATCTGTATTTTCTGATGGAAAAAAAAATTCATTTGAAAATCTCCGACCAGCACTAATCACTCAGTATATCGACCCAGAGTGACTGAGGATTTGACACTTCATAAAGGCCTTTGTCTTGGCTTCAGCCCAGCGAGTTAGCAGTTCTGAACAAGAGACATCACAGAAGTAAGCTTCCTGACATCATCCCCACATGGTAAAGGTGCTTACCAGAGACCTCACAGAAATCTGGCCCTTCACATAAGCCTGAAAGTTGAGGCAATGTGATAATGACCTCCAATAAGCCTAGAAAACTAGATATGCTGAATCAGTAACCTTGACATTAGCCCATCAAGCGACATCTGTTAACCGGTAACTCTCAGAGGCTGATGCCTTGACACCAAAAAACATGCTAAAGCTGTATGAAGTATGGAGCCTCACATAAAGCACGAGTGAAGTGCTGAATCAGTGCCCTCACAAAGCTTGTGCCTGGGCTTCTGCCCACAATGCTACAGGTGCTAAACACCACAGAAATCCGTGCCTTGAAATCAACTCAGAAAATCAGAGTTGCTGAGCCAGTGACCTCATAGTGGCTTATCTCTTGGTATCGAATTTGCAAGCTAGAGGTAGCTGAGCTAGTGAGCTCGTAAAGTCCTGTGCTTTGACATCAGCCCAGCACGCCAGCGTTGCTGGGCTAATTGAGAACTGTAACAATGATCTGAGATTTCACATCAGCTCAGGAAACTAGATATGCTGAACCAGGAAGCTTGAGTTTAGCCCAACACAATAAGGTTGCTGAGCTAGAGACCTTGCTGAAGGCTGTATCATCATCCCAGCAAGTTAGCGGGGCTGATTCATGCCCACTCTGTCCCTTCACACCAGAGATGCTAGCTGGAGGTGCTGAGTTACTGAAGTGAGCTCATAAAGGGTGTTGCCTGGACAACTGAGCAAGCTAGAGGGGCTGACCTAAGCGATCTCACAAAGGCTTAGGCCTTGACATCGTCACAGTAAGCTAGAGGTGCTGATCCAGAGAAGTCACAGACACCTGGGCTTTCGTGCAAACCCAGCAAGCTAGAGTTGTTGAGCCAGTAACCTCACAGAAGCCTGTTCCTTGACATCCACTAGAAAGACGGAAGTACCTGAGTGTAGCGGGGTGGTTACCCCGCTCCTGGGATAAAAAGGAGTGAAAGCAGCTGAGGGAGGCTGGCTAGTGAGAGCAGCTGAGGGAGGCACACCTGTGGCCTCCTGATAAGAGGGCTGGGAGTAAGGAGCCGTGAGAGTCTCATTTCAGCCCTGGAGTGAGAAGGACCTAGCTGCCTGAAAGAGACAGGGTATCTTTGACAGAGCAGTGCTGGAGAAGGGGGCAGGCTGAGCTGGGGAGCTCAGGCCTGGCTACCTCCCAGGCTGAGGCCTGGCAGGAAGGCCTAAGGAGGTACTGGGGCTGCAGGGAGACAGCTGGGGCTAGAAAGGCAGCAGGTCCAACTCCCTTGCCAATGATGAGTGGCCATAACAGACTGCAGTTTGCCCCAGAGAAAGGGGGCTAGATGACGACTGGCAGTAGCCACTGAGGCAAGGTGGGCATAGGGGGAGTGAGGTTCCCCTGGCAGGGGAGACCCAGAGTGTGGGGGTGCTGCTGTGGGACAGCACCCCAAGATAAAGGGGTCTGAAGTGCCTGAAGTAGAGAGGTGGTGGAGATGAGGAAGCAGTAGGGTGACCAGATGTCCCGATTTTATAGGGACAGTCCCGATTTTGGGGTCTTTTTCTTATATAGGCTCCTATTACCCCCCACCCCCTGTCCCGATTTTTCACATTTGCTGTCTGGTCACCCTAGGAAGCAGGTACCGGTAGGGAGAAACGGGCTAGCAGGAGGTGCTCCGAGGCTGGACTGAGCTAATTCCAGGACTGACCAGCAGGCGGCGCCGCGGCGGTGAGTGTCGGCCGTGTTACACTGGGTCATTGAGCTCACAGAGGCCTTTGACTTTTCAGCAGCTCAGCAAGCCATTGATTCTGAGTAGGGGTTAGAGCAGTGGGGAGTGTTTAGGCGAATAGCTCCCCCTCTTTTTCAGAAAGCTTTATATGAATTCAGAAAAAAACAAAGGCAACACATAGGGGAGGTGAAAGGCACGCTGGGTCACATGTCCCCCGCTAGATTTCTGCCACGGTTTATATGTCTTGCCATGAACCCCACTGCATACCACCAGAACCTTTAAATTGTGCCCCCCTCCTCCCCACTCTCAACAAGTACCACAGGCGCAGACTTCCGGTTCCGCCCGTGGGTGCCGTCACTCGGCGTCGGGGGCGGGGCCCCACCCGACGCCGGGCCCCACCCCCAACGCCGGGGGACGTTGCGGGGCCCCGCCCCCGACGTTGGGTGACGTTGCGGGGCCCCGCCCCCGACGCCACGTTGCCCAGCGTCGGGGGCGGGGCCCCGCAACGTCTCCCGGTGCCGGTAAGTTTGCCGCGGGTCCGGGGCAGGCGGGGAGTTGCCGGTGGGTGCGGAGCACCCACCAATTTTTCTCCGTGGGTGCTCCAGCCCCGGAGCACCCACGAAGTCGGCGCCTATGACAAGTACGCATTGTCGCTGGAAGAAACATATACCTGACAGAAGAAGCTGAAAAATTCACAAGGGAGATCAGTGAGGAACAGCATTCTCCAGCTGGTTGGGAAAAGGTAATTTTTTTCTTTCACTTTTAAAAAAAAATAATAATTTACAGGTTAGGTATCCACGCACTACTGTACATTAGGTAAAATCCAAACCTGCTTGTAAGTGGGAACAATGTCTATGGAAACATCTCGGAGTCAGATTGTCTACCATTATTGCCCCCCGCAGGGAATTCCTCTGCATGGATCCTTACCTATCCCATGACGGCAGAATTGTGGTGTCATCGACCTCCATGGCACCATCCCTGTCCCTACCCCACCTTTGATCTTGTGGTCTGGAGTTCATGGTTGGGGACAGGTGGTCTGGGGACAGAAGGAGGAGTGCCAAGGACAGGGCAGATGGGCTCTCAAACATGTTGGGAAAGCAAACTGACAGACAGTTCTGCAGAGTTTGGGGGCGGGGGGGGTCTAACCACTGCCTCTTCTGCAGAAAAGTAAATCTTGCCCTCAAATATCATGATTCAGGGAAACCTCCAATTAGAGAGCCTCATGGGGTTTGTTCCCTAGAACTCTGTGACATTGGCACTTCCCTAGGATTGCAAGATTCAGGCCTCGGTAACCCTAGTATAAAATCAGAGTAATTCCACTGTTGCGAGCTCTGTTAGTGGAGACACACACCAGGGTAAATGAGAGGAGAATTTTACTCTGAGGGCTTGTCTACACCACGTAGCATTTAGCGACAAGGCTGCGTCGACAGCGTGTGTAAACGTCCACGTGTGTAAACGCTCTCTGTTGGTACTTTGTCGGCAAACTTCCAGCCCCGCGAGCAGAGTTAGCTTTGTCGGCAGGAGAGCACTCCTGCCGACAAAGCCGCGTTGACACTGCCGCTTGCGTCAGCAAAACTTTTGTCTTTTGCGGGGGGGGCTTTTTAAAGTACCTGTGAAAGACAAGAGTTTTGTCGACAACTTCGCAGTGTAGACAAGCCCTGAGGAGTCAGATCATCATCATGGCAAATCCCAAAGGGATGTGACCTTTTTGCAAATTGAGGACAGATCTCTGGCAAGATGCTTAAAATGCTCTGGCTGTCTATTCAATTTATGTCCGTCACTGGCAATTTTGTCACACCACCAAAGCTTTGGACATCCACGTCTCAGATGGTTGTGCAGCAGCAGTCCTTGGAACACAACTTCAGAATTCGTTGGTCTTCCATTCTAATCATAGGTCCATACCAATACAACTGCTGAAACTGAACCAGTGCTGAGGGAGGCAGTTGTGGGAGTCAGTTTTGAGTATCCTCATTTCGGATCTTGGTCTGCCAATTGATAAGGAGCAGATAAAGATTACAAGAATCAAAAATGTCATTCCAGTGTTCTTCAGCCTCTCTCAGCACCCTTGTTTCACTTCCGTTCAACAGAGTTGGTATAACCATGGTTCTATAGATCAGCAGCTTCGTAACAAGCTTGATGTCACAGTGACCCCACAAAGGTCATGAAGTACCCAAAATAAGGCAGCAGCCACTGGTATATAAGTGTCCACAACTTTCAAGCATCCTCCAGCACTGTCCAAATATTTGACAGCTGCCACCTCCTTGATGTCCCACATTAATATTGAGCTAGTAGTAATCTGGAGCTAGAGGCTGCTTAATGATAATAAGAAGGGACTTAGTTTTATCCAGATTAATAACCAGAACAACATGCACAGCTTCATCCCGGACCCGGACCATGTCAGCCATCAGCTGCAGCGACTCACCAACCCAAGCCAACAAGACAATGTCATCGGCCTATTCAAGATCTCAAAGAGGAATGGTGTTCAGCTCAACATCACTGACAGCTGCCTTCTCAAACTTATCAACCAGTCAGTGCCAATACTGAACAACAGTGCTGAGAGAACACGGCATTCTGAGGGGTCAGAAAGGAACAGCAACTAGCAGAAGGTGTAAGATAAAGGAGCCCTCCCCCAGACCCCACCAGAAAGGATTAGATTACACTATTCAGTTAATGGATTTTCATACTAGACATACACTAACAGTCCCTTTGGCATATGTCACACTTCTTTTGTGCACATTCTGGCCAGATCCTGGTTCATGCTAAAATTCCTTTGTGATCCCTTAAATGGGCAATTGAGGATTTCCCTGGCATGGGGGAGTTCTTGACTGATGAACAGCCAATGTAACCAATTCTATCTCACCCCACCCCTCTTAGCACTCCAGGCACAGAGGGCATGGCAGGGATGGAATTTGGTGTGATTCACACCAGGGTAAATGAGAGCAGAATTTTACCCTGAGGAGTCAGATATCATCATCATGCCAACTCCCAAAGGGGTGTGGTCTCTTTGCAAATTGAGCACCACCTGTGATCCCCAGGAGGCACAATAGCCTGTAATTAATCATTATAAATTCTCTTATATACACCAGTTTTCCACTGGTGTAATTCCCTGGCATTTAGTGGAATTGCTTCTAAATTCCACCAGCATCAGTGAGAGGAGAATCAGACCGGCACATGATTCAAAGTATGCATGATTATTATGCTCTTTTTTAAATGCACATGATAGTTAGATACGGCCAACTTTTTAAAGAAGGACTTTTTTCATATCATTTACTCATTTTAAAAAACGTGAAATGAATATAAAAACTGATGACTTCAGGCATTGAAGAATCCCAGAGCTGTCAGTAACCAAGCTGCCTACTAGCACATTGCTTCAATCAGAGGATTATGGGTTTTAACGTTTGCATCATGGATAAGCTCACTATAATGCATTAAAAATAATTTCTCTTCTCAAGATCAGATCTTCCATTAAATAACAGAGAGTCAAGCCACATATTAAGCCCAGCGGCATTCTTTCAAGCTGACAGAATTGTTACAATAGCTCTGAATCAAAAGAATGAAATTGAATTAATTTATTTAAATACATTATAATAGGTAGGGCTTATGATACAAACCATTATTTGGGGAGGGGGGGGAATAATCTTCTAGTTCCTTTAAAGAGCAGATTTAGTTCAACATTTGACAATTACAGTTACAAATGTGCTGAAAATATGCTACAGCTCAAGATTGCAGCATTTCTCTGGGCAGCTACATTGAATGAGGTCTTAGGATCTGATGCAAAGGCCATGGAAGTCAATGGACTACAAAACTATGGTGAGGAGGATGATATGAAAACTGATATAGAATAGAAACAGAATTGAATGGAAAGACTCCCTCTGAGTTCATTGAGCTTTGAATTGGCTTTAGGATTATATGATTATTATTGGTTCAAAATTTTTTACAGTAAATGAATTTAAAATTAAACAGCACATTAAACATTTTAAAGATCATGGAGGATAGGTCCATCCATGGCTATTAGCCAAGACGGTCAGGTGTGCAACCCCATACTTGGGGCAACCCTAAACCTCTGTCTTCCAGAAGCTGGGCAAGGACAACAGGGGTGGCTCTCTCTGACTGCCCTATTCTGTACACTCCCCCTGAAGCTCTGGTACAGGCCACTGTTGGAGACAGGAAACTTGGGTAGATGGACTATTTTTCTGACTCAGTATGGTAGTTCTTATGTTCTAAGATGTTTTGGCCCTCTCTTTTGTGGCTATAGTATTGATCTGAGAGAGAGATGTGTCTAAGCAATTCCAGGAATATGATTCTTCAGCTCTTTGGACCTTATGTAGTCCTTCATTCTTGGCATGGGGGCATGATGGGAGTGTGCTGGGGATGGAAGAGGGCATGGCTGGAGTGCACTGTGCTCCCATGGTCCCCATTGCCCCTAAGAAACCATTACAAGCTAGAATAAGATAGGACCCCTCTCTTTTACGGTTTTATACTGCCACCAACTGTCACAATATCTAAGCGCCTTCCATGTAAAATTGATAGAAATAGCAAAGTTCCTAGCAGACTTCATGGATCTGCTGGCATCCTCCCTTTTTGGATAAAAATCTGCTTGGGATAGGGTTTTTTATTTTTTTCAGACTTTATTCATTTCTTTTCTCCGCCCACCCCACCCCCCTTTTTTTTTCATTGGCAGGGTTTTGGGGGGCTTTTTGGTAAAGGGGTGTTAGTGTTACCTCCAAGGGTTTTAGTAAGATTCAAATTTATTCAGTAATTAAAGAGACCTCAGGATCAGTCAGCTCGATTTGATTTATTAAGTGTTTAATTAATTAGGCAGCACATAAGAGTAAGAGATATACATCACCACAATCTGCAAGAACCCATTCCCTGGAGCTGGGGAAAGTGAGCTTGCAGTCCTGTCTGGTTCCGTGTTTAGCTGAGACTTCAATCATCTTCAAGAGGAACTGATTACAGCTTCATCCTCAGTTTTTCTTTTTTCACATACAGACACATGACATTTTTAGCACATTTTTGGATACATATCTAATTACACAGTCAGACATCTGTTATTTACTTGTATCTTTTCAGTACGTCCATCAAATTGGCCTAATGTAATCATCTGTTACTTTTTTGTAAGGACATTGCTAAAAATAATATTCCTTACTTAACAATTCTTGTAAAGGCTATATCTTTCTGGTAATTCTTAGCAAGCTAGCATTTTCTCTTCTTAGCATGACTTCCAAAGCACCATGGGAGTTTGGTTCATGGGTAAGCTATAGGGCTTCATGAAAGTCTGATTCATAGCTCAACACTAGTGCTATAACATTTTTATGGTGGAAAGACCTTTTGGAAGAGAAAGGGTTTGCAGCATTTCCCACAGACAGACAGACTCTGGATTCACATAAACTCTGGAAGCTTAGTTCATACCCGGATCACTATTACCAAGAATGCTTTGTCTCCTGCTCTCACATGCCTTGCCCTTGGCTTTATGAGTTGCACTGTCCCAAAGAAGCACAGCTGTCTTGGTGGGTCATAGATTGAAATTCAGCCTTTGATGTAGCTGAGGTTTGATCCATTAATTGCTTTGAAGATTAGTACTAAAGCTTTAAACTGGCATCAGAAGCCAAGTAGGAGCCAGTGGAAGGACTTGAGCACAGGCCTGATGTACTTACAGAGGTCTAAATCATAGAGAAGGTAGGCAGTCACATTCTGCACCATCTGCAGCCTGGTCATTGTCTTCACATTCAGCTTTAGACACAGTGAATTATAGTAATACATCCTAGAGGTGACCAATGCATGGATCACTGTGGTATTTTTAGATATTAATGCTACCTGGTCATCCAAACTTAGTGGGGCATCAAACAAGACCCCGAGGTTTTGCAAATGGGACCGAAAGCCTTCAGTGGAAGGTGGAAACATCTCATCTAGTTCTTCAAGGTGTTTCTTTTTTCCAACCGACATCACTTCAGTCTTGCCTGGGTTCAGTTTGAACCAGCTGCTCTTCATCCAAGAGTTGATTTCTTGTCGGCATCCTGACATTTTGGAAGTAGTGGTGGTGGTTCCATCAGTTGAGAATGAGATATGTAGTTAACTGTGTGACGGGTTGGGGCCACAGAGACCTGCTTGGTGCTGCCACCTGGTGTGCCAAGGCTGCTTCTGCCCCTGCTTCCAGGCCTTTTCCAGCTTGGGACTCCCGAATCCTGTCTGTTTTGAGCCAGATTCCACTGATCTGCTGCAAACACAGACCCAGGTCCAAACCAAGTCCACTCACCACTGTAAGGCCCCTGGAAGCACTCTTGCCTTTGACACCCAGCTGCTCAACTCCAAGGAGGCTCAAACCCTTAATAAATCCGTTTTACCCTGTATAAAGCTTATACAGGGTAAACTCATAAATAGTTCGCTTTCTATTTCAAAGATGGAAAGGTATGCACACCTGATCGCTGTCCCAAGGCACTAACTCGTACTCAAGGAAACTTAATAAGTAAAAAGTGATTTTAATAAGTATAGAAAATAGGATTTAAGTGAGTTCAATTAGTGACAGAACAAAGCAAGTTACTTAGTAAAATAAAATAAAACACGCACGTCTATGTCTATTCAAAGTTAACACAGATAAAGCCTCACCAGATTCGGATATTTTCCTTTTTACAGGCTGTAGAATTCGCCTGGGTCCAGCTGAGCCCAGCAGATTCTCACACCCCCTAGTGTCCTTGTCCTTTGTTCAGTTCCCCTCAGGAATGTGCTTGGGGGGGTGGAGAGCCTCTCCCTTTAGCCAGCTGGAGACAAAATGGAAGGGTCTTGCAAGGGCTTTTATAGCCTCTCTTCCTCTCCCTGCGTAGGATCCAGTTGCCCTGGAGTTTTGGGATCACATGGGCAAGTCACCTGCCCATGCGCCCTAACCAGTCTAACCAGTTGCATTCCAGACCTGGCCCCAATGTGGATTGGGGTCTGCAAAGTCTTTTGTCTGTCAAGTGCTCGCATTTAACAGGCATTCTTTGCTCCAAAGATGATCCCATGCACTTACCAAGGCTATGTACAAAACCAGCAAATATAAAACCAATCTTCATAACTCCAACTACAACAATGATACATGCATACAAACCGGAGGAGTAAATTCAGTAGGTCATAACTTTCACAGATATATGTTACATGGCACATGTAGCATAAAACATATTTTAGTTACATATATACATTTATAAGCATCTCCCCATAAAGTTTTATGGGGAACACCGTCACACCCTCCTCCTGAACTTACTGCCAGAGACTTGGACACTGTCCATGGCGGAGGCAGTACACATAAAGCCCCTGTTTGTCTTTGGTCACACCCCTTTTCAGTACTGGCACACCACATGGTGTCGTTCGTAATGGTTTTAGCAAAATGCGAGGTTCCTGGTCCCCGGGCGCCTGAAAATGGGTTGGGGTGTAATATTGCTAACAGGATACAGATAGCAATACCTGTTAAGGCGTAGGAACCTCGGCATTTAGCTCTCAGTGCCATGAGGCGGCGTGCCTCAGTTTCCCCTTTCACACAGCAGCCTGGGCCTGTTATGCTTTTGCTGTTGTGCCAAGCTTCCAGCCGGTTACCCGATATAGGCCGACAGGTAACATGTTTGTACGACCGTGAGGTCACCATCCCAAGCATGTACAACAGTTTTTCCCACCAATCAGGTATGTTCCCCATCTTGAAAGGGTTGACCCTCAGTGTTAACTCCTTTGTTATAACCCACAGATGAAGTAGGGAAAGACACAGGATTACCCACCCGTCTGTGTACCCTGGTAGGCACTCTGATGCAGATTCTTCTGCCTCTTTGGAGCAGGCTCCTGAATCAGGCATGCGTTTAAGGCTCTGGCAAGGAAAGGGTGTACTGCAACCCGGCCTGCCCTCGGCCCCTCCCTCTGGAATTTCTCTGGGCTGGTTCCCATCCCCTTGTGTGGCTTCACCCATGCAGAGACTCGCTCCCTTCTTCTTTGAAGAGAGAGGTTTGCCTCCTACCCGTGTAGCAAGAACAACCTCTTTCTTGGACACCCCAGTATCTGTTCCCAACAGGTCAGCTGGATGGACTCCCCCGTCCGGGAGGTCTGACCCCCAGCTTTCCATTCTAACCTGATCCACAGGAGAGGGGTCTGGCATCTGAAATGCAGACTTTTCACCCTCCTCCTGGGCAAGATCCTCCTGACAAAAGGTGGGCGGGCTCTCCGGCCCCCCCTCACCTTCCCTTCCTGGGCCTCCCTCTGGGCCAGACACTCCCGTGTCCCCCTGAAGAGAAGGTGACCCTGGTCCAGCTGTGGGCTCACAGCTGCAAGCTAAGATAGACCCTTCAGTGGCCCGGAAAATTCCCCCCTTGCTATGAGGCAGAACATTCCCCTCCCCCGGGGAGATGATTACAGGACAGGAACTGGCCACAGCTGCAGTCCCTGTGACTTCGCCCCCCCCTCTGGGGTTTTCAGCACCAGGTTCCTGCTTGCTGCCACCCAGCCCTGGGACAGATTCTGCCACAGCAGTAGAAACGGTGCAAAATTGTGTGACACTGTTGCCACAGTTAGCTTAGCCTGCAAGTTTTCCGTTTGCATGTGTACTTTTGCCAGAGGTGCAATGACTTTGTAGCCACCCACCAGCTCCAATTCTGCCACTTTACCCGGCAACCAATCCTTCTCTTGGATCAGGTCCCTCCTGACTATAGAAATTTCAGCACCTGTATCTCTCAACCCAGTGATTACCTTCCCATTCAGTCTAACAGCATGCACATGCTCACTGCTTGGTGGTGTAGAAGTCAACTTCACAAACCCTGTGTGGAAAGAGGCAGCAGCTTCATGGGCCGCTTGATGCCTGTTTTCACTCAGCAGGGGACACTTATCTCTCAGGTGCTCGGTGGACTTACATTGATAGCACCTCCTGGGCTCCTCTGATTGTACAGGGAATTTGGGACGAGTACTATGGGAATGGGGAGGTGAGCGCCCAGCCTCCTTTTTCCCAGGGGTAATACGGTGACTCTGTTTTCCTTCGACCCTGTACCCCTCTGCCAGTGGTTTATGCTTAATTGCAGCTTGCGCCTGCTCATAAGAGTCTGCAAACCCAGCTAATTCACTAACTGCTTTTACCTGTTTGTCCCACAAGTACTGTTTTACATCATCACTGCACATATTCAGGAATTGTTCCTGAGCAACCAAATCACACATCCCTTCAAAGCTTGTAATGTCTTTTCCCCTCACCCACTTATCTACCAGAACTGTCATTTCATTTGCATAAGCCACTTAACTTAACCCATCTCCCCTCTTAAGACTCCTGAATTTAACCCTGTAGGTTTCAGGTGTAACCTGAAACTGTTTCAAAACCAGTTCCTTAAATTTACCATAATTGGAGGCATCCCCAATGGGCATCTTATTGAATATGTCCAGAGCTCTGCCAGTCAATTTGGCTATCAAGGTGGTCATTTTTTGATCTTCAGGGATCGCATGGAGGGAGCACAGTCTCTCGAAGGTGATAAAATATTCGGCTATATCCTTGGATTCATCATACTGGGGGCATAGACGCTCCCATTTGGGGATTTTTGGGGAAGCAGAGCTGGACACTGAAGGGTTGCGACTCTTCAACTCTGCAACAGCCAGTTCATGCTTCTGGGCCTCCATAGCTCTCTTGTGGGCCGCCTCCTCCCTGATTCTTTCTGCTTCCATAGCTCTCTTGTGGGCCACCTCCTCTCTTTCTTTTTCTGCACTAATTTCCAATGTACGTAATTCGATTCGTCTCCGATGTTCGTTCTCTTTCTCTGTTATTTCGAGTCTGGCAAGGTCCAGTTTTACCGTGGCTTCGCTTACAGACATCTTATTGCTGTCTAGTGCTGGGCCACGCTCCTCTGCAGTTCACTGAAACTGGACCGCACTCAGATCAGGAGCTCTTCAGTTAAGAGACTTTCCCAGCTTCCCTGATCTTCACTCTTACTTATTTGATTTCCTTTTCTGTCCCTACTTCCCTTACCCGAAATAAGCAAACAGAAAATAACAAACCAGTAACCACTTTGTCTGTTTTCCAGCCACCACACTTAAAACTCACTTAAAATCACTACCAGTACGTCAAAGCAATCAGCTGTGCACAGCTCCTGCTCGACTACGCCACTGTGACGGGTTGGGGCCACAGAGACCTGCTTGGTGCTGCCACCTGGTGTGCCAAGGCTGCTTCTGCCCCTGCTTCCAGGCCTTTTCCAGCTTGGGACTCCCGAATCCTGTCTGTTTTGAGCCAGATTCCACTGATCTGCTGCAAACACAGACCCAGGTCCAAACCAAGTCCACTCACCACTGTAAGGCCCCTGGAAGCACTCTTGCCTTGGACACCCAGCTGCTCAACTCCAAGGAGGCTCAAACCCTTAATAAATCCGTTTTACCCTGTATAAAGCTTATACAGGGTAAACTCATAAATAGTTCGCTTTCTATTTCAAAGATGGAAAGGTATGCACACCTGATCGCTGTCCCAAGGCACTAACTCGTACTCAAGGAAACTTAATAAGTAAAAAGTGATTTTAATAAGTATAGAAAATAGGATTTAAGTGAGTTCAATTAGTGACAGAACAAAGCAAGTTACTTAGTAAAATAAAATAAAACACGCACGTCTATGTCTATTCAAAGTTAACACAGATAAAGCCTCACCAGATTCGGATATTTTCCTTTTTACAGGCTGTAGAATTCGCCTGGGTCCAGCTGAGCCCAGCAGATTCTCACACCCCCTAGTGTCCTTGTCCTTTGTTCAGTTCCCCTCAGGAATGTGCTTGGGGGGGTGGAGAGCCTCTCCCTTTAGCCAGCTGAAGACCAAATGGAAGGGTCTTGCAAGGGCTTTTATAGCCTCTCTTCCTCTCCCTGCGTAGGATCCAGTTGCCCTGGAGTTTTGGGATCACATGGGTAAGTCACCTGCCCATGCGCCCTAACCAGTCTAACCAGTTGCATTCCAGACCTGGCCCCAATGTGGATTGGGGTCTGCAAAGTCTTTTGTCTGTCAAGTGCTCGCATTTAACAGGCATTCTTTGCTCCAAAGATGATCCCATGCACTTACCAAGGCTATGTACAAAACCAGCAAATATAAAACCAATCTTCATAACTCCAACTACAACAATGATACATGCATACAAACCGGAGGAGTAAATTCAGTAGGTCATAACTTTCACAGAGATATGTTACATGGCACATGTAGAATAAAACATATTTTAGTTACATATATACATTTATAAGCATCTCCCCATAAAGTTTTATGGGGAACACCGTCACAAACTGTCATTGGCATAGTTTTTGCATGGGAGCCCATTGTGTCTCCCTCTCTCTCTGAGTGGTCTCATATAGATATTGAAGAGAGGCAGGTATAATATGGATCCTTAAGGGATTCCATAGTGTAATTCCCTACATTAGAGAATTTTTCACTAATACAGCTACACTGGTGGACATTTTTCTAATATGGACAGGACTTCAGAGCAACCCTGAGGCTGCTCTAAGTTACTTATCAGGTTAAGGTGCATTGGTGCAAGACCCATGTTACACCAGTGCACTGTGTCTACATTACCATCTGTATTGGTGTCGATACATTGGTGCAAATTACTCTAATGTGGGCAGGACCTTAAAGCAACTTCAAGGCTGATCCAAGTTGCACAGGGGGCTGAATCAGCTGCTGGCATGCCTTAGAATTGGGAGAGTACAAAGAAGGCTTAAGGCAATTGTTTTCCCCTACATAAGCAATGCTGAACTGAACTCTGCCACAGCTAAAGATCTGGGCCACAGTGTCAGTGTAAATAAATATAAGAATTATGGATGCAAAAAGAATAATGTTAAGAAAACAGACTCAAAGCCTATCACGGAAGACTGGATCACATCTTTACGTGAAAAAGATTCACATGAAAAAAGAATGTATAGATACACAGCAATAAGATTGTATGTGGGGACAATTCCTGCCCTATCTTACTAAAATAGTAGTTATATTTACACTGATACCTCTTCTCTTGCAGCAATCTCTTTCTTTCCTTCTCTTCTCATCATTTCTTCACTTCTTCTACACTTATTGTATAGTTTAGTTTTACTAATATTTTTACTGATTATCTTGCATCTTTTGTGTTGCATGATATTGACCTTTTTTGTTTTTCTTGTTGCATCTATTGCAATTTCATTTGTTTTCTGTTTAAAAAAAAATCTCAAAGATACTTTTAAAATATTGTAGATCACCTTTCCAATTACCACTTGCACTTTTTTGAAGAAACTGAAGCCATGTGATTATAATCCCTGGAAGTATATGTAGTTGCTTTCAATCCAATATATATGAAGCTTCTTCACCACTATGTAGTAAAACCGGTTTATTTGCCACTCAGTAGTCCCAGAAGGAGCCACTGCTCTGTTTCTTGGCATTTAAATTTGTGTTCTAAGAGAACAAAATACGGTCTTATGCTTGAGAGCTAAAGACTATTTTGCTCCTTTCTCCCTAGGAATCCTGTATAATCTAGAAAATGACTCAGAGCAGAGATTCTGGTTATGCTGGACAATATACCCTGATCTATATAACCTTTTAGGTTAGGAATACTTTAGCAGCCTTCTAGGGTTAAAATACAGTGAATTTCCCAAACGAGATGGGTTCCATAGAGAATGTAAAGATTTGATACCTCTTTGATTACTGTCGATAAAAGAGACTGTTTAAAATAACAGACTTAATCTGAATTTTTACGTTATATCTTTTGCCACTAAAATCCACCCACTCTGTCCTGCCTCAGACAAAGGCAACTCATATCTTCCTAACTCAAAGCAAGTTATTTCTCGAACTCTGTTATTTGGGAAACTGGAAAAAATGAGCCAAATCCTGTATTTCACTGCTACCAGGTCACCCCACTGAAGTCAGAGGGGTTGCACTTGTATAACTGGGACAGAACTGGTCCACAGTATGCCTCTATAAGATAATCGGCTGCAGGGAAATGCTTCTTCCTTTAAAAATGTGAAGACAAGTTCAGCATATCCCTTAACAATGAGTTGAAAGGCTTGCCTCCTCTAGGGATATTTCCACTGCTGTAGATACACTGATGTACTGTACTGGTGCAACTCTAAAGGGTGGACATGCTGCACCAGGGTAAAAAGTGAGTTGCCTCAATGCATCTAATTGGAGTAAGCCACACTGGTGCAAGTCACTTTTCACACTACTGCAACAAGTCCACCCTTTAGAGTTGCACTAGTACAGTAGAGCAGTGGAAAAAAATCCCGGAGTAGGCAAGCCTCTAAACTCATTGTTAAGGGATATGCAGAACTTGTCTTCAAAGTGTTAAAGGAGGAAGCATTTTCCTGCAGCTGAATAAGGAGTTGTACCCATGTACCTACGTTAATGCAAAAAGTTTCAATGTTGACAAGCCCTAAAAATATGACCAACACAAGACCGATAAGCATATATACCAGCAAGGCCTCTGACTCTCATGAGGGATTCATCCCAAGGGAGAACTGGCCGTGTTAGTACTGTTGCTCTGTCTTAGGGTTTCTTATGAGAGGCATCTTTAAATTCCTGCCATGGGGTTTCATAGTCTCTCCCCTATAGGCAGGCACTGAGTTAGTAGTACGCTCCTTCCAGAGTCATGCTCACTTCCCAGCCAAAGCTCCTTTTGGGGACTGTGATGATAACCTCTGGCATTGGGAAAGTGGCAGCTACTTTGTCCTGCTGCAATCTGGTTCTTCTATGGTAGGAGCCTCTGCCAGGGGTTATAACGACATAATACTGATGTAAGCCCTGTGTGAATTTAGCCCATACTGATGGCTGAAGTCCTAACAGGAAAAACAGCTTTACTCTCAAGTGCTCCAAAAGCGGGGAGGGTGACGGGAAACAGTCAATGTATTCCTATTCATAAATCTCCTTTTCAGCATCAGAAAGGCTTAAATATTTAACAGGCTTCGCACACACAGAATGCACGCAAAGCAAACACTCAGACAGACCCTGCTATTGTGGACTGCCCTATATCAGCTTTCAACCTCATGTCTAACACCACACTTAAGGTGTGGCATTGGCTGTCTCCCAGCATGATACATATGCTGTCAAGTCTGAGAGCTTTAACGCAAATCCCTAACAAAATACAACCAGCAGATGAAAAGATCACAGTATGAGTAATAGAGACTAATGGTATGCTAACCACTAGAGAGGAGCCTGGTTATCAGATCTGGAGCAGACCTGATGGGTGTGGATCCATGGTTTTCATTTGCACACATCTCTTGTAAAGACAGAAAGCTTAATTAAAATTACTTAGGGGAGACAGTGAGTAACAAGAAGATGAATCTGTTTCCCCCACGCCCCAGTCCCCTCTTAAATTGCTATTTTCCAGATTTCTGTGCCTGATTCATTAAGAAT
This sequence comes from Chelydra serpentina, assembly GCA_037349315.1. Lineage (NCBI taxonomy): Eukaryota > Metazoa > Chordata > Testudines > Chelydridae > Chelydra > Chelydra serpentina. The sequence continues at coordinate 19,804,471 of JBAIAC010000059.1, read as the reverse complement.
TGTTCTCATTTCTCTCTGTTGGTGGTGGTATTTTGTTTGGTTTTCTTTTCTTGTAGAACTTGAACCCCTCCTCCTGTTTGAGGCCCTGATACAGCATAGCACTTAAGCATGTGTTTAACTTCAAGCACATGAACTTCAAGTATTGAACTCATTGGGAATACTCACATTTAAAGTTAAGATTGTGCTTAAGGCCCCAATTCAGCAATCCACCCGTGTTCAGCAAAGTCTTTTGGCCCACACAGTACTTAACTTCAAGTATGTGTTTAAGTCTCATTGAAGTAATCATGGATATGTTTAAGCAAGCACTTAAATGCTTTCCTGAACTAGGAACTAGTAGATCAGGGGGCTTAATTTTGCTTCCATCTCTGTCTATTGCCCTATTATTACTAATTTTAGTTATCCATTTATTGTTTTACAATGGTAACCAGTCCCTGTCAGGATCAGGGACCTTGTGCTAGGTGCTGTACAAACATAAAATATGAGACAGTTCCTAGGGACAAGAAGTACAAGAGGTGTAGAGTGGAGTGGAGTAGGTGGAAGACTACAAGAGTGACATTAATAGGAATATAAGGTTGCGTATGCTATTAGCTAATGTACAGTGTGGCGATAACTGCCCTCTTTGCAAGTCTTTTTTGTCACTGAATGGTTCTCCAATGGCTGGTTGTGGAACACCAGACACGGTGCTCATGGAACAGATGGTCTTCATCAAATTTTGGAGATCAAAGGAGAAGGATTCTGATTATAAACAGAACTGCTTCTTAACCCTAGCAAGTATAATGGATGTATCATTTAATTAAAGGAGTCTCCAAGATATAAGGATGTTAACACACCACCTCCAAGATAAATAAAATTCACTAGCATGACGTTCTTGCCATGACTTGCCCAGAACAACAACACAGAATAGAAATCTTTACAGAAAGGGGTTTAACTCTTTCTGTGTGACTGACTGACAGCTTCAACTGAGGGCCCAGGGCTGCCTGGAGGTGGTTATCTAGCAAGAGGCATGTCCTTTACACCGCCCCACATTCACTCTTTCACTTGTGCTCGATATCAACCAGTCTTTTACATTCTCTCCATTTACACACGTTTCCCTCAGACACCCCTCCTCACTGTCTATTCTTCCTTCTGTCTTCCCACTCCCGTCCCCAAGCCGCATGTTCCACTTTTCTTTCCATTCTCCCTTCCATCATTCCAGTCCCTCTCTCACCTCAGCATCAGTCGTAGGAATGAAGGGGGAATGGGATGTTGAAGAGGAGGGCCATTGTGTCAACACCAGTTAAGCTGGCAGCAGCAAAGAGGAAGGAGGAAGAAGTTGGTGAGACTTCAAGGCCCCAGATCCTTTACCTCAAGTTTTAGCCTCGTTAGTGCTCCTCCATTCAGCAGTCACTCGGCAATCATATCCCCTTTTAGCTTAGAAAGAAATGAATGAGCTGGATGTATACATCACTCACACCAGGTAAAGCCGGCAGCCATTTATCTGATGCCCTTGTTTTACATGAACTTAAACCCACACTAGCCAAGTGAACAGACTTCTCTACTGAACACTAATAAAGTGCCGTTTCTATTCCTGACTTCTTGATTCCCTTTGCCAACCACTTGTCTACACTACCGCGCTACATCAGCACAGCTGCACATCTGGTGAAGACGCGCTATGCCAACGGGAGAGCGCTCTCCCATCGGCATAATTACTCCACCTCAATGAGAGGCAGAAGCTACGTCGGCAGGAGAATGTCTCCCACCAACATAACAGGGTGTGGACAACACTTTAAGTCGATGTAACATATGTCACTCGGCAGGGTGGCTTTTTCACACCCTTGAGCGACTTAAGTTGCATCTATTTAAGCGGTCATGTAGACAAGCCCTAAGTTTCTGTTTTGCTTCCAGACACTGATAGGTGAACCTCGGAAAGTTCACAGGCTCGATTCATATAAGCAGCAGTCCCCAAATGTTTATGCTCTTATTGGAACTATCTTGGTCTCTTTAATCTGAAAAACAGGACTGGAAATCTTGTGGCAGCATTAATTGCACGGGCCATCTTAATTGTGGCATTTCTTAAATTTGCAATAGTGGGGGGTTTTTTAACATGGGTTGTTTTGTGTGTAATTTCCTAGATTTTTAGCAATGCTAACTGCAAAAAGAGAAATTCCATCATATGGCATCATATTGACACCCACGTGGATCATGAGCATGGCTGGAACTTTTAGAGTCCCACCCCTCCCCAGACTATTTCCACTTGAGCTAACAGAGTAACTGATAGCAACAGTAGGTTGTCATCTTCTAAGGGGACTAGCATTAGAGGGGGATGGTATATTTGCCAATGGGTTTCACAGATATTTGCTGACAGCAGAGGAATGGTGAGACTCAGGAAGCTTGAGTTCTATTCCAGGCTCTGGAGGGCAGTGTCCTCTAATGGGCCCACACTCTTCAAACTTTTCCATCCAAGTTTGACCTCCTTCTGTCCCATCCCCCCCAAGCTGTCCTGTCACAGGTCTTGTCTCTTCCCCTCCCGTGGTTCCTTGTTCAAGTCCCATTCTCTTTGCCAAATTTCAAGTCCCTGCTCCAAAGCATGGGAGCCCCAAGACTTTTCAAAGAAAAGGTCATCAGAATGTTTTAATATAGGCAAAATAATATATTTTTTCCCTAGCCTTGTTCTCAAAAACAGCTGAGCTGTTTTGGCTGAAATTTAAACACCCAGCATAGAAATTTGTATCCAAATTGTTTAAGTTTGGCAAAGTTATAAGAACTGGAAACAGGTTATAATGGAACATGCTACAAACTCTGCCTATGATAAAAAAAAAAGATCTAGGAACAAATTGATACCAGTCAGCAATGATCTATCCAAAATATTACATAATTAATAGTTAGGGACAGTAACTCGTATCCAATATGCATGTACGCAGTCATTCAATTCACACTGTCCTTCACTGTACATAAAGTGTACATAGGAACTATGTAATCCATTTGAGCTGGTAAAATATTTCGCAAAAGGAATAAGTTCACCATCAATGTGTAGATCATTAAGGAGATGATCAAATTTGCATTGACTTCTACAAAAATCTTTCCAATGACTTCAGAGGAATTTGAATCAAGCCCTATGTAGGGTGGACAGAATTCTTATCCAGTTGTGAAGACCAAATACCCAATGGCAGTCACTGTCTGGAGAGTGGCGGTGCAGATTAAATACCTTATGAATTCCTACAATTTACCAAACTGGTACCACCCTTGAAAGGAAAAGGAAAGTTTGCATGCATCTGTCCACCTGTGTCATCACTTTTCACTATGTGGACCACTATATAAGAGAAAGATCCTTTTGTAGACAACTTCCTCTCCCAACCCCACAAATCTCCAGTAACTGGTTAAGAAAAAGTTTCTGTCTATGAACCACTAGGAAGGGCTCCACATATTAGCCTTTGAGGGCCAACCAGTGAAACAATTCCCTACCAGGCTTATTTGCTTTAATGAATTTTGGTGTACTCATATATATTAAAACTAACAGAATATTATACATAAATGCACACACATTTCATTAACCTTTAATGAGCAAATATTAGCTAAAATAATGGCTGCATAATGGTTACACCCAAAAGAACAATCTTCTGGTGGTGAGAGCTTCCTGACATTTTACATTTATTTTCCCAGGTCTTGAAATGTTCCATACAATAACTTGGGTCCTACTCACAATGGGCCAAGAACTAAGTATTGAGTGATGTTTAAACACAGTTCCAGCAAGTTAGATAGATAGGGTCACACTGTGTTAGAATTAGAGCTTGATAATTATTATTTTTTAAATCATTTCAAATTTTAAATAAATTCACTTCTACTATGTTCAGACCCTTCCTTTGTTTGCTCTCCACTGTGGCAAGACATCTCCTTCGTCTCGCCAGATTTAGCGCTTCCCCCTCTGGCGATGGGGCCTGGGGTAAATCAGCCCCACTCTGGAGAGTGTGCCTTCCCCCTTCTGTGCTCCCTTGGCTGTGTTTTCAGGGTAGGCCCCAGGGTCGGCCTAAGGAGTGATCCTGCACCGAACAAAAAAAAGGAAACAGTCTCGTAAACCAAAAAACAAAACGGGGATACCTTTCCCTGCCTGTTTGCTGGGGCAGAGTGTCGTCCTCTTGCTTGCCCTGGGTTGTCAGTCCTTCCCCTAGCAGGCACTTGGGCTTGGCTGTTCCCCTCTGGGAAGGAGCACAGCCTCTCAGTCTGGAAGAGTTTGTTTCCCTGCTGCCACTAGCCTGGCAGTAGCTTCTTTCTCTCTCTCTCTCCCCTCCCCCCAGGAGTGGGTTTTAAAGGCCTCAGGCAGCCCTTAATCGATTCAGGTGTCCCTAATTGACCTGAGATAACCCCTTCTCAGCTTGTAGGAAAAAAGGTCTTTAACATTCTAGAGTTATTATATTGGCCTTCCAGGACCCTCTTGTAGCCCTCTGGCCTGACTTTGTCACACCACAAATATCCTAGAAAGTAAGTTTAGTGACAGCAATATTCACAGAAAAGGCAAATTTTCTCAGAGCATTGGAGAGTAAACTTGTATTAGTAGTCACACTGGAAACTCAATTCTGAGGTCTTATTTCTATTTGGGATTAGCCCACCTCAGCAACCAGTGGCCAGCAAATGATGCACATAACATAAAAACATAAGAATGGCAACAGTGGTTAGGACCAATGATCGATCTAGCCCAGTGTCCTGTCTCTCACAGTGGCCAGTGCCAGATGCTTCAGGGGGAATGAACAAAACAGGGCAATTTTGACTGATCCATCCTGTATCATCCCCTCTAGCGCCAGGGTCACCAAAAGTATGAGGTTGCATCCCTGACCATCTTAGCTAATAGTTTTTGATGATCCTGTCCATTTATTTTTCTAATTCTTCTTTTAACCAAGTTATACTTTTGGCCTTCACAACATTCCAAGGCAATGAATAAGTTCCACAGGATGACTGTATCATGGATTTATATAGTGGCATTATGATATTTTCTGTATAATTTATCTATCCCTTTCCTAATGGTTCCTAACATTCTGTTAAATTTTTCCAACTCCCACTGAACATTGAGCGGATGTTTTCAGGAAACTATCCACAATGACTCCAAGATCTCTTTCTTGAGTGATTATAGCTAATTTAAACTCCATCATTTTGTATGTATAATTGTGATTATTTTTCCAATGTGCATTAACATTGAATTTCATCTGCCATTTTATTGCCCAGTCGCCCAGTATTGTTAGATCCTTTTGTAACTCTTCAGAGACTGCTTTGGACTAAACTATCTTGAGTAATTTTGTGTCCTCTGCAAATTATGCCACCTCACTGCTCACCCCTTTTTCCAGATCACTTAAGAATACTGTTGAACAGCACAGCTCCCAGTACAGATCCTTGGAGGATCCCACTATTTACCTAGGTCGACTGTGAAAATTAACCATTTATTCCTACCCTTTGTTTCCTATCTTTTCACTAGTTACTGATCCATGAGAGGACCTTCCCTCTTATCCCATGATTGTTTACTTTGCTTAAGAGCTTTTGGTGAGGGACCTTATCTAAGGCTTTATGAAAGTCCATGTACACCTTATCAACTGGATCACCCTTCTCTACATGGTTGACTACTTCAAAGAATTCTAATAGATTGTAGAGGAATATTTTCCCTTTACAAAAGCCATGTTGACTCTTCCCCAACGTATCATGTTTATCTGTGTGTCTGATGATTTTGTTCATTACTGTAGTTTCAATCAATTTGCTTGGTACAGAACTCAGGCGTACCAGCCTATAATTGCCAAGATTGCCTCGGCAGCCTTTTTTTAAAATCAGCATTATATTAGCTACTCTCCAGTTATCTGGTACAGAAGCCGATTTAAGCAATAGGTTACATACCACGGTTAGTAGTTCTGCGGTTTCATATTTGAATTCCTTCAGAACTCTTGGGTAAATATCACCTAGTCCTGGTGACTGATTACTGTTTAATTAGTCAGTTTGTTCCAAAACCTTCTCTATTGCATTGGTATAGCTATACCAATGCAAACCTCAAGTGTAGACAAGGAAAGCTATGATTTCTCTAGTTGAGTTTACCCCAGTTTCAAGCAGAGGATAAGTTCAGACAGTGCAAATGACTGCTTTCCTTGTCTACACTTGGGGTTTGCATCAGTGCAGCTAGCCTTGTTGCTGACCACTGATTGCTGAATCCCAGGTATAGACAAGATCTAAGGATAATCTTATCAGGGGGCAAAAACAGGCCCTCAAACATACCATTGACTTTGATATTTCTAATGAAAACTACACAACACTTCTCAAATTTTGCACACAATCTACAGACCAATCATTCATATAAATCATTTCCACCTTGTTCAGGATAATTAGCTAAATAGAAAAAATGCAAAACTTGTTGAAGAAATTATTCTTTAAAGTTATTCCCCTTTTCCCACAATTTCTCTGTATTTGTTTTTCACTGCCTCATTTCCATTTTATTTAACTGTTTTTTTCTTTAGCATTTTTTTTTACATTGAACCAAATATTTGAGTTCAAACTTCCAAACTGAAGGTTTTCTAATAGTCCCTAGATGAGACAAAAGCAATTTGCCAGGTCTCAGTTCTTCTAACACAGTCACACCAGTCAGCTACACTATGCCAGAAACCAGTTTGGCTAAAACTATATTTAAACACATTTCCCAACCTTGGCTCCATGCATTGTGAAGATGGGGCCTGTAAAACAAAGCTACTTCTTTGATGGCACCCACTCACTCTGAAAATATAAAAAGAAGTTAAATGAGACATAGAATGCTCTTTACTTTGACACTTGGATTAAAGACCCCGCTTTTGTTAAATGACCATGCCAAGGTAATCCCCCAAGCATTTAAAAATGTTAAATTAGTTGTATTAAGTAAAGATATCTCCAGAATGACTAGAAACCACCCAGAATTGGTGCCAGGCACTTTATTGCTTAAAGATTAGTTCACTATTGAGTGTGCTTCTTGAGTGGTTGAAAGCACTCAGGACACAATTCAGGAAAGCATCGCTATGGGACTTAAGCATGTGCTTAAGCATGGTCTTGAACAGGGATGGACTTAAGTATGTCAAATGCAGCCCAGGCATTCACTCATTGCCTAATGCCCATTGTGTTGTTATGGTTTATTGCTATAGTCAAAACCCCCAGCATTCCATCAGACATGCTACAGATAGGTATTGCTTGGTGAAAATCACCCAGATAGTTTTTCTTGTCCTTTATATTTACAGTAAGATATATGGTTGTTTAGATTTCTTTGAGCTCCCTTATTAAGGAATGGGTTTCTCTTCCACAGAATTCTAAGACAAGAGTTAATTGTGCTAGGGGTTTCCTTTGCCGGATATCTCTGGACATTTGTCTGAGGTATTAATGGGATTACTTTAGTTGTGTTTGTTTGGTCAGTGTTTGTAACAAGTTTCTAATTTCATTGGTGTTTGTCCAGGTGTCAGTGACCAATCCACATACAAAAATCGTATGGTACGTGTAAAGTTGTGTGCTTCATAACCTGGATTCTCAGCACGGGTGCCATGACCACCCTGCCCTTACAAAGCTGTTAAAGAATCTAATATGCAAAAGGCCACTGATTCAGATTATATATTGCATCTATGATTAACATACTGTTGGGAGGTTTTTTTTTTGTCTATTTAGTTCTTATCTCTTCTGTTAGTATTGTTAATGAAACATATATTCATAATATACCGAATGGAATCAGGATAGCATCCCATTGATAAAAGGTTTAAAAAAACACCCCAGTCACTTAAAAACAGTTTATCCATAAATATGAACTAATAAAACTGTAAATTTATGGATGTCCATAATTGGCTGAAGCATAGAGCAATTCTGCAAGACAATCAGAATACAAATGGTCAATAATGGTACAGTGAACAACTGTCACTCTTGTTCCCCTATAAATGGTTACATTTAAATTAGGCATATAGTGAAAAACCAATAAAGAAAATGTAATTGAATATTATCTGAAGATGAATCCTTTCCTCCCTGAAAATAAATCTGGAATATTGGGTTTGCTTAGATATATATTAATATTATTAATTTTAATATTATTCATGTTATGTTTAGACAATTATTTTTACCTTCCTTTGTAAAGCACTTTAAAATATACAGTTAAAAAGTACTTTGTAAGAGCTAGGTATTACAATTATTATTATAAAAATGACTTCTTTGGCCTTGTCATATATACAACATTATCTTGTATTGATCTACAATCAACATGGCTACAACAGCACTGCAAACTACTATTTAGGATGTTAGCAGTTAGAAATGGAAAAGCTCACAAGGCTGAGTCCACGCCGATGCAGAAGAAGAACATGGTCTTCAGAATGAGGATGTGTCCAATATTAAATGGATATTACACTTTATGACAAACAAAACACCATATAGGATTCTGGTGTGAACAAGTAGCGCAGGATTGGATCCATTCTTCAATATTGTTAAATACAAATGTATAGTTAGATATGTAATGTTTAAAAAAATAATTTAGAATGAAGATGTGTTACTTTATATCACTTGTCTTAAAGAAAGTAAAGGGTTGTGGTTTTTTGTCTTATTAAAGAGAAATAGGGATTTATATTAGATGCACTGGACTAGTGTAATATGTTTGGGGTTTTTTTAGCTGTGTTGATTTGCAAAGGGTTAGATCCTCAGCCCAATTCTGGCTGTTTTGCACCAGTGAATCTAGCCTCCTGGGGATTCTTCCAGTGTAGTGGTTTTATTCTACCCTTTTGAGTATCCCCTGTCACACCAGAGATGTCCAGAACAGTGCTGTACTCCACCAATCCTAGCTGCCAGAATGGCCCTTTGGGGCCTGGAAACAGAGCGTAATTAGAACAGCCCTGAGACTGCTCTAAATTAAGCCAATGGCCTAATCCACAGTAGGCCTTCCAAGAATCAGGGAACCACATATATGTCTTACAGCCATCCTTCCCCCGCCCATCTCCTCAGCTTCACAGAGCAGAACTCAGTCACAGAATTAAGCCCACAGTGACAAATGTGTATGCAGCCTTCCTTTTACCGTGATGTGCAGCTACATATGTAGTGCCTGTACTCTACACACTGCCATAAGTGTAAACATAGCCTAAGTGACTTTCCTAAGGTCACACAGGACATGCAATGGAGCAGGCACTTGAACCTGAGTCTTCAGAGTCCCAGGCTAACACCCTAACTATTAAACTATTCTGCTTCCCCCAAAAGTACATTCTGGAAACTTTATCTCAACTACACCAGTGTGAATCAAGAGTGACTGATTTAATCTGTCCATCTAGGGTCTTATTCTGGACCACTCAGCAGGGCATTTGAGTGCCAATGGCTTTGATGGTATTACAGTGGTACAACTGAGATCAGAATATGACTCGTACTGATTAAGAAATAAGCAGTAGATTTTTCTGCTCTTTTGCTATGCATTTTGGAGTCCAGAAGCCAGTCAACATTGTTATTGAACTTGGCCCTAAAATATAAGACACTGCTGGATCTGGGTGAAACTTTATTGTTAAATATCTTGAGGGCTTCTCTCTCTCTCTCTCCCCCCCCCCCCCCCCCAAATTGTTATCAGAACTAATTTCAATGTTGTTGCTCTCTGGAGATTTGCAAATACAATTGGAGAAACCAACTCCCCCCTCTCCCCACAGCGATTAGGTTTATTTGCTTTAGCAGTTTGCAATGTCTTCCTTTATAGTTAAACTAATAGAATGGCATTCATATGCGCACACACACACATAAAGGTTACGATAAGCAAATACTAAATAAAATAATGGATGGATTACAGTTCCACCCAAAAGCAAAGAAGTATATTTGCAAGAGATCCTGTTAATCTATTGTTCTTTTATCATGCTTTGAAATATCATATGCAGTAGGTTAGTTAATTTAAACCTAGCATTCATTGCCTTATGCCTTCTTATTTTAAATATAAGGCAGGCAAAGACTTTTTAAGATAAAAATCAGCTCACATCATTACATAATAAAATAATAATAATAATTAATAATATAATTATCTTTGTATAGTACTTTTCATCCAAGGATACCAAGATCTTTGCAAATGTAAAAGGCTAGGTTGTGGCTATAGACAAGAGTCCTTTGCAAGGGGTGGTGCATATGTTGCACCACCAATAGTCCTGGGAGGCATCATGCCTCAGAGACACCTCTGCTCTTGCTCCAGAAAGAAAGGAAATTACTGTGGCCCTTGGAAGGGGCTGCTTACTTTCCCCTCACACCTATCCAGTTACTTCAGCTAGTGAGTGTGGGGGCAGCGAGCAGAACCAAGTTTCCACCCATTCCCTGCCCTCATCCCCTACTTGCCGGCAGTGAAGAGTATTTGGAGAGCAGGGACTGTGCTCAGCACTAGATCTGGACCCAAGTTCTGCGTAGATGGACCTTATTCCTGTTGCAATAGATTGCTTTCCAATAGGGGGCATGATACTGTGATAACATCCTTAACTGTATAATGATAGGTTACAGTGTAGTAGCCGTGTTAGTCTGTGTCAGCAAAAAGAAAATAAGAAAGAAAGAAATACTTGTGGCACCTTAGAGACTAACAAATTTATTTCAGCATCAGCTTTCGTGGGTGGGAAGTGGGTTCTAACCCACGAAAGCTTATGCTGAAATAAATTTTTTAGTCTCTAAGGTGCCACAAGTATTTCTTTCTTTCTTATTTTCTTTTTGTTAACTGTAGGGCAATGTCTAGAGAATTTGAGAACTATGCTTTCAGAAAGTCCTTGATGAGAGAGAAGAGGACAGTATAGGTGGAGTCACAATAAAGCCAGAATGTTGCACTGTCTTGGCTCTCTCTCTCTCTTTATGTTTGAGCACTGAACATGGTATAAGAAGTGAGTCAGCTCCTCCAGATATGTGAAATCAGAAACTAAGAATATTGAAAACAAAAACAAAGGGAAAACAATAGTCATGACAGCCTACCAGATTCCTATTTCCGAGCAGAGGAAAATAAAAGGGACATATTTAGCAACTGGATATTTTTTAGATCACAGTGGAAAAACTATGAAACTATGAAATCGCAATGGAGCTGGGATAAAAAGAAAACAAAATAACAATAGCCACATTATTACCTGTAATGTGCAATGGCTGCCACATGCTCCAAGTGTATCTGGACATGTCTGCACTGCATCAGACTGAAAGGACCCATGTAAATTCCTAGAAGTTCTCCAAAATCATTTTCAACCCACAAAAAATGTCATAGCAAGTGTAATCAAGAATCTGGAGAAACAATAAATCAGCATATTGCCAAACTGCTCAAAATAGCTAACTCATACGATTGTCAAATCTTAAAAGATGAATTCATTTATTATATATTATCAATAGGGATGAAAGATGATGAAGCTCAAATAAGAATGCTCAGGGAACCCACACTAACACTATGAAGAGCTGCGCAAAGCTGGTGAACAAGCTCACATCCAAATGCAGAGCATAAATAGCGTGGACACAGGAAAAGCATGAAAATATAAGGAAAAATGCACTAAATGTGCAAAAGCAAATGCAAAAATACAAAGTAGAGGAGACAAATGAAATGCAAATGAATATCTATAGGTACTGTAGAGAAAAACGTGATAATGGAAAATGCCCCACATACAGAGTCATATGCAATACTTGTTGCAAGAGAAATTATTTTAGCACACATTGCCATAAGAAAAACAAAGGGAAAAATGCACTATATTGAGGAACCAAACAGTGCCTCAGAGAACAAGATTTTCCATGTTTATGATATTAACACAGTGCAAAACAACAAAAATAAATGGTTTGTAAATCTTTGACTAGCATCAGATGCAAAAACGAGGCAGCAGCACACAAATAAATAGGAAACTGAATGCCAAATAGATAGTGCTGCATCAGTGATTGTATGAAGCTACAAAGACTTCCTCAGCATTGTTCAAGAGAAGAAAGTGTAATTACAACTCAGTAAAGCCAAAATAAAATTATACAATGTAGGGTGACCAGATTAAAGCAACAAAAAATCGGGGCACGTGGGGGAAGCACATAAAAAAAAACCCAGATGGAGCGGAGTTGTCCGAGCAACAACAACAAAAAAAAGACAAATGGCATCCCGACTGTGCATCAGTCGGGACATGGAACAAAGCACTAAAAATCGGGACAGTCCCGATTTTACCGGAACATCTGATCACCCTAATACAATGGCACAATCCTAATACCATCAGGACAATGTAAATGACAAGCAGAATAGCAAGGAAAAGTACACTGTCCAAAATTTCAGATAGTTCAGAAACAAAGCTGCCACTGCTTTCAGCTAACACAAGTGAATGCATAACCACAGTAACACTAAACCCGAGACATACAATTCATACAAAAGACCGACAAGCAAACCAAAAAACAATCAGAGCAGACAACGTATTGTGGCCTCCCTGCAGTGAAGCTGTTAAAACGTTACCAAAATGTTTTCAAAGGAATGAGATGTCTTCCGGGCACATTACACCTGGAAATAGATAAAATGATTCAGCCAATACAGCATCTGCCTTGCAGAGGACCCATTGCATTAAAAGGAAAACAAAATAATGGGTGCAATAAAACATGTGGGGGAAAAAAGGCATCGTTGCCAAAGTCACAGAACTATAAGTTGGATAAGCAGCACAGTAGCTTTTGAGAAGCCGGGCAAACTCTGCATTTACATAGAACCAATCAGTTTAAACAAAGCACTAAAAAGAGTTCACTACCAAATACCTACTTTTGAAGAAATATTTCCTGACTTGGCAAAAGCAAAAAATATTCTTAGTACTTGATGCCAAAGATGGCTATTGGCAAGTGCTACTGTATAAGGAAAGTGGCTACCTCACCACATTTTGGATACCACCAGATAGATACAGCTGGTGGAGAATGCCATGTGGGATCAGACTGCTGAGCGTAAGGATCAATGGGAGCAGAACCCAGGTCAGAGGAGCCTGGGACAGCTGATGTTCGCACACTGCCACCAGGAGGCCACATAGAGCCATATCAAAGGAGCACGGTGGAGATTAGGTGCTGCAGAAAGTACTGCCTAGAGGTAGGGTTGCTAGGTGTCTGGTTTTCGACTGGAATGCCTGGTCAAAAAGGGACACTGGCGGCTCCAGTCAGCCCCGCTGACAGGGCTGTTAAAAGTCCAGTCAGCGGTGCTGCGGGTCTAAGGCAGGCTAGTCTCCACCTGTCCTGGCACCACACTGTGCCCCGGACGTGGCCAGCAAGTCCAGCTCCTAGGCAGGGGGGTACGGAGCTCCATGCACTGCCCCCGCCCCAAGCACAGGCTCCACACTCCCATTGGCCAGGAACCGCAGCCAATAGGAGTTGGGGGGCAGTGCCTGCTGGCGAGAGCAGCGTGCTGAGCCTCCTGGCACCCCTGCCTAGGAGCTGACCTGCTGAACGCTTCCAGGGCACAACTGGATGCCAGGACAGGCAGGGAGCCTGCCTTAGCCCCACTGCACCATGGACCGGGAGCTGCCTGAGGTAAGCCTGGGCCCAAACCCCAACCCCCTGCCCCAGCCCTGAGCCCCCCAAACCCAGAGCCCCCTCCTGCATCCCAAACACCTCAACCCCAGCCCCACCCCAGAGCCCGCACCCCCATCTGGAGCCCTCACCCTCTCCTACATCCCAACCCCCTGCCCCAGCCCAGTGAAAGCGAGGGAGGGAGGGGGAGAGCGAGCCACCAAGGGAGGGGGAATGTAGCAAGCAGGGGCGAGCCCTCGGGGAAGGGGCAGGGCCTCTGGGAAGTGGTGGGCCTCGGTGTTCAGTTTTGTGCAATTAGAAAGTTGGCAACCCTACTCATAGAGTCCAGAGCAACAGGATACTGCAGCCTTCTGATTGGTCCATGCTCACTATTTAACCCCAGAGGGAGCTCCAGGAAGTTGTCTCGGCAACCACACAGACTTCTAGCCTGCTGCCACTCCAGCTGTCACCTCGCTTACAGATCTCTGGCTTCTGACCCCACCCTGACTGACCCTGACTCTGGCCTCCTGATTCCAGCCTGGTGCTATGTCTGATCTCCGGTCTCCAACCCCAGTCTGACTCTAACTCTAACTCTTGCTTAGCTATCCTAGCTCTAGCAATTACTCTGTCCCTGCTCATTGACTCCTGCCTCTTGGCCATCCTTGACTTGACACCAGTCCAGCCGTGACTACTAGGCCAGACCTCCTACACCCCAGTCCCCTGTCCACACCACCTTTCAACCCCCCTCCATGGATGTCCCTAGCAGGATTTGGAAGGAGTGGGTCTACCACAACGTGCCGGACCCCAGGGGGTACCAGAGCTGCAGGAGAGGATCACACAGCTCCAATCCAAGAACCATAGGCTGCGGTCCCAAGTGGCACAGCTCCTAGCAGAAAATCAAACACTCCATGAGCAGCTAGCATGCTTCCAGGAAGAAAAGCCCGTGTTCCTTGCTCGGGTTGGGCAACCACCCTCTGAGTAGGGTTCCTCAGTATGGCTACCCAAATGGGAACCGCCAGAAGTTCAGGGAGTTCCTGAAGCAATCCCGTCTCATTTTCCTGCTCTACCCTCGAATGTATCCCACTGACCAGGCCAGAGTGGGAATACTGATCAGCTTGCTACCTGGAGAAGCACTGGTTTGGGCCTCCCCTATGAAAGAGCATCCCAGAGTTAACTGAAGAATGCTTTCCTGTGAGCATTTTCTGCAATTTTTGACAACCCTCATCGCGCTCACTCAGCAGAAGCTATGAAGGCTCCAGCAAGGGCCAGTTGCCTTGTACGCTGCCCAGTTCTAGAGACTCACAGCCAATGCTGAGCGCAACTGCCCCGGCCAGCTTAGATGCTTTTATTGACCTCTTTATATATATCAACAATTGGCTGCATGAGCAAAAGGAGGAGAGGAGGGGAATGGTGCCACCACCTCACCCATACCCCAGGCTGAAAACCCCAGGCCCAGCCACCAACCGATGCAGGTTGATCTGGTCTGCCAACGATTGACCTTGGAAGAAAAGGAATGGTACTGGCACAATAACGTATGCTTTTATTGTGGAGTGCCAGGACATGCCCTTGCCTCTTGTCCATTGCAGATTTTGATTAGGAAGGAATCAGGAAACAAACAAGCCCAGGCTGTATTGGGGAGAGCTAGCCTGGGCACAACCAGCGTACTGTGCTATGAAACTACCCCACCCCACACTTGGAAGTGTCCATCCCGCACTTCCAAGTACAAATACAGTTATGTTCCATGAGCCAAGCTGATTCTCCCTCAGTGGGTCCTGATCAATTCCAGGGCTTCTGATAATTGTATAGATGCTGAAGCCACTCAAACCCTACAGATCCCCCTCTGTTTAAAGCCTACGTCCGTTCTCACGGAGATGATATATGGGTGACTCCTGTCCCTGGGACTAGTGATGCAGGAAACAGTACCCCTAAGCAGCCATACTTAATGGACTTTGGGAGGTGCTACAAATTCAATGGGATTCATTCTGCACACTTTCCCCTGATTCTTGGCATCACCTGGCTAGAGCAGCACAATCCTTGCATCGCCTGGTGAGAGAAGAGGATCAGTTTCCCCTGTGACTATTGCCAATCCTCCAGTCCTGGGTTTCTGTAGCCAATCAGAAGTGAGAGCACTTATAGGGGAACCCCAGATGGCAGCGGCCAGCCAGAAGGAACGGCTCTCAAACCTGAGTCCCCCCCCATCTCCTTCACAAGTATCCGGATTATACAGATGTTTTTGAAAAGAAAAATGCAGATATACGATCTTCGCTCAGGGACTACGACTGCCCCATATACCTGCAATGCAGCGCAAAGGACCCTTATGGATAGATCTATGCATTGTCTGAGCTGGAACTGACAGCCCTTCCTGTGTACATTCATGAAAACCTGGCCAAGGGCTTCATCTGGCACTTCACCTCCCCACCAGGGACTCTTGTCCTTTTCAGTAGAAAAAAGATGGAATGCTACACCTCTGCATAGACTATCAGGCCCTCAACCAGGTGATAGTCTAAAACGGGCATCCTCTGCCTCTAATCTCAGAGTGGCTAGACCACGTGCAGTCTGCCAGAATTTTTTTCCAAACTGGATCTCTAAGAGGCTTACAGCCTAGTGCCCTTTATGGCAGGAGAAGACTGGAAGACTGCCTTTTGAACCTTCTCTGGACACTTCAAATATTTAGTAATGCCATGTGGTCTAACTAATACTCCCACGATGTTTCAACACTTCATGAACGGCGTATTTTAAGACAACCTGGACCAGTATGTAGTTTTCTATCTCAGGGACATACTTATGTTTTCAGACAACCCTGAACAGCATTGTTACTACATTCGTTCCATCCTGTTAAGACTACAGAAGCGTGGCTGGTATGTGAAACGGGAAAAACGTACCTTTGACCAGTCCTCCCAGGAATTTTGGATTATATTCTTACCCCAGAAGGCCTTAAGATGAACTCCTCAGAAATGATCACGTCCCTCGATCTGCTGGAAATGCCCCTACTTATACAACCCAAAATGCCGTTAGCCTTCTTGGCAACAAGGGCACACTGTTGACTCATATTCAGCTTTTCGTCCACCATAACCCCTAGGTCCTTTTCTGCAGAACTGCTGCCCAGCCATTCAGTCCCTAGTCTGTAGCAGTGCATGGGATTCTTCCGTCCTAAGTGCAGGACTCTGCACTTGTCCTTGTTGAACCACATCATATTTCTTTTAGCCCAATCCTCTAATTTGTCTAGGGCCCTCTGTATCCTATCCCTACCCTCCAGCGTATCAACCACACCTCCCAGTTTAGTGTCATCTGCAAACTTGCTAAGGGTGCAGTCCACACCATCCTCCAGATCGTTAATGAAGATATTGAACAAAATATCTGTGCTCCTCTTTCCTTTTCAGCACCTCCTCTTCAGCTCTGGCTCTTCATTACTCTTCGTGGCTACAGGAATGCGCATTCATCTTTAATGTTCTCTTTTACGGTGCACTGTATTGCTTGGTTTCACTAAATTGCTGCACATCAGTCTCTGCACGAGCAGGTGTATTAAAAATAAAGTGCTCAGGTATTTTGGCTTGTAAATGCCAGCTCAAAATGTTATCTGCTATGAAGTGCCTTTGGCTGATTCAAGAAGAAATCTTTGCTCTGCAATAAAATAATGACATCCAAGTGAAATTCCAAAGTCCACCCTACCCAGTTGCATAGACCTTTGTTTCCAGACTCTTCTGCAATGAGGAATCAGAAACCTGTTACTCTTGGTTGGGGGTTCTGGAGAAATTTCAGTTCATTCCATCTTATGGAAAGTGAAATGCAAAAACTGTCAGGCTGTAAGAGTTGACTGATTGTAACAACCTCAAATCAACTAAAGAGTCTTCAGTAAAACAAAGTTTATCAGCCAAATGGGTAGTTACTTAAAGTGATGTTTGTAGGTTAAAGAATAAATTATCTTAGATGCTCAAAGATGCTCAGATACTATATGGAGGAGGGCCATATGGAGTCTAGATAGGAGGATGAAAGCCTCAGGGAAGGAGAACATCCAACTGGAGCAGAGGGAAATGATCCCATAGTTAGGACCCTCCTCCCAGATGATGATGTGGTATCCTCTCGCACTGAGAATACTTCTCCGGGGGAGGGGACCAGTAGCGTAGCCAGGGAGGGAGCAGGGGGAGCGACCGCTCCCCCTATGAGGAAAAGCGGCGCTAAGGCGCCGCCAGAGCCTTGCTAGGGCGGCGCTTGAAAAGGCCTGCGGCTCCTGCCGCTGTGGGGAGCCACGGGCCTTTTAAAGCGTCCCCCCACCCCCACCCCCGCTACCAGAGCTGGGCGGGGCGCTTTAAAAGGCCTGCGGCTCCAGTTGCAGCAAGCCGCCCCTTGTCTCTCCGCTCAGCAGCTCAGCAGGGAGACAAGGGGCAGCCGCAGCAAGCCGCCCCTTGTCTCCCAGCTCAGCAGCTGAGTGGGGAGAAAAGGGGCAGCGGCAGCAAGCCTCCCCTTGTGTCTCCACTCAGTAGCTCAGCGGGGAGACAAGGGGCAGCCCCGGCGAGCCGCCCCTTGTCTCCCAGCTCAGCGGGCAGCCGCAGCAAGCCGCCCCTTGTCTCCCTGCTCAGCCGCGGCGGCGCTTTAAAGGGCCCGGGGCTCCGCAGTTGCTGGAGCCCCGGGCCCTTTAAAGCGCTGCAGGATGAGTACAGGGGGAGCGGGGAGGCGCCTTTTTATAGCGCCGCTCCCCCTATGCTCAAGACCTGGCTATGCTACTGGAGGGGACTCCAGTAATTAGGAAGAGACAGGTATTAGTAATGGGTGATTTGATCATTAGAAACATAGATAGCTGGATTTGCAATGATCGGGAGAACCTCATGGTGACTTGCCTGCCTGGGGCAAAGGTTTCAGATCTCTTGAGACATCTAGATAGACTTATGTGTAGTGCTGGGGAGGAGTCGGTGGTCGTGGTACATGTAGGTACCAACAACATGGGGAAGGACAGGAGAGAGGTCCTGGAGGCAAAATTTAGGCTGCTAGGTAAGAGAGTGAAGTCCAGGACCTCCATGGTAGCATTCTCTGAAATGCTTCCAGTTCCACGCTCAGGGCCAGATAGACAGGCAGAACTGCAGGGTCTCAATGCATGGATGAGACGATGTTGTAGGGAGAAGGGGTTTAGATTTATTAGGAACTGGGGAAGTTTTTGGGAGAGGGGGAGCCTATACAGGAAGGATGGGCTTAGTAGCACAGCCAGGTCCGGAGCGCAGGGGGAGCGGCGCTATAAAAAGGCGCCTCCCCCTGCACTCACCCGGCAGCTCTCCGGGTCTTCGGTAGCACTTCGGCGGCGGGTCCTCACTCATTCCGGGTCTTCGGTGGTACCTGCCGCCGAAATGCCGCCGAAGACCCGGAGTGCTGCCGGGTGAGTGCAAGAAGCGGCGCTTGAAAAGAAGCGGCACCTTTTTTTAGTGCTGCTAAAAAAAGGCGGCGCTTCCGCCACTTCTGCTCACGGGGGAGCGGCCGCTCCCCCTGTTCCTCCCCTGGCTACGCTCCTGGATGGGCTCCACCTAAATCAAAATGGAACCAGATTGCTGGCGCTTAAAATTAAAAAAGGTCGTAGAACAGTTTTTAAGCTAAGGGCTGGGGGAAAGACGAGAAGTGCGGAGGAACATGTGGCTTGGACATCCCTTAGGGGAGGATCTATAAATGGATATTCCCTATCTCCTAATAAGGAGGAGAGGATGCAAAATGATAACATACAGGGAGGATCTGATGAGAAACAGTCAAATGAAAAAAAGTCTCAGGGACATACTTATGTTTTCAGACAACCCTGAACAGCATTGTTACTACATTCGTTCCATCCTGTTAAGACTACAGAAGCGCGGCTGGTATGTGAAACTGGAAAAATGTACCTTTGACCAGTCCTCCCAGGAATTTTGGATTATATTCTTACCCCAGAAGGCCTTAAGATGAACTCCTCAGAAAGTAAATGTCATCTGCAGCTGGGTAGTGCCCAGGTCCCTCTTGGAGTTACAGCACTTCCTGTGCTTTATGAATGTTTACTGACAATTCATTCCAGGCTTCTCAGGGCAAATAGCACGCATGACTAACCATCTCTGCAAGGGCATCAGATATGTTTGGATGCCTGAAGCTCACCATGTCTTCAAACATCTTTCACCTCCACTCCTGTTCTAGCATATCCAGACCCTGCCAAAGCATTCATAATGGAAGACGATGTATCCAATGTAACCATTGGAGCCATACTCTCCCAGAGGCATGGGCCACAGCAATTGCTGCACCCCTGCACATACTCCAGAAAACTCGCCCCTGCCAAATGGAATTATGAAATATTAGATAAAGAATGTCATCAATGACTTGGATATTGGCATAGAAAGTACGCTTATTAAGTTTGCAGATGATACCAAACTGGGAGGGATTGCAACTGCTTTGGAGGATAGGGTCATAATTCAAAATGATCTGGACAAATTGGAGAAATGGTCAGAGGTAAACAGGATGAAGTTTAATAAGGACAAATGCAAAGTGCTCCACTTAGGTAGGAACAATCCGTTTCACACATACAGAATGGGAGGAGACTGTCTAGGAAGGAGTACGGCAGAAAGGGATCTAGGGGTTATAGTGGACCACAAGCTAAATATGAGTCAACGGTGTGATGCTGTTGCAAAAAAAGCAAACATGATTCTGGGCTGCATTAACAGGCGTGTGGTGAGCAAGACACAAGAAGTCATTCTTCCGCTCTACTCTGCGCTGGTTAGGCCTCAACTGGAGTATTGTGTCCAGTTCTGGGCACCACATTTCAAGAAAGATGTGGAGAAATTGGAGAGGGTCCAGAGAAGAGCAACAAGAGTGATTAAGGATCTAGAGAACATGACCTATGAAGGAAGGCTGAAGGAATTGGGTTTGTTTAGTTTGGAAAAGAGAAGACTGAGAGGGGACATGATAGCGGTCTTCAGGTATCTAAAAGGGTGTCATAAGGAGGAGGGAGAAAACTTGTTCATCTTAACATCTGAGGATAGAACAAGAAGCAATGGGCTTAAACTGCAGCAAGGGAGGTTTAGGTTGGACACTAGGAAAAAGTTCCTAACTGTCAGGGTGGTTAAACACTGGAATAAACTGCCCAGGGCGGTTGTGGAATCTCCATCTCTGGAGATATTTAAGAATAGGTTAGATAAATGTCTATCAGGGATGGTCTAGACAGTAATTGGTCCTGCCATGAGGGCAGGGGGCTGGACTCGATGACCTCTCGAGGTCCCTTTCAGTCCTAGAATCTATGAATCTATGAATCTATGAATTGCCCACAATTAAATCCGCCTTTGACGAGTGGCATCATCAGCTCAAGGGAGCCCAATATATATTGCCTCCATATAAATACATGGTATGCCCACACCTTGAATACTGAGTGAAGATGTGGTCGCCCCATCTCAAAAAAGATATATTGTAATTGGAAAAGGTACAGAAAAGGGCAACAAAAATGATTATGGGTATAGAACGGCTTCTGTATGAGGAAGGATTAATAAGACTGGGACTTTCCAGCTTGGAAAAGAGGCAACTAATGGGGGATATGATAGATGTCTATAAAATAATGAGTGGTATAGAGAAAGTGAATAAGGAAGTGTTATTTACTCCTTCTCATAATACAAGAACAAGGGGCCACCAAATGAAATTAATAGATAGCAGATTTAAAACAAACACAAGGCTGTATTTTTTCACGCAACACACTGTCAACCTCTGGAACTCCTTGCCAGAGGGTGTTGTGAAGGCCAATACTATAACGGAGTTCAAAAGGGAGCTAGATAGATTCATGGAAGATAGGTCCATCAGTGGCTATTAGCCAGGTTGGGCAGGAATGGTGTCCCTAGCCTCTGTTTGCCAGAAGCTGGGATTGGGTGACAGGGCATGGATCACTTGATGATTACCTATGTGTTCATTCCCTTTGGGGCACTGGCCATTGACCACTGTCGGGTGACAGGATATTGGGCGTGATGGACCCTTGGTCTGACCCAGTATGGCCGTTCTTATGTTATGTTCTTATGGTATAATAAATTACCAAGGAAAACCCCCTGAAAACAGGGTTGAAAGTGTTTGAGTAACAGAAGTTTACTTTGTGTTTTTACAAGACCTTATCTTGCTTATAATTAAGAGGTACTCAGTCTGAATCCCTCTCTCAGGGGCTGCTTTCCAGTATTACCGCCAGCAGTGAAACTGAACTCTGTGGTTTGCGTAAGGGAATGTTTCTTCTTCAGCCGGGTGATGATAACGTTTCCTTTTTCTTTCTTGTACTTTCCATTTTTCTCATTTTAATGTTTCAAGAAACCTAGAGCCTTAGAGTGAGATTCTCATCATTGAAATAATGTAAAAATAGTTTGGACCAGGTCACTGGTAGGTGTAAATGAGCATGGCTTCATTGAAGCCAATGGAACTGAGTCCAGATTTTTTTGACCTTTTAAATCTCAACCTAACCTCTAAAACCTACAGTAATAGATATTGGTCATTAACATTGGCTTGTAACAGTAAATATAACATTATCTGTTGTTATCTGATCAGTAGTTCCAGTACCTGGCATACTCTTTCCTACTTGATTCAACTGTATTATTTTCCTTTATGTTAAAAACATACAAAATAAAAGACATCAATTATACTAAGTTAATACCTTTAAAACCATGTATTTCATAACTACTTCACTCAAACAATCATATGTAAATATGATTGATAATTGATAAAGACCCATTAATGTCAAGTCCTCTCAAATGTAAAAATTTGAATAAATGGGGCTTTTATTCAAACCAATCCTTAGTTTAAGGATTAACTAAGTTTAAGTTAAATTAAAACCAGCTCCACTTGTGGCGATCTTTTATTTTTCTGAACTTGCAGATGCTTGAGGGAATTGATTTAAAATGGTATCTGAGTTCAATCCAGACAGACATTTAAATTTTGCAAAATCAAACCAAAGTTATGTTTCTTTCTTACACTCTTAGGGTATGTCTACACTACGAGAATAGTTCGATTTATCTTAAACCGAACTTGTGAAACTGATTTTACAAAGTCGATCGTGCGAATCCACACCAAGGACATTAATTCGAGTTTGTGAGTCCACACTAACGGGGCAAGCGTCGACATTGCAAGCGGTGCACTGTGGGTAGCTATCCCACAGTTCCTGCAGTCCCCGCTGCCCATTGGAATTCTGGGTCTAGCCCCCAGTGCCTTCTGGGGCCAAAAATGTGTCGAGGGTGGTTTTGGGAACATGTCGTCATTCAACCCACACTCCCGCCCTCCCTACGTGAAAGCGCTGGCGGGCAATTACATCGCGCCCTTTTCTGGTGATTGACAGCGCGGATGCCACCGGACAGCGAGCATGGAGCCCTCCACGATTATCGCTGCTGTTCTGTCCGTTGTCAACACCTCGTGTCTTATCATCCACCTTTTCCAGAGGCAGATGCAGATAAATCGGGCGAGGAGGCAACGGAAGCTCCGCGAGGACATGAACTCTGAGAGGGGCACAGACCTCTCGCAAAGCACGGGACCCCAGCCCCTAGACATCATGGTGGCAATGGGTCACGTTGATCCTGTGGAACGACGATTCTGGGCAAGGGAAACAAGCACTGACTGGTGGGACCGCATAGTGCTGCAGGTCTGGGATGAATCCCAGTGGCTGAGAAACTTTCGTATGCGTAAGGGCACTTTCCTGGAACTTTGTGAGTTGCTGTCCCCTGCCCTGAAGCGCCAGGACACCCAGATGCAAGCTGCCCTGACTATCCAGAAGTGAGTGGCTATAGCCCTCTGGAAGCTTGCAACGCCAGACAGCTACCGGTCAGTCGCGAATCAATTTGGAGTGGGCAAGTCTACCATGGGGGTTGCTGTGATGCAGGTAGCCCATGCAATCGTTGACCTGCTGCTCTCAAAGGTAGTGACCCTTGGAGACGTGCAGGTGATCATAGATGGCTTTTCTGCTATGGGATTTCCAAACTGCGGTGGGGCTATTGATGGGACACACATCCCCATCCTTGGACCAGCCCACCAGGGCAGCCAGTACATTAACCGTAAGGGCTATTTTTCTATGGTGCTGCAAGCACTAGTGGACCATAAAGGACGTTTTACAAACATCAATGTCGGATGGCCGGGCAAGGTTCATGACGCTCGTGTGTTCAGGAACTCTGGTCTGTTCAGACGGCTGCAGGAAGGTATTTACTTCCCGGATCACAAAATAACTGTTGGGGATGTGGAGATGCCTGTAGTGATCCTCAGGGACCCAGCCTACCCACTAATGCCCTGGCTCATGAAGCCATACACGGGCGCCCTGGACACTGAAAAGGAGCTCTTCAACTACCGGCTGAGCAAGTGCAGGATGGTGGTGGAGTGTGCCTTTGGCCGTCTGATGGGGAGATGGCGAAGCTTACTTACTCGCTCCGATCTCAGCCAAACAAATATCCCCATTGTGATTGCAGCTTGCTGTGTGCTCCACAATCTCTGCGAGAGCAAGGGGGAGACGTTTATGGTGGGGGGGAGGTTGAGGCCAATCGCCTGGCTGCTGATTACGCACAGCCGGACACCAGGGCGATTAGAAGATCCCAGCGGGACGCGCTGCGCATCCGGGAAGCTTTGAAAGCTAGCTTCCAGAGCGAGCAGGGTAACCAGTGACTGTTTCGCTTGTTAAAACTGAAGCAGAACCAGCCCCGCTTCCTTTACCCAGTTACCGTTGTCTATCCTCTCCAATTACCAGCACCCTTCCTCCCCCTTCAGTCCCCGCTTTAAAAGTATAATAAAGGAATCATTGTTTATTAAAAACGTCTTCTTTATTAATGATTTCTCAGTAAAGGGTTGAGACTGGGACGAATACCGCGGTTGGGGAGCGGGTGGAGTGATGGAAAGGACGCTTCCCAACTCAGGGAATGTCAGGCTCCTGCTCCCTGAGCAGTCCGCAGTGGTGTACTGCTTGTTTCAACGGAGCCTGCAACCCCTCCTGTTCGCAACTCTGTGAGGGGGGGGGGGGGGGGGGCTGTGTGACTTCTTGGCCGTGGATTGCGGCCACTGATCCCCTGCTGCATGGATCTGTCATGCAGGCTATTGCCTGCCGCCAACGATCTGCAGTCACCCTCCACCACCAGAAAGTGACAGCACACCCCCCCATAGAGAATAGGAAAACCCCCTCCCAGAATGGCAAGTGTGCCTACTGAATGCAATGTGAGTGTGACTTTCTGTTGAACCTTTTCCCCTGTCCCCACCCTGTTATCAGCGACTATCGTCTCAAATCACAAACCACCCCTCCGCTCCCCCAGAATAGAACAGCCCTTTGAAAGATAGTCAAGGAATCAGGAATTTTCAGAACACAATTTTTTATTAAGGAGAGCAAAATTTTAAGATGAAACTTGGACGGGGGCTGGGGTGGGGTGCGTTTGGAAGGAAGTAAAGGTCCCATCTAAATTTTTGGAAAGGAGAGCCTTCTGCTACTGGAGCAGTCCGCAGGGGTGGAGTGATTTTTTTCTGCGGCCCCTGCCTCCCCTCGTTCTACTGACTTTGGGTGAGGGGGGAATTGGACTTTGTGGCAGGGGAGGGCGGTTGGAAATAACATACAGAGGTGCCCTTTCCTCCATCCTCCGTTCCTGCAGAACGTCAACAAGGCGGCGGAGCGTATCTGTTTGCTCCCTCATTAGTCCAAGCAGCGTTTGAGTCGTCTGCTGGTCTTCCACCTGCCACTTGTCCTCGCGAGCTTCAGCCCTCTGCTCCCGTTCGCGGACTGCTTGCTCGGACCTTGAGACGTCCTCTCTCTGCTGTGCAGCATCATTTCGGGAACAGACCATCAGTTCCGAAAACATGTCGTCCCGGTTTTTTTTTTTGCGCCGCCTGATCTGCGCAAGCCTCTGGGAGGGCGATCCACGGGTAGGGAGGGAGACACTCGCAACTGTGGGATGGGAGAAAGGTAGTGAATTCCTCAGAAAGATACATTTTCCCGAACAATGCCTATACTCTTTCTCTGTGAACAAGACCATGCATACTATCTATCACATGTGCACTCAGTACAAGGTCGAATATTATGTCTTTGTATTAAGTGCCAGGGGTCCTGGTGTTCAGATCACACAAGCGGACCTGGACACTGGAAAACTGCTCTCTGGAGACCATGGTAAGCCATTGCCTTTGGACTGCTGTGACCTAACTTCACAGCAGTGCGGTACTCCCATGTTTCAAGCACAGTTCCTAGCGGTGGCCAATTCCTGATGCCGGCAAAACCGCTCGGATACAACGGCTCGCCTACACGGTTACCCACCTCCACCCCCTCCGCGTGGCCAGTCCAGGGAACTCTGCCTGCCTGCGCACTGCTGTGTTGTAACGGCTCAGATACCCTCCCCACCCCCTCCGCGTGGCCGGTCCAGCGAACTCTGCCTGCCTGCGCACGGCTGTGTTTTAACGGCTCACCTACCCTCCCCACCCCCTCCATGGGGCCGGTACCGGGAACTCTCCCTGCCCGCGACCCGCTGTGTTTGAACGGCTCGCCTACCTTCCCCACCCCCTCCGCGTGGCCGGTCCAGGGAACTCTCCCTGCCTGCGCATGGCTGTGTTTTAACGGCTCGCCTACCCTCCCCTCCCCCTCTGCTGGGCCGGTTCAGGGAACTCTCCCTGCCTGCGCACCGCAAAGTTTCAGCGGTTAGCCTCACAGCTACCACCCCCCCGCATGTCTGCAAACCGCCGGTTGTCGTTCTTTAAAGGAAAAATCAAGAAGTCACTATACTAACAAAAACACCCATTCAAACCAGGGCACCATGACTGATATCACTCTGATGAGGATTTCGGAGACAGACAAAGACTGCATGCTGCGTGAATGCCAGCAAACCCCGGGGCCATATGCCGCCATGCTATGCAAGGCAATGATACCAGAGTACCTGCAGCTTGCATGGCGCGGAAAAGTATCCTACCATGGAGGAGATAGTAAGGCCGCTCTCCCTGGGAACCTGATGCAAAAGCTTTCACTGTACCTACAGGAGAGTTTCGCGGAGATTTCCGATGGGGATTTCTCCTCTATCCCCATACATATTGACAGACTATTTGAGTAGTTGCCTTGGAAAAGATTGAAAACTGAAGCCCCTATTGCAAAGCAAGCAATAAAAACACATTGATAACAAACCAGTGCCTATTCTATTCAAAATAAATGTTTAAAACACCGACCTGACGATCCTTCACCTGGGTCCTGGTCTGGGCTGCTGCTTTGGGAGGGTTCGTAGGGGATCTCGGTGAGGGTGATGAACAGATCCTGGCTGTCGGGGAAATCAGCGGTGAAAGCGCTGTCAACTGCCTCGTCCTCCTCCTCTCCTTCCTCTTCTTCACCGTCCGCGAAAATTGCAGACGACGTGGCCGTAGATAAGACCCCGTCGTCAGAGTCCACGGACACTGGTGGTGTAGTGGTGGCAGCACCACCGAGCATAGCATGGAGTGCCTCGTAAAAACGGCATGTGTGTGGCTGCGATCCGGAGCGTCCGTTGGACTCTTTGGTTTTTTGGTATGCCTGTCGCAGCTCCTTGATTTTCATGCGGCACTGCGTTGCATCCCGGACGTATCCTCTCTCCGCCATTGCCTTGGAAATCTTCTCATAAATTTTCGCATTCCGTCTTTTGGATCGCAGCTCCGAAAGCATGGACTCATCGCCCCACACAGCGATCAGGTCCAAGACTTCCCGATCAGTCCAAGCTGGTGCTTTCTTCCTATTCTGCGATGTCATGGTCACCACGGCTGCAGAGCTCTACATCGTTGCCAGTGCTGCTGAGCTCCCCACGATGTCCAAACAGGAAATGAGATTCAAACTGGCCAGACAGGAAAAGGAATTCAAATTTTCCCGGGGCTTTTCCTGAGTGGCTGGTCAGAGCATCCGAGCTCGGATTGCTGTCCAGAGCGTCCACTCAGTGGTGCACTGTGGGATAGCTCCAGGAGCTATTAGCGTCGAATTCCGTCCACAGTAACACGAATTCGACATGGCCATGTCGAATTTGGCGCTACTCCCCTCGTCGGGGAGGAGTACAGAAATCGAATTAAAGAGCCATTTATGTCGAAATAAATAGCTTCGTAATGTGGACGGGTGCAGGGTTAAATCGAGTTAACGCTGCTAAATTCGACATAAAGTCCTAGTGTAGACCAGGCCTTAGTGGTGGGTTCTTAGTGAACCTTGCAGTGTATTTGATCTTGGAGGGAGAAGAGGGGAGTTGCTGCCCAAATACTGTGAAAATCATTTGACTCCCCAATCTTACTGCCAGCCACAAATCAGCTGCTGCTTCTTACATTGTTTTTTGAAAAACATGCAATCATTTTATAAAGAGAAAATTAGAAATTGCCATGCTATGGTTGGCAAATCCACATAAAGAAGTCAAAAGGTCTTTTCTGAAGTTTTTCATTAGGGAAGTTAACTACTCTTAGCCCAAGAATGGCCTGGACTCTTCAACTTTGTTTGCACTGAATAAGATGTCACAAGCAAACAGAGATGAGCATGTCATGGTCCACCCTTGAATAATTCATCATGGTGATTAAAACTGTAAATCACAAACAAATATACATCCTTATTTAAAATAAAACTATTGACATAAACCATAATGAAACTCTTATAGTTGATACTGACATATTCACTGCTCATGTATGACAGTAAAGCTGATCAAATTATTCATTGTAAAGAAATTATCCAACGAATGTAGCACTTTTTTTCCGGTTTGGAAATCATTTGGTAAAAGATTCTGATTTCTGTTGATATATTCAGTATTAACAAGTACTGTATTCACCAAATATTCAACTACACACACACACATTATATATATATATATATATATAAAATGAATGATATCCTATGGGCTAGATACCCTTACTCACTGTTATATGGTGATGACGGGCTATGACTGAATTCCCATTGCCAGCTAAATTGCACAAACTCATCGTAGGTCATCTGAGGTCTGTTTTCTGAAGTTAAACAGTTTGTGATACGGTGGCTGTTGAAATACCTAATTGGTTGGTCTATGATAGTCACTGTTTCTGACACATTGTCTAGTTCCCAGAAGTCTGAATAGTAGTCTGCAATAATGAGGTAGTTTGGAGCCATTTTGCAAACCACACAATGTAGAGAGTTTCTGTTCTCAATCACCTGAGGATTATGATTCGTCTGCCTTTATATATGACATTATCTTGTAAGCTCATCTCATCTTGGTAGTTCCTGTGTTCCTGGGAGGTCAGTGGGGATTCATCCCTTGTGTCTGGTCAGCCTGATACAATGCTGGACACGAGCACTTTTACATGTTTGTCGTATGTAGTTTGTTCTTGAATTCTTTTTAGCTCCTGCCATGAAACTTGAATATAACTAATTTAGTTGATGTTTTCTAGGTCTTTCTGTGTCTTCTGAGGATTTCAAATTCTTCTTCAGTTGCCGTATTTTCATGCTGCAAGGTCGCTCTGGATAAGAAGTCAGATATGTACATCTCAGTCCCTTTCTTGTAGCATACGTCTATATTATAGCATTGCAGCTTCAGTAGCTGATGGTGTTTTGGGTCTCCTAGCCATGGCTTTTTAAAAAAAGTGTTCACTAGTGTCTTACAGCTACTTTATACTCAATGGTTTTCCTGTCCTTCTGCATACTGGTTGAATTTTTCACAAGTGAGCACAACTGCAAGAAATTCCATTTCAATTTGAACATATCTTTATTCTGTTAGTGATAATGGCCTTGATGTGAAAGCTACCTGCTGTCCCTTTTGTTGGCGTGATGCCCCAGGTCCCATCTCACTGGCTCCCCACCACATAGTTGCCTCTTCATTGGCATTGTAGTATTTTATGATGAGATAGTTAGTCACAGATCTTTGATAAGTATGATAGATACATCATGTTGAGGAAGCCATATACATACTGCATCTCTGTCTAATAGTCCCCTCAGGGGTCAGTAGAAAGATGCTTGGAAGACTTTTTGTCAGATAGTCTACTAATCTAGTTTCAGAACTGATTTAATATCTTCAGGTGAGCACAACTGCAGTATTGCTTTTATCTTTTGGTGGTCAGGTTGTAGCCCTTGGGAGGTCAACGAGCGTCTCATGTAGGAGACCGCAGTGAATTGCAATTTCATTTTGTTTTGTTTTTATTCAGTTTTAAATTTATTTCCATGGCTCTTTCTAGCAGACAGATGAGGTTGTGGTTGTGATCTGCCACAGCTTTCACCATGCATTCGTACACTCGAATATTCTCAGCTATGATGCTAATCCCTGAAAGTCCTGTTAGTACATCTTCCTGGTAGCATTGATATGAGACTGGAGATCAGAAAGTAAGGTGAGGTCTGGAGTCACATCAGGCCAGAAGACTGTGTGGTTGCCCAGACTACTTCCTGGAGCAGCCTCCAGGGTTAAATAGTGAACAGGGGCCAATCAGAAGGCCACAGGGTGCTGTCACTCTGGACCCTTTGGGCAGTACTTCCTGCAGCACCTAATCACTACTTTGTTCCTTGGACGTGGCTCTGCATAGCCTCCTGGTGGCAATATGGGAATGTCATATGTCCTAGGTTCCACACACTTGGGCTGTAGTCCCAAGGATCTTTGTGTTATTCCCGTTCCTCTAGGTGGCTGTCAGACCTGGTGTGTCTGGATGAAACTCTTTCTACCAGGTCAGGGGCATGGATGTGGGCAGCTGGTTCCCAGGAGTGCACTTCAGGTCCACAGCCCTGCCAATCAAAGACTTAGTACTGTCTTCCTCCTCTGCAGTTCAGACTTGAGGACAGCACAGAGTATATATTTCACATGCACTTAGGCCTCAACTGGCGGGGGCAGCTGTTGGGAAAGGGGTTCTCCATATAAGGTTTCAAGAGGGATACATGGAAAACAGGATTATCTTAAGGGACGGCGGGAGCTGCAATTTGAAGGTAACAGGGTTGATTTGCTGACAAATCTGGAATGGTCTGAGGAACTGGTGGCCTAGCTTGTGGGATGACCTGTTTGTATGGAGGTATTTTGCTGCAAGCTAAACCTTTTGGCCCACTATCAGAGATGGGCTTTCTTGGCATTGACAGTCTGCAAACTGCTTGTAGTCCTTTCTTGTGTCTTCAAAGTGGCTCTTACGGACCTCCTGGATATAATGAACTCATTGGATCCAGTCGACGTCTGGTTGTGATTAGGGGAGGCTGATGGCAAGGCTAGGGGGAAGTGAGGGTGGAACTTGTAATTTGCGAAAAAGGACCTCTTCCATGTGGAAGCATGATCAGCATAGTTGTATGAGAACTCGGCATAAAGCAGGAGGGAGAATCATACATCTTGATGGTAATTAACAAAGCATCTTAGGTATTGCTCTAGTACTTAATTTACCCTCTCTGTCTGCCCATCTGGCTGGCTGTGGTACGCAGAGACAGGAAAAGTGTGAATGTCCAATAACTGGAGAATATCATGCCAAAAATATGAGACAAACTGCAGGCTTTGGTCCGAAGTGATATGGTTCAGAAGCCCATGAAAATGGATAACATGCACCATCAAGAAGCAAGCCATTGTTTCAGCAGAGGGTAGACAGTCACAGGAGATGAAATGCACCATTTTAGTCAGTTGGTCTACAATGGTCAAGACTTCACTCATACAATTGACTTCACTCAGACAATCGTATGTAAATATAATGGATAAAGACCCATTAATGTCAAGCCCTCTCAAATGTGAAAATTTGAATAAATGGGGCTTGGATTCAAACCAATTGTAGCGGGGTGGCTACCCCGCTCCTGCCCCGAGGAGCTTGAAACAGCCCTGGGAGAAGGCTGCAACTGGGAAAGCTAGGCTGATTGGCAAAGTAGCCACAGATGTGGCCAGTTTAATCAGGGCCCAGCTGGCCCTTATAAGAGGGCAGTGGGCCTGGAGCAGACAGTCTCCCTCTGCCTGTAGAGGGAGAAGGGCCTGGCTGCCAGAAGCTGAGCAGGATACCTAGGGTGGAGCAGGGCTGGGGAAGGCTGATGAGCTGGGGAACTCCAGCCAGGAAAGCCCCAGGCTGTGGCCTAGTGTTAGGCCCAACAGGTATTGGGGTTGCAGGGGACAGCCCAGGGTTAGACAGGGGCAGCAGGTCCAAACCCAACCTTGCCTGTGATGAGTGGTTTATACTGCAGTCTGCCCCAAGGCGCGGGGGCTAGCTGGGGACTGGCAGTAGCCTCTACTGAGGCAAAGTGGGGATAGTGGGTGGGGATCCCCTGGGAGGACCAGAGTGGTCAGGCGGATCACCGGCCTGCAGAGGGCACTCCGGAGGCTAGATGAGCTAATTCCCTGGATCAACCAGCAGGAGGTGCCACAGGGGTGAGTCCGCCCACTTACACCCATCCTTACTTTAGGTTTCACAAAATGAAAACCAGCTCCAGTTGTGACCATCTTCTATTTTTCTGAACTCGCAGATGCTTAAGGGAATTGATTTAAAATGGGAAATGATTTCAATCCAGTTGAATTAGCAACACCCAAACCAGACATTTAAATTTTGCAAAATCGAACCACACTTAAGTTATGTTTCTTATCCTCAGTGTGCGGTGGGTTCTTAGTGAACCTTGCATTGTGTTTGATCTTGGAGGGAGAAGAGGGGAGTTGCTGCCCAAATGATGTGAAATCATTTCGCTCTCCAGTCTTACTGCTAGCCACAAATCAGCTGCTGCTTCTTACATTGCTTTTTGAAAAACATGCAATCATTTTGTAAAGAGAAAATTAGAAATTGCCGTGCTATGGTTGGCAAATCCACATAAAGAAGTCAAAAGGTCTTTTCTGAAGTTTTTCATTAGGGAAGTTAACTACTCTTAGCCCAAGAATTGCTTGGACTCTCCAACTTTGTTTGCACTGAATAAGATGTCACAAGCAAACAGAGATGAGCAAGTCATGGTTCACCCTTGAATAATTCATCATGGTGATTAAAACTGTAAATCACAAACAAATATACACCCTTATTTAAAATAAAACTATTGACATAAACTATAATGAAACTCTTATAGTTGATACTGACATATTCACTGCTAATGTATGACAGTAAAGCTGATAACATTATTAATTGTTAAGAAATTATCCAACAAATGTAGCCCTTTTTTCTGTTTGGAAATAACTTGGTAACAGATTTCTGTTGATATATTCAGTGTTCACAAGTATTGTATCCACCAAATATTCAACTACATATACATATATACAAATATTCAACTACATACATATATATATATGTATGTATAAGTATATAAAATATACTTTTACTCACTGGTATATGGTGATGACGGGCTATGACTGCATTCCCCTTGCCACTTAAATTGTACCATCAGGAAATGAGCCATTGTTTTAGCAGAGGGTAGGCAGTCACAGGGAATGAAATGCACCATTTTGGTCAGCTGGTCTACAATGGTCAATACCACTGTGTGGATGTCAGAGCTGGGGAGTTCCACTATGAAATTCAGTGTGACAGAGGCCCAGGGTCTACATGGGACATCCAGGGCACCAGGGTGCCTAGGGTCTTAGCACGAAGCGTCTTGGTGCACACACACAGGTGACAGAGTCAATGAAGTCCTGGGCTTTGGCTCACATATGAGGTGCAGAAAGACTTAAGGTGGCCAAAATGGCTTGCCAAGATGTTTTGACGGAGATGAAGCAATTCTAGCACGGTGTGCCCAGTGGAATATATATCTGCCCATCAACGTATGTGATCCTGGGTATTGGGCTCCCTTGAGCTGATGATGCCACTCGTCAAAGGCGGATTTAATTGTGGGCAATTCTTTATCTAATATTTCATAATTCCATTTGGCAGGGGCGAGTTTTCTGGAGTATGTGCAGGGGTGCAGCAATTGCTGTGGCCCATGCCTCTGGGAGAGTATGGCTCCAATGGTTACATTGGATACATCGTCTTCCATTATGAATGCTTTGGCAGGGTCTGGATATGCTAGAACAGGAGTGGAGGTGAAAGCTGTTTGAAGACATGGTGAGCTTCAGGCATCCAAACATATCTGATGCCCTTGCAGAGATGGTTAGTCATGCGTGCTATTTGCCCTGAGAAGCCTGGAATGAATTGTCAGTAAACATTCATAAAGCACAGGAAGTGCTGTAACTCCAAGAGGGACCTGGGCACTACCCAGCTGCAGATGACATTTACTTTCTGAGGAGTTCATCTTAAGGCCTTCTGGGGTAAGAATATAATCCAAAATTCCTGGGAGGACTGGTCAAAGGTACATTTTTCCAGTTTCACATACCAGCCGCGCTTCTGTAGTCTTAACAGGATGGAACGAATGTAGTAACAATGCTGTTCAGGGTTGTCTGAAAACATAAGTATGTCCCTGAGACTTTTTTTCATTTGACTGTTTCTCATCAGATCCTCCCTGTATGTTATCATTTTGCATCCTCTCCTCCTTATTAGGAGATAGGGAATATCCATTTATAGATCCTCCCCTAAGGGATGTCCAAGCCACATGTTCCTCCGCACCTCTCGTCTTTCCCCCAGCCCTTAGCTTAAAAACTGTTCTACGACCTTTTTTAATTTTAAGCGCCAGCAATCTGGTTCCATTTTGATTTAGGTGGAGCCCATCCAGGAGCGTAGCCAGGGGAGGAACAGGGGGAGCGGCCACTCCCCCGTGAGCAGAAGTGGCGGAAGCGGCGCCTTTTTTTAGCAGCACTAAAAAAAGGTGCCGCTTCTTTTCAAGCGCCGCTTCTTGCACTCACTCGGCAGCACTCCGGGTCTTCGGCGGCATTTCGGCGGCAGGTACCACCGAAGACCCGGAATGAGTGAGGACCCACCGCCGAAGTGCTACCGAAGACCCGGAGAGCTGCCGGGTGAGTGCAGGGGGAGGCGCCTTTTTATAGCGCCGCTCCCCCTGCGCTCCGGACCTGGCTGCGCTACTAAGCCCATCCTTCCTGTATAGGCTCCCCCTCTCCCAAAAACTTCCCCAGTTCCTAATAAATCTAAACCCCTTCTCCCTACACCATCGTCTCATCCATGCATTGAGACCCTGCAGTTCTGCCTGTCTATCTGGCCCTGAGCGTGGAACTGGAAGCATTTCAGAGAATGCTACCATGGAGGTCCTGGACTTCACTCTCTTACCTAGCAGCCTAAATTTTGCCTCCAGGACCTCTCTCCTGTCCTTCCCCATGTTGTTGGTACCTACATGTACCACGACCACCGACTCCTCCCCAGCACTACACATAAGTCTATCTAGATGTCTCAAGAGATCTGAAACCTTTGCCCCAGGCAGGCAAGTCACCATGAGGTTCTCCCGATCATTGCAAATCCAGCTATCTATGTTTCTAATGATCAAATCACCCATTACTAATACCTGTCTCTTCCTAATTACTGGAGTCCCCTCCAGTAGCATAGCCAGGTCTTGAGCACAGGGGGAGCGGCGCTATAAAAAGGCGCCTCCCCGCTCCCCCTGTACTCATCCTGCAGCGCTTTAAAGGGCCCGGGGCTCCAGCAACTGCGGAGCCCCGGGCCCTTTAAAGCGCCGCCGCGGCTGAGCAGGGAGACAAGGGGCGGCTTGCTGCGGCTGCCCGCTGAGCTGGGAGACAAGGGGTGGCTCGCCGGGGCTGCCCCTTGTCTCCCCGCTGAGCTACTGAGTGGAGACACAAGGGGAGGCTTGCTGCCGCTGCCCCTTTTCTCCCCACTCAGCTGCTGAGCGGGGAGACAAGGGGCGGCTTGCTGCGGCTGCCCCTTGTCTCCCTGCTGAGCTGCTGAGCGGAGAGACAAGGGGCGGCTTGCTGCAACTGGAGCCGCAGGCCTTTTAAAGCGCCCCGCCCAGCTCTGGTAGCGGGGGTGGGGGGGTGCTTTAAAAGGCCCGTGGCTCCCCACAGCGGCAGGAGCCGCAGGCCTTTTCAAGCGCCGCCCTAGCAAGGCTCTGGCGGCGCCTTAGCGCCGCTTTTCCTCATAGGGGGAGCGGTCGCTCCCCCTGCTCCCTCCCTGGCTACGCTACTGGTCCCCTCCCCCGGAGAAGTATTCTCAGTGCGAGAGGATACCACATCATCATCTGGGAGGAGGGTCCTAACTATGGGATCATTTCCCTCTGCTCCAGTTGGATGTTCTCCTTCCCTGAGGCTTTCATCCTCCTATCTAGACTCCATATGGCCCTCCTCCATATAGTATCTGAGCATCTTTGAGCATCTAAGATAATTTATTCTTTAACCTACAAACATCACTTTAAGTAACTACCCATTTGGCTGATAAACTTTGTTTTACTGAAGACTCTTTAGTTGATTTGAGGTTGTTACAATCAGTCAACTCTTACAGCCTGACAGTTTTTGCATTTCACTTTCCATAAGATGGAATGAACTGAAATTTCTCCAGAACCCCCAACCAAGAGTAACAGGTTTCTGATTCCTCATTGCAGAAGAGTCTGGAAACAAAGGTCTATGCAACTGGGTAGGGTGGACTTTGGAATTTCACTTGGATGTCATTATTTTATTGCAGAGCAAAGATTTCTTCTTGAATCAGCCAAAGGCACTTCATAGCAGATAACATTTTGAGCTGGCATTTACAAGCCAAAATACCTGAGCACTTTATTTTTAATACACCTGCTCGTGCAGAGACTAATGTGCAGCAATTTAGTGAAACCAAGCAATACAGTGCACCGTAAAAGAGAACATTAAAGATGAATGCGCATTCCTGTAGCCACGAAGAGTAATGAAGAGCCAGAGCTGAAGAGGAGGTGCTGAAAAGGAAAGAGGAGCACAGATATTTTGTTCAATATCTTCATTAACGATCTGGAGGATGGTGTGGACTGCACCCTTAGCAAGTTTGCAGATGACACTAAACTGGGAGGAGTGGTTGATACGCTGGAGGGTAGGGATAGGATACAGAGGGCCCTAGACAAATTAGAGGATTGGGCTAAAAGAAATATGATGTGGTTCAACAAGGACAAGTGCAGAGTCCTGCACTTAGGACGGAAGAATCCCATGCACTGCTACATACTAGGGACTGAATGGCTGGGCAGCAGTTCTGCAGAAAAGGACCTAGGGGTTATGGTGGACGAAAAGCTGAATATGAGTCAACAGTGTGCCCTTGTTGCCAAGAAGGCTAACGGCATTTTGGGTTGTATAAGTAGGGGCATTTCCAGCAGATCGAGGGACGTGATCATTCCCCTCTATTCGGCACTGGTGAGGCCTCAACTGTGTCCAGTTTTGGGCCCCACACTACAAGAAGGATGTGGACAAATTGGAAAGAGTCCAGCGGAGGGCAACAAAAATGATTAGGGGGCTGGAGCACATGACTTATGAGGAGAGGCTGAGGGAACTGGGATTGTTTAGTCTGCAGAAGAGAAGAATGAGGGGGGATTTGATAGCTGCTTTCAACTAGCTGAAAGGGGGTTCCAAAGAGGATGGATCTAGACTGTTCTCAGTGGTAGAAGATGACAGAACAAGGAGTAATGGTCTCAAGTTGCAGAGGGGGAGGTTTAGGTTAGATATTAGGAAAAACTTTTTCACTAGTAGGGTGGTGAAGAACTGGAATGGGTTACCTAGGGAGGTGGTGGAATCTCCTTCTTTAGAGGTGTTTAAGGTCAGGCTTGACAAAGCCCTGGGTGGGATGATTTAGTTGGGGTTGGTCCTGCTTTGAGCAGGGGGTTGGACTAGATGACCTCCTGAGGTCCGTTACAACCCTGAGATTTTATGATTCTATGATTCTATGATATTAATGTTCTGCCCAGCATCATCCCCAAATGACAAGCTGTAGTGGAAGGAAGCCAGACCCAATCCTATTGGGGTACCGAGTATTGTTAACACCTTTCTCATCCAAGCCCTTTCCCATCTGAGCTTAGAGTGCACCCAGTGGGATTTTGGCTGTCTCCTGCTCAGTGAGGGAAGGGCTCTCACCTCTTCCCCACCCACTAAGACAAGATACGTCTCCAAGGGTTTAAAGTAATAGATGAATCCCACAGAAGACTATGGGCTTGATGCTGCCCTCATTTACACTGGTGCAAAACTGGTGTAAATGAGAGAAAGGGCCCTTGTGACTGTTCTGTCTAGTGCTGACATGGTGAGCCCTACAGCCAGCATTCTTTACTTTTTTAAGCTTAGGTTTTGCCGTTCTTTTTTCCCTTGCCAAGACATTGGGCCAGATTCTCCACTGGCCTGCATCTTGCATAGTCATTTGCACCAAGCAAAATGACTGTGCAAAGTGTGTGTAAGTCATTATCACTCTTATTTCATGGCATTTTATCCCACTTTATATATACTCAGCAGCACTATAAACGACTAGACAAGGTGAAGGACAGGACAGAATCTGGCCCTATTGCCTGTTTCATCTTCTCACTTCTTAAGATCTCCTGTCTTCTCAGCACATTTTTCACTTCTTCACAAGGGAAGCAATTTTTTTGCTACATCAATGTTAATAGCTTTTAGTGGCACTAAACGTTATTTCCTGAATAATAAGCATCTCAGCTACCCCAGTGACATCTTTGTTCCTTTGGGAATCACTGACTTCTGTGATCTTAATTAAAATCTTATGTTCATGAATATTGCAGTTGTAGTTTCTTACTATTTTCTTATTCATTGGCTCTTATCCCAACAGGGCATCAATGTCTGGAACCCTATGCTCCATGAAGCACTGGCAGAATCCATTTTGTTAGGATAATTTATTTTGTTTTACATGCTATGATTTGAACACAAATTGTCTCCCAGGGTATAATAATAGGGTTCCATGCTTAACTATGGGAAGTCGTGCTTGCATTTCCTAGCATACACTGATCGCTAGATTGGTCCCAAGAAGGAGTCCTGACTCCTGGCCATGGTGTCACAAGAGACCAAAGAGGCATCAATTGATTTCAGCCTCAACTATAGGCCAGATAGAGCTGCAGCTGTTGTGTGTATTTGAAGTGCATGGAGCTATGCTGATGTAGAACAACTATTTCTATGTGTGGCTGAATAAATTGAAAATTCTGTTCTTGCACTGAAGTCAGTGGAGTTACTCCACATTTACACCATTGTGAGTTCAGTTTGGCCCCAAACATCTAATTGCAGAACGACGGTCCTGATTCTCTACAGCCATGCACCTCGTGTAGTCATTTACAGCCACACAAAGCCGCTGTCAAACACTGCCCCAGTTAGAATTTATACGTGGGTACCAGATTTTTACATCCACTTCACACTCTCTAGGCCCTATTCACCACTATGTCCTTCCACTTTTAGACAGGTGTAATTCCATTGAATTCCATTGAATTCAATGGAACGACAGTGTCTTAAAACTAACGTAATGTAGTGGTGCATCTGGTCCACTTTGTAACAAATCACTGCACAAGTGGAAAATCAATCAGACACAGGCCTGGCCCTAGTAACCGATAATATCAGAAGTTGCACAGGGCACCAACATGGAAAGGGGCAAACAGAAATGCCAACTCTGCCACTTCTGAGCATAGCAGGGAACACGATAGATTAACTAGAACTATATGTACCACAGTAGCAGGATGCCCAATTTGACATACTGTAGATATCTTGTTCAAATATCTAAACAAGCCTAAAGTATATTTATCTAAAACATTTAACCGGTTTGAACTGACACAAGAACTAGATGGCATTTGCCTTCTCTACATAGAGATGTATTGACATTAATTACAGGTACTGGCACAGAGTAAATTAATGTCCTATGGGCAGGAAGTCCAGGTTTTTTTTCTTTTCTTTATTCCATTTTCCAGGGCTTCTGAACCATGAAGATGTAAACAACTGATTACTGACTCTTCAGATGTGATTTCATCAGACATCCTGGATGTCTCGATAGGGATCATATACCGTGCGTGGTATAATAGAAAGGCTAGCATGTTGACCTTATGACTAACTCTTGCGCATTTGGCCACCATCTGGAATTCAGTCCAAAAATCTCTTAGAATAAAGTTTGAACGTGTAATAAAATATTCCATTAAGTATCGACATTAGGAACCTGTGTGCTTAACATTACCCGGGACTGTTGTTAAAAAACAGTTGTACTAACAGCACTTAATGAAATGTAAAAGGGAGCCGAGGTGCAGTGCAGTAACATGCACAGTGTTATAATTGAAAGCATTATGATTAGGGAGACTTACCATTTATAATTGTAAGCAGAGATTTTGAAAAAAGCCTAAGAGAATTAGATGTCCACATTCCACTGAAATTCAGTCCCTAACTTCCTTAGACTCCCTTTTGACTATCTCAGCTGTAAGAAATTACATCTAATCAATATCCCAATTGATCAGGCAGAAAGGCTCCAGATTGGCCTGTGAGGGGTCACCACTTTGAGTTCAGGGCCGGCTCCAGGCACCAGCCGACCAAGCATGTGCTTGGGGCGGCTCCTTGCAAGGGGCGGTGCTTGAGGTTTGTTTTTTGTTTTTTTTCTTCGGCGGCGGCGCTTGGGGGTTTTTTTATTTTACTTTGGCGGCGGCGCAGGGCTCAGGGGAGGGGGGGTTGTTTCGGTGGCGTGGGGCTCGGGGGAAGGGAGGGAGGGTTGTTTCAGCGGGGTGGCGCGGGGCTCGGGAGAGGGGAGGGGAGGGGGGGTTGTTTCGGCAGCGCGAGGCTCGGGGGACGGGGGGTTGTTTCGGCTCGGGGGACGGGGGGTTGTTTCGGTGGGGTGGCACTCGTTTGTTTGTTTTTCCTGAGGGGGGGCGGCGCTTGCTGTGGTTTTTTTTTTTGGTTTTTTTTTGCTTGGGGCGGCAAAAAGGTTAGAGCTGGCCCTGTTTGAGTCCCACCAGACATGCTAGAGACAATACTTCTCCCGGCAACTTCCTCTCTCCTACAATTTACCTGTCTTCTCTCCACTTCCATACACCCTCATCTGCATGATTTTCCTCCAGCCACCTGCAAGCTAGACAGACCCTTGTGACTTCTCCTCTCCCCCTACACACATCACACATGTGATCTTTCAGCTTCACCCCCGTCCCGCCACTCTGTTGTTGGTGCAATAGTCCTCCCACCCCATCCCACACAATGAACACACAAACACATGCATGCACATGGAAAGAGTGGATACATGGTGCTGATTCCTGGCTCGTTCTGCCAGCTCCATTCTTACAAACTAGCAGGAGATTGAAAATGAGAATCAAGCTCAAATATGCTGTCAAAGCAGGAATATCATCAAGTACTCTACTCTGTGGGCTCATAAAAACAGAGCAAACAGATACTACAGATAACTGTTGCAATGTTTATGTTATACCTGTCAGGTGTATAACCATATCTGTGATCCTGAAGAACACAATGTACTGGACTGCATGTTGTCTTTTGCCTTTAAAACAAGGTTTTAAAGAATGCCAAAGCCCTAAATTTGAAGATTGATGGGTTTTTCCCCTAAATAAAAGGAGTAAATTTTAAAATGGAAGATTTAAAAGGCACAAAACAGGAGCCCAGAAATGTTGGTGTTGTCTCTTTAAATATAAATTAATTCACATTTTACAATGATCAATTATTAATATTGGAGGTAACAATTGTGGAAAGGATTTACAGGTCCACATCTGTGATCAATACATTAACAGGTCCTGGCAGATTTCTATTAACACAGAACGTACACATACAGTGCCACAGTCAACACTCTGTTACACCACTTTTAGCTGTTGTAATTCCAATGCTGTGAATGGAGTTAAACTGGAGTAAAACTGGAGTAACACATTTGAGATTGAATCCCACAAACATAATCACCCTGCTCTCCTTTCCCTTAAACTGGTGTTAGGCTGCTTGAGTTCAGTGGAATTACACCTGATTCAGACTGGAGTACACGAGAGTAGATTCAGACCCATAACTGACAATGGGATGACTCAGCGGCATATGGATGTGAATCTCGTTCAGCAGGATGCCAAAGTAAAAATTTGGGGTCCAGATTTTCACAGTAACTCGTATCTGAATTTGGACCCAGCATCTAAAACAAAATGGAGGGAAATCTTGGGAAGACAATTAATTTATCTGGTTTTCACCTCTCCGGATTCCCTCTTACCATTGTCATATGATGAGTTGAGCCCTCACTCTCCCCCCCCCCTCCGCCCCCAGCAATCACACAAGTGTTTCTGGGGTCTTAAGTTCCAGTGGGTGATGAGAGCAGTGGGGAGTGGACTGCAATGTTTCTCACCACCCATGTCAATATGAAGATCAGGTCAGGTTCCACCCTCAGTTAGATCCTTGTGCAATTACAGGGACAGTGGCCTGAATTTGCCGGTCATAGAGAGGCAGCTGGGGAAACGCCCAACTAATGCCCCTCAATAGTCCACAATGTGGGTGGAGGCCCCCGGGGCTTCCTCCCACAAGACAACAATCCTGAGTCGAGCATTAAGGTGGAAATGGGGCACTGGGAAAAGAGTGTTGGGCAGAACTGAAGGCATAACCTAGCAGGGTCAGAGCCTCATTTCTACTTTCAAATCTTGGCAGCAGAAATTAGCCTTCGATGGAAGATACATCTAGATCCACACAACTGGAAAATCTAAAGAGTGTTTGGATCCAGAGTTCAGGGTTTGGACCAATCTTTAATATAATCAGGATAAAGCATGGATAAAAACAGCTCGAATCTCCTCAGGAAGGTGCATAATGCTTGTTGGCTATGCAGCATGGAGAATTTCTCACTGTATGTGCTCACATAGTACCTGTCCTTTAGGGCTATAGATCTCTTCATAGCACAAAAAGAATTGTAGTAAGATAAGACCCTGAAACATAAACCCTTGTATCAGAGGCAGGGTATGAGGCCTAAGGCCTGAGCTAAAGTAATGGTCAAGACTTTGCTAACATAAAGCAAAGTTAAGCTGTGAGCCAGAGGCAGGCCCTGCTCACAGAAGCTGGCAAGGAAAGGGCTGATGTTACATAAACATATTCTGTTGCATAACAAATATTCACCCCCCCTATATAATCAAGTCACTTATATTTACATTTATATATAGTCAGACATATTCTTTACACATTCTTATATTCGTGATACCCATACACATTATGAAGCACCAAATTGTTTCTGAAGCAAGAAGGGTCCCCCATGCTGAAATGTTACATCCTTTTCAGAGCTAAGGAAGAACTGGTTTTCACCAGAGAGGAAACTGGTATCATTTACAGTAACTAGAAACATATAAGGTGACCTGCCTGTCATTCAAAAAACCACCAAGTGACTCAAAAGATCTTTGACTATTTTTTCAGGATCCGCTGTTAATGGGACAGGAATTGTTCTACTGCCATTTATGTTATGTTCCTTTATTAGACAGAACCTTTAGAAAAATAATACTCCTCCCAAAATGCAAACATGCTTGGTCAGTTCCTGAGAAAAAAAGAGCATCCTCTGTTTATCTGTGCATCTGCTAAAATCCCCAAAACCCCACCTTCTCAGTCCCTGTGAAACAATCTGGGAGCAAGGCCAAAGTTTCCTGCTATATAAGACCCAGACAGCACAGGTGAACTATTTCTCCTGCCCAATATCAGACTCAGTATCCTTGTGCCAAACTCCACTCAGGATGGGGTTTGGTCGGGCGATACGGGTCTCTATTTGGGCCTTTATGTTAGGTGTCTGCTGTGCCCAACAACAAGGTAAGAACCCATTTACGTTTCATTTTGCTCTGAGAAAAGAAAAAGTCTAATTTAATTGGCTCTATACTGATATGTTTTAAACAGTTTTATTTCTTTTACTTTGCAATCCTTCTAAATGGATGCATTTAAATGAGATTTCTTTGTGTCTTTATTTTTGTACCATTTCCATTAAATATTTAATGTTTGTGTATTAACTGGACTGATTTAATCATCTTGCCTCAAGCCAGTACAATTAACAACATTTGGATGAAGATAGCTTTGAAGATCAAAACAAAATAATAACTATCCATCTCTTGAGATGTCATGATTTCACTGTCAGTTTAAAATGTTTTAAAACATTTTATTTTTGGTGAGTTTTCCACTAGGATTGTTGTTAAATCCTACATTTTTATGTAATCATAAATGTAAAAATTATCCTATACTTGATCTGTCCCATGGTCCATCAAGTCCAGTATCCTGTTAATCACATTCTTAAGTACCAGATGCTTCAGAGGAAGGTGCAAGAAACCCTGCAATAGATAGTCTGGGGTTAACCTGCACCCAAAGAAAGTTTTCCTCCTGACTCTCAATAGTTAGAGGTGATCTCAAACTCTGAAACATGAGGGTTTATATCCTTTTCAAATTATTTATGTCTGTTACTATCAGTTATTATAACTCTAGTTATTCTTGTGATCCATATAAGTTCTTTGATTCAGCGATATTGTGGTAATGAGTTCTCCTGCCTATCTGTGTGTTGTTGAATTTGCCACTTTTCATCTGAGTTTCAAATTTGCCACTTATATTTGCCAATTTATATTGATTCTTTCCTTATTGTTGTTTTTTGCATAATTAGACAGGGTGAACTGAAGTACCTGATCTACCTTCTCTATGTCATTCATCATTTTGTATGCTTTGTTATTATGTTAATCTTACATTAATTAGAACTAATCCCAAAAGCCCTTACTCATGTGAGTAGTCCTATTAAATGAAAAGATTACTTGCATGAGCAAGGGCTTGCAGAATTGCTCCTATTCGTATATCATAATTGTTGCCACTTCTTGAGAAATATTCTCATAATCCTTTGTGCTAAAGTACATTTTCTCTCTTGCTTACCATGCTCTAAACATTGACAAGTGTAAATATAATCATTTTCAGTGAATTTTGTTTTTCATAAAAGTAAGGGCAGGCAGCAAATTGAGTCAGGCATAAAATGGAGCAGGCAAAGCTTTCATTTAGAGTTCTCCACCTCAGCGCTGATCCTTGGCTATTCTGGCCCCACGGCTTCTTCTGGGCAGAGAAAGTTATTTCTACTGGATAATGATAACCTTACAGGTGGCTTTGTGATA
Organism: Chelydra serpentina; assembly: GCA_037349315.1. Taxonomy (NCBI): domain Eukaryota; kingdom Metazoa; phylum Chordata; order Testudines; family Chelydridae; genus Chelydra; species Chelydra serpentina. The sequence continues at coordinate 19,760,370 of JBAIAC010000059.1, read as the reverse complement.
TGAACAGGTGGAGACTAGGCTGAGGCCACCCAATTCCTTTTCTCTTGCATCCTACTGTTATGCAAGTGTCTCTTTCTCACATTCTCGGAGTAGAATGACTACAAAATAAAGATGTAACCCTGCTTGGTTAGAAAATTTAAGGGTGATGGATTCCTCCTACTACCACCACCCATAAACTTTCTATACTAACTGATTTTTTTTCTTATTTGTCTGCAGCATTTACTACTAATACTCCATCTGGAACAGTGAACTTCATCCCGCCACTGACAACAAGCCCAGTAATAACATGTAAGTTAAGCAAATAGTCTCAAAAAATTCCTCCATCTTTCTGAAGTACTGATTAGAAAGTTAAAATAAACAGGGAAACAGACTGATTAATGAAAAAAATGGGTAGATCAGTGGTGTAAGGAACAAATAGCTGGATAAACATGATATGATGGCAAAACAATGAATTGATTGATAGGTAGATAGGTGGACAGACATATGATAGATATGTAGAAACACAGAAATATAGATAGGTTGGTAGATTATAAATGGCAGACAGTAGATGACTGGAGGAACAGAGATGGGTTAAATAAGTAGGTGGATAGATGGACAAATTGATTGTGTATAGTGTCACAATTAATAAATGGACAGACAATAAATGGAAGGGGACAGAGCAATGAATAAACTAAAGAAATGAAGGCTTGGGCAGACTGATATAATAATATTCATGTTAAATCATGGAATTCCCAGTAAATTCTTACGAGTTTTCAATCCACAGCCTTCAACCCTGCTCACAATGGCCGCGTATGCAGTACGTGGGGCAATTTCCACTTCAAGACTTTTGATGGGGACATCTTTTACTTCCCTGGGCTCTGCAATTACGTCTTTGCATCTCACTGCAATGCTGCCTATGAGGACTTCAACATCCAAATCCGGCGCACTGTGGTGGAAAATGCTCCTACTATCAACCATATCACCATGAAGATCGATGGGGTGGTTTTTGAAATGGCAAAGAACTTTGTTGTTGTCAATGGCAACAGGTAGGTTTAGACATATCACTGTGTGTGCTGAACATAGCTGTTTCCTCAAACCAGGCATATATTTCAGCACTTTCTTGGAAAAGCTTCTAGGTATTTTGATAAACCATGTAACTTTAACCATACAATCATCTTGCCGGTCTTCTGTTAAAATGTCACACTATAAAATATTCTTTCCCTTCAGAGATGGGCCCAAACCAAAATGCCAGATCAAAATACCCCTGAACTTTGAGGAAGCTTGACTCCAGATCCATATTTTTTGTGGCTTGGGCCCATCTTTTCTTTAAACTGCTTTTTCTTCCACAATACGGCATTGTCGAAGAAACCACATGGACACCTGACAACACAAGCAACCTTTTCTTCTTATTCTGCATGGCATAGAAAATACTTAGCATCTCTGATGCTTTTTTTCTCCAGGGTTCAGCTGCCTTTCAACCAGTTTGGAATCATGGTTGATAGAAGCAGCATGTATATGAAAGTGACTGCCAAAATGGGCCTGGTTTTCATGTGGAATGAAGAAGACAGCATCCTGGTAAGAATAAGTTCTAGATGCTTCAGAGAATAGGAAACAGTCTATTAAAACATTTAGACTCAAAATGTTGACTGGCTTAAGAATGTTTGGGCACCCATTTGCACGCACTGATTCCACACTTGTGCGCACAAACAGCCATGGCATATGCAAATTAAGTAGATAAAGGTGTACAAAGGAGAAACTGCCTAAATATTTGACCATAAGCCTAAATATTGAAAGGTAGTATGAAGATATATGGTTAGTCCCTGGACATACTTGTCCCCAGCAATTTGGGAGCTTCTGTTTCCCCCTGCTGATTATTTCTCCTATTACAGAGCTATGTTTGCATTCATGCATTCCTGAAGAAAGCAACTGTGGTGTGTTCTTAGCGGAAATCAGGCCTCCCACTTAAAATGGGAAAAAGCACTTCCCTCACTTCATTAACATCATAGCATCAGTTGTCACTCACCTCCTCAACTTTTATTTTCCAGTCGAATTCCACTGTCATAGGACTTCAGTCTCACAGTGGATTTGATTTTCTTTCTGAAGAAAAAAATAGGTAGAAAAAAGGCTGGATATAATACAGATATTGCAGTGAAAACTAGGTCTGCATAAATAACTTGGATTCTATGAATCAGAAATCATATCCAAAGCTAGTCCACATTCTATCAGCCAGGTTTGAAGTGGTCTGCTAAAACATTTACACAACACTGATGAAAATTATTTAGGTGTGGCAGGCACCGCTGCTTTCACTGGTTTCGAATTAGGGTGATCAGATGTCCCGATTTTATAGGGACAGTCCCGATTTTTGAGTCTTTTTCTAATATAGGCTCCTATTATCCCCCACCCCCTGTCCCGATTTTTCAAATTTGCTGTCTGGTCACCCTATTTTGAATACATTATGGAATGTGTATATTAACTTCTATCAACTTTCCCCCCATCATTTTAGCTGGAACTGAATGACAAATATGCCAATTATACCTGTGGGCTTTGTGGAGACTTCAATGGTATTCCAACTTACAATGAGTTCTTTTCAAAAAGTAAGTGTTAAAAATAATGACAGACCGTTGGTTTCTAGTAGCTCCAATTTCTACACCATCCATTGTTTGTGTTCTGTTGGCTATACCCCTTCAGCAGGCCTCTTTTCCATCCTGCTAAAAGATTTGCTGAGAATATCAGCACATTTGGATTTTTAGTAACTTGAATTATATATGTATTCATGTATACCATTTGTCTATTTATTTCATTTGTTAGCCAGTTAGATGTGGGTGAAATACTGATTTTCAAGCATGATTAAATGTAGAAATACATCCACAGACCAAAAGACAATAATAATACCAAGCAAAGCAATCACAACAATTTCTGGTCAAGAATGTTCTATTTTAACATGCTCCAAGATGTCACCTCTAAATTATATTTATAAAATTTAATATATAAACTACATTTGCAAAGCCTCACACATTTTTGTCCATAATTAACATGCAAGCACATCAGCACATCTCAATCCTAAATTGCCCGATCCTATTCCACAGTGTAATTCTAGATTTGCCTACTGATTTACATAATCTTTACGCTACCTTCTCCCATCCTATCTTTCTGACTTTATCACTCCCTCCTCTCTATATGTTCTTCCAATCAGCTGGCTATAGGCCTCTATCTCTCTATCCATCTCTCTTTTCCCATTGTCAGTATCACCATTTTGTTTACAAAGTTTTAGACAATTTATTCAAATCTCACCTTTTCTCCTAAATTCTGTCTCACAATAGTCTCTTCTATTCATAACCTGTCTAAAACTTTCTCTTCTGTTATCTAACTACGGGCTCATCTAACCAGGAATAAGTTGTCATTTTCCAACACAAATGTAAGTTTGCATGTTCCTGAAATTGTTTTCTGATATAAGGATGATGTCATTCAAAGTAAATTGAGTCTATGGTGTCCAGGGACAGCTCCAGGCACCAGCACAGCAAGCGCGTGCCTGGGGTAGCAAGCTGCGGGGGGCGGCGTTCTTCCCCGCCGGCACCCCAGCCGGGGGAGTAGGGCCACAGGCATGCCGCCCTCCCCGTGGCACTCCTCCGGCCGGGAGAGAGCGGGGCCATGGGCGGGCATGCAGCCCACCTCGCGGCGCTCCTCCGGCCGGGGGAGGCACTGGGGGGGGGGGGTTGTTGCGGCGCAACACTGTGTGTGGGGGGTGTGTTTCCGCAGGCGCTGGCGGGGTGTTGTTTTTTTGTTTCAGTGGGGCGGCACTTTGGGGTTTTTTGGTTTTTTTTGCTTGGGGCAGCAAAAATGTTAAAGCTGGCCCTGATGGTGTCACAGTGTTAATTTTGTCTACATGCCAAATGTAATGTCTACATGAAAGAACTCAGAGAGAACCAACTCCATTAAAAACCCTATATATTATAAATGTATTTATTGCAGATGTCACGCTGACTGCCACGCAGTTTGGAAATATGCAGCAGATGGATGGGCCAACAGAAGTCTGTCAGGCTCCTACATCATCCTCCCTAAACAACTGCACGTACAATTTTGTAAGGATCTTTATGTTTATTCATGTGTCTTTCATTTAAATGTATCCACTCTCTTCTCCTGTTTCAGGAGGGACACGTGGAGAAAACTATGAAGGGATTGGAGGTAGAAGAAGGAGAATACAAGATGCCATTAAAGAATAATTTTAACAAATGGATAACAGTATTAAAAACAGATCCTCTCTATTTTTATGAATTTGTGGATTTAATACATTGTTTTGTTTTGTTTTCTCTCTAGGATAACATTTGCCGTAAAGTATTGACTGGCCCTACATTTTCAAAATGTAATGAACTGGTTGAGGTTAGCAAGTACATTAATTCTTGTGAACAAGACTTGTGCCACTGTGATGAGTCTAAGAATGCCTTCTGTATTTGTAACACCTTTGGTGAATACTCCCGGCAGTGCGCCCATGCCGGTGGACAACCTATGAACTGGAGAACCTCAGAACTGTGTCGTAAGTGTCTCTAGAACTGGCCTTCATCTGTGCTTGCCAATTAGTCAGAGACAGATTCCTATAGTTTGTTAGGGACTCATGGGAACTAAGTGTTATTAAGTACTGGACTGGTTTCCAGAGAGCTCTAATATGAATTCCATACTTCGGGCCAGATCTTGGGGTGCAGCTGATCTCCCCGTGGTTAAACTGTGGTCACTAATATTTATCAATGTAAATTCCAGAGTTAAATTTCCCAGGATACTTCAGAGATTTCCACCAAACTCAAATATGCATATGCACTGGGAAATTAACGCTTCCATATTTCACTAGAAATTTAGATTCTTGAAAAGAGGGGACTGCAAAACAAATGCGCCAGAGTATAAGCCTCAGAGATCTATGAGACAATTACTCACGAATCCATAGAATTCCAGACTTTAAGTCACAAGTTCAGCATCATACAGTTCTATCTGATACACAAGTTTTTTGAAAAACAAACCTAAACTACATAATATGGATTGGGATTTCCAAAATCCAAAGGATCCTTCGACCTCGGGTTTGGTGTGGCCTTATCTTTAGTGGGGAAAGGTTAAATGAACATGCATTCTAATATGTAGCAAATAGGGATTACATTTCAATTCAGAAATCTGTCTTCCTTTAAAATTCCAGCCAAGAAGTGTCCTTTCAACATGCAGTACAAGGAATGTGGATCCCCCTGCACTGACTTCTGCACCAACTCTGAAAGATCTCAAGTCTGTAGCGATCACTGTGTGGATGGCTGCTTCTGTCCCCCAGGCAAGCTTTTATTTACTCCCCATCTTTCATAATCTCAATAAAGAGCACTAGCAGATTTACATGTAGGAGTTTAGCAACTTTCTCAGGGGTCAAAGCTCCTCCAGCTGCCCTCTTCACAGCTTCAAGTGGTAGGCCCTTACCTGTGCACAAGTGACAAAACACGTGACTGAATAATTAATTTCCTGTAGATGTGTAACATCTGCAAAATAGTGTGGAACAATCAGGGACCAAAATAGAACATAAAATGCTGCCTGGCCTATAGGAATGAGGTAGTTTTACTACAACAATTCAGTATTATTCACTTGAATTCACTTTACAGGGCAGGAAATCCCTTGAAAGACCAATGGGATTTTAAGACTCCAAGGGAAGACCCTCAGCTGGTGCAATTTGGCATAGCTCCCCTGACTTCAATGGAGCTGTGACCATTCACAACAGCTGAGGATCTGGCTCCCAAGACTGTATTTTATATTTGTAGTCAACTATTTAAAACAAGAAAAATTGCATATTGTCTATATATGTAAAACTCCTTTGTAATGTATCAGTTTCTTTCTTCATTTAGAAACTGTGCTTGATGACATTAACAATGCTGGCTGCATCCCCCTTCAGGAGTGTTCCTGTACTTACAATGGCAACTCTTACGCTCCAGGGACATCTTATGAAACCCATTGCAGTTCCTGGTAACTTACCTACTTTCCTGTTTCTTTTTTAGTGAAATGAACTAGTGTAATGGTTTATTATACACCATTTCATCATTAACCACCTCTGAATGCATATTACTGACTTCCCTGCAATTCTAACAGAATCTCAAAAAAACAGTGTTTGTCTCCTTTAGTGTCATTATTTAACAGGCTTTGCATTCTGACTCAAGTTGTTAAGAAAAGGATTTGTGATATATAGATTTCTTACCTCTCAGTTAAAATTCTCTCTCTTTGTTTGCTCCCTTTTCCGAGACAAAAGAAACTGCAGCCACTCACTTATTTGCAAACATGGATTTCCTCTGAAGAAGCCAAGAATAATATGATGGGAACATCAGTAGCAAAACAACAAAACTTAATGACATTGTAACTCCTTTCCTCCAGGCTATTATCACTGATTGTGATTAATTTCTCCACTTTCCTTCCAGTACCTGCAATGGAGGCAAGTGGAATTGCAAAGACATTCCGTGCCGTGGATCTTGTATGGTAGAGGGAGGTTCACACATCTCCACATATGATGAAAACCGTTACAATGTCCATGGAGACTGCAATTATGTTTTGTCTAAGGCAAGCACCATCAGGTTTTAATAGGTCATAAAGTCCTATGCAGCTTTATAGAGGAAGGAGTGGGAGGGCTGCCTGAGTCAGGACTAGAGAAGCTAGCCACACTTAGGAAAGAACATTGGAGAGTTTCCTGTTAAAGCAGGAGAGTACTGTATTGAGTGAGAATATATATCAATTAATGCAACTAGTTGTGATATTGGGAGTCCTGACATGCAAGGTAAATACTGATGTATTTCAGATTCCAGAATGTGGTAGTTGTTGGTAAATGCTGACTATTTCCAAGCAACTGCTGTATTTGGTCTATTTTCGTAATTGTCATACAATTCAATCCCCTTGCCATGTGTCAGGGTTCCCTCCCCACTCTAAACTCTAGGTTAAAGACGTGGGGACCCACATGAAGAGCCCCTAAGCTTATTTTTACCGCTTAGGTTAAAACCCCCAAGGTACAAAATTCCCTGCACCCTGAGAAATGCTTCTTCCACTGCCACCATCAAGTGTTCTAAACAGGAATCCAGGAAAGGGGACCACTTGAAGTCCCTTCCCCCCAAAATATCCTCTTAAGCCCGTACCCCCCTGTCCTGGGAAGCTTGAGAATAATCTCCTAACCAATTGGTTACACAGTGATCTAAAACCCCACCCCCTGGGTTTTTTAAAAACCATAGAAAACAGTCAGCTTCTTTAAAGAAGGATTTTATTAAAACAAAGAAGGTAAAATCAGCTCTGTAAAATCAGGATGGTAACTATTTTACAGAATACTCAATTTCCAAACTCAGAGGGATTCCCCCCTCTGGACAAACCCTTAACGTTACAGAAAAAGAAAAAGGAATAACCCCTCCCTTTAACACAGGGAACACACACCAAGCAAAATGAACAGAAATCTACTCGCTATGCTGACTAGACTTACTTTAGAAAAGTGAGGATTTGATGAAAAGATGACTGATTCCTTTTTACTCCAAGATCACTCTGTGTCTGACAAAGAGCCACACACAAAGCTTTCCCCCTCCTAAGATTTGAAAGTATCTTGTCCCCCCATTGGTCAGATGCCAGCCAGGTCAGGTGTCAGTCTGGCTACTTGCATTTCTTAACCCTTTACTGGTAAGAGGATTTTATAGCACTGCATCAGATCCTCTCCCCCTTCCCTTTATATTTATGACAGCATGTGACTAGTCCTTGGTCATAACAGGTCAGGCAAGAAAAGATGGGGATAGAGAGTGGAGCTGAAGCAAATTTTTTAGAGGGGGTTGAATTAAAACTTTGACTCTAAAGACCAGAACCAGATCCAAATTCTGTGACTAGTCCCAGTCTCTATAACTATAGCACTAGTTCAAAATAGCCTTGAGCTTTGGGAAACCTCTACAAAATAAATATTTTTCAAACCCAGGAACAAGCCTTTAAAGCAATAGTTGTTGGTATTGGTTTTTTCAGACCTGTAAAAATGACACATTCACTGTCCTGGGAGAACTCCGCAGATGTGGCTTGACAGACACTGAGACATGCTTAAAGACAATAACCCTCAGCATTAATGGAGGACAAACTGTAAGTATCCAAAACAAGTGGTGAAAATTCTGCAGGAATATTTTATACAAATGTGGGGAGTAAAAGGATTAAGCCAGAATGACTCAGGGATAGAGTTTTGTTAATAATTGATTTTTCAATTCAGGTCAAAGGAAATGTTTCATTTGAGACAAAATGAAAAGTTCTGTTTCATTTTCAAGATTTTTTATCTTTTAAAAAAATTAATAAAACTGAAGTTAAAAAGTCATTTGAAGTCAACAAATCTAAACATTTCATTTTGAATGTGTCAGAATGAAAGGTTTAAACTTTTTTCTTTTATTGAAAGTATTTAGCAAATGCGACATGTATTTGGAAAATGTTTGTTCACTTGAATCTGCGTTAATCAGCAAAAAAAAGTTTACTTGAGAAAATTTCACCCAGATCTAGCCAGGGAGTTGCGTTTATCCTTTGAAGGATCTGCAGGTCTGAAAAATATGTATTAATTTTAAAACCAAGGTAAAATAAATGTATCTTTCTTTATCATAATAGTGAGGTAAGTAGTAAGTTCAGCCCTGTGCTAATTCAGTCAGAAAAGATACTTTATTCACAAAACAGGAGAGAGGTTCTCTTTCTATTAAGTAAACAATGAGACCATGATCTTCTTGGATTCTGCCCAAAACTACCAGCTGCACTAGATGTAAGTCAGTTTAGATACAGAGGCACTGCATCACTGTAAACCAAGATAACGTAACCCAGTGGTTCCCAAAATGGGGTTCATGAACCCCTGGGGGTTCGTGAAATGTTACAGGGGGTTCTTGGGAAAAAATTCCCTAATGGCGGACAGACAGGGCCGGCTCCAGGCACCAGCCTACCAAGCACGTGCTTGGGGCAGCACCTGGAGGGGGGGGGGGGCACTCAAGGGTTTGTTTTTTTGTAAATTTCCAAAAAAAACTAATTTTCCTCTGGCGCCCTTGCCGGGGGAGCAGGGCGGCAGGCATGCTTCGCTCCCCGCCGGCGCCCCGGCCAGGGCAGCGGGGTGGCCAGCGTGCTCTGCTCCCCGCCCGCGCCCCGGCCGGGGCAGCGGGGTGGCCGGCGTGCTCCGCTCCCCGCTGGCGCCCCGGCCGGGGCAGCGGGGGCGCAGGCGTGCTCTGCTCCCCGGCCAGGGCAGCGGGGCGGCCGGCGTGCTCCACTCCCCGCCAGCGCCCCAACAGGGGCAACGGGGCGGCCAGTGTGCTCCGCGTGCTCGGCGCCCCGGCCGGGGCAGCGGGGCCGCAGGCGTGCTCCACTCCCCGCCGGGGCAGCGGGGCGGCGGGCGTTCCGCGCTCCCCACTTGTAGGGGGAGCGGGGTGGCGGGCATGCCGCCCTCCCCGCTGCCCCCCCCCCGGCATTTTGGCGGGGCGGCGTTGTTGGGGGGGGGTGTTTTGGCCAGCGTTGGGGGGGGCGGCGCTTGTGGGTTTGGGTTTTTTTTGCTTGGGGCGGCCAAAAAGCTAGGGCCGGCCCTGCGGACAGAGCTGTACCTAAGGATCATGGAGCCCCTGGACTTCCAAGAGCTAAGCAGATCAAAGCAAGCATAACTATCACACTGAGGAGATTTAAACTTCAAGACTCCTAATAAGAAATGGAAAGGGAGGTGGATATTTTTTTGCTGTTTTTAAAATGAAATAGGCAGCTAATATTATTTTTAAAATTATTATGAAGAACAAGTTTAAGCTTTGTTGTAATGTGCATTGTTTGCCTGGACTGCTCAAGCCCTGAATGCTTCTGTAGAAGGAACTCTTTGAGTTGGCTTCTTAAATACCTTCATGCTGTTTCACATCTGATACTCTTTGATGAAACATAGGAGCCTGGTCTTATAACAGGCTTATTCAAAGTGATACAAGCTATGAAAGTGAGATCTTGAAAGAGTGTTGCCGTTTTCATAATGTAATCAAAATACTGTAATGATAAATAATAATAATAAATAGTGTGTAATAAGCATGTCAAAAACAAATTTTATATTTCCAAGATCACTGCTTTTATAATTTATACTCAAGTAAAGGAGAAAATCCCTGGAAATATTCATCTTTAGGCGGGGGTTTGTGAGACTTGATATTTTTAGTGAAAGGGGTTCACAGGTTGTTAAAGTTTGGGAACCACTGGCGTGACCAATGCTGCAGTTCTGTAAAGGACAAAGAATGATTCTTTAAAACAATTCCCTTTTGGAAGGGAAGGCAACAGAAGATTAAAAGGAAGGTTAAAAAAATCATAAAATCAACCCCCTTCCATGAAATTCATCAGAACCTACTGGGATATTATAATGCTGATATTACCAATGCATGACATAATGTTCCTTTATCTTTATCTTTCTTGACAGATCATTGTGATCAAGTCTGGAGGTGGTGTGTTTGTGAATTGGCTCTATACTCAGTTGCCCTTCTCAGCAGGTATGTTTCTCTCCCAGGGCCAATACGTGACACTCTCAAAACTTCACCTAGACTCCTGCTTATTATTTTAAACTTCAGAGGAGTTGATGTGGTGTCAGTATAATGAAGAATCCCATAGCCTAGCATGTTCACACTAGATTCTCACTAGGATGATTCTTGACCCAAGTCCAGCAATAGAGGTCCAAAGTCTCGTGATACATTACAGCCTGTTGTCCAACTTGTTAAGATATTAATTTAGTTTTTGCTGTCTATCCTCATAAAGAAGGATCCTCACTGAAGATTTTTATGCCACCCAGACCCTGCTCATTCTCCTCTCCACAGTGGACTTGCAATGATCAAGATATGAGATTAGAAACTAGAACAAAATGGTTCTTGTTAATGCTTGATGTGATCCAATGTTTCCATTCATTAGTCTGTGGGAAGGAGCAGACAAAAGGACCATTTTATTTCTGTGTAACTTTAATACAAACTTCACTTGCAAGCTCCCAGGCAGTCACAAGCAAATATTGCATTGTATTTTTCATTCAACTTTAAGCATACCTTGGCTTTACTCCACACTAGGGTTCACTGTAGTTGCAACAGTAATCCAAGAAGAGCCATAACAGTGGGGTGCTGTCTCCAGCGTTTGATCTCTACTGAAATCTGATTATCCTGTTCTTTGTCCATAGCTAATGTCACCATTTTCAGACCCTCATCCTTCTTCATCATAGTGGAGACAAACTTTAGACTCCAAATGGAGATCCAACTTGTACCCATCATGCAAGTGTTTGTGCGACTGCATTCATCTTTCAAAGAGCAGACCTGTGGTAAGTGAATATAATAAAACCAGTGACCTGCCTGAAATTCCCATTGGTCTTGTATGAGTGATTCAAACTTTGTGCTTTTTCAACAGGTCTCTGTGGAAACTTCAACAATAATCAGGCTGATGACTTCACAGCCATGAGTGGTATAAAGGAAGGAACAGCAGCTGCATTTGCGAATACCTGGAAAACATATTCTTTGTGCCCTGACATCAAAAACAACTTTGAGAATCCTTGCGCCCTCAGCGTAGAAAATGGTAAATGCATTATAGAAAATTGTCCATGATATGCAGGCAATTTGAAATTAGATTTCTAGTTTTTCCCTATAGAGCTAATGGAAAATACTTGACATAAAGCAAAAATTAGAAGAAATAGGGACTTTAAACATGGTAAAACATACATTTGGAATCAGAAAGAAATGTTCATAAGAGAAGAAAATTTGAGAGAGGTAAGTAATAAAATAAGTGCAAGAATCATGGATACTTTCCAACAACAGTTTATCTTGACAGATTTAGGTTTAGTGCACAAGATGACAACTTGGTGCAGAATGAGCGTACCATAGCTATATGTTTGTAAGGCTTTGATGAATTCTTTGTTCAATCCATGTTGAGAAACTGCTTTTTCATAACTTTGGCTTTAACAAGTCTTTGCCAAATGTTGCAGTGAGCAAAACAATGTGGTTGCTCTATGGTACAATTTCAGAACCGGGTTTACAGGAGTTCATGATTCACACAAGGACACATTAGGTTTTTGAGCCTAACGAAATAAAAAGAGTAATATGGATTCATTTCATTTCCTCTGTTCACAGAAAAGTATGCTCAGCACTGGTGTGGATTGCTGACAGACAGCACAGGACGTTTTGCCAATTGCCACTCCACAGTGAATCCAGCTGTTTACCAGACGGTACTTAGCTATTTTTCTTTTTCCTTTAAAAAACTGGAGCCTTAAAACCAGCTGTTTAGAAAGAAATGTCCCAAACAAGTCTCCCAGAATATACTGTGTCTATATTTTAATCTGCATAATACATCACTTCTTTTTCTCTATATATGTTTCTTACTTTATGTATATATTTCCTACCCTTATTTCAGTCTGCACGCTTGGTTTCATCATCCTGAATTGCTTTTTTTTTACACTCTTTGTTAAACAAGAACTGCTATTTGCCACAGAGCAAGAAAACCAAAATGTAAACATATAAAGAGGAAGTTATATATAAAGTATATAAAATATACTAATTGAATATAAATGTTTGCTTACTAAAGTATATCATCTTCAGAATAATCCATATATTTAGGTAAAATGGGAGATTACGAAGCATACAATAGATTCTTTGGCTATTATTTTACAATAATAACTGCCAATATTTGAGGGTCTCCATTATCGCCATATGAAAAAAATCCTAAAAGGAAAATATTAAAGGTATGTTAACACTGCTCACAACTGAATGTATACGGAGAAGAAGCTGATACATAAGACCAGAAGTTAACAGGACCTGGTTTTGGATGGGCAGTTCTGCGATTATTAATTCATTTGTTTCTGCACCCCTAGAACTGTCTGTTTGACACCTGTAACTGTGAAAAGAGTGAGGACTGCATGTGTGCTGCCCTCTCTTCCTATGTGAGAGCCTGTGCTGCCAAAGGAGTCCAGCTGGAGGGATGGAGGACTGATGTCTGTTGTGAGTGTTATAGCCACTCCCTCGGTCTTCAATTCTGAAAGAACCAGTAGTGGAATGTATCAAACAAATATTATCTTATATCAATTTCTAGCCAATCCAGGGCTCTCCCAGTAAATTTTGAGGAAAAGGTATTGAAAAGTAAAATTCTAGCAATAATTCCCTATTTTTTTAATAATGTAATGGAGGTTAGTTATGGTGAATACAAACAGACGGAAGACACAGTTGTGGCCAGGAAAGAGACACCTGCTGCTGAAGTGGCTCTGACTCTCTCTGCAGAGGCTTTAAGTTAACTAGAGTTTCATCTGTCACCGGTTGCCATGGAAATGAATGTGTCAGATCACAGAAACAATATTAGTTCTCAACAGAACACTTCAAAAATAAAAAATGTTTAAACAAAGGGTTGTTTAAAGTCACCAGGCTGTTTTCTTTCACCCAACATGTCTGTTTCCAATGCAGGAGTATTTTCCTACCTCAGGAGGCCTCATGCCTCAGAATGCACCAAAGGTTTAAAGGTTTCTGTTATAACTGCCAACCTGATGTGTGGTTTCTCTTTCCAAATCTCATTTGAAAACATATCTTTTTAAATTTGCATATATCCCTTCATTTGTCCCCCATCTATATTTTTTTTTTAATATAATGCTGTGCATTATTTAACTCTGAAAGCATGTTGGGATACATTTTGTCTGACAAATGTGATACACAAAAAATTGTATAGCACTGTTGTTTATCTGTTATTCAGACTACATATTCCCCCTCAAATAATATTATCTGGAACTAACAAATCTGTTAATGTAATTTTGTTTGTTTTTCCTTCTCCAGCCAAATACACAACCTCGTGTCCCAAATCCTTGAGCTACAGCTACAACATCAGTTCCTGTCAACCCACTTGCCGGTCTATGAGTGAGCCCGATGTCACATGTGACATCGGGTTCATTCCAGTTGATGGTTGCACCTGTGAAAAAGGAACCTACATGGATGAATATGGCAAATGTGTGTCCGCTAGCAAATGTCCTTGTTATTACAAAGGATCTCCCATTCCCTCTGGGGAAGTTGTTCATGAAGATGGTCTTATATGGTAAGAGATTCTTTTATACAATACTAAAGCTGCATTTTATAAACTTTCTAAATGAAAGAATATACCTCAGTTAAGCTGGCTGTACCCAGCCCTGCATGATTTTCAATACAATGCTCTGTTCACAGAATAGTTCTGTTAGTCTATGAGAGCAGTGCATTTTTCCAGACTTATGAGAACTATTGTATTTAGGCGAGATTCCTATTGTATTCAATGATTTTTCCCAGCATAAAATACACAGCAACAGGTGTATAGTATAATAAACATCAAACTCACAGGGAGACATTGTCTGTCACATTTTCGGTCACAATTTTTCCTGGACATCTATAGCCAAAATCATAGGGAAATATCACCAGCAGTTAGGTTGACAAGAAACTCTTTTCTGTAACCACAAAGTGGCATGTTAGAATTTCATGTCCTATTGCAAAGTTCTGAAACAGCAGAAAAGAAGCTCAGTATGTGGAGCTTAGAACAGAAGGTGCTACAGTAATACAAAATAATAAAGAATAATAATAATTATTATAGAATCATAGAATATCAGGGTTGGAAGGGACCTTAGAAGGTCATCTAGTCCAACCCCCTGCTCAAAGCAGGACCAATCCCCAATTTTTGCCCAAGATCCCTAAATGGCCCCCTCAAGGATTGAACTCACAATCCTGGGTTTAGCAAGCCAATGCTCAAACCACTGAGCTATCCATCCCTCTGCCCCCCCCTCCTCCCCCTTATAACAAATTATTATGCCCTTCCATTTCTTACAGCACTTGTGTGCAGGGTAAGCTGAGCTGCATTGGAGCTGTGAACCAAAAGACAGGTAAAAATCCTTCTTTAGCTTATCTTTGCTCTCTAGCCTGTCCTTAGTTTTGAGTACATTTTCTCTTAGTGCAACAGAACAAAACTGAAACACACAGGGAAGTCAATAGAGTAGAAACTGTTGCTTAATTTCATCTACGATTTTAAAAATAAAATATCAGTCTGTACAGTGTGACCAGTTTAAAAAAAATAACATGAAGGTAATGCAATAATAATTACATGTAATTTCTAAAAGATTATATAAATAAAAAACTGCTACTTCCTAGGGAATTCATAGCATCCTGTCACATAAGCCCCTGCATTCTTTTTTTAATTGTACTGGATATGAAGAGCCTAGTCTCCTTATAGCAAATTGAAAACGGGTTATTGTTGTGCAAACTCTGGTGCCTTTTCTGATATCATTCTCTCCCCTAGTGTGTGCTCCTCCCATGGTCTACTTTGACTGCAGAAATGTCACTGCAGGCACTACTGGAGCCGAATGCCAGAAGAGCTGCCAGACTCTTGACATGCAGTGTGTAAGTATGAGGTGGCTGGACAGGATAGCCTTTGTAGAAAACTAATGTTTGTTTGTACTCCTGTGCACTAGAACTATTCATTGTTCATAAATGCACAAAAGATAGTCCTGAAGCTGTAATACTGATAGTCTGTTGTTTGTGCAACGAAACCCTGGAAGCATGTTATGAAGCATTAACAATGCGACTACTAAAGGTCAAGTTCATGAGCAAATAAAAGTCAACTTTACTTAAATCTCTCACATAGGTACTGATTGGAAATGCATCAGACTTTGTAGTTCTAATTCAGATAACAATACCTAACAAGAACTAGTTCTCAACTAAACATCCAGAAGTTTGCCATGTGCACAGTCCGTTCAGTAGAAAATTACTGGACGTAATCTTGACTGAAACTGTTAATATCTTTTGTGCATTTTTTAATAATCTCTTACACATCCAATTATATTACAAAGGCTAAGGACATGATAACAGCCTGATTGGCTGTGTCATTTTATGAGATAGCATCACCCGAGATAAATGGCAATCCAACTTAATGAATCAGAAAAAAAAGTATTAAACCATTATTTTTTTTAACTTCCCATCTGCTCAGACACAGATCAGCAGGTCCACAGGTTCATCAGCAATTCAGGCTGGTACCCAATTCAATATCTTTCACATTTTCACAATCCATAGACCGCTTGTGGAGACTGGGACACATGAAATGTTGACTTTTAACAGGTTTTATCTTCCACTAAACCTTCCTTTAGCAACCAACCATATGTTTGAGCAATCCATATTTTCCTTTGAGACTTCTCTGATTTAAACTGGATGTAAATAAACACAATCCAGAGACAGGTTCTAAGAACCTAATCTTACTCTCTCTCTACTCGAGTAAATAAGTTACATTTTCTGCTTGGCTTTACAGTACAGCACACAGTGTATGTCTGGCTGCATGTGCCCCTCTGGGCTATTGTCGGATGGTAAAGGCGGCTGTATTGCTGAAGAGGCATGTCCATGTATTCACAATGAGGCTACCTACAAACCAGGGGAAGAGATCAAAGTTGACTGCAACACCTGGTATGTATTCATTGAATTGTGTGGTTCATGGAGCCACCACATTGCCCTTTCCAAAGATCCATATATAAGCAGCACAATAGCAAAAAAGAAATGTTCATTGTGGATTGGGTTGGCAGATGGACTTTTCAGTATATTAACCATAACAAGCCAGTTTTCTGTCATTCAAGGTAGATGGTAAAAGCAAAGAGTGGGAGCCAGGAAATCTTTGGGTTTAAGGTTTTCATGGAAACAGATTCACAGAAAAATAGGGGTGGAAGGGACCTTGATAGATTCATAGATTCTAGGGCTGGAAGGGACCTTGAGAGGTCATCGAGTCCAGCCCCCTGCCCTCATGGCAGGACCAATTACTGTCTAGACCATCCCTGATAGACATTTATCTAACCTACTCTTAAATATCTCCAGAGATGGAGATTCCACAACCGCCCTGGGCAGTTTATTCCAGTGTTTAACCACCCTGACAGTTAGGAACTTTTTCCTAATGTCCAACCTAAACCTCCCTTGCTGCAGTTTAAGCCCATTGCTTCTTGTTCTATCCTCAGATGTTAAGATGAACAAGTTTTCTCCCTCCTCCTTATGACACCCTTTTAGATACCTGAAGACCGCTATCATGTCCCCTCTCAGTCTTCTCTTTTCCAAACTAAACAAACCCAATTCCTTCAGCCTTCCTTCATAGGTCATGTTCTCTAGATCCTTAATCATTCTTGTTGCTCTTCTCTGGACCCTCTCCAATTTCTCCACATCTTTCTTGAAATGCGGTGCCCAGAACTGGACACAATACTCCAGTTGAGGCCTAACCAGCGCAGAGTAGAGCGGAAGAATGACTTCTCGTGTCTTGCTCACCACACACCTGTTAATGCAGCCCAGAATCATGTTTGCTTTTTTTGCAACAGCATCACACTGTTGACTCATATTTAGCTTGTGGTCCTCTATAACCCCTAGATACCTTTCTGCCGTACTCCTTCCTAGACAGTCTCCTCCCATTCTGTATGTGTGAAACGGATTGTTCCTACCTAAGTGGAGCACTTTGCATTTGTCCTTATTAAACTTCATCCTGTTTACCTCTGACCATTTCTCCAATTTGTCCAGATCATTTTGAATTATGACCCTATCCTCCAAAGCAGTTGCAATCCCTCCCAGTTTGGTATCATCTGCAAACTTAATAAGCGTACTTTCTATGCCAATATCCAAGTTGTTGATGAAGATATTGAACAGAGCCGGTCCCAAAACAGACCCTTGCAGAACCCCACTCGTTATACCTTTCCAGCAGGATTGGGAACCATTTATAACTACTCTCTGAGTACGGTTATCCAGCCAGATGCGCACCCACCTTATAGAAGCCCCATCTAAGTTGTATTTCCCTAATTTATTGATAAGAATTGATAAGATGATCTAGTCCATCTCCCTGTGCTGTGGCAGGACAAGTATATCTGGACCATCCATGACAGGTGTTTGTTTAACCTATTTTTAAAAACCTCCAACAATGGAGATTCCACAACCTCACTTGATAATGTATTCCAGAGCTTAACTATATTTGTTGTAATAAGAAGGTTTTTCCTAATATCTAACCTAAATCTCCCTTGCTACAGATTAAGCCCATTACTTCTTGTCCTATCTTCAATGGACATGAAGAACAATTGATCACATCCTTAACATATTTGAAGACTGTTAGCAAGTTCCCTCTCCATCTTCTTTTCTCAAGACTAAACATGCCCAGTTTTTTTTAACCTTTCCTCATGGGTCAGCTTTTCTAAACCTTTTATCACGTTTGCTGCTCTCCTCTGTACTCTGTCCAGCTAGTCCACATCTTTCTTAAAGTGTGGCATTCAGAACTGAACACAGTACTCCAACTGAGGCCTCACCAGTGCTAAGTAGAATGGGAAAATTACATCAGTCCTGTTAATATAGCCCAATGATATTAGCCTTTTTTGCAACTGCATCACATTGTTAACTCATATTCAATTTGTGATCCATTATAATGCCCAGATCCTTTTCACCAGCACTATTCACTAGCCACCTATTCCTCCTTTTGTAGTTGTGCATTTGATTTTTCCTTCCTTAATATAGTACTTGTCTTTATTGAATGTCATCTACACTTCTCCAATTTGTCAGGGTCATTTTGAATTCTAATCCTGTCCTCTAAAGTGCTCACAATTCCTCCCAGCTTGGTGTTATGGGCAAATTTTATAAGTATACTATCCCTATTATCCAAGTCGTTGATGAATATATTGAATAGTACTGGACCCAGGACAAATCCCTGCAGGACCCCATTAGATACATCCCCCAAGTTTAACACCAAACCATTTATAATTACTCTTTGAGTACAGTCCTTCAACCAGTTTTGCACACACCTTACAGTTATTTCATCTAGACCACATTTCCCTAGTTTTCTCATAAGAATATCATATGGGACTTTATCAAAGTCTTTCTAAAATCAAGATACATTACATTTACAGCTTCTCTTCTGTCCATTAGGCCAGTAATCCCATCAAAGAAAGAAATTAGGTTGGTGTGGCACGGTTTGTTCTTGACAAAACCCATGTTGGCTATTACTTATAGCCCCATTATTCTCAAGGTGTTTACAAATAGATTAATAATTTGTTCCAGGATATTTCCAGGTATTGAAATCAGGCTGACTGATCTATAATTCACCAGGTCCTCTTTGTTACACTTTTCCCTTCTTCAGTCATCTGGGACCTCACACATCCTCCATAAATTCTCAAAGATCGTCATTAATTATTCCAAGATTGCCTCAATTTGTTCCTGAAGTTCCCTAAGATGAATTTCATCAAGCCCTGCCAACTTGAATATAGCTAACGTATCTACATATTCTTTAACCTGATCTTTCCCTAGTTTCGTTTGCATTCCTTTCTCCTTGTTGTTAATATTAATAATGTTAACTATCTGGTCACAATTTACCTTTTTAGTGAAGACTGAAGCAAAATAGGCATTAAACACTTCAGCCTTCTTAACAATGTCCATTATTAACTCTTCTTTCCTGCTAAGTAGAGGACCTCCTACATCTTTCTCTTGCGCATAATGGATTTATAGAACCTCATCTTTATTGTCTTTTACGTAACTCATTTTGTGCCTCGGCCTTTCTGATTTTGTCCCTACATGCTTCTGCTATTCTTTTGCACTCATCCATAGCAATTTGTCCATGTTTTCACTTTTTGTAGGATTTTTAAAAATTATTTTCAATTCATTAAAGATCCCGTGATAGAGCCATATTGGCCTTTTACTATTCTCCTATCTTTCCTTTGCATCAGGATAGTTTGCTGTTGCTCCTTTAATATGGTCTCCTCGAGAAACTGACAGCAATCTTGAACTCCTTTTCTGCCTAGATATCCTTCCAACGGGACCTTGCCTACCAGATAGCTGAGTTTGTTAAAATCTGCTATTGTCCTTATTCTGCCGTTCTCATGCCTTCCATACTTTAGAATGAAATCTATCATGTCATGATCATTTTCACCCAAATTGCCTTCACCCATCAGATTCTCAACCAGTTCCTTCCCTGTTGGTCAGAATCAAATCTAAATTGGCTGTTCCCCTGGTTACTTCCTTCACCTTCTGAAACAGAAAGCTATCACCAATACATTCCAAGACGTTTTGTGTTTTGCCATATTACTTTTTCAATAGATGTCTGGGTGATTGAAGTCCCCCATTACTACCAGGCCTTGTGTTTTCATGCAGAATGATCTATATTCCCATTAACCCCTTCATGCTGATGATATAGAGCTTTTGCATTAATTGTTTGCTTGCAGAAATTCTAACTTTAACCCTAGAGTGAACACAACATTTACCAGGATGGATACATACTGAATTAAATAAATATGTTGTGGGAATTACCTGTGGCATCAAGTGAGTAATTTTATGATTAAAATACTTTCTTCTCCTTCTTAGCGTGTGTAAGAACAGGATGTGGAAATGCACCAGTAAACAATGCCTGGGTACGTGCGCTATTTATGGAGATGGGCATTACATCACATTTGATGACAAATGGTTTAACTTCAATGGAGATTGTGAATACACATTAGTCCAGGTACTGAGCTTTTGTCTTGGCATTATTACTTGTGGAGTCACCTGTATCTTCCATATGGCAATTATCCATCTGCTAACTTCATTTCTCTATTCAGAACCACTGTGGGAAAGACAGCACAGTCAATGGAACCTTCCGAGTTATCACTGAAAACATCCCCTGTGGCTCCACTGGGACCACCTGCTCTAAGTCTGTTAAAGTCTTCCTAGCGGTGAGTAGCTTTTTTGGTACATTTTTGAAAAGAACAGTTTTATGATGTATCCATTTGAGACTCAGGCAGAGCCAGAAGCTTCGGAAGCGAAGACTTTTCAAGATTTTTAAAATGCAATTTAAGCCAAAAACAAACAAAAAATTTGGTAGCGCTTCTGATCTTTGTTTCTTTGTGTGTTTATTTATTTGGTGGCAAAGCTATCCTATGTAGTACTTGGGCCAAATTTAATTTTCCAGGGGAGTTATGTAAAATAAATCATGTTATGGCACATCCTATAGGGCCTCTATAATTGTAGGCACTCTTTCCTTTGATTGACTTAAATATTTTAAAATATATGTTCTTAAAACAGTTGTACGGTCATATGATTTGAACTGTATAAATTAGATTTATCTCATTTGCCTCAAAAATAAATAATTGCCCATCTTTGCTAGATAAATAGTATTGTTATCTTTAAAATAGAAAATATACATAGTTAGGATCATTCCTATTCATTTGTTGTTGGGAGGTGTCTCCTATACCAACAAACCACACTAATTATTGAAAAGCTGATTCTTAGTCATTCTTTTGATTTTTTTTCTCCCCATTTTAGGGCTATGAGTTGATACTGAGTGAGGAAGACCTTGAAGTGGTAGAAAGAGAAAATGGACGGCAAATGCCATACCAAGTCCGCTATATGGGCATGTACATGGTTATTGAGACCAACGATGGACTGATCCTCATGTGGGATAAGAAAACCAGCATCTTCATCAAACTCAGCCCTGATTTCAAGGTAAGGCTTAAGAAGGCAGGAGTTTGCTGCTAACTATCATTAACACAAACAATGAATTATCATCCCTCTTGAGTGAGAAAGCAATATTGATTGAAATGAAACAGTATGGCTGAAAATGTTGTGTAAAATGATAGGAAGTATGTTTAACCATGTCTCAAAATACAGATGTTAAAGGCAGTGTGAAGTACTATACTAGAGTTTGTCAACATAGCTATTGATGTGTGAGAAGGGTATTATATACCATAGGAAATGAGAACTCTGTCATCCTATTTGCATACCACACTGACTTTTTCATTAGGGAAATGTATCAGGGAGTGGTTCAGGCAGCTTCAGAAATGTATGTAGAAGTATATTCTAATGCCATAAGTTCTTTAGCTAAATAGTACACCAGAATCAAATGGATTTTTCCCACAAATATGGAATGTATGTATCTTAGATTCATACATACAGCCTAGTATTTATGTCAGCCTTGCTATATTTTACTTCCTCACTTGCCTAGGGTGACATTTTGGGGATGGACAAGCAAAGTATTCATTTTTATCAATGTCATTAATTTTGGTAAAGAGCAAGTGAGTAGATTTTGTGCCTGGAGTGCTCATTTTCATGACAGTTTTGTAAAGCTGTTTTATCTATGAATGTCTAATGTATATCTGTACAACACAAGACAAAAAAAAGAATATGCAATTAGCTAACTGTAGATTCATCATCATAACTCACCAGTGATGGGGCACAATAACCAAGCAATTTTCTTATTGGTTGAATTTTTAAATAAATTACTAGGCATATACCCCTCAAACCAGTCATCAGGTCCTTTTACTGAGGAAAAAAGCAGATTTTTTGGAAAGTATGTTATCTTAGAAAAACAGAGAGTCGGGATATTACCAAACAGTTAGAGATACCATGCAAAATAGGGAATTCCAGAGGTGCTTTTAGTCTGCGATGTTGCTGAAAACTTTCTATCATCCTTTTTGTGCATATGTGTGTGTGTACAGGGTCAAGTCTGTGGCCTGTGTGGGAACTACGATGGCAATGGCATTAATGACTTTACCACCAGAAGTCAGTCTGTGGTAGGAGATGTGCTGGAGTTTGGAAACAGCTGGAAGGTGTCTCCTACCTGCCCAGATGCCAAGAGCAACAAGGATCCTTGCACTGCAAACCCTTACAGGAAGTCCTGGTCACAGAGGCAGTGCAGCATCATCAACAGTGAAGTCTTTGCTGCATGTCACTCTCAGGTATAAGAAATCCTCAAAGAAAAATTCTCCTAAATAAAGACTATATTTTTATATTCCTCAGATGCCTGTGCACTTGACATTGAGTTGTCAGTCCTTACATTCCATTGAATACAAGTGGTCTGCTAGTGTACATATCCTAGACATGGGTGTGAACAAGAGCAACTGGATCCTGCCCCACACCTCAACCTTTGGGTGTTTGGAACCAGCTCTGAATTTTACAACTAAGGCTCATCTCTAATATATACATTACATTGTTGAAGAAACCCATCCCTTAGAAGACAGGAGTCAGAGCTAATTACTAACTAAATTTCTGACAATCCAGAAATTTCATTTGGGTCCATTTTCTCCCTGTTCCAAAAGAACTACCCCCATTGAAGGTTGTTCTCATACATTCTGACACAGTTCATCAGCTACCATATGTTTCACCTTGAATTGTCACAGATAAATTTCAGGCTGTATTATTCTACCCAATCGGATCGGGCACTGCACCTATAGAACAATATAACATTGTTTATTTTACGGGAACCATTATTGTTTTTCTTGTTTAAAAGAAGGATAATCTCAAGTCAGTTTGAGTTTTATTTTTAGTGTGGGTTAGTTAATATTTTCCTCATATGACATGTACAGAATACAAGTGTTACACCAACAGATCCCAGTCATCGGTGGGCAGGATCAAACCGGAGACTTATGGAGTTTAGTGCATGAGCTTCTACTGCATGAGCTAAAAGCCAACTGGCTGTTAGCAAAGGCTGTAGAGAAAACTCATTAATCTCTCTTTCTAAGTGGTCTCGGTGCCACTAGATGGGACAGAACACCACAGCCAGAAGGTGTGTGGGTTATACAAACTCTATCCCTGAGTTAATTATTAACATGCTGGAGTAGCAGGGGAAAAGAATCAGTTTAGATATCAGCAGCCATTGCTAAAGCATATGTAAAACAATGTAGCCTAACTGTGTTATTTGCATCTTAATTCTTTCCATAGATACAAACCCCAATTTTCAAACATAGTTGCTTGTTTGAAGCCCGCATTTTGGGGCTCAAATCTGCAATTGTTTGCAAATCTGTTTATGTGAATGATCAAATGTCTGATTTAGACATACTGTTTCAGCATCCACATGGGAAAATTGGGCCTAGTTTGTCTAGCAATGCAAATACAAGAAAATGAAAGTTACAGATTTTGTGGCATGTTAATAGTCTAGAAGCGTTATGGCAAAGCAAGATGACCCTGGAGAAAGTAAAACTTACATTTACTGTTTTCTTTGTCTAACAGGTTGAACCAACTAAATATTATGACGCATGCGTGACTGATGCTTGTGCTTGTGACACTGGGGGAGACTGTGAATGTTTCTGTACAGCGGTAGCTTCATATGCTCAAGCATGCAGTGAATTTGGTGTCTGTGTAGCCTGGAGAACTCCATCAATCTGTCGTAAGTATTAGCCCATAGCTCAATGGAGACTGAAAGAATGACGTATCAGTTTCAAGGCAATTGTTTTGAGAATGTTATTAAATATATGAGAACAATTTGTTCTCAACCCCGTGTTTCATATCAAACTGGGTTGACAATTATGCAGTTTCAGCTCTTGATTCATGACTTTCAAGACTACCCAAATAGTATGGTAGTGGTATAATGGAGAGCTATGAAAAAACGGAGGCATTTTGTTCTGAACATGTCTGTTTTTCTGTTACCCCTCAGCTATGTTCTGTGATTATTACAACCCAGAAGGGGGATGTGAGTGGCACTACAAGCCTTGTGGAGCCCCCTGCATGAAGACCTGTAGGAATCCAAGTGGAAGATGTCTTCATAAATTACCAGGTTTAGAAGGTGAAAAGAGCTATGACACACCACGTTGCTTGCTGTAGACTGTAGAGTGCACAACTGGTTACCGTTTTTTTCCAGCTCAGTCATTGCTGCATCAAATTCTCCCCTCAGATACACTCCATACAATCCAGTAGCATAGGCAGGTCCGGAGCACAGGGGGAGCGGTGCTATAAAAAGGCACCTCCCCAGGCTCCCTCTCTACTCCCGGCGGGCCTCTGGGTCTTCGGCGGCGGGTCCTCACTCGCTCCGGGTCTTCAGTGGCACCCGCTGCCGAAATGCCACCGAAGACCCAGAGCGCTGCCGAGTGAGTGCAAGAAGCGGCGCTTAAAAAGAAGCAGCGCCTTTTTTTAGCTCTCCGCTTCCTTTTTAAGGTGCCGCGTCTGCTCACAGGGGGAGCTCTCCCCCCCTTGGCTACGCTACTGATACAATCTTATTTTCTTCAGTGGGTTGCATTGGTATAAGTGAGGGCAGAGTTTGGTCCATGGGGTTTGAAAACATTTGTAGGACTCAGTCCCTGTGGGGTCTCCTAATGGTAATAGTCTGTGCTACATGAAAGAACTGTATTAGTATCTTGGTTCATAGGCTAGCATCACATCCACATCTTAGGGGCTAGGGGAGCCTTGTTTGCTAAATAATAACACTGTGCCAACCAACAAAGAAGCCATTAACAAGAATCCAGAAGCAGTGGTTTCCTTTTATTTGGAAGGACTCATCATATTATAAGGAAGGCAAGCCAAAGAAAATGAGCCAGGGGAAGGAGTACAAGTTTGGAAAGCCCTTGTGACTGAGAAATATAGCCCAAAGTAGAAGAATAAAAAGAAATTACCTTCTGCGTAAAGTTCCAGCTTAAACCCTTTTTTTGTGTGCCTCAGGCTGCTATCCAAACTGTCCAGCAAACAAGCCATATTTCAATGAGGATGAGATGATGTGTGTTGATAAGTGTGGCTGTTATGATGCTGAAGGAAACTACCACAAACCAGGAGGGAGCTTCTACTCATGGGACAACTGTCAATTATGGTAAGATTTAATGTACAGTCTGACCATGTTAAGGAGAAAAGACCAAAGCAGTGTTTGAAAGTTATGTGCCACAGTCCCACAGTGAGGTGAGTTCATGTTGCCTGTGCAAAAGCGACCCCTTATTGTCACATACCAATTTTCGTATTACTAGTGAGCAATTTTTGATTCTGTTGAAGCAATTTTTCATTCTGTTGAATTTGTTCTCAGTATCACAGTAAATTCTTCAGCTCAGTGCCCAGAAAAAAATACGATGTGCTTTATAACCAGGTTTGTTCTATTCTGTGCTTCTATATCATGGTGATATTCCTATAAGGTCACTCGTCACCATGATAGAAGAGTGCAGAATAGAACAAACCCGGTTATGTAATATATAATATAGATTTGTTTCTGGGGTTTATTCTACATCCACATATAATTTAAAGTTCATAACTAATATGATCCAATATTCAGACTTTTTCCTTTTCTAGCCTCCGTGCCAAAACTCATTGGAAGAATGACGAATGTGACAAGTAGCCTCCCTAAAGACTTGTTTCTGTAGTTTCCCATAGTCTTTGACTTCACTCTCGGGCAGAAGCTGAGATCTGATATCAGGGAGATGGTTGGGGAAAGAATGGCAGTCAGAGGAGCTGACATGAACTGGCTATAAGGGGGATGGCATAAGAAGAGATTGGTCTAAGAGTTAGGGGATGGGAAAGGAATGAACCATCTTCTTAACCCTCCCTCTGATCCATGCTGCTGCAATGTCAGAATTGGCTTTAGGGAGGAAGAAAAAAGCAGCCTCTAAGCAGGACATGATGCAGGTACTGTGGCGAGGGAGCAGCACCTCCTCTTAACTATTCAGCTTGGAAGAGGTATTTTAATCAGAGCTGACTATGAGAATATTAGCTGGAATCTAGACAAGTACTTCTCTGAACTTCAGCCAAACCCTAATTCAGAATAACTCCACTCTGGCTTATGATTAGTCTCTGGTATAAATTCATTGAAAATACCATAACAGTAAAGCAAGTTCATCACCCTTCAGGCTCACATTTCTTCTCTGTTATTTCTTTCAGTACATGCACAATGGAAGGCTTAGAGTGCAAGTTTGATGCTGAAGGTAAGTTGGCAAAGAAGATTTATGAATGAAAACAAATTCTTGACTTTTTGTTTCATTTGACAGGTAACTAACAATGTCATTCCACCTCTTCTGTTTTACAGCGTGTTATTGCTATTATGAAGAACACAAATATAAATATAAGGATGTCATTTATAACACCACAGATGGGATTGGAGGGTGTTTGAGCGCAATTTGTGATAGCAATGGAACAATAACCAGAAAAGTCTTTGAATGCAGTGGAATTACAACTACCACCCCATTCACATTTAGTACAGTTCTACCTACGAGTGCTGCAGGTATTTCTATGCATTTCTCAAAATAGCTGAAGAAATCTTTGCCTACCTGGGGGTAAGGGCCACTTACTCCTCTAATTGCACATGTTTGTACTGTAAGTTGGTAACTTCTACGATAACAGTCAGAAACTCATCTGGCAGCTCCCCCCCTTGAGGATTCTGTGTCTAGCTGGCAGAGATGCTGTATAGCAGCAGCTTCTACAAATTCTCTCCCTCCGTCCCCACTATTACCCTGGGTAACACCACCACCAGGTGCTCCCAGAGGAAAGAGAGTGTGGCTAGTTCATCTTTATGCCCTGGAGATCCCTGGCTACCATGAGCATGAAGTAGAGCAGCTTTAAGGGCAGCTCCCAGACAGCTCTAGACTGGGGGCGGGGGGGATCTTTACTACCTTTCCCTATATATATTGTGGGCAACGAATAACAATTTTAAAATAAACTAAGCACATTAGCGCAATCTCAAAGCTAAAAAATCCAGTATAAGAGAACTTTTAAGATATTTCAGAATGTCCTTTGACACTCTTCCTGATTGCTAAAGATTTTTGTAAGCAAGCTAGTGCTTTCTTCCAAAAAGCTCATTTACTCCTGCTTGATCCTGCAGTTAATGCATGAACATGCAAAAATGACAAATATATCCACAGCATCGTACAGAAATATCATGAACACAACATGATGAATCAATGTTAGATCAAGCAGAAGCAACCATTCTGTGAAGAAGATAGTGTTTGTTCAACACAAATATCTCAGTAATACCAAGATGCTACAGCAACCTATGTTAAAATACAGAGAAAAGTTCTAAATATGACTATCCTGATTGCTATTGACTTGTTCTTTGCATAGTCACAGCAAAATGAGTGTACCATTTTGATTGTCTAGAAATAAATTCTAAATTATTACAAAAGAGATAATACAGTAGAAAACCAGGCCCCCTCTTCTTTACACTGTGCATAGTGGAGAAGTGCCTCTTAAAAAATCATAGACTCCTTTATATATTGAGACTGGATACACAAGAGATAATTTTGAACATCTTTAACTGCAAAAGCAGAAAGAAACAGACTAAAAGTCAGGTTAAGTTTTGATACTACATGCGCTCAAACAGGTGATCTAAATTGCTCTTCCAAAACACTTTGCTGGAGGACAGAGTTCAAAATAACAAAGGTCCCACTCATGGTCTTATATGAAATTCTGTGAAAGATTAATACCCCAATCTTTCCAAATGCAGTAGACATTAGACAGTAATTATCAGCAAGAATATTGAATCATAAGACAAGCAACTCTTGGTGTGGACTGCACCCTTAGCAAGTTTGCAGATGACACTAAACTGGGAGGAGTGGTTGATACGCTGGAGGGTAGGGATAGGATACAAAGGGACCTAGACAAATTAGAGGATTAGGCCAAAAGAAATATGATAAGGTTCAACAAGGACAAGTGCAGAGTCTTGCACTTAGGACGGAAGAATCCCATGCACTGCTGCAGACTAGGGACTGAATGGCTGGGCAGCAGTTCTGCAGAAAAGGACCTAGGGGTTACGGTGGACAAAAAGCTGAATATGAGTCAACAGTGTGCCCTTGTTGCCAAGAAGGCTAATGGCATTTAGGGTTGTATAAGTAGGGGCATTTCCAGCAGATTTAAGGACGTGATCATTACCCTCTATTCGGCACTGGTGAGGCCTCATTTGGAGTACTGTGTCCAGTTTTGGGCCCCACACTACAAGAAGGATGTGGATAAATTGGAAAGAGTCCAGTGGAGGGCAACAAAAATGATTAGGGGGCTGGAGCACATGACTTATGAGGAGAGGCTGAGGGAACTGGGATTGTTTAGCCTGCAGAAGAGAAGAATGAGGGGGGATTTGATAGCTGCTTTCAACTAGCTGAAAGGGGGTTCCAAAGAGGATGGGTCTAGACTGTTCTCAGTGGTAGAAGTTGACAGAACAAGGAGTAATGGTCTCACGTTGCAGAGGGGGAGGTTTAGATTGGATATTAGGAAAAACATTTTCACTAGTAGGGTGGTGAAGAACTGGAATGGGTTACCTAGGGAGGTGGTGGAATCTTCTTCCTTAGAGGTTTTTAAGGTCAGGCTTGACAAAGTCCTGGGTGGGATGATTTAGTTGGGGTTGGTCCTGCTTTGAGCAGGGGGTTGGACTAGATGACCTCCTGAGGTCCCTTCCAACCCTGAGATTCTATGATTCTAACTCCCTTTTTTTTTCTACCACAGGAACTATAACTACACCACCAGTTACAACAGTGTGTGTTCACGAAGTATGCTACTGGTCAGAATGGTACGATAGCACCTATCCAACACAAGGCTCCAAGAATGGAGATTTTGAAACGTTTGAAATTCTAAGAGCTAAAGGACATAATGTTTGCAAAACTCCAAGCGCTGTGGAATGCAGATCACAAAACTTCACTGGCATACCACTAGAAGACCTGCACCAAAACGTGACGTGTAGCAAAGACATTGGACTCATATGCCATAATGAGTATCAGACTCCACCAATCTGCTACAACTATGAGATCAAAATATTATGTTGTACTTATGTACCATGTGAGTCTTCAGCCTCTACCCCATTAGTCACAACTGCTGGACACCCAACAGCAACAATAACCTCACTTGAGTCAAAAACAGTTTCAAATCCAACTGCTTCAATAAGTACAGAAGGTCCGACTCCATTCCCATTTCCCACGACTTCACCTGTCAACACTACGCTTGTACTCCCAGTTTCCACTACCATATCAGTCACCTCCACGGCTTCTCCTCCAACTCCAGGCACAGCAACTAGCTCAGCTGGTACAGCACCCCTGCAAACAAGCACAATCGCAACTGTGACAGGCACGGGTCCACAACCCTCACCAGGTTCCACCCTTCCTCCTTCGGGACTAACAACCACTGAAGGCACCACAGTGCTCTCTACGCAGCCATCATCTGAGGGAAGCACCACCACGCTTCTACCCGTAGTTTCCACTACCGTATCAGTCACCTCCACAGCTTCTCCTCCAACTCCAGGCACAGCAACTGGCTCAGCTGGTACAGCACCACCGCAAACAAGCACAATCGCAACTGTGACAGGCACGGGTCCACAACCATCACCAGGTTCAACCCTTCCTCCTAAGGAAGGAACAACCACTGAGGGCACCACAGTGCTCTCTACACAGCCAACATCCCAGGGAAGCACCACCACTCTTCTACCCGCAGTTTCCACTACCGTATCAGTCACCTCCACGGCTTCTCCTCCAACTCCAGGGACAGCAACTGGCTCACCTGGTACAGCACCCCTGCAAACAAGCACAATCGCAACTGTGACAGGCACGGGTCCACAACCTTCACCAGGTTCCACCCTTCCTCCTAAGGAAGGAACAACCACTGAAGGCACCACAGTGCTCTCTACGCAGCCAACATCAGAGGGAAGCACCACCACGCTTGTACCCGCAGTTTCCACTACCGTATCAGTCACTTCCTCTGCTTCTCCTCCAACTCCAGGCACAGCAACTAGCTCAGCTGGTACAGCACCCCTGCAAACAAGCACAATCGCAACTGTGACAGGCACGGGTCCACAACCCTCACCAGGTTCCACCCTTCCTTCTAAGGAAGGAACAACCACTGAAGGCACCACAGTGCTCTCTACGCAGCCAACATCCCAGGGAAGCACCACCACTCTTCTACCCGCAGTTTCCACGACAGTATCAGTCACCTCCACGGCTTCTCCTCCAACTCCAGGCACAGCAACTGGCTCACCTGGTACAGCACCCCTGCAAACAAGCACAATTGCAACTGTGACAGGCACGCATCCACAACCTTCACCAGGTTCCACCCTTCCTCCTTCGGAACTAACAACCACTGAAGGCACCACAGTGCTCTCTACGCAGCCAACATCTGATGGAAGCACCACCACGCTTTTACCCGTAGTTTCCACTACCGTATCAGTCACCTCCACGGCTTCTCCTCCAACTCCAGGCACAGCAAGTGGCTCACCTGGTACAGCACCCCTGCAAACAAGCACAATCGCAACTGTGACAGGCACGCGTCCACAACACTCACCAGGTTCCACCCTTCCTCCTAAGGAAGGAACAAACACTGAAGGTACCACAGTGCTCTCTACGCAGCCAACATCAGAGGGAACCACCACCATGCTTGTACCCGCAGTTTCCACGACAGTATCAGTCACCTCTACGGCTTCTCCTCCAACTCCAGGGACAGCAACTGGCTCAGCTGCTACAGCACCACTGCAAACAAGCACAATCGCAACTGTGACAGGCACGCGTCCACAACCCTCGCCAGGTTCCACCCTTCCTCCTAAGGAAGGAACAACCACTGAAGGCACCACAGTGCTCTCTACGCAGCCAACATCCCAGGGAAGCACCACCACTCTTCTACCCGCAGTTTCCACTACCATATCAGTCACCTCCACGGCTTCTCCTCCAACTCCAGGCACAGCAACTGGCTCACCTGGTACAGCACCACTGCAAACAACCACAATCGCAACTGTGACAGGCACGCGTCCACAACCTTCACCAGGTTCCACCCTTCCTCTGTTGGGACTAACAACCACTGAAGGCACCACACTACTCTCTACACAGCCAGCATCATCGGGAAGCACCACCACTCTTCTACCCGCAGTTTCCACTACCGTATCAGTCACCTCCACGGCTTCTCCTCCAACTCCAGGCACAGCAACTGGCTCAGCTGGTACAGCACCCCTGCAAACAAGCACAATCGCAACTGTGACAGGCACGCGTCCACAACCCTCACCAGGTTCCACCCTTCCTCCTAAGGAAGGAACAAACACTGAAGGCACCACAGTGCTCTCTACGCAGCCAACATCAGAGGGAACCACCACCACGCTTTTACCCGTAGTTTCCACTACCGTATCAGTCACCTCCACTGCTTCTCCTCCAACTCCAGGCACAGCAACTGGCTCAGCTGGTACAGCACCCCTGCAAACAAGCACAATCGCAACTGTGACAGGCACGGGTCCACAACCCTCACCAGGTTCCACCCTTCATCCTTCGGGACTAACAACCACTGAAGGCACCATAGTGCTCTCTACACAACCAACATCACAGGGAAGCACCACCACTCTTCTACCCGCAGTTTCCACTACCGTATCAGTCACCTCCACGGCTTCTCCTCCAAGTCCAGGCACAGCAACTGGCTCACCTGGTACAGCACCACTGCAAACAACCACAATTGCAACTGTGACAG
This sequence comes from Chelydra serpentina, assembly GCA_037349315.1. Lineage (NCBI taxonomy): Eukaryota > Metazoa > Chordata > Testudines > Chelydridae > Chelydra > Chelydra serpentina. The sequence goes on along the minus strand of JBAIAC010000059.1, from coordinate 19,728,319 downwards.
GCACGGGTCCACAACCTTCACCAGGTTCCACCCTTCCTCTGTTGGGACTAACAACCACTGAAGGCACCACAGTGCTCTCTACACAGCCAACATCAGAGGGAAGCACCACCATGCTTGTACCCGCAGTTTCCACTACCGTATCAGTCACCTCCACGGCTTCTCCTCCAACTCCAGGCACAGCAACTGGCTCAGCTTTTACAGCACCACTGCAAACAAGCACAATCGCAACTGTGACAGGCACGGGTCCACAACCTTCACCAGGTTCCACCCTTCCTCCTAAGGAAGGAACAACCACTGAAGGCACCACAGTGCTCTCTACACAGCCAACATCCCAGGGATACACCACCACTCTTCTACCCGCAGTTTCCACTACCGTATCAGTCACCTCCACGGCTTCTCCTCCAACTCCAGGGACAGCAACTGGCTCACCTGGTACAGCACCCCTGCAAACAAGCACAATCGCAACTGTGACAGGCACGGGTCCACAACCTTCACCAGGTTCCACCCTTCCTCCTAAGGAAGGAACAACCACTGAAGGCACCACAGTGCTCTCTACGCAGCCAACATCAGAGGGAAGCACCACCACGCTTGTACCCGCAGTTTCCACTACCGTATCAGTCACTTCCTCTGCTTCTCCTCCAACTCCAGGCACAGCAACTAGCTCAGCTGGTACAGCACCCCTGCAAACAAGCACAATCGCAACTGTGACAGGCACGGGTCCACAACCCTCACCAGGTTCCACCCTTCCTTCTAAGGAAGGAACAACCACTGAAGGCACCACAGTGCTCTCTACGCAGCCAACATCCCAGGGAAGCACCACCACTCTTCTACCCGCAGTTTCCACGACAGTATCAGTCACCTCCACGGCTTCTCCTCCAACTCCAGGCACAGCAACTGGCTCACCTGGTACAGCACCCCTGCAAACAAGCACAATTGCAACTGTGACAGGCACGCATCCACAACCTTCACCAGGTTCCACCCTTCCTCCTTCGGAACTAACAACCACTGAAGGCACCACAGTGCTCTCTACGCAGCCAACATCTGATGGAAGCACCACCACGCTTTTACCCGTAGTTTCCACTACCGTATCAGTCACCTCCACGGCTTCTCCTCCAACTCCAGGCACAGCAAGTGGCTCACCTGGTACAGCACCCCTGCAAACAAGCACAATCGCAACTGTGACAGGCACGCGTCCACAACACTCACCAGGTTCCACCCTTCCTCCTAAGGAAGGAACAAACACTGAAGGTACCACAGTGCTCTCTACGCAGCCAACATCAGAGGGAACCACCACCATGCTTGTACCCGCAGTTTCCACGACAGTATCAGTCACCTCTACGGCTTCTCCTCCAACTCCAGGGACAGCAACTGGCTCAGCTGCTACAGCACCACTGCAAACAAGCACAATCGCAACTGTGACAGGCACGCGTCCACAACCCTCGCCAGGTTCCACCCTTCCTCCTAAGGAAGGAACAACCACTGAAGGCACCACAGTGCTCTCTACGCAGCCAACATCCCAGGGAAGCACCACCACTCTTCTACCCGCAGTTTCCACTACCATATCAGTCACCTCCACGGCTTCTCCTCCAACTCCAGGCACAGCAACTGGCTCACCTGGTACAGCACCACTGCAAACAACCACAATCGCAACTGTGACAGGCACGCGTCCACAACCTTCACCAGGTTCCACCCTTCCTCTGTTGGGACTAACAACCACTGAAGGCACCACACTACTCTCTACACAGCCAGCATCATCGGGAAGCACCACCACTCTTCTACCCGCAGTTTCCACTACCGTATCAGTCACCTCCACGGCTTCTCCTCCAACTCCAGGCACAGCAACTGGCTCAGCTGGTACAGCACCCCTGCAAACAAGCACAATCGCAACTGTGACAGGCACGCGTCCACAACCCTCACCAGGTTCCACCCTTCCTCCTAAGGAAGGAACAAACACTGAAGGCACCACAGTGCTCTCTACGCAGCCAACATCTGAGGGAAGCACCACCACGCTTTTACCCGTAGTTTCCACTACCGTATCAGTCACCTCCACTGCTTCTCCTCCAACTCCAGGCACAGCAACTGGCTCAGCTGGTACAGCACCCCTGCAAACAAGCACAATCGCAACTGTGACAGGCACGGGTCCACAACCCTCACCAGGTTCCACCCTTCATCCTTCGGGACTAACAACCACTGAAGGCACCATAGTGCTCTCTACACAACCAACATCACAGGGAAGCACCACCACTCTTCTACCCGCAGTTTCCACTACCGTATCAGTCACCTCCACGGCTTCTCCTCCAAGTCCAGGCACAGCAACTGGCTCACCTGGTACAGCACCACTGCAAACAACCACAATTGCAACTGTGACAGGCACGGGTCCACAACCTTCACCAGGTTCCACCCTTCCTCTGTTGGGACTAACAACCACTGAAGGCACCACAGTGCTCTCTACACAGCCAACATCAGAGGGAAGCACCACCATGCTTGTACCCGCAGTTTCCACTACCGTATCAGTCACCTCCACGGCTTCTCCTCCAACTCCAGGCACAGCAACTGGCTCAGCTTTTACAGCACCACTGCAAACAAGCACAATCGCAACTGTGACAGGCACGGGTCCACAACCCTCACCAGGTTCCACCCTTCCTCCTTTGGGACTAACAACCACTGAAGGCACTACACTAGTTTCTACACAGCCAGCATCACAGGGAAGCACCACCACACTTGTACCAGCAGTTTCCACTACAGTATCAGTCACCTCCACGGCTTCTCCTCCAAGTCCAGGCACAGCAACTGGCTCAGCTGGTACAGCACCCCTGCAAACAAGAACAATAGGAACTGTGACAGGCACGCGTCCACAACCTTCACCAGGTTCCACCCTTCATCCTTCGGGACTAACAACCACTGAAGGCACCACACTACTCTCTACACAGCCAGCATCATCGGGAAGCACCACCACTCTTCTACCCGCAGTTTCCACTACCGTATCAGTCACCTCCACGGCTTCTCCTCCAACTCCAGGCACAGCAACTGGCTCAGCTGGTACAGCACCACTGCAAACAAGCACAATCGCAACTGTGACAGGCACGCGTCCACAACCTTCACCAGGTTCCACCCTTCATCCTTCGGGACTAACAACCACTGAAGGCACCATAGTGCTCTCTACACAACCAACATCACAGGGAAGCACCACCACTCTTCTACCCGCAGTTTCCACTACCGTATCAGTCACCTCCACGGCTTCTCCTCCAAGTCCAGGCACAGCAACTGGCTCAGCTGGTACAGCACCCCTGCAAACAAGCACAATTGCAACTGTGACAGGCACGGGTCCACAACCCTCACCAGGTTCCACCCTTCCTCCGTTGGGACTAACAACCACTGAAGGCACCACAGTGCTCTCTACGCAGCCAACATCTGAGGGAAGCACCACCACTCTTCTACCCGCAGTTTCCACTACCGTATCAGTCACCTCCACGGCTTCTCCTCCAAGTCCAGGCACAGCAACTGGCTCAGCTGGTACAGCACCACTGCAAACAAGCACAATCGCAACTGTGACAGGCACGGGTCCACAACCCTCACCAGGTTCCACCCTTCCTCCTAAGGAAGGAACAACCACTGAAGGCACCACAGTGCTCTCTACGCAGCCAACATCACAGGGAAGCACCACCACTCTTCTACCCACAGTTTCCACTACCATATCAGTCACCTCCACGGCTTCTCCTCCAACTCCAGGCACAGCAACTGGCTCACCTAGTACAGCACCACTGCAAACAACCACAATCGCAACTGTGACAGGCACGGGTCCACAACCTTCACCAGGTTCCACCCTTCATCCATTGGGACTAACAACCACTGAAGGCACCACAGTGCTCTCTACACAGCCAACATCTGAGGGAAGCACCACCATGCTTGTACCCGCAGTTTCCATTACCGTATCAGTCACCTCCACGGCTTCTCCTCCAACTCCAGGCACAGCAACTGGCTCAGCTTTTACAGCACCACTGCAAACAAGCACAATCGCAACTGTGACAGGCACGCGTCCACAACCCTCACCAGGTTCCACCCTTCCTCCTTCGGGACTAACAACCACTGAAGGCACTACACTAGTTTCTACACAGCCAGCATCATCGGGAAGCACCACCACTCTTCTACCCGCAGTTTCCACTACCGTATCAGTCACCTCCACGGCTTCTCCTCCAACTCCAGGCACAGCAACTGGCTCACCTGGTACAGCACCAGTGCAAACAAGAACAATAGCAACTGTGACAGGCACCCGTCCACAACCTTCACCAGGTTCCACCCTTCATCCTTCGGGACTAACAACCACTGAAGGCACCACACTACTCTCTAAACAGCCAGCATCATCGGGAAGCACCACCACTCTTCTACCCGCAGTTTCCACTACCGTATCAGTCACCTCCACGGCTTCTCCTCCAACTCCAGGCACAGCAACTGGCTCACCTGGTACAGCACCCCTGCAAACAAGCACAATCGCAACTGTGACAGGCACGCGTCCACAACCTTCACCAGGTTCCACCCTTCCTCCGTTGGGACTAACAACCACTGAAGGCACCACAGTGCTCTCTACGCAGCCAACATCTGAGGGAAGTACCACCATGCTTCTACCCGCAGTTTCCACTACGGTATCAGTCACCTCCGCGGCTTCTCCTCCAACTCCAGGCACAGCAACTGGCTCAGCTGGTACAGCACCACTGCAAACAAGCACAATCGCAACTGTGACAGGCATGCGTCCACAACCCTCACCAGGTTCCACCCTTCCTCCTAAGGAAGGAACAAACACTGAAGGCACCACAGTGCTCTCTACGCAGCCAACATCAGAGGGAACCACCACCATGCTTGTACCCGCAGTTTCCACGACAGTATCAGTCACCTCTACGGCTTCTCCTCCAACTCCAGGGACAGCAACTGGCTCAGCTGCTACAGCACCACTGCAAACAAGCACAATCGCAACTGTGACAGGCACGCGTCCACAACCCTCGCCAGGTTCCACCCTTCCTCCTAAGGAAGGAACAACCACTGAAGGCACCACAGTGCTCTCTACGCAGCCAACATCCCAGGGAAGCACCACCACTCTTCTACCCGCAGTTTCCACTACCATATCAGTCACCTCCACGGCTTCTCCTCCAACTCCAGGCACAGCAACTGGCTCACCTGGTACAGCACCACTGCAAACAACCACAATCGCAACTGTGACAGGCACGCGTCCACAACCTTCACCAGGTTCCACCCTTCCTCTGTTGGGACTAACAACCACTGAAGGCACCACACTACTCTCTACACAGCCAGCATCATCGGGAAGCACCACCACTCTTCTACCCGCAGTTTCCACTACCGTATCAGTCACCTCCACGGCTTCTCCTCCAACTCCAGGCACAGCAACTGGCTCAGCTGGTACAGCACCCCTGCAAACAAGCACAATCGCAACTGTGACAGGCACGCGTCCACAACCCTCACCAGGTTCCACCCTTCCTCCTAAGGAAGGAACAAACACTGAAGGCACCACAGTGCTCTCTACGCAGCCAACATCTGAGGGAAGCACCACCACGCTTTTACCCGTAGTTTCCACTACCGTATCAGTCACCTCCACTGCTTCTCCTCCAACTCCAGGCACAGCAACTGGCTCAGCTGGTACAGCACCCCTGCAAACAAGCACAATCGCAACTGTGACAGGCACGGGTCCACAACCCTCACCAGGTTCCACCCTTCATCCTTCGGGACTAACAACCACTGAAGGCACCATAGTGCTCTCTACACAACCAACATCACAGGGAAGCACCACCACTCTTCTACCCGCAGTTTCCACTACCGTATCAGTCACCTCCACGGCTTCTCCTCCAAGTCCAGGCACAGCAACTGGCTCACCTGGTACAGCACCACTGCAAACAACCACAATTGCAACTGTGACAGGCACGGGTCCACAACCTTCACCAGGTTCCACCCTTCCTCTGTTGGGACTAACAACCACTGAAGGCACCACAGTGCTCTCTACACAGCCAACATCAGAGGGAAGCACCACCATGCTTGTACCCGCAGTTTCCACTACCGTATCAGTCACCTCCACGGCTTCTCCTCCAACTCCAGGCACAGCAACTGGCTCAGCTTTTACAGCACCACTGCAAACAAGCACAATCGCAACTGTGACAGGCACGGGTCCACAACCCTCACCAGGTTCCACCCTTCCTCCTTTGGGACTAACAACCACTGAAGGCACTACACTAGTTTCTACACAGCCAGCATCACAGGGAAGCACCACCACACTTGTACCAGCAGTTTCCACTACAGTATCAGTCACCTCCACGGCTTCTCCTCCAAGTCCAGGCACAGCAACTGGCTCAGCTGGTACAGCACCCCTGCAAACAAGAACAATAGGAACTGTGACAGGCACGCGTCCACAACCTTCACCAGGTTCCACCCTTCATCCTTCGGGACTAACAACCACTGAAGGCACCACACTACTCTCTACACAGCCAGCATCATCGGGAAGCACCACCACTCTTCTACCCGCAGTTTCCACTACCGTATCAGTCACCTCCACGGCTTCTCCTCCAACTCCAGGCACAGCAACTGGCTCAGCTGGTACAGCACCACTGCAAACAAGCACAATCGCAACTGTGACAGGCACGCGTCCACAACCTTCACCAGGTTCCACCCTTCATCCTTCGGGACTAACAACCACTGAAGGCACCATAGTGCTCTCTACACAACCAACATCACAGGGAAGCACCACCACTCTTCTACCCGCAGTTTCCACTACCGTATCAGTCACCTCCACGGCTTCTCCTCCAAGTCCAGGCACAGCAACTGGCTCAGCTGGTACAGCACCCCTGCAAACAAGCACAATTGCAACTGTGACAGGCACGGGTCCACAACCCTCACCAGGTTCCACCCTTCCTCCGTTGGGACTAACAACCACTGAAGGCACCACAGTGCTCTCTACGCAGCCAACATCTGAGGGAAGCACCACCACTCTTCTACCCGCAGTTTCCACTACCGTATCAGTCACCTCCACGGCTTCTCCTCCAAGTCCAGGCACAGCAACTGGCTCAGCTGGTACAGCACCACTGCAAACAAGCACAATCGCAACTGTGACAGGCACGGGTCCACAACCCTCACCAGGTTCCACCCTTCCTCCTAAGGAAGGAACAACCACTGAAGGCACCACAGTGCTCTCTACGCAGCCAACATCACAGGGAAGCACCACCACTCTTCTACCCGCAGTTTCCACTACCATATCAGTCACCTCCACGGCTTCTCCTCCAACTCCAGGCACAGCAACTGGCTCACCTAGTACAGCACCACTGCAAACAACCACAATCGCAACTGTGACAGGCACGGGTCCACAACCTTCACCAGGTTCCACCCTTCATCCATTGGGACTAACAACCACTGAAGGCACCACAGTGCTCTCTACACAGCCAACATCTGAGGGAAGCACCACCATGCTTGTACCCGCAGTTTCCATTACCGTATCAGTCACCTCCACGGCTTCTCCTCCAACTCCAGGCACAGCAACTGGCTCAGCTTTTACAGCACCACTGCAAACAAGCACAATCGCAACTGTGACAGGCACGCGTCCACAACCCTCACCAGGTTCCACCCTTCCTCCTTCGGGACTAACAACCACTGAAGGCACTACACTAGTTTCTACACAGCCAGCATCATCGGGAAGCACCACCACTCTTCTACCCGCAGTTTCCACTACCGTATCAGTCACCTCCACGGCTTCTCCTCCAACTCCAGGCACAGCAACTGGCTCACCTGGTACAGCACCAGTGCAAACAAGAACAATAGCAACTGTGACAGGCACCCGTCCACAACCTTCACCAGGTTCCACCCTTCATCCTTCGGGACTAACAACCACTGAAGGCACCACACTACTCTCTAAACAGCCAGCATCATCGGGAAGCACCACCACTCTTCTACCCGCAGTTTCCACTACCGTATCAGTCACCTCCACGGCTTCTCCTCCAACTCCAGGCACAGCAACTGGCTCACCTGGTACAGCACCCCTGCAAACAAGCACAATCGCAACTGTGACAGGCACGCGTCCACAACCTTCACCAGGTTCCACCCTTCCTCCGTTGGGACTAACAACCACTGAAGGCACCACAGTGCTCTCTACGCAGCCAACATCTGAGGGAAGTACCACCATGCTTCTACCCGCAGTTTCCACTACGGTATCAGTCACCTCCGCGGCTTCTCCTCCAACTCCAGGCACAGCAACTGGCTCAGCTGGTACAGCACCACTGCAAACAAGCACAATCGCAACTGTGACAGGCATGCGTCCACAACCCTCACCAGGTTCCACCCTTCCTCCTAAGGAAGGAACAAACACTGAAGGCACCACAGTGCTCTCTACGCAGCCAACATCAGAGGGAACCACCACCATGCTTGTACCCGCAGTTTCCACGACAGTATCAGTCACCTCTACGGCTTCTCCTCCACCTCCAGGCACAGCAACTGGCTCAGCTGGTACAGCACCCCTGCACACAAGCACAATCGCAACTGTGACAGGCATGGGTCCACAACCCTCACCAGGTTCCACCCTTCCTCCTTTGGGACTAACAACCACTGAAGGCACCACAGTGCTCTCTACACAGCCAACATCACAGGGAAGGACCACCACTCTTCTACCCGCAGTTTCCACTACCGTATCAGTCACCTCCACGGCTTCTCCTCCAACTCCAGGCACAGCAACTGGCTCACCTGGTACAGCACCCCTGCAAACAAGCACAATCGCAACTGTGACAGGCACGGGTCCACAACCCTCACCAGGTTCCACCCTTCATCCTTCGGGACTAACAACCACTGAAGGCACCATAGTGCTCTCTACACAACCAACATCACAGGGAAGCACCACCACTCTTCTACCCGCAGTTTCCACTACCGTATCAGTCACCTCCACGGCTTCTCCTCCAAGTCCAGGCACAGCAACTGGCTCACCTGGTACAGCACCCCTGCAAACAAGCACAATCGCAACTGTGACAGGCACGCGTCCACAACCTTCACCAGGTTCCACCCTTCCTCCTAAGGAAGGAACAACCACTGAAGGCACCACAGTGCTCTCTACGCAGCCAACATCACAGGGAAGCACCACCACTCTTCTACCCGCAGTTTCCACTACCATATCAGTCACCTCCACGGCTTCTCCTCCAACTCCAGGCACAGCAACTGGCTCACCTGGTACAGCACCCCTGCAAACAAGCACAATAGCAACTGTGACAGGCACGCGTCCACAACCCTCACCAGGTTCCACCCTTCCTCCTTTGGGACTAACAACCACTGAAGGCACTACACTAGTTTCTACACAGCCAGCATCACAGGGAAGCACCACCACACTTGTACCAGCAGTTTCCACTACCGTATCAGTCACCTCCACGGCATCTCCTCCAACTCCAGGCACAGCAACTGGCTCAGCTGGTACAGCACCAGTGCAAACAAGAACAATAGCAACTGTGACAGGCACCCGTCCACAACCTTCACCAGGTTCCACCCTTCATCCTTCGGGACTAACAACCACTGAAGGCACCACACTACTCTCTAAACAGCCAGCATCATCGGGAAGCACCACCACTCTTCTACCCGCAGTTTCCACTACCGTATCAGTCACCTCCACGGCTTCTCCTCCAACTCCAGGCACAGCAACTGGCTCACCTGGTACAGCACCCCTGCAAACAAGCACAATCGCAACTGTGACAGGCACACATCCACAATCTTCACCAGGTTCCACCCTTCCTCCGTTGGGACTAACAACCACTGAAGGCACCACAGTGCTCTCTACGCAGCCAACATCTGAGGGAAGTACCACCATGCTTGTACCCGCAGTTTCCACTACGGTATCAGTCACCTCCGCGGCTTCTCCTCCAACTCCAGGCACAGCAACTGGCTCAGCTGGTACAGCACCACTGCAAACAAGCACAATCGCAACTGTGACAGGCATGCGTCCACAACCCTCACCAGGTTCCACCCTTCCTCCTAAGGAAGGAACAAACACTGAAGGCACCACAGTGCTCTCTACGCAGCCAACATCAGAGGGAACCACCACCATGCTTGTACCCGCAGTTTCCACGACAGTATCAGTCACCTCTACGGCTTCTCCTCCAACTCCAGGGACAGCAACTGGCTCAGCTGGTACAGCACCCCTGCACACAAGCACAATCGCAACTGTGACAGGCACGGGTCCACAACCCTCACCAGGTTCCACCCTTCCTCCTTTGGGACTAACAACCACTGAAGGCACCACAGTGCTCTCTACACAGCCAACATCACAGGGAAGGACCACCACTCTTCTACCCGCAGTTTCCACTACCGTATCAGTCACCTCCACGGCTTCTCCTCCAACTCCAGGCACAGCAACTGGCTCACCTGGTACAGCACCACTGCAAACAAGCACAATCGCAACTGTGACAGGCACGCGTCCACAACCTTCACCAGGTTCCACCCTTCCTCCGTTGGGACTAACAACCACTGAAGGCACCACAGTGCTCTCTACGCAGCCAACATCTGAGGGAAGCACCACCACGCTTTTACCCGTAGTTTCCACTACCGTATCAGTCACCTCCACGGCTTCTCCTCCAGCTCCAGGCACAGCAACTGGCTCAGCTGGTACAGCACCACTGCAAACAAGCACAATCGCAACTGTGACAGGCACGCGTCCACAACCCTCACCAGGTTCCACCCTTCCTCCTAAGGAAGGAACAAACACTGAAGGCACCACAGTGCTCTCTACGCAGCCAACATCAGAGGGAACCACCACCACACTTGTACCCGCAGTTTCCACGACAGTATCAGTCACCTCTACGGCTTCTCCTCCAACTCCAGGGACAGCAACTGGCTCACCTGGTACAGCACCCCTGCAAACAACCACAATCGCAACTGTGACAGGCACGGGTCCACAACCCTCACCAGGTTCCACCCTTCATCCTTCGGGACTAACAACCACTGAAGGCACCACAGTGCTCTCTACACAACCAACATCACAGGGAAGCACCACCACGCTTGTACCCGCAGTTTCCACTACCGTATCAGTCACCTCCACGGCTTCTCCTCCAACTCCAGGCACAGCAACTGGCTCACCTGGTACAGCACCCCTGCAAACAAGCACAATCGCAACTGTGACAGGCACGGGTCCACAACCCTCACCAGGTTCCACCCTTCCTCCTAAGGAAGGAACAACCACTGAAGGCACCACAGTGCTCTCTACGCAGCCAACATCTGAGGGAAGCACCACCATGCTTGTAACCGCAGTTTCCACGACAGTATCAGTCACCTCCACGGCTTCTCCTCCAACTCCAGGGACAGCAACTGGCTCACCTGGTACAGCACCACTGCAAACAACCACAATCGCAACTGTGACAGGCACGCGTCCACAACCCTCACCAGGTTCCACCCTTCCTCCTAAGGAAGGAACAACCACTGAAGGCATCACAGTGCTCTCTACACAGCCAACATCAGAGGGAAGCACCACCATGCTTGTACCCGCAGTTTCCACGACCGTATCAGTCACCTCTACGGCTTCTCCTCCAACTCCAGGGACAGCAACTGGCTCAGCTGGTACAGCACCCCTGCAAACAAGCACAATCGCAACTGTGACAGGCACGCATCCACAACCCTCACCAGGTTCCACCCTTCCTCCGTTGGGACTAACGACCACTGAAGGCACCACAGTGCTCTCTACACAACCAACATCACAGGGAAGCACCACCACTCTTCTACCCGCAGTTTCCACTACCGTATCAGTCACCTCCACGGCTTCTCCTCCAAGTCCAGGCACAGCAACTGGCTCACCTGGTACGCCACCATTGCAAACAAGCACAATTGCAACTGTGACAGGCACGCGTCCACAACCTTCACCAGGTTCCACCCTTCCTCCTTCGGAACTAACAACCACTGAAGGCACCACAGTGCTCTCTACACAACCAACATCAGAGGGAAGCACCACCACGCTTGTACCCGCAGTTTCCACTACCATATCAGTCACCTCCACTGCTTCTCCTCCAACTCCAGGCACAGCAACTGGCTCACCTGGTACAGCACCACTGCAAACAAGCACAATCGCAACTGTGACAGGCACGGGTCCACAACCTTCACCAGGTTCCACCCTTCCTCCTTTGGGACTAACAACCACTGAAGGCACTACACTAGTTTCTACACAGCCAGCATCACAGGGAAGCACCACCACACTTGTACCAGCAGTTTCCACTACAGTATCAGTCACCTCCACGGCATCTCCTCCAACTCCAGGCACAGCAACTGGCTCAGCTGGTACAGCACCACTGCAAACAAGAACAATAGCAACTGTGACAGGCACGCGTCCACAACCTTCACCAGGTTCCACCCTTCATCCTTCGGGACTAACAACCACTGAAGGCACCACACTACTCTCTATACAACCAGCATCATCGGGAAGCACCACCACTCTTCTACCCGCAGTTTCCACTACCGTATCAGTCACCTCCACGGCTTCTCCTCCAACTCCAGGCACAGCAACTGGTTCAGCTGGTACAGCACCACTGCAAACAAGCACAATCGCAACTGTGACAGGCACGCGTCCACAACCTTCACCAGGTTCCACCCTTCCTCCTTTGGGACTAACAACCACTGAAGGCACCACAGTGCTCTCTACACAGCCAGCATCACAGGGAAGCACCACCACGCTTGTACCCATAGTTTCCACTACCGTATCAGTCACCTCCACGGCTTCTCCTCCAACTCCAGGCACAGCAACTGGCTCACCTGGTACAGCACTACTGCAAACAAGCACAATCGCAACTGTGACAGGCACGCGTCCACAACCCTCACCAGGTTCCACCCTTCCTCCTTCGGGACTAACAGCCACTGAAGGCACCACAGTGCTCTCTACACATTCAGCATCACAGGGAAGCACCACCGCGCTTGCACCCCCAGTTTCCACTACCGTATCAGTCACCTCCACTGCTTCTACTCCAACTCCAGCTACAGGCATACCAACAGTCTCAGCTGGTACAGCATCACTGCAATCAGGCACAATCCCACCTGTTACAGGCACACGTGGAGAAATGACTGGAGTTTCGGCCTCCACGGGTAAGGGATCTACCATCCCTGGAAGTACTATGCTTCTTTCCACAAGCCCTGCACAGCCATCATCTCAGGGAAGCACCACTGCACTTTTATTTCCAGTTTCCACTACTGTTGCAGTTTCACCAACTTTCACCATTAAAACCCCTGCAACATCTACTATTTCGAGGCTTACTTCTTCGGTATTTGCAACAACAGAAGGGTCCAGTACAGCCTACACAGCAAGTGAAAACATTACATCTTTCACTTTAAGCAGAGTAACGCCCTGTTTGTGCAATGTATCTAGTGATTTCTTTTCTCCAGGTGAGTTTTTGTTTCGTGCTTTTAAATATGAGATACAATGTTAGCATTCACCTTTAAAAAATTTTATTTTACTATCCAGTGTATCTTAAAAGTGAGAATTTTTTCTTTATATAAAAATATGAATGCACATAACTTAAAACATGTTAATATTTTGTTTGATTTGTTGCTGAACCTTTTGCTCAGCCATTTTATTTCATTTGTATTATTAATTTTGTTTCATAGGTGAAGTTATATACAACAAAACCGATAGCACTGGTTGTAGTTTTTATGCACTTTGCAGTAAAAGTTGCAATATTGAACGATTGCAAGGGCCATGTCCTACAACAACTCCTGTTTCATTAATCCCATCATCTGCAATACCAAGCTTATCAACCCCCACAGCTATATCTTCTTCAGTGCCAGCAACTCCAGACACATCTAAACCTACTCCAGAATCAGGTTGCCCTGATGCTGACCCGCCAAGACAGGTAATCCAATTATCTATTTTGTTTTTCTACATCACCACCTTTCCCAAAATTGACCCAAATTCTCCCATAAGAGAGACCCACATCCAACTTTCATTAATTTCACTGGGAGTTGCTCATGTATATGTCCAGGCAGAATTTCTGAATAATCTGGCACGGTGTAATTTTTTGTGAACCTGTGCTGTCAATTTTTCTTGTTTGCAAATTGTCCTCAGACTGACTTGCAATTTTTACAAATGTGTTCAATATTCAGAAATTCTCAATATTTTATGCAAATACATTTCATCCTAAAGATTGTTTACAAAGTGTTCCTTACAAGTGTTCCCTCGCATATTTGATATTCAAACTGTATGATTGATCACTGAAGTCAGATAGCATAGTTGTCATTCCCTAACTGAATGACCTAACTTGTATACTGCTACCCTGTTCACCGAAAGTGTGATTGTTTTCTGAGTGAAGAAAAATCCTATTATGGAAGTCAACAAAATGTCCATGAATAACTTTTTCTCAATATTCATTCTGCTCTAGACCCAGACATGTAAGGGCAGTCACTCATAGTCAGCTTCGTCTTCAGATATGTGACCAACTTTCTTTGAATTCCATTCTTGCTCGTCACCCATAGACAATCTTACTTGAAACAACCTGAAACCCAACGATTTATTATTATATTATTATAAGATAGACATCTAAATTCTGCCTCAACCTAAACCAGCTATACAATAATTTCCTTGTCTCTTCTAGATGAATGAATCCTGGATGTTAAACAATTGCACTATGGCAACTTGTGAGGGAGACAACAGAATTGTTCTTGTGCTTCCTCCAGCTGTAGAGACAATTACTTGTGCAAGTGGACTCACACCAACAAAAGTCTATGATGAGGATGGCTGCAGCTACCACTATGAGTGTGACTGTAAGGGAATCAAGAAACAAGCAAAGCACTATATACTTTAATATGGAAGAAAAAGAGGTTTTCAGAATGTCTTGATTCACGTAGTGTTGTACTATTGCGGGCTTTACCCACCAAATTAGAGTTTACAAATTTATAATATTGTTACGATGAGTCAATGCTTTAGGCACTCTATTTTTCTCAGAAGATAGAAACAGGCTAAAATATTTGAATTACAAGAGTACATCATTACATTATAGATTTGTCTATCTCGCTTGCTATTTATTATACATCCATTGTAGTACCATCTGACTCTAAGTAAGATTTAATAAGCCAGATCATCAGCTAAAATAAAGCTAGATATATAGACAGAAAAACAGATATGGATACTTAACGCCAGCTAAATTGTGCTTCTATATTCTTTATTTTTACAGATGCCATACAAGGGAGAAAGATTATCTTTTAAATATGTTATATCACCTTCAGTTTCAGTACCAGCAATCAATCTTTCTTTGACTGGTAGATGAAGGAAATTTGCTATTTTTAGCTTTTGATTATAAACACATATTTTTCTTTTCTTTTCTTCCTGATAGGTGTTTGCAACAGCTGGAGCAATTCTCACTACTTGACTTTTGATGGTACTCACTACACATTCCATGACAACTGCACATATGTGCTGATGAAACAGATTGTGCCCAAATACAATTTCAGCATCCTGGTTGACAATGACTTCTGTGATGTGGCTGATGGACTCTCCTGTCGTAGATCTATCACTGTGAATTTCAACTCCATGGAAATAGTGCTGAGCAGTCAGATACACCAAGGAGAGAGAACTAACAAGGTAAACCTTAATGGATTTTCACATTTTATAAATTGCTTCAATAAAAACATTGTAATCATAAGACAAGGCATTTTTAATAACACTGTATAAAAACAGCTGAAGATTATAAACACTGTGACGGTGTTCCCCATAAAACTTTATGGGGAGATGCTTATAAATGTATATATGTAACTAAAATATGTTTTATGCTACATGTGCCATGTAACATATCTCTGTGAAAGTTATGACCTACTGAATTTACTCCTCCTGTTTGTATGCATGTATCATTGTTGTAGTTGGAGTTATGAAGATTGGTTTTATATTTGCTGGTTTTGTACATAGCCTTTGTAAGTGCATGGGATCATCTTTGGATCAAAGAATGTGCCTGTTAAATGCGAGCACTTGACAGACAAAAGACGTTGCAGACCCCAATCCACATTGGGGCCGGGGCTGGAATGCAACTGGTTAGACTGGTTAGGGCGCATGGACAGGTGACTTGCCCATGTGATCCCAAAAGATGCTTATAAATGTATATATGTAACTAAATATGTTTTATGCTACATATATACATTTATAAGCATCTCCCCATAAAGTTTTATGGGGAACACCGTCACAAACACAACATTAGATATGTGGTAATTATATTTAATTCCATAAGAACGTGTGTGTGATTATTTTGTAATCTCTCTCTCTTATGCCTCTTTTTTTTCATGAGGAACATAATGAGGATCTTCAGAGAGGAACTCTGCTCTTTCTTAACTCTTTCTTAACTCTTAACACTGCCATCATGTGTTCAAAGACTTGGCTCCCGACCTAAGACATAAAATAAACCTGTGCTTTAGCTGCTTTTATTTTGTTGGGTTTTAGATTTTTGTCAACAACGAGCCAATCAGTGGAGGCTTCAGCAGAGATGGCATTTCAGTTGCCAATGGTGGAACAGACATGCTTGTTGAAATCCCGGACATCAAGTCTTACGTTTCCTTCAATGGACTCGCCTTCACAGTGAAAATGCCATTCAGCATGTTTGGACACAACACTGAAGGCCAGTGTGGTAAGTAGAGTGGTTTAATCCCCTCTTTTCCATAAGGCAATTCTCAGGAGACTGTTTTCTGTATTATGCTATGGTAAGGTTCACTTTAGCTGATCATTTAAGTTTCAAGGTGCTACAGCAAATTAAATAAAATAACCACAATGGGATTATGGAGTATATCACTTTTTCGCTATTCCCAGTCTCAGCATCACCTCAAAATGCAATTTACATTAACAAGAATATTTCTAATTTCAGTCTTTCATAAAGTGTTAGGACCAAGTAAGATTAGTGGTATCGTGGTAACCCTGAAAATCAGGTAACCAGCCCCTAAGTGTGTTTGTTACATTTAGAGTGGACATTCCCTCTTGTACTTACCATGCCATGCAGATTTTCTCTATTGCCAGTGCTTCAATGCCTTTCAGACTTGGTTCCATCTGTTTTCTTCTAGGCACATGTTCAAATGACAAAGTGGACGAATGCCGCATGCCAAGTGGCGAAGTAATTTCCTCTTGTTCAGAAATGGCTGCCGCCTGGCAGGTTCAGGATGAAAATAAGCCCAAATGTGAAGGGCCCCCGGTACCACCTGTCACGCCAACAACTCCACCTGCGCCCTGCAATTCTACTTCTCCTCTTTGTGAGCTGATTTTGAGCGAGTAAGTTAAAATCAGGCTGAGGGTACATTTGCATCTTGTGTATTGAAAAGCAAAAAAGTGTTTTGGAAGCCTTAATAATGGTCTTTGAAGTGGCCTTTAGTAACAAAAATATATACTGCATTATTGATAGTAATAATAGCAAAGTAGTCTTGATTTGTTTTTTAAGAATACAGAATAGTGGTGTAGTTTGTTGTTGCTGTTACCAAAGCTCCTTCTCTGGGCATCACGTTAGTCTCTTTTAGAGTTATGCTATCTAGAAACCCAGTCTGCCCTTGAAGAATTCCCATTAAATATAAACTGTCTCTCACCAAGTGCTATTGTTATATTGTCAATAAAACACTCACCTGGGACTAATATATTTTAACCCTAAAAGACCATCTAGGCAGTTAATTACCCTTTAATTATTTCACTCTGACAAGTCTAGATTTTTATAGCGATTGTGCACCACAGCTCAAACGTCTCTTCCATTGTATTTAAAGTCTCTTTGCAGAGTGTCATAAGATTCTGACGCCCAGCATATTCTATGAGAGTTGCATCACCGATTCATGCCACATTACCAATGAATCTATACCATGCATCAGTTTGGAAACATATGCTTCCCTTTGCTCTGCTAAAGGTGTCTGTGCCGACTGGAGAAGCAAGACTCGAGGACAATGCCGTAAGCATCATTAAGAAATACTTTGCCTTGGCTCTATGATGTGCTTATTACAAACTTATTCTGAAAATGTAAACTTCTTCCATTATTTTGGGGGTGGAGGATAGATACGTATATCTAAACTTTACATTAATTTCATTCATGTGGAGATGGGTGAACTAGTTCAGATAAAATATACACAACCCTGAACCTTTGCTGTTCTCTCAAATTCAACCAAAGCCACATCTTTTGTGAGGTTCAAAATCATTCAGTAGCCATTACAATATTTTAGATATTTGTGCTTTTGTATTTCCTGATCCAAAGGGTTTATGAAGTGAGAGCACCAATGGTTGTTACCCCGCCACATACATAAAATTAAAAGCAATTGGAAAGCATCATCTCTGCTTCTTTACCTTCATACAATGTTTCATTTTTATATTAATTTTATTTTTGCTCCCACACAGCATACAACTGTCCTAAAGGCAAGGTGTATGATGCATGTGGCCCTCTTAATCCTGTCACCTGTAATTCCGGGTAAGGCTAAACGAAATAATTAGCTTTACATTAGTGTAATGTCACTGTGTACAACTGTGTCTGTCTTTGGATGGGAGAGCTCTTAGTAAATACCAACTGCTTGAGGACAGGGTGGCATTGATGATTGAGTAAATCCTCTGAGTGGTGACAGGGGACAATGTGTTGTTACTAGAGAGGCCATATTTTATTTGTGGCATTAAAGCTGAAGTCCTGACTCCTTTGATTATTAAAAATCCCATGGCACTTTTCACATGAGTAGGAAGGCCAGCATTTAGGGCCTAGCCAATTTCCTCTTTGGATAATTACATTGTGCTACCTAAATTCCGTCTGCAATTTCAAATGGATGCTGTATTTTCACTTCCTGGTATTTCCTAAACAGAAAAAACATGTACAGCATTGCTGTGAGCTGTTAGGTAGATGTAGTGCTCCACTTCAGAGTTGGCTATATTTCAGTGATAGGAAAAATGATTCACATACATAGATAGCAGGGCCGGCTCTAGCTTTTTTGCCGCCTCAAGCAGCAGAAAAAAAAAAAAGCCACAGCCGGAGCTGCTGAAGCATAAAAAAAATGAAATGTGCCGCCCAAGGAATGGCCGGAACACCGCCCCTTCAGATGTGCCGCCCCAACCACCTGCTTCCTTTGCTGGTGCCTGGAGCCGGCCCTGATAGATAGTTTCTGAATGTTTGCAAAGTGTTTTGTAATATTTGGGGATAAGGATTACCATAAATGTAAGTTTTTTATATATATAAAGGAAACCTGATTGTTTGGAGAAATTCTTCTTTATGCCTCAATTATGTTAGTGCTGTAAAAAAGCTATTGATCAGATAATGCTGGGAAAATGTACTTTAATATCCATTCCTTTCTTCCTTGTAGAACTGTTAACCATACAAGTGAACATGTTGCTGAAGGATGCTTCTGCCCCAGGGATACGATTCTCTTCAATTCATACACTGACGTCTGTGTGCCAGAATGCGGTAAGTTTGGGGGAACGGGAAGGAGGGAAGGAGAAAGGGTTGGAGGGGGAAATGTAAATAATGTGAATGTTAGTGCTGATGAAAGAAAGAGATGGACAAGCCAACCTAGTTCTAGGTATAGCATGAAAAGATGCTATGGAAGCATCTATCACACAGCTCTGCTCATGGACCTTAATCCCACTCAGCTTTACCAATTGTCATTCTAGTTCTTGAATATCCAAATTCTGCTAGCTGAACCAGTCTGACAGGTAGTTTTTTAATTTTGACAAATTCACACTATGGACTAAAACTACCGACTGTGTTTCACTTATAATATATCACATTTAAAGCCTGATCCCTCATAGTTTAAGATTAGCATGTTAAACTCATTACTTTATCCTCCTCCCCATTTTATATTACATTCCTAGAATTTAGTGAACATGCATTATATTTACACTGCCAGTGAAATGCCCCTTAGTGTGTTTTCAGACTCATCCTAACAGTAGATTTTAGTGTTGCACCATCATTGTCTGAGTAAATACAGCAGCCACTTAACATGTGAATGCTGAGTGCCAAAACTGACTTCAGCTTGAGAACGGCTAGTTATTTCCACTTACATTTTTTTAGAGAGTGACTGGTAAATGGCATTAGCATCTGTGTCTACTTGTTGAAAAAAATGGGTCTGAGCTGACTCATGAGACAAGATGCAGGTTTAAACGTAAATCCTTTGTGGATAAAGTGTGTAGCAATAATCATATCTGAAAAGTGCCTTTACGAACCTTTAATTAAAAGGGTAGGCGAGATTCATTTGTATGTCACATGGATCATCAGAATGGCATCAATGTAAATCTTTATCCTTTCATTCCCCTCAGCTTGTGTGGGACCAGATGGAATGCCCAAACTGGTGAGTATTTCAGTCAGCACCTTCGCCAAGGCATCTTTCCCAGAAACATCTCCCAAATACAGCTGTTTCCAGGATTTCAGCATGTCATTGCCTTTTCCCACCTCTTCGTTCTCATTTTGTTCTGAAATGTGCAAGGTTGTGGCAGGTTAAATTCTTAGCAGAAATAAAATGGAAGGAGATGATGGTAAGTACTTGATTACAGCCAATACATTTTGTCTTCTGTCGTCAACTGCACCCAGTTTTTTAAAAAAAATAACATTTTAAAACCCCGAAATGCCCCAAAAGAACTAATATGAATTGTGTGTAACAGCTTCAGATTGCACAATGGTGTGTCTATATTGCTTCAGATAAATTGCTAATACTTCAGTTCCAGCGATGTATCATTCCATTGCCAAGTGTTGGAAATGATATTGAGTTATGGGTCTCCTAACTTGGGAAATTGAAAGCAGCCTGTCTGAAGATTTTCAGCCTGCTCTTTGGGCCAGATTCAAACCCATTGAAATCAATGGGCTTGGGATCAGGCCCCATGAACAGTCTATCTTATATCCGCTTTGAGGCCTTCATCCAAGTTGACCCTGAAAAAATACCTATGATCATGAGCATCAGAGAACAGTTGAGATAAAATATTTGTATATTTTTACAGCCTGGAGCCATTTGGAAGAGTAACTGCCAGGAGTGTGTCTGTGACCCATTCTCTGTTACTGTACAATGTAAGTCACTTACATGTCAGACACCCGAGACACGCGTGTGTGAGAAAGAAGGATTCATACCTCTCCCAGTGTTGACACCAGAAGACCCATGCTGTCCTGAAACTGAATGCAGTAAGTACCAGCTACTATCTTTTATAGCCAACTCATAAAAATACAGTGGGCCAAATATTGTCCTCGGTTACAGCTGCATGTTTCTCACTAGCTAATCTAATCTAGGTAAGGTTTTCATATAGCAACTATCACTGTAATATCTAAGGGCTCTTAAAATTAAGCGTTATTCCTTAATTGGTTCATAACTGTACCTAGGTACCAAAAGTTGATTTCTGAGTTATAGTTACATGTACATTTTTAGTTGGTAAAAAAAATCTTTTTGGTGTGTGTATGTTGCAGAAGAGGGGGAGAAGAGAGGTAACGTTTTTCTGAGTCTTAAAGTAGCTGATAAATTAGCTCCACATTTGTGGGTTATACAGTGTTTCTTTATACACCGCTTTTATGTTGCAGAATGGCAATATTAACTTAAGTAGAGCTAAACAGATGAACAAACACTAAAGCACGAGCCAGTAGCTGTTATGTGATATAGTGCTATCTGTTTAGAGATTTTTGTTTATTACTGATATAGCGAAGTCAAAAGGGAGAATGTGCCCACAGTTTATTAGCCTGGAACTAAACAAATGAGCAGTGGAGGGCTAAGCTTGAGGTGGTCCTGTGAAAAACATGAGTGGGATGTGAGATGCTACCAAATGATTTGATTATGATGGTGTGGCATATTTATTTCCTATGAGGATCAGTCGTCCATCCAAGCCACATGCAGACAGGTTGCAGAGGACTCAACAGTGGAACAGGGGTGTCTTTCGAATTTATCACGCTGCTGTGGTTATAGCGTAAGAGATGAATTGCTTTAACTTGAGGAGGAGCTTGATAGCAGTAGGGAAAGAGAGGGCTTTCTCAAGCTCTCATTCTAGTTCAAGGCCATTTATCCTCTTAAATCTTCTCACTCCCTTCAGGGATACATCCCTCCAACTTCTTCAAGCTTCAGCCATATGCTAGAATGAAACTCGAGCTTTCTGCACTTCAAGGTTTTAAAAGAAGTTATCAATAATCTGTCTGTGCCAGAAATCGGGAATGCATGACAGGGGATGGATCACTGCATGATTACCTGTTCTGTTCATTCCCTCTGGGGCACCTGGCATTGGCCACTGTCGGAAGACAGAATCCTGGGCTAGATGGACCTTTGGTCTGACCCAATATGGCCGTTCTTATGTTCTATGCCCTTCTTTGTGTTAGGCTCTCCACATGCTCACAGAGCCTAAGCACCAATTACTTCTAAGCAGGAAAACAAAGACTCATGTTGCTAGCTTTATCTCATTACGCACTGTCTCTTCTGTCTTATTCCACAGGATGCAATACAAGCGCCTGCTCCCAGGTCAAGAAGACTTGTGAGCCAGGGTATCAGCTAGCCACAATCCTTTCAGAAGGAGACTGCTGTGTCAGTTATACATGTGGTAAGTTACTGTGCTTCTTCTGACCTCGGGGTCATAAAAGGCTTGTTTCAATTTCAAGAGAGATATGGAGTTATGAAAAAATGTATGAGAAGTGAAGAAAGTAAGTTCAGTGTACATGAAATAATTAAAAAAAAAAAAAACACTTACCCTCACTGAACTATATCCAGGGGTAAAAATGAACCTTTTTTGTGCATTCAGACTCTGGCAGTTTTAAAGATTTTTTTTTTCATTTCATTTTTTTTTAAATAATTGATTCTTTTTTTCAGAACCAATACCAGATGTTTGTGTCCTTAATGGAACTATTTACCAGGTAAGAACAGTAGTACTACACCAAACATACTAACATATACTGATATTTCAGTAGCTCTCTAAAACCCTGATACAGAACATCTCACTAGGCGTTTCCACGAGGGAGTTCTTTATCTCCTGCATATTAAAGAACCTTTGTACCATGTTTGCTCCTTGATCACCAACCCAGATCTGAAATAGATTTTGCTTTCTCAAGTGCCAAAATAAACATTTTGGAGGAGCTCCCTTTTAACAAGGAGCAAAAGTAAAAACTTAATCGTTTTTACTGAAAGGGGTGAATCAGTTCTTTATCCATTCCAGATGTGGGCGCTATAACTTTCTGATGGAGCAGAATTTTGATAGTCTTTTTTTGTGGGGCAAAAGAACTGAAGCCCCTCAAAAAATAAATCTAAGACTTTGGCCTAGACCTCCAAGTTGAGACCTTACCTTCTCAGTCAAGATTTTCTCCTTAAGATCACAGCTGCCATCTTGGAATGTGATGTTGGGTCAAATTTTCAAAAGAGGCCTGAAGTCCATGTGTAAAGAATGTGTACATATTTATGCTCATGCAACTGGATACACCAATGGGTAGATGTTTTAATATCCATTTGCAAGAGATGACTGCTTCACCAGCTCTGAAAACAATTCATAATGGAAAGCTTCTTTTGCGACAAGCTGATGAGTTTGCAAAATACTGAGGTGGCTCAAACCAGTCTTATGAGATCACTTGATCATTACCTGTTAGGTTCACTCACTCTGGGGCACCTGGCATTGGTCACTGTCGGTAGACAGGATACTGGGCTGGATGGACCTTTGGTCTGACCCAGTACGGCCATTCTTATGTACGTTGTACCCAAACTCAGCATGTTCTTTTGATCTTTCTTGGTACATTCTTGCCATCTCTTTACTAGCCTAAGTATTTTGCATAATTTCAATTAGCTTGCTCCTATACATGCTTTCTGCTCTGGCCCCAAACTTTCATATATTATGTGCAGCACAATTACTTTATGCTGTCTATTGGGTAACTCAATTTCACTTGTGTATCAGCATCTTTTATGTTCACAAAATTGCTTTAAATTATCTCCATATGTTATGAGGTAACATACAGTAGATTTCCTTTAAATAATGAGATTTGCTCAGACTGAATGTTCTCTCTTTGGCTTCTCCCAGCCTGGAATGTCTGTTCCAATGGATTCTTGTAAGACATGTACCTGCAGTTCTAAAGTAGATCCAGTCTCCAACAGAAACCTTCCGCAGTGTGAGCCGGTCCTCTGTGACACCACTTGCCCCCTGGTGAGCTCCATTTTTTATTTCACCTCCCCGTTAGTTTCTAAACTGGCGAAAATGGAAGTCTCCCTTATTGACTTGATGTATTTTCTCTCCCACTTCTTGAACAGGGTTATGAATACATTATGAAAGATGGAGAGTGCTGTGGAGAGTGTACCCAGGTGGCATGCACAATCAAGCTGATTAACAACACTGTCCAGGTGCTCAAGGTAACTATTTCCTTTGATTCTCATTACATTTTGTTTTAGCCCACGACAGGGGATAAGTGTTGACGAAAGCAAGAGACAGCTCTCAACCAACTTATGTTCATTCTTAGTTACAACAGGGTATTTTCTACATTTATTCTAGCTGGACACGCGCTTGGATAACTAAATTACACATTTAGGTGCTCAAATTGACTGCGGGGGGGGGGGGGAGGGGGCAAAATATCAATTTTAGGCATCTAACTACAGACCTGAGAGTGCAGGTCTAGGATTTAGGCCTTAGGCTTCCCACCTAGGCAGTGAAGTTTGAAAATTTGGCTCCCCGTGTTTAGTGTTTCAGAGGAAGTTAAGAGGGTACAGAATAAGATGAGTTCCTTCTAGGTGAGAGCATGAAATTGCTCATCAGAAAATCCTACACCAGTCTTTGTCAGAGTAATCACACTACGCTTATCATAGAATCATGGAATCTCAGGGTTGGAAGGGACCTTAGGAGGTCATCTAGTCCAACCCCCTGCTCAAAGCAGGACCAATCCCCAATTTTTGCCCAAGATCCCTAAATGGCCCCCTCAAGGATTGAACTCACAATCCTGGGTTTAGTAGGCCAATGCTCAAACCACTGAGCTATCCCTCCCCCTCATAATTACATCATTGATCACATCAGAAAAGGAATAGTGCTAAATTTGTTTTATTCCTAATGTCAGCCGGGTGATATCTGGAAGCCTAAAGATAATCCGTGCAGCTATTACAAATGCGAAGAAATTGAAGATCAGCTTGTTTCAGTCACTGTTGTGAGAACATGTCCTGCCTTTGACCCGGAGGACTGCAAACCTGTAAGTTTCAATCAGTCCTTTATTGTTTGCTATTTGTTGAGTGCTACTTCACAGAACAAGGGGCAAAGGATACAATACAATACAAGACAAGACAAGACAACATGGAACCAGTATCTCCAGTTATTAACGGCTCCCACTGTGTAAACAGCCATTTATCAGGAATGGTTTGAGTGTGAACTCAATCTTGTCACGGTGTCAGTTGTAACGGACAATCCTCCCAGAACAGCCCTGTCCTCCCACTTAATAGTCTGCTACCTCTTATTTTTGGATATGTGGATTCAAGAACTATGTGGAACCAAGCTGGCAAGATAGCCTTCAGGATCCACCAGCTGTGGTTTCACTCAATAACCACTGCACAGCCCACCTCCTGTTAATGGTAAAAATGCTAGCCAGTGCTAGAAAGCTCTTGACTTGTCATTCATACACTAATTCTGAATGCTCTCTCTTTTTTCCCCACACTGAAGGATTCAGTACAGCTGACTTCTGATGGCTGCTGCAAAACATGTACCTCTAAATGTAAGTAAAGCTATTTTCTGATGTTCTGCCGCCAATAGATTATGTATGATTATAATATTTCTAACTATTTTTGCATGGGATGAGGAAGTAGAAGTTTCCTCCAGGATCAGAACAAGGAGTAATGGTCTCAAGTTGCAGAGGGGGAGGTTTAGGTTGGATATTAGGAAAAACTTTTTCACTAGTAGGGTGGTGAAGCACTGGAATGGGTTACCTAGGGAAGTGGTGGAATCTCCTTCCTTAGAGGTTTTTAAGGTCAGGCTTGACAAAGCCCTGGCTGGGATGATTTAGTTGGGGTTGGTCCTGCTTTGAGCAGGGGGTTGGACTAGATGACCTCCTGAGGTCCCTTCCAACCCTGAGATTCTATGATCTCCACATGGGTTTTCTTTAGTTCTCATTGTCAAAGGCCCCATGTTATACTGGCTCGTCCTGCCAAAGAAAAAGAGCAAACATGGTTGCTTGACCGTGTCAAGATACTCCCCAACCCATCCAAGATCTGTTTATACTGCCTCAGCAGTGCTCTCTACTACCAATGGCCTAAGGTTGAAAGATTAAGACTGGGACTTAAACTCAAATCCCCAACTAAATTCCTTGTGCGTTTCCTAGCTATAGCATGATATGCATGAATCCTGCATAATCAAACATCTTCCTCTCAGAACAGCTTTAAGCATTCGCTTTGCTGTGAATATGAAGAGACGTGAAGCATTTCTATTTATTTTTTCCTCTTACTTAAGCAACAAGCTGCAAGGTTTACAAGAACTCAACCGTGATCCGCCACAATGAATGTGAATCTTCTGAGCCTGTTGAACTGACGTCCTGCGAAGGTGTTTGTGCCAGCGCCTCAATGTAAGTGGCAGCGAGTACATTATATCCTCTCTTTGTATTTATTTCTCTTTGTGGCCTCTTTTCATCCAACTGTTCAAGTGGTATTGAGCACGGCATCACCTATGCACTTTCAATTAATTTAATATACACTTGAAAAGCAAGTGTTTCCATTGAGTGTGATGGCTTGTATATCTGAAGCGTGTTTCAGTATTTGGGGGAGGGGGAGAGTGCTTACACTATACCACAGCAATCATCTCCCATCACTTTGCCTGACACACAATATAACATGACGTTCCCAATGTTAAACAGCCAGTCTCACAGAGGTAAAAACCTTGTTCAAGTCACAAAGCAGAGTATTGAGTATCTGACAGCAAAGCACCTATTGGAACAACAGTGAGGAAGATGCACATCGTGGTTCTGATTTTCCTCTGACTTACATTCATTCCATCAGTGGAGTCACACCTGATATATCACAGTGGCTAAAGAGAATCAGATCCTGTATTCATAAATAAGCCATTACTGCTATTTGGCAAATAAAGTACATCATATATAAATTGGCCCATCCTTCCTATCAGTTGTTCTTTAGGCCGCCTTGATTTCTCTCTCTGTCTCATACATTTTCAGAACTAACTGCCATTAAATAATGATGAAAGTCAGTGGAGAGACTAGAAAACTCAGACTAACACCACAGAATTTGATCTTTCCTGTTTATAATGAGCTATACACACACACACTCTTGAAAGCTGGAAATAATGGGCCCAGTCTTGCTCCCATTAAAATGAAAGGCAGATGTGCCACAGAGCGCAGTGGGAGCAGGAACCGGCCCTCTATCAAATAGATATTTTTTTTGAAGTGTGCAATATGTAGCAGAGAGTATGCGCTATATGAAGACTTTTACAGAGGGGTATAATTTCTTTTCTTTATCTGGCTGGGCAGGTATTCCTTTGAAACACAGCAGATGCAACACACGTGTACCTGCTGCCAGGAACTCAAGAGCCAGAAGAGAGAGGTGACCCTGACATGCCGCAATGGAACAAGCATGAATTATGACTATGTCTATGTGGAACAGTGCGAATGCATAACTGGATGCATTCAGGAAACCACTACCACACAACAGTTCCAATAGGAAGAAGCGCAGAGAAGAACAAGATCATCACAGGAAAGAGGAACCCAAGAGGTCTAAAGCGGTTAAAATCAAAAGCACCATAGATAAAATAACCTGTGCACCGGCTTAAAACTCTGTTTCTTACTTATTTCAGCTTCCACCATCACCATTTTTCACTTCTTAAATATGAGAATTTTCAGGAGCCAAATAACTAAGTCTTCATATGTATTTTTATTTCTAAATAATACAGCTTTTGAGGGGGAAAGGATGATCAAGGTTATAACTTGCATTGTTAGAGTCTTGATTTAAGCCAAAAAGTACTTTGCTTTACCATTTCCCCTGTGAAGTTTGGAGACAATTTATTTCTATCCTTTTCACCTATTTTTTTTTCAGTATTCTCATTGTTTCAATGGGTCACCCATTATGGTTATTTGTGTGCATGTGTATATATAAAAACAACTGAAGACCCCTGAAAAATATCCCTTGTTTACATCATGGTAATTCACAATTATTCCAGTCAATTGTTTACAACATTAACGTTTTGCCAAGAAGTAGTAGGATGACTCTTTAAAACAAAAATAATGGTGATAGTGAGCTAATGTTTTACTGGATTTTGTAGTTACACTGCACTGTCCTTTGCTATTTATTTGTGAGTAGAGAAATAATTTTATTGGGGGGGGTGGTCACTGTATATGGATTTAAGGTTTTGTATGGGGTTAACAGGCATCTGATAGTGGCAATCTTTTCCTGTTCATTTTGTTCTTACATGATTAATAAAACTTTCAGCATTTTTCAACTTTGGTGACTTTGCTTTTTTCACTTGCTGAAACCTAACCTAAGGAGGGAGGGATAGCTCAGTGGTTTGAGTACTGGCCTGCTAAACCCAAGGTTGTGAGTTCAATCCTTGAGGGGGCCATTCAGGGATCTGGGGCAAAAAAAATCTGTCAGGGGACAGTACTTAGTCCTGCTAGTGAAGACAGGGGACTGGACTCAATGACCTTTCAAGGTCCTTCCAGTTCTATGAGATAGGCACATCTCCATATATTATTATTACCGTGTGTCTGATCACCTTGGCTGCAACGTGTCTAAGCTGCACCACTCAGGAGGGTTCATGCCTCAGATAACTACAAACCCGCTCCTTAGTTGCCCTGGGGCAGGGAGGCAAGTCCTTTGTGAAAACCCTTTTCAAGGGCAGCATACTCCCTGCACACAGCCGGCCAGCTCTGTTGATAGGGCATGTAGGTTTGTTCACTCCCAGCCCACCAGCTCCTGAGATGGAGGGGCAACAGGCAGGGCCTCGGCCCCTGCTTTCCACATGCCAGGAGCTGTGATCTAGAAGGAGCTACTGCAGCCCTGCTGGATTGGGAGAACCTGACTCCCTGCTACTCTCCCATGCTGCAGTCCCATGTTAGACCAGGGAACAATCGAGCTCCTGAGAATTAACTGATGCTCCTTATCATTGATACATTAATGACATTTTTAGACATCTTTACATGTCTGAAGGCTTTTTAAATATTTTTTCTTTGCTAACAAACAACATGTTTATGAATGCTGAAGAGTGCATTGTTGGTTTTTGAAGATATAAAAGGCTATTTAGGATCCCAAACATATTGGTAACTTAAAATGTACAGATAGTGCCATAGTTTACAATTAAATGCCGCATTTCCAACTCATTTGCTTCCTTCACTTACCTGCCAAATCTTGACTTCCAAGGACTTACACCAGGGAAGAATTTGGCTGCATTTCCCCTCAACAGTTCTTAATATTTGCCTGCATTGTTTTGGGTGGCAGCTGTATCAACAGCTGTTACAGCTTACACAAGAAGCCTGAACTAAGGATTTCGCAGGAAAGTAAAGGCAGAACTGACTTTTCAAATAAAGTTACAAATTTTAAACACATATAAGCAGAGGCCCAAATTTAGACCTTGAATAAGGTCAATGGCATTATACCCTTTGGCCCATAGAGTATTAATGATATAGGATCTTGTGTAGTATTTTTTTTTCTTGGGAGGAGGAATTTAAACTCTTCAGTTTACAGTCACAAAATTTTATACTGACAGTTTCTTGAGATAAATCAAGGTTACTTAACCAAAAAATTGTAACTACATTGGGAGAGGAAGTATCTCAAATGTGTCACTAAAGAAGTTTAAACTCCTAAGTGTATGTCTGTAATGTAATCTGGAATAGTACTTGAGCTCCACTCTATCTTAAGAGAGGAGTTACAGAGATGATGTCTTGGCCCTATGCTATTTAGCATTTAAAACCTAAAAGAAAACAAAATCATCGCTGATAAAGTTTGGAGAGGACATAAAAAACTAGGGCAGTGGTAAAAATAAAGAGGACAGGTCACTGATATAGAGCAATCTGGAACTCTTGGTAAACTGGGTCCAAGCAAACAATATGCATTTGAATATGGCTAAATGTAAACGTACATACCTAGGAACAAAGAACACAGGCCATACTTACAGGATGTGGGGCTGGGAAGCAGTGACTCTGATAAAGATTTGGGGGTCATGGTGAACAATCAGCTGAACACAAGCTCCCAGTGCAACGCTATTGCCAAAATGGCCAATGCAATCCTGGGATGCATAAAAAGGGGAATCTTGAGTAGGAGCAGAGAGGTTATTTTACCTCTGTATTTGGCA
The DNA here is from genome assembly GCA_037349315.1 of Chelydra serpentina. Lineage (NCBI taxonomy): Eukaryota > Metazoa > Chordata > Testudines > Chelydridae > Chelydra > Chelydra serpentina. Next base: position 19,698,156 of record JBAIAC010000059.1, on the reverse strand, counting down.
CTGGTGTGGCTGCTGCAGGAATACTGTGTCTAGTTCTGGTGCCCACAAATCAAGAATGATTAAAGGATTCGAAAACATGCCTTATAGTGGTAGAATTCCTTGAGTCTCTCTCTCTCTCTAGTTCAGTAGAGCAGGTTTTGGGCTCTTCAATCTAGCAAAGAAAAGTATGACATGATCCAATGGCTGGAAGTTGAAAGTAGACAAATTCAGACTGGAAGTAAGGTGTAAATTTTTAACAGACAGAGTAATTAACCATTGGAATAATTTACTAAGTGTTCTAGTGGATTCTCCATCACTGGCAATTTTTAAATCTGAACTGGATGTTTTTCTAAAGACATGCTCTAGGGATTATTTTGGGGAAGCTCTAGGCCTGTGGTATACAGGAGGTTGGACTTGATGATTACAATGGTCCCTTCTGGCCTCAGAATCTATGAATACATAGAACCATTCTTCCATACACCATGAACTCATACCTAATTCGCTGGCCACTGTCAACCCTACTTCTCCAATATTACTACTTCCTGGATTTCTTCTTTCAGTTGATTACCTGTGGCTTTTCTATGTTTCAAATTTCCCTAGGTCCAGCTGTTTTATTTCTCTGACCTTAACAATTACATACTGAGCTGCATTAGGTAGCCCCACAAACAACTCTGAAACACATATCTACTACAAGGTGCCTTTACTATTTACAAGTCTGCTTAATAATAAAGAGAAGTAAACAACAAATAAATCCATTACATACATTATCCACAATACAATGCAATCACAATATAAGCAAGTGGCTTAATAATTAGATTATCTAATACCTCCTTAAATGGTTACAAACAATTACCCCAAATGGTTGAATTCCTAGATTATTTGCCTGGATCAGGTAAGTAGTGATACTTCAGAGCATTAACTCTTGGATCCAAATTACCACCCCAGCCTCAACCGCTATCCTTCACCACACCTATATACAAAGTGAGGAAGTTTTGGGATCCAACGGTTCACTTCAAGCCTATCTCCACTTACAAGGATCCCTTTGACCTAAACCAAGCCCCCTTAATCAGCTACCATAGACATTAGGCTCAAAACTCAGAAATTGTGGTTCTACTAATTAGTACTTTTAACAAGCTCAAGTAACTTCCTCTATGCAAACCAACAAGGAAGCTTTTACAATGTCTCCTTAATAACAGGGTGAGTCTTCAGCCCAAAAGTGAAGTCAGTCCTCGAGGTAAGCTTAAAAAGAGGGGTTCCAACAGAAGTGACTCTCTATCCAAAGTTGGAGGGGGACAAGTAAGCTCCCACACCCGAATAATCCTCTATTCCTTCCCCACAAGAAAAGAAGCAGCCATAAAAAATGCTAGCCCAAGGGGTTCATCTAACAAAGCTCATCCCATTTCTATGCTATTAGTGTACGAAATAGGGTTAAACCTGCCTCAGCGGTTCTCAAACTTCATTGCACTGTGACCCCCTTCTGACAATAAAAATTACTACACAACCCCAGGCGGAGTCAGAGCTGAAGCCCTGCTGCCACAGGCTGAAGGCGTTGGCTTCAGTGTAGGGTGGCAGGATTCAGGCTCCAGCTTCAGAGTCTAACGCCGGCCCTGGTGACCCCATTAAAATGGGGTCCGGACCCACAGTTTGAGAGCTGCTGGGTTGGTAGTGTAAGTGGCTGCTTGTCCACGAAGACCCAAAGAACGTTCCTGAGATCAGTTCCCTCAAACAATAGAGATAGTGGTAGAAATAAAGCAAAATGTGTGAACATTTCTAGCAGGGGCTTGATTTTTAGTGGTGCTGAGCAAACTCAGCTCCCATTGAAGTCCATTGAGTCTGCAGGCACTTATCACCTTTACAAATTGGGCCAAAAGTTTGAGTGGTTTTGTGAGACTATTTGGTCCCCTAAATTCTGATTATTTACTCATGTGCTCACCAGTTACAAAGCCTGCAAAACGGGTTATCTGGTTTGCTGGCTTCACTTACAATTATTTTATCCACTTTATAAAATGTCCTGTTTGGTACTTACACTTCAAACGTTGCTCAGCTGCCCTCTAGTGATGATTAGGTGTTTCAATCAACGGAGTACTGTATTCCTATGAGACCATCCAATACAAATTTTAGTACAGGTGAGACTTATTTACTCACTAATCTCAGGCGGGGGGGGAGGTTGAAATCCTACAGTACATACAACACAACATTTAAATACAATAGACAAAGGGAGACTGAATGACTCAAGTGATTGATAATGAAATATAGATCTTTTCACCTTTGTCACTATTGAAAAGTATTATTTATTATTTTACAGGGTCCAAAGTGTGGTGGCTGCTTACCCAACTTGGGTTAGTAGTGACCAAAGCTAATTGTTCTCAGCTGGCTGCTCAATGGCATGTGAAATGAATTTGATTATCTCAGTGCAGTCCTCAGTGACCATGTTGCGACATCATTAAAAAAACACAACTGGCAACACTGTAGCGCCAGTTGTGGTGGGTTTTGTGCTGTAGATATCTGAACATTGGGAGATAGATCGAGATCATCAAAATTGTACTGATTTCTTTAATTAGTAAATGTCAATATTTTTATGGCAAGTCCTCTATCTAGTATACTTGATGGTTGCCTCACAGCCAGGAGACCATGGGCCTAGGGACCAATTACCTTCTTGAGGTATGAACTGTGACTCCCTTCTTGTCTGTGAAGTGCCTAGTACACTTTTTAATATAAATAATGACTTTAAAAAAATTAAAAGAACTGATGGAAAGAGGGACACAGGCTCTCACACCCCCCCCCCCCCCCCGCAAAACCTAACAAGTGAAAAACCTAGTCCCTGCATTTCCCCATTAAGGAGTTGCCACACTCTTCCCCAGCTAAATTGAGAGTCCAGGATAGAGGGGAAAGCTGCTAGAGCTGGTCGGGAAATGTTGATTCCTCAAATCCAAAGTGTTTCACAGAAAGGTATCTTGTTTGACAAACTTCCAAAGAACTGCAGCAGGTTTCCATTGGCTGATTGGCTGCTGGGACCTCAGGGATTCCAGGGTGTGCAGCTCCAGGACAGCCATGTCATGCAGACTGCCCTATGACCAGGGAGCTCGGGGCTTCCAGACTTCCAGGCCAGCTGGCTCTGCAGGCTACCTGACTCCCATAGCCTCTAAGACAGCTGTCCAGAATGTCTGGCAGCCTGGGGAACCAGCTGGCCCAGGAGTCTGGAAGCTCTGGGATGCCTGGCCCTGGTACAGTCTGTATGGCAGGCATCCCTGGGAGCCACAGAACCTGGAGTCTCTTGGGTCTTCGGCCCCAGGACAGACCACATGGTGGGGTCTCCCCAGAGCTGTGGACCCTGGAAGCCCTGTCCGTGTCAGTCAGATGGTGGGCAGTACAAGACTGACAAGAATCACGTCAATTACAGTCAGGAGCTGCTGGGGTCATGGAGAACAAATTTTGTTTTGGAAACACCATGGGTTGGTGTTTCCAAAAAGAACATTTGACAGAATTTCCATCTTGTGGGAAATTTTCCACAAACTGGAGTATCTGAGATGAGGCCAGTTGTAAAAACTACAATCTCTCAGAAACAATTGCTACAGAATGATCACTACAAAAGATCAATAGGTAGAAATCTCTAAGAAAGAGTGAGAATCTGAGACTCAGATTTATCAATAACTGCATAAAAATAACATGAAGATATAAACTTGTGGTTGACAAAGTGATCATTGTTTTTTGCTAAGACAACATACATATCCAGCTATCATGCCTCCTTTTAATCTAGTTAATCAGAACAAGAAACCTAACTCTTGAAGTACAGTTAAACAAATACTATGTATTTCGCAGTCTTGTGGCTACAATCTTGAAAATGTTAATTGTGTAATTCATGCTGTAAATCAATGCAGTTACAGACTAGTGAGGATACTCCATTTGAAAAACTAACAGTAGTATATCAGATAAAATCAGTACTGGACAACTTTGCTAACAGTTGTTACAATTTACTAGATACGTTTAGAAAATGTGCACTTTGACCTTCCAAAAATATGAGCTGATGTCCTGATATTTCATTAGAAGCCGTCAATGAGTGGCATTTGTGGGGCCTTAGGAGGTTTATCTAATCAAATTGCTAAATTCAGCTGCTTTGGGGTACTGTTATTAGGAATGGCCATGTAGTAAAATATGCACATATATGCTTCTATTACCCAGTTGGGTACAGTTAATTGGTCTCTCTGCGCAAGGTTTGTTTTGCCTGTTCCTTTATGTAAACAAATCTGTAAGCTGTTTCTTAATATGGTCTCAAGTGTTTGTCCAAAAACAGCTGCCTACTGTAAATTTGCTGTAAAGTTTGTTATGAGTTCCTTATCTAAACAATCCATTGAAAATGTCAAGGTTAATTTTTTCTCTTTTGTAAACCTCTGTATTTACTTGGTGAATGGCAGCGCTTCTGAATGTGAGAGACGAGGTACGACTGAACGAAGGAAGGCAGTGGATGAGAGATGGTTTTACAGTTTTTTCCCACAACTCATCGCAATCCTGATGTGCTGCATGTCTCATTGTGCCCACCCTGGCTTCTCCTGAATAGGACCTGCTAATCATACCCAACTTGCTGGTGGCTTGGGAAGTCATAGACTAACCAAATTCGTTTCATTTTGAACAGAAGACGGAACCAGGGCTGGACCCTAGGCGAAACTTCCTCGCACCAGCCCTGCGCCCCCCGCCCAGCTAATACCGCCCCCCCCTTGCCCTCCCCCCCACCCAGCTAACACCGCTCCCCCCCAGCTAACACCGCCCCCCCACAGCAGCCAATCTCCGCCCCCCATCCCCGCTGCAGCTCTCCACCCCCCGCAGGCTGGCAGCTCAGCCCCCTGCCCGGCAGCCTTCCCCCGCCCGTGGCGCCCCCCGGCTCCCGGCTCAGCTGCGGAGCTGGCAGCAGCCACGGCCAGGCACCCCTGCCCCCGGCCCCTGGCTCAGCCGCGGAGCCGGGAGGCAGGCGACAGCTGCGGCCAGGCGCCCCCCAAATCGTGGCGCCCTAGGCAACTGCCTACAGTCGCCTAGTGGGCGCGCCAGCCCTGAACGGAACCAATCCCCCCTAAACACTAAGGAAATATGGGTCTGAATTTTGAAGCTTGGTCTCGCTCTCTATTTCTCAATCTTCTCGCATTCGCCCCCCCCCCTTTTTTTGAAAAATTAATGTAATTAGGCAGCATTTGATGCCAAGAGAAATATATTGTCGTCCTCCCCTCCCTCCCACTCCTGGTCCCCCTTCTCTCTCTTTCCCCTTTATCATTCATTCTCATTTTTCCCCTCAGTTTGCCTATCAATAAATTCAGGGTTTTGCTATCCTGCCTCCTTTGGGATACTGAATTGATAGTACTTGAGATGGTACCTTCTATTGGGGATTAATCCGAATCCCTCTTTGATCCTGGTCACAGAATTCCACTCAGCACCACTTTCTTCACTAGGATGTGTGTTTCCCATGGTAAGCATTTTTGTCCATATGTTTGAATGAAAGATCATCATGGCTAAGAATTCGACTAGTTACATTTGTTCACCTCTTCTACCTCCCCCTCTCTCCCTGTGCAAAGATGTGTGGGATTTTTATATTGTTACCATCATAAAAGTGCTTTTCATGGTGGAATTTCAATCTGATGAGACAGTTCTATAGATACATAAGGCCATGTTATGATGCTACGGGAGTTCACCTAGACCAGTTCTGTCATCACTTGCCCTGTAACTGTGGCTGCTTCGGTGCTGTGCACCTTTGGCTCAGAGCCCTGATATCAGCAACGTGCTCACAGTACAATGGCCTCACCGTGGCTTCCGCCAGCCTGGTTACTCGTTTCAGAGTGACACCAGCAGCCTTTCCAGTCCTGTATCTCCCCCAAAGCATTTCCCCTCCAGTGTCCAGTCCCTCCCCTTGAATATTCACACTGAAGTTAAGTTCACTGCCTCCAAAGAAACAGAATACACCAGCCTGTTACTTTAGCTGAAGACTTCACCCTTCAGTTTAATACACAGCACTGAGGTGGTTTTGTAATAAAGAAAGTACGTTTATTAAGGAAAAAACGAGATTTAAGTGCTTTCAAGGAAGAGCGAAAGAGATATGAAAGAGTTACAAACAAAACAAAACTAACAAGCTTTGTAGTGACTAAAACTTCATTCTAGAAGTGTTTTTTTCTGTCTGCATGAAACACACACAACTGTCAGATTTTTAACAGGATGGACACTTCCATTAAGATACCTAGAGGTGTCCCCTTTTAGACACTTGGCCCAGACTCTTCGTCAAACAAAACATCTGTTTTGAAGGAAGGTGCAAAGGATACACAATCCCAAATTAATCGATCCTGCAGTCTTTAGTCCACTGACAAATACAAGAATATAGTCTGGAGAGGGAAAAGAAAGAAAGACAGACAGAAACTTTGGGGCCTAAATTCACGCCGGGGTAAGCACATTAACTTCAGTGAATGCTGGCCCTTTATAATAGGCACAATGTGCGAGACAGTTGATCATAAATTTTTCAATCAGATTATTTAGTGAGAAAAGGCTTCTAGAGAGACAAAGGGTGTTGAATTCAATATGCTTCATATGGTCAGTTTATCTCCCTTCCCTCGTTGCTGTGTGGAAAGAATAATCCACAACAATTCATTGGGCAGGGCTACACTACAGCCTAATTCGATATCATTTAAGTCGTTCAGGGGTGTGAAAAAGCTCCCCTTCTCCCCCCCCGAGCGACACAAGTTTTGCGCTGTCCACACTAGTGGTATGTCGGTGGCAGACGCTCTCCTGCCAACATAGCTTCCGCTTCTCGCCGAGGTGGAGTAATTGGCGCTGTCGTGTAGACTTGGCCCTAGTTCCAGAGATCTGGGACCATGGAAAGAAACAACATGCAAGGGGCTTATTGCAACACAGGGGAGACCCTGTGTCCCCGCAGGAGAGACTCATCAAACCAGTCCCCAAAGAGAGGCAGGCCTAGGCAGCTCTGTAACTTTCGACCCCAGCCTCTGCTCAGCTGGAGGCTCCTACCTCCCGAATGCGCTCCACCCAGCAGCCCACGAGCAACAAGAGGCTTCCCCCAAACTCACTTTACGGACAGAAGAGTGCGTGCAGGGCAAGGAGGGGTTCTCAGGTCCCTGTGGCACGTTGCATGTAGCAGCCACACTGCCTCCTGCTCACCGGGGCTGGGGCTGGTTCTACGCCCCTCCTTATTTACCTGCCACCGAAGGAGCTGAACCACAGCAAGGAGGAGCCCGGCCACCAGCACCACTGGCCATCTCACAGCATCAGCTCCCTCTAGTGTCGCCCTCCTCCAGCCCCAGGCAGGCACGATCCTCAGCAGCAATCAGGTCAGACTTAAGCAGTCCTGTGACGCCACGCGTCAGACTGACTGACCAAGTGCCCTGGTATTTTTATGCAGGGGATAACATTATTAAATCGGGCACTGGGAATTTTTTGATGTTAAATGGAAGTGTCCCGGACATACCAGATACATGGTCAGTCTGGTCTCCAGTGCTATATTCAGGGATAAAAATCACCTCATATACTCATATCACCTCATATATCACTTGGTATACTCCACTGTATACCAAGGACCAAATTCACCCCTTTTGCCACAGCATTGCACTTGGAGCTCATGCTGAGTTGCTAGTCGAGTGTGCTGTATTCCCCTACCTTTTATATTCCCTTAAAAGCAGAGCACTACCTGGTGGTACATTGCAGGTATTTCATAGGTTCTCAGAGCATCATGAAATTCCTTAATTCTAAGGGCTGGTCTACACTAGGGTCGGGGGGATCGATCTAAGACACGCAACTTCAGCTACGTGAATAACGTAGCTGAAGTCGAATATCTTAGATTGATTTTTAAAAGTACTTACCCCGATCCACACGGCAGCAGGCAGGCTCCCCCGTCGACAGCGCTTCCTCCGCTCGTGGAGCTGGAGTTCCGGTGTCGACAGGGAGCGGCTCTGGGATCGATTTATCGCATCTAGACGAGACGCGATAAATCGATCCCAGAACATTGATAGCTACCCGCCGAATCGGGCGGGTAGTGTAGACATAGAATCATAGAAATCATAGAATCTCAGGGTTGGAAGGGACCTCAGGAGGCCATCTAGTCCAACCCCCAACATAGCCTAACTCTCTCCTTAACTGCTCCTCTACAGCTGCCCCTTACGCAACACGTACTCAAAGTATTGGAGTTATTTTTAAACGTAACATACCTAACCATCTCTCTCTCTCTCTCTCTCACACACACACACACACAGTTCACTTCTTTTTCCACCCATTGAGGGATGGATAGTCTCCTTTAAATTCCTTTTTAATAATACATGCACATCATCTTCTCACAAAGAGGACATCTTTTATTTTAAGATTCTTCCTTAGTTAAGTGACACGTAAATAAACTAAGTAGTACCCTTTGAAATATGTCTCTGATTCCAGAATCCAGCAGTATATACAGGTAGCTAGGCTTTGCATATCATACACAGATGTCATTAGGATACACAGATATTGAGACCTCGCTATGTCTGTGTGGTTCCTTCATATTATATATGTGGTGTAAAGAGTAAAAGACAACCTGACACTGTCACAGTACGTTGAGTCTATTCAGATGAGCAGCAACACTGATTCACAGAGTCCGTCGGTGGGGGGGTCCTAATCTGTGGCCCATCTTTACCTTTTGCTAAAATATTGGATTTGATTTGGTGTAAGAAATCATACAGGGGAACCCATGGAATCAATAACAAACTCTACTCCTTTTCTCTTTAGCAGAGATTTCATACACTGGTCTACAATTTTTGAGAAGTTGTCTGCTTCAGAGATAAAAAGTGCTATTTAGTATGTATTTTGATGTGCTGAATTCAAATATGACAATTAAAACAACTGATTGGCTACTGTTTCTAAGATATTTAAGTTTTTCCATTTTATGTCTATGTATATTGTGTAGATAGTAGAGTTTTAATCATAAATTGTAAACCTAGGTCTTTTCATGTGTTTATGGTTGCTTTACATGATACTATTTCACCAGTCCTGTTTATGTTACACTTTAAAAATCAGCAAAGGGGTTATATAAATAACATTTATTATGAAACAAAAGGCAAAAAACTATTATGTCCATAGGTTAGTCCTATTCAGTGTCTACTCGGCGCTTCATAGAATCATAGAATCTCAGGGTTGGGAGGGACCTCAGGAGGTCATCTAGTCCAACCCCCTGCCCAAAGCAGGACCAACCCCAACTAGATCATCCCAGCCAGGGCTTTGTCAAGCCTGACCTTAAAAACCTCTAAGGAAGGAGATTCCACCACCTCCCTAGGTAACCCATTCCAGTGCTTCACCACCCTACTAGTGAAAAAGTTTTTCCTAATATCCAACCTAAACCTCCCCCTCTGCAACTTGAGACCATTACTCCTTGTTCTGTCAACTTCTACCACTGAGAACAGTCTAGATCCATCCTCTTTGGAACCCCCTTTCAGCTAGTTGAAAGCAGCTATCAAATCCCCCCTCACTCTTCTCTTCTGCAGGCTAAACAATCCCAGTTCCCTCAGCCTCTCCTCATAAGTCATGTGCTCCAGCCCCCTAATCATTTTTGTTGCCCTCCGTTGGACTCTTTCCAATTTATCCACATCCTTCTTGAAGTGTGGGGCCCAAAACTGGACACAGTACTCCAAATGAGGCCTCACCAGTGCCGAATAGAGGGGAATAATCACGTCCCTCGATCTGCTGGAAATGCCCCTACTTATACAGCCCAAAATGCCGTTAGCCTTCTTGGCAACAAGGGCACACTGTTGACTCATATTCAGCTTTTCGTCCACTGTAACCCCTAGGTCCTTTTCTGCAGAACTGCTGCCCAGCCATTCGGTCCCTAGTCTGTAGCAGTGCATGGGATTCTTCCGTCCTAAGTGCAGGACTCTGCACTTGTCCTTGTTGAACCTCATCAGATTTCTTTTGGCCCAATCCTCTAATTTGTCTAGGTCCCTCTGTATCCTGTCCCTACCCTCCAGCGTATCAACCACTCCTCCCAGTTTAGTGTCATCTGCAAACTTGCTAAGGGTGCAGTCCACACCATCCTCCAGATCGTTGATGAAGATATTGAACAAAACCGGCCCCAGCACCGACCCTTGGGGCACTCCACTTGATACCGGCTGCCAACTAGACATGGAGCCATTGATCACTACCCGTTGAGCACGACCATCCAGCCAGTTTTCTATCCACCTTACCGTCCATTCATCCAGCCCATACTTCTTTAACTTGCTGGCAAGAACACTGTGTGAGACTGTATCAAAAGCTTTGCTAAAGTCAAGAAATAGCACATCCACTGCTTTCCCCTCATCCACAGAGCCAGTTATCTCATCATAGAAGGCAATTAGGTTAGTCAGGCATGACTTGCCCTTGGTGAATCCATGCTGACTGTTCCTGATCACTTTCCCCTCCTTTAAGTGGTTCAGAATTGATTCCTTGAGGACCTGTTCCATGATTTTTCCAGGGACTGAGGTGAGACTGACTGGCCTGTAGTTCCCTGGATCTTCCTTCTTCCCTTTTTTAAAGATGGGCACTACATTAGCTTTTTTCCAGTCATCCGGTACCTCCCCCGATTGCCATGATTTGTCAAAGATAATGGCCAATGGCTCTGCAATCACATCGGCCAACTCCTTTAGCACCCTCAGATGCAGTGCATCCGGCCCCATGGACTTGTGTTCGTCCAGCTTTTCTAAATAGTCCTGAACTACTTCTTTCTCCACAGAGGGCTGGTCACCTCCTCCCCATACCGTGCTACGGAGTGCAGCCACCTGGGAGCTGACCTTGTCTGTGAAGACAGAGGCAAAAAAAGCATTGAGTACACTAGCTTTCTCCACATCCTCTGTCACTAGGTTCCCTCCCTCATTCAGCAAGGGGCCCACACGTTCCTTGACTTTCTTCTTGTTGCTCACATACCTGAAGAAACCCTTCTTGTTACTCCTAACATCTCCGGCTAGCTGCAACTCCAAGTGTGATTTGGCCTTCCTAATTTCACTCCTGCATGCCTGAACAATATTTTTATACTCCTCCCTGGTCATTTGTCCAATCTTCCACTTCTTGTAAGCTGCTTTTTTGTGTTTAAGACGAGCAAGGATTTCACTGTTAAGCCAAGCTGGTCACCTGCCATATTTACTTTTCTTTCTACACATCGGGATGGTTTGTTCCTGCTTCTTGGCTTGTCTCTTGTATTCATTAAATGGAGCATCTCTTGTCACTGTCCAGCAATAGTCTGAAAGCATTGATGGGCTCCATTTGCCCTGATAGCGTTTCTCCATTGTTGCAATGTCCTGGTGAAATCGCTCGCCGTGCTCGTCGCTCACTGCTCCGCAGTTCGGTGGAAAAAAATCTAGATGAGAGTGCAAAAAAATGTATCTTTAGTGACATGTTGCAACCAAGGCTTTTGTATGCCTTGAGGAGGTTTTCCACCACCAACCTGTAGTTGTCTGCCTTGTTGTTTCCGAGAAAATTTATTGCCACTAACTGGAAGGCTTTCCATGCCTTTTTTTCCTTGCCACGCAGTGCATGGTCAAATGCATCATCTCAAAGAAGTTCACGAATCTGAGGACCAACAAAGACACCTTCCTTTATCTTAGCTTCACTTAACCTTGGAAATTTTCCATGGAGGTACTTGAAAGCTGCTTGTGTTTTGTCAATGGCCTTGACAAAGTTCTTCATCAGACCCAGCTTGATGTGTAAGAATGGTAACAAAATTTTCCTTGATTCAACAAGTGGTGGATGCTGAACACTTTTCCTCCCAGGCTCCAAAGACTGTCGGAGTGGCCAATCTTTCTTGATGTAGTGGGAATCTCTTGCACGACTATCCCATTCGCAGAGAAAACAGCAGTACTTTGTGTATCCAGTCTGCAGACCAAGCAAGAGAGCAACAACCTTCAAATCACCACAAAGCTGCCACTGATGTTGGTCATAGTTTATGCACCTCAAAAGTTGTTTCCTGTTGTCATAGGTTTCCTTCATATGGACTACATGACCAACTGGAATTGATGGCAAAACATTGCCATTATGCAGTAAAACAGCTTCAAGACTCGTCTTCGATGAATCAATGAACAGTCTCCACTCATCTGGATCGTGAACGATGTTGAGGGCTGCCATCACACCATCGATGTTGTTGCAGGCTACAAGATCACCTTCCATGAAGAAGAATGGGACAAGATCCTTTGGACGGTCACGGAACATGGAAACCCTACCATCACCTGCCAGGAGATTCCACTGCTGTAGTCTGGAGCCCAAAAGCTCTGCCTTACTCTTGGGTAGTTCCAAATCCCTGACAAGGTCATTCAGTTCACCTTGTGTTATGAGGTGTGGTTCAGAGGAGGAGGATGGGAGAAAATGTGGGTCCTGTGACATTGATGGTTCAGGACCAGAAGTTTCATCCTCTTCCTCGTCTGACTCAAGTGAGAATGATTCTGGTGCATCACGAACCGGCAGTCCTTCTCCGTGGGGTACTGGGCATATAGCTGATGGAATGTTTGAATAATGCACAGTCCACTTTTTCTTCTTTGACACACCTTTCCCAACTGGATGCACCATGCAGAAGTAACACTTGCTGGTATGATCTGTTGGCGCTCTCCAAATCATTGGCACTGCAAAAGGCATAGATTTCCTTTTCCTGTTCAACCACCGGCGAAGATTTGTTGCACAAGTGTTGCAGCATATGTGTGGGGCCCACCTCTTGTCCTGATCTCCAATTTTGCAGCCAAAAGAAAGGTGATAGGCTTTCTTAACCATAGTGGTTATACTGCGCTTTTGTGATGCAAAGGTCACTTCACCATAAACATAGCAGAAGTTATCTGCACTGTTCACACAAGTACGAGGCATCTCTGCTCACTTTGGCTAAACAGAAATGTGTCCCTTTGCAAAATCAAACACTGACAAATAAGAGAGCACGACACTGTATGATTTCTAGAGCTGGTATAGGGCAATTTCTTCAGCAGAGTGATGGAAGCTTCGTTATGATTGCATCATCCATGACTTCTAGGAATAACATGATACAATTCATATCATGTATGACGCAATACCAGCTTCAGATTGCATCATTCATTGTTTTGCTAAAAAGCAAGTACTGTCCAAACCCAGTCATAGATTTATTCATAGATCCAGTCAAAGATGTATTTAAGTTACTTCTGGTTAAACTGAGATCCCTTCCCTTTGTAACTCACTTATCCTCTGCCATTCCCAAGTCAAGGGTCGTATATACTGACCCAATAGCATCTCTTGAAAACTAGAGCCAATCAACAATTTTAAGCATCATTTTCGTTCTCAGTGACCCAGAATTAGTAAAGTTTGACTACATTTATTTCAGACGCATTTTGGCTGTAGAGCAATCACATACTTCATTTTAGTTATTTCTTCTCCTTAAATGCAGAGATTAGAGCTTGTTAGAATTATTCAACCATTTTATTTTATGGACACGTACAATTCCCTGGGCTACTTTCCCACAGCAGTCCCCACTTCCTCAAGCTCCACTTCACCCTTACCTCAGGGCCTCCTTCCTTGTGCCTAACATAGTTTTGGCCAAAACCAAATGTTTCACAAAATGTTTGATAACGTTTTTTATTTTTCCATGAAAATTCAGAAGGGAAATGTTTTTTCATTTCAAATATTTCATCCATAATCCAACTTTTTCTTCAAATTTTTCAAACAAATTTTTTTCAAAGAAATTAGACTTTAACCAGTTTAAGGAGAGAGAGACCAAAACTAAATCCAATATCCTAGAAAATTTAAGATGTATATCTCAAAATCCATCCCGAGGTTAGTCTATATCTAGACAATGCCCTTTCTCCTAAATCAGGTACAGGGAAAGATCAAACTGGGTTTTATGTCATGCTCAGCACGAAGGGATTCAGGGTTTGCCCATGATGTAAGCTTCATTTTTCTCTCTCACTCCTTCCTATATCATAGCACCAATGAGCACTCTCATTTAAAATATAAAAGCAATATCAAAGAATCAAAGAGGCTGTGTTCTGATGTCTTGTATCAGAGCAACCGCGTGGGTGTTTTTATGCAGATGCAGTCACAATGCGATCCTTATGCTCGCGCTACTTGCAGACAACCGCCTGTGTTGCTACACTAAATTAATTAAGCTCCCCTGATTTTCCCAGCTGCTATGGGTATTTTGGGTATGGATATTTTGTCTGCTGAAACGAGGTCAAAGAAACGTGTCTTCAGTTTGAAAACATGCCACTGGCGCTCACACTGAGCTGAATTGTTTCTGATGTGCACTGAATATAACAGAGGCACGAAAGTGAGACAATGTGTTTTTGTTTTAATTTCTGCAGGATCATATACATGCAGCAACAAGGCTCCCTCCTGACCTTACAGGACCTATGTCACATGCGTAAGCCCTGAGGTCTGCCAGGAGGTACTTAGCTTTTTTGCTTCCATGCTGTGCGACTATGTCAAAACCCTGAAAAGCAACATAAATCATCCTTCCTTTTTCTCTAAAGTAAAATGCGCCCCACAGAGAAGTTAGCAGGGGAAATGTTTAACTGACTTTCTACATTATGAGCTGTTTCAAACAATGGAGCAAAAATGACAAGCATTTAAAACTAAATTTAAAGTTACCCCCACAGGATTTCATTGTCATAAAGAAGATTTATAACCATGATTTTGGCACCAGCATGCTGAGTGTTTTGGAGATATGCACCCATGGTTTTATCATTTGGAAATGGACTGTTTAGGATTAATAAAATAGCATCTGCAGTTCCAGTAGCAAGGATAAAAATTACAAGGGCTATCAATCCTCATGCTTAAGGGCATTAGCTGATTTCTAAATTCAGCTGGCAGAACATCCTCCACAAGCATGGGGAAAAAATCACACAGGTACATTATGGGTTTTTTTAACCTTGTCAAAGTCATCAACTATCGACCACTGGCCGAGGCAGGATAACAGACAAGACGGACCTTTGGCCTGTTCCTGTCTGGCAATTCTTTTCTTTCTATGTTAGTAAGATTCAAAGCTGATGTTAAAATACTTAACTAGATCCAATACCTGCACACAGCCAGGCAACTTGACCCACCTGATAGCCAAAAGATGCAACTTGAAGAAGATAAATGGTAAGAGATCTAAAAATTTTAAATATCCACTAATTCACACCCTCTACTGTGCTCACCAGTTGAACTGCAATATCCAATATAGAGCCTGATTCAAAGCCCATTGAAATCAACAGAAAGATTCCCATGGCCTTTGGATCAGACTTATAGTCCCTTATCTCTGTTTTCCCATTGCGCTTCACTCTTTATAAAAAAAGAAAAATTAATTGTTTAAATAGCTGTAAACAGATAGAATTTCAAAAAAGTTCTGTGGGTGAATGAACTGTGCGTAGACAAAGATGCTATGAAAACTTTTTTTTCTTTTTTAAACATGATGGCAAAGTGTTAACCTGATGGATTCTGGCAATGTGTTTGGTTGTTGTCTTGGGGTTCCCCACTTAATTGATTTCAAGTCTCTTTGTTTTATAAAATATTTGTTGCTTTAAAAGGTGTTCGTCTACACTACCTTACAGGTCAGCATCAAGTCGTAGGTGCTTCAGCTGCAAAATAATTAAAAGCCTAGTTTATAGCATTTCACAACATAATTAACAAAAACAGGCTTTGTTTAGAGTGGGTACGGAAGGTTGTGTTTGTTTGCTTTTAATTTTAAATCAAAGGGGTTCAATACAACAAGGAAAAGGGGTGGTTACTAAAAGCAATAGTGTTACTTTGAGTCTGCTGCACTCTACAGAGATTGCTAACTCCAGTGAAAGCTACTTCTCTCTATTGTTATTGGAAGCAAACTTAACCATTAAAGAGGTATTGGGCACTAAAATCAATGAATTTTCCTCTGCTTAATTTTTCCCTTAAGAAAAATAGGAATATTAATACTTGCCTACTACATAGCCTTGTGAAATTTAAAGTTTCCATTTGGCCCAAAATTTAAATTTGGCAAAAATCAACGTTTTAATAAAACCTCAGGCCAATCAAAATATTCCTTCAAATTAAAGTTGTTTAAAAAAAATTTTTTGTCTGTGTTTGAAACCCAGACATTACAGGCCTAAGGATCTGGAAGCCAAACAGACACTATACTTTTAAGTGTAGCCAGCCCTAAAATAGTGTAAACTGAAAATCTTGTAAATTATTTGAACAGAACAGGGGCAAAATCCCTAAAATGCTAACTTCTGCCCTATCTCCTTCTCAACCAATGATAGGGACACCATCAGGTCCATGTAGGGTTCATATTTAGAATTTATAAAAATAACCCTTTAAAAAGTAAAATATGAGTGCCTTCGTGATTTTTAAAGACTCCAGAAAAAGGATTTCCTTGTTACGTTTGCATCCCAAACAGTGCAGCATTGTGCTACTGTGTGAGAAGCTTGACATGAAAGTGATCAAAAATAAATGGTGAAATGTAAATTTTTAAATAATTTCTCTTGCTTTTAACATTATTTGTAAGTTGTTGGGGGTTTAGAAAGGATTATTCTTTTTTTTTTTTAAATCTGGCATTCATCCTCTAAAATACAGATGTGCAATGGGTACTGGATATCCAGTGTGAAGAACACTTGTACAATCTCTTACTCTAACCAGCAACTGTTGTCGAGAAATCTCTTCAATCTCCAGAATGAGTAGGTTGTTCACCCTGTGCAGTAACTGAGGTTCTTCGAGATAGTTGTTGCAGGCGCAGGGATGCAGATTCATCTAAAGTGGAACACCCACAAGGACACACCTCAAAGAAGAAGGATCAGTTTTAAAATGCTGTACATAGTTACTGTTACCATAAAACTTCAAATGAACATTTTTGAATTTGAGTAGCCAGAGTTTGGCATTTAAAGCCATATTTAGGCACCTAAAAAAATTTAAAGATATATAGATTCTCAAATGTGCTGAGTACCTGCATTTTCCACTGACTTCGCTGGAATTTGTGGGTGCTCAGCACTTTTGAAAAACAAGACCACTTTTAATTAGGTAACAATATAAGAATGTCCATACTGCGTCAGACCAATGGTCCATCTGGCCCAGTATCCTATCTTCTAACAGTGGCCAGTGCCAGATGCTTCAGCAGAAATAAACAAAACAGGGCAATTTATTCAGTGATCCACCCCGTCAGCCAGCTTCTGGCAGTCAGAGGTTTAGGGACACCCAGAGCATAGAGTTGTGTCCTCTGCACATGGATTCAGCAACGTAAATTTGGGCACCCATTTATGAAAATATTGGTTTAGAACGATAGTGGTTCTGCCTCCCGCTACCTCCAGCAACATTAAAAAAAAAACTTCATATAAAAAAATTCTTGCACTTGTACTTGGAGTGTTCTTTGGGCTATGGGATGTAGTCAAGCTACTACATTCGTATAAGAATTTTTCAGGTCTGGCCCAATGGTATGCCAGCATGCAAGGGACTGGCTCAGTTTCTGGTGCTGAGCTTTGACACCAAGAAGGTCAGCAAGCATTACAGAAAGCAAACAAAATGCTTACCTCACGCACCACTCCATGCTGGCTCCTTTAGACTAATTCAGTTCTTAGTGGGGGAAACTGCACAACAAAGGGCATATATTAAATTAGGAAATATAGGGATTCTCACAGCTCTGAAACAGGCCCCCATAAAATTCCCCCTTGGATTTGTGAGGTGAGACTGGAGAAAAAATAGGAAACAGGGTCACAGAAGAAGCTCCTCTCTCTGCCCAGTGAGCCTTCCTGTAGACCGTTTAGCCAGAATATGGGTAATGGCTACTGCTATGAGTCATCAAAGCATGCAAGTGCATGTGACTTACTCATGTGACCATGGACTCTCTCTTGCGACTGTAATTTCCCACAAACTAAGACAGAGTAGTCGGGCCACATGGGAAAAGGTATAAAAAACCCTGGAAGCATCTCCATTTGGCCTCTTTCCTGCTCTGATCTCTGGACGATTGACTTACACTAAAAGGAGCATTCCAACCAATGGATGAGGACCTTCCACTCTTTTGAAAGTTACCAGACTTTACAAGCCAGGAGTTTATTCCATCACTGCTACAAACCTGATCCAAGAACTTTGCAATGATTGTATGTATATGATTTCTTTGACCATTTAAAGTTTGTCCTCTTTTCTCTTACAAATAAACCTTTATAGATATTAGATACTAAATGATTGGCAAAAGCGTGATTATTGGGTAAAATCTGAGTTATACATTGACCTGGCTACGTGGCTGATCTCTTGGGATTAGGACCCTTTGTTTGATTAAATTGGTTTTAAAAAACCACTCATTGTGAAGTTGAGTGCCTGGGTGGTGAAACAAGGGCTAGGATGCCTAAAGGACACTGCAGTTTGAAATTCTTGTTAACCAGTGTGGTGAGACAGAAGTTTATTTTTGTTTCTGGCTTGGTATATCTAATAATAGAATTACCACCAGTTTGGGGTGAGTCTGCCCTATTTCGCAACAGTTCATCCTGAACCTGGCATCCTCAGTCATGACCCACTGATGCACGATGACACCTACTTCACAAGGATAGTGACGTTTTTAGTTTTTCTGTAAAGCACTAAGCTGGGCTGCTATTAAAAGCCCATAATAAAGGACAAACCATATAAAAGAGTGCAAACTATAGCAACAAAAAAACATGAAGAACCAGAAGACTTGTTAAATTCACACCATATTAACTGTATTTTCTCTGAAGAGATTAATTCCACCTTATAAAGGGACTCATTAAGATCTGCAAGAGTGACAAAGAGTCCTGTAGCACCTAAGCACATATATTAGTCTATAAGGTGCTACAGGACGCTGTCAGTCTTGCACATAGGCGCCGACTCCGTGGGTGCTCCGGGGCTGGAGCACCCACGGGGAAAAATTGGTGGGTGCTCAGCACCCACCGGCAGCTCCCCGCCAAATGTATTGGGAATTACCGGAGCACTTACCTTCGACCCGGACGTCGGCCAACATTGCGGGGCCCCGCCCCCGACGCACCCAGCGGAGCCGGCGGACGTCGGCTCCTATGGTCTTGCAGATCCAGACTGAGATGGCTACCCCTCTGATACTTGATAATTAAGATCTGCACAGCTCCTATTTCCTGCTGGACCTCATTATTCTATATTTCTATCTGTAGTTTCATTGTAAAACAATTTGAAAACACAAAAAATATTTGACAGCAATGGTCCTTCACCTTAAGCAAACAATGTGTATGTGTATACTGAAGAGGTAATGCGCTTCAGCTCTGTCATGTAAATATCACTCCTGACTCCCAATCTATAAAGTTGTATCAGCACCAACCTAGAAGACTACAGTGCCTCATGCTCTCAGAGAATGAGCAGAGACTATTCCTAGTAACTGAATAATCATCGTGCACTCCCAAAGTAACTGAAGAATAAGAAATCAGTATTGCAAATCTTACTTTGCACATTTTATATCTAGTCTGCTTTGTACTTCAGCTGTTTACAACCAATTTATTTCCAAATATACATTCTACACTAAGTCTATACATTTAGCCGGTGACAATACTTTTCACATTTCCTTTCCACCTCCTTCACTAATATACAGAGGCAGTTAATGATTGACTTTGAAATACGGAAACTGGGCAAATGGAAATAACTTTCCCATTTTATATTAAAAGAAATTTATTTTCAGTTTTTAAATTACTGCAAACTTAATGTATGTGGAATGTAATTATAGCCGAAGGCACTCATATAAAGTAATTATGTATTCTTTGGTAAGCCGGTAAAGATAACATTCATTCGGGTTATACAAATTGCACTGTGAAAACAGGTATAACTTGGATTTTGAGCAACTTGACTGAAGACCAAGGAGAGACAAATTAAACAATCTTCATTAGGCTACTGATTTAATTTTCCAGCATAAAAATTTCTCAATACATTTTCCCTTATTCTAAAAGAAAGGAAATGCATAGTGTATTTTCATTATTTTTCCCAGAGGCAAGTATTTTCATTAATACATTAAAATGTACTAATACTTAAAAAACAACAAAAAGACTTCCCCACACCTCTGTTGCTCTATTAGCATTGAAATGGAAATGCTAAAAAGCCCTAAAATTAAAATGCTAACTAGATGTTTTGGCAATCACTAGAATGCTACCACTTCCCTGAGTAAATTCATCTTCATATTTTCCTCTATCTACTACAGCGCATTGAAAAAATGAAAGAGCCCCAATGAGAAGCTTTAGAAATGTAATAAGGATGGAAACAGGCATTCAACGGCCAGCTGATAGAGCACACAATATGAAATGAAATTGTGTTAGCAGTAAGTCCTTAGTTAAGGGAGTAGGCGAAGAGAACAAAATTGTCAACGATTCACCACCCTCCCCTACCAATGCATCTTCCTTCTACCACACAACTGATTTAGCTCAGAATGAAAATTAGAAACACTGTAAAATAGATACCTAATTTCAATCAAGAAATATTGTTACTGTTCTAACATATGAGAAAATAAATCTAAAATAAAGAATGGATATTGATGCAGTAATATAGGGGTGACCAACCTTTGGCTCTGGAGCCACATGCGACGCTAAGGCTACATCCACACTACCCGCCCGATTCGGCGGGTAGCGATCGATGTTCTGGGATCGATTTATCGCGTCTCATCTAGAATCGATCCCAGATAAATCGATCCCAGAGCCGCTCCCCGTCGACTCCGGAACTCCAGCTCCGCGCGAGGAGTAAGCAGAGTCGACGGGGGAGCCTGCCTGCTGCAGTGTGGACCAGCGATAAGTACTTTAAAAATCAATCTAAGATATTTGACTTCAGCTAAGTTATTCACGTAGCTGAAGTTGCGTATCTTAGATCGATCCCCCCCGCTAGTGTGGACCAGCCCTAAGAAGTTAACATGCGGCTCCTTGTATTGGCACTGACTCCGGGGCTGGAGCTACAGATGCCAACTTTCCAATGTGCTGGGGGTGCGCTGCCACAGGCCCTTCCCCACTCCATCCCTTCCCACCCCCTCCCCTGAGCCTGCCATGCCCTTGCTCCTCCCCCTCCCCACCCACAGCCTCCTGCACGCTACGAAACAGCTGATCGGGAGATGTGGGGAGGGAGGGGGAGGCGCTGATTGGAGGGGCTTCCCAGGGGTGGGAGGTGCTGGGAGCGGGGAGGGGGGGGGGCGCTGACGTATTACTGTGGCTCTTTGGCAATGTACATCTTTGGCAATGTACACCCCTGCAGTAATGGGTGCTGGGTAAAGCAATGTGTTGACTTTGAGAATGGACTTTCAGTTTATCAGACAGTCAAAAAACAAGAAATTCATCATTTTAAAAATGTCCTCATGAATAAAGCTGGGTGAATAGTGGATTTTTCAGTTTGCTGGCAGTTCCAAAACAAAATGGTTTTAAATTTTTGCTTTGGGTCAAACCAAAAATGAAATTTGGAAAATCAAAAAAAAAGTTCTACTTTTTTTGGGTTGGATCAAACAAAACATTTTGATTCCGGACACTTAAAAAACAACGTAAGGACTAGATTCACAAAATAGAAAAGGGTGGAGAGGAGCTGGTGATATTGGTGTTGGTGGTGCTGCTCTCCATATAACTTTTTAGCTCGGTGGTTAGGGCACTCACGGAGGATGAGCGCGCCCCGGGTTCATTCCCCCCTCTGCCTAGTGTAGAGAAGGGATTTAAACATAGCCTCATAGCCCCACTGGGAGACCCTTCTCAATCTCTCCTGCTGAAGCTGTCCCACTTTTTATGGTTATTGGAGCAGGCACTTGAACTTGGGCCTCCTATATCCTAGGAGAGTCCTCCAATGTCATTCACGTCAATGAATAATCATTTGGCCAGGAAAAAATGTAGGAATGAGTCTATAGCCTAGGGGTTAGGTCACTAACATAGGATGTGGGTGGTCCGAGTCCCTGCTCCAGTAACTATTCATTTATAAAAAGTGAAACAGCTTCAACAGGAAAGATTGAGAAAGCCCCACATGAGACTCTCTCATAGCCCAGTGGTAAGAGCACTCTCCTGCAATGTGGGAGAAACTCAAATTCCTTCTCCACATCAGTTAGCAGGGCAACTGAACCTGGGTCACCCACCTGAGTGCCCTAACCACTGGCACTTACATTTATAAAGAGGGCAATACTCTCTTCCCCCGCCCTCCCGAGTTTTGTTAATATAGTCATTTGCTTTTGATAAACCAAATTTTTTTGAGTTGGGTCAAAATGAAACGTTTTATTTCAACCTTTCCACTAGGAAGATCATAATGGACACAGAATTCCAACTCAGGCCATGAAATGGTCAGAAATAACTGGAGACACATTAGTCTGCACCTCCCTTTACGCTCTTGATTCAGAGGATGAGAGCAGCTGCGCACGCGCAGACCATTGGGCACTACTTGCTGCAAATCTCTGGTCTCAGATGCATGGAGAACGGGTACCCACATGTGGAATACATAGGGACCAGAACTCAAAGAACATTTTGATTTTTTTAGGTCAAAACAGGACTGCGGTTTTTTGCTGAATACACTATTCACCAAAAAAATTTCACCCCACTCTACTTATAAATAAGCTGATTACTAGCTTACAGTACCTTTAAATATAATTAGTGATTTTACTGACTGAAAATGGTCAGCTATAAGAACAGCCATACTGGGTCAGACCAAAGGTCCATCTAGCCCAATATCCTGTCTTCCCACAGTGGACAGTTCCCCAGAGGGAATGAACAGAACAGGTAATCAAATGATCCACCCCGTCGCTCATTCCCAGCTTCTGGCAAACAGAGGCTAGGGACACCATTCCTGTCCATCCTGGTTAATAACCATTGATGGACCTATCCCCCATGAATGTATCTAGTTCTTTTTTGAACCCTGTTATGATCTTGGCCCTCACAATATCCTCTGGCAAGGAGTTCCACAGGTTGACTGTGTTGTGTGAAGAAATACTTCCTTATGTTTTAAACCTGCTCCCTATAAATTTCATTTGGTGACCCCCTGGTTCTTGTGTTACGAGTAGTAAACAACACTTCCTTATCTACTCTACACCAGTCATGATTTTATAGACCACAATCATATCTCCCCTTATCCGTCTCTTTTCTAAGCTGAAAAATCCCAGTTTTATTAATTTCTCCTCATACCCCTAATCATTTTTGTTGCCCTTTTCTCAACCTTTTCCAATGCATCTTTTTTTGAGATGAGATGACCACATCTGCACTCAGTATTCAAGGTGTGGGCATACCATGGATTTATATAGAGGCAACATATAGTTTCTGTCTTATTATCTATCCCTTTCTTGATGATTCCTGACCTTCTGGTCACTTTGACTGCCGCTGCACATTGAATGGATGTTTTCAGAGAATTATCCACAATGACTCCAAGATCTTTCTTGAATGGTAACATAATTTAGATCCCATCACTTTATATGTATAGTTGAGATTATGCTTTCCAATGTGCATTACTTTGCATTTATCAACATGAAATTTCATCTCCCATTTTGTTGCCCAGTCACCCAGTTTTGGGAGATCCTTTTGTAGCTCTTCGCAATCTGCCTGGGTCTTAACTATCTTTAATAATTTTGTATCTATATTGGAGGACTAATTCTTATGTCTAAAAATAGTGAATATCCATTTGTCCACTTATTCATTAGCAGGAGACCACTGTTCTCTAACCAGATTTCATTCCATTGAGATTATGGAGCCCATTTTTCTCCTTACGTGTCATTCACACACAGATATAGTTGATTTTTGTTTCATTCACTTTACAATTATGCAGACTCTACTTCTTCATTCTGAGCAAAATTTCCTTTGGTGTTACAGTGTTAAATAACTATGAAGATAATGTTCTTGGAATAGAATAGCGTCTAAAATACCAATAAGAACAAAAACACACCGATTAGTAGATTTGCATTAATTCTTTTGGCCACAGCATTGCACTGGGAGCTTATGTACAGCTAATTTTCCACTATGATTCCCAAACCTTTTTCAGAGTCATTGCTTCCCATGATAGGACAGACTTACAGGAGAGAGCACTAAGTTCTTCATTTCTAGATGTACACATTTTTGTTTATGAATGGTGCATGCAGCCATCCTAGGACATTTTTAAATACTGTACTAACACAGCAGACTGATTGCATTTGAATTCTTGTAGAGATGCAATCTACAATCAAGTAACTGTGGTATTAGAAAATAAAGTGACTCATCAAGTGGAAGAGTGATATGCATAGAAGACGAGCATTGCGGTAAAAGATTTTACAAACATTTGAAGTGAAAAATTTCTCACACCCTCCTAGATTTGTCTTCATTTTAATTTTGATCGTTGAAATTGAAAGCTGGATTATTTAGTCTGAATGTATACAAGTTAAGAGGCATAGCTTCTCTCAAAGGACTGATTCTTCTGTTTTGGTATACATGATACATTTATTAAATTAGAATGAAAAAAGTCAAAATGTATTTTACAATAAACGAAAGATGTGGACACGGCCTCAATACAGTGAGAAACAATGCCTCCAGAATTATTACAGCAAAAACATCCTCTGTACAGTATTACATGTCAACCAACACAAGCAGTAATATTTGCAAAGGGAAAACATTCGGTACCTTCAGCGCACAAGAACAGCGGTTGAAGAGAAAGTAGCAAGGATCTAGCTAGACAAACATTCCTATCTTTAGCCAGTGCAGACCCTTGGCAGGATTGAAACTAGTGCAATCACCACTAACTTTTAGCAGATGCCAGTATTACACAGCTGGCTTTGGCTCCAGGCTGTTGTAAGCTGCTGAGTGTGACAGAAGTACAATCAAGACACATTATTCTATTAAATGAAGCATATATGTCACATGCTGCAACAGAATGTGTGATGTATTTAATTTAAAACAAAACCCAGCAAGGTATTGCCTTTCAGTTCTGCATTTCTGGACCCTCAACTGCTAGCTTTAACTATTCCTTGCCAGTTCAAAATCCCCCAGACCCAAAACTGACAAGAAACAGCAAAACAATTGTGGGGGGAATATATATATACACACATCTATTGAGAAAAAGTGAGTAGGCGGCTTATGATTTCTCTCTTGTTAATTTTAATGACAAAAAATACAGTAGTGCATCTTGGAGGCTTCTTTTCACATGCATAATGCTTGAGCCTCCATTGAATTAAAATCCCCAGGTCAATATTTCTTTAATATGAAAACCGTATATTTTAATCCCATAGAGTCCAATTTATTGGCCATACTGCTCCTAAACTACCCACCTTCAATCTATGCAGCTTCTCTCTGCTATACTTCATATAACAAATGCATCTTACAGAAAAGGACTTCAAGTAGGTCTAGAGGTCCCATGGAAAACCTTAGGTCCCCCAGAAATTCAATCTAGTTAGTCTAACTTTCCCCACTTCCTCCTCCTAATTGTTAGGAGCGCTCAGAGCTGTTTGCTCTATGCTTACATTTCAGCCAGAATAGAATTAGCAATACAATCTCAGGTGACAGCAAAATTACTTTCCCAGATAGATCAAACCAAGACCACTTGCTTTAGAAAAATCTGCTACTGCAGACTCCAAGTAACTATACATAAATCTTTATTATATACATTTTCCCTGAATTGTTCTACACTAGCAATTCATACCATTTGTACGAGTTTTATAGCAAGGGACTCATCCCTAAATTTTTACCAAGGAGTGATTATCATCTACAAGAAGTCGCCGTGCTATGAAGATAAAAACCAGATGCTCAATCTAGTGTTGAGTTTTGTGATTAACATGTGATGACACAGGCTACGAACAAGAGGAGCAAGGTTAGCTTCCTGACGAAAAGCTGTTTCTGGAGAAACAAAAGGTAAAAATGTAATGGGCTGTGCAGGTAAAATGCAGAGAGAGAGACACATGCCTTGAATTCTTAGGAAATATAAAACCAGTGAGAGAATGTGAAGACAACTAAATTTTTACAAGATAAGACAATGGGGAATTTTTAACAAAACTAACGAGTGTCTGACACATCATGAAAAGAAGTTTTTTTTCAAAAATCAACCAATGAAAGAAAATCAGGACAATTTTGGTACTGTATTTAAAAACTCTCAACCCCCACACTCATTAAACAAAGATATTGGGGAAAGCAGTTTATTCGTAAATATAGAAGATTTTTGTGCTTGGGGAAGAAAAGAGGGGAAGGAGAGAGAATAAAGGCTCTTTCCTTATTCCAAACCTGGCTTACCAAAGTTCTCATGAACCACTCTTGAGATCCTGTATTTCAAGTGTACATTCAAACACGAAGAAAATACAAGCTATGGCTATCGTAGAACGTATTGTAAAACAGTTTTAAAAACACCACCAAAAACCAGAACAGTGACATTGCACATTGAAAATAAATTTGTGCATACTACTTAAAGTGCATTGTTTTGCAGTTTTAAAAAAATGAAGAAGCTGCAGAAATGTATCAAGCAGGCATAATCTGTTCCCTCTCCAAAGGCTCTGCAATTCTATGCTATAATGTTGCATACACATTAACACATGCAATGACTATATGCCATCTCCTTCCCCTTTATGAGGATCTGCCAATTTAGGATATGTCAGATTTTCCATTATCTCACTGAAGATAATTTTGATATTTGTATGCATACAATTCAATTGAATTAGTTAAGATCAACTGTAACTCAATTAATCAAAACAGCTCTTTAAATACTATTTATACCTACTGAAGATTCTGCAGCTCTTTGTTACTCCTTAATCCAGACCACCAAAAAACCTTCCCTTGTTAAAAAGTATTTTTTCCTCCATGCAAAAAGAGAGTTTTGCTGAAAAACAGGAGTAAGTGTAGCATGTTTCTTCTTAAAACATAAATGCTATACTTAAAAAAAAAAAAAAAAAACCTCAAACATGTTATTACAAGACAGCTCCTTAAATAATTAAATGCTTATTTTATACATAATTTTCCAGGTATAAATTCTTTCCTTCTGCATTCATCCTTTGGAATAAATCACAGGAATGTAGAAGCAAGAAGAGTGCAAGTAACTGCAGGAACCCATTAGGGCCCAAGCCTGTCCTCTGATGCACAGTGTGTATTGCTGTATCTAGAAAATCACCTCCTGCAGATTTTACGAGTACAGCAACATCATATAGTAGGATTGAGCCCCAAAATGCCCACCAAACAGATATATATTGCTTTGGTGCCCAATCACGAGGATAGGTGGGTGGGGCTTCCTAATTAGAAACACTAAAGGCTACAACAAGAAAGCCAGCTTGTTAGTAGATTTAAGACTATGTTAAGGATAGTTGGACTATTCACAGCAATAACTGAACACCACAGGACAAACCAAAGGGCATTGTGTAATCATATTTTATATCTCTGGCAGAAACAGGTGGCTTACTGAAACAAAAACATTTTATTAAAAGCAGTATGTAAAGAAAAAAATCCAACTCCCAGAAAACATAACTCTTCTGAACTAACAGAGCAGTAAATCCTGCACTGCATAGTGTTAAGAGAGATCATATGAACATGGTCTTGTTTTCAAACAGAGAGAAGGAAGAAAAAAAGCAGCCTAACCCCACACACCCCTGAAAGCAATATAGCCACATATGATAAGGCTGGTATTAACAAAAAAAGGTTCCGTAGAATATATGTAAAACAAACTGTAAAAGAGAAAGTGAAAAAAATGTGCAAATATCCAAGGAGAAAAAGGGGTACAATCTCTTTTAGACAGAATGCTGACAGAAATCTGTCAGGAAATTCTTCCTCTAGCTAAATCCCTGGCTTGGCAAGTCAAAATAAAGGTGGCATCAAGAACAGAGAATGTAGGGGTTGGGGTCTATAACTCTTCTGCAATCTGAAGTAACGAGTTGATAGCTGCATCCTTGTTCCCTCTCTGAGCTTCTAGCACTGAACGAATTACTTCCTTGTCCATATTGGGGAACATGTCTTGGATTGATTTCAGATCCTCTTCATTACACAGGTGCTGAGGGTTGACTGGAGGAGGTGGCACTGCCACTGGTACCATGCCTGGGTTACAGACTGCAGGCATTCCTGAAAACAGAAACAGGAAATTAAAGATTCCTCCTACATGAATAACAAAATGGCCCTTTATACTACATATTTCAGAGAAAAGTGTTGACTTTATTTATAGGTGCAAAAACACTGATATTTGGGAAGTCATCTGACAGTTGCAAACAAGTGTTTTCCTATAATTACATTTTGATACTAGCCACACTATTACCCTCTGCGCAATGTTCCAGAAGTGCTCCGCGAATGCGGCGATGGGCTTGGCACAAAGACCTAAACAGACAAATAAGGTAAGCATAGGCAGGCTCTACTGTTTTAGAAGAGGCACCCACATACTATGATTTCAGGCTACACAAAAAACGTAATAAAAAAAGAGTGATCGCACTCTTTTATTAAGTCCTTATGGGTTTATATCATGGTTTGCAGGATCTTTTTGTTGTCCATAAAGGCCATAACACTAATGAACTCAATGCAATAGAATTTTATTGTTGAAAACAAAAATAAACTGAGGACAAACCCTGATCCTATACCAATAGTCTGATGTCAGAAGTCATGTTTCTTGACAAGGGTAATAAAGAGAGCTCTAATAAAAGGGGATTTCCATGAACATGGGCTCCATTACATCAAAAAAGGAACGCATTAAAGTAACTCATTGTTCCCAAGTAGATTGGGAGCAGATAAGTGAACAAAAAAAACTATGAATTTTGAGGTCATGTCTCTTCTCGCATAAATAGTATCCAATTGTTCAACATGTGACATCAGAGCTATGCTGCATGATGAGAGAGGAATTCTGTTTTTTATTCCCACAGATGGACACTTTCCTTGACCTTACTGCTTCTTCCAGTTTTTTAGGCAGAGGTCAGAAACCACTCCAGAGATACTTTATTTTGGAACTTTTGCATTATATTGTTAAGTCAGAGTATTGTCAAAGTCGAGAAACAAAAATTTACAGTGTAATGTGGAGAGGAATTTTTAAAACCAGGGCTTTCTGAAACAAGTTCCTAAAAACCATCATGCATGCTCCATATAAAAAGTACGTTTTTACCATCATCGGATGACCTTATAAATAATTCAGATCATGCCTACAGTTCAGAAACACAGCTAAAAGTTGCAAAGTTAGTTTATTTTTATAAAGCTAATCTTGGTAGCCAAGGATGGTGCACTAAAGACCTTTGTAAAGAATTTGTAATTATTTCAATTAATTGCATTTTAAACTATGATATTGTTGTACAAGGCATCATTTGATCAAAAAAAAAATTAACTGGGGAGTACTGGACACTACATCTGCTTCCTGCTTATGCAGCTTATAAAATAAATAACCTTTCTGTACCAAATTTTATTTTACAGTAGAGAAGTTAATTTGTTCCTCTGACCCTATTTTAATTTTAAACTGGTATTCCATGGATGTGATTTTTATTTAAAATGTCCCTCCATGATTTAAAATGTTAGATGGTAGCTGTATTTGCAGCAGCATTGTCAAATCCAGAGAGTTTGAGCTGCTGAGCAAGATTTTGTTATCAAGAAGAGCCAGCATACAAAAATTTGCAACAATTCATACTACCAGACACATTAGTGATAGAGCCCTTATAACATAATTCCCATGCAACTGATGTAACCTCTTGCACTGAGGATACCTCTCCATGGGAGGGAATCCCAGTTACTAGGAAGGGACAAGTAATGGAAATGGGGGAGTCAGTCATTGTAAATATAGATAGCTGGATTTGTTATGACCAGGAGAACAGCATGGTGAATTGCCCACCAGGCAAGAAGGTTGCAGATCTCTCGAGACATCCAGACAAACTTATGTGCAGTAAGAGGAGCTAATGACCATGATACATGTGGGTACCAATGACATGTGAAAAGATAGGAGAGAGGTCGTGGGAGGCCAAATTTAAGCTGCTAGGTAAGAGATTAAAGTCCAGGACTTACATGGTAGCATTCTCTGAAATGTTTACAGTTCCATGTGCAGGGACAGGAAGAATGGCAGGATCTCAATGCATGGATGATGTGACGGTGTAGAGAGAAGGGTTTTAGATTTATTAGGAACTGGGGAACCTTTGGGGAAAGGCGGATCATAGACAGGAAGGATAGGTTCCATCTAACTAAAACAGAACTAGACTACTGGCATGTAAAATTAAAAAGGTCACAGAGGATTTTTTAAACTAAGGGCTGAAGGAAAGCTGACAGGTGTGGAGAAATACCACAGAAGCCCACCACAGTAGCATTTAACTTCAGAAAGGGGAACAGTCACAAGAGTGAAATGCCTTCAAGCTTCACAGAAACATTTAAAAAACACCATAATAGAGGCTCAAATTAAAACAAATATGAAGAGGACCAAAAAAAGGCCACCATAGCTAAACAGAGTAAAAGAAGTGTTTAGAAGCAAAAAGGCATATTTTAAAAACTGGAAGTCAAATCCTACTGAAGAAAATAGAAAGGAACAAACTCTGGCAAATCAAGTATAATTAGACAGGACAAAAAAGAATTTGAAGAGCAACTAGCAAAAGACAAAATAAACCCAGAACACACATTTTTAAGTACACCAGATGCAGGAAGTCTGTCAAACAGTCGGTGGGACCACTGGTCAATCAAGGTGCTACAGGAGAACTCCAGGAAGACAATGCCACTGCGAAGACACTAAATGAATTCTTTGCATCAGTCTTCACTGAACAGGATGAGAGCCCAGGAAATCCCCACATCCAAGCCATTGTTTTCAGGTGACATATGAGGAACTAGCCCAGACTGCGGTGTCAATACAGGAGGTCTTTGAACAAACCAATAAAATGAACAGTAATAAGTCACCAGGAACAGCTGGTATTCACCCAAGAGTTCTGAAAGAATTCAAATACAAAACTGCAGACCTACTAACATTGGTATGTAAACCTACAACTTAAATCCGCTTCTGTACCAGATGACTGGAAGATAGCGAATGTGACTCCCAATTTTTTTTAAAAGGCTCCAGAAGCAATCCTGGCAGTTACAGGCCAGTAAGCCTAACTTCGGTACCAGGCATACTGGTTAAAAATATAGCAAAGACGACGACTTATCAGATGCATAGATAAACATGATTTGTTGGGGAAAGAGTCAACACAGCTTTTGTAAAGGGAAATCACACCTCACCAATTTATTATTTCTTTGAGAGGGTCAAACAAGCATGTGGAAGAGTGGTGCAGTGGATATAGTGTACTTAGACTTTCAGAAAGTCTTTGACAAGGGTCCCTCCCCAAAAGCTCTTAAGCAAAGTAAGCTGTCATGGAATAAGAGGGAAGGTCCTCTCTCGTGGATCAGTACCTGGTCAAAAGACAGGAAACAAAGGGTAGGAATAAATGGCCAGTTTTCAGAAGGGAGAGAGGTAAATAATGGTGTATCCCAGGGATCTGTACTGGGACAGTGCTGTTTAACATATTCATATACCATCTGAAAAGAGGGGTGAACAGTGAGGTGGCAAAGTTTACAGACGATAAAAAATTACTCAAGATAGTTAAGTTCAAAGCAGTCTGTGAAAAGTTACAAAGAGATCTCACAACACTGGGTGACTGGGCAACAAAATAGAAGATGAAATTCTATGTTGATAAATGCAAAGTAATGCAAGTTGGAAAACAGTCTTAACTATACATACAAAATGATGGGGTCTAAATTCAGCTAAGAAAGATTTTGGAGTCATTATGGATAGTTCTCTGAAAACATCGGCTCAATGTGCAATGGCAGTCAAAAAAGTTAGTTAGGAACCATTAGGAAAGAGATAGATAATAAAACAGAAATTATAATAACACTATATAAATCCATGGTATGCCCACACCATGAATAGTGCATGCAGTTCTGGTCACCTTATCGCAAAAAAGAGACATACAGAAATGGAAAAGGTACAGAGAAGATCAACAAAAATGATTAAAGGCATGGAACAGATTCCACATGAGGTGAGATTAAAACAGAATGGGACTATTTAGATTGATAAAAAAATGACTAAGGGAGGAAATTACAGAAGTCTATAAAATCATGAATGGTGTGGAAAAAGTGAACACCACCACAAAAATCAAGGGTCACCCAATGAAATTAATAGGCAGCAGGTTTTAAACAAACAAAAGGAAATACTTCACATAATGCACAGTTAATCTGTGGAACTCATTGCCAGGGGATATTGGACATGCCAAAACTATAGCTGAATTAAAAAAACTAAAAGAAGTTCCTGAAGGATGGGTTCAACAATGGCATTTGCCAAGATGGCCATGAATGCAGCCACACGCTCTGGGTGTCCCTAAGCCTCAGACTGACAGATGCTGGGACTGGACAACAGGGGATGGATCACTTGGACTGCCCTGTTCTGTTCATTCCCTCTGAAGCACCTGGCATTGGTCACTGTCAGAAGCCAGGGTACTGGGTGAGATGGACCATTAGTCTGACTCAGTATGGCCAACTCTTATGTTGGGAATGCTAATAAAAGCCAACAAAAGATTTCCTTCCTTAAGAGTCATCATCTTTGACCTTACTGACGATAAGACCTGACATTTTACCATTAAGAATTTTGGCAGATTTTGAAAGAAATAGAATAAAAGCAAGTGAATGAGGGTCTCTATTTGACACAGGCCTTCAGATCTGTAAGAGAACTCCACCAAAAACTTGTCTCTATATCACAACCCTGAAGCAAGCAAGAAGGAAACCAGCCATTTGCACAAACTTTTCAGGAACTACATTTTTCAGTTAGCATTCTGCTTCCCACTGCTTCTCTTTCTATAGAAGATTTGTGGACTAAGACTACATTGCTTCATGAATACAGCCATACCTTAATAAAATGCAAGTCCTCCTGCTTTCCATAAACAAACCCAAGACATGCAAGAGTTAAACAAGAATCTTGTTCAATTAGTGAACCCACATTTTCCAATGCACCACAAAAAGAGTTCCAATTCCAACGATTCCTCTTTTTTCAGTGATTTTGCTCCATTGCCTTCCTTTTTCAAAGACGTACATGAAAACAATTTACAACTCATCCATCTTAAGTAACCCATCACAAAGGCCCTTTTTGGGAGAAGGGGGGGGGGGGGGGAAGAGAAGAGTTCACCCCTCCAGGAATGTGTGTTTATTAGAATAATTTTAAAAACAGGTGAAAAAATTGGTGCAAAAAACTTTACTTCACACTCTTCTGGATAAAAGTCCAGGTTAATATTGGGGGACAGGAAGAAACGGGGAAAAAACAATAGAGATAATTAAGAGAACTGAAAGTAAAAGCTATTTAAAGCTGTGACTTATTTCATGAACTGTATATTAACAGTACATACACATATGCACATGCATCTGTGCATGTGTATCTTCCACTACACATTGCCTTTCTTTAATAGACAGCCTCACATTTACATTTAGACTAATTTATTGTTAAACAGATCTACCCAACATAATATATTGGAGTCTTAACAGAATTTTCATGCACTTGAATGGTCCAAAATTTGGACGAAAAATAAATCAGTAAAATACAAAAATGAAGGGCCTTACCCATCAGGCACCTTGCTCCATCCTAAATAAGCTTGACTTAGAACTGACAGAAACATCACAAACTAAGTATACATGTCTAAAGCCTTCATCAGTGAAGATGGCTTCTAGCACAAGACAAACAAATATGGGTAAAACGATACAATCAAAATAATTTGGCCTCTATTACTGTGAAAAAAATAGTTGGGGTGCAAATGACCTCAAAACCTTAATTCTCAACCACAGGTTGTCTTTTAATAGAACACCCGTTTTTAGACAGCTTGTAAAACCGTTTTAAACGATTCATGAAAAAATAATTTTAAAAATAGATTCAGCATCAGGTGAATAGCACAACCAGTAACCATCTTACTCAAAAAAAGAAAAGGCAGTAGCACTTCAGAAACAATAGAAACAGATCAGCTTATCCACAAATTTAAAGTTGTAAGTCTTGTCACAGTCAAAATCACAAAGGCCAGAGAGTTTCCTTTTCTACTGTCATCAGAATACGTTAACTCTTGAATCATAGACATTTGTAAAACCACTACTGAATAAGTATTCTCAACTTTAGAGTTTAATATATTTTTCTTTCCTAACAATTCTAACACTCCACCTTCTCCCTCATTATTGCACAAACTGCAGACAAGTGGTTTTGAAAATTTTGTATCACTTTAAATTCATTTGGTGCACAAAAATAGTCCAAGCACAATTACATTGAGTACCATAAAAATAAACAATACAGTGATATTTATTTTAATACCGTGATGAAAGCTTACTTTGTCTCATTTACTGTATATTCTCTATATAGTTTTTCAAAATTTAAAGAATACTGTTTTTAAATAAAAATCAAATATCACTCCCAATTTACACGACAATCTTTCTGTTAAAGAAAGATCAAGAGTTTGGTTTTTTAACTAAAACTGCTTGACACATTAAATAGCTTCAATTTTATAAAATTAAAACTCAGTAAGATGCCACTTCAGTTAACATATACTGTGTAACAGCTCATTTTTCACTGACAAGCATAGATAGAAGATAACAGTAATAAACGTTTTCAGAGGAGCTGGAACTGCACACTGCCATTATGCTCTTGCTTCCAGTATTGCATAGAAAGTATTATAAATTAAGAGTGGAGAGTCCGCTCTCTAAAGCATCAGCGTAACTGCAGTGGGAAACATGCTGGCACAAGCAATGACATTCCAATAATATAAAAATGAACATGTAAAATAGCAAGTCGGTTGATAGCATATTGTGGTCATTTAACAACAGCAGTGGAAGCAGCAAGGGGAAATTTTTATCCAGATTGTACACAATGCATTACACAAATATTTTGCTTCTTAGTTGCTTGTTCAGTCAAGTGCCTTATGTTCATTTATTTTCCTCAAAAGTTTTATCTAACAATGAAATATGACACTACATACAATAGTTCCTTGCAGGCTATACCATTTTAATAATTCTGTGGAAATGCCACTGGGGGGAGCTTTTCGATGGCATCCAACTCATTTTTGCCTAATTCATTCCTTTGAAAATTTCCCAAAATGTTTGTTTTGTACAAAGACTCACTTAAGTCAGGATTTTTGGTGCTAAAAACTATAGGCCGTAATTTTATTTTAAGAACATCAAATTCTGTCTCAACAACATACCAAGTTATGGTATTAACTACAAAATGAACTGACATCTATGGAAAACATGAACATTCTCCAATCCCACATTAATTCTGGTGCTCTGGAAAGGTTAACTAAGATAGTAGAACCAAGCCAATCAAGTTGTTTTATATTTTATTTACAACATTTTATCTGGAATTCAGGATGCTAGTAAATGACTGATTTATTTAAGAAGAAATCTAGCCCTTCATGAAGACACTGGACTGGACTTTTTATACTAAATTCAAATTGAGGATGTCACAATATCTATTTGAGGGTTCAAAATTAAGGGTTTGTCAGTGTATATCACTTTGACAAACTATTCAAGAGAAAGTCATTAGTTTAACAGACCACTCCCTGAGGCCTAGAGTCACAAAAATACTTCAGCTCCTAAACTCCAGACTTAAACCCAGACTGAAGTGCCTAGGGGCGAAAGTCCCAGTTTTTGGCTTCAGTGCGATTCACAGAATTCATGCTGAATCCCGTAGGCTCCTAAACTCACTCGGCATCTAAGTTTTTGCAGTAAAAAGTTCCCTAGATGCCTATTTCTGCTTCTGGGCATGCACACAGGTGCCCAGACCCCTAAAGTGAGGCAGCAATCTCCCACCTAAGCAACAGAATGATTCACAAACCAGGAAAGACAGGTGTTCAACCAGCTAACTCATGCGCAGGGCCTAGTAGGCATCTCACAGACAGCCTACTGGATTGTGCACCTCAGTCAAATTCACGCAAAGCAGCTGGGGTAGGACCTCCCTCATAACTTGTAGCCCAGTAGTTAGGGTTCCACTGTGGATAAATAATCAGTCGCTGGGAGTGGGGAGGGGAGAGAGGGGGAGAAAGCACAAAGATGGACACACACAAGCATGAGAATGATTCTATAGCTTGGTGGTTAGAGGACTCACCCAGGATGTGGTAGATTCAGAATCCAATCCCCTGTTCTAACAACTAATTATTCATCCACAGTGGAATTGCTTCAAGAGAAGAAACTGATGGATCCCCATATTACAATACCCCATAGCTCACTGGTTAGAGCACTCACCTGAGAGGTGGCAGATCACTGTTCAAATCAGTTTTTATCAGAGGGGGGGTTTCCCATATTCCAGATGAGTACCCTGACCACTG
Source organism: Chelydra serpentina (assembly GCA_037349315.1). NCBI lineage: Eukaryota > Metazoa > Chordata > Testudines > Chelydridae > Chelydra > Chelydra serpentina. Next base: position 19,662,110 of record JBAIAC010000059.1, on the reverse strand, counting down.
GGCTAAAAGTCAAGCTAGCGGTCCTCCTCCACTGGCTACCTTCTTGCAAAAACACCTGAGATGCCTAACTTCAGAAGGTTCATAGCTGAAAATCGCTAGCAGAGATAAGCACCCCCTGCAATCCAAACTGAGGCATCTCTCTCAGTGAGAGGGGAGCGACTTAGCACATACCCATCTTATTGGCATCTCCCATTGGCGAGTTTGGATGGCTTCCTGTCTAGAATCCTGGCTTTTGTGAATAGCGGTTCTAAGGTGCCTCTCTCCCCCCATTCAGTGTATAAAGAGCCTAAGTGCCTAACTTCTGCTTTGCGAATCAGTGTGTTCCTGTGATTTTCTAGGCTCCCAAAAGTTAGGTGCTGCACCACTCAGCATCACAATGCTGAAGTACCTTTATGAATCGAGGCCCAACTACCTTGAGTAGTGCTCACACAGAAATAGGCATCAGATGACTTAGCTAAGACTAATACTCAAAATGAATATTGCTTCCAAAAACCACAAGGCGGTGAAAAAGTTTACCCATGAGAATGAAAGGTGTAAGGCTTCAGCCTGCTAAGATAAGAGGGGTGGGGAAGTGAAAGAAAGGATAGGAAGCTTTGTCACTGTGTCACTGGAGAAGGTGTCACTACATGAGCTTCCAAGAAGTTTTTGAAGTCCCTTCCACTCCCACAGTAAAAAACCCCAAAAAACCTAACAGCGGCAGGGATTGGGATAGTCCTCTCTCCCCCTATAAAAAGGTACAAGTGCAAAATTAGTGCTCATTGACATTAAGAATGGTTGCTACCTGAACTAGCCCACAAGACTACTTGAACCAGATGCCGTCAATGACTTTGGAATTAGTTCTACATCTTTCCAGTACAGCTTGTCTTTGTGTATTGATGACTTCAGTATAGAGGAAAACTTTACTGCTGTCATGCTGTTTTATTTTTAAAATTCTAAAACTAATAATTTTTTACCTATAGACCACTATAATTAAATCCTGTTTATTTCTGAAGTTTCTGGAAAGAAAAAGAACAAAAAAGAAACGTCTAAAGACCATTAGCACCTGCAACAGGTAAAAGATGTTTTTATATCTTAAAACAGATGCATTAAAACTGTTATATTGTGACATCCAAGTGCAATGCTCTGTGGTACAATATGCTGTTTACAAACGAAAAGCAATTTCAATGAGCTCATGCAAAGATTATTGATCCAATATGGTGGGGTGAGATAAGAGCTCAGAAGACTTACCCAGAGCAAAGTACTCAAGCCCTGAGGATAGGTGGGAAAGGAATAAGACACGGAAAAGAAACATTAATCTACTTTTTACCAGGAAATGAACAGTTTACCCTCCAAGGATGAGAGTTAGGCAAATTCAGATACAAAGCTGTTAGACTATGGATCCCAGCCTTCATATTTCACAGTGTCTTTGGGTATGTCTACACTTACTTGCTGGCTCAGGGGTGTGAAAATTAGATGCAACTTGTTGCAACAGTCAGATCAGATTTCCTGACGATATAGTGAGGTGGTTTACAGAAGTGATCAGAAGGAAAGCTTTGTACCTAGACTGCAATTCCTTGTGGCAGAGTGTTTCTTTTCTCCATGAAAGGGAACATATCCCTATAGCACTGCATACAAATATTTAATACTGATGTGGACTAAGAGCAAGGTGACTTGTAGATCTTAACACACTATTATACTAGCCCTCAACTTTTATACTATAATAGACTTTAAATTTTTTATTCCTATCAGAGCTTTTCATTAAAAATGGTCACTGCAATCAGAGTTTACAATTTCAGAAGGAGTCTCCATAAAGGTATTGCTTGTTAAGATGCACAAAAAGGTGTAGCCAGAATAAGCTAAGATTAGATTTGCCTCATTGGTAAGAGATACTGCATGCCCTTGATGGAGCCCTAACAATCCACTTTTAATGTCTTGTAGTTCTGACTTAGGCTATGTGTACATTACACATCTTTTAGTGACACATCTGTGCTGCCACAGCTGTGCCGCTAAAAGTGTAGTGCAGTGTAGCCGCTGTTTGTTGGCAGGAGAGAGCTCTCCTGCTGAGAAAAAACTTCCAGCCCCAACAAAAAGCGGTTGCTTTGTCGGCAGGAAAGCTCTCCTGCCGACAAAGTGCCGTTCACACTGACGCTTTTCGTCTGCAAATGAGGGTGCGGGGGGGATGTTTTTTTCACACCCCTGAATGACAAGTTTTGTCGTTCAGGTTCCAGTGTAGATAAAGCCTTAGTCAATCAGAAGTGAACTTCCTTTAGAGCCCATTAACACTATTAACTGCGGCAGCGCTTTAACAAGGCTTGCGTAGTCGTGGCAGAGCGCTGGGAGAGAGTTCTCCTGGCGCTCTTATAATAATAATAAAAAAAAAAAAAAGCACCTCCACGAGGGGCATAGCTACCAGTGCTGGGAGCGCGGCTGGTGCACTGTCTACACTGGCACTTTACAGCGCTGAAACTTGCTGCGCTCAGGGGGGTGTTTTTTCATACCCCTGAGCGAGAAAGTTGCAGCGCTGTAAAGTGCCAATGTAAACCAGCCCGAAGTCTACTGCCTCTGCAAGACTACTAGCTCATCAGCCCAGTCATCTGAGAGTTAAGCGCCTGAATACTTTTGAGGGTCTGGGCCTAAGTGACTGGGACTGTGAAAGTATACAACACTCTGTAGAACACTGGCCTAGCTGAACTTGCAAGACAGAGTGGGGGGGGGAGGGGTTTGTTTGTTTTTAAAGCACAATGCTTTGGAAGTTGCATGTTTCAGCAAAAAACACTAGCATAACCTCCACACCAGCCCCACTCTGCAAATCAAGGAGAGAACACTCGTCATTGGATGGCATAAATTGTTTTTCTTACTAACAAAAATAATGTTCATGAGTGAAGTTTAATATCATGCAGGAATATTCTATTACTATTTCTGCTCTAGACCAATATTGCGCATCTCCCCTTCACAGTGTAAAAATGACCCCTTGTTACTCAACATTTTCTTCCTGTGTATATTTCAAGTCTCATCCACTTACTGTAGTGACAAACCAGTTGTTTCCTACTTTTTACTCCACTGAGTACTACAGTGAAACCCCGCTATAGCGCGCCCCGCCGTAACGCGAATTCGGCTGTAACGAGATCATAAGGTGGCTCCCGCTGCCCCAAGCAAAAAAAAAAAAAAAAAAGCGTCCAGAGCGTGGAGCCGACCCTGGCTCCATCTCCTCCCCATCTCCCCTGTTCCTTCCCCCCCTGCCCCTTGCCCGTGCCTCCGCTTCCCCTTTTGGCGAGAAGGGAAGAGACCAGCTTGAAATTCAAGCCGGTGAGTTTCAAGCCATCTCTTCTCCCCAAAGCCCAGAAGTTTGATCAGCTTGAAACGTCCCCGCTTTGGGGAGAAGAGAGAAGAGACTGGCTTGAAACTCAAGCTAGTCAGTTTCAAGCTGGTCAGTTTCAAGCTGATCAAACTTCTCCCCTTTGGGGAGAAGAGAAGAGAGGGCTTGAAACTGACCAGCTTGAGTTTCAAGCCAGTCTCTTCTCTCTTCTCCCCAAAGCTGAGAAGTTTCAAGCTGGTCAGTTTCAAGCTGGTCAAAAGCTTTGGCAAGAAGAGAAGAGACCGGCTTGAAATGGTAATTTTTTGTAACCCCCCCTATAACGCGACCCCGCATTTATCACGATGGAATTTTTTTGACTCCAATTATCGCGTTATAGAGGGGTTTCACTGTACAAAGACTGAGGGAGCAAGAGATTCTATTCTGGCTTGCACATCATGATTAACAGTCCTGCTTGCACTAAGTTCCAAAATGCAGAGTCTTTTACTGATGAATGAACCAGAAAGATCATAGCTTGACTTTCAGATAACAGGTTGAGTTTGATTAGAAAAAAAGTTAGTTCTCTTTTAAATTAAACACATTATGGAAATGAGACTTTTTTTTTTTTTATAAAGAATAGCAGTTTAGCTTTTCTGAATAGACATTTCAACCCAATCATGAGGAAGAGATTATAGTTTATTACTATATTTCAGTTACAAAAAAGCCTCATCACCAAAACTTTCACTTAGGAATCAGTCCGCAAGATGATTGCTGGAACAGAATGCCACCTAGTGGCTATTTTACTTAATTGCAGATGTAGTTCACTGGGAGAAATAGAAGGTGTCTACAATGCAATCAAAAACCTGTGGCTTGCCCAGCTGATTCAGGCTCACAGGGCTCAAGCTGTAGGGCTGTTTAACTGCAGTGTAGATGTTCGGGCACAAGCTGGAGTCGAGGCTCTAAGACCCTGAGAGGTGGGAGGAGCCCAGAGCTCAGGCTGCAGCCCAAGATCCCTACACCACAATTAAACAGGCCTTTAGCCCAAGTCAACTGGCACGGGCCAGGCACAGGTGTTTAACTACAGTGTAGACAAACACTTCATAAACCCTGTTGTGTAAGATTCTCTCTTTATGATTCCCATTAAGGGGAACAGGTCTAGCATGGCTAAATGCCTTGGCCTTTTGAAAATCTGAGGCAAAAGGATGTGGGGTAGACTGTATGGAAACAAACAAAAAGGTACTTTCCATACTAACTATGGCTCTGAGATGACTGATGGCATGGATTCACTTTGCAGGCAAGGGAACTTCTTGAGAAGTGCCAATTGGGGCATCCTACCTATGTCCTTCCAATCTCACTCAAGTACACAGAGGATGTAACCCCAAATGATATTTAGTTCCTTTCACTAACAATATGTTGTCAGACTCAACAATCTTGAGTGAGATAACAGTAACTGTACCTTTTTCAAAAGACAATCTGCAAGCAATTGACAAGAAGTCCCCAGACACAAAGAGGATCTGGAGAGTCTTATCTGACTAACGATTGTAAGGCTGTTTGCCTCAGAGTATCTGATCTACAGGTCAAATATTAGTGTTACTCCAAGTGAAAATATGGATGGACCTTCAGGTAGTGTCTTTGCAACTCTTAACAATGGATACTTTTCTGAGGCATGCATCTGAGGCCTGGTAAAATGTACCTTAATATGTCATGAACTAGTGGAGAGAGTCCGATCTGCTTGGAAATGTTTACTGTTTCCTAGCATGTGAAGATTATGCTACAAATAAGACAGCCATCTAGGTGTTCTACAAAATGGCTTATCACTTGTCAGGCAGTAACTGAAAACCTTACTATGTAGCCTAGCTTTCCCTGTTGATAAGCTGTTTATGTGGAAAACACTGGTCACCTTCAACAAAAATTTGAAATGCAGGTATACCTTTATCTTGTCATTCTGGAACACATATAACGGCTCAGCCAATAATACCAGTGGCGTAGCCAGGTTCTAACACCAGGTGGAGCGAACACACAAAAAAAGGCGCCACCATCCCTGTAAGGGATGAGTGTAAGTGTGCAAGTTTAAATGAGTCCTGTGTGTGTCTCAGCCTGCTGCCAGCCTGGGTTCTTTCACCCAGGCCAGCAGCAGGCTCTTGGTGGGGCCAGCAGAGGGACCCCTGTGTTATTTTGTCGCTCCACCTCCCTCCACTCCGTCTCCACCCTTTCAAAAATTAAAAAGGTGCCACTTTTGGAAAATGTGCTCAAGGGGAGCTCCCCCTGCTCCCCCCGTAGCTACGCTACTGATTAATATATGGCTCTCACTCTTCAAACCAACATGATCATGACCAGAAATGCAGTCTTCAAAAAAAAAAAATGGTCCAGGAAACATTTGAGCTGCTAAAACTGTGTTAGTAGGCACCACACAAGTCCCTGAATGGGAGTAACTCCTGAACAATAGGCAACACAATGACATAATTATGTTCAGTTCACACACGATTAGAGAATATAGTGGAATCTTGCACCAGTGAAATTGTAAGCCAGATGTACTCTGACCAAACTGAGGGAGAGATTAGATTGCTTGGTGTAAAAAAAGTAGTTCACAGTAAAAGAGGAACAGAACAATAATTAAGTTCAAATCCTTTAATCTTGCCCAGATAGAGAACCAGGTCCATTTCACAGAATGTGAATTTTCGGGTGGAATATTTCCTCCTTTCAAGGAGAATTTCTGGTCTTTTCAAATTTAATCTAAACTGTTCAACTAGCCAACCACTAGGCAAAGAGCTTAAATCAGGATGTACAAGCTTCTGTGTCAGGAGATCTGACAAACTGAGCAGAGAAAGAAAGACTGGAAGTTTAGCAGGCCAGAGCACAAAACCAAATGAATCAAAAATGTGGTTGTACAGCTCCACGGGTGATGTTCCCATCATCACTAATGTGCTGTGGAATTAGAGAAATATCTGGCTCCAGTTAATGAAGATCTCCTGTTGGGATATTTTAAAGCAATACTGTCTATCCCTGGGAGATCGAGAACTATGGGCGTGCTGTAATGGACACACCAATCCAAAAATTCATAGCCTTCTACCATAAGTATGGATGATGATGATGAGGTAAAATTATGCATAATTCACAGCAGTGTTAATGGCAAAAATAGATAATTTCATGGTATGGTCATGGTGACCTTGTGGACTGTGCTGTCACGCATTAACAGTTCATTAGTTCACTTCGAGCTAGTCCTGTTTGAAACAGGACTAGGTCAAAGCAAACTAACAAACAGTTAATGCGCAGCAGCTGATCAAAGTGAAAACTGTTAATGTGCAGCAGCAAGGTCCATATAAGTGGCAAAATTTACAGATTCTGTGACAATGTTGACCACCGTGACACAGATTCTTAAGCAATAAGCAGGCTCTGCCCTCATAGTTATACACGGTAGTATCTCTTAAAATCTGGAGAGAACACCCTTCAGTAAAAGTGAATTGGACACTATAAACAAGTTATTCCATCCAAGACCCCCTGCTTTGAGGTAATGTTATTCTAGCAACTCTTTCCTTGTTCCTACATTGTAGCTGAAACTGAACTTGCAGAGGCTGAGACAAAATGGTAGTGGTCAATAAGGGTATGCTAATTCACCCCTTGAGTTGTCCAAAAAGCTGAGGGATTGCAAAATGTAGCCATTAGTAGGTTTACAGAATCATTTAGAGTTGAGATGAGTAGATAGCACTTGAGGGGAAGGGGCTCCAGGAGGAGATTTAATTGCATCCTGGATAACAGAGATTGGTCTCTGGAGCCCCTGGGCCACAGAACTCTCTTCTTCAGTGTATGGTACAGCTGACCCATGAAAGTGAGTTACAAGAGAAGGCTTCCTACTTGGACCTCTAGAAATGGAGAATAAAGTCAGAAGAAAGAGCAGCGGAGAGAGCTGGCGGTGAAGGAACTCTGCCTGTTGTCAGGAAGAGGAGCAGGTGGCGTTAGTCAGCACTGTGAACTGACTCTGTCCAGGCATTCCACAGTAAGTTCCAGAAGCTGACACCTGGATGACAGCTCCTCCAGATGACCAATACTAGAGGACAATGCTCACAAGCAACCTCAGTGAGGATCCAATGCAGGCAATGCTTGAAGTTTTCCTTTGTGGATCATTCTTCTGTTTATGTCTGTCTATCTCCACTGCTTGCTTTGAGAGAATTTTTAAAAAACCAAAATCATTTCTGATTACGAACTGGCCAGAGCCATTATCTCCATCATTTCCACAGAAAATCATCTGCTTAGAATGGATTTCCTAGGAATTGCTTTAAACATTCCAAAATCCTAAAGATATCTCCACTGAGTAACTGAAGAGGCTTGTTTACTGTCACTTTAAAAACAAAGTGACCAATTGGAATAGCGATTACTCTTTACATTCAGTATCTCTCTACTACTGTTCTGACTCCAAGATTCTGTCCAAGATTCCAGAGATTATCAAATGCAAACCTGGAAAGATGCCATGTGCAAACAGTGTAGAATGAGCTGAAGAATAAAAAAGTTGATTTGGAATTCAATCCCTCCCAAAAATCAGAAGCAATAAAAACCATTAAACTGTTCGTAATATTTTTCTTCTGTGACCTTTGGAGTCCTTTTTTAAAAAAAGCAGAAAAATCTGACATTTGTTAAATAAAGGCAGCAATTCATGGTGGTCTGAAAAATAAAGAATTGTTTAAGCAGAGAAGCAGGATTTCCTAATACTTTCATTCACAGTAATAACTGAAGCAACAAGTTAACTCTGAAAACAAATGGAGCAGTAATGAGTACAGTACTACATAAGCATGCCATGGCTATGGAACAAGTGTGCTACTCCACCCATACCAGTACAGGTATGTTACCAGATAAGGACACTTCTGTACTACGCAAATAGGAAATCAGATGTTTAATATAGGAAATAAACACTGTCATACGCCCTAAATCTCAGATTTCTGTGCTTTTCTGCTTAGAAGAGTTTCACCAATAAAAGTTCTTCAAAATATTTTTTTAAATATTTTCAAATTAAAGTAGAAAGGGGCAGACAACACTAGGTGGTGTGCACATCAGATTACAGAAAAGCACTAATCTTTCAACTCTGAAGAAAGCTTAGTTCTCATGTGAAAATGAGTCTCAGGTCAGGTCTACACTACAGACTTCTGCTGGTACAGGTCAGGGACCACACGTCTTCACACCCCTGTGCTTTTAATGATATAACTTGTTTTGTTGGTAGAAGCTAGTTTTACTACGTAAGTGCAAAGCGCAACTTTGCCACTATAGCTGCATCCGCACCAGTACTTTGCTAGTGTAGTATACCAGGATTCAGTGCTTAATTTGTGCCAGCGCTGCCAGGGCTGAGACCCAGCACCTCTGCGCTTGGCAGTACATTGCCCTGGCATCTCTGGGCTTGCCACATCAGTTATGAAAGCAAAAAAATTGCTTGAGCCCTGGCACCTCTTTCATTACAAATTAAGCACTGTCAGAGCACTCTTATGGCTAGTCTACACTTACCAGCTCTGTCGGATGCATCAGATCGATCTTCTGGGTTCGATTTATCGCGTCTTGTCTAGACGCGATAAATCGAACCAGGAAGTGCTCCCCCGTCGACGCCGGTAATCCTGCTCTGCGAACGGAGCAGGCAGAGTCGACGGGGAGCCTGCGTGCTGTGGTGTGGACCAGGGGTGAGTACTTTGAAGTTCGAAATAAGATACTTCGACATCAGCTACGTTATTTACGTAGCTGAAGTCGCGTCTCTTACTTCGAACTTCGGGGCTAGTGTAGACCAGCCCTTAGTGTAGGCATGGTCTTTACAACAACATGCAATAGGACTGGGCCAGACAGGCTAGCACTGCAATATTTTGTAGAGCTGTTTGAGAAATTCTGTACAGCATTCAGTTGTAATCTCCCAGGACCCATTCACACCTTCTTGTTTGTGGAGCACTGAAATTCACAAGTATTTTTGATTACTTTAATGATTTTGAAGCTACAATAAGAAAATTAAATTCTAATTGAAACATGCAAGAACTATATATGCATTTGGTTTAGATCATAATGGAATCGCACTTCAGAGCATATGAATTATAGTCAAAACCAGTTAGTTGGCTGTGTAGAAATGAGGTCTAACACTCAATTAAATGGCATTTCTCTGTAAAAATAACTTTTGAACATTGCAACTGATGAATTCCAAGATTTCAGAGAATGCTCTCAGTGGACAGAACCCTACTGATTTTTTTTTGAGGGGGGGGGAATTGAAGCCGAAAGGAAGTGGGGCACACATGCAGTTTCAGCATCTGGTTAGCAGAGCCAGCAGCTTCAGTCACCTTTGTTAGCGGACTATAGATCAAAGAACCAGTTGCTGGTAACCATTAAACACATTGCTGCATAACAATATCCTTACTCCTCCACATTTTTAGTTCCTGATACAGTTTAAAATGTTGCTGCCCTGAAAGACTTTTTCAAGATAGAAAGAAAAGGAAAGTGGAAAGGAGGAGAAGGCAGTGGTGCACAAAGAGCCCCTGCCCGGGGGGGACCCAGAGCCATCAGCATGAGGGAGGGAATTGTGTTACAGGGGGTTCCTGAACAAGGGAGATGTGGAAGAATGCCAGAGTACCTGTTGTGTGTAATGCACTAGGACTAAAGAAGCAACAAAGTGTGCAAACCTTTAGTACACTCACTGTTAGGCGCTTCAATCTTTTGTATGTGCAGTTATTTTACGGTCTTGTATACATTACGACTGCGGAGTAAATTTGCTTTCACATGCCAGGTAACCCAGATTCCCAATGGAATTTAAGCTTCATATTAACTCTAATAAATGAGTTTGGAATCAGCCCTTGGTGCTGTGATCATGCCCTATCCGTTCTGTCACTTATTCACATGGATTTGAATGGATTTATTAAACGTAAACCAAAAAAATAACACTGAATTCAGTCTTTCCCTTCGATGTACACATACTGACATTATATTAGTCAGCTACTGCACCTGAATCCATGTCCATATTATACCAGAATGAAGCTTTTAAACACCATGTCATGCGAGAAATAAAATATCACAAAAAGCCTAATAATTTATTGCTGCTTCCAAAGTTTGAAAGGCAATTTTACAGTCTGATTGATTTTTACTACTTTTTTACAAAAAATAAAGAGCACTCTGCTTCAGAGTATAGGCTCTCTCCTTGTCCCAGTTGTGTACAATAGTGCAGTGAATTTCAGAGAGAAAGTCCTATGCTAAACCCTCTGAAGAAAAAGTTGGGTCTTCGGCTACTTGTGTATTCTGGGTTGCCATTTTAAATAACTTTCTTCTGTATGCTACTGCAAAGAAGTTCACTCATGAGTAGATTCTGTGAGCACAGAAAACCCTGCCAACAGAGTAGAAGTGGTGCAGTTCTGCTACACAAGAGACAGGATTTGGGGAGTCTACAGTAGCCAGGACATCCTGAGTAACAGATCCCAGCTCCATGGAAGCTTCCTGTGCACCACTGTGCAGAAGGAAGTTGGGGACCAGTATGATCTGCTGCCATATAGATCCACTGACAAATCCTCTGGGAAGCACAAATACAAAGGAAACTACTTGAGTCCTGAGGCAAGATTCTCCAGTTGCAGAGCAGCTCTGCTGCTCCTCTGTGGCCTATGGGGAAGATTCCTCCCCCGCACCACAGTACCTTGGGAATTTCCCATTGCACCTTCCTACTTCCCTTGGCCATAGTCTAGAATGAGAAATTGGAATTTGGAAGAGAACACTCCCCCACTTCCTTAACCCCCAATGCAAGTGATCTCCATGATGCTCCCAATCTCTGGTGGGTTCGGGTAAAGGATCCAATTGCTGGTAGTAGCCAGCATACTTTCTTAGTAGTTCTCTGGCAGCCTCTGAATTTCTGCAGAATTTAAAACTAATTTAAAAAGAGCGACTAAGCATTATAGATGAAATTGAATTGATGCAAGCACTACCTGAATGAGTATGCAGACAAATAAGAGCAATGAGAGGTGTGTGAACTGCCCCAATTAATTTCAAAGGCACTAAATCTGAAGCTTTAATGGATGACTTCAACAACATTAACTATGTCACTGCAGGAACATCCTGCTATTCTGGGACTGTATAGCACACCGCTACTTTTTAGTCTCTCAGCCTGTCCAACACATGAAGATGGGATCTTCCACTGTGCCAGCCTACGGCCTTGTCCACACAACAAAGTAGTATTGTTTATACACAATATTAAGACAATTGTATTTCAGTTTAAGTTAAACAGATTTCTAATCTATTTAGAGCTTGTCTATGCATGGAGTTATTCTGGAATAGCTATTCTGCTTTAAATTCATACCCTACCTTATTCCGGAATAACTCATGTGTAGACTAGTCTTGGTTTAAACCCAAATAAGACTTTTGCACTGATTTAACTAACCCAGTTTAAAAATCACATCTTTAGTTAATGCAATGTAAATCACGTAGACCAAAAGCTAACTGACTCCCTATTTGGATTTGGTTGCTCTCCTGCCTTCCCTCCCCCCGTCAACATAACATAGTTGAGAAAGGACCATAGAACAGATACTGCCAACCTCCCCCTACACAAAACACAAGAGAAATTCAGTAATTATTCCTTCAGACCTCCAAATTAATTTTCCAAAACCCTTAAGGAAGGATGGAGAACATACCTGCAATAGGTACATATCCAACTCCTTGCTGGTATACTGTGGGCATCAGGACCACTGGCTGCGGCTGCATCATCATGGCAGCTGGTAAGGACTTGATACCAAAAGGATGACAGAAAAACACAGTTAAACGCAACTAAAGTTGACAATGCATTTGAGCAAACCCTTCAAGTCTTGCTAGTCACTTTACACTGACTAGCACAGCAGTTTGTTGGCAATAATAGATATAAATATCACTTTTCAGGAAGTCAATGTGAGAACTCAAAATGAACTGCCATTTAAAGGAATGAATCTATAACCCAGGAACTCATGTCAAATTAAGCTAGCTTTTTGTAACAATTCCCAGATAAAAATGAGATATTCAGTAAGTAGTAGGAAATAATCTGAATTTCCAAAATTCTGTACATCTGTTCATGAATTCTGCTTCATTTCACAAACTCTAAAGTTTTTACAATAGACTAAATTCTGTATAAAGAACTTTAATCCATTACTATTTAAAAGGGAAGCAATTTCTCAAAATCAAGTGAGCCCAGCTGGATTAATTTAGACGAGCCAAAGAATGTGAGTATTTGGTTTAAAGTAGTCTCAATTTAGACACTCTACAACTTCCATTAATATTAATACTCACTGATCAAAGATAACAAAAAAATCATATTATCCATGTCCATAAGGGGGTGTATTGCATCTTGCATAGTGTTTTAAAGTTTAACAACATCCAAGGCTCCTTGAGCTCTCTGATCTTGTTCAGTTATTTTTTTTCTTCTAATTGGTCATTTTTGCCAGCAGTGCTTAAATCATTCAATACCTACCTTAGTAATCTAAACGGTTTGTAAAATTGGTGGAATCTTTATTATGATCAATAAAAATAATTTGGATCCCAAGGTTTTGAACAAATCAAACCCAGGATCAAGTTGGTCCTGACTTTGCAGAGTGCTTCTTGGTTAAGTTCTTCCACCCTATTCCCCAGTTAGTTGTATTTAAGAGTAGTTCCACCATTCACTGTAAGCACAAGTAATAGTGTCCCCCCCGCCCCCACACACACACCCCTGAAGGGTTCCTTCTAGACCAAAAGCCATCTAATTTTTCCAACCCAAAGGTTTCCCAGCATCTTTCCCTTGCAAAAGGTTCTTTTAACCTATTCTTGGCCCTGTATGACTTTTGATGTTATGAAATTTGTAAGTTTCCAATTGAGCATTAATCTGATCTGGAACCTCTGTCTTTATTCTTGTGCTTGTAATATAAAACCTACAGTCTTCCATGTGAAAGTAAAAGTTCATTGTGACTTTTGAGCTGTCTGTGCCTTCAACCTAAAAGATTAAAACTAGCCATTATAAGAGCACTCAAAATACTTTGATGGTTATTAAAGTGGAGAATGATTAGTTAAGCCTACTCTAACAATCAGGAATACTACTATTCAGGTTACAAAGGGTTTGTCTACACTACGCAGCTTTTAGCGACAAGCCTTGTCGCTAAAAGACAGCATGTGTAAATGCTCTCTGTCGGTATTTTGTCAGCACTTTTGCTGACAAAATACTTCCAGCCCTGCGCGTGACGTTAGCTTTGTCGGCAGGCCGCGTTCACACTGCCACTTGCATCGGCAAAACTTTTGTCTTTCGCGGGGGGCGGTTTAAGTACTCGTGAAAGACAAGTCTTGCTGACAATGTCGCAGTGTAGACAAGCCCTTAGAAAGGTTGTAGGGGTGAAGGGTTATATTGTTATACAAGCAGCAACAGTTTCATACAGTAAGAAAAACTTAACTTCAGCTGTAGATAGAACTGCATGGAGGACTTGTCTTTTTTGAAAATCAGGAAATATGAAGAGCCTTAAAGAATCTGGATACCATTTTTCTCCTTTCAACTCATGGTGTGCCCACCTTTTAGGATTACATGCTATACAACAAGTGTAACATCCAGCTATCTCACTGAGATGAATGGAAGTGTTTATTGATAGAACAGTTAAAATATTAGGTTCACTTACATCAATAGGCTTCAACAATATAAAATTAACATGACAAAACATAATAGAACAGCTCAGTAAAACTATGTCAAACTTCTCTTCTGTTCCCATCCCTAAGAAAGCCACCCTCCAGATCCTAAGGGCAAAAACGCATTTGGCTTACCGTATATGACAGGACCAGGTTAATCATTCCTTCTTTGTCATCACCCTGCCTTCCACTCAGGCTATACCATTCATCTTCCACCTTTCCCTGTTTCAGAGACTCGGGAATAGCAATGTGTGTCCAGGCGATGCGGTCATCCATTGAAAAGGCTCGCTGAAGGGCATTAGAAATAAAATATTTCTGATCAAACTCGCAGCCTTCAGAAGAAAAGAATTCCTGAACATGATTTCTGATTAACATTCTTTGAACTCAAGTCTCAGTGTCACATTTTATCCATTTCAGTTTTAAGCCATCCTTTGCAACACAACTTTGACAGCAGAAATTAAACACTAGGCTGTTCAGCCAGTATTCCCTGCAAAGATTTTTCCCTAATGAAGATTGTATTCCAGCAAGGATACAGCTAAGTACCTTTTTAAAAGAGAGACTATGGATTTTCAGCATGGGGAGTTGCGACAGGGCAGCCAGAAACAGCTTATTACTTTCATATCCACAGATGGAATGTGCTAAAGAAATGCAACATTAGCATCAGTATGGACTATACGGAGAGAAGCTCCAAAGTGATATATACTATATTGTAGGTTCTCAAATGCCGATCAATCTGAATGCCTCTAGTTGCACTATTGCTACTTTGAACAATCACCCATTTATCCTCACTATCTTAGCTCACTAAAGGATTCAAACTACATAAAACTGGAAACCAACTTGAGGGGAAAAAATTATTTTGCACTTTAGACAGCAAGGATGACCTGGCATTTACCAGAAACGTTTTTTACAGCCCCAGGGAAAAAATAGTTAGTCCCAGCTTAAGGCATTTCCTATTTTTAATTATTTTTTTTTGTTAATGCACACCACATTACACCTAGTTTTAGTTACATATTCAAATTGTGGTTACATAAGGCAATAGATTAATAGATTAATTTAGGGCTGTACAAAAAGTAAACTGCAGTGGGCATAATACTAATATAGTCATAATATAGAACAGGGATCTCAAACTCAAATTACCACAAGGGCCACATGAGGACTAGTACATTGGCCTGAGGGCCGCATCACAAACCTTTTCACACAAAGATACAAAAGCCCCCCCCTGCCCCCGCTCCACCCCTTCCATGAGGCCCTGCCCCACCTCTTCCCCACCCCCATTCCAACCCCTTCCCCAAATCCCCGCCCTGGCCCCGCCTCTTCTCTGCCTCCTCCCCTGAACGCGCCGCATCCCCGCTCCTCCCCCCGGAAAGTCCTAAATGCCGCCAAACAGCTGTTTGGAAGCAGGAAGCACTGGGAGGTAGGCGGGGAGCAGGGACGCAGCGTGCTGTCGGGGGGGGGGGGGAGAGAACAGGGGTGAGAGGAGCTATGGCAGGCCGCAGGAAAACTCCGCGGACCGCGTGTTTGAAACCCCTGATACAGAACATCAGAATATGTATGTATGTATGTATGTATGTATGTATGTATGGTATTTTCTCAAGGAAGTTATACAAGTCATGACTCATTTCAGTTTTCAGTATTGTATAAACAAGATTCAAAAACATTCCATTATAGAAAACAAGGCAGAGTTGTAGGCTTGAAGCATTAAACAATCAGAAGCATGCGGAGTTGCAGACTACTAGTCCAGGGCCATTTGGTTACGCAGCAGCAGACCAACTTTGATGTAGTGCATAGACTGACCCTATTCCTCACTTTTGAATGGATGTATCCAGTTTGAAAAGATTTGTTCTATAGTTGCTGAACTTGCAGGACACTGATGTAATTATTTTTCCCAATGTCCAGGTTTAAACTGGGTTGATATTTACCTGCACCGTCCTCAACTAATTTTTCCTGGGAAATTGCCAACTCCATTGCACAGAAAATTGTTCCCTACAGTTGAAATCCTGAAGTGGAGCCTCCAAATCCACCCCCCAGCAAAACCAGTTTTACTTTTGAATTCCTTGACTGCTCACATAAATTTTCTTTGGAGACAGGACAAAATTAATCTTCCAAACAGGAAGCAGTGAAAGCCCAATTGCGTGACACATTTAACCCAAAACTGGACAAAAGCATTGAAAAAACATACTGTAAGGAGCAATCACACAATGGCAGTGAGATAGACTAGATCAGGGGTCTCCAAACTTTTTGGCTAGCGCACCCCCAGGGTGAAGAGTGGAAGACCTACCGCAGACGTGCTGCCAACTGAAGAAGACAACTGCCGCCAAGGAAGGACCCCTCCGCTGAATTGCTGCCGAAACAGTGGCAGCACATTGAGCTGCTGCCGCCGACATCCCGCGGCTGTCTTCGGCGGCAGCTCAATCGTTGTCGTTGTGCCCCGGAAGACGTGCAGAGCTGCCGCCGAAGAAAAAGAACGGCAGAGTGTCGTCCGGCGGCGCTCCTGCTGCCGCGCACCCCCTAGAATCATCTCGCACACCCCAGTTTGGAGATCACTGGACTAGATAACCAAACAGGTATTTCCACACCTGATTTTTATGATTATCTAAGCCCAAACAGACTTACTAAAACTAGCACTAGATAAATTTGCTAGAGTAGAATTTTACCTTACCACTTTTTACTACTGGTAGTGCTGCAGAAAAGCTTTAGTGTGAGGGCAGAGAATGTAGAAGTAATATAAAAAGTTAGAGAGCCTACCAACACTGCCTCCTTTTTAAGGAAGCATATATGCTTTGATTCATTTGTGATCATCTCTATCCACTCACCACACGTCCACATCTCTTTTATGATTCCCAATGCCACAGTATGTGAGCACCTATTAAGTATCTAAAGATAGAAAATACATATTCTTCATTCCTAGAATGTAAAAGATAAACCTTGATTTGTTTGTAGGGATTTTCTTTTGTGCGCACATGCATGGGCCTGTGTGGAGAAATTGAGGGTGAGCTAGGCAGAAATGAGATTTGTGTGTAGTTGTTGAATTATTAGTGAGGATGTTGGTCATTTCTCTTGTGGAGTGAGTTCCACAGGTGCAGCTCCTGTGAAAGTTCTGTCTCCTGCAATCACAAGCTTTCACATATTCACCTCAGAGCCATTGTTCCAAGGGAATACATCTCCCATGAAAATTATTATTTTTTACTCAAGAGGCTGTCGGCGCAGACAGCGAAGCACACATTCAAAGTGAACCATTTTGTTAAATAGATGGGCTATTGCATTTTTTTGAAACCAGATGAAGCTTTTTAAGGGAATGTGGTTTCATTTCTACATCTAACAAATTTCAGCAATCAAGGCAGGAAGTCACAAATGCTCAGACCACCACAGTCAGGTCTGAGTCCTATAGGGTCACCAGAGTTATTTGTCTGTGGTTACCTAGGCATCTAAGAGCAGCGAGGAGCCCAAAAGGATCAACAGCTGCAAACTAACTTATTCTGAAGGAAAAATGCCCTTGATAGTGGCGCATGCTACAAAAGGAAGCAAGTTCTTCGTGCTTCCCACCAGCGCCACATTAGTCTTGTCTGGGTTCCTGATTAAGACAGCTGCTTTGTAGTGAGCCAATTTCACTTATGTATTGAGAAATGGACCTATTTACATTTGGGGTAAATCTGAGCTCTCAATGATTTCATAAAGATGTTGAACAACATGAGGGGACAGAATAAACCTTATTGAATTCTGCAGATGGAAAGCGCCCTGGAGATGATCAAATGCCCAACAATAATCCTCTGGAGGAAGGACCAAAGCCATTTCACTGCTTTTCCGATTGGCGCTGCAGCTTCTTGAGATCAGGACAGGAGTAATTTGGTCATAAATAATATCAAGTGTCACAGAGATTCAGTAAGTTGAGTATAGATGTACTTCCTTGTCTGTGGACAGGTGATCATCCACAAGAACAAGCGTTATTTAAGTACCTTGTGAAGTCTAGAACCCTGACAGAGGAATCCAGGATACCCACAGAACAGAAGGTTTTGCTTCTTGATAGCTTGCTCAGAAAAGGGAAGACAGTGCGTGAGGTCTCTTGTGTAAAGGGATGATTTCTTCATTGCTGGTCAGATTATTTAGGTGGAATAGCAGATTCCTCTCAACGGAGAGACTGACAGCATCTATTCATTGAGAACCATGGTACTCTCTATCATGACCATTCAGAAGTTTGAGTAGTTTAGGGTTCCAAAGTACACTATACAGCACTTCTTGGCCAGAAGATTGGCCACCTTGACATAAGACAATTTTACTGAAAGAAAAATCTTGAAAGCTATGAAAACCCATAGATGTGATTTCATACCTGTAAGGTACAAGATTCTAACATGTTACCATTATAGATAGCTTTTTAATGCTACTGTCTCCCCCATACATGCACCAGGAGCAGCGGGGAAAGTTTTAGGCACCAAGGATAGTAAGTACAAGCAGCAGAGAGGAGCTGGGAGGAAGCGATACTCAACAAGTGAAGTGGGAGGCAGCAGCAGAAAGAACCAGGAGGAAATTATAGCTGCAAGGAGAGAATGTCTGATGTGAACCTGGGATTCTGGCTCATAATAATGTAAGATGAATTTTAGTCACTAGAACCCCTTAATGGAATCATTTTTTAATTCAAAATTGTCTACAAAGATTATTCTACATTTAACTGATTTACTGTCACCAAAACTCTTACATCTTGGATTCGAGATGTAATCTGATTTGAAAAGTCTTGCAACATTCTCCGCCAAAGAACTGCATGAGCAGCCTATTTTTAGTATAAAGTGCAGAAAATAAGAATGCTCCTCACATACTGCACTGTAGTTTAGCATTAGATTATTCAGAAACCACTTGATTTTAAGGCTAACAACCTTCTCACAACCCGTCATCCCTCCAGAACGCATACAATTACATCAGAATCTCAGCTCTCATTAAAGACAGAGCCTCTACCTGTTGTGGTTGAAAAGAAATGTGTGAAAGTGTGATCCACCCACAAAAAGAGAAATATTCCAGGTGCTGGTATACATCATTGTGTTATGTCACCTCAGTCCAGCTTTGTAAGGTCCCACCCAACCTCAAACCACCAAAGCAAAAATACAATTCTAACCTCATCAAATATCTCAAGATAGAAAGAGTCCACACCCGGGGGAACAGTGCACTGAATAACTTTGTTCCAGCGTGGGTTTTTGGCTCCATTGTGCGCAGTAGGAGTTTCATACACAGCATAGCCAAGCCGTACCCGACAGTATGGATCCATGCGGGTCATACCATAGTTCTTTGCCAGTTTTGCCTGGGAAGAAACCAAAAAGGAATAAAGAAGAAAAACAAAAAAATTAAGTTTGCCATTTTCTTTATTAATTCTTATTAGTGAAACTATATTAGTTTAGAAGAAGTCTGTCATGATAGAAAGGGGAAACTGACTTGGCTCACCTATGATGTGGGCAGAGGCTCAAATGAAAAAAAAGCAATTCTCAGGGGTAGAGCAAGGCAGAGTTAGGTTAGATATTATGAAAAAAAAAAAATCTTTCTAGCTCTGGAATAGGCTTTCCAAGGGAGGTTGTGAAATCCCCATCATATGAGGTTTATAGGAACAGGCTGGACAAACACCAGTCACGGATAGTCTATGTTTACTTGGTCCTCACTTAGTGTAGTGGTCTGGACTTGACTTCAAGGTTACTTCCAGCCCTATGTTTCTCTGATGCTATGATTCTAGGATAAACTATACAACTGCCTAAATAAATATGGTTAGGAAAAAGCACCAAATTTAGTGTAAAGGCTATATTTTATGGCTGTCGATTGCAGTTAACACCTGCAATTAACTGAAAACAAAATTTACGCATTTTTTTTTAACATCTTAATCGCATACCTCTGGGTGGGAAGGGAGGCATCGGGGAAGGTAGGGGGGAGATCACAATTTTGGGGGGGAGGGGAGGGGGGGGTTAATCCCAATAGGGTCGCCAGCACAAAAAGTTTCAGAAACACTGCCAGAGAGAACAGGGGCTTGGTGAGATCAGTCTCCCTGCACCAGCCTCTCCTCGCCAGCTGCATGTCGAATCCCCGAGGTAAAATCCACCCTCCTTTGCAAACAAGGGCTCACTCAACTGAAGGGAGTTATGTAAAAATTATAATTCTACATTTGTAAATTCAACTTTCATGATAAAGAGATTGCACTACAGCACTTGTATGAGGGGAATTGAAATACTATTTCTTTTGTTTATTTTTTTACAGTGCAAATATTTGTAATAAAAAATACAAAGAGCACTGTACATTTTGTATTCTCTGTTGTAACTGAAATCAATATTTGAAAATATAGAAAATATCCAAAAAACAATAATAGAATGCCATTTACTTAACAGTGTAATTAAAACTGCGATCACAATTAATTTTTTTAATCACTTGACAGCCCTACTATATTTAGTTGCAAACCAACATGTTTTAATAGTTACCAACCAATGAGACTCAAGCTCTCTTTAGGAAAATAACTGAAAAATACTAATGAACACACACAATTAAAGTCAATGATTTAAATGAAGTTTTCCAGCTTACTGATTTAAATCAATCCACCTTAGTAATATCTAAGAGTTTGTATAACAGTCTGCCACAAAGAAGTGTTGTAACACTTGTATCTCTAGTACATTAAATCCCTCTGTTTTAAAATAAATTCACCCTGTGCACTGTATTAGAATCGTGCTGGGTTTATTTAGGATACAAATTCCCTGGGTAGGGACTATCTGAAGAAAACCAGCAGCACTCAAACAAAACGAGAGTCCAAAATTCATTTGTGTATTATAGCCTTTATTCCTCTGGCCCCTAATAGGTAGTTTGAAATTCCCTGCTACCACATAAAAACTGTCATTTACCTCATGCAGTGCCTGAGCCTCATCTACAGTAAGGGCTAGTCTACACTTACCCGCAGCGTCGGAGGCGTTGGATCGATCTTCTGGGTTCGATTTATCGCGTCTTGTCTAGACGCGATAAATCGAAACAGGAAGTGCTCCCCCGTCGACGCCGGTAATCTTGCTCTGCGAACGGAGCAGGCGGAGTCGACGGGGGAGCTGCGCGCCGCCGTGTGGACCAGGGGTAAGTACTTTAAAGTTCGAAATAAGATACTTCGACTTCATGTAGCTGAAGCTGCGTATCTTACTTTGAACTTGTGGGCTAGTGTAGACCAGCCCTAAGGAGTTTTATAACTAGCTGATCAGATACGAGGCTCCTACATCTTGGTACAGCTGCATCTACATTATGGACTTCTGCCAGCACATCTATGCTGGTCAGGGACATGAAGAGGCACAATTCCTGATTGACAGTGGTTTTACTATACTGGTACAAACCGCAGCTTTGCCAGTAGACCTGTTTCTACATTAGGAGCACTTAGCTATTATAGTATTACTATACTGATAAAGTGTCTCACTCTTTGGCTTTAAAGCCCAAGCCACAATGTTTACTCCACTCATTGTTACTGAAAGATTATGGGAAAAAGTTTACTGTTAAGTCATTCCCCTTTGGAATGTTTATAATTGCAAATGTATATACAAAAATATGGACAGTGTCTGGAATGAAGGCAATGAAAGGCTGACTAGAAGAAGCAAGTCTTGGGACTTACAGTATTCTTACACATTAATAGCAGAGACTCCAAAAGTAATTCCTCTTTAGTTCTGGTTCAATGTCAATATGACTCTTTAAAAGGCTTTAAAAAAAAAAAAACCCCCCACAAAAACCCACAAGTAACAAGGGAACAAATTAGCAAAATATATCACATTACTTCTTAACTGAATAATGTGCAAAGATTATTCTCTGTGAAGCAGAAAAATATTTTAAGATTCCAATAATGTAAATTTTTTATCTGGTAATAGTCCAAACTTGTCATACCATGTCGTCTCTGGCCTCTTGGGCCCTTGCCTTACCTCACTTCAGTCTGTCCAAAAGGCTGTACCAAAAATCATTTACCTTGTCTATCAGTTAGAATGTACCCAGAGCCTTCTGAAATTCCTTTATCTGCTGCTCCCTTTAACTTTCTGAATCAAATGTAAGGTCTCTCTCCTCACTTTCAAAGCCATGCACAACTTAGCTCACATCTACTTCTCCAATATAGTCTTTTATCATCATTTCTTAGCCAGAAGACAACTATTATTTCATAAGGCAAGTTATACTGGGAGCTTGGTTTCCACTTATCCCCACCCCTAAAGAGAAAGTTTACTTAACCAACACTAGATGACAAGATAATGGTTGAAAGAAGGGAATGCAAAAGTTTCAATCTGTAGGAAAGTTTAAAAGGCTAAGATGATACAGTAGTTATCCAGGGAATCTCCCTGGAACACCAAAACGTCTCACTTTAAACATTAAAACATTTAAAACAAAACAATAAGAATGTAGGGCTGGAAGGGATCTCAGGTCACCTAGTTCAGCCCCAACTGCACTAAGGACAGACCAACATTATAAGCTGCAGTTGCAGTCATACAGTATCTTATTTTACACCCGCATAACTGATCTTATTCCCGGATGAAAAAAAGCTTCTACCCAAAAGTTACTTTAACAAAAGACGTTCTGGAAGCTGCTGCTCCTGATGATTTAGTAACCCAATGACTGAACCACATGTCCACTCAATTACTGTACATGGCTAAAAAAATAAAATACTGATGAGAATTTTAAATAGGAAAACTGTTGTACTGTGCATTACAGTTAATGCTGTGCAATTTAGTATGTAAACATTGCTAGGAACTGTGTGTGCAGGTCCTATTTCATCATCAGAGACCAATACACAGAGCCACTTAGCTGGAAACTAAGTTATCCAATTAGTGTAGCAACTTCAATTTCAGCACCAGATCTCAGGTGGCCACTGGTGGAAGATGTAGCAGATTAACAAATGTATTAGAAGAGAGCTGCAAATCATACCTGTACTACAGTGATGCTGAGTCTGCCTACTGTGCCCATCGGTCCTCCATACTGTAACTGTTGAGCTGCCTGTGCATCCAATTGGATCTGCTGCTGCTGCTGTGTTGGGGTGATACGTAGGAAATCCTGAGGAAGCTCACCAATATACACCTGTAGAACAAACAAATCAGATTCTAATTTATAGCTCATTTCCACTAGTAAAAAGGTTCTGTAACAAGAAATGGAGGAAGGGGAACTTAAAGAAATGGCCACCAAATCACTTCAGCATGATTTTATTCTAATTTTGGTGGCATGAACAAAGTGGTAAGTTTGCATAAGCTATTCTTAGGAGAAACCTATAATGGCATTATTATGCAGGTCTTTGGACATCAGTGCTGAGTTATGAAGGGTGCATGTAATATTTTTATTTAAATCACATCACACATTTTAAAAGTTTGCTTTTAAATTAACCCTGAAAGATAGGTGCTATGGTAATACAAATAAATAGTATCCCCGAAGAGCCCTAGTCATGGACTAGGCCACCATTATACTAGCTGCTGCACAAACTCAGAACAAAAAAAGTGTCTGCCTCAATAAACTTACAATCTAAATAAGAGACAAGACAACCAATGGATACAGACAGATGGGGAAATACAAAGATATAAGAGAATATTGGTCAGCATGATAAGCAGTGGTGACTGCACATCATCAGCCTACTCATTGCCAAGTTTTTTGGTAGCCATGTTGGCAAAGGAGATGTTTGAGGTGAGATTTAGAGGTTGATAATGAGGTAGTTTTGTGGATGAGATTACCGAGAGATAAAATGTAAAGGGAAAAGAGAAGGGGACCAAGAGCAAAGTCCTGTGGAAACCCCCCCCAGACAGCTGGTGGAAGGGGATATGAAGAGGATCATTCAAAAGACACACAACAAAGGAGCAATTAGAGGTAGGAGCAGAACAAGAAGATTACAAATTCACGGAAGCCAAAAAGGGACAAGATTTCAAGTAGTCTATGGTCGACTGTGTCAAAGATGGATGACTCATCAAGGAGGATGAGAATGGAGTTAGTTCTGAGCTTTAGCTAGGACAGTGTCAGATTGGAGAGGGGCTAGGATGAAACTGGAAGAGATGAACTCCAAACAGCAATTGGACAGTATGTTCATTGACCTTAGAGATGAAAGAGAGAAGGGGCAATAGTTGAAGGGATGGTAATTGAAAAGACAAGTGGGGTCATGGGTGGATTTTAAGATGAAAGACTATAGCATGCCTGTATTGTAAGGGGAAGAATCAGAGGACAGCAAGAGATTTAAGCCAGATCTACACCACCGACCTATGCGGGACACCCCTGAGTGACAGTTATACCGAGCTAAGTCATTAAGCATTGGCTTTAATTTTGGGATGGGGGGGGGGGAGGGAATTTTCATTTTTAATCAAGTCCTAGCTCAGAGAAAGTTGTGTCAAATTATAAAACACTCTCAGAATATAAGGATCAAGTTAAACACATTAACAGACTCTTGACTGAAGTGTTACATTATCCCACTTGTATCAATTAGTCACTAAGCAAATGGTGCAACTTAAAGGTGAATAAAAGTGGGTAAAACGGCCTCTACCAGTCTACAAAGGCAAAATGTTTGTGTCTGCTTCTCCTTGCCTCTGGGCTGTTCAATTGCAATCTATTGCTGCTCCACTTGAGAAAGTTATAGGTGGGGCACACCTGTAGTGTCACGTCAGGCCAAAAGTGGTTGCTCAGGTCCTGACCACACCTTTACGTAGCCATATTATCTTTTTTAAATAAAAACATTTATATATCATCGGCAGTCCCTCGATTTGAGGATGATCTCTATTATGGATTTACACGTGGGTCCTGAGATGACTCAGGAGTCCAATCCTGGAATCACAACAGTTTTCTTGAGATAAGCTTTCAGTGCGTCTTAGTAGTGTTTCCTCTGACCACCGTGAGATCTCCGACCATGGGTGAGCTGAGAGCAGAGGACTTGTTTTGGGAGGCAAGAGTCTGGCATCCACACACAAATGTCCAACCCTACAGAGTTGGTGTATGAGAATCACTGTTTCAATGCTGTTTCAATTTTGGTGACATTGTCTTCAGGAAGGATGCTGGAATTAGTGCAGTGATCTTCCCATCTGATGCGATGAATATTCCGGAGGCATCTTTGGTGGTACCTCTCCAGACTCCTAAACTGCTGTCGATAGGTCACCCAAGTTTCGTATCCATAAAGGAGTGCATGAAAACAGGGTTCAGAAGGAAGAGTTACATTTTGAGGTATCTGTGCCACGACCATTGTTTTTAAAGATGATTTGCAAAGAAATAACTTCACCATTGCATTCAATTACGCTGTACAGTCTAAGGAGGCATTTCACTATTAAGTTTGTCAAATGCCCCTAAGGGTACACCTAAGCTGCAATCTACAGCTCAAGTAGGCATACCCACACTAGCCTTAATCTAGCAAGTACACTAAAAACAGCATGGAGACAAAGCATTGTGGACTTCTGCATGGGCTGGCAATTGTTCCCCAGGCAGGCTCGTGAAACCAGATCTGAAGCTTGTGATGCTTACAGTGTAGACATACCCTTAGCAGTCTAAGTGATGAGAAGAGCTTCCTACCTGCTCTGTACCTGGGAGCTATTATTTTGGACCTTGCAATGGAAGCAATAGTCCAAATACTTTCCTGAAGAGTTAGAGCCCCTATGTTTCTAAGGGCACGTCTATACTACCCACCTGATTCGGCAGGTAGCAATCAATCTTCTTGGATCGATTTATCGCGTCTCGTCTAGACACGATAAATCGATCCTGGACGTGCTCGCCATCTACACCGGTACTCCTGCTCCGCGCAAAGAGTAAGCAGAGTCAACGGAGGAGCCTGCCTGCTGCGTCTGGACCCGCGGTAAGTGCTTTTTTGTTCGAACTAAGGGTACGTCTATACTTACCTCTCGCGTCGGAGGCGCGGGATCGATGTTCTGGGTTTGATTTATCGCGTCTTGTCTAGACGCGATAAATCGAACCAGGAAGTGCTCCGCCGTCAACGCTGGTAATCCAGCTCGACGAACGGAGTAGGCGGAGTCGACGGGGGAGCCTGCGCGCCGCGTCTGGACCACAGGTAAGTTCGAACTAAGGTACTTCGACTTCAGCTACGTTATTAACGTAGCTGAAGTTGCGTATCTTAGTTCGACAGGGGGGGGTTAGTGTAGACCTAGCCTAAGATACTTCGACTTCAGCTACGTTATTCACATAGCTGAAGTTGCGTATCTTAGTTCGACTCCCCCCCCCACACACCCTCAGTGTGGACCAGCCCTAAGAACTGGCCCCAAGTAAAGGTGACAAACTACTGTCCCTGGGATTCTTTCCCACGCCAATGCCAAACACAAATATTTTAGCTAGCTGAAAACAAATCCAGTGAAAACCCTCCTAGAAGGGTGAAACAGATAATCTGAAGTCAAAATCGTTGTTCAAAAAGAAGAACACAATCAGCCTTCTAAAAAACACAAGCTAACATCAACTCAACCCTTTCCAGCTGAGAGGTGAGTTGCAAGCAAAAAAAAAAACAACAAAAACAAACACACCAAACCCCACCCACCCAAACAACTCATAGCTCAGACAGGATTATTTAGCTCCTGATATTGAGAAGGCTTAATTCAATCCCACTACAAAACAAAATAGCAAGTTTACAGTCTCTGAGAAAGATGTTTGTTTGTGTAGAATGAAACTTTCCGCACTGTCCAGACCTTCCATTCCTAGCAGTCCCCCTGTGATGCATGACCAGAAAGGGTTAAGCATCCCACAGGATAAATGACTCAAATTCAACCCTTCAAGACATGGGGGAGATGTTTGTTGACCTCTACCAATATATATGTAAATACACAATGTAATCAAACAGTCCCTGTCTATGCTGTATTCTGTTAATTCAGAGATCAAAAGGCATCTTAACATTTAAATGAACTGTAAACATAGGCTATCGCTGTATTCATCTCTTTGAAATATATAGCAAATCATCTGCAAATGGTGGAAAAACAGGCAATTGCCTTATGTTAATCTGTATGGATAATCACCAGGGATGTTTAGAAAATGGGTCCACTATAAGGTCCCCATGAGTGCCTATGGTTCGCCTAAGGATTCTTTGAACTGTATAAAAAATGGCTTGGGTCCTGATCCTGTCATCTCAGATCTGCTTGAGGCTTCATGCAGGGGAAGCCTAAGCCATAAGGACTGAAATTCCCCACCCTCTATATATAAACATTGGACTATAATAAACCTATGAACTATTTCTGAAAGAACTCTTTGCATCTACAAAGATCACCATCTCTGCTATGAATATGAACCTCAAGAATTGTGCTTGTCTGTATGTATACTGATTTTTTAACCCATTCTTTCTTTTTTAAATAAATTGTAGTTTAGTTAATAAGAATTAGCTGTAAGCGTGTATTTGTGTAAAATATGGAATATTCATTAACCTGGGAGGTAACGTGTCCGATCCTTTGGGATTGGTAGAACCTTTTGTATACGATGAATAAGATTTTCAGCAAACCTCCTATTTGACTTAGGTGTATAAGTGGAGGCCTGAGGCTGGGTTACTTTAAGGGAACTGTGTTGTTGGCTTTTGGGTAACCAGTAAGGTATTATAAGAAGCTTTGTACTGGTTTGGTAAATCAAAGTATTGGAATATCCACCAGCTTTGGGGATTGTCTGCCCCATTCTTTACAGCTCACCCTAATTGAGTGACCTCAGTTGGCTCCTCTGGGACACCGTTCACACCCCCACCAGCCAATTTCCTTCTCCTTAAATATGTTCTAGAACCTCCAACAAACCCCAGCTGTACTAGACTTGGAGGGTCCAAGCCCATGTTAAACTGGGACTAGGATCTGAGCTCTATTGCTTTCCTGTGTGCACTCAAGTCCCAGAAATCCTTCGGATATATCCCAGAGTTCCTTACAGCAATTTCCTTAGTCCTGTCTATGCTGACAATCTGTGTTGCAGTCTATTTCACTTTCTTGCTAACGGAAGCCACACCTCCCTCTGCAAACAGGAGCTGTTCAGATCACTGTTAACCCATTGTCTGCTGAACACTGGTCTGCAAGCACACTATCAGAGAGCCTGCGGGTTTTCAATGGAGACAGATAAGCAGCTTTTTGCAAAGAAAACTGCTTCCTGATCACAAGAGCAGAACCAAATTTTGCTCCCAGGCACCACTGCACAGGCAGCCCCAGGGAGGGCAGAGGGAGCCTGGGAGCAAGGGCCGGAGAATGGAGTGGGCACCAAGTAGCTGCCCTGCAGGAAGGGGGAGCAGCAGAGCTCCCGGCTCAATATAGCTGCTCCGACATCCTGTAGGGCAGCCACTGGTCCCTGCTCTGCCATCTGATCTGGGTGTTTCCTCCAAAAACCTATGTCAATCTTCAAAACAAACAGAAAAAATAAATTAAAATTAAAAAACCACCAAAATAAAAACATCTTCCATTGATTATTTTAAAAGTTACAGATTGCAAAGTTTCATTTTAATAATTTGATGGTCCTGGACACTAACGTCCTAATGATCTCCAGAACAGGTGCACATAAGTATTCTCCTGCCGATGTGACTCAGCCTGGAGATGGAGAACTCATTTCTCAGATTGGATGTTTGTTTGGTATAAAGCCTTCTCAAATAGCAGTCATTCCACTGAAACAGCCACCAAAAGAGCTAATTATGCATCTTATGTACTCATGTGCTCCTTATGGGCACCAGAGTTCCATCAATGGCACTGTCATGATTAGGAAACAGGGTGGGCAGGAGACCTCGGCACCAAGAGTGGGAGTGTGCTAATAAAGTTTGCAGATGACACAAAGTTGGGAGGTATTGCCAATTCAGAAAAGGATCGGGATATCCTACAGGAAGATCTGGATGACCTTGTAAACTGGAGTAATAGTAATAGGATGAAATTTAATAGTGAGAAGTGTAAGGTTATGCATTTAGGGATTAATAACAAGAATTTTAGTTATAAGCTGGGGACGCATCAGTTGGAAGTAACGGAAGAGGAGAAGGACCTCGGAGTCCTGGTTGATCACAGGATGACTATGAGTCGCCAATGTGATGTGGCCGTGAAAAACGCTAATGCGGTCTTGGGATGCATTAGGCGAGGTATTTCTAGTAGAGATAAGGAGGTGTTAGTACCGTTATACAAGGCACTGGTAAGACCTCATTTGGAATACTGTGTGCAGTTCTGGTCTCCCATGTTTAAGAAGGATGAATTCAAACTGGAACAGGTACAAAGAAGGGCCACTAGGATGATCCGAGGAATGGAAAACCTGTCGTATGAAAGGAGACTCAAGGAGCTTGGTTTGTTTACCTTAACCAAAAGAAGGCTGAGGGGAGATATGATTGCTCTCTTTAAATATATCAGAGGGATAAATACCAGGGAGGGAGAGGAATTATTTCAGCTCAGTACCAATGTGGACACAAGAACAAATGGATATAAACTGGCCATCAGGAAGTTTAGACTGGAAATTAGACGAAGGTTTCTAACCATCAGAGGAGTGAAGTTCTGGAACAGCCTTCCAAGGGAAGCAGTGGGGGCAAAAGACCCAACTGGCTTCAAGATTAAGCTAGATACGTTTATGGAGGGGATGGTTTGATGGGATAACATGATCTTAGTCAAAGGTCAATTAATTGCCATCAGTGGTAAATAGGACCAATGGTCAATGATGGGATGTTAGAAGTTACTACAGAGAACTTTTTCCTGGGTGTCTGGCTGGTGAGTCTTGCCCACATGCTCGGGGTTCAGCTGATCGCCATATTTGGGGTCGGGAAGGAATTTTCCTCCAGGGTAGATTGGCAGAGGCCCTGGAGGTTTTTTTTGCCTTCCTCTGCAGCATGGGGCACGGGTCACTTACCGGAGGATTCTCTGCATCTTGAAGTCTTTAAACCATGATTTGAGGACTTCAATAGCTGAGACATAGGTGAGAGGATTATTCCAGGAGTGGGTGGGTGAGATTCTGTGGCCTGCATTGTGCAGGAGGTCAGACTAGATGATCATAATGGTCCCTTCTGACCTAAAAGTCTATGAGTCTATGAGTTTTCCCACAGTGCAACACAGTCATAGGGCTAGAGTTTAGACACTGAGGAGTCGGGGGTGCTAGGAACTCTGGGATAGAATTACTTGGACTCAGGTGTGCTCTGCTGTGTGAATATCAGAACCCTAGGTTTGAGCACGGGTCAGAAGATCCTTAATCTAGGCTTCAAATGCAATACAGATGCTCAAGCCGAGGGTTCCCTGACATAGGTCAGCTGACTTGAGCCCACTAACCCTAGGCTTAAGGTATGTCTAAACAGCAATGTAAGAAGGAACTGAATTCATACCACTTTGCCCAACGCACTCCAGACTCTTCCCTACAATACCACCACTAGTGCCAAATAACTAGTGCAGTTATCTTCCCTGGTCAACACGCCCTAACAAGAGTTCCAACCGGCCCTACTAAAATATATAGGGCGGTCATAGTAAAGCTACTAGTACAGAACTAATATGATTACAGTTCCTTTAAGAAAGAGATTTGCCTTACCCTATGGCATGTATAAGTCTACTTTTATTGGCATTAGTCTGATTTCAGAAAGCAAGACATACACTGCAGTGTAAGTGAGCAATAATCTATCATATTTACTATTCAGACATGGTAACGAACAAATATTCTTAATGCTCAAACACCAATGTAAAATCTGTTCCCATTACTCACCTCTCAATCCAGTTTTCAATATAAAAACATAAGAATGGCCATACTGGGTCAGACCAAAGGTCCATCTAACCCAGTATCCTGTCTTCCGACAGTGGCCAATGCCAGATGCCCTAGAGGGAATGAACAGAACAGGTAACCATCAAGTGATCCATCCCATCACCCATTCCCAGCTTCTGGCAAACAGAGGCTAGGGACACCATCCCTGCCCATCCTGGCTAATAGCCATTGATGGACCTATCAACCATGAACTTATCTAGTTCTTTTTTGAATCCTGTTATAGTCTTGGCCTTTATAACATTCTCTGGCAAGGAGTACCACAGGCTGACTGTGCGTTGTGTGAAAAAATACTTCCTTTTGTTTGTTTTAAATCTGCTGCCTATTAATTTCATTTGGTGACTCCTAGTTCTTGTGTTATGAACAAGAATAGAGACCACCACCTTTGAAAATAACCAGCTGTACAGTACAAAAATTTTCCCCCATCACTACGCAACAGGGAAAGATGGAATTTATGATAAATCATTAGCTCAAGCTAGCTCTTTGGTTTTAAGGTGGGGTTAATATAAACAGATTCCATTAAAAAGGAGTCAATGCTAGAGGGCATGAACTGAAAATCTTTCACCACAATGCAGATTAGTAACATGACAGTTGCCCTCAGTGTCAACTCATCAAGTCAGAATTTAAAGAAAAAAAAATATTCCTAGCAACTAGAACAAGTCACCAAAGAAACTGAAGACCTATAGCCTTAAAATATTCTGGCTAATGTAGAAAAACTGCACTAAGTGCTGGGTTCCACCTGTTCTCAATTTGCAGTAAGGACTGTTTTAGGCCAGATCAGGATCTGGAACTTTTGCCTCTACAGAAAAGTCAGGAGTGTGTGATTTTTTTTGTAACATTTCTATGCTGGCAAAAGCCCTAGTGTAGACTCAGTATAAAAGTGCCTTTCGCAGCATAGCTTGTTTGGCTAGCAAAAAAGGATAAGCTATACCAACAAAAGCACTTATCTGTCAGTATAAACTGA
Source organism: Chelydra serpentina (assembly GCA_037349315.1). Taxonomy (NCBI): domain Eukaryota; kingdom Metazoa; phylum Chordata; order Testudines; family Chelydridae; genus Chelydra; species Chelydra serpentina. Next base: position 19,630,641 of record JBAIAC010000059.1, on the reverse strand, counting down.
ATCTACACCAGGAGGGTTTTGCTAGAATACGATATTGGACTGATGTATGTATACTGGCAAAACATTTAACTACAGAACTAGGTACCTCAGTACCTGCTTACACAGCACTTAGCATAGTAAATTCCCTAATCCTGAGCCATGGCTCTGGGGTGCTACAGTGATACAAACAATTAATAATGGACAGCAGGTGAAAGGAAATGGACAGTCGTGTGAAAGGACTAACATTAATTCCTAGACAAAAAACTATATTAAAATAGATTTATAGTTAGAGTGTGTCAGTAAAATAATACAGTATAAAAATATTGAAATTATCCCCAAGCCAGACATTATAAACCTAGGGAATTCAGTTCAGATTTGTTTCAAGTTTTACCATAACATATTAAGGTAGGGAAATGCAGAGATGGCGCATCAAATATCCTTAAGTGTGCCTTGTAGTAACACCATGCAATACCATGATTAGGCTTAAGTCATTTTAGTGTTTGAGGTCCCAAATTAGATTAAACTGATTAAAAAACACTTCAGATTTTTTGCAATTCCCCCCCCAACAGTGTAACTACAAGGCACAATTAAGGTTGCTCATGCACTTTAGAAGAGTAGTATGGGTAGGCTTGAAAACACCTAGAAATATACTGTATTCTTCTCCTCTCCGACCCCATGCAAATCCAGAACCAAGACCAGGCCCTGAAAACAAAGACCTTTGCTGCTGCTGCCCTTCTAGTCTGGACAGGAAATCCCCACTGCCCTCTTGGATCAGCTGTTCCTGCTATATGCTGGGAAGCCCTGGCCAGAAGTGGGCTTCCCCTGTCCCCACTGTCTGCGGAGGCTGGGAAATCTGAGGCATCTCTCCCCACCTCTGGCTCCCAGGACACAAGAGGAGGAAACGTGACATGTATCCCTGTAAATCCACACCTGTGAAGTTACTGAAACAGCAGACCCCATAAATAATCTCCATTTTTAAGTCTTACGCCTTCCATTTGTAAAAAACCAAGATGTTTATGACTTTATCTTTTAAACTATACAGTTTAAGAGATGCTGTAACATCCAGCATACTCCATGTTTCACCAGCAAGCTGTTGACTATAAAATCCTCTCTGCTGTCCGCTTGGCACTGACTTGCACATTGTCTGTATCCATCCCAGTTTGTTGGGGTTTATACAAAGCTGGTCTTTGAGCCAACAGTCCTTTGCAGAGTGTTTGTTTCCCACAACGAAAATACACAGTTGGAGTGTTGTCCATGTTGTGCTTTGAAACCAGTTCCCAAACAGGATGCACACAATATGGAGTACAAGCCAGAGAACAGTAACAGAAGTTGAGAGGAACAGGAAAAGCTTTCAAATGGTAAACACCTAGAGTTTTCATTTCTAGATTAAAAAATACTGAGCAAAGAAAATTCATATGTATAGAGATTCATTTAAAAAGTAGTATGTCTTACCAACTTTCGTTTATTTTTATAAAATTGAGCTGATCAATAGAGTGAATTTGTCATCTGAAAAATGGTATTAGTAAAGAACAGCCATGAATTGATTTGGATTTTCTTGCACTTCAAAATCTACTTTAATGAATCAACCAAATTCCTGAACATTTACATTCTAACAACTAAACATACTTTCATATTTCCATTTCAGAGTTAATATACCCAAAAATGATTGTTGTTGCAACCATTAAGGAAAATCAAGTTATTCTGATACCTAAAGTCATAACACAATGCACTGGCACATTTACACCTACAAGACTAAAGGATTTTAACCATGTCAGGGCAGTGACTTTTGTAACGAGGTCTCCCGACATGTTACAGTGTCTTTCACGGGTACTTAAAAAACCGACCATGCAAAAGACAAAAAAGTTTTGCCAATGCACTCCTGTCGACAAAGCTAATGCCACTTGCAGGGCTGGAAGTATTTTGTCGGCAAAAGTGCAGACAAAATACCGACAGAGAGCGTCCACACATGCTGACTTTTAGCGACAAGGCTGTGTCGACACAGCCTTGTCGCTAAAAGCTGCGTAGTGTAGACAAGCCCTAAGTAACAGGGAAAAAACAAAGTGGTCCAGCATGACTAATAAATTTCTTTAAAATGGTGTAGGAAGATAAATGCTTGCCCTGCAGCGTCTCTCAAGCTCAGACTGTTTTGGTTTTGAGCTTTGTTTGTTTTTTAAGAAAATGGTAGCATACAGGTATTTAAAATAAAATAAATACTTGCCAAGCATGGGAAAACCAAGCGTTTGAATGTTCTCCTCTATAAATATTTGTATTCTGTAAAAGTCAAATTTCAAACAGGAAAGGTTCTAACCTACAAGTTCTAAGTACCTGCAGCTACTGGTATTCAAAAAGAACCAGTGTCATGAAGACAGATTGTCTCAGGGTTGCTGAGAGTGACTGAATCAGATCTGAATTTTGTTGTAAGTTGTGCAAGCTTTATACCTTAGTTTCTAAACAATATAATATATTTTACTTGTTCCTGCTGTAACTACCTAATAAGGATGTTAGAAGTCTTAATTCATGTTTGCAAAGAATTTTGACGTATCAAATGAAAGAGGCTAGAGAAGTGTTAAGTATGATAGCTGTAGTACCACAATAGATAGCTCTGCTATGGTTAAGGTTGAGGCCAGCTAACTATTTAGAGCTCTTAGAACAGCTAAGGTTTAAAATCTGTACAACTAATTGGACTGACTTGAAATCTGGTGCTCCTTATTGCCTTTATTTCACTTATCCTGAACAAACTACTTAATTATATGGGCAGCTAGATCAGAGACCAACTAGATTCTGTAAGGCTTGTTTACAGATAAGGACATGACTGATTTCATCAAGTTGATAGCTGCAGTCAGGATCTCAACCAAATCAGTCTTTTCAGCTATTTAGAAACAGATGAATAAGACAGACAACATCCAGATCAAGGCCATTATATCTATGGCCTTGTCTACACTTGTTTACAGCGCTGCAACTTTCTCGCTCAGGGGTAAAAAAACACCCCGCTGAGCGCTGCAAGTTTCAGCGCTGTAAAGTGGCAGGGTTGATAGTGCACCAGCCCTGGGAGCTACTCACCTTGTGGGGGTGGTTGTTTTTTTGTTGTTGTTTTTTAACAGCACTAGGAGAAACCAGCCTGGAGACCAACTGCAGCTTTTGGATAGAATAAAGAAATCCACCAACCTTTTGATCAAGATCAAAACTACTATTCCAGTATCATGATCCATAGAAGATACATGTTTTAGTGGTTCAAGCACTGGACACCATGACATCTGTGTTCTACTGTTCAGCTACAGATTTACTGTGTGACCATGGACAAGACATTGAAACTCTGTGCCTCAGTTTCCTCTTGTGGAAAATGTTGATGTAGGAATAGGCTTCTAATTCATCAGATTTGCTTTTAAAAAGTATGAGCTTGTGTACACTTACATTTTATAGCACTCTAAATTGCTGGTTCTGGGGGGTGAAAAAAATCACCCTCCTGAGCACAGCGAGTTTGAGCGCTTTAAAGCACTAGTGTGGCCAGGCCCTGAGAACTCCCAGCGCTCAGAGCTATTCCCCTCATGGAGGTGGATTGAAGGTGGATTACCAGGACCACATTCACACTTCAAAATTTCTAGTGTAGATGTAGCCTCAGTGTCTGGAGGAGAGGAGGGGTGATTGAGGGGGGAAATTGCTTCTCCTGGAATTTAAGTACTGATTGCACTGACAAGTTTTGAATTCTTCCACATCAGCGCACACATCAATAAACCTTCCTTTCCTCCAAAGTTTTTTTGCTCAACAGAAAATGTTGCTGGATGTAACAGAAATCCTTTGAGTGAATCAGGGTAGCTTTCTGAAAGCATTTTTCTTCAGTAAATGAGCACTCAGTAGCATTACCTACATCACTTTGCACATTTTCTGTGACAACAGTGTACCACAGAGACCACTACCATATCACAACTGTGACTCAGAAGTATGTAACATTTATAGCTTCAACCATATTTTTACAAAAAATATTAAGTGCATGGAGGGATTGTAAGCTTCCCCTCATTTCTAGCTAGAAATTTTGAGATTTGAATTTACTGCAGAACTCAAAGCTTGATCCTTGACCAAGCAGCAGCAGGATATCTAGATGACATTTGCCATCACTATACACTGGCATTTCAGGTCCAAGTACATCCCTCTACAATACAGTTAAATTAGAGATTCCTCATACATTCCAGTAAGAGTATGATAAGAGGACAGCAAGTCAAATGTTAATTAATATCCAGAAAGAGCAGCACTTCTTTAGCAAGAGAGCTCTGAATGATAAAATAGCTGGAAGATATCTCATGATCAAGTTGTTTGCCAATTTACACAAAATTGACTGCAAAAAGGAGCAGTCTAAGGAATCATGAACTTCATATTTTCATCTCACAGATTTAGCTTGAACAGAATTTTTTTAGTAGCACCTTTCACATCAACTGCACATGTTAAAGATACAAGATACTGACCATACAATAGCTACCAAAAAAAAATACAGCTGCCATTAAAAATCAGCCGTAGCTCACATATTAGAACCTATGTTGTTGTGAAAGGAAGAATATTGGTCAAGACACCAGGGTATGAAAACCAGGAATATTCCATCTGAACATTTGCCACTGATTGTCAGATGAACTTCAATTTGTAATCATCTGATAAACTAAATGACAGGGATTGTAACTTAATATGTACAAATGAGAACTACAAAATGGGAAGCATGGACATAAAAGACTGGTGTCAGCAGGCACCATATTCAATTCTATTATATGCTGCCAGGCACCCACACTCGAGAACCTTGGAACTCTTCCTACTTGGGTAAACTAATACCACCACAAAGGTCACATTCTCCACAGCATAGGGGTGGATGGAACCTAATGTTTAGTGCTTTAGCACCCTTTAGTGGTTACTTACTTGTAGTACAGTTTTGGAATAAGCTGTTTGCCCTCCAAGCTACAGGGAGAGAAATAGAGAAATTGCATCTTTTGCTGTGGAGAGACGATCAAAAAAGGGGAATTATGTATTCCAGCGACAGGGCAACCTTAGGAATCAAAGAGACCATTGAAGTATACATTGTAAGTCATTTCTCTGAAGAGATGAGGATTACATTACAGGGCTAAACCCCGAATGTTAAATTTGGGGAGGAAGGCATGAGCTCTTACCAAGGGTTCTCACATTTACAAATAAAAAGTGATAGTTAAACAAAGTTTTACATAAGTCAGGCAAAAATCACAACATTATGTTAAAGGTATGTATGTACAGAAGAGCCTAAATCAATACCTAGCACTGAATTACAGATAATGTCCGAGCACAGTTTCTCCTTAAAATCATCTGAAAACCAGAAGACAAGTGCTATGCTATAAATTTAGCACATTAATGTAAACATTAAATATCAAGAATATAGGCAGATATGAAGTAACTTCTAGATTGACAAATGAATGCCACATATCAGCATATAGCAAACACTGACCAAACGTTCATATTTTAAGTCACCTTCTGAATTTCAGCCAGTTAATAACCAGAGATTAATATCATTTTCTATTAAGATCATACAAGCTTTGTACAAAATACTGAGCAGTTCTTTTTGGCATCACAACTATAACAAAATCTCTCTTCTAAAGAACTGTCACATGCTGTCATTTACTATTTAGGAAGTGACACTGCAATTTCGTCTCTTTGCACACCAACAACTTTAAAAGATCATTCCATTTAAAAATCACTTAGTGATACCAGGAAGTGACAGCAGAAAGTTTAATGTATCTATCTTTCCCCAACTTCAATCTCCTGCCACAAAAAACCAAGCCTGTAAGATCTGAAGAGAGAAGACATTCAAAATATCAAATTGAGATACCTTTAGCTAGTAAGAGAACATCTGTAACCTAAGGAGATAACATTTATTTTCATAATAAAAGATTGTGCGTAGGTCCCCAACCAAAAGAATCAGGATAAAAAAAAATAAAACTTCACTTACAAATTTTAGTTTTCACCAACAAAATAGAATTACTAAAACCCACGATATAAAGAAGGCCACTCGGAAAGAGCCGACAGAAATGGGATGGTTCAAGAAAAAGCTAGGGAGATGCACAAAGGATATAATCATCATCAGATAAGAAAGGCAGTTATAGATCTTTAAGTACAGCAATTTAATAGAATGACTCAGTCTTCTTGCCTCGCAGCATCTCTTACACCGATTCATTGTACTGTTTGGTCTCTGTATATTTTGATTGTTAAGTAATTTAAAATCCTCAATTAAAAATAAAATTTCAAAAATGAGTCTTCCCCACATTAGCCTATGCTGCCACCGGACACAAAGTGCAGGAAGGGAGTACAGAACTAAGGCATCAGATGTGTCACAGAGCATCTAGCAGCGGTGAGGAGTGCCCACGGGCAGCAGAAGACAGTGGCCCATGCCAGCGTGTCACCTGGGCACACACCTAGGTGGCTGTTTCAAACCTAATCCAGCATGACCCTTATGCGCTGCTGTAAACTGACTCATCACCACACAACTTTTGGTTGAAGTTTCACCTGCCCCCACCCCCTCCACACACCCCCTTCAGGCATCACCCCTAAACAGCAGAGACAGACAGCTGCCCCCCAACGCCTCACTTCCCAGCAGCGGGTTTCTCCCGATTGGGAGGAGAGCAGGGCAGACCCCGTGCACCGCTCTGCGCTCCCTCTGGCTCTCCCCAGGGGCACTTTTTCGCCGCCTCTGCCAATGGGCTATGCTGGGGGAAGGAGGCAGAGTCCCCCCTGCCTGGTGAGCCCGTGGGGGGGGGGGTGTTTGATGGGCACAGCGTCCCTCCCCGTCCCTAAAACCCATCTCAGGGTGGGAAGAAGGGGCAGACTCTCCCGCCCCCCAACACCCAGCCACGGAGCCCCCGGACACTAGGGAACGGACGGCGGGGAGCCACCCTGCCCAAGGCCCACTGGCAGGGCGGGAGGGCAGACGCCCGGCCGACCCACGTCCAGGGTGAGAGGGGCCGGAGACCGCAGCCAGGGCAGGGCCCTGCCCACAGGGAGCAGGGGAGCAGACACCCGGCCCCTGGGCCCGGAACGTGGGGGGGGGGGACCCCCCTGCCCTCGCCCCCATGGCCCCGGGGAGCGGTTACTCACCGGGCCCCGCTGGGTGCTGACGGTGGTCGCCATGGCGGGACCCTCTTTCCGCCCGAACAGGCCGCTGCTGCTGCTGCTGCCGCCGCTAACCGGCCCTCGCCACCCAAGGCTCCGGCGTCAGCCGCACACAAGCCGAGCCCCGCCCCGCTTCCCCGGCACTGCGCGTGCGTGGCGCAACGGATTTCCCGCTCCAAACCCCGCCCCTTTTGGCCGCGTCCAAAACCAAACCGCTAGGCAAGTCACACGCATGCGCTCTCCGGCGGTTTGTCACCGACCCCCCACCACCTTTGGTCTCCAGCCTTGCGCATGCGGCAAGGGAGTTCCCGCCTTCATTTCCCCCTTCCCCCCACCCCGCATAGGGTCATACGCCTGCGCAATTCAGCTCGCTATTTAGCCCAATTGAGAAGGGTTGCGGGACCGAAGCGGCTGCTCGGTCAGCGCATGCGCATATGACATGGCTGGGACAATGAGTTCGTGTGAAATCTCTCTCAAACGGCTAGACTGCGCCTGTGCAATGGAATGTGCCCCCCCCCCCCTGCGGGTGAGGGGCGCAGAGCCCGCCGGCACAGAGGAGCCGCTGCTCCAGCAGGAGGCGCTGTGCAGTAGCGATGCGCCGAGCGGGAGGTGCCCTTGTGCCTCCGCTGGGCTTGTGGCGCCGGGGCTGGGCTGCAGGGACTCAGCCCCTGTTGTCAATGTAGCGATTGTGTTGCTACACGTAGCGGCTGTTAACTGCGACATTGTATTGAAAGCTGGGGGCTGTTCATAGTCCTATGGAATGAAAGATGGGCCTGGTTGTGTGTGAATTGTGATGTAGGTGCTGAGAGACATGCTCGTGTGTGTGTAGTGTGTGTGTGTGCTGTGTGACGTGGGCGTCCCGTCTGCAATTTTCACAGGCTCTCTTTTGCTGGAGTAAATCTGGGTCGGTCTTTCTTACTTTTTCCAGGACTTAATTTACCGAATTATTAAAACACCCGACTATAACAGCTGATGATTTTAATACATTTTTTAAAGCAAACAAGCAAGTGTTTTCTTACATAGACTCCTTCCCGTAACAACACAATCCCTTTTTAATACCCGGGGAATTTTACACACTTATGTGTAATATATTGAGCCTTAACTCATGGTTTGTTAAATGTAAAGACTATTGAGTATTATTGGCATGAAATGCTTTGTTGTGAGCTGTCTAATGAAGGTTGTATTTCTTTGCTGAGTACCTTATTGTGCCTAGTCTGTTTGTATGAATTGTACTTAATTATATTCTGTGTTTTTTTTGCCTCGTTAGAAGATACTCGTTTGCTGTTGTACACAAGGCACCAGCAAAAGAAGCAGATGCTTGGAGCGGCACATCTGAAGGGATGGCATTCTGGCCATTCATTCCTGGGGCGGCACATTTCAAAGGCCGTGGGTGTGTTTGGTTTTGTTTTGTTTTGTTTTTTTGCTTCGGCAGCGCCAGCCACGGCTTTTTTTTGTTTGGTTGGGTTTTTTTGCTTCAGCGGCTTGGTGCTTGGGGTGGCAAAAAAGCTAGAGCCGGCCCTGGTTCTACATCTTAAAGAGGACAATAAACTGAAAATAGAAAAAAAAAATCTGCACAATTGAAATGTCTAATCAGATATTGATGTGCAAGAAGTAACAGCAATACATCTTTTTTGGATTTTTTTCTAAAAAAGGAACAATTTAAGATATTAGCAGATTACATTTTTTTCTTAAAAAATTAAAATGGGGCAAATGTCCAGGCCATACAAAAAAAGGGGACATACATTTCCAAAAAGTTCTTCTCACAGTGATGGTAAAATAAATTCATCCTACACACTTGCAAAAACAGGATTTTTAATTATGTAATATTTTCCCCAAAACCTATTATTTTGGAACATGTCATATGGAAAGACCAGAGTTAAAAAGCCCTCTCCACTTTATTAAGTTAATAATATCTGTAATATTAATAACATCTGTTAATAAATACTTACTATATTTAATATTCATGTTCTTTAAAAATCACATGAAACCCATCAGTACTTTAATTCAACCCCAACCATTGGGAAAATATGTGTTCAGAGAGCTGTAATGATTCTAGAGCCCATAATATTCTTGTCTATAGTGCAAGCTTTGAACAAAACATGGCATCTTTGGACATGAGCAACCACATGGACCCACTGGCGACCAAAAGAAAACAATCACCCAGTTATCCACACCCTGAGAATATAGAATGTCTGGAATTTAGCAATTTGTTGTGCCATCTAGCAACTTTTCAAGGTCCATCTGGCAATTTTCACTGATTGGCATTTGGCTACACTTTCCAGGCAGGGACCTCACTGCCCCACTGTGAAACACCCAGATGTCACCACATTGCACCAAACAGCTCCCAAAACCAAAACAGCCACTGTCCTCACACCCATCAAAACAACCTCCACGCTGAGCCACCAGTACCCTTCAGCAAAACGGCCTCTGTGCAGGTGTGTTATTGCACCAAGACTCTACCATCCCCTACCAAAAAGGCCATTGCCCCCCTGCCAAAATGCCGCTGTGCTGAGGTACCACTGCAATGAAAGCCTTCCTCCATCCCAAGACAGCCCTACCCAGAGACATCAGTGTCCTGAAATGCCCCGTACTGAGATTCCATCCTCCCATGCCAAAATGGCCATTGCCTTGCCCCAAGACACCACCACGCTGCACAGAGACACTCCCACACCTTGCTAAGACACCACTGGCTGCCTCACTCTGAGACAGCCTCACCCAGCACAATCCGCCATTCTGTGTGCGATGCTTCTGTTCCAGATCACTTCTGATGTGCCACACACCAAAATGTCCATTGTGCTACACAGGGACACTGCCACTGAATGCCAAGACCCCACTGCCCAACCCTGAAATGGCTTTGTCCCTCATTGAGATACCACTGTTCCACCCCAAGATGCCTCAATTTCAGACAGCTCCACCCTGCTGCAAGACAGCCCTTTCCAAAGAGCCCCCAGTGAGCCACTATAAGACACTACTTATTAAGAAGCACCTGCCCTGCGCTGAAACACCACCATCCTAATCCAAGGTAGCATTGGGTGAGAACACTGCTGCGGTACGTCATGATGACATGGTGCTTGAACTCACTGGGATATGACATGGTAGTGTGTGGGTAAAACATTACCGCCATCACCTTTGCACTGAAATAGCATTGTGAGGAGGTGATGACGTGGCATCAAAATATCATCACTGTCATTTTGCACTAAAACATCATAACAATTTGACAGTGAAATATCACCATCACAGTTTGCTGAAATGCCATTATGAAGTGGCATGTCAATGTAGCAGCTAAACACCATTGCCTCAGACCAAAATATAATTGTGAGGTAGTGGAACAATGTGGCAGTGGAATGTCACTAAGACTTTTCACAGAAAAATCATTGTGATGCAGTGCAACAATATAGTACATCACCATCACATGGAGCAGAAACAGCATGATACAACATTACACTGGGGGGAAGGATCACCATTACCATTCTCTTGTGCCAAAAACTCACTGTGATGCCGTGCTACAAAATGGAGGTGAAACATCGTCATTGCATTATGTTGAAACCCTATCAGGACATAGCATGGTGAAATGAGAGTAAAATGTCTCCATTGCCTTGTGTGGAAACATCATCAAAACACAGTGCAATGATGGGATAATAAAACATCACATTGCACTGAAACATGATTGTGATGTGATGTAGTGGCATGGCAATGAAACATTGCACTGAAATACCATTGTTACACAGCATGACAACATGAAGACTGGCCACATTACCATCATCTTGCACCAAACGATCATGGCGATGCACCACTGTGATAGGGCAATGAGATATCTCTATTACACAGCCTTGGGAGGCCACAGCACAGCAATGGGATGAGGAAACATCACCATCACTTTGTGCTGAAACGTTGTGATGCATCACAGCAATAGGGCATTAAGATGTCTCCAGCACATTATAATGTGGCACAAAATCATGGCAGCTAAACACTGCACTGAAACAGAATTGTAATGCAGCAAAGATATGTAGTGGAAGAACATCCTCACTTTGACCTTGTGCTGAAATATCACCACTGTGTTGAATACAGCGACCTGATACTATGTGATGACACAGCAGTGGAACAGCCCTATCATATGGCAACAAAATGTCACCATAGTGCCACACAGAAATATGGCAGGGAAACATCACCTCCCAAGTTATGCTGTTAGCATTTCCACAGATTCCCTCTCTCCAAGAGAATGTCCTTTTCGAGGGTGTCCTGGAGCGGCAACCCGTGGTGGAAGTTCTGTCATCATGGCCTAACTGAAGCCGTGCTGGCAGAGGAGTGGATCAGAGCAACAGGGGTTCATGAGGTAGTGTGGAGGCACAGGACCACCTGACAAACACCACCAGTGTGCAGATCTCAAGCGGCCACATTTTCCAGAGTCCAAACTCCCTGCCCGTTCAGCAAATTTCCACCCACTCAGTCACAGAACCATCTGTTGGAAACTTTGCATGGGGAAGCTGACAGAATATTCCTCCCTGATATTCTGCAGGTTGGGGTGATCTGGCTCTTGGTTAGGAAACCACCTGTGCCTTCATCCCAGGTGTGCCACCACTGAATGGTAGCTAGCCCAGTTTTAGTGATTTTTTAAATGTTCAGTGTTTGACCTCTTCCAACCTATTATGCAATTCCAGTCTTCTCAGAAGAACAAAGGCAGCTTCAGTATTCATTTGAGTGCTGTTCTGGGAGATAAAATCTGATCATTTCAAAGCCTATTTAAATAACATAGCTGTTTCCTGCTGTTAGGATCTGCTGCATGAATTTAGTCATTAATTAAAATTCTAGTGCAGATTCCAACAGCTGGAAATAGAACAGTGCAATTAAGAGCATTCCAAATATATAACAGATTTTTTTTCAGCACAATCATAGCACTTGTATGGAGGAGGAGAGGCCTCAACTTCTTGCTCTTGTCTTACTAGCTCAGAAAATGGACATGATGGGACATAACTGAAATGCAGGTGTGGGGTGTTGGGAAGATAATACAGTTGACACCAGATGCAAGCCAAGTAGCTAGCTGACGTCAGAGGCTGGCAGGCTCTCTGGTATATTTACAAACTGTTCCTCTGCTAGAACTAGAATTCATTTCAGGCTATAGGATCATAAATGAAGCAAAGCAGTCCTTTCCCTATTACTGAACCATAAAAAGAGAGCATCTATCATCAACAAACAATAGCACTGAGCGTTCACATGGATTAAAAATAAAAGGCTTTGTCTGTCTGCCTGCCTTTACAAGGGGGAATGAATGCTAGAAAAAGCATGATTTAGATTTAAACAAAGGCGGCCAAATTCACTCCAATGCAATTCATCTGACTTACACCAAAGATGAATTTGGCCCAAGAACACTATCCAGCCAAGAGACAGTTTCTTGGGTCTGGTCTTTGTATGTCATGGTGTGACTTCTGTCAGGTCTGTACAAAAGTAGTTTTGCTATCCACTGAACCTGTGATCAGCAGCACTGAGCCACTCCCCTGGCATTCTGCCAATTTCCCCAATCCCAAGGGGCTGATGTTGGAGCCAGGGATTGTTAGGATATGAGCACATAAAGCAACACCTTCTTGCCTCTGGCTACATCCCCTGTGTAGAAGGGCTGTGAGAGGGGCCACCCATGAATTCCGCTAGATAGGGGGGCTCCTCCAACGGCCAGTTCAGCAAAGTTTATGATTGTTTTGCACCAGCAAAGGAACACAAAATAGTGGATCTGAAGATCTGTCCCAAAGTAGACTCCCTGGCTATTGGTCCTGGAAAGCTCCCCTTAATCATTAGTCTCTGGGGTGTGTGGAACTCACCTGAATATAGTCTCCAAAGGAGTCTCCCTTGAACCCCTAATGACTGTTGGTTTTACATGGTTCCAGCAGATGATGATGAGCCCAAGTCCATGTTTATCTCTATGGCCAGCACCTTCATTGTGGAGTTCAGACAGGGAAAGCCTGTTTCAGGTTCATTCACTTAAAGATTCTTCCCTGGCTGCCTGGCATTCAGTCAGTCAGGGAAGAACAGGGCTCTCATGTTAGAACGTATGTTCAGCAAATCTACTGGCCTCATTCCCAGGAGCTTGACTGCTGCGTATAGTTACAACATGGGAAGGGATCTGTGACTGGCACTGGGAAGAGAACAGTCTTGAATAGTCATTGAGGTATTGTTCTTTAGCCAGTGCTCAGGGAGAAGCATCACATCAGGATAAGGAGCAGCCTGGGCAATTTTCACAGAGTCAAAAGCTGAGGAGGCAATTTTGAACTGGATGAGAGTAGATCCTTATGTTTTAATCTAGGTTAGGGGTGGGCAAACTTTTTGGCCCGAGCGCCATCGGCGTTGCGAAACTATATGGAGGGCCGGGTAGGGAAGGCTGTGCCTCCCCAAACAGCCTGGCCCCTGCCCCCTCCCACTTGCCGCTCCCTGACTGCCTCATGGCGGGCCACGAACGCTCACAAAATTAACAATTCAAGCCCATGGCCCCGCTTCCCTGGCCGGAGTGCTGCAAGCCCGCAGCCCTGCTCCCCTGGCCTGAGCTTGCGGGCCAGATAAAAACAGCCCGTGGGCCGTAGTTTGCCCACCCCTGATTGAGGTCGTGCTCTCTGTCTCTCAAGCAGGCTCTCTCTCTCATTCTTGGTCCTGGTCATGATGGACACACCCACAGTTATTTATTTTTGGTGCATGGGGCCAGATTCTGATTTCTGTAAATCAGGAGTTGCTCCACTGTAGTCAACGGAGGGACAGCCAATTTACAGAGATCAGAAACTGGCCGTAGGTTGTGATATATTTGTTGGAATTTTCTACAAGCACTCCTAGCACGCATAATTCTTTATGCCTTTGTGATTATTTCTTGTGTGCACTTGCCATGATGTGAATATTCTGAGATATTACTTTAACAAAGTGTGTGTGTGTGTGTGTTAAGTTACTATGCCTTTGACAAAGAAAGTTTTGTAAGAAAAATGTAAATCAATTTTAAAACATTTAAACGTGACCTGGGTTTTATTTATTTTCTTTCTGGGGTTAATTCGTGTCCTAATCAGGGGCAGCGCCAGCTTTTTTGCCACTCTATGCCGCCGATATCCCCGGCAGCTGAAGAAGCTGCCACCAAAGTGCCACTGGGGTGCTCGGTGGCACTTCGGCGGCAGCTTCTGCAGCCGCCAGGGATCTCAGTGGCATTTTGGCGGCAGTCTCTCCCGCTGGCGGCCGCCGAGGGACCTGAAATGCCGCCCCCCAAATCCTGGCACCCTAGGCGACCGCCTAGGGTCACCTAATGGTAGCGCCGGCCCTCGTCCTAATAACATTTAATGTAATTTCCAACACTTCAGATCAATGTTATTCATTTATTTACTGTGGTTTTTCTGCTGAAGAGGTACAAAAGATGAAGTGCTTATTAACTGAGTGTGCTTATTAACTCATTTGATGCATTTGAACCAAAGTAAGGCAAAACTTCAGCTCATTAAAATGGTAACTGTAATAAATACAGGAATTTCACCTAGCAGGGGATGGAAGGCTTTAAAACATAAATAAGTGAGCTGTAAAGTTTCTCCCATTGCAAGAAAACCCCATCATAATTACAAGCTACTGGAGAAGGATTTCAAGGGGAAAGCAAACTTATCTTAAACTTAATATTTTGTGATTTTTCCTGTAAAAATGGGAGATTACCATTCAACAGCCCCAAATAGCCAATGCATTCTGCCCATGACACTTCCAGAATGCCCCTGTCCACTTCTGGCCACACCAACAGCATATCCCTACACCAGAGGCTGCAAAGAAGGTGCAGTGCAGAGTTGTTTTACCAGCCCTGTGTCACCAGGGAACTCCTCCTTAGGCAAGAGACATTCCCTGTTTGGATGATCTACCAGCTTTGCAACCCCGCTATGACTGCAGAACCAGCATATAGGGACTGCAGCAGAACTCAGAATTGTGGCTATAAAATAGGAATGCAAATCTGCCTTAAATAGAGCAGGATACATCAGTGAAGTCTTTCCTGTCTCACAGAGTATAGTATTAATCACAAAACTAAATGATTGGGCAACAAAATGGCAAATGAAATTTAATGTGGATAAATGTAAAGTAATGCACATTAGAAAAAATAACCCCAACTATACATACAATATGATGGGGGATAATTTAGCTACAGCTAATCAGGAAAAAGATCTTGGAGTCATCGTGGATAGTTCTCTGAAGAAGTCCATGCAGTGTGCAGCGGCAGTCAAAAAAGCAAACAGGATGTTAGGAATCATTAAAAAAGGGGTAGACAATAAGACGGAGAATACCTTATTGCCCTTATACAAATTCATGGTGCGCCCACATCTTGAATACTGAGTACAAATGTGGTCTGCTCATCTCAAAAAGGATATACTGGCATTAGAAAAGGTTCAGAGAAGGGCAACTAAAATGATTAGGGGTCTGGAACAGGTTCCATATGAGGAGAGATTAAAAAGGCTAGGACTTTTTAGCTTGGAAAAGAGGAGACTAAGGGGGGATATGATAGAGGTATATAAAATTATGAGTGGTGTAGGGGAAGTGAATAAGGAAAAGTTATTTACTTGTTCCCATAATAGAAGAACTAGGGGCCACCCAATTAAATTAGTGGGCAGCAGGTTTAAAACAAATAAAAGGAAGTTCTTCTTCACACAGCGCACAGTCAACCTGTGGAACTCCTTGCCTGAGGAGGCTGTGAAGGCTAGGACTATAGCAGGGTTTAAAAGAGAACTGGATAAATTCATGGAGATGAAGTCCATTAATGGCTATTAACCAGTATGGGTAAGCACGGGCGGCTCTTACAATTCTGCCGCCCCAAGCAGGGGTGGCGGCGCCCCGCCCCCGACGCAGGCAGTCCCATTCCGGAGCTGCAAGGGGACAGCGGCGGACCTGCCGCCCCTTTGCCGCTGCGGCAGGCGAGACTGGGGTGGCAGTCCGAGTCCCGCAGCGGCAGTCCGAGTCCCGCGGCGGCAATTCGGCGGCGGGAAGAGCGGACCTGCCGCCGAATTGCCGCCGCGGGACTCGGACTGCCGCCCCCTTTTCACCTGCCGCCCCAAGCACCAGCTTGGCAAGCTGGTGCCTGGAGCCGGCCCTGTGGGTAAGGAATGGTGTTCTTAGCCTCCATTTTTCAGGGCGGGGGTGGGGTGATGGATGGCAGGAGAGAGATCACTTGATCATTAGGTCCACTCACTTCAGGGCACCTGGCATTGGCCACTGTCGGTGGACAGGATACTGGGCTGGATGGACCTTTGGTCTGACCCAGTACGACCATTCTTATGTTCTTATGTTCTTTAATGCAATAATCCTGCCTCCTTCCTTTATTATCAGTATGACTCGGAGCCATAATCATGGACCAGGACCCCATTGTGGTAGGTGCTGTACAAACAAAGACAACCGCCAGCCCCAAACAGCTCACAATCTAAGTGTGAGACAAGAGACAACAGATGTCTACTGTTATGTTCACAGCTTACAAAATTAGAAGTTAAAGAGTTGTGTTATTTTTAATCTTTCTGGGAGGTTACAACACAACACTCCAGGGATCGGAAAGCTTCGGCACGTGGCCTGCCAGGGTAAGCCCCCTGGTGGGCCAGGCCGAATTGTTTACCTGCCACGTAGACAGGTTCGGCCGATTGCAGCTCCCACTGGCTACTGTTCGCCGCTCCAGGCCATTGGGGGCTGTGGGAAGTAGCGCGGGCCGAGGGATGTGCTGGCCGCCACTTCCCGCAGCCCCCAGATAGGAATTCAGATTCCTTTTAAGAGCGGCTGGCTGCTGGACAGACCAGCAGGCCCCAAACACCCCACTGGACCTTCACACACATGTAAACAAACCTGTTGACTCAGACTTTATGTGGGGAGAGCCTGATCTGAGAAGATGCTCAGTATCTCCCCCCTGATGGGCCTGATTCTCTATTGCCTTGCCCTAGGGTGACCAGATGTCCCGATTTTATAGGAACAGTCCCGATTTTGGGGTCTTTTTCTTATATAGGCTCCTATTACCCTCCACCCCCTGTCCCAATTTTTCACATTTGCTGTCTGGTCACCCTACCTTGCCCCTTGAGTCGGCCTTTGCAGAGGTGTAAAGCACTACAGTAAGGGGCAAGGCAATAGAGAATGGGGCTCAGTGATTCTAATGGTAGTTAAGAGCCTTTAGCATCAGGCCTGGAGGGAAGATTTACTTCTACAGAACAGTCAACACAAGCTTTTTTGTGTTGATTTAACGCTATCAGTTTATAAAAGGTGCTTATACCAATATTGCTTTAGAGAAATCATCTGTACTGCTATGAACACCCTATACTGGTATAAGTGTGTCCACACTATAGGTGTTTTAACTATATCATTTTCTAAACCAATGTCGTTAAATCAGTACAAAAACCATGCATAGAGCTGTCCCAAGAGAAGGAAAATCAACACTTATCCTGATATACATATAGCTATATCATGTTGAGGGGGTTAGTGGGTGAAGGAGAATTAAAAAACCATATAACTATTCACATTTCTGTACCAGGCAAGCAAGGGAAATATTAATTCATAATAAGCACTGCTGGCTTAACTACCTTATCCTCTGAGACATCAGGATGTTGTAATTAAAGAGACATGGGTTTATCACAGGAATCTCAAATAGATTAGATTTGAGACTATGTTATTGGCCTCTACAAAATTTGTCCCAACAGAAAAAAAGAAAACAAAAAAACCCCAAACCTGTGACATTATTAATTTATAGTTTCCTGTGACTTGTCGGTCCCTTACATATATAGATTTGCAGTACAAAGGTTAACACTGTAGCTTCCTGGATTTCCTATCATAATTTTTCATTGCAGTCAAATTTCCTCTTTTGCTGGGCAGAAAATTTCCTTTTTACTCAGAAGGAATAAACTTTCTCCATCCAAATTCTATTCATTTTAATTTTTTATCATTTTAAAGTATGCTGCAAAATGCTTTAAAATAAATAAAATGCTACTCAAATCTACGCATATCTATTATCTGATGAATCCCTGAAACCAGTGTGAAAAATCTCAGCATTGCCATCTTGTGAGCATCCCGGAGAACTGCAAGTAGCCTTCAGTTAGAAGAGAC